>OZ010789.1:329977801-331240717 GCA_963932465.1 Maratus speciosus
ATCTCAATTTATTTTTGAGATATTAATTTTTTTATAGTTTTTAATACCATTTTTCTTATCGTGGCAACAACAGTACACCATTCCTATTGAAAGTCATTAAAAGTCTTGAAAGTAAACGGAAAATAGTCAAAAATAAGAGATACTGTATCTTATTGTTGCCATTTTCTCATAAAACCTGAAAAAAAAAAAGTTGAAATTAAAATATGGGCTATGTCAAGAATATTGTCAGTTATTCCGTGACAATGACGTCATATGTATTAGTCATTAGTTTTCAATTAAAAATAATGTTTTGACTTACATTATTTAACCCGGGAAGCCCGGGTACGATCCCCTAGTATATATAAAAGAAAGTCTGGATTTTATATTAATCAACACTAGGCCTGGGCCTTAAATCGATTTAAAGCTTACATCGGAAATCCGATTTAACCATTGGTCTTAAATCGATTTAAGCTAAAATCGGAAATCGCGATTTAGCTAATGTCAAATTGCAATTTAGCCAATGTCTTAAATCGCGATTTAGCCATTGGCTTTAAATCGATTTAAAACAAAATACTGATTCAGAGCTAACATCGGAAAACCGATTTATCTACTTTGATGTATCTACCACTTACATGCCAAGCTGGTGTTAAATCGATTTAGGAGGATCCGATTTAAGCAAACATCGCAAGCCTCCATGCTTTCCGATTTAATGAAAACAAGGCAAGCTGGTATTAAATCGATTTAGCAGGATCCAATTTAAGAAAAAGGCGATTTAAGTAAGAATTGATATTTATTTATTTATTTTGTAAACAAGATTCGGAGTTTACGAGATTGGAATGTGTATTTTTCAGAAATTAAGAACTTATATAGTGGACAGTTGAAAGGAAAAAGTAATGTTTAAATCTTAAAATCCAAATTCATCGAATTTCAATTTATATGCTAATGCAATCTTTTGATGATAAATTAAGTTTTCACATATTTGAGTAATATTGCAATATGTATTTTTTATTTTCCAATATTCTGTAATTAATTAAAATGTTTTAAAGTAGAATCCTGCATTGTTTCAAAAGATTGTTTCCTGAAATTCATTCAGCATTTATATGATTAAAAATAATAAAGTTTTATATTTAAAATCCAAACTCATCGACTTGCAGTTTATACTTTTATGCATTCTTATGATGAAAAATTCATTTTTTACATGTTTTAGTAATATTTTAACATTTATTTTTTATTTTCTATTATTTTGTAATTAATGAAATTATTTTAAAGGTATAGTCATGCATTGTTTTGTGTATCACTATTTGGCCGTGATCCACATGAAATATTTTTCTTTTACTACTAATATTTTTTTCCTGAAATTGATTGAGTATTTATGGTTGGAAAAAAAAGAATAAAGTTTCATATTTAAAATCCAAATTCATCGAATTTCAGTTTTTATTTTTATGCATTCTTTTAATGAAACATTCATTTTTCACATGTTTGGGTAATATTTTAATACATATTCTTTATTTTTTATTATTCTGTAATTAATTAAAATATTTTAAAATAGCCATGCATCAGATTTGACATCCGATTTCAATGCCAGTCACATGGATTGAGTATCTTGCTAAAATTGATTCACTATTTATATCCAAATTCATCCATTTTTAGTTTATATTTTTATGCATTATTTTCAAGAAAAATTAATTTTCATATGTTTAGGTATTATGGGAATATTTTAGTTTTAATTTATTATTTTGTAATTAATTAAAAATACTTTAATAAAGTTCTGTAATGAGTCAAGTAACTTTATTTTTACAGAAGAATGAGGGGGGCTGGAGGAGGCATTCATTAGATTTTTCTGCAGATCTGCGATTTTTTGCTTTTTTGACATTTTGTTATCATTAAAAAGAGATATATTTTAAGATTATATTTTATTACTAATCTTAAAGGATGGCAACAACCACGAAAAAATCAGCAATTTCAGTGATGTGCTCCAAGGGTCACACTTTCAATCCTTCTCCATCCGCTATATAAATGTCAGCATTTATGTTAAACAAATCTTATTTTAATCTAAAAGTTAAAAAGATATAAAATTGCACCTTATTTCTCATATCCCCCCCCCCCCCCCCGCTTTTTTTTACTACATTTCTCATCATGGTAAATGAATAATTAAATTCATCATTGAAGTATTTTAATATGCTTCTATTTTACCTCAGTAACTTTTTAAATCTGTGTCTGTAAAAAAAAATAAAAAAGAAAAGTGCCCAGCTAAACTGATGGCATTGAGCTCACAGACTATTCACACTAATTGTATATTATACTCTTATTTTAAAGAATAATGCCACTCAAAAAAATAAGTGAAGGGGAATTAGCCCCCGTTTCCCCCTTTATACTTAAGCAGTGAACCTCCAAATCTAATCAGGAAATCTCCTTATCATAATAAACCGGTATACCAAATTTGGAGCAAATCGAATAATCTTGCAAAAAAAAAAAAAACATTTATCTAAATTAAGGTGGTGGACTAACCCTTTATCAATAACCAATGAATCGCCAAAACAAATCAGGGAAGCTCCTTAACATAATAAACCGGTATACCAACTTCGGAGCAAATCGAATCATTCTGCATGAAAAACCCATTTGTCTAAATTAAGAGGGGCGGGCTAACCTCCCTTTTCCCCCTTTACCCTTAACCAATGAACCCCAAAACTAATCAGGGAAGTTCCTTAACATAATAAACCGGTATACCAAATTCGGAGCAAATCGAATCATTCTGCATGAAAAACACATTTATCTGAATTAAGGCGGGTGGACTAACCCTGCTTTTCCTCCCTTTATCCTTAACCAATGAACCCCCAAAACTAATCAGGGAAGTTCCTTAACATAATAAACAGGTATACCAAATTCGGAGCAAATCGAATCATTCTGCATGAAAAACACATTTATCTGAATTAAGGGGGGTGGTCTAACCACGTTTTTCCCCTTTTATCCTTAACCAATGAACCCCCAAAACTAATCAGGGAAGTTCCTTAACTTAATAAACCGGTATACCAAATTCGGAGCAAATCGAATCATTCTGCATGAAAACACATTTATCTGAATTAAGGGGGGTGGATTAACCCCGTTTTTTCCCCTTTATCCTTAACCAATGAACTCCCAAAACTAATCAGGGAAGTTCCTTAACATGATAAACCGGTATACCAAATTCGGAGCAAATCGAATCATTCTGCATGAAAAACCCATTTATCTGAATTAAGAGGGAGTAGACTAACCCCGTTTTCCCCCCTTTATCCTTAACCAATGAACTCCCAAAACTAATCAGGGAAGTTCCTTAACATAATAAACCGGTATACCAAATTCGGAGCAAATCGAATGATTCTGCATGAAAAACCCATTTATCTGAATTAAGGGGGTGGACAACCCCCCCTTTTCCTCCTTTATCCTTAACCAATGAGCCCCCAAAACTAATCAGGGAAGTTCCTTAACATAATAAACCGGTATACCAAATTCGGAGCAAATTGAATGATTCTGCATGAAAAACCCATTTATCTGAATTAAGGGGGGTGGACTAACCCCGTTTTCCCCCCTTTACCCTTAACCAATGAGCCCCCAAAACTAATCAGGGAAGTTCCTTAACATAATAAATCGCTATACCAAATTCGGAGCAAATCGAATCATTCTGCATGAAAAACACATTTATCTGAATTAAGGGGGGTGGACTAACCCCGTTTTTCCCTCTTTATCCTTAACCAATGAACTCCCAAATCTAATCAGGGAAGTTCCTTAACATAATAAACCGGTATACCAAATTCGGAGAAAATCGAATCATTCTGCATGAAAAACCCATTTAACTGAATTAAGGGGGTGGGGTGTGGACTAACCCCGTTTTTCCCCCTTTATCCTTAACCAATGAACTCCCAAAACTAATCAGGGAAGTTCCTTAACATAATAAACCGCTATACCAAATTCGGAGCAAATCGAATGATTCTGCATGAAAAACCCATTTATCTGAATTAAGGGGGTGGACTAACCCCCCTTTTCCCCTTTTATCCTTAACCAATGAACCCCCAAAACTAATCAGGGAAGTTTCTTAACATAATAAACTGGTATACCAAATTCGGAGCAAATTGAATGATTCTGCATGAAAAACCCATTTATCTGATTTAAGGGGGGTGGACTAACCCCGTTTTTCCCCCTTTACCCTTAACCAATGAACCCCCAAAACTAATCAGGGAAGTTCCTTAACATAATAAACTGCTATACCAAATTCGGAGCAAATCGAATCATTCTGCATGAAAAACACATTTATCGGAATTAAGGGGGGTGGACTAACCCCGTTTTTCCCTCTTTATCCTTAACCAATGAACTCCCAAAACTAATCAGGGAAGTTCCTTAACATAATAAACCGGTAAACCAAATTCGGAGCAAATCGAATCATTCTGCATGAAAAACCCATTTAACTGAATTAAGGGGGTAGTGTGTGGACTAACCCCGTTTTTCCCCCTTTATCCTTAACCAATGAACTCCCAAAACTAATCAGGGAAGCGCCTCATCACAGTGAACCTAGGAAAAAATTTTGAAGCAAATCGGATGTTTCTATCAAGTGTTATCGCGTTACGTACATACGTACATACATACATACATACATACATACATACAGAACGGGCGGGCACATTAGCTCTCAGGCTTTGATAGCCTGTGAGCTAAAAAAGTGTATGTAGGCTGTTAGCAATGAAGTGCTATTTGAGTGGGCTAGGGGAAGCCGCCCCCACCCCCTTTAAGGAATTTAGATTGTAGCATGCATAACAAGTCAGACACACACAAAAAAAAAATCATTTTCTTTTATATTACTTCTTATAGAATGAGTTTATAAAATGTATTACAATAGGTCACTAATTTTTAAAATGGAAAAAAAAAAAGCTAGTGTTTTGGCACATTCAAAGCTTTTTTATGTGTAAAATATACCTCTTTTCAAAATTATTTGACAAATTAAAAGCTAAGTATACTAAATAATACAGGAAGGGGGGGGGGGGGGCATATAAAGATCGTGTATTTTGTTACTAAAAATTAAAAAATAGGCTTCCATATTCTAAAATGTAAAATCGGTGTTGAATCGCGATTTAGCACTAAATCGCGATGTTGGATGGATGATAAATCGATTTAAGAAATTTCTACATCGCCCAGTCCTAATCAACACGCAGCCAAAACTACTGAACCTAAATTCTTGAAATTCGGGGTAAAAATTCTTCTTATGACATAGAGTGCCGCTACGAAAGGATTTTCTAAAATTCCACCCCTAAGGGGGGTAAAAAGTCGAACGAACTTAAAAAAAATTCCTCAAAAATCTGATTTTATAGCTATTGTTCAACGGATAACATATTTTGGTGTATTTTTGTATGCTGAATCGAATGGCACTAACTAAATTCTTTTAAGCCCAATAGTTCGAGAGATATTTCATATTTTTCTAATTTGGCAGTATCTTTGGCGCCAAAACCTGAATTTCTCAAGTGATAATTTCTAAAAACTCATTCTTTTCATTCTGTTAAAAGAAGCAAGCGAAAAATTTCAAAGTGAATAATTTTTTAACCAATCCTTTTGGTTAAATAAAAACAACTTCGCCAATTAGAAAAAAAATTCAAACGCCTCAAAAACTAAAACAACAACAACAACAAAAAAAAAACTGTGGCACTCTTTCGTTCTAATTTTCGTCGCGATACCATGCCAAAATGTATGGTATCGCGCCATTTATTTCAACCCTAATCGTGCAAACGTTTTTTATTGCAAACCGTGCCACGTATTAACATTTGCTAATTATTGAACGTGAATATTTTTAATGATGGAATTTATTTTATTCCATCATGAACTCGCAAAACTTTTTTATTTGTTATTTTTTTAATAGAAAATATTTATTACTGATACTGATATAGATTTTACCATTTTGCAGTTATCTGATGATGAGGAACCTACAATAAAATTATTTCAGAAGTTAGGAATTATACATATAAAAATGTTTTGTTCAAAAAACCATGAATGTCTTCATTGAAAGAACGAAATGTTTACTGCAATGTGAGACATATTTTACGTATTACATACGCCATGCTTCAGTATTAAAAGACATTTACAATTTCAAGCCTGTAGTTTAAATTGACTATATTTTATTACTTGCAAAATATTTATTTATTCTTATATTTTAAGTATTTATTTTGGTACCCGCCGACCAATTTCGCCAAATTATATAAATCGCCAAACCACTCGCCAAATTATACAAATTGACATAATTTTAATTTTAAATAACGAAAGAACAAATAAATTTGTATTAACATTAATAAAAATGCATTTAAAACGTCGAAATAAAAATCACCTGATGACGTAAATACGTGTAACTTGCTTAAAGTCAAGTGAATGTGACATTTATGATCAACCATTATTGGCATTTAATCTTATAGTTTGGCAATATATTTTTGGTCGACAGGATAACCAAGTAGTACCATTATTTTTATTGATTTAAAAAAATGGTAGATCAAAGTCTGTAATTTTTTAAAGTTATATTTTTTAAATGCTCATTTTTTTTATCAACAAAACTTTTTTTTTCAAATGTAGCATTTCATTTTTGTGCCAACTATTACGCTTGGTGACAATGGTGTTGGCATAACAGGGAAATACCAAAACAGTTACTGATTTTATTTCAAATGTAAAGAAAAAAGGTTTAATGAGCAATAAATATTGTAAATATGACTATAACTCAGATTCTACTAAACAGAATTTTGTAGAACTTACACTGTTAAATAGTAAATTTGTTTTATAAATGGTTTAATGTAAAAACCATCATTCTAAGATGCTACGGGAGTTCTAAAATTAGTTGAACTCGATTATGAAAGATTTCAAGTCAACTAATTAAAAGCACAGCAACTTAGATAATATTTCAGGGATTTTTTCAATATTTATCATATCACTGTGTGTTGTTTAGTTAACGGAGCTATGCAGAAAAAGCTCTCAGTGGTACAGTAAAGAAAATTGGAAGATATACACTACAGAGATAGGGTATACAAGAGAGTATATATGCTATAGTTATGGAAGTTGAGCTGAGTTTCTTAAAAAATCCAGAATTGATTCAGTAGATACCTACCCCTACCTCCCAGAGAGTTCTATAATCAGGTTAACGCGATTATGAAAGTTATATTTAACTATCTCAATATATATATAATGCAAAGAGAATTTTCATTCCGGCCGCTTATATCTTGAGTTCTGCTGAATAAATTTTGACGGGACTTACATTGTTAGTTAGATAATTTTTCAGAAAAGATGTTAGTATAAAACATAACGTTCTACGTTGCTTAGTTAAATAATTATGGAGAAAGTTCTAAATCAGATGAACCCAATTTTGAAAGATTTGCCTTTTTTAAAGGTTCCACTGAATGAATTTTTATGGGATTTAAACTGTTAATTAGATCATTTTTAGGGAAGGTTTCGGTATATTTTCCAGTTTAAAAGATTCTGCTAAGTGGATTTCGATGCAACTTGATCGGTTAGTTAATTTTTCAGCAAATGTTTTAGTATAAAGCACATATCATTTGCTGTAGCTTGGTTGTTGGGTTGCTTGTTGTAGAATTATAGATGAAAGTTCTAGAATCAGGCGAACCCAATTATTATGAACGATCAGCCTTTTCAATAAGTCAAATTAACAGATTCTGATGAGACTTGCAATGATAATTTTTCATGAACGCTTTTAGTGCATTACATATTGTTCTATTGTTCTTTACCGAATCCTACACTAACAAATCAACTAAAGAAATTGGTCCTTAACAGTCTAAATTTTGTATGACTCAATAAAAGATATCATAGCGTAATGACATTCATATTGCTTTCAGCAATTCGGTTGGATACACCAGGTAAATGTCCATATTGCTTTAAAACGCATGATCAAATTCACAAATATATTTTGTTTCATTCAAGATTTCTTTAGAAAAACCGACCAGCGTAACGGGCGAAGGCGGCTAGTGTTCTAATAAACACACAATTAACATTTACAATATTTCTGGGTAAACCAGGTTTTCCGGCTAATATACTATAACAAAATTAAGATTTCTTAATAAAACAAAAATTTAATAAATATGCAATAAAAGTGCATAATTAAAACAGTCTGCTGCAACTATTGAAATAATACTATTTTTTTAAATAACACTTTGAAATTGTATTTTATCGTTTACTCCCTCTGTTTCTGTGTGTGTTTATAGAATTAGTAGATTAACACGAGATGTAAATAAAACTATATTGAGATTTGACATGTTACAATTTCTTGCATGTGCACAGGAAAGAGCGCTTGCGGTTTACAAGGACCGGGGATTTTGTTACCCGGCTGCGAAAATTGCGAAATCACAGCTAAAGAGATGAGCTGTTGCGTACAGTCTGAATGCTCGAGTTCAACTACCTGTTCAAAATGTACAATCACTGCAACCAGGAAGTGACCTTGATTCCTTGATCAACCATAACTCACAATAATTATTTTTAAACAACTGAGGAGATGAAAGTATCTTGATATGATAAACAAAATTAGATATAACACCATTTCAGATGATTCATGGTTAATTGCTAGAGATAATATCAATAAAGGTTTTCTTAAATAAAAGTTATAACAATAAATCACTCTAAAGTGATTTTAGTTGAAGTAAATGGGTTCTCATAAATCTAAATTGATAAAATGTATGTTCACTGAACATGCTCCCCCCCTATCAGGGCTTTAGTCCTGATACTGAGGGAGTAATGCCAACTTGTGCACCGGGCGTTTGAAGAATGAAGACCCGCATTGCACAGTCACCACTCGGTTGAGTCCATCACTGCCTGGGTGGACCTCCGTAATACGACCCAACGGCCAAGTTCCAGGCGGTTGATTTGCGTCCGTTAATAATACTACCTGGCCCACCTCGATGTTAGGCGTGGCGATCTTCCACTTAGCTCTGGGTTGCAGCGAGGCCAAGTATTCTCTGGTCCAACGTTTGGAGAAGCTGGCTTTCATGCCTTGGAGCAGCTCCCATCGTTTCTTTAGATTGGTTGTAGTGGTTGCTGACTCATCTGGTATGGAATGCACAACATCCCCTGTAAGAAAATGTGAGGGAGTGAGAACATTTATTGAGTCAGTATCATTATCGTTTAAATGTATAAGCGGCCGCGAGTTGAGCAAGGCTTCTATCTGGGTGAGTAACGTGGTTAGCTCTTCGAAAGTGAGCAATGTCTCTCCTATGACTCGCTTGATGTGATACTTTGTTGATTTTATCGCAGCCTCCCAAATCCCGCCAAAATGAGGGGCAGAATGAGGAATGAAATGCCATTCTAGAGAGTTTTCAACTTGATAATGTGACATAATTTCATTATCTGTAAATGAACGCCACAATTCATAAATTTTGCCCAACTTTCTGGATGCACTGACAAAATTGGTGCCATTGTCGCTGTAAAGATGCCGTGGGGTGCCTCGCCTTGCACTAAAACGTCGAAGGGCGGCGATAAATGCCTCAGCCGTCATATCACTCACAGCTTCAATATGCACAGCTTTTGTAGCCAAACAAATAAACAAAGCTATATAGCCCTTAGTTGTTTTTGCACCCTGACCCTTACTAAATTTAATAGATATAGGGCCTGCATAATCGACACCGCTGGAAAAAAATGGACGTTCCAGGGTTACTCGATGCTGTGGCAAATTCCCCATTAGTTGAGGGGTTGCAATGGACCTTTTATATCTGTAGCATTTTAAACATCTATTGATGCATTTGTTAATGATCTTTTTTCCACCAACTATCCAATAAGATTGTCTGATGATGTGGGATAGCAGTGAAGGCCCAGCATGTAAATGGGCAATGTGTTGTTGCTGTATTAATAACTCAGCCATTTTATGCTGTGAGGGCAAGATTAAAGGATGTTTGTGGTTGAAGGATAATTGTGAATTTTGTAAGTGTCCTCCCACCCGTAACAGACCCTTATCATCAATAAAAGGGTGGAGGGATTGTAACGTACTTTTCTTTGGCAAAACTTTCTGTTCTTGGATACATTTAAATTCTTCCTGAAAGTAAGAATTCTGAATCCAACGAACAATATTCTCTTCAGCAGCTTTTGTTTCTTTGTAAGTAAGATGTGGTGAAAAAATTTCTGTTTTGTTAGACTTCTTGCATTTTTTGATAAATCTTTGGCAATATGCCAAAATGTGAATAATTTTTGCAAGTGAAGAGTGCTTTTGAAACAAATTATCAAATAGATCATTTAATTTGTGGGCGTGAAAGGAAAAAATTGGATCAGACCTTTGTTCGGCTTTGATTTGATCATCAAATTCCTTAACATTTGAGTCGTCTTTGGGCCAATTGGATGGGTCTAAAGTTAGCCAACTTGGCCCCTTCCACCACAAATCACAACCTGGAAGACATTTTGGATCAATACCGCGTGAAGCGATATCTGCGGGGTTCTCTTTGGATGGTACATGTCTCCAGTGCTTTGTAGGTAGAATTTCGGTAATTTGAGCTGTCCTATTCGCGACAAAAGTCTTCCATTTACGCGGATGTGCTGATAGCCAAGAAAGGACGACTTTGGAGTCCGTCCAGGCGAAAATATCGAACTTGTAACTCTTTAATGTTCCCATGACGGAACGGAACAGTTTAGCTAGCAGGTGCGCACCGCAAAGCTCTAATTTTGGCACTGAAATCTGCTTGATTGGAGCAACTTTAGTTTTAGAAACTAAGAGAAAAGAGTTTATTTTTCCCTTATAACTTTGTCGGCAATAAATTGCGGCAGCATATGCCAATGTTGAGGCATCAGAAAAACCGTGTAATTCAAACGGGTTACCGGATGAAAGCGTGACACATCTAGGAACAGACAATTGATTTAGTCCGTTAAAGGAAATTTGAAATTGTAACAATTCGTCTGTAAGATGTTGCGGTATAACAGAGTCCCAGTCCCCTTTTGTAAGCCAAAGTTTCTGATAAAATACCTTTAAAGTCACAGTACAGGGCGAAATTAGACCTAGTGGGTCGAAAATCCATGCAGACTCGGCTAAAATGTGTCTCTTTGTAAGAGGTGGAGTGAGTGTTAATGCAGTTATGAAAATAAAACTATCTGATGAAGAGTTCCAGCTTAAGCCTAGAACTTTGGAGCTTCCGTTGTCACTAGGAATGATTTCAAAATTTGATTCAGTGCTAGAAGAATCTATAAATTCATTAAGAAATGCCTGTGAATTTGAATTCCACTTCCTCAAGTGGAAACCATGCGCGTCTAAACAATCTGTAATTTCTTTGCAAGTTTCTATTGCTTCCCTAACAGTATTCGTACCAGATAATAAGTCATCCATGTACATATCCTCTTCTAACATGCGCGAAATGCAAGGATTTTTTGTATAATCCTGAGCGATTTGTTTTATACATCTAGTTGCCAAAAAAGATGCTGGCGCTAAACCATATGTGACAGTTTTCAATTTGTAATTTTTTATTTCCTCATTAGGATTAGACCTCCAAACTATTTGCTGATAAATTTTATCCTCTTCAGCAATCAAAATCTGGCGGTACATTTTCTCTATATCCGCAGAAAAGACTATTTTCGGAAATCGAAAATTAAGTAAGATTTTGAAAAAGTCCCGTTGTAACTTAGGGCCTACACCCAAAATAGAATTCAAGGAAATACCACTTGAAGTTTTGCATGAAGCGTCAAAAACTACCCTTAATTTAGTAGTGATACTAGAAGATTTAATAACCGCATGATGAGGAAGAAAGTAGTGTTTGTTTTCATAATTATTAATGTCATTTTGTGCAACTAATTCCATGTGATCTAATTCTTCATATTCGTACATAAACTCTTTGTACTGATTTTCAAATTCTGGTTTTTCGCTAAATTTCTTTTCCATAGCAAGCAAGCGAGAAATTGCGGCAGGTTTAGAATTACCTAATTCTGATTTAGATTGAATAAAAGGTAACTTAACCACAAAACGACCCTCGGAATTAATTGAATAATTTTCCTGAAAATGTGATTCAACAAATTGCTCTTCAGGTGACAACATTTGAGTATTCTTATTAAATACTTCTTCTACTTCCCAAAAACGCGTTAACTCTTTATCAATATTAACTTCATAAATGTGTAAAATATGTATTGAATTTGGAGATGTACTAGAATGTGGCATTTTCCCTGATACCAGAAAGACAAAAATTGAATTTTGAGCAATTAAATTGCTCTGAGTATCTGTTACTTGACCAGGTAGCAAAATAGAAAAGAAATAATCAGATCCTAGAATAATGTCTATTTTACTTGGTGTCCCGAAATGTGGATCCGCTAAGTTTATATTCTTTAAATGCGAAAAATGCTTCTCATGTATTTTTTCCACAGGTAACGGAGCAGTTAAATCATCTAAAATAAATGCCTTAACAGACAATTTGGTGCCTGCATTATAAATTGATGTAAGATCAACCATTACGTAACCCTTAGTTACTGCGATCTTTGAGTTAGACAGACCTTTTACGGGGAACCTAGCATTTTTCCTTTTAATTCCTAACATTTTCATGCAGGATTCAGAAACAAATGTAGACTCTGATCCACTATCACACATAATTCTTAAAGTGTGCTTTTGACCCATGCAATCATTAATATATACACTAGCAGTGGGCAAAAGTGCGAAAGATGTTTGAACTGCATTTATGGAAGGAGAAATTTCCTTTTTATTCTCATCCGGAATCGAACCGGCCTCTGAATCAGGTTTGTTTTTGCGGCTCTGTTTTTCATTTGAACGAGAAGTTGATATTGCATAATTTTGCAGCTTATTTTCGCATAAACTAGTATGATGTTTCAGCTTGCAATTATGACAAGAGTAAGAGGAATTGCATTGCCAGGTAGTGTGCTTGTCAGACAAGCAATTACTGCATAACTTGTTTTTCTTAACAAACTGTCTCCTATCCCTGATGCTTAATTCTTTAAATTTAACACACTTGTAAAGTGAGTGATTAAATTTACACAATAAACATTTGCTAATGACACTGGAAAAAGATCTATTGACGTTATACTGTTTCTCTTGTTTATGCGAACCTTCATTTTCACTTTTAAACAATTCTAAAGATGAACATCTATCATTTATAAACTGAATAAATTGATCAAAAGACGGAAAGTCTTCACTTGAGGTTAATTTTGCCCATTCCTCCCTTGTTTTAGAATCAACCTTTTGTAATAAAATATGAATTAGCCATAAGTCACGGCCAGATGCCTTTTCATCGATTGATTTAAGGCCTCTAATTACTTCATCTGATAAACAGCGTAAGCTAAATGCATTTACTTGAGTAATGGGGGGAATGTCCAAGAATGTTTTAACTAAAGTGGAAACAATTTGTTTTTTCTTATCATATCTCGACAGCAATTTTTCCCACGCTTCTGAATAACTGTTTTCAGAAATAGGAATATGTTTTATAATAGAGGCTGGCTCTTCCCCTAGTAACCCTCTTAAATACTGAAACTTCTGTATATTAGTTATGCTGGCATTGTTATGAACTAATGATAAATATAAATCTTTAAATGATAGCCAGTTTTTAAAATCACCATTAAATTGCTCTATATTGAGCCTGGGCAATTTAAAATTGTTAGAAATAGTAGAACTAACAACTGGAATCTGATCATTTATAATTTGAGGTGCATGCACATTTACGGTAACTTTTTCAAGTTCCGCTTGCAGTTTGGCTTTGGTTTCATAATATTTCTTTTCAAATTCCTCAATTTCAGATGCTTCAGTTGGTAATTGAGCATCATATTTATCAAAATCGGAATAAACTGTCTCTAATTTTTCTAATTTATTGTACAAGTCATTTTTTTGAAATATTTGGTCAGAGTTAATGAAGTTATTTATCCTTGTTAGAGCAGATTTAGCTCTGCCACGTAAATTTATAGCTGCCTTTTCCAATTCTTCAGCAGCCTTTTTTGCGGCTTCCAAGTCGGTATTCATTATTCAAATAATGATGTGAATAGCGTAAAAAACAAAAGCCAAACCGATAATAATAATAAGATAAAATGTACTTATCTGTAATAAATGTGATGTGAGGTGCTCTGTCGTCTGTTGCAATTCCACATAAGACTGGTGAAAACACTATTTAGAACACTGATATGATGAGTGTACATTAATCCAATCTTGAAAAAGTATCCAAGATCTCGCAGCGGTGCCTCCAACTTTTATGTTTCTGTGTGTGTTTATAGAATTAGTAGATTAACACAAGATGTAAATAAAACTATATTGAGATTTGACATGTTACAATTTCTTGCATGTGCACAGGAAAGAGCACTTGCGGTTTACAAGGACCGGGGATTTTGTTACCCGGCTGCGAAAATTGCGAAATCACAGCTAAAGAGATGAGCTGTTGCGTACAGTCTGAATGCTCGAGTTCAACTACCTCTTCAAAATGTACAATCACTGCAACCAGGAAGTGACCTTGATTCCTTGATCAACCATAACTCACAATAATTATTTTTAAACAACTGAGGAGATGAAAGTATCTTGATATGATAAACAAAATTAGATATAACACCATTTCAGATGATTCATGGTTAATTGCTAAAGAGATAATATCAATAAAGGTTTTCTTAAATAAAAGTTATAACAATAAATCACTCTAAAGTGATTTTAGTTGAAGTAAATGGGTTCTCATAAATCTAAATTGATAAAATGTATGTTCACTGAACACCCTCCCTTCCCCCCCCCCCCCACCTTCAAAAATTTTTTAATATGTATAATTAATAAATAAGTATCTCGGGTTGAATCCCAACCGTCTAATCCCCTAAGCTTCTGTCCTCCTGATGCAAAGCTATAAATTAAAAATTATTAATTTCACTTTTCGTTTAAATATTAATTTTTTACTTTTATAATATGGGATTTTTTTTTTTTTTATTTAAATTTACATGCACCTGTATATAGAAATGGAAAATAAGTAATGTGTAATTTAAAAATAAGTTACAAAATGCCAGGATATTATTTCAGGGGGGGGGGGGGGGGGTGTCTAATCACCTAAGCTTCTGTCCTCCTGATGCAAAGCTATAAATCAAAAATTATTAATTTTACTTTTCGTATAAATATTAATTTTTTACTTTTAAAATATTGAATATGTTTTTTTTTTTAAGTTTAAATTTACATACACCTGTATATAGAAAAGGAAAATATAAGTAATGTGTAATTTAAAAATAAGTTACAAAATAATAAGCCTAAAACATTTAAATTGATTACTTTTTTAAAAGAAAGTCAGTTTTATCAATTTTTTGCAGGAAAAAAAAGGATATTTTTAAAAATACCATATCATTGTTTTCCGTGAATCATTTTATATGAGAAATAAATTAAAATTCCTTACATGTCGCAAAGAAAATTTAATATGATTGCAACTTAAGAGGCCACACTAGTCACGCCTTGAAGTTTGAACGCTAATACTAAGTCTATGGGAGCATTATTTTCAAATATCTTGCTTGATTTTTAATATTTTTAAATGATTTTTTTTGCACAGGATAGCTGAGGACTATCTGTTTCCGGGCTATTTTTTACTTTTCCGATTTTCGTTGTAGTTTAATTCTCAGGATCCTGCCAATTTAGGATCCAGTGAAATTCGAGGTGTTGTGTCCTTTTTAGTCTTATAAAATCCATATCAGAAAAATTTTTAAAAACACAACGAAAATATAGAGTTCAAGCTTTCTAATAATATGCTTTCAATAGTTCTACTACAATTATGCTGAGCAAAATTTGTAAAGATTTTGATGAAAAATGTGTCAAAAACGGCCTCGTAATGTTATGCTGCCCGCCTCTACCAAGACGATGAAAACCACGCCTATCAAAAATCTGATTGGCTAATATCCAAACACTTTAGCAAACGGAAACGATTTAATTGTGATTGGATTATTGTAACATGTTAAAATAGATCACTCCTATTTCAAACCTTGCATTTATTTTTTTTCTACGATTATTGTTTAATTTCAACAAAATACTCTTGAAAGAATGAAATATTTCAATTTCTATATTTCTATGAATAACGAAGGAAATTACGCATTTAGTTTGTATATATAAAATTTCAGAACCGTATATGGGGAGGTAAAACTTGTACAAGTTACTAGGGGACCAAATTTCAGCCCGAGTTTATTTACAGTGTTGAATTCAGACACTTTTCTCCGGAGGGATTTCTGGAGGGGGGGGGGGCACATAATAGAGTTCTGGGGCGAAATTGCACTTTTTGACATTAGAAAACACAAAATATCACTGACCCCCCCGGACCACCGCCTGAATTCAACATTAAGTAAAACGGTAAAAAAATAGACGCGTTCTTTTTAAAGTATTTTTTAATTTAAAATAGCTAACAAATAATAAAATTACAAAGTCAGAATTTGCTTGAACATGTTTGTGGCCTGGCCAGGAAACTGGGTTTCAAGTTTCCTATTCTTGTATGTGTATAAAATATACGACAATTTAACATTTTAAGTTCGAAAAACAGTTTTTTTAATTAAAAATCAGCAGAACTTGAAGTTAGTAATTTTTAAAGATTGTTAACTTTAAAATTGTAAATCAACTTGTTCAAATTTTTAAAGAAATATTTTTAATATTCATTACTTTATATTTATTATTTTTAAGGAGACGGTACACCTTTAACAGTCGCAGAACGATATTTGTCCTGTGTAACATATCTTTTTTTAAGAGCCCACTTCAGGTATGGGAAGAAAGGAAAACGTTAATGTTAAGTCTATGGGTGCGTTATTTTAAAATTTCTCACTTTGATTTTAGCATTATTGAATGATGTTTTTTTGCACAGGATAGCTGAGGATGATCTACAACCAGGCTAGTTTTTACTTTTTAGATTTTCGTTATAGTTATATATATATATATTAGTATAGTTTCAATTTCAGATCCGATTCACTCCGGTTCCGAAAGTAAAGGTAATTTTTTTTAAATATCTGAAACCAAAATCGAAAGAGTAAAAACTAGCCCATTTGTAGATTGTCCTCAGCTATCCTATGCAAAAAAAACATTTTAAAATATTAAAAAGGAAGTGAGATATTTGAAAATAACGCTCCCACATACTTAACGTTAGCGCTTACATTTTTTCCCATAACTTGTGTGGGTTCTCAAAGGTAACGTAAGGATATTTTTTTAACGGAAAGGAAACGCTAAAATTTATCATTAACTTTAATAATGTAAACCAAAAAATAATGAGACTGTAAGGTAAAATATAGCATTTTATAAAAATCCGCTAGCTGGCAAATTTATTTTCTAATACGTACTATTTTCTAATAATTTTATACTTCACTTACATGAACATTCAACAGTATTTTTTTATATTATGGCCTATGTGGAAAAAATCATTTGCGGTGTATTTTAATGATATAAAACAATTTTAAACATAAAATTTATGCAACTTATTGAAGTGCACAGGTATGTGTACAGGGGAATTCAAAAGTACATTTCGTTATATTATGGACTACGAAGAAAAAACGTTTGCGGCATATTTTAATAACGTTTCTCTGTTACAACATAATGAAATTGGTATGAGTTTATGAGGCGCAGCAACACATGCTTTCTGAAGGGGTTACACAGCATTTTTCATTCATTTACAGGGTCACAGAAAAGAGTTCAGTTTTATTACAGAAAAAATTGCTTGCAGCATGTGTTTTAGGTATGCTTCACAATTTTAAACAAGATGGAATTCATATACGTTACTGAGGTTTACTACAAGATACTTACATTAGAATATGATGTGCATCACATTTTATTTCATTTACAGAGGCACATAAAAGATGTTGGATACAATACTGTATATCAAGTATTGTCTATTAGGGATGATTGCTGAAAGTGAGTTTTCAGCTATGATATACGTTTTAAACTAAATTTCTGTATACTAGATTATATATATATAAATTCTATAAACTATGTATGGGGTTACGAAAAAGAACTAGGAAGAATTGTTGAGAATGAGAGTGAATTGATTAATTTTATTTTCAAGTTCAACTATATTTAGAAAGATATGTTTGGAAAGCAAATATAATAATATACAAGGCTACTCAAAGAATTGGACGCATGCACGCCTATTTCAGACACGGGAAGAAATGAAAACGCTAATTTTAAGTCTATGGGGGCGTCATTTTCAAATTTCTTACTTTAGTTTTTTTTTTTTGATAGGATAGCTGAGGACGATCGACAACCAGGCAAGTTTTTACTTTCTCGATTTTGGTTATAGTTTTTTTTATATTAGGATAGTTTAAGTTTCAGAACGGATTCCAAGCGATTATGAACGTAAAAGTATTTTTTTTTTTTTAATATCTGAAACCAAAATTGAAAAAGTAAAAGCTAGCCCGGTTATAGAGTATCCTCGGCTATCCTATGCAAAAAAATTCATTTTAAAATATTAAAAAGGAAGCAAGATACTTGAAAATAACGCTCCCATAGACTTAACATTAGCGCTTTCATTTTTTCTTGTTACTAGTGTGGGTTCTCAAATGTAACGTAAAGGTATTATTTGTAATGGTTAGGAAACAAGAAAATTTATCATTAACTATAATAATGTAAAACTAAAAGTAATGAGATTGTAAGGTAAAATATAGCATTTTATAAAAGTCTGTCAGCTAGCAAATTTATTTTTCAATACGTAATTGTAACGGAATCCTGGTTTAAACGGAATATTTTCATGATTCCCCTAAAAATATCTTACAATTGTATCTGCAAAGACGGAAACAACCCACCTAAAACGGTATCTCGGACTAATTGTTTATGTTTCCATCTTACCAGGTTTTATAGTGTCATGTTTTTAGCATGAGGGGGTCGAATTTTAATTACTACCAAGTCCCGCGTTTTCCTCTACGCCCTCTATATTTTCTATATATATATCCAACACAAAACTTTTGGACGGGTACTCAGATGTTTAGCACTCTCCAACATAGTTGAAAAATGTTTATGAGTGGGGCTTGACTGCTCGTCTGTCAGTACTCTAACTAGCGTACATATACTCGGATTGTGATGTAATAGAAATACGTTGTTGATGTTTATCATGGCATAAATGACATTGATAATGAAGCGTGTAATAATTGATACTTCACTTACATGGACATTGAAAAGCATTCTTTTATATTATGGCCTATGTGGGAAAAATCGTTTGCGGTGTATTTTAATGATGTAAAACAATTTAAACATAAAATTTATGCACCTTATTGAAGTGTACAGATATGTGTACAGGGGAATTCAAAAGTACATTTCATTATATTATGGACTATGAAGAAAAAACGTTTGCAGTGTATTTTAATAATGTTTCTCTGTTGCAAACATAACGAAATGGATATGAATTTATGAGGTGCACTGAAACATGCTTTTTAAGGGGGTTACAAAGCATTTATCATTCATTTACAGGATCACAGAAAAGAATTCAGTTTTATTACAGAAAAAACTGCTTGCAGCATGTTTTAATTCTGTTTCAATATTTTAAACAAGATGAAATTCGTATACGTTACTGAGGTTTACTACAAGATGCTTACATTAGAATATGATGTGAATCACATTTTATTTCATTTACAGGGGCACATAAAAGTTGCTGGATACAATATACTGTATACGAAGTATTGTCTATTAGGGACGATTGCTAAAAGTGAGTTTTCAGCTATGATATCCTTTTTTAACTAAATTTCTGCATCCTAGATTATATATATGATTTCTATAGAGCATGTATAGGGCTACGCAAAAGAACTAGGAAGAATTGCTGATAGAGATAGTGAATTGTTTTTTTTTTATTATTATTAAATTCTACATTACGTCCAACTATATTTAGAAAGATGTGTTTGTAAAATATAAATATAATAATATACAAGGCTATTCGAAGAATTGGATGCATGTGCACGCCTATGAATAATAATTTCTGGATAGGATTGGGCGATGTAGAAATTTCTTAAATCGATTTATCTTCCATCTAACATCGCGATTTAGTGCTAAATCGCGATTTAACACCAATTTTACATTTTAGAATCTGGAAGCCTATTTTTTAATTTTTAGTAACAAAATATGGTCTTTATGCCCCCCCCCCCCCCTTTCCTGTATTATTTAGTATACTTAGCTTTTATTTTTTCAAATAATTTTGAAAAGAAGTACATTTTACACATAAAAAAAACTTTGAATGTCCCAAAACACTAGTTTTTTTTTTTCCATTTTAAAAATTAGTGACCTATTGTAATACATTTTATAAACTCATTCTATAAGTATAAGTAGTAATATAAAAGAAAATGATTTTTTTTTTTTTTTTTTTTTTTTTTTTTGTCTGACTTGTTATGCCTGCTACAATCTAAATTCCTTAAGGGGGGTGGGGACATCCCCCTAGTCCACCCAAATAGCACTTCATTGCTAACAACCTACATATACTTTTTTTTTTTTTTTTTACAGACACAGATTAAAAAAGTTATTGAGGTAAAACAGAAGCATATTAAAAGAATTCAATGATGAATTTAACTATTCATTTACCATGATGAGAAAAGTAGTAAAAAAAGGGGGGGGGGGGGGAAGATATGAGAAATAAGGTGCAATTTTATATCTTTTTAACTTTTAGATTACAATAAGATTTGTTTAACATAAATGCTGACATTTATATAGTGGATGGAGAAGGATTGAAAGTGTGAGCTTTGGAGCACATTACTGAAATTGCTGATTTTTTTCGCGGCCGTTGCCATCCATTAAGATTAGCAATAAAATATAATCTTAAAATATATCTCTTTTTAATGATAACAAAATGTCAAAAAAGCAGAAAATCGCAGATCTGCAGAAAAATCTAATGAATGCCTCCTCCAGGCTTCCCTCATTCTGCTGTAAAAATAAAGTTACTTGACTCATTACAGAACTTTATTAAAGTATTTTTAATTAATTACAAAATAATAATAAATTAAAACTAAAATATTCCCATAATACCCTTACATATGAAAATTAATTTTTCATGAAAATAATGCAAAAAAATATAAACTAAAAAGGGATGAATTTGGATATAAATAGTGAATCAATTTCAGCAAGATACTCAATCCATGTGACTGGCATTGAAATCAGATGTCAAACCTGATGCATGACTATTTTAAAATATTTTAATTACAGAATAATAGAAAATAAAGAATGTATTAAAATATTACCCAAACATGTGAAAAATGAATGTTTCATTAAAAGAATGCATAAAAATAAAAACTGAAATTCGATGAATTTGAATTTCAAATATGAAATTTTATTAGATGTAAATTTCCAACTGGGCGAAAAATGTCCGGACCAGGATTCGAACCCGGGACCTCCCTGGCTGAAGCCGCCAGTGCTCTGCCATCTGAGCTATCCTGGACGATTCTGGTCGAACTTTTTCACCCAGCTAACCTTGATGATTACAGCATCTGGTCTGAAACCTGGTTCAGCTCAACAGAATAAATCTCAGGTAATGGAACTCCAGAAATCGCTGGATACGAAATTACACTAGATTAATATTAACACAATTATTCTAATTGGTAAACAAATCATATTAGATGTAAATTTCCAACTGGGCGAAAAATGTCCGGACCAGGATTCGAACCCGGGACCTCCCTGTCTGAAGCCGCCAGTGCTCTGCCATCTGAGCTATCCCGGACGATTCTGGTCGAACTTTTTCACCCAGCTAACCTTGATGATTACAGCATCTGGTCTGAAACCTGGTTCAGCTCAACAGAATAAATCTCAGGTAATAATATTTCTGGAGTTCCATTACCTGAGATTTATTCTGTTGAGCTGAACCAGGTTTCAGACCAGATGCTGTAATCATCAAGGTTAGCTGGGTGAAAAAGTTCGACCAGAATCGTCCGGGATAGCTCAGATGGCAGAGCACTGGCGGCTTCAGCCAGGGAGGTCCCGGGTTCGAATCCTGGTCCGGACATTTTTCGCCCAGTTGGAAATTTACATCTAATATGATTTGTTTACCAATTAGAATAATTGTGTTAATATTAATCTAGTGTAATTTCGTATCCAGCGATTTCTGGAGTTCCATTACCTGAGATTTATTCTGTTGAGCTGAACCAGGTTTCAGACCAGATGCTGTAATCATCAAGGTTAGCTGGGTGAAAAAGTTTGACCAGAATCGTCCGGGATAGCTCAGATGGCAGAGCACTGGCGGCTTCAGCCAGGGAGGTCCCGGGTTTGAATCCTGGTCCGGACATTTTTCGCCCAGTTGGAAATTTACATCTAATATGATTTGTTTACCAATTAGAATAATTGTGTTAATATTAATCTAATGAAACTTTATTCTTTTTTTCCAACCATAAATACTCAATCAATTTCAGGAAAAAAAATTATTAGTAAAAGAAAAGTATTTCATGTGTATCATGGCCAAATAGTGATACACAAAACAATGCATGACTATACTTTAAAATAATTCCATTAATTACAAAATAATAGAAAATATAATAAATAAATGTTAAAATATTACTAAAACATTTCAAAAATGAATTTTTCATCATAAGAATGCATAAAAGTATAAACTGCAAGTCGATGAGTTTGGATTTTAAATATAAAACTTTATTATTATTATTTTTAATCATATAAATGCTGAATGAATTTCAGGAAAACAATCTTTTGAAACAATGCAGGATTCTACTTTAAAACATTTTAATTAATTACAGAATATTGGAAAATAAAAAATACATATTGCAATATGTTTACAAAATAAATAAATAAATATCAATTCTTACTTAAATCATTGTTTTCTTAAATCGCTTTTTTCTTGAATCGGAGATGTTCTTTTAAATCGGATCCTGCTAAATCGATTTAACACCAGCTTGCCTTGTTTTCCCTTAAATCGGAAAGCATGGAGGATTGCGATGTTTGCTTAAATCGGATCGTCCTAAATCGATTTAACACCAGCTTGCCTTGTTTTTCTTAAATCGGAAAGCATTGAGGCTTGCGATGTTTGCTTAAATCGGATCCTCCTAAATCGATTTAACACCGGCTTGTCATGTAAGTAGTAGATACATCAAAGTAGATAAATCATTTTTCCGATGTTAACTCTGAATCAGAGTTTTAAATCAATTTAAAGCCAATGACTAAATCGCGATTTAAGACAATGGCTAAATCGCGATTTAAGACATTGGCTAAATCGCGATTTAAGACATTGGCTAAATCGCGATTTAAGACATTGGCTAAATCGCGATTTGACATTAGCTAAATCGCGATTTCCAATTTTAGCTTAAATCGATTTAAGACCATACCTGCCAACATGTCAATTTTGAAATCCTTATAATTTTTATGACGTATTCTTGGATGCTTAAAAATGCATAACATATGCACATGCAATGAAAAAAGTAATACTTCATAACATTTTCTATGCTATATTCATATATAGTCTTTTTTTTTTCCAAAATAAAAACGTGAGATATCAAAAGAAAATTTTTTTTGCATGGGAAATTCTAAAAAAAAAAAAATTCTGAAATTCACAGCAAATTTTCTGAAAGGTTACACAGCCAAAGGATTGGGGAGGAAAGGGGGGGGGGGATTCCCTTCCGGTCTAATTATGAGTTTTTCGAGGCCCTTTGATGAAATTCGCGCTTTTCCCATGATCCTGTGACTAATTCACGTTTTTTTCACGATCCTTTGACGAAATTAGTTTTTTTTCGCGATCTTTTAACGAAATTTGCGTTTTTTTTCGTGATCTTTTGACGAAATTCGCCGTTTTTTTCGCGATCTTTTGACGAAATTTGTGTTATTTTCGTGATCTTTTAACGAAATTTGCGTTTTTTCGCGATCTTTTGACGAAATTTGCGTTTTTTCGCGATCTTTTGACGAAATTTGCGTTTTTTCGCGATCTTTTGATAAAATTAGCATTTTTTTTGCAAATTTTTGATAAAAGCGTTTTTTCTGCTATCTTTGACGAAATAAACATTTTTCTCGCAATCTTTTGACGAAATTCGCATTTTTCTCGCGATCTTTTGACGAAATTCGCGTTTTTTTACGAGATCTTTGACAAAATTCGCGTGTTTTTTACGTGAACCTTGACAATATTCGCGTTTTTTTACGAGATCTTTGACGAAATTCACGTTATTTCCCGCGATCTTTGACGAAATTAGCTTTGTTTCAAAGATTTTTGATCGAAATTAGCGTTTTTACGCGTTTACTGACAAAATTGCGTTCTTTTCACGATCCCTTGACGAAATTAGTGTTCTTTCCCCGCGATCTTTGACGAAATTCGCGTTCTTTTCACGTTTCTTTGCCAAAATTAGTGTTTCTCCTGCGATTTTTGACAAAATTCGCGTTCTTTTCACGATCTTTCGACAAAAATAGTGTTTTTCTGCGCGATTTTTAACGAAATACGCATTTTTTTTTCGCGATTCTTTGACAAAATTTGCTTTTTTTCAAATATCTTTGATAAAATTCTTTTCCCCGCGATCTTTGACGATATTCGCGCTTTTTCTCGCGAACTTTGATCAAATTCGCGTTCATTTCCCGATCCTTTGAACAAATTCGCGTTTTATCCCCACGATTTTTGACGAAATTCGCGTACTTTTCACAATCCCTTGTCGAAATTAGTGTTTTTTCCCGCGATCTTTGACGAAATTAGCGGGGTTTTTTTTCGAAAATTAGGGCTTTTTTCAGATTCTTTGAGAAAATTGGCGTTTTTTCGCGATCCTTTGATAAAAGTAGTGTTTTTGAACGGATCTTTGATGAAATTAGCGTTTTTTCAAGCAATCTTTAACGAAAGTAGCGTTTTTTCACGCGATCTTTGACAAAATTCGCATTTTTCACCGATTGTTTTTCCCGCGCGCAAAACCGTACAATCGTACTGTTCATCCGTACAACCGTACAATTAGAACAAAATCCGTACATTGTACGGCCAATCCGTACAAGTTGGCAGCTATGTAAGACCAATGGTTAAATCGGATTTCCGATGTAAACTTTAAATCGATTTAAGAGTTAAATCGATTTAAGGCCCAGGCCTATTTCTGGAAGTATGATTTCAGTTGTTTACAGCATGTTTATACTTCAATAATTTTTATCTTACCATGTGGCGTGTATATAAACTTGTTCGGATGCAAGGGGTGTACAAAATAATGCAAATATACTGCCGTTAATTGGTAGAAATTGCTGAAAGTTTACTTTCATCTGCATTATTCGTTTTCTTATTATATTAAATTTTATCATATTTTTCATGCCGTTAAAACAAGCCTAAGAACATCCATTGATGACTTTAGCATTTTAATTTTTCAGTAATTTGAACAATTTAAATTTACTAAGATTTAACAAAAACTTAAAGTTAGTAAGTATTAAAGAATGTTTACTTTGAAAGTTTTGATCTACTTGTTTGAAACTTTAAAGGAATATTGTGAATATTTATTACTTTTAATATTTGTTATTTTTAAAGAAAAAGTACACCTTTAACAGCCGCAGAAAATGCAAAATTTGTCCTGTATCACACATCTTTCTTTAAGAGCCCACTTCAGACACGGGAAGAAATAAAAACGCTAATTTTAAGTCTATGGGGGCGTTAATTTCAAATTTCTCGCTTTGATTTTAATATTTTTAAATGATTTTTTTTTTTTTGTGCATTGGATAGCTGAGGACGATCGAAAACCAGAATAGTTTTTACTTTTTCGATTTTGTTTTTAATTTTTTTTTAATATTAGGATAGTATCAATTTCAGAACGGATTCCAACCGGTTCCGAAAGAAAAAGTAATTTTTTTTTAAATATCTGAAACCAAAATCGAAAAAGTATATATTAGCCCGGTTATAGATCGTCCTCAACTATCCTATGGAAAAAAAATTCATTTTGAAATATTAAAGAGGAAGCAAGATATTTGAAAATAATGCTCCCGTAGACTTAACATTAGCGCTTACATTTTTTTGCCGTTTCTAATGTGGGTTCGCAAATGTAACGTAAAGGTATTTTTTGTAACGGTAAGAAAACGCGAAAATTTATCATTAACTATAATAATGTAAAACTAAAAAAAGACTGTAAGGTAAAATATAGCATTTTATAAAATCTGCTAGCTAGCAAATTTATTTTCTAATACGCAGCTGTAACGGAATCCTGGTTTAAATGGAATATTTCCCTGATTCCCCTTAATATATCTTATACAGTAGAGCGCCGATTATCCGAACAAGTCGGGACCGAACCTAGTTCGGATAAGCAAAAGTTCGGATAAATGGACAGACAATTTAAGGGGTGTTTCTCACTATACTAAAAACTTCACACTTTATCCAGGCTTAGGACTGGTAGCGCCAGTTAGTGCTAGCGTGTTTAAAAACTGTCTTTTTGTTTACTTTTTTATCATTTAAAATTTCCTTTTTCTCTTTTTATCATTTTCTGAACTCCAGAGATTTAAACAAAAAAGCTTTCGATTGTTGCTTGCTTCAAATAAGACGTTCTTTCCAATGTTGCCATATCTCGAATTCTTCTTAAATACGTTATTTGAATAGGATCAGAGTTCTTCTGCCGTTCAAGCCATTTCATAGCTGTTTCCAAACACTCAAAGGCTTCGTTATGGGATGGTCCTGGGTCATTTTCAGGGCATTCGTTTTCATTTCTTCAATTTCTTTTACATCTTAAATCTCATCCACAATCTCATCATCATTAAAAAAAAGTTTTTTTGGGAGAAATAGGTTGTTCGGATAAAAATTTTTTTTTGAAAGAAATAGGTTGTTCGTATAATTGGAAGTTCGGTTAATTGGAGTTCGGATAATTGGCACTCTACTCTAATTGTATCTGCAAAGATGGAAACTGCCCATCTGAAACGATATTTCGCACCTATTGTTTGTGTTTCCGTCTTACCAGGTTATATAGTGTCAATTACTACCAGGTCCCGCGTTTTTCTCTACAACCTCTATATTTTCTATATGTATATCCAACACAAAACGTTTGGACGGGTACTCAAATTTTTAACACATTACAACATAGTTGGAAAATGTTTATGAATTGGCTTCACTGCCCGTCTGTCCGTGGTCTAACTAGCGTACATATACTTGAATTGTGATGTAATTGAAATACGTTGTTGAAGTTTATCATGGGATACATGGCACTGATAATAAAGCGTGTAATCATTTATACTTCACTTACATGGACTTTCAAAAGTATTCTTTTATATTATGGCCTATGTGGGAAAAATCATTTGCGGCGTATTTTAATGATGTAAAACAGTTTAAACATAAAATTTATGCACCTTATTGAAGTGCACAGGTACGTGTACAGGGGAATTCAAAAGTACATTTCATTATATTAAGGACTATGAAGAAAAAACGTTTGCGGCGTATTTAATTGATGTTAAACACTTGTAAACATAAAATGTATACACCTTATTGAAGGGCATTAGATGATGATTTCGGTAGAATATTTTACGTCTAGCATTACACAGACCTGCCAACCTTTGAAAATGAGAAATCGTAGCACACAAAATTAAAATTAATCTGAGGTTAGTTGGTTGGTTTTTTGTGTTTCGCAGCCATCTTTTGACATTCGTAACAGGAATAAGGTCTTTGAACTCAATACAGTAAATTTTTTCCTCTCAAAATTTTTATACAATTTTTAGAGTTTCTTCTTGTTTCGAAGCGTTTGACATTTGTAAAAGGAGCCTCGTTCCAGTTTTTTTTTTTAGCCCAGTGCAGTAAATTTTAATGAAATTCGCAATGTTTTTCCCCCGAGATCATTTCAGGATATTCAAAATCCCCCCCCCCCCCCACAATCGTAATTCATATTTTTCTATCACGATTCTTTGTTGAAATCCGCATTTTTACCACGAACTTTTGAGGAAATTCATATTTTTTACCGCGATCCCTTGACGAATTTTGCGTTTTTTACAACGATCCTTTGACGAAATTAGTGTTTTCTTTCCGCGATCTTTTGGTGAAATTTGCATTTTCTTACTGGTCTTTCGATGAAATTTGCATTTTCTTACTGATCTTTTGATGAAATTTGCAGGTTCTTACTGATCTTTTGACGAAACTAGCATTTTCTTTCTGCCATATTTTGGGAAAATTCACGGTTTTACAACGATCCTTTGACGAAATTTATTTTCTTTTGCGACCAATTGACGAAATTAATTTTTTACACTGTCATTTTTCGAAATTCGCGATAGTTTATCGTGACGCAACTAATCGGCAAAATTTTCGATATCTTTTGCGACCAATTAACAAAATTCACTAATAGTTTCCGCGACCTTTCGATGAAATTTGCTACATTTTTCCCTCGATAGTTTATTGAAATTTGTGATTTTTTGCGCAATAATTTGACGAAATTCGCAATTTCTTTCTGAACTCTTAACGAAATTACCGATTTTATTCAGCGAACAATTGAAGATAATCACTATTTGTTGCTGAAATGTTTGAAATACCGATATTTTTACATGACCATTTGAAGAAATTCTCATTTTTTACAGCGATCGATTCACGAATTAATTTGGGGAAATTCCATAAAAGAAAAAAAAATCGCAGACTTCCAAGAAATTTCAAAATATACTTGCAAAAGAATCACAGGTCTGTGGAAGAATTTGCAGAGGGAAATACTGCACAGCATTTTTCATTAAGCAAGACTTTCCTTTTCCGTGTGCAAAGCATCAGATTTTGCACACTATTTCAAATCCTGCGTCTCAGAGAACCACCTCCCCCCCCCCCCCCCCTTCAGAAATTCTTAAAATGGCACGCCCTGTTTCTAAGGAAGGAAATTCCTGGATAAATATTTGCAGAAACACGATTCACTCGTGTTTAATATACATAAAGAGGGTTTTATGTTAAGAAGTTTGTTTTGCAGCCGAGATTATTTTTCCCCCATGAGCATTTTTTAATGCCTGAATTTTCGGATTAATGACCATATTTTTAAAACTTTCGGAAATGAATACTTTGAAATTTTGGAAATTTCAGAACAGAATCGCTCCTGAAATATATGCTGTGTGGGATAAAAATAGCAACTAGAGACAAAAAAATGTGTTTGTGTTTTTTGCAAAAAATCGTAGTTTAACACCGATTTTTGTAGCATCGTAGTTTAAAGATCCAAATCATAGCAACTACGATTTTTTTGTAGCAGTTGGCAGGTCTGCATTACAGTACGTGTACAGGGGAATTCAAAAGTACATTTCGTTATATTATGAACTATGAAGAAAAAACCTTTGCGTATTTTAATGTTTCTCTGTTACGAACATAATGCAATTGATATGAATTTATGAGGTGCAATAAAACATACTTCCTGAAGGGGTTGCAAAGCATTTTTCATTCATTTACAGGATCACAGAAAAGAGTTCAGTTTCATTACAGAAAAAACTGCTTGTAGCGTGTTTTAGTTATGTTTTACTACTTTAAACAAGATGGAATTCATATATGTTACTGAGGTTTATTGCAAGATGCTTACATTAGAATATGATTTTGATCACATTTTATTTCATTTACAGGGGTTCATAAAAGCAGGGTTGCAAAAAAGCCGGCTAAAATTAAAAAAAAGCCACGCCGGTGGCTTTTATTGGTTTTTTAACCGGCTTTTTTTGGCCAAAATTGGCCTTTTTTGGCCAAAATTGGCTTTTATACATTGAAGCATTTTAATTATAGACTACACATTTTAAAGTGTTTTTAATTAGTTTTAATGACATTTAGTTGATTTAAAATACAATAAGTAACCCAATTTCTCAACAATGAAGACGTAATACTGAAAAAAAAAACTTAGATGAATCTGCTAGTGATTTGAAGTGAGAATTGGAAATATGTCAACTAAATTTTAAAAGAGCCATACCAACTGCTTTATCTGGTTTACACTGACCTTTAACACACCCCCCCCCCTTTTCTACTTCATTTTTACTGCTTTATAAAATTAAAGGAGGACAATGATTACTAAGTTACATATTTTATTACTTAACAAATTTTAAGAGCTATTAATATACAAGTCTTATTTTATTTCTCATTAATATTTAAAATCATACATAATAACATAATAAAAATACAAGTTCTCCCTATTAAAAACAATATTATGAACAGCATATGCATGAATATGTACTCTTAAATAGCAGCAAACTTTTCAAAATTTTATTTCTATTTTACTTACAGAATGCATTTTATGTATTTATTTAATTTGCATAATTGCTAGATTTACTTTTATACACTTATGTACTAAACTCTCCTTAAATGTTATACCCTTTTCTAATTTCTCTTTTTACGATTATAACATAATCTCTCCATATGGACATGTAAGAATTAAGAATGTTTCCATTTTGATGTGCTACATTTTGTGATTGTTTAATTAAATATAATCTTTAAAATGTGTAGTATATGTGGGGCTATGTAATATAGAATTTTAAAACACCAGTTTAAAGTCTAACATATTCTTTTCAATATTTATAATGTTTTTTTAGATATAATGCCTTCTATGTTGAAATTTATAATTCTTTTAGTAGAAAATATTTATAAGTGTTTAAAAAAATAATTAATCAAAATTTAATATGAATTAGCTGTAAACGAACTTTTAATAATAAAAGCCGGCTTTTTTTAATAAAAGCCGGCCTTTTTTAAGTGGTTAAAACCAAAAAAAGCCGGCCGGCTTTTTTTGGCCTGGCTAAAAGCCGGCAACCCTGCATAAAAGATGTTGGATAAAATACTGTACATGAATTATTGTCTATTATGGATGACTGTTGAAATTGAGTTTTCAGCTATGATTTACGTTTTTAACTAAATTTCTGCATACAAGGTTATATATAAATTCTATACATCATGTATAGGGCTACGCAAAAGAACTAGGAAGAATTGCTGAGAATGAGAGTGAATTGCTTAATTTTTTTTTTTTTAATTAAATCCTACATTTTCAAGTTCAACTATATTTAGAATGATATGTTTGGAAAATATAAATATAATAATATACAAGGCTATCCAGAGAATTGTATGCATGCATGCCATGGATGATAATTTCTGGAAGTGCGATTTAAGTAGTTTTAAGCATGTTTATTAGGGATGCACCGGATATTGATTTTGCCGGATATCGGATACCGGATATCCGAAGCTCCTTTGCCTGCCGGATTCGGATATCCGGCTGGATATCCGGCACTAGATATGTTTTTAGTTAAATAGTGAATTATTTCTTTATATATCGCCCTCTCAGAACAATAAATTACAAACACGTTTCACACATCATTAAAACATTTTAAATGTATTGAAATATAATTTACAAAAACTATATCTCTTTGAATATCAGGGCTTGAAATTCAAGTTTTCCCCAGGAGGGGAGTTTCCCACCCAACATTTAAAACTACAGGGGAGTTGAAGTATTAGAAAGGGAAAAAAATATCTTTAAACAACTTTATTTTGTATGTGCCATTAAATTACATTTATACAGACATGACAAAATACCATTGAAATAATTTAAATTAAAAACTCAAGATAATTATCCAAAATGTTTATTTTTATTAAAACAAAGGAACAGAATCAAGTTTTATATATATGATGTCTATTTTTCAACTTTCACCTAATGTTATGGGAAATTAACAATTGGGTTGCTAAATGAATTCCTTAATTTAGATTTTATTCCATTTTGTGTGATTTATCCTCTTTCACAAGTTACACTTTTGACAAACAGCACAGACCAACTTTTATAACTTTAGAAATTATCGCAAAAGCATGGTTATACTCTGTTAAAAAATTTTAGAAAACTTTGCAAAATCTTATGTGCATTAATTTTTAACTTACTTGCATGAATAATGCATATTGGTGATTCTATTGTCAATATCCTACGGTGATTGTATGTCATTTCTGAACAAAATTGTTTTATTATATCCTTAATGGAATTATAGTCAAAACTGTAATCCCTGGTATTTTCGTTAATTGAACTATGTTCTATGCATTGGAATTTTAAATCCGTATCCAAAGTTTGAAAAGGAAATAGTCAATTGACTTCTATTACACGATAAAAGGTTGATTTCAAAAAGTCATGTCCTAATTTCTGTGAATTGCAAGAATCAACTAGTTTGTTATTTCTAAACATGTTTTTTTTTTTAAGTTCACCAATTTTTTTTTCTTTATGTGCACCACAAGTGTAATCTCATTTTGTTGAGTGCTGATTATTGGCCAATTTGGTAGGGCTCAGTCTCCGGTGGCCATTACTCCCCTTTAGGTTATTTCCTATTTTGGGCACAGGGAAAAAACATCGCAAAATACATAAATCGGTCATAAAAAAAATATCGCCGATTTCGTCAATCATGGTGAAAATAAATAAAAAAAAATTGTCGACCGGTTGCAAGGAGAAAACTGAAGTTCATGGGAAATCGGCAGCGAGAAAATATCACAAAATTCGTCAATCGATCATGGGAAAATATCGTGAAATTTGCCAGTCTGTCACAAGCAAATATCGTGAAATTCCTCAGCCGGTCGCAGAGAAAAAGCACGAAAATTTTCTATCGGATGCAGAAAAACAATCGTTACTTTCATCAGTATGTCGCAAGAACAAACAGGGAAATTTGCCAATCGGTCACAGAATAAAACTGCTATATTTGTCAATTGATCTCGAGAAAAAAAAAATTATGACATTCACCGATCGGTCTCTAGAAAAAATCATGAAATTCGTCAGTCTGTCCTGGAGAAAAAGCACAAAATTTTTCAGTCAGATGCAGAAAAACAACCATGAATTTTGTCAATCTGTCGTAAGAAGAAACTGTGAAATCTGCCAATCGATAGTAAAAGATATCACGAAATTTGTCAGTCGGTCTTGAGACTTGATCGTCGTTTTACAAAGAAGCATTTTTGGAAAATGATTTTTTGGAAACAGGATCCGCCTGCCCGCAATAGGGCATAATATAATAAATAGGGCACAATAATAATCTTTAGGGCACGAATCCTGCCATCTTGTCTCGAAATTCAAGCCTTTATCTGCCATTCAAGCCCTGTAATGTATATTAATAATATTGTATAAAAAATGTAATTTAAACATTAAAATATTCTGTTTATTTGTACAATGAAATGCTGATAATTGCTACTGGATTTGGATATAGGATTGACTATATTGATAACTGCAAAATAATTAATTTGACAATGAAATGCTGATAATTTGTACAACAAATTTTTACCAATTAATATGAGTATAATTGTAAAGTATTTTCACAAGGAAATACTACACACTTTCTTTTTATAATTTAAACATAAAATATCTACTAATATACCCATGATTAAAGAGTTATTTTCTCCAGACATAGGTTTAGTTGATGCCCTTTTTCTGTTTTAATTATTTAATATTGTTTTTGCTCTAAGTTACGTTTAGTTTTATTTTAAGTTAAATTATTTTGATATTTATAAGTAAAAAGAAAATTACTTTTAATTTTAAATATTTATAATGAAATTACAAAAATAACTAGCTGGATTTGCCAATCCCAAAACTTTCTTCCATCTCATACATCTTAATATTTCAAAAAGTAGTTCCAAATATTAATACTTCAATATTATTAGTTCAATATTATACCAACTTTGATTTTGATCTAAAATTTCTGCTCCAGTCAATTAATCAGAATAAGAATAAGTTAATATCGATCACAATATTTATTAAAATCAATAATATTTTCGTTATTCTGTTGTACATCAGCTGTTTGTGAATAGCCAGCTTAGCAGGATGCGAAGTTCCCTTTGCTTCATAAGTCGCCAATATACAGTACAAAAAAAAAAAAAAAAAACCTGCTAAAAATCGAGGAAATTTTACAAAAATCTCTGTCACAACCTTCTGGTGAAATACAGTAGACTCCCTTAAATTCGCAATCCTAAAATCCACAAACGCCTGAAATCCGCACATTATCACAGATGTAAACAATGAAACTTTCAGTTTAGATGTACTGACAAAATTACAGAATTTTTTTAGTTTTATATCATTTTGTATGTAAGTTAATATGTTATTCTTAATAATATGACTAAACTGATGGTTTTTCATGAAGGAAGTATAAATTTATTTTCTGAAAAAAAATCAAGATATTGCTGATATTACTGGTAATCACAATCTTTTTACCAAATATATGTATTTATTTATTAATCCAGCTTTTTTTTTTTTTTTTTTTTTGGTTAAGATTGGCTAAGCCTGAAATAAAACTTCCTTACTTTATGATTTTTATGTGATTTAATAGGGTACTTTTAAGAGGAAAGTTTCATTGAATAATTCAAGAAAAATGTACCTCATCCTTGTTATGCATATTTCATTATACATTAATTATTTACTTGACCTTTACTTTTAATAATTTAATCATTTTTAAAATGATCTTACATTTATTATTTTAGTTTATCACTTTACTTAATTAATTTACTATACTGGAAGCATTCATTATAATTTTGATAGCATTATTACATTCAAATTACTTTAAAAAAATGTAAACAAAGCAATGACCAGAAATCCGCAAAATTCTAAAATCTGCACAACCTCTGGTCCCAAGCTGTGCAGATTTGAGGGAGTCTACTGTATTTCCAAATTCAAGGAGAAACTGCTGGCCATAGCCAAAAATATACACACAAAATTGGTTCAATTCCATGCTTAGCTTCATACACTTTTCAATGGTAAAATAATGGAAATAACACAAAAATCTGTATTATAGCGCCCCCTTCCAGCAGAATATTTTAAAATTGAAGGAGGGCCTGCTGGCCATAGCCAAAAACATACCCCCCCCTTCCCAAAAAAAAAAAAAAAAAAATTGGTTCAATTCTATACTGGCTGTTAAAATCTAACACCACCCAACCAATCAGGGATCCTTTTACCTGCAGTGAACTCCACCAGAGTCAGATCGGCAAGCTCAGAGATCAGAATAAGATGGCCAAACTACGCAGGAAGCCAAATGCTTGTTTGACTCGTTTTCCAATGTTTTGTGATCAATTCATAAAACTGCTACAGAAAGCAGTGGAGTGGGCATATCTAGGCTTATCAGTTCAATGAAAGGAGGGGGGGGGGGGAGAGGATGATATAAAGAAAAACTTACTAAGACAAAATTGAAAAAGAGAGGGGAATTTTTCATTTTAAGCAGGTTTTTGCCATAACAGATAGATCAATTCTAATACAATGAAATCTGCTAAGACGGAATCACATGGGACCAAATGAATTCCGTTTTAGACAGATTCTGGTCTTACAATAAAGGTGCAGATTCCCAAAATCTCGAAGGACCCAGTGGCTTCTAAACCCATTGAAAAAGAGAGGGGAATTTTTCGTTTTAAGCAGGTTTTTGCCATAACAGATAGCTCAATTCTAATACAATGAAATCTGCTAAGACGGAACCACATGGGACCAAACGAATTCCGTTTTAGACAGATTCCGTTCTTACAATAAAGGTGCAGATGCAGATTCCCAAAATCTTGAAAGACCCAGTGGCTTCTAAATCCAAAAAATCCAGTGGCCACATTGTGAAACAAATGAATAAAAAAAAATAGTGTTTATATGGGGAAAAACTTGATACTAAACCAAGATGAAATTGCAATGCATTTATCGAACAATAAAAAACGACATTCGATTCCAAAGTACGATCTGCTAATGTCATTCTTTATGTTTAAGAATGAGTTTGCAAATGTCCAGAAAATTTGTCACTGTTAAATGAATTTCTTTAGGAAGGGGGGAAGGTATGTTTGGTTGGGTTGATTTTTGACTGCCGATTTATCTACTCGAGGGATAGGCCCGAGGGGGGAGTGCCCTCTGTGGGGGTCTTTCTAAGGTAGCCTAACTCGTATTTACGCTCGGAAATCCAAGGTTCGATGAAAACCACGAAAACTCCGAACGATTAGGCCGACGGGCTCGATTGAGTTCGAACCCAGGATCCCCTGTCTACTAGCTTCGAGAGCAGAACCTCTCGGCCGCTGGTGGGGCGGGGGATTAAGTATAATCTGCTTTTAAGTATACTGTTGTACAGGGCTTGCCTTGACCTTAACGTTAAAATAAAAAAGAATTAAGATCTCGTTAGGTGCAGGGCACAGTGCAAACCTTTTTAAGACCCAATTTATTTAATTCTTTATAATGTTTTTCATGTATTAAAACATGTTTTTTAGTTTCATTGGAGGTCCCTATAATTGCGGGTCCAAGCTGCATTACACCTGCCACATCCCTTTGCTGGTGTCCCTTTTTTTGTATTACAGAATATGTGAAAATATACCCATAACAGTATGCGTTGACCTAAAAGTGCGAATTACATGAAAAAATATTTTTATATATTAAATACTCGTAAGAATCGTTAAAACTTTTGCAATTCTAGACTTCGGGTAACCTTTTTCAAAAAAGCAATGAACACATTAATTTAAAAATTTTTTAAGCCTCCTGAAAATTCATCATAAAAGAATAATAAGCATCAAATACATGTTAAAAATAAAGTAAAATAGGGGAAGACGGGGTACAATGAAACAAAATTTACTAATTTTTTTTTCCTATCCCCAATTTTGCATGCACAAAAATATAATTAATGCATATTTTTAATCTTGTATTTTCCCCATCTAAATAAATTTTTATTAGGTTCTAAACAATATCTTTATGCTTGAAAAATAACAAAAAATAAATGTCTTACAGTGTTTCATTGTACCCCGTATGCCGGGGTACAATGAAACACATACTGGGGTACAATGAAACACTCCAAATGATAGAAGCAATTTTCACCCAGTATAGTTTATTTTATGAAAAATGAGATAAATACAAAAACAAAACTTGATTAATAAGGAACTTGATAAAAATATTATAGTCTAAGATGAAAAATAAGAAAATTCTATTAGTTTAAGAAATACCTTTCATTTTACATTAAATTGGCGCAAGTCAGTTTCAAAAATTAGCATTTCTGTTTATATTTCAGTTGATCCTGAAGGAATATGGGGTGGTAGTTTCAACAGAATGAGTTTTTTTTTTAATGTAAGTTTCTAAAAAAAAAAAAAAAAAACTACGTTGGAGTCTTTATATCAAGTATTTCACATTTGACTTCATTTAAATGTATGATTTCCCCAACAGTATATATTTCCTTATGTTTTCATTTATGCGGATACTGCTTGTGCCATACATGTTGTGTGTGAATATCTCATTCTTAGTACCTCGATGACCAGCTGGGCCTGGAAAAAAATCTGGATCATCATCAGAGTCTGTAGCAGGCAGAGTTTGTTTACAAAACAATCCCTTCTCAGCTGTTTTTCTCTTTCTATTTTTTAATTGCTTAACAAGAGCATTTTTTACTGACCTGGTTAGAATAAAACTTTTTTTTTTTCTGTTTTCCTACTCTTACTTCTAATATATTCTATTTACTACTTTTATTACTATAATAAAACATGTTTCATTGTACCCCGTCTGCAAGTGTTTCATTGTACCCCGCACTGAGGTTACTAAATAAAAATTTATTTTCAAACTTCTAATATTTATTTATTTTTAGTTTGGTTTTGGAAGTATGAAGACAACAACCCAAAGATAACAATGTATAGAAAACATAATTATTACATATAACAACAAGGAAAAAGAAACTAAATTACTTTTAGTAAAGAAAGTTACTTTCAATGGCGTAAAAGCAATAATCTTCTATTGCTACTGTTGTAGAAGTGTGAATGTATCCAAATCACATCAGTAATTGGAACATATAGTTGTATAACATATATATAAACTGCAACTCTCTATGACAAATTTGACTGATTTTACAAGTAATGTTTCATTGTACCCCGTGTTTCATTGTACCCCGTCTTCCCCTATATATTGTGGCAAATTTTGAAAATCATTGAAATATTTTTACAATTTTTCTTCCCAATTTTTATGTTGTTCTAAAAAGATTTTTTATGTATAAAGAAACAAAATAAACTTAATAAGCATTAAAATTTTCAATCGGGAGAAGAATAAATAAAGGGAAATTTTCAAAATCCATACGATACAATACAGTGTTCACATATTTAAGATTAAAAAGATGACGTAACATTGGCAGCAATAGTAAAAGGCAAGTTATGGGATATTTACTCATTGTTAATTTAAAATGCCTTATCGCATATGAACAGCTACTTTGAAATTTTCATAAAAGGATGTTCTGAAGTTCAAATTTGTCTGCTTTCTGATGCATTTTTTAATTCATTTTGTTTGCAAATGCATGAAATTGGCAGTTGCTCTTAGTCAAAAACTATGAAATCAAATAGTTTTTCCTTATTTTTTAAAAATCTATTTTTGATCTTTTCCTACCATGTCCAATTTCTATTTTTTTTATTTCATTTCATTTTTCATTATTATTTAATTATTTATTTTTCAGCCTGGAACAAAATTTATTTTACAAATGACCATCTGTTTTCATTCTCTGACTGACACCCATAAATCCCAAATGACTGAAATGCTTTGCTCCATATTTAACTTTTTGCCTTTTCAATTTGTTGATACATTCATAGTATGATGAAATTATAAATATTAGTGTCTTTATCTAGAAAAACGCGCGAAAGTATAATTTGATAAAATTACAACTTTATTAAAACGTGGTAACTTGACTTTGAGTTGTCGTCTTTCACAATTTGTCCACCCGTCAAAGAAAAACAAACTGGCCGTGCCATTTTACAAAAATCGTTTTGAGCCCACTTAATATTTTTGAAAAGTTGGAGCCACTGTTATGTGTGATTCATGTCTCATGGGGACCTTTTTTCGCTTTGTCTGTGCTGAAAAATTGCTTCAAAACACCAATTTTGATATATATTTTTTAAAAAATAGCTTTTGCACTTATCGAAATAGTCATATTTTCATTTGAAATATTGCTCAAAATTGGCACTGTTGTTTATTAATTTCAAAATTCATAGTAATGAATCGCAACAGCAATAAGAAATTCATTCAGTCATATTATGCACTTTAGATTTTAATTTAGAATTAACTTTTTTATATCAAATATTAAAAATTAAAGTATTGGATTTTTGTTTTAATGTTGAAATATTTATTAAATTACGTACTATAGTTTCAAGTACATAAATCAATTAAGGTCACGCGAACAAATTGTTACATGTTTAGTGAAAAAACTTATATAAACTGAACTAAGACAAAATATATATATATATATTACCCCTTTTTTTCATAGGCGCTCAGCTCATTACATGTTGCTAAATATTCAAAAACTAGTAATCCTTCGTTTCATTTAATATCATTACCCATGTACATGCATGTCATGCATCCAATTTCAAATTTTTCACTTTGAATTCCTGAGGGTTTTTTAAGTTTTCCCCCCATATAAACACTATTTTTTTTATTCATTTGTTTCACAATGTGGTCACTGGATTTTTTGGGTTTAGAAGCCACTGGGTCTTTCGAGATTTTGGGAATCTGCATCTTTATTGTAAGATCGGAATCTGTCTAAAATGGAATTCGTTTGGTCCCATGTGATTCCGTCTTAGCAAATTTCATTGTATTAGAATTGCGCTACCTGTTATGACAAAAACCTGCTTAAAACGAAAAATTCCCCTGTCTTTTTCAATTTTGTCTTAGTAAGTTTTTCTTTATATCATCCTCTCCCCCCCCCCCCCCTCCTTTCATTGAACTGATAAGCCTAGATATGCCCACTCCACTGCTTTCTGTAGCAGTTTTATGAATTGATCACAAAACATTGGAAAACGAGTCAAACAAGCATTTGGCTTCCTGCGTAGTTTGGCCATCTTATTCTGATCTCTGAGCTTGCCGATCTGACTCTGGTGGAGTTCACTGCAGGTAAAAGGATCCCTGATTGGTTGGGTGGTGTTAGATTTTAACAGCCAGTATAGAATTGAACCAATTTTTTTTTTTTTGGGGGGGGGGGGGGGGGTATGTTTTTGGCTATGGCCAGCAGGCCCTCCTTCAATTTTAAAATATTCTGCTGGAAGGGGGCGCTATAATACAAATTTTTGTGTTATTTCCATTATTTTACCATTGAAAAGTGTATGAAGCTAAGCATGGAATTGAACCCATGTGGTCCCATGTGGTTCCGTCTTAGCAGATTTCATTGTATTAGAATTGAGCTATCTGTTATGGCAAAAACCTGCTTAAAACGAAAAATTCCCCTCTCTTTTTCAATGGGTTTAGAAGCCACTGGGTCCTTCGAGATTTTGGGAATCTGCACCTTTATTGTAAGACCAGAATCTGTCTAAAACGGAATTCATTTGGTCCCATGTGATTCCGTCTTAGCAGATTTCATTGTATTAGAATTGATCTATCTGTTATGGCAAAAACCTGCTTAAAATGAAAAATTCCCCTCTCTTTTTCAATTTTGTCTTAGTAAGTTTTTCTTTATATCATCCTCTCCCCCCCCCCCCTCCTTTCATTGAACTGATAAGCCTAGATATGCCACTCCAATGCTTTCTGTAGCAGTTTTATGAGTTAACACAAAACATTGGAAAACGAGTCAAACAAGCATTTGGCTTCCTGCGTAGTTTGGCCATCTTATTCTGAACTCTGAGCTTGCCGATCTTACTCTGGTGGGGTTCACAGCAGGCAAAGAGATCCCTGATTGGTTGGGGGGGGGGTAGATTTTAACAGCTAGCCAATTCTATGCATAGCTTCATACACTTTTCGATGGTATAAGAATGAAAGTGGTACAAAAATCGCTATTACGGCGCCCCATTCTGACAGAATATTTCCAATTTAAAGGAGAACCTGCTGGGCATAGCCAAAAACAAATACAAAAATTTTTGTTAAATTATCTGGATAATTTCATACACTTTTCGATGGTATAATAATGAAAATGGTACAAAAATCGTGATTACAGTGCCCCCCCCCCCTTCCAATAGAATGTTTAAATATTGAAGGAGGGCCGTCTGGCTATAGCCAAAAACATTCACAAAAAATTTGATTCAATTCTACGCATAACTTCATTCTCTTTTTGATGGTACGAAGGCGACACACGGACAGACAAGACATTTTGTATAAACATGTTTTGGGATATCTGACCCCTAAAACATCTAAATGCGTCGAAAACCGGAAATCGAAAAAAATTCTATTACAATACTTTCTTCTAAAAATAGGCGTGTTTAATTGTTAAACTTAAAACAGAGAAAGAAAATTAATAAAGTCATGCTTTAATAAACAACTTCTAATTTTGTTTTACATTCTGAAAGTAAAGGTACAATTTTCTAAAAGAAGTAAACGTAAATTCTTAAATTTATTATAAAGTGTTCAAATATCAATGTCAGGAAAGCTGGCAGTTCTTTAAACTTTTGAGAATTACCTTTTACTCATGAATAGTGAACTTACTTTCATATTTTGTTTTATAAACAAAATTGTTCGTCATTGTTTGGGGCCAAACGATTTCTGTTATCCTTATATGGGTTGTTCTCTACAATACTTGCAAATTTGGCCAGCAGTCTGACTTGAATGATGCATATGTAAATTTTCATAAAAATTAGATAAATGGTAAGAAATCAGACAATTATTGAAGATTTTAATAGCAACAGAAATTGTTTTAAAAATTTGACTTAACAAAAAAAAAATAAATAAAAATTTGTGGAAAAAATAAAATAAAAAATGTGAGGGAATGACAAGTGAGGGAATGATGAAATAAGACATTTTTACTAGTTGTAGGGGAAAAATGCAAAATTATGAAGAAATCCAAACTGTTTCCTTTAAGAGAAACACTTAATATATAATGTATGATAAAATTAAAATTTTTGATATTTACAAAAAAATGAATATTCTGTGTGAGGGAATGACTGCTAATAAAAACACTTCCGGATATACTGACTAAAAAAAAATTCTGTAAAATTAACAAAATCTTACACCACCAATTTATGTTGCTGGACTGACAAGTGCTCAAAATAGCTTCTTCTCTGTGAAGGATGCTAGACTGCTACTGCTCATTAGTGGTAGATATTTGAGATAATAGCAATGTGTGAGGGAATGATGGTCTAACATGGGGAAACATATAATTGATTGAGTAGACTATATAATAATAGTAAAAATTAATATTTTTATTATTTTTTGTAATGTATCAAATAAGAACTTTATTTTGCTTAGGGTATTTTTAATTATTTTTATTTCTGGATGGAAAGAAATAGGCAATAAAATATGGTAGTACAGGTGGGGGAAAGGTGAGGGAATGATGTTTGCATGATATATATTATATTTTTAAATACTAAATTTATTCATTTTTAAATTTTACTTTCTGCCCCTAATAAACTATGTTTAGATCTTCTAATAAAAATAAAAATAAATAAAAATGTAATAAAATTAAGAGCATTTATATGGCTGGGAAGCACTTTTTGCACTATTGCAGAGAATAACCCATATATTCGCTTCATTGCGCTCTGCCGGATATCCGGCAGAGAAGTCGGATATCCGGTGATTGTGATTCGAATATCCGACGGTATTTCGGATATTGAAAAATCAGCTGGATATGCTGGATATCGGATATTTGCCGGATATCCGTTGCATCCCTAGTATTTTCCTGAATCCAAAAGTTTGGAAACATGGAGGAATAGGTGCAGGAAAACACAATGGAAAATCCACCAATTAACCCGTAAAATCAGGTCTGTAGATGGTTTCCACTAAGATATGACTTGGCAGACCAGTTACATTTCAATACGCTAATCGGTATTTAACTAATCCTAAAATTTCAGCCTTTAACTCGATGAGGTGATGATCTGTGCAGACGCCTCCCGGTCTTTAATAAAATTTGTTTTAAGGAAGTAAAAGATAGAAAGATGGACAGATAAACGGAAAGATTTGCCTTATTAAGATTTTTGTAAAAGTATATAAAAATTCATTCAGCTTGAAATCATGTAATACCTTTATAACTCAGGTTAATTTTCTGTAATCGGGTTTTGGCGACCAACATATCTTATCTATAACTATAATCGTTCTTTTACAGATTTAAAATTAACAGTAAGTAGGCTAATAATACAATATAATAACATTAGCAGCAGACTTCGGACGCCGCATCTGTCGCACATCGTTAAAGACAGTTTATTAGTTACACATTTCATTTAATTAAATGGAGGTTTTTAAACTTTCATATGGAATTAGGATATTTTTCCACTATAGGGACCTTGGCATTTTTTTTAAATCTTGGCACAATTCGGACTTCAGAAACTGAGATATGTTGCCAAATGATATAAACAACTATGAAAACAAACCTGATGAACTTTTATGTTATTTATATATATATTTATATACCAGGGCTTGAAATTGAATTTTTCCTAGGAGGGGAATCTCTCTCCCAACATTTGTAAATGGAGGGGAGTTGAGCAGTTTGGGAGGGAGAAAAAAAATGTTTAAAACCCATTGTTATTTTACATGTTATTTAGAGAATTACATTCATACAGACATGACAAAGTACCACTGAATCAATTTATATCAACAATTCAGAATAATTATGCGAAATGTTCTTTTATTTAAAAAAAGAAAGAAAGTCAAGCTTTTATACAGTCTACTTTTCAACTTTCAACCAAATGACATGCATCAATAACAATAGGGGTTGTTAAATAAATTTCAGAATTTTTATTTTTTTCGATTTTGGGCCCTGAATCCTCTTTTATAAGGTTAAACTTTTGACAGACAGCACAAGCACAACATTTATAACTTTGGAAATTACCAGAAATTTATGGTTATGCTCTCTTAAAAAAATTTCAGAAAATTTTGCAATATCTGACGTGTCTTCATTTTTAACTATTAGCATGAACATATTCGGAGATGTCATCATAATTATCTATTTCTGAATGAAATTGTTTTATTACATTTTTAATGGAATTATAGTCAAAACTTAGCTTCCTGATATTTTTCTTTGATTGAACAAGCTACTATGCATTCAAATTTTAAAGGAAGTCCACAATTTGAAATGGAAACCGTTGATTAATTTCTTCTATTACAAAAGAAATCTAGGTTAACTTTAAATTGCCAAATCCTAATTTCTGTGAATTAAAGGGGGAAATCCTCTCCTGGCACTAATTATTTTTGTTGCAGGTCGAGTAAACTTCATTTTGGTTTGGGTCAATTTCAGGCTGAATGTAGATTAATGCAAGTTGGATTCGGGTTGTTAAACCAAATTTTTCAAAAGTTAGTTGAGTATATTATTTCAGATTAAAAACTATACCTATAATAATAAACATAGATATTTATATTTGTGCTTTTTTCTAAAGGCTGCTGTGTTTTTTCCACGACCCTTTGACGAAATTTCTGTTTTTTTCACGATCCTTTGAAGAAATTTGCGGGGATTTTTTCAGCAGCCCTTAGACGAAATTTGCGTTTTTCCTGCGAATTTTTAATGAAATTCGCGTTTTTATGCGATTCTTTAATGGAATTCGCGTATTTTACGCGATTCTGACAAAAATTCATGCTTTTCCCCCCCGCGATTCTTTGACGAAATTTGTGTTTTTTCGCGATCTTTAGTCAAAATTTGCGTTTTTTCCACGATCATTTGAAGAAATTTACGGGGTTTTTTTTCGCGATCCTTTGACAAAATTAGCGTTTTATTAGTGGCCATTTGACGAAACTCGCATTTTTCCTGTGATTCTTTGACGGAAATTGGGGGGTTTTTTTTGCAATCCTGTGGCGAAATTTGCGTTTTTCCCGCGATCTTTTCACGAAACTTGTGTTTTTTTCGCTATCCTTTGACGAAATTTGCGTTTTTTCTGCGATTATATGACAAAAATTGAGTTTTTCCACGATTTTTTGAAAAAATCAGCATTTTTTCGCTATCTTTTGGTGAAATTCGCGTTTTCTCTGCTATCTTTTGACGAAACGCGTGATTTTTACCGCGATTCTTTTGTCGAAAGTCGCGTTATTTCCGCGATAATTGACAAAAATGGCATTTTATTTGCGAACCTTTGACGAAATTAGTGGTTTTTTTTCATGTCTATTCGCGATGAAATTGATTTTTTCGGCGAACATTTGTCGAAATTCATGATTTTTTCAATTATATATTTTATGTCTGAATTTTTGGACTGATGACCGATTTTTGATAAATTTCGGAACCGAATGCCTTAAATTTTCGGAACATTTGGAACAGAATCACCCCAAAAATAATGCGAAACTTGACAATCAAACTCGGTAAAAAAATCGTGAAATTTTTCTATTAATCGCGAAATAAAAACCGCCTAAAATGTGTCAATCGGTCACGTGAAAAAATCACAAAATTTTGCAAGGCATTCGCGGGTGTTGACCGTAATTTCAAAATGCAAAATTTTTCGGAAAGGGGTGAATTTTTTTGGGCGGGAATTTCAAAGTTTTGAGCGCTAATCCCGCCATCCCGCCCTGAAATTCAAGCCCTGCATTAGGTTTCGGACATGACATGGAGGTGAGATCTCACATACTGTGAACTGAAAAATAAATAATATAAAGCAACTATTAAAAATGTATGTGCACAACACATTTGGTTATCTTTCATTATTAATAGAAAATATAAATTAATTCAAAAATATTCATGTCAAATACTGAAAAATGCTGTGTGACTGAAATTGTAGACACTTTTGGGAGAACGTCCCATATGTAAGCGTCACGTGCGGGACATTTTGTCCGTTTCTCAAGGAATGGCCCAAGTGATCTATTAATTTTATTTTTGAAACTAATAAAAAGACAAACTGGAAAATTTGTGCATTAATAAGTATAAATAAGATATTGGCATCTTTAAATATACGTCAGGTCAAATACAGCTTTATTATAAACTACGAAATGGTAAAATAAGAATCAATTAGAATTTCTATTTGTGGACGACTTCATGTTTCTATTTAAAAGGATGGAAACGTAAATTAATATAAATGGATAAAGCATTTTAAAAAATCATACAATTATCAAAAACTTTATAAATAAGTGTAAATAACTTTAAACTGTTCTCAAAAATAAAATTTAAATAAAACTTAACCCGCACAATGGCTACGAAACATATTTATTTTGATTTATAGAAAACATAAACAAATTACCTGTCACGTAAAAACTATTCATTCAGAATAGTTCTAACAGCAAATCTCAATAGCAGAATCTATATATATATATATATATATATAACAAGTATTTAAAAAGTAATCAAAATTATTATCTAATCCTTTGAAATTAAAAAAATGATATCAATATATGAAAAGACTTTTCATAAAACATTCCATAATTCATTCTGATTTATGTTGCCATTAACAAAAAAAATTTTAAACAACCCGCCTAATAAATAAATAACTGTTACCATGACAACATCAAATTGAGGCATATCGTAACCAAGGGGTGTGTTCAAGATGCACGCGCGCGCGGGCTCAGGAGACAGGAACATGGAGTGGATCTTTATCGTGGATGGAATAAACACTCACAGCGTTCAGGAACAGAATTCCCAAAGCTCGTCTGTTTCGAACCAAGCTCATTCCCATATTAAAGGTAGGTATTCTTGCCAGGGACTGATAAAATTTCGCGTATTAAGCGGGTTTTTTTATATGCATAAGATAGGAGCAGTTCAAGGGACCGAAGAAAATTCGCGTATTAAACAGGGCGCGTATTAATGGGGTTCAACTATAAATATATTAAGTATTTTAGGAAATATGAGCAGTTGTGTGAAATAATTTTTACCTGCGCATGCGCGAATGATAACAAGATTATTTTACATAATTTAAGTCAATTCTATGAAGCAACTTATTAAAAAAAAAATTGGTCAAATATAGTAAAAATTCAGAAAGTTATCGGCGTTAGAGTGAGCAAAATTTTAGTTGTTCTCTAAAAGCAGCTGAATGATAAGGAATTTTCACAAATTGTCATTTTTAATTTAAAAATTTTTAAATTTTTCATTGATGTTTTAGTTTTTTTTGGATAACCACCAGAACGAACCTATACCATGATCAAAAGAAGTATCAAAATCGAAGCATTTTTTTCAAATCTACTCGTTGATAGTCACTGTTTGAGTCCACACATCACCAGAATGACCAACATTAAAAGATAACTTTATTTAAAAACATGCCACAACTACACCACACTATCACAAGACATGACTAGCTGGACATCACTCATGTTTACATCTCATCATCCACTGTTGCCACTCACAGTATAACTAAAATATACAGTTAAACACACAGTTACCTAACAACTTCTCTTTTTTTTTATACACATACATATATTTCACATATTAAAGTTCCAGCACCAACAGTTCTTATAATAAAAATCGCTGTGGAGTTTTTACAATTCTCCCTGATCTGGTCATTCGAGGACCAGTCACAGGCAATTCACTCTTTTGCAATATAGCCCCAGATCCGGAACTGTCATTGTAGTCATTCTGTTTAGGATTCATCTCAACCTTCTCCACCTCCCTATCCTCAACAGCCTGATCCATTCCATCTTCCCGTCTCTCACTCACTTTGTCATTGCATGCTGTGGCCGCTTCTCTCAACCAACTCCTATTTCTTCTTACAATTCCTCCCTCAATATTAACATCGTAAGATCTTGAGTTATGAATGTCAATGACGGAGCCTCTTTTCCACTTATCAGTTTCCTTTGACAATGTAGGTGGTTTTCGTATATATACCTCCTGACCAATTTCAAGTGGGGGCAACTGTTCAACCTTTCTATCATAATAGCTTTTAGCTTCCCTTCTTTTTAATGATATCTTATCTGGAATCAAATCCTGAATTTCTGGCTTTAACAATTTCTGAGATATAGGCAAATTAGATCTTGTTCTTCGAGACATCAATCTTTGAACTGGACTTGAATTCATATTAACTGTTGGAGTATTTCTCCAATTTAAAATATTCAACCATACATCTTCCTTATTTTTAATAGATTTCTTCATAATATTTTTTTACAATCTTAACTGATGAATCTGCCTTTCCATTACCCTGACTATGATAGGGCGTTGATGTAGAGGAGTTCGGTCGAGAGTTCGGTGTTAGACGCCGAGGTGAGCAGACGTGTTCTGTATGCTCCGCATTTCAGAGTTGTAAATTTGAAATCGAAAGTAGGTCCGGTGTTGTGCGCGTTTTGTAGTTTGTAGTGATATGAAGTAAAGTTCTTATTAGAATATATTTCGTGGTGCTACGAACTTTTTCTCGGTAATGGATGCCGATCAGGGGCGGGTCCAGAGAATCGTTTTGGGAGGGGCGATACCGAGTAACATATAATCAACGTAGTCATACTTTCTGTTGCTTAAATCCTTCCTTGCAGTTAATTATTAAATGAATATGAAATTAATGCGATTTAAAAATATTACAGACTCTCGATTATCCGACATCCGATTAACCGAAACACTCGGTTATCCAGCACTCTTATTTTATAATCCGCCCTCTCCGCAAAATATCGTTTATTAAAAAGCAGAAGAACCAACGTTTAAAATGCACAAATAATATATGAAAAGCAGCAAACAGCTGTTTCGAATCTACTAGCGAGATTCTTCTTCAGTGCAAAAGGAACAGCGTGCTAGAAAAAGCAAGGCTGAGCAAAATCATAGACAGAGACGCGCTGGCTTTTATACCCTATGCGGGTGGCGAAGGCGCCGAAACAACCAATAAAAGAGAAGCAGTGGAAACGACTGGGTGGACAAGTAGCGACATCTACCGGAGAAGTAGAGAAAAAGAAACCAAAAAAGGGGAATTAAATTAACGCTTTCCAAATACTTGGAAAATCTGGAGTACTAGATAAGTCATTGACTAAAGAGTGGGAATTTTTAATGATATGGTAAGCTTCCCAAAAATCAAGATCAAGGTTAGAAGAACATTTTTGGATAATGATGGCTGAGGAAAAATCGAACCTATGTTGAGAAGACCAAGAATGTTGAGCAATAGAAGAACGTTTGAGCTCCTGATTTTTAACATAACCTTCATGCTCTTTTAAACGAAATCTAAGAGCACGTTTAGTCTGACCAATATAAGAAAGACCACACTGACAAGAGATCTGGTAAATGCCCCAATTATCTAGGCGATCAACGGGGTGTTTGAGATTTGAAAAAGAGATTTTATTAACAGGAGAAAAAATAACTTTAAAATCAAACCTTCTTAGGATTTTAGCAACTTGCTGACTGATTTTAGGAAAAAATGGTAATACAACTGAAGTATTAGAGTTGGAATTAGAATGCTTTTCAGAATGGTCGGATTTCGTCAATTTCTTATAAATAGAATCGATAATATTAGAGGAATAACCACGATCGACAGCAATAGCTTTGAGGTAATTAAGTTCAGCACTAAGTAACTGAGGAGTGGAACAAATATTAGTAGCCCGAAAAACAAAAGTATTGAAAGCAGCGAATTTCTGGTTAGGGGGATGAGAAGAATACCTGTGAGGTGGGAGACTGACAGCAAAAGGTTTACGAAACACGGTAGTCTGAAAGCCATTTTCACAACGAATAACAAGGGCATCCAGGAAAGAAAGACAGTTATTGGTCTCAATTTCAGAGGTAAATTGAATGCAGGGATCAATGGAATTCATACTAGAGAGAATATGATTAATATCCGAATTCATTTCAATCAGGACATAAACATCATCAACATAACGAACATAGAACGGAAATTTTAAGGTTTCAAAAAGCTTGACCTCAAAATAGTGCATATAAATATCGCATAAAATTGGACTAAGAGGATTACCCATAGCCAAACCGTCAATCATACGGAAGAAATTACCATTGAAAACAAAAGTATTTTGCGACAAGCAAGCGCGAGTGAGAAGTATAAGTTCCTCGATTTCAAAATAAGAGAAATGGAATTCACAAAGCCTTTTCTTGAGGCAATCTAAAGCCCCCTCTACCGGAACGTTTGTAAATAATGATTTAACATCAAAAGAAACCATCATATGACCCTGTGGCTTAAAATTATGAAGTTTTTTAACAAAATCAAAAGAATTCTTAACAGTGAAACAGTTACTGCTCAAAAGTGGGGAAAAAACAGAAAATAAATATTTGGCAAGCTTATACGAAGCTGTACCGATACTAGAGACAATAGGTCTAAAAGGAATGTCAGGTTTATGGACCTTAGGTAAAGCATAAAACCTGGCACAATGCGCAATAGACGGAATAAGGGACTTCTTAAAGTTAGCAGGAATAATGGAAGAAGACTTAATGGCAGACTTAATAGAGTTAATTTCACTAGTGGAAGGGTCTTTGCGGATATCCACATACGGACCATCATTAATTAATTTATGGGTTTTTTCCAAATACGTAGATTTGTCGAGAAGAACAATCTGACCACCTTTGTCGGCCTTAGTAATAATTAAGTTTGGATCAGAACGCAAATTTTTCAGACATTGTTTAACAGGATGTTTAAGATTGGGTTTATAAACTTTATAATTGAAATCAACAGTATTGGCAATGAGATGCCTAATAGACTCTTTTTGAGAAGAAGATAGAGCGCTATGCTTAAAGGCTCTTTCAATAGGAGCAATAAGATTAGGTAAAGAAGGAATAGCAAGAATATAGAAGAAGGAATAGAAGACAGAAAAATTGTTATTCAATTTGAGAGCATCGAGCTGATTGTTACTTAATATTATCGATTCTATTTATAAGAAATTGACGAAATCCGACCATTCTGAAAAGCATTCTAATTCCAACTCTAATACTTCAGTTGTATTACCATTTTTTCCTAAAATCAGTCAGCAAGTTGCTAAAATCCTAAGAAGGTTTGATTTTAAAGTTATTTTTTCTCCTGTTAATAAAATCTCTTTTTCAAATCTCAAACACCCCGTTGATCGCCTAGATAATTGGGGCATTTACCAGATCTCTTGGCAGTGTGGTCTTTCTTATATTGGTCAGACTAAACGTGCTCTTAGATTTCGTTTAAAAGAGCATGAAGGTTATGTTAAAAATCAGGAGCTCAAACGTTCTTCTATTGCTCAACATTCTTGGTCTTCTCAACATAGGTTCGATTTTTCCTCAGCCATCATTATCCAAAAATGTTCTTCTAACCTTGATCTTGATTTTTGGGAAGCTTACCATATCATTAAAAATTCCCACTCTTTAGTCAATGACTTATCTAGTACTCCAGATTTTCCAAGTATTTGGAAAGCGTTAATTTAATTCCCCTTTTTTGGTTTTCTTTTTCTCTACTTCTCCGGTAGATGTCGCTACTTGTCCACCCAGTCGTTTCCACTGCTTCTCTCTTATTGGTTGTTTCGGCGCCTTCGCCACCCGCATAGGGTATAAAAGCCAGCGCGTCTCTGTCTATGATTTTGCTCAGCCTTGCTTTTTCTAGCACGCTGTTCCTTTTGCACTGAAGAAGAATCTCGCTAGTAGATTCGAAACAGCTGTTTGCTGCTTTTCATATATTATTTGTGCATTTTAAACGTTGGTTCTTCTGCTTTTTAATATTGTTGCACAAAGGCTTTATTTGCTATTTTTATATCGTTTATTGTTACTTATTAGGTCGTAAAATTAAAAACGGTATAACAGAATTTATTTATTAAATGTCTTTTTTTTTCTTTTTCTGTTTACTCTTATACTGTGGTAATTATTTTTCTTATTTTTTGTTCTTTTAGTTATGGTAAACAACGTTAATAACACAACCCTGCGATGATTATCTTTTTAAACTTTTGATAATTGATTTTGATGTAAGACTTTTTAAAAATTTGCGATTTATGGAAAATCCTAACGTGATGACATGGTAAAAAATGAAGATTATTTTTGGATTCAGCACTAAAAAATACATAAGAACCAATTATCGAAAGCTGAAAAACATAACCATCACTTCCATTTTTTAATATCAGATTTCTGAAAGAGGATAATCTCTGAAAAAGGATCCCCTTCAGAAATCTGACGATCCTTTAACATACTAGAAAGCCAAAATGTGTCATCTAAGTGGTGTGTATACCTCTTCACTGGCGCGGATCCAAGGAAGGGGGGGAGAGATCGCACCGATCGCCCCCTCCCCTTTGGATAAAAATATAAATCCACCGATTATCGCGAATTTCGACAAATGGTCGCCGAAGAAAATCAATTTCGTCAACCGTTCGCAAATAAAAAAAACACGAATTTCGTCAAAGGATCACGCAAAAAAACGCGAATTTCGTCAAAGGATCGAGCATACACGTGAATTTCATTAAAGAAGCGCGGAAAAAACGTGAATTTCGCCAAAAAATCGGACATTTCATCAAAGGACCACAAAAAAACGTGAATTTCGTAAAGGACCACGAAAAAAAACGCGAATTTCGTCAAAGGATCGCAGAAAAAACGCAAATTTCGCCAAAGGATCACAGAAAAAACGCAAATTTCGCCAAAGGAACGCAGAAAAAACCGCTAATTTCGCCAAACAATTGCGAAAAAAACGCTAATTTCGCGAAAGAATCGCACAAAAAATGCGAATTTCGTCAAAGAATCGCGAAAAAATACGCTAATTTCGTCATAGGGCCGCGGAAAAAACGCACAAGTAGCATCAGGAGGAGATTCCCCTAGGTGCGCATCCACGGGGGGGGGGGGTCGATCGGGGCGGTCGCTCCCCCAAGATATAAATCCAATGTTTTTATCGGCAGTTTTCGCGGAACAGACAGACAAGCAAACGAAAATACTTTTCAGGTGTCAATGGTAAACCTCACTGACGTTTCGTCAGTTAGTGAACAAAATAGGATTATATCCTGTCAAAAGGCATATGGCGCCATAATTTTTGACACTAATGGGTTGAGGTGGGGACGATGCCATTTCGTGTACCTTTTGTTGAATCTCTACAACAGAAATTGACAACGTTTTGCGGAACCCTTTAAAGTGTTGAAACTTTTTCGTTCTTTCAAAGAAGCTGCCATTCTAATTTCTGTATAACGATATTTTTGAGGAGTGCTTTATTGTTTCAGAAAAGAATGGGATTCATAGCAATTTCCAAAGAAAGAAAGAAACAAGAAAAAGAAAGGTCCTTTGAAAAATTCAAGCATCTTAATGTTTTCTGAAGAAAACCAATAATGTGTTAAAAATATACTGTTATTTCCACCCACATTGGTAAATTTCAAGGGTATTTCATGAATGAAAAAAAAGTGATTATGTCCTAATCCTAGTCAGTTAAAAGCTAAAATGAGTATGGTGTGTTGATTTCTTAAAAACCAACTAGGTAATTTAAATTAAAATAATAAAACTTTGTAAAAAATCACCATAAAATAAAAGCAAAACATAGGACGCGTTTCGAGCTAAAAATATAACAGCCCGTCATCAGCTACAGTAAACACGTGTCCGTAAGCGGACAAGGTCAAAAATTAACTGAAAGGGAGAGAATGTTGCAAAGAATACGACAGATGGCGCTAGCTGGAAGGGGAACATACAGAAGAGAAAAGTGTTGCCAAAACAATAGAAGAGAAATTGATAGGGAAAATGGAAATAAAAGAAATAAACAAAATTAAAATAAAATAAAAGAAGTAAAATAAAAAATATAAATAATAATAATAAATAAAGAAATATAAAAGGATAAAACAAGAAAAAACCAAAAGATCCCCCTTTTTTTACAAAATAAAAAGAATAGAAACAAGAGAAGAGGGAAAAGAATTACAAAAGTAATTTCCACGCTGGAGATAGGAAAGGAGATGATGGGAGATCATTGACAAGATTAGCAGAATTTTTAGACATAAAATATGCTTCATTAAAATCCAAGTGAGAGGGAGAGGCAGGAAAAGAAATAATTTTGGCCATGGAGAAATTGATACAATGACTGGAAGACCAACAGTGAGAAGCAATCGAAGATTTAGAGATTTCTTGATTTGCAATATACCTCTGATGCTCGCCTAATCTGAATTTTAAAGCTCTCTTTGTTTGACCAATATAACCTAAATTGCAAGAGCAAGGAATAAAATAAACACCCTACCGGTTCTCAGTAGGAATAGGATCTTTTAGAGAAGAGAATTTTATTTTATTCATAGGTTTGAAGATAACTTTAAAATTAAAACGAGAAAGGATTTTAGTAATTTTAAAACTGAGAAGAGAATAAAAGGGCAGAACTATTATAGAGTTAAAATTAGGAGGATTATTTGAATCAGAAAAAGGACGTTTAGGCTTATTCAATTTATACAAAGCTTTATCAATCAAAGAGTGATTATAACCACGAGCAAGGGCAAAAGATTTGAGATAATTAATTTCATTATTCAGAGTAGAAGAGTCAGAACAAATGCGTAACGCCCTAAAAACAAAAGTATAAAAGGACGCCACTTTTTGTTGAGGAGGATGATTTGAAAAAGCACGAGGAGGAAGAGATACAGCGAAAGGTTTTCTATAAACGGAGGTAGAGAACCAATCTGGGTGTTTCGAAACCAAGACGTCAAGAAAAGGAAGAGAATTGTTCTCTTCGACTTCGAGAGTAAATTGAATACAAGGATCAACAGAATTAACAAGAGAAAGGAGATTAGAAAGATCCAGGTCAGAGGGAATTAAAATGAAAATATCATCAACATACCTAAACCAGAAAGGAAATTTATATAAACTGAAGAGTTTTTCTTCAATAAAATGCATATAAATTATCACATAAAAGAAGAGACAGTGGATTACCCATGGCCAAACCCTCAGTTTGAGAATAGAAAGAATTATTAAACTGAAAAGCAGTTTGCCTGACACAAATACTAACTAAATGCAGGATTTCATCAATCTCCATGGAAGAGTAATGAAATTCGCGCAACCTTCTTTCCAAACAATCAATTGCCCCTTGAACAGGCACGTTAGTGAAAAGGGATTTAACATGTTAGGAAACCATTATATAATTGCAAGGAGAAAGGCGTTTAATTTTATCAACAAAGTCAAAAGAGTTTTTCACAGTGTGAAAGTTAGTGGAAGATAAAAGAGCGAGTAACTTAGAAAGGAACTTGGCAAGTTTATAAGAAGCAGTACCAATATTGGAAACGATAGGGCGAAAGGAAAGAGTAGGTTTATGGACCTTAGGAAGAGCATAGAAACGAGCACAATTAGCGATAGAAGGGGTAACCAAACGTTTGGTGTTATCATTAAGAAAGACAGAATTTTTAATGACATGCTTGATATCAGATAAATGCTTAGTAGAAGGATCCTTCTTTAATTTGGAATATGGACCAGAGTTTAACATAGATTCAACGTGGGAAATATAATCAGATTTATTGAGAAGAACTGTTTGACCGCCTTTATCAGCCTTACTAATAAGAAGGTTAGGAACGGAATTAAGTTCCTCATGCTTTTTTAAATCATCCTCCTCAACAAAAAGTGGCGTCCTTTTATACTTTTGTTTTTAGGGCGTTACGCATTTGTTCTGACTCTTCTACTCTGAATAATGAAATTAATTATTTCAAATCTCTTGCCCTTGCTCGTGGTTATAATCCCTCTTTGATTGATAAAGCTTTGTATAAATTGAATAAGCCTAAACGTCCTTTTTCTGATTCAAATAATCCTCCTAATTTTAACTCTATAATAGTTCTGCCCTTTTATTCTCTTCTCTGTTTTAAAATTGCTAAAATCCTTTCTCGTTTTAATTTTAAAGTTATCTTCAAACCTATGAATAAAATTAAATTCTCTTCTCTAAAAGATCCTATTCCTACTGAGAACCGGTGGGGTGTTTATTTTATTCCTTGCTCTTGCAATTTAGGTTATATTGGTCAAACAAAGAGAGCTTTAAAATTCAGATTAGGTGAGCATCAGAGGTATATTGCAAATCAAGAAATCTCTAAATCTTCGATTGCTTCTCACTGTTGGTCTTCCAGTCATTGTTTCAATTTCCCCATGGCCAAAATCATTTCTTCCCCTGCCTCTCCCTCTCACTTGGATTTTCAGGAAGCATATTTTATTTCTAAAAATTCTGCTAATCTTGTCAATGATCTCCCATCATCTCCTTTCCTATCTCCAGCGTAGAAATTACTTTTGTAATTCTTTTCCATCTTCTCTTGTTTCTTTTCTTTTTATTTTGTAAAAAAAAAAAGGATCTTTTGGTTTTTTCTTGTTTTATTTTTTTATATTTCTTTATTTATTATTATTATTTATATTTTTTAATTTACTTCTTTTATTTTGTTTTAATTTTGTTTATTTCTTTTATTTCCATTTTTTCCCTATCAATTTCTCTTCTATTTTTTTGGCAACACTTTTGTCTTCTGTATGTTCCCCTTTCAGCTAGTGCCATCTGTCGCATTCTTTGCAACATTCTCTCCCTTTCAGTTCATTTTTGACCTTGTCTGCTTACGGACACGTGTTTACTGTAGCTGATGACGAACTGTTATATTTTTAGCTCGAAACGCATCCTATGTTTTGCTTTTATTTTATGGTGATTTTGTACAAAGTTTTATTATTTTAATTGCTTCATATCGCCAGTTTTCGGTGCTTCTTCGCTGTCAACTTGGTAATTTGTTCTTCCCTTCTTTGGCCCGATCTACCCCCCCCCCCCGGTGGATGCGCGCCTAGGGGAATCTCCTCCCAATGCTAATTGTGCGTTAATTTTGGCGACCCTTTGACGAAATTCGCGTTTTTTCAGCGATTCTTTCGCGAAATTCGCGCATTTTTTTCGCAATTCTTTGCAGAAATTCGCATTTTTTTAGAGATCTGTTGACGAAATTAGCGTTTTTTGAGTGATTCTTTGACGAAATTCGCGATTTTTCGCGATCCTTTGACGAAATTGGCGTTTTTGCGCGATTCTTTGACGAAATTTGCGTTCCTTTTGCGATCCTTTAACCTGCGAACGATTGACGAAATTGATTTTTTTCGGCGACCATTTGTCGAAATTCGCGACAATCGGTGGATTTTTTTTTTTTTTTTGGGGGGGGGGGGGGGGGATCGCCCCGATCGCGTGGATCCGCGCCTGATGCCGATATGAACAATAGTACTCAACAAGCCGATTTTTTCCCGGCTGAATTGGAGTGTCTCAATAAATGGATGAAACATTTTCAACCAGCCTTTTTGGCCGATGATAATAAATTGGGTAAAACTGCCTACACCGTCCTTCAGGATGCCAGCTCCTTTTATGCCAGATGTTCTATACGTGCTAAGAACAGATTCATGGAACTCATTCAAGGTATGTGGTCTGAATCATTCGAACCATTTGCCAGCCAATACGGGGGATAATGCTTTCCTAGTTATTATCCTAACTAATGTTAAACATGTAATTCATTTACTTAAATCCTATGATAATGACGTTCCTGCACTGGAAAAAATTAGTACTAACGGTAAACGTATTAATGAAATTGATAATTCTTTAGATGACGGTTTTAAGAAACCGTTAAAAACTGCCAAAATTGTCACCTTAGGGAATGGAACTCCTGTGACAACCTCAAATTCCTTTAATACCCTTAATAGGAATGAAGATATATCAGATCATGATACAACTGAAAATACTAATACTACACCTAAGGTAGGAGCCCAGATGCGAACCTTTTTATGTTAAAACGACTCAAAATTGGCGTGATATTGCCAACAAAATTGACGAGCTTGCTGAATGCAAAGTTTTTAAAGGAGTCCAAGGGGACTTCATAAAATTTTTTCCTAAAACCATAGATGTGTATCGTAAAATCCAAAAATTCTTAAGTGATAGCAAAATTGAATTCTTTGGCATGAGACCAAAAAACGAGCGACCAAGGAAAATTCTTATTAAGGGATTGCCCATTGACACCCCCATCTCCGAGGTTAAGTCGGAGTCATCTTTTCTTGGCTATGATATTCACAGAGTTTCTCAACTTAGAAATTTTAAAACCAAATTGCCCCTCCCCATTTTTCTTGTCGATATTTTTAGGAATGAACTTTTTAAAAATATTTTTGATGTTCGATCCTTTCTCGGTTTCTATATTAAGGTAGAAACCTATAAATTTAAGGGACCAAAGCAATGTTATAATTGCCAATTGTATAATCACAGCTCAGAATGTTGTACACTGAAACCAGTGTGTTTGAAGTGTTCAGGTGGACATAGAGTTAATGAATGTAAGGTCACGGACCGTAAAGATTTTAAATGTGCTAATTGCGGTGATAATCATATGGCAAATTTCAGTGGTTGCCCGAAAAACATCCAAAGGGGCAGGGTTACCACAATCAGAGATAGCAATCACAGATTTGCTGCCATTACCACCACAAAAAAACGTTTCTTTTGCCGACTCCCTAAAAGCGAAAAAACCAGATTTGACTATTATTTCAAAACCTACTTCATCGCAGAATCTCGTTCCTGGTGGAAATTATCAGAATATTTCTAATACTGCTACTAATAGCAAAATCATCAATAACGTCCCAAATACTGGTAATACTGGAAATAATACTGCTGAAAATGTTGTAAATACTGTTATGATTTTTTCATTCAATTAGAAATAAAAAGGCCGATATTAAATTTTATACTAAAAAAAATACTGAACAACAAAAAAAAATTAATTTTTACCTCTAAAATGAACCCATATGTATTTAAGAATTCATAATTTCTTCCCAAAAGAATACCTTAATTTGCGTTGTGTTCTTTAACAATAATTTAATGATAACAATAATAATAAAAGTAACCACAACCCAGTAAAGATCTCCCCTGAATGTAAAGTTCAGGGGACTTGGCATGTAATGTACTCACTTTACCAAATCAAGAATCTCAGAAAAATTTCTGATTTATTGAACCATATAATTACTTTTATATATAAACCATCAATAATAGAAATATTAAAATTATAGTTATTTATTTTTTCAAATTTATATCTTTTATTAAAGACACTCTGCCTAAACAATTGTTATTGCCTGAGATAATATTTTTAATCCTAATAATTGTTATACAATATTTTCAATACCATCTCAACATTTATATTCTTAACGTTATATATAAAAAAAATATATATTAGAGCAAAATACAGATCTTAACTGGTTAATTTACAAAAATCATTTGAGGTTTTAGCCCTTATAAGATTTACTTTTAAATTTTAAGAATTTAATCAAATTACATTCTTAGATTCTTAAAAATAATCTTATTATTTTTTTTTTATTGCTATTATGTCATATCATTTAAAGTTTGTAAAGAAAACTACCCTCCTTTTGAATTCTATTTATAAATGATAAAATTGATTATGATTAGTCAACAGTTGATTTAAATTAATTAGCTGTAAATTTCATGGTCAATCACAATACTAAATTAGACAGACAAACAAATAAAGAGAAAGGTCTATAATGAAAAGGTGAAAACTTAGAAATTTTATTTAATTATATATTAAACAAGCACCCAATGGCATTTTAATGAATTTCATTTATCAAAGTATTTAGAATGCATCAAAGTATTCAAATTAACAAGGTTAATTGTCTGAAGTCAAGCCTTTATATAGGAAATATTTATTTAATAACAAAATCATTTAACAGTTTAATAACAAAAGCATAATATTATTCATTATTATTATTATTTCAAGTTCTGTAATAGATATTTTAGTATACACCAGCAATAATTAAGAAACCAGTTCCATTTTTGAGTAACTTTGTGATTTGAAAACAAAATCTCCTGGGAGCACCTTTAGAAACCGGTGAAAGAAAATAATTAAAGCATAGGCTTACCATGAAGATGAATTTCTGGGATTCAGAAGATAAAGCATAGGTCCTTCGGGCACAAATCAAAATGAATTTAAATTCAAAGTTTTTCACTAAGAATTTTAAACCTGGTTCACAGGTCAGCCCTAGCGGAATGAGGTGTACGGTCGATGGCAGAACACTCTACAGGAATCCAGCCGGAATCCACCGAAAAAGAATCAATTGAACCCCATCTGAGAACTCCTTTTGCGTAAACCCCTGGACCGTCTATGAAGGACGCCCTTTCCTTCTACTACAGGTTTCCTTCTACCACAGGTTTTTCTACGGTAATCTTTATACCTCAACCATACGTCAGCATTTGCAGAATTTTTGCGTTAGGTTCAGTATCAGGATACTCCAATCTTAGTAAAGACCCTTGGCCCGTCTAGGATGAGGCTCGCCGGCAGAAAAATCTACGCTCCCCAGGAAAATATCTAGAGGCATCAGAGTCGATTCAGGACCTTGAGAATCTCTCCGCATTAGCTCACTGCTGGTGCAAGACAACCTTGTTTTCACTGCGCCCACAACTATCTAACTGCAATTCATAATACAAGAAGCGCCAGAAAACAATTTTAAGACCACCCTGCACCCCAATAATAAAAAAAAACCAACAACGGCCGTTTCTACGCAACCTGACACATTTATGGAAAAATGTGCATGCCAGAATTCGCGGGATATAAAAAAATAATCACAAAACGCAGGCCAGACCTCCCTGTAAACTGCTGATTCTCAAAAAACCGTCTGCCCCCCCCCCCCCCAACTTTAATGTTGCATCTTGCTTACACAAATCGGTTCATTCACCCCAGTGTCTGCTGGTACAACATTCCGAAGACTTGTGTTACAAAAAAAAAGAAAACCTCTCCTTTACTCCCGAGATCTGGAAAAATATTTGAGACCCCCCTTGCAGCTACATTGTAAAGGCTTTTAATGAATCCGTTGCCTTATTTGATTGTAAAATGTAATTCATAATTCTAAAATAATTAAAAATAAACTTAATTTTATTTAATTTTCTTCCTATAAAAAAACCCTCCTAAATAATACATTCTAATTTTTAATGCTCATAACAACATCCCCCTCTGCAGGAAAAATTTTTGAACGTAGAGAAAAAATTTTATAATGAGACTCTACTAGCGAGGAATTCATGTAAAACATGAAGAAGGACCGCCGGTAAGCAGCGCTAGGCGGGTTTCAATCTCACAAGTTCTACATCAACCCGTTGCGATTAGTATCCCCACAGAGCAACTCACCCACGAAGTTCTCCAGGGCGATGCCCGTAAGGCATGGTGACGTCACGGCGACGTCGTTGTGAAGTCACACTGTGATTTTGTGACCGTCGATGTGACGTCACGTGACGTCATAGTGACTAGAATGCGAGGTCGTTATGGCCGTTTTAGAGGTCGTTTGTGACGTCACATTGTGACCACTCTGTGAAGTCACAGTGTGACAAATTTGTGAAAAGTGTCATTTGGGACTATTTTGGCATTAACTTTGGGACGAACCTGTGACGAAAGTGACAATGCTTTGAAGTCACATTGTGACCAATTTGTGAAATATGTGTCATTTGTGACGAATTTGTCATAAACACTGTGATGATTTCAATTTGTGATGATTTCAAATTAATTGCTTAAAAAGCAATTTTAATTTGAAATTTGATTTTCATTTGAAATACTGTATGCAAGGCGAATGTTTCTCTCTGGAAAAATTTCCAAGCATTAATATAGCTTCAATAGATGCTGGATTTAATTAAGTTTCGTGTTTGCCCCATGACGGTGGCTCACGATAAATATTCCATCTTGTGCTGCGTTTGTGGCCTTGCCAACATGTAATGGGGAGAAATTTTCCAGGCTGGGTATCGTTCCATGTGGTTTAGTCAGTAGAATGTCAGTGCACTATACTGATGACCCGGGATCGAGTCCCGGCGTGGAATGTTTTCACTATGTTGGCCTTTGCGCCTTTTAAGCAATTAATTTGAAATTTGATTTTCATTTGAAATATTGTATGCAAGGCGAATGTTTCTCTCTGGAAAAATTTCCAAGTATTAATATTGTGATGATTCTTGTCATAAACACTATGATAATTTTAAAGTAAAGTTTTGTTTGAAATATAAAGTCTTATCTTTTTGCCGTACTTTTTAGCAAGATATCCCTATTTTGGAGTCCTATTCTTCTAAAATATTTTTATTTTCCATTTAAAAAACAATCCTTATCAACTGACATCTTTTTTTATTAAGTTCTAAGCTTGATCTTGAATTCAAGCTTAATATTAAGAATGTGTAAGCTTTTTAATTTTTTGTGATTTGTCATTGCTTTACTAAATACGAACATGGAGTATAACGGACATTAATACAACTGTTATTTATAGAACGACATGATAAGCCCTATTTATTTAAATTTTTTATTCCCGTATATATTGTATTTTGTGAATATGAGCTAATTAGATTTGGTATGTTTTATAGGAAAAGACTGATCTGGGAAATAGAAACAACAAGTAAGATATATCATGCGTTAAGCCTAGATTATAAAACACTTTCCAACTCTTCCTGAATGTTTTAACAAGACATCGGGAGAAATAACGTAAACAAGATAACTAACTGAACATGAAAACGCATAAAACATTTGAACATTTTCAGCAGTTACCATCCATAGCCAAATATGTTTTCCAATTCTTTTAAACAGTCCTGTATTTGATCTGTAGATTGATATATATACTATATCTGTACATATCTATACATTTATCTGTTACAAACTAAATTTTCCGGCGTTGCCCAGAATTTCAAGAATGTTTGTTCTGAAAAATTAATTTCAAAATTTAACATACAACATAAATCAAACATTAAAACAAGTAAGAAAAATTATGCGTACAGCATAGATTATGAAACACTTTCCAACACTCCCTGAAAGCTTTAACGAAACTTCGTTACTTAGGGAAATAAGGTAAGTAAGATAACTAAGTAAACATTTAAAAATCTGATTTCAGTAGTTACCATCCATAGCCAAATATGTATTCCAATTCTTTTGAACAGCCCTGTATTCGATCTGTATGTTGATATATATACTATATAATGGAAAAATTTAGTTTATCAAGGAAACGCATAACAGGTTGAAATTCTCTTTCAGCAATTTATACTAATATATGGAAACATACTTAAGTAATTTTGTACAACCCTGTAGTTTACTTACAGCCTTTATTACACGCCACTATTTAATTAAAATTTAGTTCAAACTAAAAAACTTTTAAAACTGCTGAAATCACATTTCCAAAAATTATAATTTATAGACGGCAACGTATCCAATTCTTTGCGTGACCCTGTATATCATTTTATCTATATTCTACAAACATTTCTTAGTAAATTAAATACAGTGCAGCGTAAAAATGCATAACTTATTTAAAAACCACCTTTAAGCAATACCCAGTAACCCTTACGAATACTTTTGTATAGTCCTGTATATGAATTATAGCATATATATATACACCATATACTTTGCATAAATGTAGTGAATCATAAAAGGGCATATCATAATTAAAAATACATTTCCAGCAATCATCGCTAATGAACAGTACTTCGGATACAATATAGTATCTGAAATATTTTGTGTGTCCCTGTAAATGCTATATACACTTCGTATTATACATGAAATAATTCATAGTATGCAAACCTCAACGACGTATATCAATTTCATTGCATATCAAATAGATTAGCATAAATATAGTACGCCGCAAACAATTCCCTCCACCCCTATATCATTATGTATTGGAATTCCTTTTTTAGCCCTGTAAATAAACAATAACTATTCTCTGCATTGCATACTCTACGGAATGCACATTTTAGTGCGCTTCATAAATGCATATCAATTTTATTCTGTTTGAAAGCGTGTAAAATCATTAAAAATCATTTGAAACGATTTTTTCTCCCACAGGCAGTAATGTAATGGAATACTTTTGACTGTCCCTGTAAATGAACTAAACATGCTATAAACTTCATTACAAATAGGGACCTTGCTATGGTAAACGTCAATAACATCCAAAAATTTCAAGTATATCCGAGTGTATTTACGCGAGTTAGAGCGCGGACAGACGGTCAAACAAACCGAAGTCAGAAACACTTTTCAACTTTATCGGGCCTGAAAAACACTTTATTTCAATGCTTAAATATTATTATTTTTTTTTTATGCCAATAAAATAAATGTATCGAAAACGTAGAAAATGAGTTTACAATCAAAGAAAATTTAATAACTGATTCTAAATGTCTACAATTAAATGTTTGATTAAAATCACAAACAGCAAAAAAAATGATTAAATAGAATAAAAAAAATAAATATATCAATTTGAAAAACACTAAATAATTAGTATTTATAATTGTACTATTAAGCAACAACAAACTACAATAGATGAATTAAATGCATTTAACAATTTCTCAAAAATCTTTCCATATGTTATAAGGAATTCCTACTATTTTATAATTTTGGCAAATGTTAAATCTGAAAACATTGGTATGAAGATTTAAGATTTTAAATACTAATTTAAAATATTATTAACAATGAAAAAAAATCTTTCAAAAGTTTCACTACTACAATGTGTAAAAAGATATTTTGCCAGTATAATGTTAATTTCAAAATTGAAACAGTTTCCTAATATCATTATAATCGAATATCATATTTAACTCCAAAATATTAATGACGATAAATACTGTGTTAGAATCAGTCTCTGCATCAGCTTTTTTTTTTCCCTTCTAGCGATGGCAGATTAAGGTATTTTACAGCATCGTATCGGAAAAGAATTGCAGATCAGTCTCGTTGCATAAACATACTACAACTTATTTAACTTTAATCTATCAAACGGGAATAAAAAATTTAAATTAAATAAGACATACCTTTTAAGTTCCATAAATAGTTTAATAATATCCGTGTTTTATCCTAAATTGTCAGACATATTTCTGACAAAATGACAAAATTGTCAGACATACTTCCCGCGTCAAAAGTTCTGATCCTTATTTTATTCTGCGGTTTAATGGAGCGCAGACGATAGCGCACGCGCGCACGCGCAAGCAGGTGCTTATACTGTATTATTATAATTTTTGTCTGTAATGAAAATTTTTTATTTGAATGAAACACCTGCCTTTTTTCTTTCTTTTTTTTAAAAGTAAAGTTTGTTTTACACGTAATAAATACAAATTAGGCATCTTAATAAATGAAAAGAGGGTATACAGGATAAAAAAATTTTCTTTGTCAATCTGTCATTTTTTTATATTCATTTTCTGTAGAATAAAACTATTTGTAAAATAGCTTTTTTTAAAGTCGTATTTCTAAAACACGAATTTAAAATATGAATAATTATATCATGGGTTTTGTATAAAATTTGTATAAATATTTTTTCGGAAAATGCTAATTTTATTTAAAAAGTCTGAAAGAAGTAGAATTTTTTAAAAAATAGTTGTTTAAAATAGTTAAACACTAACAGGAAAAAATATGACTTGAATGCAAATTCTAAAACAAGAAATGCATATATGACTAAACTCTGAATACTCTTTCTACGTGCTCATTAAAAGCTGCAGACTTAACTGTAACAGAAAATTTTAGTTTGAAACCACAGAAGTATTTCGAATAACATTGGTCGACATAAAAAAAAAAAAAAAAAAAACTTCCTCCCTGCAAAAAACTAAATATGTAAAGTGTACAGATTTAATATTCCTAATTCTAAATATGTTATCCAAATTGCTTCATAACGTACCATTTTTCCGAGAAACACTTTTATAATAATAACAATCGGTGAAGGATTAAATTGCAATGGTATATCATATGAAATCAATGCAATGAAATCATAAAAAAGTATACTTCACTGTCTTAGATAACAAATTGATAAAATATAGCATGAAAATCTAGTTTGTTGATACTTGTACCGTGCATTTTCCTTTTTATGCCCCCCCCCCCCCCCAACCACCTCTTTTCGTGTCCGAATTTACTATTTCCTATCCACTAATATGTTTTCATTCCTTATGTTGCTGTTACTCGGGCATGTTTAAAATATTTCTGTTCATTTTCAAAGATTTTTGATGTTCATATTTTTGTCACACTGTGACTTACAATATGGTGGTTTTTTTCGTCACATATGTGACGTGACGTACGTTACATGCAGTGACTCCAGTAACGTCACAATTTTTTTTTTTTTTTATTGCCAGAAAATATAATTTTACATAAATAACATGTTTTGAATATTTTTTGTAATTTTTTAAATTTTTCTAAGAAGTTCACATCTCAGTCACAATGTGACATCACTGAGTGGTGGCATTTTGGTCACAGATGTGACGTGACCACAGTGACTCACAGTGACGTCACAACGACGTCACCGTGACCATGCATGCTATGAGGGTGCGTCCACCCCCCTAGACACCTGCTGTCCCAAACACGCAACTAACAAACCTCGCAACTACCTACGGGACGTAAACGCTAAATACTGACTGCGAAAAATTAGAATGGTAAAAAAAAGAAAAAAAAACTAGCATACTCCACAAAAACAACCTTTAAGGAACGGACTCAAGAGAATAACTGCTCTGGGCGGCAAAAAAAAAAAAAAAAAAAAAAAAAAAAAAAATAACATAGATGAACTGGTGTCTTTAACAGGAATGTAAATAAACATATAATATATTTCCACTTTAAAAAAAAGCATACGTACTCAAATTTGTGTAACAAATACATTACATATACACATATATATAAAAGAAAACGTAACACAAAATTGGAAAAAGTTATTCAAATCATCCCTACTATTTTAAATAATAAAACAATAAGAGCCAAACAATATAAAAATCTTAGCAATCTTACCAATAAAAAGACTATTATAGTACATTTGGTAATATGAAATTTTATACAATACATAAACTGCCAATAAATAAACAGTCAATAATAAAAAATTTTTATACTAATACAAGAAATGTTTTCCTTTATATTTGTACGTATAGTCTTTGTATCTTTTATTTTTATTTATATTTATTTATTTATTTTTATGCAGAAAGCAGTAATTTCGCAACATGCAATCATAAAGATTGACAAACTTTCCCAGTATAAATTGGAACAGAGAAAGGGGAGAAATAAAAACCGATAGTACCATACCGTAAAACCATAACGTACTCAAATTAATGATAAAAAAATTATTTAAAAAAATTAATCAAAAACGTGTTATTTCACCCATAATTTTTTTTTTTTTTTTACCCGAAAAGTGAGAAAAAAAAGTGTTACATAAAAAGAAACAGTTAGTAAGTTGCTTTATACCAACAACATGAATTTATATATAAGAATAGCATATTATATATAAGAATAGCATAAGAATAAAATAAAGTGTTAAAAAAATTTCTACCAAAACATATAGTATAAATAAAAAGAAAAAAATATAAGAGAAACGTAAGAATCTCCCCAACATAACTGCACAGGGATTTATACACAAAAAAAAATTACATAGGTTCCTGTACATAACAACTACTGAAAAATAAATTTACCGTAAACTGGCCTTCCCTAAAATATTCATGCACCCCTAAAATTAACTCTTTGTACAAGATCGCAAGTAATAATCATGTTGGTTAGCAGTCAAATGAGAGACATATTTATTACTGGATACTCAAATTCTCCACTTCCCAAAGCTTTCGTGACGGAGGATTCGTTTATTAGCCTTTCTCAAACGAAATTCTTCGAGAGGGTCGCTAAAAAGGGAAGGGTGAGGCAAGGAATCTAACGGGGTTTGTTTATCCTGAACAGCTGGCGTCGTAGTTTCGTTTTCTATGAAGAAAAGAGAAGGAAAGACTGGTTTATTCGGAATCTTAGAAATCCGGTCACAATGTATCCATTCTGTTTTTGTGGGGTCGTGAATTGATTGTATTTGAAAATTTACTTTTTTATATTGATCAATAATTCTATATGGTCCACTGTTTAATTTGGAAAATTTCTTACACATTCCTGGCTTGATTTGAGGTGTGTATTTCATAACAAGATTTCCTATTTCCAATTTTTTGTCAACTGCAGTACGACTTCTGTAGAGCTGCTGTTTTAAAGACACTGCCTCCAGATTGTTTTTAACCCGATGAAATACAGATTGGAGCGTAGTAATAATATTTTCGCTATATGAAGGATATTCCTGATATGAGAACTTTTCTTCCTCCATTAAACTGTTATAGGGCAGACGAATATCCCTTCCGGTTAAGATGAAAAAAGGAGTTTCATCAGTAGACGCATGTACTGCCGATCTAATGGCTAATAATGCAAACTTTAACTTCGAAACCCAATCATTGTGAAGCTCATTTACTAAATGTGCTAAGCAGTCAGATATCGAAGAGTGTAATCGTTCCACTTTTGCATTGCTTGAAGGATGATAAGCAGTGGTCTTTGTATGTTTAATATCTAGCTTTTTATATACCTTTTCTATCGCTTCACTTAACAACTGTTTTCCTCTATCGGTTACCACGTATCTTGGGCAACCATGCCGGCATATGAACTCCGCTAACGTTTCCGCAATAGTATCAGACGTAATGTTCGGGACAGGGAACGCTTCAGGCATTTTGAAAAGCTATCAACATATAAAACAATGAATTTATTCCCATTGTACGTCTGTTTATATGGGCCCGAAATATCCAGATGCACGCAAATCATTGGACCTATAGGAGTAGGTAACTTCTGCAGATCCGCTAATGCCTTAGGTTTGTGAGCCCTAAATTCCAGGCATGACTGACATGAGGCAACTAACTGTTTAATATTTGCGTACATACCTTGCCAATAATAAACCGATCTTATTCTTTCAAAAGTTTTGAAAAAACCACCGTGGCACGCTACTGACGATGTATGTGTCATATGAAAAACTTTTGGCACAAGCGCTTTCGGTAAAACAATTTTTGACTGTCTATCTCTACTGGACCTCTTTCTTAAATCCTTACATTTTAAAATGTCATTATGTATAAAAAAATTCATATTTCTCGGAAAAGTTTTTAGACCCTTAGTTAAACGCATAGTTACCTTTTGACAAAATTTATCTTGAGACTGAGCTACTCTTATTTCGTGTAGAAAAGGCTCTGCGCTTACTAAACTGGCAGAACTGTCTAGTGCGTGGTGTACGAAATTTACCTCCTCCGTTGAGGACGTCGGAGCTTCCGGACTAATTTCGTGCTGAACAAAACGCGAAAGAAAGTCTGCTACCGAATTACACTTTCCTTTAATGTATTTAGTTTCAAAATCAAAATCCGCCAACGCACACAGCCACCGTGCAATTCGCGAGGTAGGATCCTTTAGTTTTAATGCATGTGTTAAAGCGGCATGGTCTGTATAAACAATGAATTTTTTATTAAAGAGGTAGCACTTAAAATAATTCATGGCCCATACTAGAGCCAATAATTCTCTTTCAGAAGTGCAATATCTTGTTTCAACTTCCTTTAATTTTCTGGAGGCAAAGGCTACAGGTTTAGGAAAGTTTTCGTCATCTAGTTGTGCTAAAACACTACCCAAAGCCGTTCCAGAAGCATCAGTATATAATATAAATTCTTTCTGCATATTGGGTAAATTTAGACTTGGGATACTGGCAAGCGTTTGTTTTAAGTCTTCAAACTCGGCCTGCGCTTGATCACTCCATATAAATTTGCCTTTACCTTTCATTAAATTAGTTAGATTTATGGTGCGTTGTGAAAAATCCGAAAAAAACTTTCTATAGAATCCAACGCACCCAATTAGGGCTCTGACATCTCTTTTTGACTTCGGTGTTTTAAATTTTGAAACAACCTCCACATTTTTACGGGTTGGTGTAATTTTTCCATCCAAAACCTGAAATCCCAGGAATGTAATTTCCGTTTTGAGAAAGTGACATTTCGAAGGTTTTAATTTGAGATTATGTTGTCTGAGGCGGTCAAAAACAAGTTTCAATTTCTCAAAATGAGATTCTATATCATTTGAGGCAATACAAATATCGTCAATGTATACTAAAATATTCAAATATGTGAGGTCTCCCAAAACTAGACTCATTAATCTCTGGAACGCATTCGGACTTGATGAAAGTCCAAAAGGTGACCTTCGAAACATAAAGGAACCACGGTGTGTCGTAATCGCGGTGTAGTGCTGGTGTTCCTCCGGAATTATTTGCTGAAAAAATCCGCTTGTTAAATCCAAAGAAGTAAAATATTTGGCGCCTGCCATAGAATCAATAGTTTCATTAATGTTAGGAATAGGAAACGTATCTTTGATTAATTTTTTATTAAGCCGCCGAAAGTCCACAGCTAACCTAAAACCGCCGTCTGCCTTTTTAACTAACATAACGGGACTAGAATAGTTAGAATTTGCGGGAACTAGAATTTCAGATTCCAGAAGAATATTGATTTGATCGTCCATTTCTTTACGTAAATTATAAGGAACCCTGTATGCACGAGACTTGACAGGGATGTTGTCCTGTAATTTAATTTCGTGTAAAACTGAACTGCACCCGGGCAAGTCTAAGACCGAGGCTGCGAACACATCTGAATTTTCCTTTAAAAAGTTCTCTACTCTCATTTTTAAATCTTTATCAAGATGTTCAAGATCAAATTTTGTGTCCCATTTGAGGTCGGTGTGGTCCATATTTCCTATCTCATTCTTGTTAACATGACCAACGAAATCCGATGGTTGTGTATTATAAGAGGAAACTAATTCTTGGACCATTCCTAATTTCGTATTTTTATTAATGTGTACATAACAATAATACATCACTAATATTTAGCACTTTCACAAAGAGCGAAATATCATTGTTTTTACAAATAGTGTGGCTGACTAAAAAGGAAGATGGTAAGTGATTGGTACAAGGGGAAATTAACACATTATCCGTCTGAAAATTATGAGCTTTACTAATTTTAACTTCAATAATTTTTTCCGACAAAGGCGGAATTAGACATTTTTTCTTAGCAAAAGCCGGGAATTCAGAATGCTTTTCATGCACAGCATTAACCGAATTTTCATAATCACGTAAAATCGGAATGACGGTGTTTACATTTCTTAAATTATTACTCATAAAATCAATATTAAATTGAAATTTAGTTAGGAAAGGGACTCCTAAAATTACTTGAAATTGTGGGGACATTTCGCCTTCCATTACTTTAAAATTATCCTCGAATTCGTGATTTTTCACGTTGAATTTAACACTGACTCTACCAGTTGTTTTGAACATGCCACCCACTAACGTATTCATATCCATATTTAAATCATCTAATTTTGTAGCTTTAGCCTTACTTAAGATGCTGTTATTTATTAAATTACAACTAGAACCAGTGTCGAATAGAGCAACGAATTCATGATTAAAACAGTTTATCTTAACTAATGGTAATCGCTGCCACACATTATTGTGATAAGAACTAAAAATACCAGGCTGAAAATCCTCGGGCACACTGTTTATCTTTTTCTCCCGATCTCCATCTGCCCGACTCATAGAGATCCCGGACCGTTTAAAGATCCACTAGCTGAGCTCGGAGTCTTCTCGCAAGCTGAACTCTGATCCTTCTCGGAGGTTTCCATTTCACTGCCTTCTAAACGATTTCCTTCCGAATGCCTCCCGTTACGATAGTGTCTATGACCGTAAGGACGAAAACTCGCTCTTCTACCCCCGTTTCTTCTCGAAAGCGACCCTCTATCATTTGATCTCTCTTGATTATTTAATTGCTCTCTTGCATTTTTTCTAAAACAATGGGATTGATAATGACCACTTAAACCACAAAAATGGCAAATAATATGAGATTTGTCGGGACGTGAGGTGTTTTTATCTAAATTTTTAACTTTCTCCGAAAGGTCCGAAATAATATCTTTTAGTTTTTTAATTTCTTCCGCTATATTATCGTTTTATTCCCTTTTAGAATAAGATTTTTGCGCGATCGCGCAAGTCATTTCACCCGAATTTTCTACAGTAACGTGCAGAACTTGTACTGCTAACCACGCTTTTTCCTCCAAAATTGCTATATTTTCAAGTTCTTCTAAAGTTGTTGGATTTCGTGCAATGATCCCCTTTCTAATTTGTGGTTCAAGATTTTTCTTTAGCATGGCCAAAAGCCATTGCTCCCAGGGGCGTCGCCATGGGGGGAGCCTCCCCCCCAATATTTGTGAAGTTGGGAAATTTGAGCTTAGAGTTGGGAAATTCTGGATTTTTGAGACATTATGAAATTTTTATTGTTTTGGTGATTATGTTTCTGACTGAGTACTGTAACAGTAAGCAAGTTAAATTATCAAAAGAAATAGAAAAAGAAATCAGCCACACTCAATCTATCATTGTATTTTTCAGATCTACAAAAATATTATACATCTACCAGACCTAAATTTCTCTACTCCTATCCACCAACAGCTGACTATCCAGTTCCTTTATTTCCTTCAAAACTTTGTACCTTTCTCAAAAATTTCACCCTTCCTTCCTTTCCCCTTCCAAAAGAGAATCCAGCTAATTTAATCCAAAGGGATTGCAGCTTCTTTTGAAAATTGGAGATAACTTGTAGCACAACAGATAGGAATGTAGTCACCTACTTGAAACTTAGCTGGGCAAGAAGATTTGATGAGTTTTCACAAATTGCACTAATTTTCCGATTTTTGGACAATATTTTACTCATTCTCGTGATTTTTTTTGCTCCGAAAATTAGTTAACCCTTCGCTGTCAAGACAAAAGCATTATATGAGCAAATGTGAATGTAAGAAGTCGTTAGTTTAGATAAATTTGCCACATTTTACCTTTATTTGTGTGCGGAAATATATATATGTCCTGTCCATTTATATTTATAGTGTTTATGAAATTTTAAAATAAAAGTCCAGTGTTGTGTGTTTAAAGCTGTTCTAAAAAATGACTATAAATCTTAGCACGAAAGAACCCTTCATAATGGGAAGAGTTTTTGTGCAAGATTTTGGAACATCTAAAAATCCATTCGAGGATGAAAAAGGTAAAAAAGTGGATGATTTGAATTTGGAACAGAAATATGACCATGAAAGCAGTCCATCAACTGAAGAAAAAAATCGACATACAGGTTGACATAAACACTAGCAGGTTGCACTGGAATAAAATTTTGAAGAAATAAAGATTTCCTTATAGACAAGTTCATAAACAATTATGAATATTAGGATGTGATTGAAGAAGCTGACTTCTGAAAGCACCGTGGGAAAACGGTTTCACCAAATGGAATAGATAAAAATAATAGCATAGCAATGGGCATTGATACACATAAGTTTTAGAGGGAAGAGTTATAAGAAATACAAGAAAATTTCGGCAATTTAGTAATGGACTTAAATGACAATGTTTCCTATATCAGGAGAATATTGCACCAATACATTCCATATTTAAATTACAATTGTGCAAGGCAAATTTGAGTATCACTAACTTAGAAAAGTTAATAATGTTTCCACCTGGATATGAGAAACTGGATGTACATGACTTGCAGAGTCAAATAGAAATAAACCAAATCCCAACTCACTTAACAAACCTTTTACTCATGCCATGAAATTCAAAGACTACTTGGGTCACACTGTTAAACTATATACTCGTTCCTTAACATTCACAGCAGCTTATCTTTTTGGTGTTGCATCTAATGAAAGAATTTTTAGTCAAATAAAATTTGAAAAAATATATATTGCAAGCTACAATGAGGTCTGACAGACTTGACAGCCTAATGCTTTTAAAATGTGAAAGTGAAATAGTGGATTTTATTAAACTGGACGATGTTAGGTTAGCTTCATCAGGGTTAGCTTCTTTGAAGACCAAAAGGATTGATGTTAAATGAAAACAATTTGGATGTGCCAATCCCAAAACCTTATTCTATCCCATACATGTTAATACTTCAAAATTTGCAATCACAATGTTAAAATTAAATAACAATTCTACGCCCATAATAATGAATTCTAAATGTTTAATTATGTGCATTTAATTTATAATTCGTTTAATTGTGTGCATTTAAAAAGGAGATAGAAGCATCGCATTTTTCAAACAAATCAATGAATTTCGACACCCATAGATGTCTGCAACCAAAATTCCAAACCAGCAAAATTCCAAACCAAAAGAGCTCAAAAGTGATACCTTTGGACAGTATACACCCAAGCCCAATAAGGAAGTGTAACCGAATATGAAGTTTGACTAAATTTCCGTCCATTAGTTTTTCAGATATAGCTAACGCGAAAATCGTGAAAAATGCTGCTGCACAGCAGTGCCAGAGATACATACAAAAGCCTAATAAGCACCAAATTATGTCAAGGTTTAACAGAATATGAAATTTGATCAAATTCTGTACAACAACTTTTGAGATATAACTATCGCTAAATCATGTAAATCGTGAAAAATACAGCATAGCAGCGCCACCTTTTGGGTAATTTACACCAAAAACTAATCAGCATTAATTTTTATCAAAGTATAACTGAATCTAAAGTTTTATAAAATTCCGCGAATTAGTTCTTGAGATAGAGCACCCACAAAATTTGTGTCACATTCACACAGACAGACATTTTCTAAAAACAGTCAAGTCATGTCCAGGACCTTCTAAAACGTATCAAACCGTCGAAAACCAGTTGTAGAATTTTTTTACGAATTCAATACTTTCGTCTTGTGAAAACAGAAGAAAGTAAAACGCGTGTTTGTTTGTTTATTAAACAAACCAATAAGTAGAATTTTTATGTTTCTAGTTTCAAAATTTTTCTTTGGAAAGGAATTTTTTATGCATAAGCTTCATTATCATTATTACACACTTTGTGCATATCACTTTAGTTGAAAGTTGGAGGAATTTGTTTCAAGGTGGGAAATTTTCGAACTCTCCCCCCCGAAAAAATATCTGTAGCTACGCCCCTGATTGCTCCTCAGTTTTTTTTTGACTTTCAACTGGTAGATTTTGCGCTAAAACAGCATTTTTAGCTTTTTGTTTACAAATAGCTAAATATTGAGGAACGGGTATTCCTGCTGTTTGTTTGTAATTCCAAAAATCCTCTAAAAGTGCAGAGGGATCTTTTTCTTTATTATAAACATCGCCTAATACTTTGAAAAAGGAATCAATATCATTTATCTGATCTCTAAAATTTGAAAATGTTTGCAATGCAGGGCCGGCTAATCGCTGCTGAATCGCGAATAGCCTATCTTCTTTAGGCCATTGTAAGAAATCGGCAAAGGATTTAAATTTTTGGGAGAAATCAGAAAAATTGAAATGAGGGTCTTGACCTGTAAAAATCGGGATGAGAGCTAAGTTGTCTAACAAAAGCCCTCTTCTCTGACTTACAGACATCTCTTTATCCTCTCCCCCAACTGGGCCATTTTGGGTAGCTGACTGTTCAGCCCCATCTTTTGATCTCCCCATAGCGAAGTTTAATACCAACAATTTATTTTACGTAAATAAAATTTTAGCTACATCAACGTAAAACACAACAATAACACAAAATTTTTCTAGTGCAAAGAAAAACGCATAAATTATGATTGCTAAAAAAATACCTCTCACTGGTCCAATTAATACTGGAATTTACAATTTCGGTAACTATATACCAAACTACTACCCATAATAATAATAAATGCACCAAATTAGAAAATACATAATTAAATACTCAAATATGATATATATACTGTATAGAAATAAATAGCATTCTCTTATTAGTAAATTGTGAAATATATTAGCCTGATAAATTAAATCACAATTGGATCACAATTATCAGTAAATTCTATATAAATATCTAATAATTAACACATATACATACGTATTTCAGTGAGTAAATTACCAAATCCTGGTCACGGCACAATTTTTGTTATGATTTTTTCATTCAATTAGAAATAAAAAGGCCGATATTAAATTTTGTACTAAAAAAAATACTGAACAACAAAAAAAAATTAATTTTTACCTCTAAAATGAACCCATATGTATTTAAGAATTCATAATTTCTTCCCAAAAGAATACCTTAATTTGCGTTGTGTTCTTTAACAATAATTTAATGATAACAATAATAATAAAAGTAACCACAACCCAGTAAAGATCTCCCCTGAATGTAAAGTTCAGGGGCCTTGGCATGTAATGTACTCACTTTACCAAATCAAGAATCTCAGAAAAATTTCTGATTTATTGAACCATATAATTACTTTTATATATAAACCATCAATAATAGAAATATTAAAATTATAGTTATTTATTTTTTCAAATTTATATCTTTTATTAAAGACACTCTGCCTAAACAATTGTTATTGCCTGAGATAATATTTTTAATCCTAATAATTGTTATACAATATTTTCAATACCATCTCAACATTTATATTCTTAACGTTATATATAAAAAATATATATATTAGAGCCAAATACAGATCTTAACTGGTTAATTTACAAAAATCATTTGAGGTTTTAGCCCTTATAAGATTTACTTTTAAATTTTAAGAATTTAATCAAATTACATTCTTAGATTCTTAAAAATAATCTTATTATTATTATTTTTATTGCTATTATGTCATATCATTTAAAGTTTGTAAAGAAAACTACCCTCCTTTTGAATTCTATTTATAAATGATAAAATTGATTATGATTAGTCAACAGTTGATTTAAATTAATTAGCTGTAAATTTTATGGTCAATCACAATACTAAATTAGACAGACAAACAAATAAAGAGAAAGGTCTATAATGAAAAGGTGAAAACTTAGAAATTTTATTTAATTATATATTAAACAAGCACCCAATGGCATTTTAATGAATTTCATTTATCAAAGTATTTAGAATGCATCAAAGTATTCAAATTAACAAGGTTAATTGTCTGAAGTCAAACCTTTATATAGGAAATATTTATTTAATAACAAAATCATTTAACAGTTTAATAACAAAAGCATAATATTATTCATTATTATTATTATTTCAAGTTCTGTAATAGATATTTTAGTATACACCAGCAATAATTAAGAAACCAGTTCCATTTTTGAGTAACTTTGTGATTTGAAAACAAAATCTCCTGGGAGCATCTTTAGAAACCGGTGAAAGAAAATAATTAAAGCATAGGCTTACCATGAAGATGAATTTCTGGGATTCAGAAGATAAAGCATAGGTCCTTCGGGCACAAATCAAAATGAATTCAAATTCAAAGTTTTTCACTAAGAATTTTAAACCTGGTTCACAGGTCAGCCCTAGCGGAATGAGGTGTACGGTCGATGGCAGAACACTCTACAGGAATCCAGCCGGAATCCACCGAAAAAGAATCAATTGAACCCCATCTGAGAACTCCTTTTGCGTAAACCCCTGGGCCGTCTATGAAGGACGCCCTTTCCTTCTACTACAGGTTTCCTTCTACCACAGGTTTTTCTACGGTAATCTTTATACCTCAATCATACGTCAGCATTTGCAGAATTTTTGCGTTAGGTTCAGTATCAGGATACTCCAATCTTAGTAAAGACCCTTGGCCCGTCTAGGATGAGGCTCGCCGGCAGAAAAAATCTACGCTCCCCAGGAAAATATCTAGAGGCATCAGAGTCGATTCAGGACCTTGAGAATCTCTCCGCATTCGCTCACTGCTGGTGCAAGACAACCTTGTTTTCACTGCGCCCACAACTATCTAACTGCAATTCATAATACAAGAAGCGCCAGAAAACAATTTTAAGACCACCCTGCACCCCAATAATAAAAAAAAAACTCAACAACGGCCGTTTCTACGCAACCTGACACATTTATGGAAAAATGTGCATGCCAGAATTCGCGGGGAATAAAAAAATAATCACAAAACGCAGGCCAGGCCTCCCTGTAAACTGCTGATTCTCAAAAAACCGTCTGCTCCCCCCCCCCCAACTTTAATGTTGCATCTTGCTTACACAAATCGGTTCATTCACCCCAGTGTCTGCTGGTACAACATTCCGAAGACTTGTGTTACAAAAAAAAAGAAAACCTCTCCTTTACTCCCGAGATCTGGAAAAATATTTGAGACCACCCTTGCAGCTACATTGTAAAGGCTTTTAATGAATCCGTTGCCTTATTTGATTGTATAAATGTAATTCATAATGCTAAAATAATTAAAAATAAACTTAATTTTATTTAATTTTCTTCCTATAAAAAAAAACCTCCTAAATAATACATTCTAATTTTTAATGCTCATAACAATACTATTAATCCTAATAATTCTAATACTGATAGTAATAATGTCTTACTAAATTTTGTTTTGTCTAATTTTGATAACATAGATGCTATTATTGAAAAGTTAAATAAATTATATGATATAATGGCAAAACTCCAGAAAATATTTGCTAATAAAGGTATGTCTGAGCTGCTAAGTGCTATAAATATGGATGGCCAAGGAGGCCTTAAAAGCTCACCAACAACTAAATAATGGGTCTTTTCCGTATCCTTTTTTGGAATGATAATGGCCTCAGATCGAAGCTAGCAGAGCTCAGGGATTTTGTTATTAACAACCCTGTTGATCTCAGAGACCACTGACCAGACCCTCCCTCCCAGGCTTCAGGGCCCAGGTTTACGGGTTTGTATTCTGGTTCAGCGGGGCGCTGTAGAGTACAGGCGCCAGATCGCCGCAGGCGTCCACCCACCAGCGGAGATCCCGACAAGCACGTGGGCCGACTGTTTGAGCTAAGCCGATGTTTCTAATTTGAGGAGTGCTCTTTGTAAATCTTTATTTGGCGCCGTACACCACATACTCATCGTGCGAAGCGGAATAGGGCTGGACAATTTTGTGTCAAAATGTTGGCAGCTACCTAGCAGAGGGGGGAGAATTTTGAGGGAAGGAACACTACGTGAAAATGCTCTGCTTGAGAAAAACTCTAATTTGAAACTGTAATATGAAAAACCAGGTAAAGAACGTGCCGAGATGCTAGGGGCTGCCAGAGAAGGGAGAATTTTGGGCCAAAATGCAAGGCAGACGAATCGCTGCTGAGGGAGACGGGATTTCGCCTTTCTACCGTACCCCACCGGGAAAAAACTGGCTCCGTAGGCTATCCTTTGGAGCGGGTCCGGTAGCTCGTGCGGACAAAGTCCAATTGCACCTAATAAAGAGGCGAACTGTCAAAAGAAAATAATAATAAAAAAAAAACCATATAAAAAAAAAGGGGGGACTTAAGGCTCCCCCGGATGTGCGGCGAGCCACTCATCCAGGGGGGCCGAGGGGGAACCTGTAAGAGAAACTATTGTTAGACATACATTACATTATTCATTTATACATTTTAAAACTAAATTGGGTTCTAGATAATCTTTAAGATCCAGAAAATGAGGGTGGCTAATTTAGGAAGGTGCTGATTCCTAAAATTAAATCCTGAGGCTAATCTATGGGGACTGATAAAGAATGTGCTTAGTGGTGGGCCATTCCCTTGACTAGGGGGCCAATGTCTTTAATACCCTCCGAATTACTAAGTGCTGGGAGTGGCTGGCCTTAACTTTGCTTTTAACTGCGCGAGGCTGAGATGGGGACATGGTGAAACTTATTTAAAAATTCATAGTGGGGGCCAGGCACTAATATGTGGGATTCTGTCGTGACCCGGGCTCGAACCCACAGCCTCTCACACTGTGGTATATTGACTATCTCTCACTTAGGAATATAGAGCCCGTGGTTCGCGATGCTTGAGTTCTGCTAGAAACTTGCCTCCTTACAGGGATAATAGGGATGCTAACCTGGTCTAGGGCCTCTTAAGCGGAATTAACTGAAAAAAAAAAAAAAAAAAAAAAAAAAAAAAAAAGTTAAAAAATAATTACCATTAGAAGGGGAGCCGAAAGAAAGACTGCGTTACCAGCGGATGCTCTAGATAATATTGCAATAGATGGGTAGAGAAAGATGCGGCTGTGGACCCTGCCCGGTAGGGTAGCAGGCCGGGTTTCATTTCATACCCCCGTCCCTGGCTGATCGCTGTCCACCGCTGCTAGTAGAAAGATAGTAGTGTTGCCCGCACACGTGTCCCCCGGAGAGAATTTCTTTCCGGGCGACCGGTCGTTGAGTCCCTTCTAGCTCACGCCCCTGGCTTGCGCCACGTGTGACCGGCCTAGAAGAAGAGAAGGTTGGGAGAGGTTTTAATTTTACATTTGGTTGGAGAGTAGGCGTTGCGAGGGTGCCAATCCGTGTCTCCGTCCTTAGCCCACCCCACCTCACAAACCTCTTTCGAGGCTGCTTGGTACGGATGCTTGCCCGGTGTCCCGCAGTACCGGCGCGTGGCTTTCGCTGCTAATGGACTAGATTCCCTTCCCTGCACCCCCTCACGCTTGAAGGCGAATAGGGATAGAAGTGTGGGGGTTGCCTCCCCCGGTAACGCTGAGGGAACTGAGCTGATAGCAAATATGCTTAAAAGTTAGATTTGGAAGGGGGAAGCAAGAGCGCCCTAGACCCAAAATAAACTAGAACGGAAATCTTACTGCTGGGAAATGGCTTACTTGTCGCTGAAATTGGTTAGCTGAAAACTGAGTTTGTACTTACCTTGTTATTTTTTTTATCTTTTGTGCACTTGACAACACACGGACGGACGGAGATGTGCCGGAGGCGGGTGCCGCTTCTTGATTTGCCATTGTGTGTAGCTTGCTCGGCCGGTAAAGTTGTTGCATTTCGTCTGGTGCGGGGCTCCTGTTGAGGGCCGTGGCCAGCTGTTGCTACACGGCTACCGAACACTCTCATAGGACAAAGACAAATTGTGCATTTTATAATTTTTATGTGGCTATAGGAAACCTAAGCCCTTTTTTATTTATTTAATTTTTTTTTTTTTTTTTTTTTTTTTTTTTTTTTATATTAACATAAAAATACATAAAACATATAACACATTTAATACCGTTACTTACTTAAGGTTCTTGAGACCGATGACTGGGTGTTGTTGCTTCTTGTTGTGTACTGTTGTTCTGTGTGTGTGGTGTTATGAATGGAAGGGTGAGTGTGTACTCTGGTGGTGCTCCAGGAGCGCCGTGTTGCTATCTGCGTTTAACTGAATGCCATGAGCTGGTTTTGTTTGTCCTTTGTGAGTGGTCGTGGTTAGGTATCCAAGATACCCTTTCCACCCCTCTGATACTTGTGATCCTCACCCTTCCTGAAATGACGTCCTGCCCTGACGCGAGTGCCATGCCCTTATCTGATTGCAACTGCCTGATCCGAAAGAGAGTCCGGTAGATCGTGCAGTCCTGTGAGTTTGCCTGATGGTTGGTGTTCTTGTAGGAGACTGCGTAACCCTTGTTTGCTGCGTTGTAACTGGAACATGCGTGGCATCTTCGATTTTTGCTCTTGCACTCCGTGTACAGATGCGATCCCGCGCAGATCGAGCACCGCTGGGCCCTGTCACAGTTTGCCGCTAGATGATCGTATTCTAGGCATCTGTGACATCTCGTTACATTGATGTATGCCCGGATTGGGCATTCCCTGAGTCCCAGGCACACCGAGCCTGCTTTCAGCAGTCGGTCTGCCAGGGCCTCGGGGAGTAGGACCTTTTGGTTCTTCCACCCGCTCTGGGATCCCACCTGCCTAGCCAGAGTGACTGCTTCGCTTCCGCCTTGCCCGTCCAGTCCTAGCATCGTCATCAGTCGCTCCTTTATTATATCTTCTTGTACGTATCTTGGGATTTTGAATATTATGACACTCTTCTTCTTTATCTTCGCTGTTACGACTTGGACTTCGTTACTAACTTCTTCGTTACTCTTGATTTTCTCTGTTATTCTCCTTGCTTGATCCTCATTGTCGCAAAACATCTTGAGCCCTTTGTTAACTCTTCTTACTTTCTTCACTCCACTGTGCAATTCTGTTGTTACTTCGAATATCTTCTTCTCCAGCTCTTCTTTGTTCACTTCGCTCTTTGTTTGGATGATCAGGGTTGATTTAGCCGCCTTGACCGCTTCCGCGTAGTCCCTGCTGGGCTTGGTTTGGGTCCCGGTGGCTACCTCCTCCCTGGTCATTCTGCCTCCTTCTTCTGTGCTCGTTCTTGGTCCCAGTTGGTTATTTTCCATGGCTGATATCCGTACTTTGGCTATCTGATATTGCAGCTCCATTTCCATTATCTGATTCATAAGAATTTCTGCGCAGTCGTCGAGTTCTTGTTTGGTTGTCTTTGCTAATCTTCCGCTGTCTTGTTGGATTCTTCTCAGTAGCCTCAGGGTTGAAATTGCTTTTTCTGCGGCTTTGCTTCTTATTACTTCTTCCTGTTCATCCATGAACTGAAAAACCTGTGTTTTCAGGGCTTGTAATTCTTCCTTGTCCTTTTGTTTCTCTTCTTCACTTTTTCCTGAGCTTTTGTTCTTGTCTTCGTGTTCTTCGTCCGCCTTGCTCTTTGGGCTTTCCGATTCTTCTGTAGTAATCGGTGAGTTTTCATCTATGGGTTTTCTCATCCCTTCTTCCTTACTCTTTTCATTTTTTTCCTTTGCTTCTTTGACTTCCTGTTCTGGTTCTTCGCTTTTTCCTTCTCCCTTTTCCTTGTTTATCTCGGCTGTCTCTCTTCCTGCACCTTTTACTTGCTTACTTGCTTCCTTACTCTTCTTCTCCGCTCGCCATAGTCTCACCTTTTCTTTCCTTATTTTCTTCTGTTCCTTCCTACGTTCCCGCTTTTCATCTCTTCGGACCTCCCATAAAGCGCGTTCCCTAATCTTAATAAATTGCTTCTCTACATTCGGCATCGTGGGATAGTCGCTGAAGTCTAGTGTGTAGTCTGTGTCAGTGCTACTGATTGGGTCGGAGCTGTATTCAAATTCGCTGTCGTCTTCTGTGTTGCTTTCCTCACTTCCACTGTCTGTTTCCTCTTTTCTTGTTTCCTTTGGGTGCGGTTGCTCGTCCCCTTTTTTCGTCTTTGTTGACTGTTTGCTTGCTGGTTCGCTTCCTTCTGCCTCCTGCTTCTTCTGTTGTCTTCTTGCTTCTTCCTGTTCTTGGATTCTTTCTCTCTCCAATCTTCTTTCCTCTTCTTGTTCTTGTGCTTTTTCCTGCTCTCTTCTTCTCTCTTCTTCTTCTTCTTGTCGCATCTTCCTATCTCTTTCTCTTATTCTTTCTGCGTCTTCTCTCTGTGCCTTTTGGAACCAACTCTCTCTCGGAGGTCTGTTGCTGTTGTTGTGCCTGCCATTACCGTATGGTGACTCGTTGTACCTATCATCACCGTACGGTGACTCGTAGTATCTATTGTTGTCCTTCCTTTTCCCACGTTTGCTGGGCATGGTGGGGATTACTAAGCTTTAGTGGCAATCCGCGTGGAGTGATGTAAAGCTGTGTTAGTGTAAAAGTGAGATGTTGCTGGATGGATACCTGTGTGACTGTGTAGAAGTACTACTGAATAGACTGGGAATCGAACCCCTAACCCAGCGCCACCGGACTGATATCCGGCACCTAAAGCTGCGAAAACCTAGAGCTACTAAACTGAGGGAAAAAAAAAAAAAAAAAAAAAAAGGGGGGGGGGGGGGGAAAGGCCTCTGCAGGAGGGGAATGGATGTCACGTGGTGCCTAGGGTGAAAAGTATGAAGTGGTCAGAATGATGGCAAAAAGGGGCTAAGGAGTCAGGACTAGACTGAAAACTGAGGCTGGGGCTGAAATTGAACTGCCCACGCCGAACCCTATCCGGCGACATATTACAAGGCATGTTATGAAAGAACTAGAAATTGACCCCCCTCCCCCCTACTAACATCCCCCCTAATTAAAATATTGAAAAACTGGGCGTGCCAAACGACTCAGCGTGCCCGAAAACCTACGAATAGGGAAGGCAAGCCATAAAACTCAATAGATTAGGAGATACTTCAATTCTTGTAATCATTAATTAATAATCCTTAATTAAGCACGTTAAACTTAGTAGAGATGATGAACTCTGATAAAAGTTGCATTTTCGTGATGCTTGCGTCAAACCCTATCCGGCGACATTTTACAAGGTATGTTTATAAAAGAACTAGAATTTGACCCCCCTCCCCCCTACTAACTCCCCCCCTAATTAAAATTTTGAAAAAATGGGCGCGCCAATCGACTCAGCGTGCCCAGAAACCTACGAATAGGGAAGGCAAGCCGAAATACTCATTAGTTTAGGAGATACTCCCATTCTTGTAATCATTAATTAATAATCCTTAATTAAGCACGTTAAACTTAGTAGAGATGATGAACACTGATAAAAGTTGCATTTTCGTGATGCTTGCGTCAAACCCTATCCGGCGACATATTACAAGGCATGTTTATAAAAGAACTAGAATTTGACCCCCCTCCCCCCTACTAACTCCCCCCCTAATTAAAATTTTAAAAAAATGGGCGCGCCAATCGACTCAGCGTGCCCAGAAACCTACGAATAGGGAAGGCAAGCCGAAATACTCATTAGTTTAGGAGATACTTCCATTCTTGTAATCATTAATTAATCTAGACACACGGCAGTGTGTCAGCCAAGTTCGCCTGACATAGCCGTGTGTTATTTACACGAACCATTTCAAGCTGTTTTCATCAAATTTCAATGCTCTACTACTGAAAATCTATGAGACCTACATACTTGTTATACGAAATGTGTAGTAAGGCCACCCTAATTACCTAAAATCCAAAATTTTATAAATAACGCATAATTAGTTTCCGAGATAATGACATTTGAAAATGTCTGATAATCGATAATTTTACCACTGACTGACTGACTGACTGACTCACTCATCAAAAAGATCTCGTATATCTACTGCAGCGACAGACTTCAAATTTGGTGCGAAGTTCGTTTACACTATAAAACTAAGGAAAAAAATAAAAAAATTGTGAAAATCGATGAATTACCCACCTGGGGGTGCCCATTTTTACTTTAACATTACGTCTATTAGGCGAAATTTTAATTTGCGTAGGAGGGGATTGCTGTTCTGTCGCCAAATACCGTCAAGTTTCTCGCCAACATGGCGATATATCGCCAAATTTGGCGACCAAAATTAGTCGCCAAAAGTGATGCCACCTTGGCGATATCTCTAATATTTCGCCAAATTCCCATAGACTTCCATTGTAAACCTATCTACTTACTGGGGGTTTATCTAGGTTTACTTGCTTACAGAAAATCAACAAATTGAGATATTCTGTCTGTCACAGAGCCTGTTCTCAGAAACCATACTCGTTGGAGACTTGAACTTTTGCATACTTATAGCTGAACACCACACATCATACGACAAATTATAAAATTTTGAAAAAGTCGTACATTTAACCCTTTGGACTCCCACATGTGTATTTTAAACAATTCTTTCTGTGTGAGCCTATAACTAGGTTGGAGGCGTGAAATTTGGCATACTTATAGCTGAACACCTCACATCAAATGACAGTCTATAAAATTTTGAAAAAGTCGTACATTTAACCCTTTGCGGTCCACATGTGTATTTTAAACAATTCTTTCTAAGTGAGCCCTAATTAGGTTGGAGGGGTGAAATTTTGCATTCTTATAGCTGAATACCTCACAACAAACGAGAAATCATAAAATTTTGAAAAAGTCGAGCATTTAACCCTTTGGGCTCCCCATGTGCATTTTAAACAATTCTTTCAAAGTGAGCCTCTAATTAGGTTGGAGACGTGAAATTTTGTATACTTATAGCTGAACACCTCACATCAAACGACAAATCATAAAATTTTCAAAAAGTCGTACATTTAACCCTTTGGGCTCCCACATGTGTATTTTAAAAAATTCTTTCTAAGTGAGCCCCTATTTAGGTTGGAGGCGTGAAATTTTGCATAATTATAGCTGAACACCATCATGCGACAAATCATAAAATTTTGAAAAAGTCGTACATTTAACCCTTTGGGTTTCCACATGCGTATTTTAAGCAATTCTTTCTAACTGAGCCCCTTATTTAACTGCAGACTTGAAATTTTGTATACTTTTAGCAGAACACTTGAGTCCAGGTGACAAATCATAAAACCTTGAAAAAGTCTTACGCTTAACCCTTTGAGCTACCACATATGTATTTTAAGCAATTTTATCTAAGGGAGCCCCTAATTAAGTTGGAGACATGACTTTTTGCATACGTATAGCTGAATAACTCGGAACACGACAAATCATAAAATTTTCAAAAAGTCTTATATTATTTACTCCTCCGGGCTCTAACTTGTGTATTTTAAGCAATTTTTCTAACCTCCACCCTTTTCATCCGGGGAGCACTTTTCTAACTTTTGCCGACACCCCTTTGACCATTCTTTCATATTATGCACCATAGCCTTACATATTTTAGTTCCACTTTTTACCGCCAGGTGCACCTACTTATCTCGGTGGTATGGGCTCAATCCCCTCGACTAATATATCTACGGATAGTATATAAAACAGAGTTTCGTTCGGATAAAGATTTGTTTAGAATAGAGTGCGCCCCTGGTTGCGAAATGTGGAACTAAGATTTTTCAAAAGGATAAAGTGTTTTGAAAGGAATATTAAACGAAACCCTCTGTGCGATCTGCGATCACACTAATCCACTTGTTATTTTCAAAATCATCAGAGAAAAGGATATTTAGTTAATTAAATTTGAAAATCCAGGGAGGGGCAATATCCTTCCTCTGCACTGCCTGTTTGCCGGCGCCCATGGATGAATGAAACACAGTGTGGCATAAGCACATAACTTTATTTTTCACTTTCAGTACAAAAAAATCAGGCCCCGCTATAGGAAATTTAACTGAAATATTTAATAGCAAAATTTAATATAGGAATTTGATAGGAATTGTTGTTTCAGAAACAATAAAAACTTCGAATCAATACATTTCATTTCAAAACATGCATTTAATATAGCAGTATTAAAATATAGATTTCTGCCGCAAATTGGCAGCCAAATACTTTGTCGTAGGAAATTTAAATTAAAATTGAATGTTTCTTGGTGAATAAAATAGTCACATGTAAACACATTAAAAAGCATTAAGTAAAGTGTCTAAATATATTGTAACTTTACAAAAAGTAATGATATCTAACAAAAACATAGCTGTGAAAAAAGGGAGCCAAGTTCTGTAAAGACAATGGCAAGAAAAGGAGTGATATCTAAGTGGGTGCCAAGTTCAAATAAAATTCACTCAAACTTACCTACTGAAGTATTATAGCATTTTTTAAATTGTTTAGAAATAAAAATTATTGATAGCATATTAATAATAAATTTAGAACTTGGCAAGTTTTTGATAAATGTTATGCCTATCAATTTCATGTCTTAATAAAATGGTGATGTTAATATTAATTTCAATGACATTACAAAAAAAAATTAATATAGATATTATTATAATAAAATGACTCATGTTAAAGATTTGATAAACCAATAAATACACAGATACACTCCCGTTCGTCTTTGGTTATCACTGTAGCACCCACCTCCAGAAACCTCAATGCAAACAGACTAAGATGCCTGACAAAGAGACAGTTATACTTACGCTTGTTCTTGGTTATCACTCTAGAGACTGCACTCCTTTAACCCTTTCAGGGGCAAATAACTTTTATTCGTGAAATGCTGAAATGATTGAATCACACCAGAATTTACAAAATAAATTTATTTCAAAATGGGTAAAAGCTTCTTTTCACGTATTAAATAAAATTAAACTTTTTAGTCCTGAATTCTAGTATCAATGTGGAATTTTGCAGTTAAATTAGGTGGGATATATTTTATCCCACCGCCCTTCAAGGTGAAGGAGCTCACTCAAATTAAGGCTTCCAATCATGAAATAGCAAGATTTGATATGATAATGTCATTATTAAAAATAAATGACTCGTAAGTAAAAACTTGCCAAGTTCTAGATTTATTATTAATATGCTATCAATAATTTTTATTTCTAAACAATTTAAAAAATGCTATAATACTTCAGTAGGTAAGTTTGAGTGAATTTTATTTGAACTTGGCACCCACTTAGATATCACTCCTTTTCTTGCCATTGTCTTTACAGAACTTGGCTCCCTTTTTTCACAGCTATGTTTTTGTTAGATAAATCTTAATTAAGCTCTTATTACTTGACTGGGATTAAGGACGCTTATTTAAGTGACAGATTATTGATGCTTGTGCCAAACCCTATCCGACGATATATGACAAGGCATACATTGAGAAAAAATATGAAATAAAATGAAAGGGCCCCCTCCCCCCTACTAACTCCCCCCCTAATTAAAATTTTGAAAATCTGAGACCACCAACAGACTCAGCGTGCCCCAATTACTACGAATAGGGAAGGCTAGCCAGAAAACTCAATAATTAAGGAGTGGGCTAAATAACTTTCTTAATTGCCTTAATTAATATCCGAATTAGTACTTTAGACCATAATGAAAAGAGAAACTCTTTGGTAGGTGTCATGATTGAGTTGCTGGGGCCTAACCCTATCCAGCGAGGACTAAAATGAAATTGTAGAAATGAGAAAAATAGGAGAGGGCCCCCTCCCCCCTACTAACTCCCCCCCTAATTAAAAAAAAAAAATAAAATCTGAACACGCCAAACGACTCAGCGTGCCCAAAATACTACGAATAGGGAGGGCAGGGCATAAAACTCAAATGATTGAGAGGTAAATGAAAATTAATTGGAGTGGTGAGCTATAATTAAAACTTAATTGATAAATAAGTGGAACGGAAACTGTATATTAATGATAGAAGGCCCACGTGAACGGCTAATTGACAATTGAGATTGAAACAGCTGAGGCGGTGGGCGGGAGGCACTGAACATGAAATGGATTCTAACTGGAAAATAATTAAATTGAATACCTAGGGTGCCTCCACTCCACCCAAAAACTCCCTGAAATAAACTAATCTAAAATACTACTGTACCACTCCATCATGTCGAGTCTCCTTTTTAAACTGATATAAATCCGCCTTGAAACTCTTAATCAATTAATCAATCTACCAAAAATACACAAAAATACCAAAATTCAAACTTAAATAAATTATACTTGCAATTAAGATAATAGAAAGCTGATTACGGCGGAGCAAAGATTGGAGCTTTATCTTTCTGAAGAGCTAGGCCACTAATTAATCTGATTACTAGAAGTAATTAATTTAAATTTTTGAAAAAAGTTCACTCGTAATGTAAACCTATGGGGAAAGTAACATAACGTGGAAAAAAACATGTCATTTTAAAATAAATTTTTAAAATACTTAAAATAATGGTAGAGACACATAATTGGTGGCGGAGCAAACTAGACGTCCTTAGCTAATTGAATCCACTGATTAAAAGTTAAAACTGAGTGATTAAAGTGGACTAGCGGAGGTAATTAAAAACGTAAATAAACCCACGTGGTACCACGTGCACAATGGCTGATAATTTTAAAAGTTCTTATAGAATGTGAAAATCTGCATAAAACTTAACAAATAGCGTATTAAATTAAAGATAAAGCTCCGAATGACACATATATAACATTTGAAACAGGTTATTACACTGAAAAATATATCTAAATTGTACATGAAAACATAGTGATTTTTAAAAGTGGCACGTGATTGCTCTCTGTTTTCGTAAACTTTAAAAATTCATAACTCATTAAATAATAGTCACTGAAAAATTCTATGCCACTTAAAATGTTCGTAATAACATGGAGAACAACATATATAAAATTCAAAATGATGGAGTTGATAGGAGTGGTACAACTGGGATTATAGTGCAGAGGCCTATATGGCCCGGGGAAGGGCAAAGTTAAAAATACATTTTTACATATAAATTACTGAAAAATTAAACTAGAAACATGCAGCTTACCTTGGGTTGAAGGTCTCGGTGTCCGGCATCCGAATAATCCAGGGGCGCCCGGGCCCAGGGTCTATTTCCGCTCTTTAGCCCCTCATTATTGAGAGCTCAAAATACGCGACCAACACACACCACTCTCCGAACTGATCTAACCCTGTTGATCTCATCCTTATACAGGAGGTCCGTACTAGTAATCTTAGGGGCCTCAATATTCAAAATTTCAAATCTTATTTCACTCCTCGCATTGATAATAATGTTATTTCGCCATATGGCGGGATTGCTATATTCGTGAGTAGAAGGGTCACTCATGCTCATATTCCTCCCCTTTCTCTTAATCGTTTAGAAAACACTAATGTAAAAATTTATCTTGATCAACGAAATTCTTTTGTATTATCCTCCATCTATCTCCGGGTTTCGAATCATTCGGATCTCCCTGCTGACCTTAACAATCTATTCCGGCTAGATAACAATGTCATTCTTGCTGGCGACTTCAATTCTCATCATCCCAGTTGGTGCCCAAACAGTAATATGGACCGTTTAGGGGAAACCCTCCATAATTACTGCATCAGTAATGGTATTGAAATTGCTGCTCCCACCTCCCCCACTCGCTTTGGCCCTTTGGGAAACGGCACGACTATTGATCTGGCTCTGCTTAATAATATCCCTTACCCCTATACCATCACCCCTATTTCGGCTCTCGCATCGGATCACCTCCCAATTCAAATTAACATTGATTGTAATCCCTCACTACCTTCCTTAATCTCTCCTTATGTTTACAATTGGCGTAATTTTACCACTGCAATCAATGATTCTCCTCCCCCTTTCGATGAACTCAATTCCGTCGAGGATATTGAATTGGCTGTCACAAATCTTACCAAATTAATTCAAAATTCCCTTGAAGCATCTAAATGCCACCAGGCTCCTCAAAATTTTCAGACCCTCCCTCAGGAAATTAAAATCAAAATTAATAATAGGAATTGTTTGCGTCGACAGTGGCAAGCCAGTAGGAACCCCAGTATCCGCACTGAAATGAATCGGCTAAACGCCATCATTAAACGTGATATCAAAAATTTCAAGAGTAAAAAATGGACGGATTTTATTATCTCCCTGACTCCTACGGATAACTCTCTTTGGAATTATCTGAAAAGAGTCAGGAAACCTTTTACTCCTATCCCCCCTCTCCTAACGGATACTGGACATAAATGCCTCGACGCTGAAAAAGTGGAGGTACTTGCTGATCAATATGAAGGTCAATTTCAACCGCATAGTGATGTCTCTAATGAAGACACTACAGATCGGGTTGACCAAGTTGTTGGCAGATTCTTGGCCCATGAGCCTGTCAGATCAATTGAACCGACCACCCCTGAGGAAGTCATTGCGGTGATCAAAAATCTTCCTAATAGAAAGGCCCCTGGGCATGATGGAATTTCTAATTCGGCCATCAAAAATCTCCCCGTTCAGTATGCTGATTATCTAGCCAATTTGATAAATGCTCTTTTCAAATTCTATTACTTTCCTAATGACTGGAAAAAAGCTGTTATTGTCCCTATTAAGAAACCTGGAGAAGACCCTTCTCTGGCCAAAAGCTACAGACCCATTAGTTTGCTTCCTGTTCTTGGTAAGTTGACTGAGCATATTTTTCTTACACGCCTTCAAAATTTCCTCCCCGATATCCCTGAACAATTTGGCTTCAGGCCTAAACACTCTACCGCACACCAATTGCTCAGAGTGGTTGAGTTCATTTTTGATGGACTCGAGAACTCTGAGTATGTTGGTTCACTGTTTATTGATGTCGCGAAGGCTTTTGACACAGTTTGGCTCCCCGGCCTGATTTACAAATTATTAAAGTTAAAAGTCCCTACGGCGCATGTTCGCTTTACCCTTAAGTACCTTCGCGGCATAACATTCTGCGTCCGCTATGCCAATATCCTCTCTACACCTCGCCCGGTTAACGTGGGTGTGCCGCAAGGCTCTAAGTTGGGACCCCGGCTTTATAAAGCCTACATTTCTGATATTCCTACATCTCCATATACGTTATTGGCCATTTATGATGACGACACCACTGTGATGGCTCGTGACAAGGACTGCCTTACTATGCACGAGTACCTTCAGCAACACATTCTCAAATTGGAATCATTCTTTACTAAATGGCGTATCAAAATTCACCCTACTAAATCACAGGCAGTCGTCTTCATTCGCAAGCGTTCTACCCCTCCTCCATTCCACCTTGATGGCTCCTTTGTCAGCTTTGGACGGGGAGTTAAATACCTTGGGGTTTTCCTGGACAGTACTCTTACTTGGCGTAAGCACATCGAATATAGCATCCAAAAGTTCTATAAAGCTAAGCGCGATCTTGCCCATCTCCTGTATAGTGATGAGATGAGTATGGGCAATAAAATACTGTTATATAAGACAGTTCTTCGCCCCATACTTCTCTACTGTGCCCAGATCTGGGGTTCTGCTGCTAAAACAAACCTTCAAAAAATTCAGATCCTTCAAAATAAGACTCTTCGTGGTATCGTCCGTGCACCTTGGTACAAGAGAAATACTACAATCCACCCTGACGTCAAAGTTCCACCGATCAGATCTGTCATAAAAAATCAAGCTACAAAATTTTTTAATAGCATTCCTGACATTCCTAATCCTATTTTCCATAATATTTCTGTATATGATGAACGGGCCCGAGGGCGTAGACCTCGTGCCACTCTTCATCTCCCTGAGAATATCGACCCTGGTTAGGCCACTACTGTCGCTTTGATAGGGTTATTTTTCCCTGGTTGCTCACTACTTAACTTCTTGTAAATTTTGTTTTCATTCTTTTTTGTAATTATTGCTTTTAAATATCTTCTATTAATCCTATTTAACTTCATTAACTTTTATTTTTGTATTTTTATATCTTTTTGGTTGGTGCCTTTAAATGGCCTTTTTTTTTCTTTCTTTCTTTTTTTTTTTTTTTTTTTTAAATATATTTATATTGGGGAGCTTTTCCTTTACGCGTTTCCAGGTGTTCTGGACATTGGCTATGGTTTGAATGTTTCTACCACAGGTTACTACCGGAGGTGCGGAGTCGCTGATTCCTGGTACTCCTCTCCATATCTCTTCCAAGTCCAAAGTCCAAAGTTGATGTAGATTGTTCAAAACTCCACCTCTGTGCAAACTCAGCAAACTCTGAACTTCTGAATGCTTTTCCATTATCAGTAATCAAAACTTTTGGAATACCATGCCTACTAAAATGTTGTTTGCATCTATTTATCACACTTTCAGATGTGATATTTGGTAACCTATCAACTTCAAAATAATCTGAGTAATGATCCACCAAAATTAAATAATAAGTATCATTTATTTCAAAAATATCAGATGATACTCTCTCCCATGGCAATTCTGGTATTCTGTGTGTCTGCATGGGTTCTTTTTGCAAATAACTTTGGTTCAAGTTACAAATTTCACAACTTTGGTTCAAGTTACAAATTTCACAACTTTGGTTCAAGTTACAAATTTCACAACTTTGAATAACATTTTTTATCTCACTTGACATTCTTGGCCAAAACAATGTGTCTTTTGCTATTCTAATAGATGCATTTATTCCTAGATGAACCCTTGAAATCATATCTCGTCTCAAAGACCTTGGAATAACAATTCGATCATTTTTAAAAACAATTCCGTCCTGTATTGTTAGATCTTCTCTAAAAGTCCAATATTCTGTGATTAAGGGCGATATCTCCTCCTTTTCCAATGGCCATCCATCCAGCACCACCTTTTTCAATTCCCGAAGTACTGGATCTTTATTAGTTTGTACTTTTAAATTTTCATATGTCATATCCGATACATTTAAAATTTCTTGTATTTTAATCTCGGAGAGCTCTTTATAAATATTATCTACTTGAAAAATATCTTGCTTCACCTCATCATGTGAAGTTTCTGACAATGCAGCCTTACAGAGTATATCGGCAATATGCATCTTTTCACCTTTCCTAAATAACACATTCAAATTATATTTTTGTAAACGAAGAAGCATTCTCTGCAGTCGTTTTGGAGCTTTCAGTAGTTCTTTTTTAAAAATAGCCTCCAATGGTTTATGATCCGTTTCCACATTTATTTCACTTCTTCCACTTATAAACTGATGAAATCTTTCACAAGAAAACACAATAGCCAAACACTCTTTCTCTATCTGAGCATATTGCTGTTCAGTTTTATTTAAACTCCTTGAAACGTATGTAATTGGCTGTCCTTCCTGCATTAATGTTGCACCCAATCCAGCTTTGCTTGCATCACATTGAATAGTTATTTCTTTATTTGGGTCATAATAACCAAGAACAGGAGCTCTAATTACTAGATTTTTTATAGCTTCAAATGCATTTTCTTGCTCTTTTTTCCATTCCCATACTTCATTCTTTTTAATCAATTTTCTTAATGGTTCACTAATCGATGACAATTTTGGTAAAAATTTACTCAAATATGTTGTAAAGCCTAAAAAACTCTTAATTTCATGTACATCTTTTGGTCTTGGCATATTAGTAATGGCCTTTACTTTTTCAGGATCTGGCCTTATACCCTGAGGGGTAAAAATATGTGCCAAGTACTTAATTTCTTTTTTTCTAAGTTTTATTTTATTTTTATTGAATTTAATATTAGCCTCTCTTGCTCTTTGAAACAGACTCTCTAAATTGTGATCATGATCTTTCCTTGCTTCCTCCTCAGTAGCACCACATCCCACAATAAGTATATCATCAGCTATGATGATAATTCCATTCAATCCTTCAAACATTTCATGCAGTCTTCTCTGATATTCCTCTGATGCTGTGCATAATCCAAATGGAAGACGCAAAAATTTATATCTTCCAAAGGGTGTCCAAAAAGTGGTTAAATCTGTGCAGTCTGAACTTAATTTAACATTCCAAAACCCATCCTTAGTGTCTACCACTGAAAATATTTTAGCATTAGTTAACAAGGGCATAATCTCTTCAATTGTTGGGATAGGATACTCTGATCTCTTTAATTCTGTGGATCCAAGCATATTCTCAATTTATTTGTAGTCTTTAACAAAACTAAATTGCTAATCCAATCAGTTGGATGAGTGACTTTACAAATAATTTTATTTCTTTCCATAGCATCTAATTTCAGTTTTAACTCTTGTCTTAGCGGAATAGGAATTCTACGAGGAGACTGCTTCACCGGAAGCATGCCTGGTTTAGTCTGTAAATGATATTCACCTTCCAAACAACCCAATTCTTCAAAAATTTCTTTATATTTAGTAAGCAATGGTTCATGACTGAATGACACACTCGAAGAAATTTTATTTATCTCAGCCTTAATCTCTATAAATTTAACATCTGGCAAGCCTCTGCACTTAATAGTGGATTTTCCCTATATTTAACAATTTGAAAATCCAAAGGAAACATCTTTGAATTTCTCCAACATATAACAGTAACCTGTCCAATCGGTTTTAAAATCTTCCCTCCAAAACATCTTAATTTTGTTTTACTTTTTCTAAGACTTGGGTTTGAATCTTCGCATAAATTACAAAGGTCATTATAACTCATTACATTAACTGTTGCACCAGTATCCATCTGACACTTAATTTTCTTTTTTACCCTGTCCACTTCCAATGTTAAATATGTCATAAACTTCTTAGAATCATTAACCTTAAAAATCATTTCCATTTGACTGCACAACTCATCCTGTAATTCATTAGAATCTTGTTCATGAAATTCTTTTACACTCTTATTTTTGCAAGCTTTAGCAAAATGATTTTTCTTTCCACAGTTTTTACAAGTTTTATTAAATGCTGGGCATTTATTCTTTCCAAATTCATGCTTTTCTGCACAATATTTACACCTAGCCTCATATCTAAAATAACTGTCATTCCCATAATATCCTGTTCTATCATTTTTTAATTTATTTTTAACTTTATTAACATCTTCAAAATCATCAGTTTTATTAGTCAAACTATCCACATGTCTGTTTGCACTTTCATTACTTTTACAAATATCTATTGCTTTTTGTAAAGTTAATTTATGGTCACTTATAAGTTGTTTTTTTGTATTTCTATCACGAATACTCAAAACAAGTCTATCTCTAATCATATCTTCCAACATATTTTGAAAATTACATGTCGATGCTAATTTTCTCAATCTACACACATATTGTTCAATTGATTCATGTTGCTCCTGAACTGCTTCATTAATACAGATCTTTCATAAATTTCATTTATATATGGCTGAAAATGTTCTGATAATGCTTTAATAATTGAATTTGACTTTTTTCTATTTTCCTCAGGTATAGCTAAATGCTATACCTGAATATATATAAGAAATACTTCTTTCCCAATAACAGAAAGCAAAGTAGCAACTTTTATTGCTTCATCTTTCTCATTTAATCCAGTAGCAATAGAATAATTTGTCCAACTTGCTTTAAAGAAATTCCAATTTTCTAACACATTTCCACTCATATCAACAGGCTGTGGTGGTGGAATTAGATTAGCCATCTTCAAATCAGATTCAGACATGTTAGACTTAAGTTCAAGAGAGGTTAGGCCTAGCAATTCTTCAAAGTTCAACTAAGTCCAAAATATAATTTATTCAGCAAAAATAAATCCTTTATCCCATTTCTGACATGCATGTTTGAGTCCACACATCACCAGAATGACCAACATTAAAAGATAACTTTATTTAAAAACATGCCACAACTACACCACACTATCACAAGACATGACTAGCTGCATCTGGACATCACTCATGTTTAGATCTCATCATCCACTGTTGCCACTCACAGTATAACTAAAATATACAGTTAAACACACAGTTACCTAACAGTCACTAAATACTAACTTTTTTCTGAAAGTCAGTTAATAAAAAATGACAATTTGTGTAAAATCCCTTATCATTCAGCTGCTTTTAGAGAACAGCTAAAAATTTGCTCTCTCTTAACGCCGATATCTCTGAATTTTTAGATATTTGACTAGAGTTTTCTTAATAAGTTGCTTCATAGAGTTGACTATTAAATTATATAAAATGATCCTTGTTATCGTTCGATCATGCGCGTATAAAAATTATTTCATACAACTGCTCATATTTCCTAAAATATTTAATATATTTATATTCCAATTGCACTATATTGTTTTTACTATATTTTGTCAATTTTTTTTAAACCGGCGTTAAATTTGGTTGAAAACCCTGCATGTTATAAGCAAAAAACATGCAAGATTTTTTTTAATTTTTTTAAATAGATCGCTATATCTCTATTAATATACGTGCTATTCTTACACAAAAGAATACACATATTGCACAATGTCTGTTTATTTATATTCGGTAACGATAGATCATTTCGTGCAGTTTATTTTACAGGGTGATCCCAAGTATTATTTTTTTTCTTTGATTTTTTGTTGGCTCCCTAATTGCCCCCCTTATCAAATCGACATTGCTAAATATGAGGTCATACCTGTTCTTTTTAATCCTGAAATTCCAGAAGAATCTGTCAAGTATATTTCTATATTTCTAAATATTCGACAAAATGTCTAAAATTGAAAGTTGACGGTCATTAATGGCCATTTATAGGGTATTTTTTGAAAGAGATAAAAAAACACGTGGTTTAAACCACGTGTTTTTAAAATAAAATATTGTTAGAATGTATAAATTTTCTAAAAAATATAGTTCTATTGTCTATCCCTTTAAGTTACGACGGTACATTTGCTTATACTAATACAAAATAATAATAATAATAATAATAATGCACAAAGCACAGATTATGAAACATATTTTCCAACACATCCTGAATACTATAATAAAACTTCACCGTTTAATAAAGTGAAAAATATGATATCTAGAAGACAATTTGGAAAACGCATAATACATTTGAGGACGTGAGTTTAAAAACTCGTCTTATCCAAAAGTTAAACAAACGTGTTTTTTATATCAATATATTCTACTTGTAAACCTTCACAGAAAAACCCTACAATCTGCAAAAAAACCCTATTTTATCCAGTATTTCCGGCATTGTAAAATCTTAGTTTACAACGAAAACGGTTAGAGGTTTTTCGCGATTTCCCAAAATTTGATTTTTTGGATAAGGCGAGTTTTGAAACTCACGTCCTCACGCCATTCTAGTAAAAACAATATCCTAATTATTTTGTTGCAGCTCTGTAGATTTATAGATTTGTATATATACAAAACTATAGATCATATACACTCACATAATATACTCAATAATATTCAAATATATATATATATATATATTCTTTTTTAAAAAGAGTCAAACTCCGAAAAGTCAAAATCCAACTCAAAACAGATCCGAATCCGAAACATTTAAAAACATTTAAAGAGTTCACCTAACCAATAATGGGAAAAAATAGCCCTTTTTTTAATAGAATATATTTTTATTACGATTTATTTTCATACATCTATTTAAAAATGTTTATTTAAAATATCATACAACTAGCAGGTTTCGCCCGCTACGCTGGTCGGTTTCTCAAAACGAACCTTGAATCAAACGAAATATACCGGTAAATTTGACCTTGTGCTTTGAAACAATGTGGACCTTTACCTGGAATGTTCTTCCGCATTGTTGTAAACGGTAATGAATGTCATTGCGCTATTATATTTTATAATATGCTAGACAAAATTTGGTCTGTTAAGGACAAACTCTTTTAATTGATCACTACAATAGAATTTGGTAAAGAACGATATACGGTGTACTAAAACCATCCCTGAATTTTTTCTAAACTAACAATGCAAATCTCATCAAAATCTGCCCAGTAGAACTTTTTAACCTCTTGGGGACGAGCGACACGTATACGTGCCGGAAATAGGCCTAAGGATCCTCGTTTATCCTCACCAGTAAAATTTTACTGTAAAATTTGCCTTATTTAATCCGAGCATTTTCCCGATTTGAATAGGCACAAACTTCTGTTTTTTAAAACCGGTAGCAAAGTAATAAACATTTCGTAAAAGGCTCCCGTCGCGAAGGGGTTAAAGAGGCTAATCTGTCATAATCGAGTTCACCTGATTATAGAACTTTACATCATAATTCAATCGTGGCAGAAGCGCTGCGACACGGCGACATTGTCGCAGAAAGGGAACGGCCCCTTGCAGAAAACATTTGTCCTCAAGCCGCTAAACGTAGCTGATAGAAAATTACTTTTTAGAATTGTTATTTCAATTTGCAGAAAAAAGTAGTAAAGTTACATTAAAAGTTTCTAGAAGACTAAATTTTTTATGCAACAAAACAATCCTCAATATCTAGCAAGAAGTAAAATTAGATATGTATATGTACATATCAATTTATATTTTAATTATTTGAAATAATTAAGCATATGTGTATAATGCATCTCTTTCTCTCTCGTCACCCCTACTAAAACCATACTCATAGTACTCGTCATACTCGTATACATACAACACATACTAAAACCATTCCTGAAAAATTTGTAAACTAACAATGCAAACCTCATCAAAATCTGCCCAGTAGAACTTTTTTAAAAGGCTAATCTGTCATAATCGGGTTCACCTGATTATAGAACTTTTCACCATAATTCAATAACCGAGCAACTTAGAACCCCCGTGGCAGAAACACTCGCATGCATCTCTCTCTCTCGTCACGCACCCCCCCCCCCCCCACCCACCCAGAAACTGATCTAATTGCAATTTTCAAATCTGTGCTGTATTGCTACAAATTGCAGCGATGTTAGCCTTGTACTCAATCAACGAATCTTAAGAACAAGTAACGGATAAATTTATTTATTATAAATTGCAGTATATACAGTCGAACCTTGTTATCTCGACACTCTAATGACCAGGAAAAAGTGTCGTCATAAGTGGAGTGTCGCAGTAACCGGGGTTGGAGAAAAATATGTTTATAAAAAGCTGTATTTTTAATTAATTCAAGACAGTTTTAAATTCATAACTGTTCTTGCGGTTTTAAGAAATAAAACATTATTATTAAACAAAATAAACACAAAAACAAATTTGAAAAGAATAAAAATCAGATTTATGATGACTTGTTTTTTTATTGTTACATGAAATGTTAATGAATTAAGGTTTGCTTATCCCTAGATGCGCTTCCTATCATTCCTTTTTCACTATTATACAATGAATTGTAATAAATATTCGTTTTTTCAGGAATGGATGTTAGATAATTTCTGATCGTTTCAATGCAATGTAGTGCTTCTGTTTTAGTTGGATGAAAAACGCCGTGTGTAACCACAAAAAAAGCGCCGCCTGACCAGAACAAAAAGACCGCGAGTAGACTGATACGTCTATCTGGAGCTTAAGTGGGTCATTTATAGTGAGTGTGTTTATTTATTCAGATAAAGGATTGAAGTAAAATTTCTCATTCATATCAATGGCTATTTTAGACACTTTTGTAAAAAGTTTGGCTGACATTGTTTACCGCTTAATTTCCGTGCTTATAAGGTGGATTATGAAAAATGGACAATCTTCCTAAGCCGCCTGTATATTCAGAGTTGAAAATTATTCAACAGCAAAAAATCTGGAGTTTATTTACCTTAAAACGATATACAGAAAATCCGGACTTTGAAAAACTGCCGTGATAAGCGGAGTGACGTGAAAACTGGGTGTCGGGAGAACGGGGTCCGACTGCATACTAAACAATTCCGCTAATGCTAATTCATTAAATTTAAGTTTCTGACTTTGTTTTCCATACACTTTGAAAGCAGATAAGACAAAAAGCATTATAATACCTGCCTTATGATACACTAGGAGATCCGCCCGGCGTTTCCTGGTCCCGTCAAAAAATGGTACAAAACGCGAAAAAATTCTAAAATATCGAAAATCGCAAAGAACAAAATTTACTGTATTTGGCTAACAGATTAAAACTGAATAAACTATATTGAAAAGAGAACTTACTATATTGGGCTAGAAGATTGAAACCGGATTCCTTTTAATAATGTGGAAATATCTGAGCGAATCGCGAAAAAATACTAAAAGTCACGAAACATTATTTCAAAAGTCGCGGAGGACAAAATTTACTATATTAGGCTAAGAGATTAAAACAGGATTTCTTTTACAAATGTCGAAAAATGGTGCAGAACACGAAAAAAAACGAAAAAATCAAAACTAGCTGTATAAATTTTGAATAAACATTATTGAAAAGAGGACAAAATTAACACCATTGTGCTAAAAGATTAAAACAGGATTATTTTTACAAACGTGGAAAAATTGCTGCAAAACTATAAAAGAAAACCTGCTAAAAATTTCCTAAAAATTGTTAAAAGTACAAAACTTGTAGGACAAAATTTACTACAGTGAATTAAAATATTTTAAACCCAATTCTTTCCCGAAAATAAAAATCGACGCGAAACAACTATAAACTCTAAAAATCGCACTGAAAATCGCGGAAGAGATTGTAATGATGGGCTAAAACTTTGAAATAGAATTCCTTTTACTAATGTGGAAAAATCGCTGCAAAACATAAAAATCACTCTAAAAATCACTAAAAAACCCGCAAAAAATTAAAATATCGCTGTGCGAATTCAGAATGAACTTTATTGAAAAGAGACAAAATTTACAATATTCTGCTAAAAGGTTAAAACCGGCAAAATCGGATTCTTTTTACTAATGTGGAAAAATCGCCAAAAAAAAAAAAAAAAAAAAAAAAAAAAAAAAAAAAAAAAATCCAAAAATTCGCAGCGGAAAAAATTTACTACAATGAACAAAGCAATTCTAAACGGATGTCAAAATTCACGAATGTCAAAAATTGATGCGGAAAAAAAAAAAAAAAAAAAAAAAGCAGTTAAAATCGCTTTCAAAATCACGGAAGACAAAATTTACTATATTAGACTAAATGTCTGAAACAGAATTCCTTTTACGAATGTCAAAAGTTCGCCGCTGAGTGCGAAAAAATTCTAAAAATTGCTTTGAAATTCGCATCAAAAATTTTAAAAACCGTGGAGGACAAAATTTACTATATTAGATTAAAAGTTTTCATGAATGTCAAAACATTGCCACGAAAGGCGAAAAACGCAAGAAAATGCATACAAATTGCTAAACATTCAAAAGCCGCAGACACGCATAGAACAATACAGTCGGACCTCTATTTAACGAAGTCACTAAATCCCGAAAAAAAGTTCGTTATATGGAAAATTCGTTAAATAGAGAGTCACCTTTTAAAATACTTTAAACTACATAAAACGTATTTTAAGTCCATAAACACTAAATATAATTAAAAAAATGTAATTAATCACACTTTTTACTTTCTTCTATCTTCAATAGAAGAAAGTATTGTAATCGAAATTTTTTTTGACTTCCGGTTTTCGACGGATTTGCATGTTTTAGGGGTCAGAGATTCCAAAAAACATGTTTATAGAAAATGTCTGTCTGTCTGTGTGTCCGTCTGTCCGTCCGTCCGTCTGTCCGTCCGTCCGTCTGCCGTCTGTCCGTCTGTCCGTCTGTCTGTCGCCATTGTACCATCAAAAAGTGTATGAAGTTATGTATAGAATTAAACCAAAATTTTATTATAAGTTTTTGGCTATGGCAAGCAGGTCCTCCCGGAATTTGGAAAAAATTCGCCGGTAGGGGGCGCTGATATAACAATTTTTGTACGTTTTTGAATATTGTACCGTACAAAAGTGTATGAAGTTATGCATAGAATTAAACCAAATTTTTAGTTTAAGTTTTTGGATATGACAAGCAGGTCCTCTCTGAATTTGGAAAAAATTCGCCGGTAGGGGGCGCTGTAAATGCGTTTTTTGTGCGTTTTTGAATATTGAAACATCGAAAAGTGTATGAAGTTATGCATAGAATTGAACCAAATTTTTATTTTAAGTTTTTGGCTATGGCAAGCAGGTCCTCCCGGAATTTGGAAAAAAATCGCCGGTAGGGGGCGCTGATATAACAATTTTTGTGCGATTTTGAATATTGTACCATCCAAAAGTGTATGGAATTATGCATAGAATTGAACCAAATTTTTAGTTTAAGTTTTTGGATATGACAAGCAGGTCTTTCCTGAATTTGGAAAAAATTCGCCGGTAGGGGGCGCTGTAAATGCGTTTTTTGTGCGTTTTTGAATATTGAAACATCGAAAAGTGTATGAAGTTATGCATAGAATTGAACCAAATTTTTAGTTTAAGTTTTTGGCTATGGCAAGCAGGTCCTCCCTGAATTTGGAAAAAATTCGCCGGTAGGGGGCGCTGTAATAGCGATTTTTGTGCGATTTTGAATATTGTACCGTCCAAAAGTGTATGAAGTTATGCATAGAATTAAACCAAATTTTTATTTTAAGTTTTTGGATATGGCAAGCAGGTCCTCCATGAATTTGCAAAAAATTCGCCGTTAGGAGGCGCTGTAATAGCGATTTTTGTGCGATTTTGAATATTGCACCATCGAAAAGTGTATGAAGTTATGCATAGAATTGAACCAAAAAAAATTTTAAGTTCTTGGCTATGGCAAGGAAGTCCTCCCTTAATTTGTAAAAAAATAGCTCGTAGAGGGCGCTGTAATAGCGATTTTTGTACAATTTTTGTGCCATTTTGAATATTGTACCGCCGAAAAGTGTATGAAGTTATGCATAGAATTGAACCAAATTTTATGTGTTTATTTTTGGTCATGGCACGAAGGTCCTCCCTGAATTTGGAAAAATTCTGCCGGAAGGGGGCACTATAATTGCGATGTCTGTACCATTTTCATTATTGTACCATCGAAAAGTGTATGAAGTTATCCATATAATTGAACCAAATTTTTTGTGCATGTTTCTGGCTATGGCAAACAAGTCCTCCCTGAACTTGAAAAAATTCCGAAAGAAGGGGGCGCTATAATTCCGATCTCTGTGCCATTTTCATTATTGTACCATCGAACAGCGTATAAAATTATGCATACAATTGAACCAAAATCTTTGTGCTTGTTTTTGGCTTTGACCAACAGGTTCTCCTTGAATTTGGAAATATTGCGCGGTAAAGGGGCTCCGTGCTAGCGATTTTTGTATACTTTTCTTGATTTTTCGTAGTTCTATTGTGCATCGGCGGCTCATGCAGCGGCGGGAACTCGCTTCCTGCTATGCCGGCTATTCGCAAACAGCTGATAACGACAGAATAAGGAAAAATTAATAATTTTAACAAATATCATGATATAGATTAACTCGTTTTTAGTCCGTTTAATTGACTTGAGCAGAAATTTAAGATGAAAATCAAAGTTGGTATAGTATTGAACTAATAATATTGAAGTATTAACATGTGTAACTAGGTTTTGAAATATTAAGTTGTATAATATAGAAGAAAGTTTTGGGATTGGCACATCCAACTAGTTTTACTTTCTTCTATCTTCAATAGAAGAAAGTATTGTAATCGAAATTTTTTTAGACTTCAGGTTTTCGACGGATTTGCATGTTTTAGGGGTCAGAGATTCCAAAAAACATGTTTATAGAAAATGTCTGTCTGTCTGTGTGTCCGTCTGTCCGTCCGTCCGTCCGTCTGTCTGTCGCCATTGTACCATTAAAAAGTGTATGAAGTTATGTATAGAATTAAACCAAAATTTTATTATAAGTTTTTGGCTATGGCAAGCAGGTCCTCCCGGAATTTGGAAAAAATTCGCCGGTAGGGGGCGCTGATATAACAATTTTTGTACGTTTTTGAATATTGTACCGTACAAAAGTGTATGAAGTTATGCATAGAATTAAACCAAATTTTTATTTTAAGTTTTTGGATATGGCAAGCAGGTCCTCCATGAATTTGCAAAAAATTCGCCGTTAGAGGGCGCTGTAATAGCGATTTTTGTGCGATTTTGAATATTGCACCATCGAAAAATGCATGAAGTTATGCATAGAATTGAACCAAAAAAAAAAATTTAAGTTCTTGGCTATGGCAAGGAGGTCCTCCCTTAGTTTGTAAAAAAAATCGCTCGTAGAGGGCGCTGTAATAGCGATTTTTGTACAATTTTTGTGCCATTTTGAATATTGTACCGCCGAAAAGTGTATGAAGTTATGCATAGAATTGAACCAAATTTTATGTGTTTATTTTTGGTCATGTCACGAAGGTCCTCCCTGAATTTGGAAAAATTCTGCCGGAAGGGGGCACTATAATTGCGATGTCTGTACCATTTTCATTATTGTACCATCGAAAAGTGTATGAAGTTATCCATATAATTGAATCAAATTTTGTGTGCATGTTTCTGGCTATGGCAAACAAGTCCTCCCTGAACTTGAAAAAATTCCGAAAGAAGGGGGCGCTATAATTCCGATCTCTGTGCCATTTTCATTATTGTACCATCGAACAGCGTATAAAATTATGCATACAATTGAACCAAAATGTTTGTGCTTGTTTTTGGCTTTGACCAACAGGTTCTCCTTGAATTTGGAAATATTGCGCGGTAAAGGGGCTCCGTGCTAGCGATTTTTGTATACTTTTCTTGATTTTTCGTAGTTCTATTGTGCATCGGCGGCTCATGCAGCGGCGGGAACTCGGTTCCTGCTATGCCGGCTATTCACAAACAGCTGATAACGACAGAATAAGGAAAAAATAATAATTTTAACAAATATCATGATATAGATTAACTCGTTTTTAGTCCGTTTAATTGACTTGAGCAGAAATTTAAGATGAAAATCAAAGTTGGTATAGTATTGAACTAATAATATTGAAGTATTAACATGTGTAACTAGGTTTTGAAATATTAAGATGTATAAGATAGAAGAAAGTTTTGGGATTGGCACATCCAACTAGTTTATAAATTATATCTATTTGTGTTACATATTTTACCCATCAAAAAGAAATCTGCAAGGGAAATAAGAATGAAACAAAACATTGTCTGGAAATACATTGTATTTTCAGTTAAAAAAATAATTTTACATTAAAATCCCGATTTTTTATTATGGTCGATAAGCTGTTTGGAGGAATACCAAATTTTAAAGCAATATTCTTTTTCTTCACGCCTTTATCCACCTCATCAAGATTTTTTTTTTTTTTTTTTTCATGCCAAGCATTTTTGCTTTGACATTTTCGAGCTAAAAAAAACCGAAATTACCAGCACGACTGAATGATCTAGAAAACGACAGACTCTAGTTAAAGGACACGACGCAGGCACATCTTGGATGAAAAGCAAAGAATCACAGCGATTTTATTGCTCTCGGTGAGTTAGGTGCCTGGTAAGACCTGTTCATGTTCATTGATCATCATCATAAAATGTGCTAAAAGAAAGAATAAGTTTGAAATGTCCAGTAATATTTTGACAAATAGGGAGAAAAACAATTTAGATACCAAGAAAAAGTTCGTTAAATAGAGAATGCACTTCGCTATTTGGAGATTATTTTACGAAGAAATTTGTGAAATGTTCTTTCACCCAAGGAAAAGTTCGGAAAATAGAGAAATTCGCAAAATAGAGGTTCGTTAAATGGAGGTCCGACTGTATTTAGCGGGCAAAAATATTATAAACATAATTCTTTCACGAAAGTAAAAAAATCGCCGCGGAACGTTAAAATTCGCTATAAATTAAAAAATCGATGAGGATAAAACTTACCATATAAAGCTAAAAGTTTGAAATGAAATTCGTTTTGTGAACGTTAAAAATTTCCGTGAAACGGGAAAAAAACTCTAAAAATTCCATGCCAGCTTGGCATGGATTAGCAACATGGCTTAAAAAATCCACCCCAGTGAGCTTTTTAAAGTTCATATTGTATATTTTATCTATTTATTTCATTTCCCTTTTTCACGTGGAAATCTTGCTATAGAAAAATTATGATGTAATTTTCACTTTTTAAAAAAATTTGTCAAACTATTTATAGTGAAACCTCTTTGAAAGACCACCTCTATAAGAAGATCACCTCTCATAAAAACCGTTTATTTATGGTCTATAATTTTTGGCTATAGGCTCAATGTTAATTTTCCTCCAATATAGGACCACTATTTCCCGTCTCCCTCTATGAAAGACCACTTTACAACTTTTCAGTCGAAGAGTAGGATTACTCTCCTTTGAATGGGGAGATCTCAAAATTTCACTTCTCTCCAGAAAACACGCTCAACTAAGTCTGCTTCCTTAGACCTGACGAATCAAGGTTATCTCTTCGCCCCCCCCCCCCCCTCCGTTTAGTAGGAAAAAGCTTGATCTCTGCATTACCGCGTTTAATGTCACTATGGTTACGGAGGGATAGTTGGTATTGGTGGAAGAAGGGTTATTGTCCCCTTTCCTGGAATTGGCCGAGTAACAGACACCTGTAAAGTGCAGAAGTCTTTTTCAAGAGAGAGAATGGGGGGGGGGGGGGGTCCAGATTCCAGTTTATCTCAATTCTGTTGCTTTTCTTGAAAAGATTGCCACTTGTTGTTATGACCTCAGTTTTGTTTAACAGTGGAAGTTACAACACAGTGCATATTCGCATTGAGAACATGAGAATGGAACATCAGGGAGGAAATTAGCGAACAGTTTAATTGTAGCAAAATTCAGATAAACAATACATTGAAAAACAAATGTTTTCTGCTAAAAAGTATGAGGGATTCAAATCTTGCGAAGTTTAAAAAAAAAAAAAAAATGAAGGAAAATTTTAGCGAGCTTAACGAAGTTGTATTGCAGTGGTTTAACATGTTGAGTGCCACGGTGACTGACATTGAAGCTGAAAAATTTACGATATTTTAAGTAATTTTCAAGAAAGTATAATCCTGTAATAAATAAAAGGTAAGTAACTTTTAAACAAATTTTCAGTAACTACTTAAAACAATATATATATTTTTAGTTTTACATCATATTTTAGACCGTCAGTCATCGGTGAATGACGCGTTCTAAACGAAAAGTTCAGTGTCAGTCACCGGTGACTCATGTGGCGCTTAACGTGTTAAGTGTGAAGGTAAAAAATATATATATATCGCATTGAGTGGAACTTTGTTGAAAGAGAAGGCCACTAAAATTGCAGAAGCTATAGAGGGAAAAGAATTTTGTGCAAGCAATAGGTGGCTGAAGACGTTTTGTGACAGAAGCAACATTGTCTTCAAATCAATTTCTGGAGAATCAGCCGATGTAGATGAAGTGTTAGTGGAGTGGAAATCTCGTCTTCCATTGATTCTCGCAGGATATTCAGATCGTGACATTTACAATCTGGATGAGACTGGATTATTTGTCCGTGCATTGCCTACTAAAACTCTATGGAGAAAACAGATGAAGCAAAATGAGGGAAACAGGCCAAACAGCGACTTAATGTGGCCCTTTGTGGGAATGCCGCTGGATTGAAAGAAAAACCAATCATAATATGGAAGGTTCAAAAGCCTCATTGCCTTAAAAATGTTGATGTGACAAAAATAGGAGTGATTTAAAATCTAACAGAGAGTCGTGGATGACATCCACCATTTTTGAAAATTGATTGCATGACTGTGACAAAAGTATGACCAAACATGGAGAAACATTATCCTTATTTTGGATAATGCTCCATGTCACTTGTGAAGCTCCAATTTCTCCCTCCTAACACGACATCCAAAATTCAGTCGTTTCATCGGGGTCGTTTCATTGTTTCAAGCTGGAATACAGACGTTTTGTTTTTAAAAAGCTCATTTCGCTAATACATGAGACCAAAAATGCGTCCGACATTGTAAAATCCAGCTATGTATTTTAGGCTATTCGACGGATAAAATGTGCATGGGATAACGTAAAGACAAACAATTGTCAATTACTTTAGTTCTTGTGGACTAAGGAATGTATTCACCGAAAAATTCATTGATGATATCAATGCCTTAGAAGATGAAGTGATTCAGCTATCAAACACAACTAAAGTTGATTTATGACCCCCAAATCACATGAATATGAGGAAGCTCTTGAGTGTTACGATGATTTATCTGAAGACTAGGAAAATCGTATTACAGAAAATCCCGACAAGGGTAAGACTTATATTAAAAAATAAATTCTACAATCATTTATAAAAATGAATGGTACTACAATTGAGAATCTATTTTTAATCTATTTCAGAAACTCATTCTGATTCAGACGACGAGCTTCAAATTCCCGACAAGGGTAAGACTTATATTAAAAAGTAAATTCTACAATCATTTATAAAAATGAATGATACTACAATCGATAATCTATTTTTAATCTATTTCAGGAACTCATTCTGATTCAGACGACGAGCTTCAAAATCCCGACAAGGGTAAGACTTTAAAATTTTTATATTAAAAAATAAATTCTACAATCATTTATAAAAATGAATGGTACTACAATTGAGAATCTATTTTTAATCTATTTCAGAAACTCATTCTGATTCAGACGACGAGATTGCTGAAAGTGTATACACTTTGGAGTATCGCGACGACGAGCTTCAGCCAGTTAAAGCTTCTATTTCATGTCAAGAAACATTTGTTGAAATCAATAGATACCTGTTAGAAACGATACAAAAATAAATAATTTGTTTAAAGAAATCAAAGAATGTTTAGAAACAAAAATTGTTAATGAGAAATTGTTAAAATAAAATCAAACTACAAATTAATTCCTTCTATAAAGCTGTACAGAGGTGAAAAATAATAAACGAATTCAATTTTTTTTTTCTTTTGTAGTATGTATTTCATGAAACTTTGCTTTACTCATCACCTCTATTCAGGGTCGGACTGGGCCAGGGAAAAGGGCGCAGACCTTGGATTTTCAGAGGGCGCAAAAATTTTAATAAACTCACCTCAATTTTACTTGCTTGTGTTGTAGCTGACTTGACAAGATTTAACACATTGACATAGCACCAAGTTTGAAATTGGCTTAATATTAAATCTCTGAGTCTAGGTAGAAGACTTCGCCATATCTCCTGTGCATGTTTAAAATTTCCATCAAATTTACACAATGCTACGCAATGTTCTAAAACGAATCATGTGTTTGGGACATACTGCGCAAAAAAAGGAACAAATGGATGGGAATAATATCTACTATTAAATGCTATCCATAAATTTTGCTTTGGGGATTGTTCACATGTTAAAAAAATGCCCGAAAGTTGATTTTTCAAATGGTAACATCCACTTTTGACACCCTATTTCAATTTCTTGTTAGCCAGGAAAGAGATTTAGTATATTAAATTTTCTTAAATCTTAATACAGTTTTTAAACAAAAAGTATTAGGGGTCCATAAATTTTGGAAAATAAAATAAAAATCTGAGAAGAAAACATACCGCAAACACTCAATAAGTCACGAGTAAAATTATACAGGAATTTTAAATTTAAAATAAACTTACTTTATATTAAAAGAAAATCATACAAAGTGTTTCTGGTTAGTTTCCACATTTTTTTTTCTTTGATAAAAGACGACGGTCCCCTTAAGTTATGGAAAGCCGAAATTTCTCTGTATCTCGAAAACTAATTATTCAAATGAACTGTAAACTTAGACATCGATGTTTTTAACGATTGTGCTTTGTTGTATACAAAAATTAATGTAGGTCATATTTCATAATTTTTAATATGAATTTATTAACAGTTTTCATAATAAAAAAAAAAGTTTTTGAATAAAGAAAAAAAGTCTCCAAAATGCTTGGGTTTATTGAGTGTATCTCTTTAATAAATTAATACAAAAAATCAAACAGATGACTTTTATGAAGATATCAATTAACGTTTCTTAAATCGTTTTAACTTTAGCATCCTCAAATTGAAACTATTCTATGAAGGTTTAAGATAATGCATATAAACAATGCTATTTTTTGAGCTGTCTCGATCCAAAAACTCAAATAAGGTGTCAAAAGTAGGTATTATTTTTTCAAAATTCAAAATTGGTACAATTTTTTTATATTTAGATGATTTCGGAAACATAATTCATGAATAATAATAATTAGAAAAGAACATTATTTCCAGTCGATTGTTTCTATAGATTTTTTTTATTATGGAATTAATAAGGGGTAACTAGTTTTATTCCACTTATCACCATTGACACACTGAAAATCGGTAGAAAAATTAACAAGGTATTTTGCACCAACCGCCAAATAGAGTTGCTGCGGTGCTGCTAAGTGCTTTAACATTTTTTCTTTTTGTAAAGTATATTTCTTTAACGTAATATGAATTATTTATCAGTCAGTTAAAAATGAGATAAATTCAAATTTAATTTATAATTTGACAGCAATTACTTTTGTGAGTCAGGTATTTTGTAGGAAGAGGCATTTTGTATCCTTAAAAAATGACTGTACGTATCCATAAAATTCTGAATTGATATTTCACTATTAAAAGTTTTTTACAGGAAAAGTCGCTTTTTTAGTATAAAATCACTAAAATAATTGAGTTGTAAATGGACTCTTTTCAGCACACTCTTCCCCTGATTTGCAAAATTCTTATCACAATTAGACATCAAGGAAAATACTAAAGGTTCCACTATTGAGAGAAATGCCCCAGGGATTGTATCCATGTAAATTGCAGGATGCCATTGTCAGAATTTTTTTTATTTAAAAAACCTACCATAATTTTTGAATAGCAATTATGGTTTTATTTACTGATATATTTTTCCGTGATTAAATTAAACAATCATTTATTTAAAATATATACAAGAATTTTCTAATAGTTATTTAACCACGAAAAGTCAGCCATTAAATAAAGAGATTGCTATCCGAAAATTATGGTGTAGATTTTGTGAATGAAAAGATGCTGGCAGCGGAATTCCATAGCTTGCAGGATTGTAATCAAGAAGTATCATTAAGTTTGCATTCCTCGAAAAAAAAAAGGCAATGTTTTCCAATCAACAACAAAATGACTACAAAAAGTTTTTTTGTATTCTAATATTTACTTCTTTCTTTTCACTTTTTTTCCAAAAAGCATTTGGAAAAAATAATATTGGCCCAGCCCGGCCCGCTAAAAATCTTAAAAGTTCGACCCGAGCCCGGCCCGGCCCGGCCCGGAAAAAAGTTAAAATATCGGCCCGAGCCCGGCCCGGCCCGGAAATTCAATTATAAGTGCACACTGAATACCGGCTTTAAGAAGGAGGAGGGAGGCAAGGTACTAAAAGCTAAAGGACTGAAAATATGCAAATATTTGGTTAAAATCTAAAAGATATCATTGAAAGAAGCTATGAAAAAATCTCGCCCAGGGCGCCATGGTTACTACCAGGGCTGCGGAGTCGGTGGGAAAAATTAACGACTACGACTTCGGGAAATTTAACAGATCCGATTCCGACTCTTTCGCTCAAAACTGGGCCGACTCCGACAATGCAGACCTGCTTGTAAAATGGACGACTCCGACTCCGCAGCCCTGGTTACTACAGTTTTTCCGCAATGTTGTCCCTCTCAATCGGGTGTAAAAATGCCCACTTTGGTTTCCGATCCTGAAATTGTTCCGATGTATCTTTAATTTCTTTGAGATAATAAAAAGTACCTCTCTTATGCTGTTTGTCTATTAATATTGATGATTATTCCCAAAACGAATTCTCGAAATTTAGTACCTTAGTCAGAATGTATGTGTACTAGAGGTCTGCACGGGCCGAAATTTCCAGGCCCGGGCCCGGCCCGACTCATCGAAAAAAAAATTCGGCCCGGCCCGATAAAAAAATTAAAAGTTCGGCCCGAGCCCGACCCGGCCCGTAGGAAAAGTAATATTGGCCCGGCCCGGCCCGGAAAAAAGTTAAAATATCGGCCCGAGCCCGGGCCGGCCCGGAAAAAAGCTAAAATCTCGGCCCGAGAAAAAAAAAAAAAAAAAACCCAGCCCGAGTGAATTTTTTACAACACATTGATTTTTACGTCGATTTGGTTAAAAATTTGTCTCTAACGAGATAGCTCTGACCAAAAATATTTATCTTACCTTTTTTTTTCTCATGTCTATAATCTTCATTTTTAAAGAAGTGTCACAGACTGCGATATTTATTTTTTTTAACGAATTTCTATTTCTTGTATGTAAATGTTTAGGTTATCATTAATATTGTTAATCAGTATTCCATGCATTAACATACATGTATTCCATGTATGCCAAAAATCTGAAAAATTCTATACAGTAAAATCTTCTAAGACGGAATTGCGTAGAAAAGAAAAAAAAAATGCGTTATAGACAAGTTCCATTCTTAGCAAGTGCAAATGTATCATATATTATTTTCTTACGTATTAGTATATTAATTTTGAATGGATCAACACGTTTTTCAGTTTAAAACAGGGTTCCGTCAAAGGCAGGTCCCTTTTCACACGTTTTACTATATTTTAATTTAGCTATATTTTAATAAGCGTAGAAATATATTATTCTTTAAAAAGAAAAAAAATAGTGTAAGTGTAGAATAATGGCAATTTAAAAATGCATGCATTTTTTGCAAAAAATTTTGGGCCAGGCCTAATTTGACTGATCTTTGAATGGATCTGGCCAAGCTGATACAATGATTTTCATACGGGCTGAGTCAAAACTAGGACTGAAAAGCTTGGGCCGTGAAGACTAGGAATGAAACCAATCCCGACTCTGTACAGAAAAAATAAGTTAGGTCCGTCCCGGCCCGAGCCTTAGAAATAAAGTATGGCCCTGGCCCGGCCCGAGCCTTCAGAAATAATGTACGGCCCGGGCCCGGCTCGAGAAGAATGGAGCCCGAGCCCGGCCCGGCCCGAGTGCCGTGAATGAAAATCGGCCCGAGCCCGGCCCGCGGGCTGGGCCGGGCTCGGGCCACGGGCCGGCCCGTGCGGATCTCTAATGTGTACAACGAGGGAAAAACACTGGAGCGACTTAGGCACTTCGGGGCGCGAAGTTTTCCCTGGATGAGGGCGCACCGGCCCTCGGGCCGATGGGCCGGCGGGCCAGTCCGAGCCTGCCTCTATTCAGAGACTACCTCTCTGAAAGACAGATTTTTTATGGTCTAATTGGTGGTCTCCTTAGAGAGGTTTCACTGTATTTCATTTTCATTTTTAACATGGAAATCTTGCAATAGAAAGGTTGCGGTAAGAATTTTATTGTTTTTTTTTAAATTTTGGCAACTGCTATAACGATAATTGTTCGGTCATTTTTCTGTAAGAGATGGTTTTATCAGAATCATGTTAAGTGTGGAACATTTTGCAACCCTCTCTCGAGCAGTCAGCCAGACTGCTTAGGCGCCGCGAAGGATCACGTGACCTTCGAGAGAATTGATATTTGAAAACATTTTTTCTTTCTTGTTACTTTTTTAGTTTAGTTTTATTGTGAATGTGAATCTTGAACGCAGCAGGTAATAAGCTGCGTATAGGTTTTTTCGTGGTCTTCTATTAGAAGAAATGATGTTTAATTTTGAAAAGGAAAATTTATTTTCGAATATTAAATCATGCTATTTTCTGGGCTTCTTTTTAGAAGAACATAATTGCTGAAATTTTAATATGATCATCTTGAATTCCCAGTGTGGAATTTATTTAACAAATATTATTCAAATGTTTCGCTGTATATAATGTATATATTTAAAAATGTAAATATAGAATTAACAAAGTTTTTAATCATCCTGTGCTTGACTTGGATTTGTACTGAACAACACCTGCGCCACTTTCTTGTGAAATATGCTTAATTATTTTAATGTGATTTTACATGAATCGTGAAGTTTTCATCTAATAAGCTCTCCCAAATATGATTTAAAACGAATCGTAAATTCTACAACTATGCTCTCCCAATAAAAATATCTTGAATTGTGATAACGTGAAATTTCGTGGAATACATGAAGATTATTCTTTATTTTTTGGTGCCTCAACAACCGGGAAAAAAGGTAAGAAATACCTTTATTATTCTGCATGACTATTGACTCTTGATTTATTGAAAATAACGTTTTCTCATGATAATTTATTTTCAAAAGTGAAATAAATTTTAAACATGGATAGGACAGATAAACTTAAGAGTAAAAGAGCTACCGTTCGCGCAGCAGTTACAAAATTAATCACAAAATGTGATATATTATTATCTGTTGATATTGATAAAACTGATTGCGATTCTTTAATGGAATCGTTAGAGCTCGTAAAGGAAAAGGAAGCTCTACTAAAGGAATTAGATTCCGAAATAGATGAGATAATTCAGGAAAAAACTGAATATGAAAAAGAACTAAAATCGGTAGAAGAATATTCTGAAAAAATATCAAGTTTGAAATTTAAAATTAAGATGAGGCTTAAAAAATGTAAAATCGAAACTAAACCAAAAGTTGTACTAGAATCAAGTAACGGTTCAAAAATCCGAAGTAAACCAGTTTCGGCAGTGAAGCTTCCTAAACTTAACATAGAAAAATTTTCTGGTGATGCAAGCCAGTTCTTAGAATTTTTTAATTTATTTACTAGTGCGATAGATTCAAACGAATCGTTATCAAAAATTGAAAAATTCCAATATCTTAAATCCTTGTTGTCTGGTCCTGCATATATTGTATCTGGTTTTGAACTGACAGATCAAAATTATTCAACGTGTTTGAAGTTGTTAGAAGAGAGGTATGGTAAGCGGGAAAATATCATAAACTGTTATATGAATAAAATCCTGAATCTTGAGCCAGTAAAATCCTCTAACAATGTTACTTTTTTAAGGAAGCTGTACGATAATATTGAAACTAGTATGAGAAACCTTGATGCGTTAGGAGTAACATCAGGCTCTTACGGCCATTTATTACTACCCATTTTATTAAGGTTATTACCAGAAAATTTGATACTAGATTTCCATCGAAAACGTGACCCCGATAAGGACTGTGAAGTCACCGATTTAATAAATTTTATTAAAACGGAACTAAGATGCCGGGAAGCTACTAATTTAGTAAATAATTCCCAAAGCAAGGCTTATGAAAATTCTAAAACCAAATATGAAAATTCTTCAAGTAAATATCAAAATTTTCCTCAAAAGAAAAATATACCTTCAGCTGCTGCTTTAAATACATCTACAAAACAGTTTTGCATATTTTGCAAGTCTTCTGATCATGTAGGACTAAATTGTTCGAAATTCACTGATGAACAAAATCGATATAAATTAAAGAAAGAAGGTCGCTGTTACAAATGCTTTTTTAAGTCGCATTTATCAATTAACTGTAGAACAAAAATTAACCCTTGTTCCAAATGTGGTAACAATACCCATAGTTATTTGTTTTGTTTTAAAGAAACAGCAAAAGGAAATCCTGAAAAAGAAATGAAAGGTGCAATTGTATCTATGATGTCGGAACAAAAATATAAACAAAATAAATCTACATTATTTCAGACTTGTACAGTTTCTGTGTCTGCTGGTAAACAATGCTTATTGGCTCGCGTTTTATGTGATAGTGGTTCAGAAAAATGCTTCGTGAAGAGATCTCTAGTACAAAAATTAAAATTGAAGCCATTGCGAAGAGAAAATTTATTAGTTTATCCTTTTGGGCGGAGACGCCCTTATGAATTTTGTTATGAAGTAATTGCTCTTGAATTATCCAGTGTTGTGCAACCTATTAACTCGATAAATATCGAAGCACTTGTGGTTGATAATATAACTGGAGCTTCTGTGAAAACCCTAGAACCAGAACTTCTAAACATAATGAGAACAAGAGGCTTTAAACCTGCTGATACAGGTCTTGAACAGGAAATAAATATTTTGCTAGGGTCTGACTTTTTGTGGAAAATATTAAAGGGAATCGAGGGAAAATTGACAAAAGAATTATACGTTGCAGAAACTATTTTCGGTCATACGGTGCAAGGGCAGATAGAGTCGAATAAAAAAGAAGTAGCATGTTTGCGTGTTTCAGTTGAAAATATAAATACTCAGCTGAAAGCATTTTGTGATCTTGAAGCAATTGGCATTGCTGAAAACAATGAAAAGAACATTACTGATCAGGAGGTAATAAAAGAATTTAAAGAAAATTTAAAATTCGTAAATTGGCGTTATGAAGCAAAATTATTGTGGAAAAATTCTCGTGAATTGCTTAGAAATAATATTGAAGTAGCAAAAAAGCGGTTTTCTAGTTTAGAAAATAAATTCTTGAAAAACGATTCTTTATTTAACGAATATAACTCCATTTTGCTAGAGCAGTTTAATGAGGGTATAATAGAATTGTGCATCGAGAAACATTCTAATAATTCCTATTACATGCCTCACAGACCTGTTATCCGTGACGACAAAACTACAACAAAAATGCGCATAGTCTATGATGCTTCTTCCAAATATCATGATTCTATATCATTAAACGAATGTTTGTATCATGTCCCTAAATTGAATTCTAATGTTTTAGATGATGAAAACATTCCTGTTTCGAGTTTCGAACCCCAAATACTTCCTTGAAAATTTCAGGATTGATCTGGAACAATACAGAAGATAAATCAGGACTAGAATTACGACCCTTGTTAGAAAAATTAAATGATGATTCTTCTACTAAACGCAATGTTTTGAAAATTGCAACTATGTTCTTTGATTCATCCGGATTTATTGCCCCTTTTGTTTCCGGTGAACTAGAAAATGATTGGCAAAATTGGCTTTCAGAAATCCCGGCTCTCGCACACTTGAAAATTCCCTGGCAGTATTTTAGCAACCTGATCATGGAAAAGGAGCATCTCCAGTTGCATATTTTTCCTGATGCTAACCCTAATGTGTATGATCCTGAATTTCTTTCCTTGCCCGAAGATCAGTGGCCTAGCGTTAAAATTGTTGCTACACAATTACCTGATGTTTCTAAAGAGAAGTCTCGAAAATCAGCAACCATCTCTTGTGTTGTTCAAACAAATAAATCTGATGAAATTCCCATTTTTAATCTTGAAAAGTATAGCTCCCTAAAGAAATTGTATCGAGTAACTGCATGGCTATTTAGATTTATTTTTAATATAAAATTGAAGGTAGAAAAAAGAGATTTTTCAGAATTATCAGCCGAGAAAATGTTACATGCTGAAAATTTTTGGTTAAAGCTAGTGCAGGAAGAAAGTTTTCCTGAAGTTACAAAATACTTGAAATGTAACAAGAGTATCCCTAAAGAATCGAATCTTCTACAGATAAATCCTATGTTGTCAGATGAAGTTTTGCTGTTGGTACGAGGACGGTTACAAAAGTCTGATTCCTCATTTTATGAAAATCATCCTGTTGCGATTCCTGCAAAACACAAACTTACTGAAATAATCGTGAAAGATGCACATGGAAAAGTTTTTCATTCAGGAGTGTCCAGTACATTAGTACAAACTAGTGAAAAGTTTTGGATTTTAAAATCTAGACAGTGCATAAAATCAGTCCTAAACAAACGTGCAATCTCCAAGAAATTTAGCGTTCACCCTGGTCAACTAGTTATAGCAACTCTAAAGCATATCTTGTGTTTATCTGCAACCAAGGAATCCTTAGTGAAACGCTTCCGTTTGCGCGAGACTCTTCTGAATCATTTTTGGAAGCGCTTGAAAAATGAGTATCTTCTCAACTTGAAATCTGCTCACTACACGGACCAGAATAAAACTTCAGACTTTAAAGTGGATGATGTGGTGCTTGTACATGATGAACACTTACCCCGAAGTTTGTGGAAGTTAGGAAAAGTTACTAAAACCTTTATGGGCAGAGACGGCAAGATAAGATCTTGTGAACTCAAAACAAATAATTCATTTATAAAAAGACCTATAAATCTATTGTACAATCTTGAACTCACAAACTAAAAAAAAAAAAAAAAAAAACTTTGATATTATTAGAGACTCAAAAACTCTCATTGACATTTGACTTTTAAAACAAATCTTGAACTGTCTTTGCTATTGACTTTAAAAAGATTTTTATTTTTTTCACTTAAAAAAAAAAAAAAAAAAAAAATGTTTCTTGTTTGATAATATTTCTAATTTTTAGTTTAATTTTTTTTGTGTTGAATATTCTAGACAAAGTTGTATAGATTTAAACTGTTCTTTCTATTTTTAGTAGCAGAAACTTGTTCTCAAATTTTTTAAATTGTTTTATTTTATTGAAGTCCAGTATGTAAGTATATATTTTGATTTTGTATTGTATTTATGTATAGTGTAACTGATGATTTTTTAGAATAATTTTTTTCTACTTTGTTTGAATCCCCATTTTGATGAACCCTTGTTCATCGGGGGGGGGGGGGGGGGGAGTTTGTGGAATATTTTGCAACCCTCTCTCGAGCAGTCAGCCAGACTGCTTAGGCGCCGCGAAGGATCACGTGACCTTCGAGAGAATTGATATTTGAAAACATTTTTTCTTTCTTGTTACTTTTTTAGTTTAGTTTTATTGTGAATGTGAATCTTGAACGCAGCAGGTAATAAGCTGCGTATAGGTTTTTTCGTGGTCTTCTATTAGAAGAAATGATGTTTAATTTTGAAAAGGAAAATTTATTTTCGAATATTAAATCATGTTATTTTCTGGGCTTCTTTTTAGAAGAACATAATTGCTGAAATCATCTGTGATCATCTTGAATTCCCAGTGTGGAATTTATTTAACAAATATTATTCAAATGTTTCGCTGTATATAATGTATATATTTAAAAGTGTAAATATAGAATTAACAAAGTTTTTAATCATCCTGTGCTTGACTTGGATTTGTACTGAACAACACTTGCGCCACTTTCTTGTGAAATATGCTTAATTATTTTGTGATTTCTATGTGATTTTACATGAACCGTGAAGTTTTCATCTAATCAGCTCTCCCAAATACGATTTAAAACGAATCGTAAATTCTACAACTATGCTCTCCCAATAAAAATATCTTGAATTGTGATAACGTGAAATTTCGTGGAATACATGAAGATTATTCTTTATTAAGGCGGCATTCAAAAAATTTAATCGTCCCCATTTCCACCCCCTTGGACCGATTTTGCCCATTTGCAATCCCAGCCGATATATTAGCCGCTATATCTCAATGTTTTTGGTGAGTTTGAAGACAATCCGTGCATAATTGCGACTTTTATCGTGCGGACAAAATTTAGACATATATATATATATATATACATAAACTTTTTAGGTGGTGTTGATTTTGGATATCAGGGGTCATATAATGAAAAGTTCTGAAGAAATTTTTCAAAAGCTGCACCATGGTAACGACTGCAATAGGTAGTATGTCTTGTGAAATTTACCTGAAATCGTAAGATTAAAAAATTGTTGCATGATTTCCGAATAAAGTTTACTGAAAAGAAAACAAAATTTGCTGTAGTGAACTAAAACGTTGTAACCGGAATTCTTTCACAAATGTCAAAAAATTGCCGCGGAACTCGTGAAAACACTAAAAATCACATTAAATATCGCTAAAAATTCAAAAATCTCAGATGAGAAAATTTGTGACCGGAATTCTTTTACGAATGTGAACGTAAAAAAAAATCCCACAACGCGAAAAATGGATAAAAATCCCAATAAAAATTCCAAAATTTGCTAAATTGGACTAAAAGTGTGGAATCAAATTCCTTTACTAATGTGCAGAAATCGCCCCGAAAAGCGAAAAAATTCTAAAAATGGCATGGAAAAAATCCGCGAAAAATATAAAAATCTCTGCATGAATTCCAAATAAACATTATTGAAAAGAGGACAAAATTTACTTATAATAGGAAAGAAGAAGTAAGAAGGATACTGCATTCCTTTTACTAATGTGGAAAAATCGTTGCGAAATGTGAAAAAAATCTAAAAATTTCATAAAAAATAAAATAAAATAAATCTAACCAAAAAATTGAAAATCGGGCTCCGAGGTGCGTAACTACATAAATAGAGGTACTTTCTTACCAAATTTTGTAGCTCTACGTGTAGAAGCTTTTTTCAGAACAGCGTCGATATAAACACACACGAACTTCTTTCCTTATTATAATACTTCTTCAGTGTCTTTTTTTATTTTAAATTGTGTTATGTATTAATTTGTCATTTATTTCCACTATTAAAAAATATCACGTTGCAGAACATTTTTCCTGTTAATGAGGCTTGTCGCAGAAAGCTTAAAAAAAATTCTGCCACACAAAGCTTAGAACTGTATGCAATATACAAAAACCTTCCCTGAAAAATATCTAACTAACAGTGCAAGTCTCATCAAAATCCATTCAGCAGAACTAAAGTTATTAGCAGCCGGAACCAAATTTCCATTCGCAGTATATATACGCACTGTAAAAAAAGGACAGATGTTTCTGAATTTACGAAAATGTACCATAATCACGAACGAAAGCGTACAATAACTTGTACCGAATCACCCAAGATTCCGGAAATCGTTACTTTATCTTTAGAAACCTCACAAAAGAGTTCATCTTCGAAATTTAAAGAATAATATATAAAAGTAAATTTTTATTAGCTGCCCGTAGTGCGCAACCCGAGGTTTCTCGGAGATGCACTTTTTCCGTCTAATTAACCCTCCTTCATTATTCCAACCAGTTATTATTTTTTTTTAAATTTGCCTTATTTAATCAGAGCATTTTCCCGATTAAATTAGACAAAAATTTTTGATTTGAAAAACCGGTGACAAAAGAATAAAAAATTTTAAAAGACCCTTGTCGCGAAGGGGTTAAATACGCAATTTTTGAAGCTATTTTGATAAAACAATTACGCAGCGAGAGGGTTAAACTTTCAAAATTTTCGAAAAATTTTTAACACATATTTTGATTTCGTTATCAATCCGTTACCTGAACAATATGCAAAAAACCGCATTAAAAAATTCCCATTAGTTCACTAATTATGGCAGTTTTATTAAGACTACATAGGATAATTAAACTTTGCGTTGCGTTTATTCAAAATGATGAATTTTGATACTGCGCGCAGTGTTACTAAAAAACTATGCATAGCAATCAAAAGAAATTTTCAAAACATATTCATTTCTGTATTATCTACAACTTAAAACCAGAAAAAGGTAAGATTTTACTTTTTTCTGTTTTTTTTTTTACTTTGAAAATATTTTTTTTAAAGTGAAAATTTTTAATTTTCGGTTATTATTATTTTTTTAATTTTCTGGTTTTAGTATAAAGGTAACACTATTATTCATTTATTTTCGCCAAAATTTCCTCTTTATATGCATATTTTCAGATTTTATCATGCGCGCAAGATTTTTTTCTCTTATTATCATATATTTCATTTCATATATCATCATATACATATATTTCAATTATCATATCTTATTATCTTATCATTTCAATATTTATTTATGAATTTACAAGTATATATATATATATTAAAATATAAATTTAAATATAAGCATTATATTTAAATGAAGTTTGATTTTTATTTTTGACTTATTACACAAGTTTGGAACATAGTGATATTTTTTACTTTTTAGACGTGTTCAAAGGCATCCTACCCCCCCCCCCCCTCCCTGGGGACGAGTGACCGGTATATGTGCCACTTAAGGTGCTCAGGATCTTTCATTATTCCCACCAGTTATTTTTTATTGTAAAGTTTACCTTATTTAATCAGAGCATTTTCACGATTTAACTACAGAAAATTTTCTGTTTTGAAAAACCGGTGGAAAAGATTAAAATTTCAGCAAAGTGCTCTCGTCGCGAAGGGGTTAAATTTCGAAAATAATTTAATTTTTGAGGTTTCTAAAGATAAAGGAATGCTTTTCGGTATATTGGGTGACTTGGAAGCGGATACCGAATATTTTCGTTCGTGATTATAGTAAATTTTCGTAGTTTAAGAAACATCTGTCTTTTTTTTTACAGTTTACAGGGTGGTCATTAAAAGAAAGAAAGAAAAAAAAAAAAACTTTGCCGATATATGGAACTCTAGCGCCCGGTCCGTTCAACCGATCGAGATGAGATTTCAGATATAATTATTCAGAGGTATGAACTCGGGATTCAATGAAAGGCAATGGAGTGGCTCTCATAGTTACGGGTACAGAAATTCGAAATTTTCGAATGGCAATGCACATTTTTTTCCGTCGCAAAATGCACAGTGCATGCGAAAAATCTAAAAAATTAAAGTCAATCCTATAAAATAAGGGTGCACAACCTTTTTAAGAGAAGGACCACTTTAAAAAATGTCTGGGTTTTCGAGGGCTACATAGTAACATGGCGATAATTCCATTTCGAGGAGGTGATCTGTGGCCTATAATCAGATAAAATATATGGTTTCAGAAGAGGGAGGGGGGGAGGGTTACTCCACTAGGTTCCCCTACCCTAGTGGTTCCAACGTGGGGCGTACGCCCCACCGGGTGGCAATTCCAAATTTGTCACTCACCCGTTCGCTATCTGGTTGTTTTGGTTTGGAAAAGTTACGTTGTAGACTAAAAAAAAAAAAAAAAAAATACATGCAAATTTTAAAAAATAAAAATCAAGTATAATTTTTCTTTTAAATTAATAAAAGTTTCAAAATAAAACAAAACAAAAATAATTTTATAAAAACCATTGATGAAATTTTGACTTTTTTTTTTTATTTATTAAAAATTTCTATAGTTTTTCCGGTTGTACACCTTGTTAGGGGTTTCGTTCATCTGACGAAACCCTATTCGTCTCGCTCCTCTGTCTGTCCGTCACAGAGCCCGTTCTCAGAAACTATACATGTTGGAGACATGAAAATTTGGGTACTTATAGCTGAGCACCTCACATGATACGACAAATCATAAAATTTTGAAAAAGTCGTACATTTAACCCTTTGGGCTCCCGCATGTGTATTTTAAACAATTCTTTCTAAGTGAGCTCCTAATTATGTTGGAGACATGAAATTTTGGGTACTTATAGCTGAACACCTCACATCATACGACAAATGATAAAATTTTGAAAAAGTCGTACATTTAACCCTTTGGGCTCCCGCATGTGTATTTTAAACAATTATTTCTAAGTGAGCTCCTAATTAGTTTGGAGACGTGAAAATTTGCATACTTATAGCTGAACACCTCACATCAAACAACAAATCATAAAATTTTGAAAATGTCGTACTTTAACCCTTTGGGGTCCCACATGTGTATTTTAAACAATTCTTTCTAAGTGAGCCCCTAATTAGGTTGGAGGTGTGAAATTTTGCATACTTATATCTGAACACCTCACATCCAACGACAAATCATAAAATTTTGAAAAAGTCTTGCATTTAACCCTTTGGGGTCCCACACGTGTATTTTAAACAATTCTTTCTAAGTGAGTCCCTAATTACGTTGGAGACATGAAATTTTGGGTACTTATAGCTGAACACCTCACATCGTACGACAAATGATAAAATTTTGAAAAAGTCGTGCATTTAACCCTTTGGGCTCCCGCATGTGTATTTTAAACAATTCTTTCTAAGTGAGCCCCTAATTAGGTTGGAGACGTGAAATTTTGCATACTTATAGCTGAACACCTCACATCAAACGACAAATCATAAAATTTTTGAAAAAGTCGTACATTTAACCCTTTGTGCTCCCACATGTGTATTTTAAACAATTCTTTCTAAGTGAGCTCCTAATTATGTTGGAGACATGAAATTTTGGGTACTTATAGCTGAACACCTCACATCATACGACAAATGATAAAATTTTGAAAAAGTCGTACATTTAACCCTTTGGGCTCCCGCATGTGTATTTTAAACAATTATTTCTAAGTGAGCTCCTAATTAGTTTGGAGACGTGAAAATTTGCATACTTATAGCTGAACACCTCACATCAAACAACAAATCATAAAATTTTGAAAATGTCGTACTTTAACCCTTTGGGATCCCACATGTGTATTTTAAACAATTCTTTCTAAGTGAGCCCCTAATTAGGTTGGAGGTGTGAAATTTTGCATACTTATATCTGAACACCTCACATCCAACGACAAATCATAAAATTTTGAAAAAGTCTTGCATTTAACCCTTTGGGGTCCCACACGTGTATTTTAAACAATTCTTTCTAAGTGAGTCCCTAATTACGTTGGAGACATGAAATTTTGGGTACTTATAGCTGAACACCTCACATCATACGACAAATGATAAAATTTTGGAAAAGTCGTACATTTAACCCTTTGGAGTCGCGCATGTGTATTTTAAACAATTCTTTCTAAGTGAGCTTCCTAATTAGTTTGGAGACGTGAAATTTTGCATACTTATAGCTGAACACCTCACATCAAACGACAAATCATAAAATTTTTGAAAAAGTCGTACATTTAACCCTTTGTGCTCCCACATGTGCATTTTAAACAATTCTTTCTAAGTGAGCCCCTATTTAGGTTGAAATTTTGCATACTTATAGCTCAACACCTCAGATCTCACGTCAAATAATAAATTTTGAAAAAGTTTTATGTTTAACCCTTTCAACTCCAGCTTGTGTATTTTAAGCCATTCTTTCTAACTGAGCCCCTAATTAAATTGGAGATTTGAAATTTTGCATACTTATTGCAGAACACCTGAGACCAGGCGACAAATCATAAAATCCTGAAAAAGTCTTACGTTTAACCCTTTGAGCTACCACATATGTATTTGAAGCAATTCTTTCTAAGAGAGCCCCTAATTAAGTTGGTGACATGAAATTTTGCGTACGTATAGCTGAATGCCTCAGACCACACGACAAATCATAAAATTTTTAAAAAGTCTTATATTATTTACTCCTCTGTGCTCTAACTTGTATATTTTAAGCAATTTTTCTAACCTGCGCCCTTTTAACCCAGGGAGAAATTTTCCGACTTTTGCCGACACCCCTTTGACCATTCTTTCATATTATGCACCATAGCCTTACATATTTTAGTTCCATTTTTTCCCGCCAGGTGCGCCTACTTATCTCGGGTGCTATGGGCCCAATCCCCTCGACTAATATATCTACGGATAGTATGTAAAACGGATTTTCGTTCGGATACAGGTTTGTTTAGAATCAAGTGCGCCCCCTGGTTTTGAAATATGGAACTAACAGATTTTTCAAAAGGATAAAGCGTTTTGAAAGGAATATTAAACGAAACCCTCTGTGCGATCTGTGATCACACTTACCCACTTGTTTTTAAATTTTTAGCAATAATTTCAATTATTTATTAAATTAGTCTTATTCTTCTTCGCTTTGCTATGTGTCACATGAAGGAACTTTTACACGCGAAACTAGTTAAGGGTATTTCTAAATCTAATCTGACTGCATTGAACATATTTAACCTAAAAAATATTTGAACTATCTTAACCAGGTACTATAAAATTGATAGATCTTAGCATTAGAAAAGTAAATAGTAAATATCTATGGTTCTAGTGTAGGCCTCTTACATAGTAAATAAATATACAACACCAGATACACATTTTAAATTTTAAAATCATATAATTCACTTTTTAGTTAATAAATATTACAGAGTGCGGAGGAGAGGGGGGGGGGGACATCGTGATTTTACAGATTCTTCGGTGGGACATGGCCAATCAAAGGTTGGGAAACACTGCCTTACCCAGTCAACATATACAGTTCAGTTGGTAAGGATATATCAACAGTGTTTATGTTTGTATATATAACACATATAGCAAGGATTATTTTCAAGAAGTGATAATATTCCTTGACTTTATTCGGAAGAGTCAATTTTGTTTTATTAAAAGTACTAAAATACAAACATAGGCATGAAGGTGGCTAGTGGAGAAAAAAAAGCGAGTTTTATGAACGAAGGGGGGGGGGACATAAAGGAAAGTTGCGATTTTTCCGCACCTGATCAACGAAATTCGTGTTTTTTCCGCATTCGATCAACGAAATTCGCGATTTTAAATCACTCTGACGAAATTTGCAATATTTTTCCGCAGCAAACTGACGAAATTCGCGATTTTTTCTCGCGATAAACTGACGAAACTCACGATTGTTCCGCAGCCGATCAACGTGATTTTCAATTTTTCCGCCCATCATCGACAAAATTCTAGAATTTTCCGTGCTCGATCAACGAAATTCGCGATAAACATATGAAAAAGGCGATTTTTCTGCATCCGATCAACAAAATTTGCATTTTTTCCACGCGTCATCAACAAAACTGACGATTGTTTCGTTCCCGATCAACGCAATTTGCGATTTTTCAGTGTTCGACCAATGAAATTCACGATTTTTCAGAGTCCGATCGGCGAAATTTGCGATTTTTCCTGTGCGATCGACGAAATTCGAGATCTTTTTCGCGCCTCGTCGACAAAAGTGCACGATCAACGAAATTCGCGATTCTTAATTGGCTGACGAAATTTTTAATTTTTCCACGCAAATTGACGAATTTCACGATTTTTTCCTGCGACCCATGAACAAAAATTGCAATTTTTTAGTTTTATAAATTGACGAAATTCGTAAACCCTTCGCGGGGCACAGGTTGTGCATCCCTACTATAAAACCTCAAACATTGCCACGTATCGAGCTTTGTTGGGCTCTTTTACTAGCCAAGTTATGCTCAGTCATTATAGAAACTTTACTGTTAAACTTTGACAATGTTTATCTGTGGACAGATTCGCAAATTGTTCTCAGCTGGCTAAAATCACCGCCCTTAAAAGGAAATCAGTTCGAGAGTGTGTCAAATCCAAACATTAATGCCGTCAGTTGAGTGGAATCATATTACAGGAATTTTAAATCCTGCGGATTCAGCTTCTAGGGGTATTGCACCACGAAAGCTTGTTCATCATTCTCTGTGGTGGCATATGAAAATATCTCTGTTGCCATTAGTTTTTTGCTAATAATAAGAAAAATTACAGTCTGATTTTTACAAAAAATTATACACTGATATAAAATATTTTTCTACTTATACTCTGAAATTTTCAAATGGGTATCTTAATTAGTTTTCTTAACTTTTGCCGATTAGTGAAAATTCTTAATTTCTTTCATTAACGCTGTGAAATCAGGTCCAATGTGACCACGCTTTTGCCATTGTGAAAAAACAAAACAAAAAAAAAGCGTTTTTAATTAATGACTCGGCTAATTAAAAAAAATCTGAGCCTCAGGTGCAGAAGGACCACCCTCATCCAAATTTTCAGACGTGTACGTTCGGTAGATTTCGCTAGCCATCGCCCACCGACAGAGTGAAACTTTTCTTTATTAGTATAGTATTATATTTCTTTATTAGTATTTCGTACTGCGATTTTTTTTTCCCACATCTCGCATCGATTTTTTGATGTTGGTAAAAGGAATTCGGTTTCAAACTTTTAGCTTAATATAGCAAGTTTTGTGTCATCCACAATTTTTTTAATTTTTAGCGTCCTTTCACTTGAAACTCAAGAAAGCCTATTTCAAACTTTTAGCCTATAGTACATTTAAAAAATCGCAAAAGACAAAAGTTACAATATTAAGCTACTTCAGTCTTCAAAGGCGAATCTTGGTATGCTGTAAAAAAAAAAAATAGACCATTTCAAAGGGAGAGAAGCATTAAATTTGGTGGAGACAAAAAACACAAACTAAGAAAAATGAATTTAAAGCTCACAACTCTGAATCATTTAAAACGAAATGGATAGAGTAAAATTCCTTTTCACATATTTTTAATTATTAAAGTGCCATTTCTTTCAAACAAGACAATACTCTCCAAAAAAATTTTCTGTTGAATCAAGAATTAAAATATTTCTTCTATTCTCATTATTTATTTTCCATACATTTTAAAATTATTTGATAATCTAATTTATAAATAAAAACAATACACATTTAAACATCTAAATTCTCATAGCATGTTTCTTTAGCTTAAAGATATCCTCTTCATCGAAGAAAAAGCTAAAAATTTTTATCCAGGGCCGGTGCAACAATTGGGCAAACGGGGCGATTGCCCAGTGCCCTGATTCAAAATAACGTTTCCTGAATATATTTTTTATCTAGATTTGTCAAAAGATTATCGCAAAAAAAAAAAAAAAAAAAAAAAAAAAAATCTGAAATTGCATAAAAAATCAAAAAAGTGCTGTATGTATATTCTGAATAAATTTTATTGAAAATGTGACAAAATTTATTAAACTGAGCTAAAGTATTGCAACTGGATTCCTTTTAAAAATTAAAAAATCGTCACAAAATTGGAAAAAACTCTAAATAGAACATAAAAAATTGCAAAAAATTCAAAAATTGCTGTACAATTACTGAATATGTTTTATCTAAAAGAAGACAACCTTTATTTTATTGGGCTAAAACATTGAAACCAAATTCCTTTTACTAATGTGGGATAAACTCTGGGAAATGTCTAAAAATTCCAAAAATCGCAGAAGACAAAATTTATTGTAGTAGCCTAAAACATTGAAACCGGAATTCTTTCACGAATGTCAAAAAATTGCTGCACAACATGCATATGCACATGCAAAAAAAAAAAAAAAATAAATAAATAAATAAAAGCTAAAATTCGATAAACATTCAAATCAGAGGACGCAGTCATTATAAGGACAAAATTTTTTACATTAGGGCTGAAAGTTTGAAACCGAATTCCTTTAATGAAAAATTCCATTTATATAAAAAAAAAAATTGCCACAAAATGTAAAAAAAAAAATTGAAATTTGCATAAAAAATTGTTGAAATTTTTTTTAAATGCTGTACAAATTCTGAATAAACTTTATTGAAAAGAGAGAAAAATTTATTACATTAGGCTAAAAAATAAAAATCTGATTCCTTTTATTAATGTGAAAAAATCACTGTGAAATATGAAAATTTTTTTTTCTAAAAATTGCATTAAAAAATTAAACAAACAACAACAACAAAAAAAAAATCTAATAAGAAAAACGAAAACTAACTCAGACATACAAATACCTCCCTGCCAAATCTTGTAGTTCTACATGTAATGGTCTCTTTAGCAAACAAACTTTTACCTTTGTTATTAAAGTAGTTTTTTTTTTTCAATTTTGATGGAGAAGTATATTTTATCGATCAAAAGAAATTTTAATTACTATTTCTTCCTTTTTTTATGCTCTCTTCAATATATATTTCTCTATTCTGAGAAAATAAAAAGTAACTAACTCTGTCACTGCCACTGCAGTTAATGAATTTTTTGTGATCAGGGGGAGTCTTTCTACCCCAATATTAAGAAAACTACTGCATACAAAAATATGAAAATTGATAGTATTATACGGAAATGATTGATAAACATGCTGATGCAGACAGTTTTTAAACTGAAGATTTATTTTAACAGTTATTCAATGTTAAAGTTAGTCCAAATCAATCATTAAAAAAAAATATATATATATATAAGAACAAAAGCTATGCATAGGAATTTTATCATTTTTTCTAAGGATATACATTACAAGCTCGGGGTGTGCAGACTACATTTCTTTTTTTAATTTGACTGATTTTTTAGGGTTTTTTTTTTTTTTTTACTTTTTTATTCAAATTTTCATTTCAATAGGTATTTTTTTTTCACACTAGGGAGCTCGTCCCCCTACGAGCTACGCTCGTCAACCCCCATTCAGACACCGCAATCTCTAAAAGCACGCTAATTTGATTGGCATTAAAAAGATTTTGGAAGACTGAATTATAATTTAAAAAACAGTGGCGATCTTCCTATAAACGGGTTTCTATTCATTTCTCTTTGATTGGGGAATTTTAAGGGAAAATCAGCTGGTGTTAAAAGATACAATGGCTGTTTTTGTCTTTGATAAAATAAAATCAGTTAAACATTTAAAAATAAGCTAATATAAAATGAATTAAGTAAACAGAGTCTTGGTCTCCTGGTATTTTTTAACAAAGCGAAAAGAAAGTTCTTTTAAATAAGACAATTTAAATGTATCCTTTTTAAGCTGATGTAATTTTCACCAAACTTTTCTTTCTCTTTTTAATATTCACGTGAAAATACTTTTGTTAGAAATGAAATATTATTTGCGCTGTCCTAACAAAAATAGTTGAAAAGATCATCTCAAAATATCAACTAAATGTCTCGCACAATTTTTAAATTTAAACTGTTTTGCAATATTATTTTTTGTTCATTTTACGTAATAAATGTAATGTGATGTAATTTCTCTTATTTAAGACTTCTAACACATGTTAATGAATTTATTATTTTACAATATCCTTTCTCTTTTAAAATTCAAGTGTAAATATAGTTTTTATGAAGTAATTTTCAATAAGTTCCTGCTTTTTATACACAATTATTTAATTCTAATTTGAAAAAAAAATTTCTGTTTATAATAGTCATGTGTAAATAAATTTTTAATTTGAAGCAAACATTATTGTTTGTGCTGTTTATACAGTTGGCAACAGTTTAAATTAATACCATTTTCTAAAATAAGTAAAAAATATCTCTCGAAATGCTGAAAATTTGAATTTAAAATAGAAATAAAACCACAGAAAATGAGTCAAATTAAAAAAATAAATACAGTCTGCACACCGGGAAATTCTAACGTATAAAATCATCTAAAAATCAATTAATTGCCATGTATAGTTTTTGCTCCTATAAAACTTTTTTAATGGAATGATTTTGTCCAACTTTAGCATTAAATATCTCTTAAAATAATTCTTCAATTTGAAAACTGCATCAGTGTGTTTATCAAACATTTCTCTATAATACCGCCGATTTTCATATTTTTGTATGCAATATTTTTCTTAATATTAACGGAGAAAGACCTCTGGTCACAAAAAATTCAAAACTGGCAGTGGCGGTGGTGACAGTGTAAGTTACATTTTTTTAGAATACAGAGATTTAGGAAAAGTCATTATTTTAAATTGTTGGCAATTGTAAAAACAGTGCAAAGAATACTATTTCTTTTCAATTAAAAATGCATTTGCATGTGACTATTAAAAGGAGAAAGTTGTAAAATGAGAATTTAATAATCACACGTTATAAGCAGAAAAATATTTAAAATTTTGTCATAAAAGTTGTATTTACAGATAAATATAAAAAAAAGAGAACATTTTTTAAATTAACATAAATATGTGTTAAAAGCAGCAAATGGGAGAAATTACGTCATACTTAATTTGCTCAAATAATAATAGTGCCAAATAGTTTAAATTTAAAAACCTATTTACACAAGAGATTTATTTTGCATTTTGAGATGATTTTTTTAACTAATGCTGCCAAATCTATGACATCACAAATAATAATACAGTAGAGTGCCGATTATCGAAACTCCAATTAACCAAACTTCCAATTATCCAAACAGCCTATTTGTCTCAAAAATTTTTTCTAACCAAACACCTTGTTCTGTTTCTCTCATTTTTTTCCCTTCAGATTTAGCATGCGAAATCGAATCATCGATAGTGTATCGTTGGGAGCAGTAACAACGAAAAAGAAATCAAAGAAAATGAAAACGAATACTCTGAAAATGAACATAACGAGGCCTTTGAATGTTTGGAAACAGATATGAAATGGCTCGAATGGCACAAGAACGCTAATCCTATTCAACTAATTTATTTAAGAAAAATTCGAGATATGGCAGCATTGAAAAGAATGTCTTCTTTGAAGCAAGCAACAATCAAAAGCTTTTTCGCTTAAAGTATAATCTCTAGAGTTCAGAAGATGGTAAAAAAAGAAAAAGAAAATTTTAAATAATAAAAAAGTAAAAAAAAAAAAAAAATTTAAAAAGACAAGAAACAAAAAAAAAATGTTAAACACGCCAACACTAACTGGTGCTGACAGTCCTAAGCCTGGATAAAGTGTAAAGGTTTTAATATGGTCAAGAACATCCCTTAAATTGTCTGTCCATTTATCCAAACTTTTGCTTATTGGAACCAGGGTCGGTCCTGACTTATTCGGATAATCGGCGCTCTACTGTACTCCCTTTCTAACAACAAAAGTATTTTCACATGAATATTAAAGAAAGAAGAAAACGTTGGTGAAAATTACATCAGATTTCGAACGACATATTTAAAATGTCTTATCTATATACATATTACGCTATCGTATGTGGCACAGACATCGCGATTATTCGTTAATTGTTTAATGGCAACACCCGAATGAAATGCATCTCATTGGTTATTGAACAGCATTTAATGCATCTCCATACCTATACAGAGGGTTACCATAGGGGTGACCCTGTTCTGTCACCAAATGCCACCAAGTTTGTCGCCAACTTGGTGATATATCACCAAATTTGGCAACCAAAATTAGTCGCCAAAACTGATGCCAACTTGGTGATATCTGTAATATTTCGACAAATTCCCACAGACTTCTATTGTAAACCAATAGGGTTTTCTTGCTTACAGAAAATCAACAAATTGAGATATTTTAATGCAACAAAAAACTAATCTTAGCTTAAGGGATTATATTAATTATATTTAAGGGAATCCAAGTAAATTAAATTATGAATAAAAGTAACATGATACAATGCTTAGCATGCTTTTCCAAACATAAATTTTAAGGGAGACCAAACTGGTTGCCAAGGATGGCTAGTTTAAAATAATTTTCTTATAGTGTTGTTAAATTGCAAAAGGCATCGATTATGTTTCATTAATTTGTTTTATATAAGCTGATTTTCAAATGTTATTTACCAATCTTATTTAATCAATTACAAAAACAGCCATTAAATATCTCAACAGCAGCTGATTATACCATAAAATCTCTCTGTGAAGTAAAAATGAATGGAAACCTGTTTACAGGAAGATCGCCACTGGTTGTTTAATTATTATTCAATCTGATTCTCCTGTTACTGCGGTTTCCATTTCTAACCTTATCATTTTACCATTTTATAATAGCATTAGCTTTAAGATGGCTAATATCTTGAGACATTATGATTTTAGTGTGGTTTTTAAACCGGTTAATAAATTAACTTTTTCGCAACTTAAGGATCAAATTCCTCCTCATAATTATTGGGGAGTTTACAACATTCAATGTTAATGTGGTTTGTCCTACAATGGACAAACTAAACGAAAACTCCGTTACACAGTCAATGAACACAGAAACTATGTAAAGGAAAAAGAATTACAGAAATTTTCTATCGCCTCTCATTGCTGGGGGGGAGGAACATAATTTAAATTTTGACTCAGCTACCATTATCAAAAAATGCATTACTCCTCTGGATTTAGACTTTTTTGAGGCTCTTCATATCCATAAATTTAAAGACTCCTTGGTTAATGATTTATCTAGTGCACCATACATCTCAACTTTCTGGGTGGATTTGTCGTGTCACGACACTTCACTTCCGCATTAATTTCATTGGCTGTTAGAGCTTGATGGTCTTTTGGTATTTTTGTTTTGACATTTGGGTTTTCACCATTCATGTAGTTGGGGGGATATTGTTTTTAAAGTTTTTTACACTGAGGATGTGAGTCCTAGTACTCACGAAACGCTAATGTCTTATTGGATCAACTTATTTTATTGTGTGTTTAAACGTTGTTTTTAAATAATTTATTGCATTTTAAGTTTGACATTCCTTTTTAACACTTTTTTAACTAATGTACTGATCACCGATTAATGTACCGAATGTATTGTATAATATATATGTAATTGAATGTTTTGTAAAAACTTTTAATTAAAAAAAAATGAGATGGTAGAGTACAGATCCAACTGAATTTAGTTTGACATTCATTAGTTGCCAAATCTAAATTCAGCTCCTCCATCTAGGTAAATGGTATGGCTAACCAGGCTAAGTATTCTATAGAGTCTAAAAACTCAATACATAGTAGTAGCAGTAATGCATTTCTCAATCTCCCTCAATAATGAACACCTCCATAATCTGAACATTTTTGGTTAATCCCATGAATGTTCAGAATAGAGAGAGTGCACTTTATATTAAAAATTTCTGAATAATTTTTCAGGTAACTAATTGAATGTTCCTAATACTTCTTGGAAGATCATTTTTATACTTCAAAATTTATGGATGTACCCCTAACATATTTACTTATAACTGCATAAAAATAAAAACTATGCTTTTTTTTTTTTTTTTTTTGGACTGATGTCATTGAAGGAACTCAAATATAGTTTCTAAAGTGGGCATTTCCATTTTCAAAATCAAAGTTGGTACAATTTTTAATATGTAAATGACCTCCAAACTTTAATTAATGCACAAAATTTTATAGTAGATGACATTACGAATCAGCTGGTATCAGTAATAATTTTAGCTGCAGTAACATGGACGTATTCTTTTTTATCTTCCATGATTGAACAAATTATAAAGATCTAAAGTGATTATTTATTAAACAGCTTCAGTGCTTTCTAATATTTGAAAAATGCTATTTTAACTTTCATAAATCAAAAAATTTAGGCACTTAAATCAATGATGAGATTACTTAAGTAAATTGTTTTTCATGATGCTGCACCACCTGCAAGTTGAGAAATTAAAAAAACACAACAACAACATAATAAATAAATTATCACAAATTACTTTGGCAACTTCAAAATCACATTAAACCTATGTTTTGTGATTATTTTATTTCTTTCAAAACAGTGAATTGCTGTAAGAATTTTTACAGCATCTCTCATTTTTTAAAAGCTAATACTTGTGGAAAATTAATTATTTCCATAAAATTATAATACATATATTTCTAGTTATAGCACATAGCCAAACTATCGCAATAAGCTGATCAAGAGAAGATTATTTAAAGTTTTAAAATATAATTTATTTATGTTATATACACGTTTTTTAAAATTCTTTTTACAAGTAAAATGTTATAACAGAGATTTACACATATAAGGTCCTTCTAATTCATATCCCAATTTTCTGTAGTAATTTCGAGTTCCAACACCTGTAGAATAAAAAACAAACATTTACCATAATGCATGTGTCAATTAAAAAAAATATTTACAAAAAATTCATCAAATAAACAAACAAAAACAAAATAAAATAAAACTCAGAAAGCTCTTTAATAAAATCATAACAAGCCAACATTTCTTTAAGAAGTAGTTAAATTAAAGAGGTGACAATAGTTCTGAAATTCCACGTCAGTAAAACAGCTAACATTGATGTAACCTTCTCTTGAGAGCAACTAAAGTGATTTCCGTACTTTACTTTTATTAGCTTTAGCAGTAACAAAAGTATAAATCGATTATTTGGTAAGAAATAAATAAAAAAAGTACAATAGTATATAATAATAATATTATAACAATAAAAATATAATCGTAAATTATTTAATATAAAACTATTAATTCAAGAAAAGTACTTTTGTTTTTAAATATTACACTCTTCATTTTTTATCTATAATTTATTTTCTACTTGTTAGCCTTTAAAATGTTTCATTGCTGCAGTTTCACAGTCATTTGGTACATTTTGGCAAGTGTTTATTCCGCATCATCAAATCCATTGTTGTTTTAACTCATACACAACTGTATGAGTTACAGAGAATATTTGGCGATTTATCACCTGTTGTGGGATAATGGAAAAATGCGTTAAAATTAATGTATTAATTTATAATTAAGTTTTAAAAATATAAAAATGTTGTAGTGTCAATGGAAATACACATGTGAGCATAATTTTTCTAACATATCAGGAAGTGGGTTAAAAATTGATTATAAAATTCCATCTTCACATACAAAAACCAGGTTGAGTTAAATCAAAGAGAGCAAAAAAGACTAAATCTACTGAAAAATGCAAGCCTACCATCCCTGGATTTTTTAAAAGAAAAATTTTGCAAAAAGAAAAAAAAAGCACTTTTTTTTGTGGGCGGGGGACATATAGTAAGGATTTTATGGTAATACCAAATTACTTTTTAAACCCCCATTTATGCAATAACAGTGTTTAAAAATTAATCAAGATAATTTAAAAATGCAGGTGATTTTTTTTTTTAATTGATGAGATGTGAATGTATTAATGCTATCTATCTCATGTAAATGCAAATCATCTGCAATACATAAGTTTTATAGGCACCAAAATTTGGTAATACAGTGTTATTTACCTGATATTACAGCAATCTTATGAGACCCATGCTCTTCCAGAGCAATTCTCTCAGCTTCTTCCATTAAAAGAGTGCCGAATCCCTGAAAGAAATGAATATTTTTCAAATTTATGAATGGAATGCTAGCTATTTCTGTGAAATGTAATTTACAAAATGAGAAACAGAATGGAAATTTCCAAACTTGGATTACAAGGGAAAGAACTACAAGAATCCTTCACTCTTTATCCAAAAGGAGATGAGTAGATCAGTTCATTTTTGGCTCCTTGTCTGAGTGGTGAAAGTGTGGCTGTTTCAAATTCAACTGTTAATGAATTGATTGCAGATCTTCCAAATTTAATTCGAAACTTTGATTTAAGAACATTTTTAACTGTGAAGAAACAGGTTTATTTTACCGTCTTTTACCAAACAAAATGCTGGATTTTATGGGAGAAACATGTTATGGTGGCAAAAATTTCGAAGAAAGAGTGACTGTGCTTTTATGTTGCAATGTGGACGAATCAGAAAAATTACCGCCAATTGTGATTGGCGGTTTTTTTTTTTTAAACAAACAAACAAAAAAAAAAAACAAAGTGTTTAAAAAATGTGAAGAAATCGCCATGTTCTTATGCAAGTAGCACCAAAGCCTGGATGACACCGAAAATTTTAGTAGACTTTTTGAAAGAATTTGTTAAGATGATGGCAAAAAAAAAAAAAAAAAAAAAAAAAAAAAGAAAAAGAAAGAAACGTTCTGCCTGAAAGAAACGTAGGATAAAATATAACTTGGGTATGTGTCAGCAATGGGAGATCTGGAGGATGGGCGGGACCAGTATCCCACCCATCCTCCAGATCTCCCATTGCTGACACATACCCAAGTTATATTTTCCCCTGCAAATTGCACTAGCAGACTCCAGCCATTAGATCTCGGTATAATAAGGTCGGTAAAAGTGCAGTATAGGAAAGATTTGGTGAGAAGAATGTTCATATCACTAGAGCAGAAAAAGGAATTCAAGAATATTTGGATTCTGGATGCTATGCATATGTTGGTTTCCTCTTGGAATAACGTGTCACAGCCATAACAATTTCTAACTGCTTTAGAAAAGCAGGTTTTTTTTTTTCATTCAAATGATGTTGAAATTATTCCATTACAGGGAAATGGAAACAACAGCAATGATTTTAACATAGACGTGGAAGAATGGAACAGCATAAGCCAAGATTCAATTTCTTTTCAAGATTTCGTCAATGTTGATGAAAACTTAACATCAACGGCAATAAGAGATATTGAAATTGTTTTGATGATGTGACAGCTGAAAAAGAAGGAGAAGATGATGAAACTGAAACTGCAATTGCCCCATCTTATGCTACTGCTTTAGGAGCCCTGGACTCTGAGATGTTACCTTCAAAATGCTGATGTAGCATCAAATATAATGACGCACTTTAATGCATTATAAAAGGTCGTTGTATGAACACGAACTAAGCAAAAACAAACGACCACTGATGACTTCTTTAAAGAGGACTAATTAGCATTTTTCTTTTGTAAGTACTGTATTTCTTTCTATGTAAAATTAAATTTTACATTTATTGTATTTATTTTTTTAAACTAAATTTTATAGTGAAAGTTTAAGAATTTTTTTTAAGTACGACATACTAATATTACACACATTTTATTTTACAAAATGTTATTAATCATAATTCTTATATTGCAAAATGCTTTTTTTTCCCATAATGTGTATAAAGAATTGCTATATCAATATCCTCTCAGTTATGCGCGATTTTAAATCAGTTCCTTCAAACGCATATAAGCGAGAGGTGACTGTATATAGCAAATATGATTGTGGTTCTACCTTTTTATTGATTTTTTTTCTCAATAAGAAGTATTCATACAAGAGCTTGATATTTTTATATGTTTTACTTTATTATTCTATTCTAATACTAGCAGATCACCCAGGCTAATTTAAGAGGGGCGTGGGAAAGCTTCTGGGTAAACGAAACAAAAATAACAACCATTGATTGTATTTGGTCCCTATGCATTTTGTGGCTATAAATTGTTAATAGAGTGATCAAAACAATGGTGCCCTGTATGCTTCACAGAAATAAATTGTTTATAGGCTGATCACTATAAGCCTTGTGTGATTTGTGCCTCATAAACAATTAAAAGAAGAATTACTGTAATGGAGCTCTGTGAATTTTGTGTAAATAAACTATTAAAATGATGATTATGTTATAACAGAACTCTGTGTGTTTCATGCCTATAAACCATAGATATTGCAATCAATATAATGAAGCGCCTTCGAGCTCATAAATATGACAATCAGTATTTAAATTGTAAATCTCTACTTCCAAAATTTGTTATTTAAGAAGAAAAGAATATGTACTATATTTTGTTTAAAGAATGAAATCCAATCACTAAAATGTGAAAAGTGCAAAAACAATTTAATTATAAAACATGGGGAAAAGAAACAACAAAAAAAATATATATACCAAACGAAAATTCACTTTAAAAAAAGGTCATGCAAAAAAATGTGTAATGAAAAATGAGCTTTAGTTGTCTTATTTGTCTAATTTTCAATAATCAGGTCCACAGCCAAGGTTGTCAACAAACATGAGCGATGCTGGCAACAATATAGTTCTAAATTTATGTGAGTGACAAAAGAGATTACAACAATAAAATTAGTTTTGGGTTTAACCATGATTGCTAAAATACACAAATTGGCTACAGAAAAAATCTTTTGCTTTTGATATTTAACATACCTTTTCACCACTTAGCGGTTGAATTTTGAAAATCGCTGAAATACATGTTTAATAATTTTTTAATAGGTTAGTTATGGTGCATTCCATGCTCCTACAAAAAACTAAATATGGCAAAATGACCTAAAACTTTTGACAAAAAACCCTTTCCCTTAAGAGTTGAATAAAAAAAAAAATCCTTTATAAATGAATCCCTATTATGAGTTGAATATATACTCTAAGGGTTTAAATTTCTAGCTTTAATAGTTTCATCAGTACATTGATGAATCTGCCAGGACAAAGGTTTTTATAGACAAGTATATATAGATATAGATTAATATATGTAAAAGCTATGGTTGTATTATAAACAGTTTTATAAAAAAAAAAAAAATCAAACTGAGGTAAAAAATATCAATACACATTAATATTTGTTAAAGAAACTAAATTTCATGCCCTGTATAACACATTTAAAAAGTCTCAAGAAAAAAAAATGAATGAAGAACCAATAAATATAGATCCTACATTTGACCAAAATATCTTAGAAAAATGAAGGAAAAAATCGAACCTTGGAAAAGGAGGGGGCAAAAATTAATATTTATCTACCTATCTCCTTTGAAATTGTAAGGTGTTTTAAAAGAACTTTTTTAATGGGTCTAGTTCACACTGTAAATAATTATAGAATAAAAGTTACACTACATGTTTCATTAAATGGTATCTCATTTTAAACAAAAAATTGGTTCCCATAGAACTTTTGAATTAAAATAACTTCATGTAATATAATAGTAATATAAGGATGCAGCGAAACTATTATTTGTAATATTCAACAACATGAATCTTTCTGACGAATTCACAAACTCATTTTTATTCATACTTGCCCAAAATTTTTTGATGTTAATATTCAGATACCCAAGAATCAAACAACATTTTTATATTCCAATAAGTTTGATATACCTTGACTATTCAAAAATCAATTCAAAATACCAACTTTGATTAATACAGGAAGAAGGGAAACATTGTTTGATTTCTTGATATCTGAATAGCTGCAAGTTTAATGCATTTCTCTAGTCTAAAAAAGCAACTAACGCTGTCACTTCGTAATCGAATTTATTGTGACTACGTCTCTTTCTCGGCTTATATTAAGAAAACTATTGCATATAAAAATATGAAAAGTGGTAGTTTTATACAGAAATGTATGGTAAACATAATTAAGAGGACAGCTTTAAATCAAAGAATTATTTTAAGCACCATTTGATGTTGAAGTTGTTCAGAATAGTTCAGTTAAAATATTTTTATAGCATCAAAAACTATGCACAGCAATTTAACCATCTTTTGTAGACACATATAATTTTGAGTTGCAGTATGCACTATCAATCATTTTTTAAATTTTCCTAAATTTTTAAGATAAAAAATATTCAAAATTTCATTATCTCAAAAGACAGTTATCCCATATTTCAAAAAAGTCCTTTTTTAGGGACTTTAAAAAAAGGACTTTTCATTTTAGTTTTTTTTTACTTAAAAAGTAAAAACAGAACCATTATGTGATCCCTTGTGTGGCTGTCTGTTCATCTATCACAGCCATTTTTCTCGAAACCTATTAAACATGAAAAATTCAAATGTGCCAAAGGCCATTAACCTACATATTTATAGATTATTAGCCATTCACAAATATTTTTAGGAAAATTTAGGAGGGCTAATTAAGTTACTTAAAAAAAAGTTTTATTTTTGGTATATGGAGAGGGGGGTATTGTTCGAAAAATCTCATAACACTGAACTTGAAAACATATCTGTTTTAATTTTAGGTATTATATTTTCAGAGATATCATAAAAAACATACTGCAAAAAGAGACTAAATTTGATCTATTTTATTTATTACAATCTTTAGAAATTGCTCCTTTCTAATCTGAAAACTAAGTCATCATATTTAACTCCAGAGAGTGTCAAATTCTTGAGTTTCCATTTATTATATAACACAAAATATTTTCTATGCAATAAAATAAAATAAATAAAAATCACAGTAATATTAGGGTTGCCATGATTCTTCCATTTAAATGCAGGATATGCATTACAAAACATTAAAAAGATTGAAAGAAGATTTAACATGCATGAAACATATAAGTTATTTTGAGATTTAAAAATATATTAACTTTTTAAAGGTATGCTTAATTACTAGGCTTTGACCATTTTGAAACAGACTTCAATAGATACTTCATGAACTTAATAATGCCCTTTCTAACATAACTGTTATTGAACAAAAGTCTTCACTGATATATTTATCTGTTGATTTGGCATTTCTGAGCAACTGTTTGTCTTACACAACATATAATTATGAAATTCACAGCAAGTTATATTAAAACTCACTGAACACTGCAAAATTGATTCGATTATTGTTCGGTTGAGTTTGTTACTCGTCATACTTTCAGGTGAGGGAGATGCCCCCCACCCCCTACAAAATCAGTATTTTTAAAACCTAATTTTGTGTATAATTTAGTCTATTTTCCTGTGCAAACCCCACCCTGAAACAAAATTCTGTGTACCCTACCATGTACTCACCAATGAAAATATACATTCTACATTAGAATCATATGCTAAGATGTTGATTGTAAATTCGATAAAATCATGAATTTACAAAATTGGTGTTTGTGAATTCCCTTTTTCGAAGAAGATAAATTCACAACTTTTGATGGCACAGTTTATTATTCCAACCACCTAAATTATTTTTCAATTCTTCTTTTATTATTTTCTTTAATACTGTCCATTGACCAAATAGTTCTGAATCATGTATAGGCACAACTTCCTGAAAAATTTTAACTGACGGTACTAATAAGCAAATACAAGACAATCCTTGAACACATAAGCAACCTGGAATAGTATTAATATTATTATTAAACATTGAAATTTTAAATAATGACTTAAAACATGAATTAATTTTCATACTTGATGTTGGAATTTTGTAGGGTCTCTACCACTAACAGGAACAACACTGCCATAGCTTTTAAATGTTAAGAAAATATTTTTCTTTTACAAAATTTAATAACAATTACATTATGTGAAAATGAAGAAACTTTACATATTTCATAGTTAGAAAATCAATCAATAAAGAATAGTCACCATTTTTTTCTTTTTTTTTTTGGGGGGGGGGGGGATGAAATGTCCTTGATCATTTCTACCAATAATTTTGTATAGAAAATTTTGAATTTTTAAATACAGTACACTTTTGTAAATTAATACAACTTCTGGGAAGAGATTTTGTAAATTTAAGAAATTTATAGATTATACAACCATTACTTAACAACAATAATAATTTTTATCTATTAAAGTGCTTTCTATAAAATATAAAGAAAATTATTCTTTTTATTTAAGAGAAAACATAGTGCAACCCAACCAAAAGAATAAAACCTACTATGAGTTATGAATTGAAACAATATTTTTATTTTAACTCTTTCTATATTCACATGTCAATCAATCATGTTTTGCGTACAACTAATTTAATTAAAAAAATATTTTAGTTAATACAAGAAAAAAAAGCTTCATTAATTGATTTTAAAACTGGGTTCCTATTAATAAAAAAAAGTAAATATTTTGTTAGATAAAGGAAGCTTTTTTATTTTTTTAACACTGAAAATCAACTGCTTCAAATAATTATGTGTAGAGAGAATTGTGCATAGATTTGTGAGAATTTATTATATAGGGCATCCATTAATGCAAAAGGAAGAGGGAGGGAAGAAGGGATATATGGGTCCACAAAGTGTGACAGGGAGAAGTGAGAGGGTTAACATGCTGTGACGACATATCTAAAATATGAAAACAAGTTGGCACTGTTTTCAAGGAGTAAAATAAAGCTCATTACAAAATATGTATTTTTATTCGGGTAGAATTAAATATATTTTCTGCATTCTTTTATAAATATCAACAACTTGAAGTAAAAGCACATAAGGTCTATATTACAATATTTATATCAGTAAGTTATAGATCGCATGTAACTTTTTTTAGGCGAGTTCGTAATTATATAAATACACAGGGGCCTCGCTAAGAGGGGGGACAGGGGGTGGCTCCCCCCAAATGTTCGTGAATGCTGTTACACTTGGCAAATTTACAAACTTAGTTCGTGAATTTGTGTAAAACTTTAATAAAAACTATAATACAGTTTCTATTTCTGACAGACTTTGCAAAAATTACATATCTAATTGAGAATATTATTAATTTTTTACAAATAAGAACTATATTACATTTTTCTAATTATGATAACTTGGCAAAGTTATAAAACTTGTTGGCAAATACTGAAATTTGAGTTGGCAATTTAAGGTCCTCTCCCCCGCCAATAAAAAGTTTTCGCGATGGCCCTGTAAATACGTAGCACCTTCAGTCGGCGTTTGATCCATCTATCTGTCCGCATATAACAGCGCAAAAACTACAAAAGGAATGGTTTATAATTTAATATACACAATCGTTGCAGAATTTTGTCAAGTCATTTGACATTTTATTAAAAACAAATCAAAGCTAAAAAAGATATTAATAAAAGTTTTCTTCATTTAATTAAATCCTATTGTACATAATTAATTCAATGATATCCCATGAGAGGTAATGTTTCTAGGTGGTTGCCATGATGATTTCGTCCTATTTAAGATGGAGTCACATTATTTCTGTATTACTGAATTTAACATATATATAATCATAATAAATTTTGTATTCATGCATTTTTGCATCGAGTGCAACAGTTATTGCATCAAAATCTGAATATTTATAAAACTAGTTATAGTACTAATGCACCTCATTTGCCACGTTTCATGTACTATTTGAGAGGTTTTTTTTTTTCATAAAATGAACTCTAAATTAACAGTTGAAGAAAATGTAATGTCACAACACGTGAGAGGATATCACTTGAGCATGACATAGAGGAAGTGTAGAATCAAAATATCAAAAAGCTTGCGTTGCATAATTAATGGATGATTATAATAAATTTTAAGAATTATTTCAAAGTTTTAATGAAGTTAAAAGTAATATCAGTAGAGTCAACTGGGGTAACTTTAGCCCAAATTTGAGGTAACTTTGGTCCAAATTTAGGAAACTTTGGTCCATGCTGCCACAGAGGAACCGTGGTGCCTCATGCTAGTGCTGCTACCTATATTCTGAGACCAAACCTTTGCCAATAACTCAAGTGATATAGCAGATTTAATCTTTTTTTCTCTTTTGGGCCAAAGTTGCCCTTATGGGCCAAAGTTACCCCAGTTGACTGTAATTACAAAGAAAAGGATAAATTACAATTTATGGACCTTTAAATTTATTGTGCAATAATACAAAAATTTTGCTTCAAAAATAGGATAATTCTGTTAAACTAAGACTATAAAGGATACACATGAAGCTCTCTAACAATTGAAACTCCATTCTTTAGTTCAGGGCGAAATGTTTCATCAGAACATTTCCTTAGTCTAAGCAAACCAACAAGAATGTCCTGTTCAGGATCTTCATAAGATAAAAATGTTTCCCAACCACCATTTGCAACATAGTCTCTTCTGATTAACTGGATCTAGAAAATATAAAGTTTGAATATATTTATAAATAAGTGCTGTTGTTGGGAGAGATGCAAAACAATGAAGAGAACAAAATAACAGAAATGCAGCTAGTAGCATAGTACCATAGCAGGTATTCAATAATAATTGTAAAATAAAATTATGCTTATAGATTGTGGCTTGTTCAATGTGATAACTGTTAATGTTACTGAAATCACAAAGACAAATTTATTTCTAACACTTAGTGTTATTTTTTCATTCCTCAATTGTTGACAATAAATATGCTGTATGAGTCGAATAGTATATATATATATATATATATATATATAACAATAAAAAGGCTGATGGCTGTTTTTCCTTGCTTTGTGCAACAAAATCATAAAAAAATTAAGTTAAAGAAATGCAGGTTTTTGTAAAGGATTATTATTATTATTATTAGCAGAAGAAGAATCTTTTGATGTTCAATATCATGTATAAAACAGTCTGTATTTGAAGCTAAAGATGTTGAATGTAAATCAATAAAAATACTGAGGTAATTAATGAAATAAATGAAGAAAGCAATAACTCAGAAGATGGTATTACAGCCAAAGAATTCAAATACTTTAAAATCAGTGTTTGAATAAGCATATGGTTTCAGACATTTATTTCACAATCTGATGCTCACCACATGTCAGATAAGTTTGAAATACAGTATAAATGTTTCAATGTAATAATTTGGTAAAAAAAAAAAAAAAGATTAATTTCTTTTCTTTTCTTTAAAAAAAAAAAATAAATAAAAATAAAAATAATAATAATAATACAACACTTTATTTTTATAGATGCAACATCATTACATTTTGTGGAGGAAAGTAAAATTTTACTCTCATACTGATACCTTTGTTTATTGTTACAATTTTTTTTTTATAAGAATAAATGATCATACATTAAGCAACACCAAATTTTAATTAATCTCAGCATCAATGTAAATTAATATGGAGTTAGAAATGGAGAAAGTACTGAATAGTCAGACAATGTTAAAATGAAATTATGTTAACATAAAATTTTGTGTTGTATCTAGGCACATTGCCCTCGATAAAATCCAATCATTTGTCCCTCTTTTTCGTTTTATTTCAAAAATCTCAATAATAATGTTTGAGAACAACCATTACAGATATAAAAAATTTCACATACTTAAATTTTATCTATGTATATTTAGTTTCTCAAACACATGTTGCTAACAGAATTTAGCTAAATGTTTCTATATAATAGTATCAGGACATTTAGTTGATATTTATAAATATCTAATATTTCTAATCTTTACTCTTTATGAAACACTTAAAAATTCTTTACAAATTGCATAAACAATAGGATTGTTGGATGTTAAGAATGTTTTTTTAAATAAAATATACCATTTCAAAATGTAGAAAAAAAAAAAAAAAAAAAAACATGAAAAGTACCATGAAATCAACCCCTTTTAAACAAAAGATACTGTTACAAGCAACAAATAACACTAAATAAAGGAATATTTTTTGTATTTCTATCGGGGAAATGGGTATGCCAATTTCAAAATGCAGAAAAAATGGAACCTTTACTTCTTTGTCAAATGAAAACCACACATTCTCCATATGCACAGAACCAAACATAATGCTGACAAACTGCCAAAAATTAAAATTTCATTAGGGTTTTTAATTAATATCTTAACTAATTATCAAAAAATGAAAAATCTGAACCTCAGGTGTATTTGGACTTGTCTTTATTTATCGTTACCCAAATTTTCAGAAATTTATGTGCAGCCCATTACCAACAAACAAACAAACAGACAGACAGACACACAGACAAAACCTTTCTTTTAATTAACATAGACAAAGGTATTTCCATCCAGTTTCTTTATTTTATTTTAACATCTGAATAAAAAATGAAACATTTTCCCAAAAATTTAAACAAATTCAAGCACTTTTAAGTCCTCTCTTAAAATATCAAGGCCTTTCAAGGACCATACGAATTATGTAGATCCCAGTCAAGATAACCATCCTGTACATAAATTGACTGAAGCATACCCCCTCTCCACCCACCCACACACACACATTTCTTTTCACTCTAAACTGAGAAACAGCTGAATCTGCAGATTCAGAAAAGTAATCAGATTGAAATGCAAGATGTAGATGCAAATTGCATGTTACTAGAAATCAATGGAGGTTTTAAAATACCAAAAAAAAAGCACACTAATACAAGTTCATCTTTTACATAAACTTCAAACTTTTGCTGCAAAAGTAAAGTACAAAAGAAAAACAATTCTATCACTATTAGATTAATTTGTAACACCATTCGATTTATTTCGTTGAGCTGATTCAGATATCAGACCAGATACTGGGATTGTTAAAGGTTAGTCGGGTGAAATAGTCTTCCAGATTTTTTCAGGATGACTCAGTAGGTAGAGCATTGGCGGCTTCAGCCAAAATATCCCTGGTTCGAATCCTGGTCCGGACTTTTTTCACCCACATACCTGGTTCAAATCCTGGCCCCGACCTTTTTCACCTACTTGGAAATTTACAATTGTTACAAATCTATCACTGTTTATTTTTTCTTAACTCTGTCATTTGATTACAGAAAAGGAAGGAAAAATAGAGAATTAGATATTCCTAAATTTTATCATTTTCCTATTCATTATGATAGTAATTATTTATCTATTTATACTAAGAGTGTAGGGGAGAGTAGCTCACCTTGGGACACTTTTTTTCTTTCTTTTTTCATTTTTTTAAAAATATTGATCAATTGTCAAAATGTTACCTGGTATTCTTTCTTTTAACTTTTGACTACATTATTATATAGCTTTTGATCTTATATCCATTATAGAATTAAAAAAAAAAAATATTAAACTCGTGCTTTTTCCCAAGGTGTACCACCTGGTGGGGCACCTTGGGACAGTTAAAAATAGATGTGAAAAGTTCAATAATTCATTTACATTATACATGGAATTGCTTGTTCAGGAAAAATAAAATTTATTTAAACTGATGAAGATAACTATTGTAAATTTTCTAAATTTTAGGGATGCAATGAATATTCGGTTGATATTTGGTATTTGGCTTTAGTATTCCTTTCCAGCTTTTTTTTTTTTTCATGCTCCCAGTTTGAAGGAATGTTCCTTTTATTTGCTGAAGCATATTCATAAGAAAGGGTACGCATATCATTAACTGTTAGTCCATAGCAATATTTTGAAGCCTGTAAAATGTAGTCTACCAACTTTCCTTCCTCATCATCAGTGAATATTTTTCGACTTTGTAACTTTGATATTTACTTGAAGTTAAAATTTGGCTGTTCACTTTTTTAAAAAGTACTAACATGGTGATTCAGAGTGGTCTTACTAACACTATAGACTGCAGTAGCTTTCCTAAAAGACATTTCACCTGATAAAATTTTTGCAGCAGTTTTTTGAATATTGTCAGCACAAATTGCTGCATTAAATAAAAAATGTTTTTAACACAATATGTTTTTGTTAAAATGTTTCAAATAAAAGTTAGCTAGGCATATCTTATGTCCCAAAGTGACTCACACCTCCACCTGTCCTAAGGTGCACCCACTATGAAATTTTAGAATGTCATGCTGTTAGGTTTAGAACTAAAATTATTACTATACATCAGTTTTATAGAGAAAGCTTTAAATTTCATTATATTACCTTTTATTTCAAAATATTTTCAATCAAATTCTGCTTTGCAACTTATGAAAGTTTTACATGAAAGTTTCTAGACATGTTTGCAAAATAAAAATCTTAATCAATTCTCGACTGCTTCATCAATGGAATCAAAACATGTCTGAAAGTTAGATTGTGCTACGATCTATCAGCATCTGCAAGAGCTAAGAGTTAATTTAAAATCTAGAGCAAAAAATAAAGCTATCCCAAGGTGAGCCACTCTCCCCTAATGTTTACATGTTTAAAAAATGCATCAAATAACATGCCCTAACAATTATCCAAAGATTTCAATTATTTTAGATAATTTAAATCTCGTGAATGCCAGATAGTCTGAAGTATATTGCAGTTACAATTTTCTTTAAGTATTTCATTTTCCTTCTTTATACGAAGAAAGTAAAGTAATGCAAAATCCAAAATAATAAATAATTATAAGTAATGAGAAGTAGGAATTAAGAAGTATTGATAACTGATTATTTATTCTTATATGAAAAAAATCAATTGGGAAGAATTTTTTTATAAAGAATTGTTATAAAGATTTTAGCAAGGTGTGGGCGTGTGAAAATTTAAGGAAAGAGGTTTAGATGAAATTTTTTAAAAATGTGCAAATGTACTGGAACACGTAACATTCTCACATCTGAATAAATAAATAAATAAAAGAAATTTTCCTACAAATCTAAAGCAACATTCACATGAATCATACTCAGGATTTATTAAATAATATTATAAACAATATCAATGAAGAATAATTTTTAATTAATATCAAAAATGAATTTGAAGCAGAAAAAAGTAAATCAACCATTCATATTTTGAACAACTAAGGAAAATGCATGTAATTAAACAAGATAAATTTTAGGTAAATGAAAAAAACAATGATAGTTGATAAACATTCCATTCATTATCAGACTATCATAAAGACAGAAATGCGATGACAGCTTTTATAAGTCTCATATTTTTAAAAGCCTTCTATTATAAAGATTTTATTACTTTTTTTAGAAAATGATAAATAAAAGTGATATATTAAATATATATGCATATAACTTCTATATATCTATATGTCATGCTCAAATTTATTAAAGAAAAATTGTATATACTTTACAATTTTACATGAAATTTATAAAGTGTAACAGTATTTAAATAATTTGTATGCAGTATACAAACAGAAACTACAAATAGGGAATTCACACTAAGTATTACCAACAGAAAAAATCAAATAGAGAGCAAATGAAGCTTACTTCATATGGCCTAACTTTATTATGGATCTCTTGAATTCCAACTTCTCTTGTTCGAACATCCCTACATTTCAGCCCAAGTTCTTTCATTCTTGCTAAAGCAAGCTCCCGTAAATTACCATGCTCAACTCCAGATGATACAAGAGGCATAGGAATATCTCTGAAAAGACAATTATAACTAAGGATTATGCCATTTTATAGCAATAAGGATTATTACAGCATTTTAAAAATTTGAGAAAAAGTATACTGATGCCTAAGTAATACAACACAATAGCGTGTAATTTTGCATGGAAAATACATATTTACACTTTTCAATAATATAGATTCCAAGAGTCGATCCAAAGTGGAGGGAGGCCTTGTTTCTTCAGCATATGCTTGATAATTTTTAAAGTTAACTGAAGTTCTTATTAATTTTTTCTTTAAGAAATTTTAAAATAGAGAAGTTGATTAAATTTTCTGTTTAAACAAATCTTTCCTTATGTAAGGAACTAGTACAGAGTGGCTTAGTTATTGATGCATTAATATTTAAAAAATAAAATGTAGAATAATCTGAATAGAAATTACCTTTGCACTCTATATACTCTAGTCCAAGGAGGTACAAGAGATAGAATCTTTGCTATAAGATCAATTAACTGACTAGGAGGATAACTCTTGTATATGCCTGTTTTCCATAGCTCATAAAGACCAGTTCCTCTAATAACTAAAGTAGGATATATTTTCATCCCATCAGCTCGAAATGCAGGATCTTCAAAGAATTGCTGAAAAAAATAATTTAAATTTAAATTAGATTTTTTTTTTAATTATTCAAAATATCTTTTTTTAAGTAATGAAGGTACAATGGAAAAATAATAATCATTGATTGTTCTAACAGAAATGAAAATCCACTAAATTTTAAAATGTTTGATTTTTTTTCTCTTCCATCTATCTACCTAGGCTCAAAACAAAAAAAAAATATTTTGAAATATAAGAAATTTTAGATTAAAAAAAGATAAATGTTTTGTTTTAAATAATAAAGTCAAATACATTATTTAAAAAAACATCAAAAGCTACCATAATTATTTCGACCACAAAAAGGAAATATATCAGGCGTTGTGCCTGATTTTTTTTCTTTTTTTTTTTGGTAACATAACATGGAAGACTGCCATAACTGGTGCAATAGCTTATAAAATTCAGTTTACTGCTAATAATCAAACATTTGCTTATCAAAACAAGCTGATGACAGATAAATGTGTACATTTAAGCTACTGATTCTTGAAACTTGTATTTAGGAGTTCCCCTTTAATATCTGCAATGCCTCATATGTATAATGAGAATGAATGCCAGTTCTAAGAAATGCACATATTTTAGCATAGTTTATTTTAAGATGATGCATGCATTTAAAAAATATTTTAAAAAGAATATTTGCAATATTTTAAATAATGAATCTTGATTTGTTGCAGAAACCTTAATACAGTTTACATCTATTGAAAAATTAATGGCTTAATATACAAAGATAGACTAAAATCTGTGATATATATAAAACTCTATTTCAAAGTAATTTTTTATAATTGGCAATCTGACATATTAAGAAATGTAAAACAATAATTAAAAAATTAAGTTTAAATGTGAAACTTACAATAAATTGATGGACATCCCTTTCAAAATCAACATTTGGTAAATCTGGCATCATATGAACAACAACTTTAAATCCACAATCTTTAGCAAGTTGAAAAGTTTCACAAACAGCTCTGACAGTATGACCCCTGCAAATAATAACAATAAATGATAATTAGGAGTTCAATTAAACAAAAAACTTTATACTTTACAGTTAACAAACAACACACCAAATAAATATTTTCAATAATCTGAATAACTGAATATGTAAAAGTGAAAGTTACTGATTTAAAAATAATAGATAAAAATGAATTAACTGATAATTTTGTTTTTACATCTGAAAACATTAAATGAAAACATAACAGTAAAATAAATCCAGTTCTGAACATAATTCCATTTTACAGAATTAGCTGCCTCAGCAATGAAGTTAGACTAAAAAATTTCCAAAACCTTTAAGTCAGACCTTCCAACCTTTTAGTAAGCACCTCAGCTGCGACAAGCAATGAAGAGTGCCATTATTCACATGACAGGAAAATTGTACATATATTTTTTTATCTCACTATAGTAGCGACACACTCATGTCTACATGACGTAGATTTGTTTCATAGTCATAGTGGTAACCTGGTAACCGTACGGTCTGTATGATGCAGGGGTATTAGGGTTACCAATGTTAAATGTAGCATTATATATTTCTGAGAGGGCCTATTTAAAAAACTTTTTGTAAGGGAAAGAGCAAACATTTTTCATGCCTACAAAAGTACAAAAGTCATTTATTTCAAAGCAAGGATTTTTTTAAAAATGGACCTTTTTTCTTACCTACAAGTGAGGAACTTGGCACTGGCTTTCCTTAGCCAATGCACAAACTAAAAAAACTAAATAAAAATATCTGGAGTATACTTTGAACATGCTGCACATAAAATGTTTTCTAGTTGTGTATCATTCGGCAACAATCGGTTGTTGCATTTTTCAATTTTCATTATAGAGAAAGGCAATTTGCACAGATAAGTTAAGCCAAAGCATGACTGAAGTTAAGTTTCAATGTAATGCTATCCTTATTTACCAAATTCCAAAAAATCTAGTCCTTTTATATGTGATTTCAAAATTAAGTCATTTTGCAGAGTTTTCTAATTAAATTCAAGGACTTCTTTGTAAAAGTTGAAGTTAGAGGTAATTGATTCATCAATTTTAACAAAAGGATTTGCTAAAAACAAATGCATCAGCTACAATCGCAGAAAATTGAACAAACCGCCTATTAAAATAATCAAGGAGTGTCTCAAAATTATCTGCAAAAGATCCAAATTTCTTCTTTAAGAATTACGTTTTTCAGCCACTGACATTAAATTGGGGAAATGTGAAAGCAACAGTTGCTTCATTTTTGAAATCCACTATTCAAACTTGTATCTAGAACTTTTCACTGAACATATTATATTTAAAATTTCACGATCTGTTCCCTGTAGCTCAAATTCAAATAATTCAATTTAAGTATTATATCTGTCAAAAATGTGAGATCTAATAACCAGCAAGTGTCTTCTAACTCTTCATGAAAAACATTTCATGACTCAAGGAAAGTTTTGATAGCAGGTAAGAGCATGCAAAATCTTTCTAACATTTTCCCTTTACTTAACCATCGTACTTCAGTGCGTAACACATCTAGTTGTTCATATTCTGCATCTTGCAATATGGCCTTAAGCAAACGGTGCTGAGTAGAACTTCTGGTGAAATTTATGATTTTTACAACAATATTTATGACATGCTGAAATTTTAGTGCTTTTCTGCACAAAGTTTCTAGGTGGATAATGCAATAATAGCGCAGAAATTCTGGAAAATTTTCACCTCTGTTGCAAAGAAAGACAAAATTAAACACACACTATTACTTTTACATTCAACACAGAAATATATACTCATCCAGTTATTAAAAATATATCTATTTTGTCTTTTTGCCATTACTTAAAAATAATTCATATAAGAAAGTAATAAACCACAGCCTCAAACACAAAAATGTCAGCTAATTTGAGGTAAGCCACAGACTAAATGAAAAGCAAATATTCTTTTCGACAAAAAAAAAAAAAAAAAAAAAAAAAAAAAAAGAAAAGAAATCATTCTATTGAAAACAAAAAGGGAATTTAGCTGCATAAGATAATTTATCTTCTTTTTGATTAATCATTTTTCATTTTTTTAACAACCATTTTAAATTCTCATGTGACCATGTATTTACATCCTTATGACTTATAAAATGAATACTCTAGTTGCTGGTGACAAATGGGGATGAAAGAATAAAGATTGGAATGTGTTAGATTGGGTGTTTTTTAATGTTTCCCATTCTTATTACTATTATTAACTGATTATAAAGTTTAAAAATAAAAATTCTTGTTACAGTTTGGCTAATTATTTTTTTTTACTTATTTTTTTCTATTATCAAAATTTTGATAGAGAAAAGATATTGTCCCTGCAATTGTTCTGCACCCATTTTCTCTTGTTATAGAATTCCCTTCAATACAGGGGCATTCCTTTGAACATTTTAATCCCCTTTTTGAAAAGAGTTCAAGTTGAGAATGCTTCTAGATATCTCTTCTAAAAATCCTACAACACAAAGAAGTACTATATTTTAGCAGTCTTAAGAAGCTGTTTATCCTTGTAAATAAGTCTTGAATAAATTTTTAAAGAATTTTTTCTTTTTAAGTATCATTAAATTGATGTGAATAGGTTTCAAAATACTAGTTTAAGCTTCTTTGGTTTTACATAATTATACAGTTTTAAAACGTTCAATTAAAAAAAAAAAAGTCTGATTAGAAATGTAGAAAAAAAAAAGTTTACTAATTTAATGAAAATTTATTATTATTTTTTTTAAATCCTCGATTACAAATCATTTTTTAACATACTACCAGAAATGTGGTTAGACTTATACAGGAAAATAAATTTTTTTTTTCAAAATTTTGCTTAAGAATTGAGGGGGTCGACTTATACACGAGTATATATATATATATATATTGAAGAAACAAAAACGAGAAAAAATTCAATAAAACAAAATAGTTCAAAAGGCACCAAGAAAGTCTAAAAGACACTGTGTTGGACAGCCCTGCTCTAATTACCTAGTACAATTTCAAAAAATTAGTAGAAAATATGTCTCGCTTTTAATTAGTTACCAACAATTTTATTCTTTTCAGGAGAAAAAACAAAACTGATACATCTTAAAGGGCCTAATACAATCGAAAACAACAACAAAAAAAAAACCTGATACAACTTAACCACTTCAACGCTTGCCCCGAGATAAGTCGGAGGTAAAAGCACTGTTTCCCTATACAACCTGCTGCGGGTGAAGTGGTTAAAGGGCCCAATACAATCTCTTTTATGCACCCATTCTCCCATTTTCTGTATAATTGATGCACTGTAGTGCATCGGCTTTATAAAGAATAACAAGTAACTTACAAATTCTTAGTGTATTGAATACAGAAGCAAGTTCTATACACTTCTGCTGTGATTGTGATTAGTTAAACACATAAAATAGAAAATTTTACTGTAAACTTTCAAAGTATTCCCCTTCCCTCCTTACATTTTAAAGATAAAATGAATAGATAAAAAGTGTAAATTAGATTCTATTAATACTAAAACATTGTTATTAAATAAATTCAGATTTGGAACAACAGACTAATTTTTGAATTGTAATATAAAAGATATATTTACAAAAGTAAATACAAAATTCAATAACCAACAGCTAAGCTGAAAAGAGGGTTTAAGGTAACAGAGAGAAAAAACTCGCAGAACTAATGAAATACAAGTGGAAGTAACAAAATCTGGTACAAAAAAAAAATAATAAAAGCTAATAATAGCTTGTAGCTATTTCATAATACAAAAGTAGCAACTACTGTTCATTTTCGAAAGCCGTGCGAGCACTCTGAGATGGTTCTACTATCCAAAGGGGTTTTACGCTGAGATGGGTATCTTCCAAAGTTCTACTTTGACGTTCACTTGAGCGTTGTGTCACTAAGATTGGTGCTCAGCCAAACACAGCTAAATAAACTCCGCTCATCCGTATTTTGATAAAATCAAAGTAGACCTGATGCATGTGCAAAAGTGCAGAGGGTTTTGCTTTCCAAAAACAAACAGTAGTTTATTAATGCTAAAGAATATTGAATGCAACAGTAACAATAAAGACAGCCCTAGAATGAGTGGTAAAAGGAATAAATCTTTTAAAAAACTTCTTTCAAAACAGAACCATCATCAAGTATATTAAGAAAAGAGCTGAAGAAGAGCAAATCACAGCATGAGCGATAAAACAGATTTCAAAGATTAATCTCAGTTCCTTTTAATTATGATGGCAATAATAGGAGTGCAAAGATAATATGACAATAATTTGAAATACTGTAATTCAGCAACATCGAGCAATGATTTAAAAAAATGCTATATGGTTTGGTAATCTTTCTCTTTAAGTTCATAAAATTTTGTAATAGATATGATTGAATTTCTATAGTTTATAATCTATATTAAATCTAATTTCTACCATTTAAAATGAGTTTCTAAAATTCTAAATAAACAAATGTATTCACTAAATAAAATAAATAAATAACTATTGATATAATGTAATCCTTCCTTATCCCTCCCCTTTTTTTTTCTCATCAGCTTTATTTCTCTAAAAGTCATCTCTATGAGCAATGAGTACTAGTTTAGAAAAAAGGGCAATTTAAAAAACTTCAGATTTACAGTATTTCATAAGATTATTTTTTTTCTTTTTTATGCAACTTTTTTATGTTACATGTGAGTTTTAAAGAAAGATTAACCTAAAAAATAAAGTGTGTCTTAGATTCAAATAAATATAGTAAGAAATTATTTATTTCAAAAACATGAATGTTAAAAATGTCAGTATTAGCTTATAAATAAAAACTATGTATGGATTAGAAAGGTTTTTTTACCTGTTTGTATCCCTTGCTACATCTTCATAAACACTCTGGACTCCAATTTCTAATCGTGTACAACCATATTTCAACATATCACTATATAATGTAAATAAATAAATGTATAAGAAAAAATAAAACAAATCAGCCCTAAAAATTCATGAATATCTATTTAATGTAAAAAAGAAATGCTTGAATCGTTAAATCATTATCAGAGATGCTTGCATATCTTGAAGAAATACTCCGAAAATTTTGAAAATTTAGGATAAAGTCACGATATGATATCAAAATCATATATTAATATAATCTCCCCTTTCCTTTATTAAATCACAAAATTTTCCTTTGTTCATTTTATTTTAACTTCCAACTCCATTTAAATCATTAAAGGATATCTTAATAAACCTTTAGCAAAACCGCTTTCATTTAAATACAGTCCCTATCTTTAAAATTCGCAATAGTCATAAAACCCCTCCAAAGTTACCTGTTATAGAACCATATACCAAGCTTTGATTTTGATTCATTTTATCTGAACTTTTTCATTACCATATATGGTTATTGATCACTGGCCCTTTCTCCGGACCATGTGCAAGCTAAGCAGAAAGTTTAATCATATCCTTATTTGGTTCATAGGTCAACAATCGAAATTCCGAAGTTATCGTCAAGAGCCCCATTGAACCCCATCTGTGAACGGCATTATAAAATTTTTATGGGATTTTGAAATGAATTCAAGGATAAAGGCGATAACCTGCCAATTTTTATATGAAGATCTCCCTATCAGAAAAACGTTATCGAGAGTTTGTAACCTTTTGGCGAATTATTTGGCGAGAATGTAATTAAGGAGAAGCATGCTGTGTATCTAACATTCTCTCTTCTGTTATCGCCCCTGTAATACTTTTCGCTTTGCTCCCTCACCTTGATGCTTAATAAATAATCATTTTAAGAACCTGGGATATGTTTTATTCACCTACAACAAAATGTTGTGTACTTGAATTCTCTCTACATGGACTAATCAACTTCTTCATACACTCCATTTTTTTTATTTATTTTTTTTTTTTTGAGAATTTTACAGTATTTTTGAACATAATGCAGCAATTAAAGGTAATGTTCAAGTAATAGTTTACTATAACAATTAAAGATAAAAACTTTTATTACATTAAAAAAGGTTAATACATTCTGTAATACACATATTATCTATTGTTTATATTAAAGAAAGTTTTAATCTTCCTTGTACAGAAACAAAGTTGAAATTTTAAATCCAATAAAATTATTTAGCTGCAAGGCAATTAAAAAAAAAAAAAAAAACAAGAAAAAATACAGTTAGAAAAAATTTGATATTCTGAATATTTGAATATAAAATACCTCATATTTTCAGCCACTAAAAAGCTTATTAATAATTTTGTTTTTAATATTCATTGAATATAATGCGTAAAAAAAAGTAAAAAAAAAAAAAAATCTGATACAAAAGGATTTATCAGAAAGTATACTGTACCTCAGATGTCTTTTCAAACAATAATCTGGCCTAGTTTCAATGGTAATTCCAATACATTTGGTTTTAGATCGTTCACTATATTTTACAGCTTCTTCAACAGATATACTAGAATGGCCTGATAAGGCATCATGAAGATTTCTAATAAAATAGTCACGATAATCATCAGGCAGAGACATGAAAGTGCCACCCATTACTATGAATTCTACTTTATCAACATCATGACCTAATTGCTGTAACTAAAAAGGAATGGAGAAATAAGTCTGCCTCACTTACATAAATACAAGTTGAAGTGAAAATTTCAATAGAAATTAATGTTGTAAAAAAAAAAAAAAAAAAGAAGAAAGAAAGACCTATACAGATTAGAGGGAGTATACTGTATAACAATCTAACTGATACAAAGCAACTAAGTGATACTTGTCATATATGACAAACAGAAAATAGAAGACAGAATAAAAGAACACAAGCATAATATACAGTTAAATAAATCCACTACTCCAAAATAGCTAGGTTAAACAATAAATCACTAATTATAATAGATTTCAACAATGTCGAGAAATCAGCAAGTTATAATAGTCTAAATTACAGATTACTAAGGTAATCCATAGAAATTATCAGAGTAAATTCCAAAATATGCAATGATATGTTACAAGCCAAAATTGACAACAGCTTGTTAAGAATAGGGATAGAAGATGGGGAAAATTTCAATGACAGTAGTTAGTGACAAAATTAAGGAACAGCATTAACTGATGATGCCTCAAGACAAAAGAAGGTGAAAATTTTTATACATCTGCACTATCTTTTAGTGTGTTTGAAAGCATTTTTTAAAACTTTATACATCTGCAATATCTTTATTGCGTTTTAAAGCTTGTAATGTATAAATAAATAGGACTTTTATTTATAGCTTCAGCATGTTTAGGATTCAATCCCAGGACTTCTGGTTTGAAAAACTTTTGTACTTCTGTAAGCTGCATTACCTCTGTGATGTGGAATGATGATTATTCTCAATTTTACTATTCACAACAGTTTTTCCCTTTATTATATTTTAACTTGTGTCTTATTTTTTATAATTTACAAGGGCTTTTCGAAAAATAAAGATACAATGCAGACGATAGCGAAAAAAGAGCTTTAATGAGTGTGTTGGCAACACAGATTGTAATCTTGAACCTTTGACTTTTCCCTTCCCTTGCAGTCATTCGTTAATTCTATGGTGATCTTGCTTTGGGCAGCAAATGCTCAGAATGGCTGTGTCAATTAAAAATACCGCCAAATGTGAAGTTCGGTCCATCATACATATTCTTCATGCAAAAGGGAAGCGTCCAGTCGAAATTCACAAAGAAATTGTTTCTATCTATGGGAACATTATGAATCGACAAAATTTAATGAAATGGTGTTGTGCTTTCTCTAGTGGTAGGACCAATGTTGATGAAGGACCCAGAACAGGTTGACCATCTGTGATATCTGATGCCCTTCTTCAAAAAACGGAGGTAGCGATTCGAGCAAATAGGCATCTCACAATGAAAGAGTTGCATAAAATCATACCTGAAGTGTCTATGACAACTCTTTAATGAAGCTGTGAGTGTGATTTTAGGGTACCGTAAATTTCGTGCATGCTGGGTTCCAAAAATGTTAATGGAAGAACACAAAAAAAAGAGGATGGGCCACGCACTCAACTTCCTTACACGCTATGCAAAAGCAGATAATGAATTTCTGAATCACATTGTTACTGCTGATGAGACGTGGGTTTATCACCATATGCCAGAAACCAAACAACAGTCCATGCAATGGCGCCATATGAATTCCCCAAGAGTCAAGAAATTTAAAACTTCAATTTCAGCAAAAAAAAATCATGGCTTCTGTAGTCTGGGACAGACACAGCATTCTTCTGATTTAATGCATGCCTCCTGGTAGCACAATTAATTCTCAATCATATTGTGAGACTTTGACATGACTTAGACGTGCAATTCAGAACAAATGTAAGGGTATGCTAACAAGTGGAATCCGTTTGCTTCACAACAATGCTCATCCTCACGTGGCACTTTGACCCAAAACACTTCTAAAAAAATTCGAAGTGGAAGTTTTAAGCCATCCACCATACAGTCCGGACCTTGCACTTAGTGACTTCCACTTATTCCTTCACGTGAAGAGACACCTTGCAGGGCAAAACTTCCACAATGATGACGAAATCAAAATTGAAGTTGAAATGTGGTTTCAACAACAGGCGGCAAACTTCTATGACACAATAGGATACAGAAGCTTTTGCCCAGATTAAACAAATGGCAACGGCGGCAATCATGTTGAAAAATAAGGTACAGTCGGAACTCTATTTAACGAAGTCGCTAGATCCCGAGAAAAAGTTTGTTATGTGGAAAATTCGTTAAATAGAGATGAACCTTTTTAAACTACAGAAAACAGATTTTTAATTCATAAACACTGAACATTATTAAAAAACGTAACTAATCACACTTTTTTTTTTTTTGTAAATCATATTTATTTATTTTTTATTATTATTCATTTTACCCATCAAAAAGAAATCTGTAAGGACAACAAGAATTTTAAAAAAATATTGTCCTGAAATGCACTGTATTTTCAGTTTTAAGAAAATATCTACATTAAAATTAATGAATTTTAATGACATTATCGTATTTATTATAACAAGTAATTTTAAGCATTGTATTACTACATGTGCCCTTAAATTTAATCACTGAAACTTATTTACTACAGAATAGTCCTTTTAAGTGTGAAAGGGGGATATTGAAAGTTTGCATTTCCTGGATGAAATGCAAAGAATCACAGGGATTTTACTGCTCTTGTTGAGTTAGTCACCTGATAAAACTAATTCAAGGTTATTGAGCACTATAAAATGTGTAAAAGAAAGGATAAGTTTGAAGTGTCCGGAAATATTTGAGAAATAGGGAGAAAAAAAATTATATCAGAAGAAAAAGTTCGTTAAATAGAGAATACACTTCGCTATTTGGAGGTTATTTTACGAAGTAATTCGTAAAATGTTGTTGGTTCCGAGGAAAAGTTCGCAAAATAGAGAAATTCTCAAAATAGAGGTTCGTTAAATAGAGGTCCGACTGTATATAGCTGTAAATAATTTGTAATAAACATTTTATCAAATAAGATTTTTTTGAGTGTGTATGCGGCATTGTATCTTTACTTTTCGAAAAGCCTTCGTATTTTCTGATTTTAACTTTTTATAAGAAATTTTCACTTCAGACATGTGCTAAAAATTTTGATATTCATAATATTTTCAAAAATTAAAATAATGTAATTAAATATAAATATATATTACCTGTTCAAGTCTGTGTCTTGTTTGCAAAAAAGGATCATACCTTGCTCTAATAGCTCTCATAGATGTAGGCTAAAATAGATAAACATTTTAAAATTGAAGTCAAGCTGTTAAAATTTTATAGATTAAAATTTCAGATTTTAAATAAGCTATCAATAAATTTTACTTTATTAATGATTAAAAATTTATTCATAACAGCAATCACAAAATTTAAAAATGTCATAATTTATACAGTAGACTCCCTCAAAACCACACAGCTTGGGACCAGAGGTTGTGCGGATATCAGAATTTTGCGGATTTCTGATCAATGCTTTGTTTACATTAAAAAAAAAAGTAATTTGAATGCAATCATGCAATCAAAAATTTTAATGAATGCCTGCAAAATAGTAAAATATTAAAATAATTAAGTAATGTAATAAACTAAGATGATAAAAGGTAAGATAATTAAAAAATTATTAAAAGTAAAGGTCAAGTAAGTAATAATGTATATAATTAAATATGCATAATAAATATCAGATGCATTTTCCTTGAATTATTTAATGAAATTTCTTCATAAAGGTAACCTATTAATTCACATAAAAATCATAAAATAAGGAAGTTTTATTTCAGGTTTAAGCAGTCTTAATAACCAAAAAAGCTTCATTAATACATAAATATATTTGGTAAGAAAAATTGTAATTACCAGTGAAATCAGGAATATCTTCATTTTTTTTCACAAATAAATTTATACTTCCTTCAGGAAAAATCATGAGTTCAGTCATATTATTGAGAATTACATATTAAAATACATACAGAATGATATAATGCTAAAAATTCTGTAATTTTGCCTGTACATATGATTTGAAAATTTCATTGTTTACATATGTGATGATTTGCTGATTTAAGGTGTTTGTGGATTTGAGGGAGTCTCCGGTATTTAAGCTGAAAGTTTTTTTGATTAAATATCACAGATAAAAATAATTGAGAAGAAGAGTAATCAATCTTGCTTTGCAATTTTTATTTGAGAATAAAATAACAGAACATTTGGAAATGAATAAAACATCCAGGAGTAGTATATAAAAAAATCAAAAGCAAGGGAAAGCAAAAGAAAAGCAGGAGAGTTGCCAAAATCGGGAAACTTGTCAAGTGCAATTTGAGTTAAACTAGTCAACAAAAACTAGTTTAATTTAAATAGATAGTAAGATATCTAAATCTATAATTAATTCCCCATATCTATAATTACAGTTAACTGTAAGTAGATAATAGATATTAACTAATATTGACAATAGATATTAACTATGCTCAAGTCCCTATTTAGGAAGTATAACGTCTGATGTGCCGTATGTAGTTATTTATTTTATGTCTCCTTCAACTGAACTTCAGCATTTCAATTTGATTATATATTATAAAAACAAGTTGTGTAATTATTTACACCAATTTTAAAATAGAATGAAGCATTTAATTTTAAAGGAATACACAACAGATTAAAAAAAAAAAAAAAAAAATCTTAAAAATGTACACATTTTTCTGAAGAGATAAAAAATAAAATAAATAATAATAATAAAAGATAAAACCACTCAGAAAAATTCGACACAGTTCAACAGAGAATTAAAAAATACAAATATAGTAGAAATCTGCTTTACACTTTTCAAAGGAGGTAACAGAAAAAATTGTGGGAATCATGAGAAGAAACCCTAAATTGTGGGAAAATGTGAATTTCAGAAAATCACAGCAGAACCCTGTTTTTACACTTTTCAGAAGAGGTAAAAGCATAAATTGTGGGAAAAGATAAATTCTGTGAATGTAAAAGTGGGATTACTCTATATCATAGAAACTTCCATTTTAATCAGACAAAAATAAAGGGTCACATAATTTTTTTTAAGTCACTTTTAATAATAGCTTTTGTAAAATGTATCCCACAAACCTCTAATTTAATCAAACAAAATATATTTTGTCTGACTAAATAGTGAATTTTTGCCTGACCGATTTGTAAATGGTGAATCATTATGCTAAAAATAAACAGAAAAACGTCATTACAGTGAAACAGCCTATACAAAAGTTGTGATTAAATACATGAAATGATTACAAATGAATACAAAAAAATTATTAAATACAAAATTGTGAAAATGCATTCATGGAATGGAAGAAGACACAATTTTTTTTACTGGCAACTTAAAATTTTTGCCTTTAATCAGACCCCCCCCCCCCCCTGCCAGCTCCCGCCTTTTTGTAGAGATATATAAATGTTACTATGTCAAAGTAAAGTGGTTAAAAATATGTATCACATTATTTTAATGACAGAAGATTATTCTAATGCAGGATTCAAGAATGACAAGAGAAATAAAAATTATTAACATTTTCTTACAATAATCTATTTTTCCAAAATTTTTTGAACAGGAAATTTTGCCACCCTGTGGAGCTTTAGATGTTGTCTAAATATGGTCCTGACTATACTACAGTTAATATCTATTTGAATCGACTAGTTTAATTCACATAGATATTAAGATATCAATTACCTAATCTATGGGATTAAAAAAATATGTTATGAATAGTTTTGGGTTTAATAATTTACCTAATCTATGGGATTAAAAAAAAAAATGGCTATGAATATTTTTGGATTTAATAATTATAATTTTAATAATACATTACCTCATAACCAGTATATGATTGAGTTGAATATTCAAAGTCAGAATCAGGACCACCAGGGCAGTACCTATGTCACAAAAGAAACAAGTAAATATAAAAATGACATACTTTTTACTTAATTTCTTAATGTTTTTGTAATATATATGTGCATAATACAAGTAAAATATGTATACATTTGACTTAATGTTTAAATTATAAAACAATATAATTTAAGATAACATGTAATACATGTTATTCTAAATAAATTTATACAGTTTTTTGTATAATTTTAACTTTTGTAATCAATTATTGAATGCAAATGTTTAAATTCAGTGAAGGATGATAGGATTTCCACACAAAATTTCGAAATCTCTCCCTAGAGAATCTCTGAAATGGGAAGAGTGGGGCAGCCTCGCGCTTAAGGAACTTCAACTACCTCAAAACCAATGAACAATACTACTGTAAAATTACATATTTCTGATTATGCATATATAAATAATAGGGATGCAACGAATAGTGATTTGGCCGAATAGCCGAAGACCGAATATTTGGCCAAGTTTTAGGCCGAATACTGACTTTAATTTTTTTTTTTCAATTTTAAGATCAAAAATTAAATTAAGGACTAAATGAAATTAATTTTTTGTTTGAGTGTTCAAAAATCATAACAGCTGAATGTATTTTTTGTAATATTTTAAATAATTTGATGCCAATAAGATAACATATGACTTTAAAAAATGTAAACAATAATTTAATTCATAGTTTTTTATTTAATCCATAGATAGATCTAATAATTTTTATATATTTTATCTAAAACAGAAACTCATTACCTCCGTAAAAATGAAACTTTTTTTATTTTAGTAAAATCATTTCACACCCCAAAAAATAAGAACTTGCATGTGTCCTCTGTCTTTTTATATCCTTTCTCATTCAACTCAAACTTAGTAAATTTACATTCTGTATGTAAAGAAAAAAGTTGTTTTCTTAAAATATAACTATTCATTCCATTAAAATATAATTATTCATTCCATTAAAATATAATTATTCTTTTCTGCCACCAACATATTCTTTTCTCTTTTCTTTCTCCCAAAAGTAACAATCCCCTCATAATCAGGGTTCGCAAAAACCCATTTTTTTTTTTTTTTTTTTTAAAAACCCAACCCACATGGGCTTTTCTGGGTTTTTTCAAAAGTATAATCTATGCGATATTACATTATTTATATATTATACATACTATACAGCAAAAAAATATATTGTTCCCTCCCTTATCATATCATATATATTATAAAGCAGTAAGCTTTAAAAATTCGGCTCGAGTGTTTTAAAAAACTACTCAGTGAATTTTTTTTCAGATTGTATCATTCCATAGAGAATATTCCTGTGGTGGTTTATGCGTCAAATATACAGCAATAACTATGATTTTTGGTAATAAATTTCGTATTTTATTGATATTTTCCATGAAAGGGTTGCCACTGATTATATTGTGGCGATATTATCGTTGGTTAAAGAATAGAAAGGGCTATATAAGTAGGAAAATAACGTAAACATCTCGCAAAATAAAAGAAAAAAAATTATTTTTTAATTTAAAAAGAAACAAACAAAAATCCTTTTAATGAGAGATAAATTTAAATAACGAAAACAATTAATTAAACATGAAATAAGTGTTCGTAATGCTTAAAATTTAATTCAATATGAAATATTTCAATAGATACAACATTTGGCGATTTATCGCTTGGGCCAGGTTAAGAAAAATGTGTACTACTTGATTATCCAGTCGACCAATTTCTCCAAATTATACAAACGTTAAAATATTCGCCAAATTATATACATGGAAGAATGTTGCCACTCATTATTTTCAGAAGCAGGTAACATTTACGAAAAAAAAAAAAGAAATAGATTATCACCTGAGAATGCTGAATAATTATTATTTCTGCATCACAATCTACATTTATTGAAAACATTTTAACTGTTTTTTAAGGTAAATATAAACATTACAATGCTATTCTTGAAAAAAAAAAAAATACGTAAAACGTAAATTTATGCTAATTAAAAGAATTTAATACTTACACTTTTTTCATTATTTAATAAGAAATGGTAACCTACTTAAAAAAATCACTTAAATTATAGTTAACTTTTAAGCGTATTTTACTAAAAAAAAACAAAAAAAACCCCCCTTAAGTATTGCAACATATACGACTTAAATATCTTATACATATAATACATCTATATCTAATCAATCATATATTTATGTTCTTTATAGGTATAATTCAAAATATTATTGAAAGAAATATTTTTTTATGTAACAATGGATAAATGTTAAACTTCCCATTATGATAAAAAAAATTTGAATTTGCTTGTACAGCTGTATTAAAACAATTTTGAATAGATTAATTTTAAATTTAACAGATTATGTTAGCTTATTACAGATAATTTTTGTACACTGATACAGCATAAAATTTTTTTAACATGATTCCTAAATTAGCCTCTTATATAAAAATGAGTAGATAAAACCCATTTGGGGTATGAAAGTTAATGGGAAAAATAAGTGTTAGTTAATTTCAAATAAAATTTTCATTATACATGATGAATATAAATTGTCAAATTAAAAAGTTATACTGTGTAAATATAAAAACATTTATTAAAGTATTATTTGGCCAAGGCCGAATAATGAACTTGATATTCAGCCGAAGCCGAATATTTGGCAGACAGGCCGAATGGGCCGAATATTCGTTGCATCTCTAATAAATAACACATATTAAATTTCCTCTTTAAAGTAGCATGTACTGAAAATTGTAAGTTTTTGAAGACAATTAAATCTTCAGGGTAAATTTTTAATGGAAATATATGTGGACTGCTTGTATTTTGAAAATCCTAATTATATATATAACAGCACTAAGTGTATAACACTTCCGGAGTGAACTCATCCGGATCCCGATACACCACTTCGCTTTATCGAATTTCATTCGGCCATTTTTATTCAAAATTATTTTTTTGAATAAGACTTCATAAAATTTACATTTTTAGAAAGATTATTTAAAATAAATAAACATTTGAGAGATGACTTGCATTTATGTACATATTCTGAGATAACTTCAGTTGAAATTAGATTGACAGCTCAATCTCTCCCTGCATAAAAGTAAATATTTGTTCATATTGTCTTCATTGTGAACGTGTAGTAGAGATCCTACATTAGAGAGAGATTAGACATTGAAGAAATGTCCGCCATTTTCGTTACAAAGTAGATGGAACGCCGCACAACGCAATGCATTTTTATCAGCGTGTAACACTTTTTATTTTATTAAAATTATGAAATTTTCCTTTTATATGCCTTCAAAGAGTCTTTCGGAACATAAATATAAGCAAATTTCCATTTTAATGAATAAGAATTCTCAGAAAATGCATTTTTTTTAACTCGGCTGTTTTACACTACGCAGCAGTGCGATTTTACTTAGTTATCGGATTTTGATTTATTTGTAGAATTTGTTTTTCATATTTTTAATTTGTTTCTTTTAACAGCAATGTCTTTATTTAACTTTTTTTTCTAAACTTTCATTTATTGTTTTGATAATACTCATTCTAATATTGTATATTTACAAGACTTCCATATTTAAAAAGAATATCAAAGAGAAGTTGCAGTACGTAGAAACTTATCATAAAATATTTTCAGCGCACATATTAAATTAACTTTGATTCACATACATACTTAAATAGGAGTGGTATATGATAGTTTCAAATTTTAATCTTTCTGAAATTAAAAATGCGAAGATGGTGAAAATTGTAATAATTACTGTTGTTTTAAAATGCGTAATAAATTATAGATAGTTTTAAAATAAATTGAATTCTATAGTTCATTTTCTATCTGATAATCGTTAAAAATTATTTTCTCAAATATTGTGAAATTAAAATACAGTTCTTACATGCCCAATCTTCTTCTGCCCAGTATTTTAATTATTAAAAAAAAAAAAACAAGAGTAAAAAATGCATTTTCTGGGAATTTTTACTCATTAAAATGCAAATGTACTCATATTTATGTTCTGAAAGACTCTTTTAAGGCATATAAAATGAAATTTTCATAATGTTAATAGATTAAAAAGTGTTAGATGCTGATGAAAATGCATTGCATTGTATGCTGTTCCATCTACTTTGTAACGAAAATGGTGGACATTTCTTCAATGTCCAATCTCTCTCTAATGTAGGATCTCTAACGTGTAGGCTTTGTTGGCGCCATCTATCGGTAGTTAAAATAAAAAAAAGAAATTTTGTTTTGAAATTCTTTGAATTCTAAAGACAGTGGGAAAAAATGAATATTTCTTTTAAAATGTAATTAGAATTAATTTCACGCTTTTTGTTGCTATTTTGCAATTATTTTTAATGGTTTTATATGTATAATATACGTATCAATGCAAATAAATTTTTGTATTTTGTAGGGAAAATAAATTTGTAATTTAATAAAACAATTTGAGAGAAAAAAATCTGTTAATGCAATTAATAGTTGCAATTTACTTACGTGATAAAAGATGATTTTTAATGATCAAAATTTATTACAGGTTCCTTTATGCATGTTAAAAAAAAAAAAAAAAAAATCAGGATTTAATCTGAGATAAACTTTTTAAAATTTAAGTTTTTAAGTGTATAACACTTCTGAAGTGAACTCATCCGGGTCGCGATAATCTTTTATTAAAATCAGTCATCTTATTTTAATTTTCAGAGATTTAATTTTTTTCAATAAAGCTGTATTCAAAAACAATGTTTAATTATGAATGTTTCGGATTCATTCCTTTGAGATTCATTAAAATACAGACCATCGAGCTCATTGTCTATATAGCGATCTGAACGAACTCCATGCATAAAAACTTTCTTAAAAAATGACAATTTAAGGCAAGCGAAGTGTGTATTAAATGAAATATTGTTAGAATTTTTATATTCGGGCTGTTTTAATTTTTTCTTCACAGCCGTGAATGACTTATTTTTATTTTTTTTTTCTCTGATTTATAAGAAATTGAAGCTTAGTGATTTTTTAAAATGGAATGAACAAAGACGAAAGTTAATTGACTATATGTTTTAAAATAGCCTTATTAGTACTAATTTGCATGTTTTTTGTGAAATAGTTCTTCAAATTTTGTGAGTGAAGTTCACTTGCATATTCTATGTCATTATTTTACCAATTCAATTAATATTTTTCTTGCAAATTAAATTTCACTGAAAAATAGGCTGTTTTTATAACTATTTTACCCCACCAGACCCTGTTAGTCAGATAAGATATAATTTATTACTTCATAATTCTTTTTATAATGCAATGCTTTATCATTCTTTTGAAAATGCAAACACATCATTCTGACAGGCTATCTTCTAGTAACATTATAAATGTGAATGTATGTTTGAATGTTTGGCTGAACTGAGCATCAAAATGGATGAATTAATGTCTTTGAATTTGCATGCTGGTGGATTACAATCCAGCAAAGGATAAAAGATATTTTTTATTTGATTCAGACATTAAACAAAATTCAAAATTTCATTATTTTCATACAGAATTCATTGATTTTCCCCCCTACGAAATACATATATATTTTTTGTTAAATTGTTGACACATCTTCAAAAGCCTTAGTAGTAATATTTCCAGAACTGATAATTTTCAATTGAAACAATTACACGTGAATAATAGAAATGAAATAAACATTTGCCAGAATTAAATTACCATTTACCAAAAAGTAAGTGAATATAAAATTACATTTGAAATGAAAAATTGGATTGTTTTTCAATGATAAATGCAACAAGAGTTCGACCGAATATTTGTTTTCATTACAAAATCTTAGTTTTTGTCAGGGATCCAAGCTATCTGTATTCTTAAAATCTCATTTCTTCCTTCGGGAATTTTCAGTATCATTCATTGATTTCAGTTGTATTGGCTTAAATGAGAGACTGTTTATTTAATGCTATGAACTTCACTGTTTATAATGATTCAATATGTACATGACTAAATTTTGAAAAAGCTTTCCATGTGCTCATTAAAATCTGCAGACTTAATAGTGAAAGAAAATGTTGAGTTTCAATACCGTAGAAGTGTTTTGGGGAGCTCTAAGGAAGGTGTAGAATAAAATAGCTGATGTAATAAAACCTTTTAAAACATAAGTGAAACAAAAGCTAATAACTTGAGAAAAGTGCATAAAATGGAGCTAGCTAACTGCACAATAATCACCAGATTTGCCTGCTTTTTTCTTTGCTACAGAGATGGAAAGAAATTTGTAAAATAAATTGCTCATAATACTACATTGCTTATGCCATATTTTAAAATTTTTCTACAAAAAAGATGGCACATAAATAGCAAGATATTTTTGTCCTGGAAAGCTTAGCTGGTTGAGAGTCTTGGTAGCATAAGCCAAGGGTTCAAATCTTCATCTAGACACTTTTTTCACTCAGTTTGAAAAATTACAACCCGTATGATTTCTTTACAAATCAGAATGATTGCATTAAAATAATGAAGTATAAATGTACCCAATGTTCATTGGAGTTCCTTTACCTTAGATTTATTCTGTTAAGCTGTTTCTGATTACAAGTCAGATTTCACTGCCAAAAGGTCACTGAGTGAATTGTGTCTGCCAAATTCATTCAGGATAGTTTAGTTGGTAGAATATTGGCAGTTTAAGGCAATGTCCTTGATTCAAATCCTGACCTGGGCAACTTTTTCACTCAGTTAAAAAAAAAGAATTACAATTCAAATTTAATCAAAATTCCCCAAATTTTTCCAATGCAGCTAAATCTCCTGACTTTTTAATGTTTTCCCTGACTTCCAGATTGGCTGGCTTGTTATTTTAAGATGACAAAAGGAATTTTTCTACATAAATGATGCATAAAGAAAAGAAAATAATGATTGCAAAATCATAAAGAATACAATTTCTACTTTTGATGAAAAAAATACATGAAATTATACAGATTTTTATACATTATATTTTTTAATTTACTCAATAATAATCATAATGATAATGTTATTAAAACTTTTAATTGGACAAAAGTTGACTTACACACAAACATTTCCTGTCATATTTATATGAGGACATCGATGAGGTTTACACATAACAGCTACAACTGCTATCTAAAGTACCAATGAAGAAAAGAACATTTGTAAAAGATAAACATATCCAAATTATTACATTAAAAAGGTGCAAATAAAAAATACTTACTCCACTGGCAGTTCTGACAGGTTTAGCCTTTAATTTAGGAAGTAGGACCTAAAAGCACACACACAATTATATCTGAACTCAATTTATGCAAGAAAATATCATTAAAAGAAAGAGCTAACGGAAGAGATACCAATTAGGTTCAGATAATCTTTTTACTCAGGTTTTTAATTTTTTATGTTGGCAATAAATAAATATTATATTTTATTACATGTCTGCATTAAACTTTTAAGATTACCAAGCTCCTGAACATTCCATTAACTTTAAGAATTTTGCTGTGCAATTTTTCTAGTGATATATTGCTATGGCATACATCCAGTGGTGTAGTCGTAAAAAAAGCAGAGGGTATACGCTCAAGGCAAAGGGTATACCCTAGTGTATCTATACTATAGCTTTCTTAAGAAACAGAGGGTATACGGTGTTCCTTAAAAAAATCCAGAGGGTATACGGCGTATACCCCCGTATACCCTCCACTACATCCCTGCATACATCTACTGATTTTGAATATGAAATTTCAGTCAAATGCTGAGAGATACACTGGAAAAATTGCTGGTAAAAACAATTGAATTAATCAAATTTAATAAATTAGTTAAGTAAAATGTTATTAACTAATTCTAATTATTAAGCAACTATATATAATTAAATACTAGTATTCAATAAATTTATGATACAGGCATGTTAGAAGAATGAAAGAAGAGTGTCTTCCAAAAATCCTTTTAGAATGAAGCCCGAAAGGAAGACAAAGGAGGAGTAGACCAAGAATGATATGGAAAATTTCTATTGAAGAGTCACTGAAGGCCTTTACTTAATTTAAGTTGATAGTAATAACTTTCAGAAAACTGAAGTATATTATAATAAAACATTTAACAGACATTCTCACCTTTGTTGTAGATGTGATAACACCAAACAAAAATGGTAGAAATTTGGATTATATGCGCCAGCAGTATGCACTTGACGCCCCACATTTTGGACTGTGATAATCAGTTCATATGGTATCATTGATTGCTCGAGCAACATGTTTTTCCAGATCTTTTTGTGACAGGGTTAAACCACGCTGGTTTAAACCAAATGATTTTTTAAAAAAAAACCATGCTTTTTTTTTTCTCTTTTTCCCTTACGTTTTCCTTTATTTTACACATTATTAAAAAATGCAAAATCCAAGTTATGCAGAAGCTACAAGCAGAGCTTTAGAAAAATGATGAATTAATAAATTTTTAAAGGTGACAAACATTTTTAATCAATCAAACTTTTCTTATAAACTTTAAATCTACATAGCAGAATAATTTTTCTAAAATTAGCTGGGAAGAAAAAAACAAGTAGTTAGTTATTTTTTTTAAGACTTTTATTTTTTAAAATAGCCAAATTGGCAGATTTGAGCTAAAAATAAACTTTTACTACTTAGATTGCTTGATTAGTTAAGATTTACTAAGAATTACAAATGCCTCAAGGATGACATAATCATAAGTAATTCTCTCCATTGGTTGCTCTTTGTTTTGTATGCTAATGAATGATTGGCTGTGAGTTTTCTTTGCTGTATGATGGCTATCGGGTTTAGTAAGCCTCTGTTTTTCTTGCATTCCTACATTGGGATTGGGGTTTTGCATTATGATTTTATTCTGTTACTAGCAGGACTTCTACTTGTTATTAGCAGTTTAAATCAACTGGTTAACCAACTGGTTTTTTAGAAAAGATCTAATATAACATTTTCTCATTGTTGTAATTTAAGTGTTTCAAATTATTGGACATAAATAATTTCTACTTTTAACAGTCTTATCGCAGCAGTCACCGTAAGGCATAGTGAGTCCAGGTTATATTTGTATGCATGTAGAATGCAAATTGCATGTGTTGATGAACTAATCTGAAGCTCTAATGATAAAATTTAAAACATGTGAATGTAGTAAAGATAAAATAGATTAAAAATATTCAGTATTTTGAATAAAATATTTTCCTTTGATAAAACGCAGATTATTTACAATTAATAACATAAAATGACCTTTAAGATTTCAGTCAAGCTGCAAGTTTCTTGATTGGGAAGATTATCTTTTAAGGCTGTTCTCAACTGCTCTACTCAACAAGTGCAAAATGCTTTGACATATTTACAAATTTATTTTTTAACGGAAAGATATAAAATTGGAAGGCCTGACTGGAAACAATTTGGAATCGAACTGTGTTTTCCATTTTTGATAAATAAATTACCTATTGAGTTATAAGCAATTTTGATCACGTGACAGAGATGTTTTTAACATTCCTTGAGTAGTTATTTTTCTTTTGCATGGAAATTCGGTTCAAAACGCCAACTTTGACATTATTTTCTAAAAGCTCTATTGCGTTTGGAAAAAAAAAAAAAAAAAAAAAAAAAAAAAAAAAAAAAAGAAAAAAAAAAAAAAAAAAAAACGGAAAACACAGTTTTATTACATAGTTTCTGAACAACAGCATGTGCTAGTTCCATGCATTTCCAAACAAAAATAAATTCAAACTTATGTCATAAAGTTGCCCTTTCGAATTTCAGATCAGCCTTATGAATAAAAAAGAAACTTAAGATATGAAGTCGAATAAGAGGACATTGAAAAATTGGGTGCTAGCAAAGCACCTGTTTTCTTTTAACTAAAATATGCAATAAGATATATTTAAATCGTCTATTGCATAATCGAATCCACTATTTAGATCTGACCAAAAAAAAAAAATGGGTAAAAATCAAGATAAGGTTCGCATGAGACATAACAGAAAAAAGTCTCATAAAAATGCCTAAAAATATACATTTTTTATTTTTAGTTTAGACATTTAAAAGTAATACGTATTATAAAATAGCTTAGAAGAAAATCCCGTGTATTAAGTCTGATGGCTGTTAAAATGTTTTAGTAGATGACAACTTTTATAAATCTACTTTCCATTTTAAGATCAATGTTTTCAGTAGTCTAAAAAGCTGGTAAATAGATATTTCTGTTTATTTTACTGTCGTCTTTTTTTTTTTTTTTTTTTTTTTTTTTTTTTAACATGACAGTTTCTGAGGAGAAGTGCCAAATGACAATACACAATACTTCTTGAAACGTGTAAAGACCCTACTGCTAAATTAAAATCATTCCAGGAATTCTTTATAAAAAGCTTTACTTTCAATAAAAGATAATAATTGTTCATGTAGAAAAATCAGATATCTCAGATTGCAAATATTTCAAAGAAAATATTTTGAATAGCCATGGAAAAGTATATCATATTTATGAAACTACACCATATATTTATTTATAGTACTGGTTAGGCCTGGGCCTTAAATCGATTTAACTCTTAAATCGATTTAAAGCTTACATCGGAAATCCGATTTAACCATTGGTCTTAAATCGATTCAGGCCCGTAGCCAGGTGGGGGCCAGGTCGGGCAAAGCCCGACCTGGAAAATATTTTGCCCGACCTAGCGCATTCCGATAAAAACATTAAATTTCCAGTTTTCCACCACTTCTTGTCCAACCTAGAATGAAGCTCGACATTCTGATCATTTTTTTACTCAGTATTTCCCTTTAAAAAAATTTATGTAATACAACATCAAATTTTCATTTTTCCATTCCAGACCTTGCCCTCTACCCCTAAATTTCCTTTCTGGACTGGAAACAAAAATAGCAAAATTTCATCGATAAAGCTTTTATTCTCTCCCTCTTTAACAGACCTGTCGAAAATTGCTCCATTGTGCGTGCCTCGCTTTTTCACTTTGTAGAAATTATCCCATACCGCTTCAACAACAAATCGGGTTTACCTTAATCCCTAAAGCTTCCTCTCTTTATACAATTGTCATCATACGTAATTTATCGTTAGGAGGCGGGGTTGAAACCAGGGATGTAGTCGTAAAAAAGACAGAGGGTATTCGCTCTAAGCAGAGGGTATACGCTCAAGGCATAGAGTATACCCTAGACTGTATATACTGTAGTTTTCATGAGAAACAGAGGGTTTACGGTACTCCTTAAAAAAATCCAGAGGGTATACGGCGTATACCCGCGTATACCCTCCACTACATTCCTGGTTGAAACCAAAGGCTTCTGAAACTAATCTTGAAGCAGCCCACAATACTGTTTCCTTAACTTTAATTTGCTGTACATGACAGTTAAATGCTTCTTTCGTGGAAACTTGGTCCGATTACAACAAATTCCAAAGGACACCCCCACCCCCCTCATCCCATGTGAAAATACAAAATAGATAATGGAAGGTCTGTCCCTTCCTCTCTTCGACTGTCTCCCATTCCACTGAAAAAAAATTTTAAATGTCGCTTCTAAAATAAACCAATCATTATTTCAAATTTAAACAATACAATATGTCAGGTTACTTACGATTTTACAAATCCAAATTTATTACTTACTGACACATTTATAAAGCCATTTTTATTCTTAAATTAAAAAAAATGTTAGATGCTTTTATTAAGAAACGAAGAAACTGAATGCGTTGTTTAATGAAACTGTTCTGCACTTTTTCTTAAAAGTAAATCAGTTTCCAAAGTGATCGTCAAAGTTGCCAATATAAGCCAATTTTTGCAAGGCGACAACCTGATACAGACCATCATAAGTTAGAAATAAATTACAACTCAAAGTGTAATGCATTTATTGAAAAGTGAAAAACGGTATTCGATTCCAGTTCCTAATTAAAAGAAATACATTTTATTTACGTTATGCCCAGGGCCGTAGGAAGGTCTTTTGAGGCCACCCACAAACTTTTTTTTTTCAGGTCTCCCCGCCTCTAAGATTTTTGAAAAATATCTATATTTAATTTTGCTATCCGAGTTCTATTTTATAACATCAGCGGAGCTTCACTACTTGATTTTTTTCAAAACGAAACTCAAATTAAACGAATTTAGAGTTGGGTTGAACTGCTTTCGGCAATGTGCGTACACCCATTGGGGCTATGCCGGCTCAGATCTCGAATCAAACAAATGAATTATTGTAGATTTTTATTTCGACCCGGATTAAATTAAAATTTGCAACATTTTGTTCATGGTGTTACAGGAACAGATTTGATTTTCTTACAACATGAATTTAATCAAAGGACTAGCAAGATTTAACTGAGAATCCCCCATTTAGAAAAAAAAGGTAAAAAAATCACCGCAAAATGTGAAAGGATGCCAAAAATTGATAAAGATATTTCGAAGTTCATGGCGAGCAAAATTTACTATATTATGCTAACAGATTGAAACCGGATTTTTTATTAACGAATGTTAAAAAAAATACCAGAATCACAGCTAAAAAATTTCGAAAAATTCAAAAATAACAGAGCACAAAATTTGACAAAAAAAAAAAAAGTTTCAAACTGAATTACCTTTGCAAATGAACCGCCACAAAAAACTTCCAAATATTGCACATAAAAAAAAAATATATATATATAGAAGTCTTTCTTATTCTTTTTTTTTTTTTTTTTTTTTTCAGTTTGACAATGCCATCCGCATGGCCCAGACAGATTTTTTTTAAAGCAAAAAATACTCATTTATAATAACTTTTTTTCTGCTTTGAACGGTGTCTTTTATTTAAAAAATATATATATTTAGAGATTTACAAAATATATAAAATTACCTTTGCGATGTCGTTTTCATATTTTTCAGTTTTCTCCAATTTAAAATTGTCACCCAAGTGTTCCGGATAGAAATTGAAAAAGAAAGGCTTCAGATACAGTACCTTTCTGTGGGAAACGAAGATGGGTTTCTTACTAGATAAAAATGAAGACATACAGAGTCTCTGTCCTTTTCTTTTTCTATTTTGGTCTGACCAGATGTTTTTCTGTTCACGACAAGATTTGACAGGAAGGATACCCGTATGCCTTAAATTATGCACATCGAAATAGGTTTTTTTTTCTTATGAAATTTTTAAATTTAATTTTTTATGCTATCTTTAGTGTTTTTAAAAATTTCGTGCTTTTCCTATCTACATTCATAAAAGGAATCCATTTTCAATCTTTCTATTTTAGCCGAATATAGTAAAGTAGTCTTCTGCGATTTTTGAATATTTCACGAAGTCTTTTATGTGATTTTTAACTTTCTTTCGCGTTCCGACGGGATTTTTTTGACATTAGTAAAAGGAGTCAGGTTTCGATCTTTTAGCCACAAGCACAAAATTTTGTCCTATGCAATTTTTTAATTTTTTGCAAACTTTTTATGCGATTTTAAACGCTTTCCCCCTTTTTTAAGCTCCTGTGATTAGAAGAGATTTTTCTCATATTTGAAGAAATTTTCGTCTTTTGAAATTTTCTAGAAATTTTGATCGTTGATTCGCGACTTTTTCGTGTTATGAAGGAAAAAATATTAATGCGTAAGTTCAGTTTCTAATTATGAAAAGTACAATGCAACACAGTTGACGGAACACTATTGGGATTTGATGAAACTGCATCTTTATATTGAAGGATGTTGGGTAATTGTTACGTTAGATTGGTGAGTTTCTATACTTTTGCGAAAAATGGGCAAATTAAAGCTTTTTTTTTTTTTTTTTTTTTTCTTTGTGAGTGTTTGAACGGAAAAAAACCCCTCCAGTCCACTGATTTATTTATTTATTTCATTTTATTTTTTGAGAATTAAGGAATCCGGTTTCAATCTTTTATCCCAATATAGTAAATTTTGCCCTGTGCGGCGTTTTATTCTCTTTCCGCCGTGTTTTTTTTTTTTTTTTTTTTTTTTTTTTTTGTACATTCCTAAAAGGAATCAAGTTTAAGTCCTTTAGTTCAATAACGAAAGTTTATCGTTTGCAATTTCTGATTTTTTTACAAACCTTTTATGTGATTTTTAGAGTATTTTTTAAAATTCCACATTCAATCTTTTGGCTCGATATAGCCTTATTTTGCTCTCTGCGATTTTTGAATTTTTGTCCAATTTTTTATGCGATTTATACCCTTTTTTTCGCGTTTTGCGAAAGACCTCTTGGCAAGTTTTTCTGAACCGAAGATTTATCCAGTAGATTTTGCTGCTGTCATGATTAAGATGAAGGTGGGAAAATAACAAATTGGCTCCTGTAGCAAAATGAACGACGATGCTGGAAAATTTAACTTTTACCTGGGGACTATCACTTTATCGAAAAAAAAAGTACAATAATTCAAAAATTGTTTGATTCAAGATCAGATTTAGGATATCCCGAACGGATTTACGTTGCGGAAGGCAGTGGGGCCCCCAAGGGCTAACCCCCCCCCCTCCCCCAAAAAAAGGTTATCTTTTGGAAAAACCAGCCAGCAAAGCAAAGCGACGCACCGCTAGTAGATAAAATAATTACAGCATGATGAAACGTTAAAAAATAAACAGGTTGAACGTAAGGGGATAGGAGGCAAAGGCATGGCACACAAATGCCTGCTTATTGGGACACCCACGAGATTAAAAAGCACATTTTTTTTAAACATTTGAATAACAATAATGAGGTTTTAAAGTTTTGAATCTTGGGTTCCAACTTTTCTTCCATTTAATAGGGACCCTAAAAAAGACAATTTAAAAAAGTATTTAGAAATTGCAAAATTTCTTTCATCTGGGCACCTTTAAAAAGAATGGTGGCTGTAGAAAGAAGCCCATGTCTGTTTTGGTTGAAGAAAGTAATAGTAATAAGCTTGATTGGGACCCCCAACAAGATTAAAAAGTACATTTTTTAAACATTTGAATAAAAAAGTGACAGCTATAAGTTTTGAATCCTGGGTTCCAACTTTTCCTCCCTTTCATAGCCCCCCCCCCCGCCCCCCCCACAAATTCTTTGAAGGAAGTAATGGCATTAAGAAAGTTTTGAAACTTATTGGGGTCCTCAATGAGATTAAAAAGCTTTTTTAAAAAACATTTGAATAAAAAATTTGGCCTAAATGTTTTAAATCTTGGGTTCCAACTTTTCCTCACTTTTATAAAAGGCCCTAAAAAAGACAATTCAAAAAGAATTAATTTAGAGCCTACAAAATTTCTTTCATCTGGGCACCTTTAAAAAGAACGGTGGCTGTAGAAAGAAAGTGCATATCTGTTTTGATTGAAGGAAGTAATAGTATTAATAAAGTTTTGAACTTTTGGTTTCATCTTTTTCTCCCATTTATAGGACCCCACACCCCCTCTCTCTCACACACACACCAAAAAAAAAAAAAAAAGACTAAAATACCATTATATTTAAAAAATAGAATTTAAGGTTTCAAAAGCTCTTCCATCTGGGCCCCTTTATAAAGAATAGTGGATATAGAAGGAAAGCGCATATCTGTTTTCTAAATCTGACCAAGATCTTTGACAAAAAATTAATTTGGATAAAACAAATTAAAATGTTATTAAAATACATTAAAAATAATTATAAAAGTTAAAAAACATTATTTGACTCAAAGGTACAATAACTTACTACTGGGCCCCTGACCTTGCTCAGCCCTCCCACCCCCCCCAAATGGGGGGGGGATGGGAGACGATTCCTACGGCCTGGTTATGCCAAATATTTTATTTAACTTTAATACATTTTTATTATGTCTCTGAAGAAACTTTAAAAATTTCGTACTGACTTTAGAAATATCTTATATTTTAAATGAAAAAAAAAAAAAAAAAACTCCCAAAAATTGCAATGCATATTTTTGAAGAACTACGAATAAGAGATAGAAAAAAAAATGAAGAAATAATCTGCCACCCCTGGAAAAATCTTTGCCCTACCTGGAAGTATGGTCTAGCTACGGGCCTGAATCGATTTAAGCTAAAATCGGAAATCGCGATTTAGTCAATGTCTTAAATCGCGATTTAGCCATTATCTTAAATCGCGATTTAGCCATTGTCTTAAATCGCGATTTAGCCATTGGCTTTAAATCGATTTAAAACGAAATACTGATTCAGAGCTAACATCGGAAAACCGATTTATCTACTTTGATGTATCTACCACTTACATGCCAAGCTGGTGTTAAATCGATTTAGAAGGATCCGATTTAAGCCAACATCGCAAGCCTCAATGCTTTCCGATTTAAGACAAACAAGGCAAGCTGGTGTTAAATCAATTTAGCAAGATCCAATTTAAGAAAAAGGCGATTTAAGAAAACAATGATTTAAGTAAGAATTGATATTTATTTTGTAAACAAGATTCAGAGTTTACGAGATTGGAATGTGTATTTTTCAGAAATTAAGAACTTATATAGTGGAAAGTTGAAAGGAAAAAGTAATCTTAAAATCCAAATTCATCGAATTTCAATTTATATGCTAATGCAATCTTTTGATGATAAATTAAGTTTTCACATATTTGAGTAATATTGCAATATGTATTTTTTTATTTTACAATATTTTGTAATTAATTAAAATGCTTTAAAGTAGAATCCTGCATTGTTTCAAAAGATTGTTTTCCTGAAATTCATTCAGCAATTTTATGATTAAAAATAATAATAATAAAGTTTTATATTTAAAATCCAAACTCATCGACTTGCATTTTATACTTTTATGCATTCTTATGATGAAAAATTCATTTTTTACATGTTTTAGTAATATTTTAACATTTATTTTTTATTTTCTATTATTTTGTAATTAATGAAATTATTTTAAAGGTATAGTCATGCATTGTTTTGTGTATCACTATTTGGCCGTGATCCACATGAAATATTTTTCTTTTACTAATAATATTTTTTTCCTGAAATTGATTGAGTATTTATGGTTGGAAAAAAAAGAATAAAGATTCGTATTTAAAATCCAAATTCATCGAATTTCAGTTTTTATTTTTATGCATTCTTTTAATGAAACATTCATTTTTCACATGTTTGGGTAATATTTTAATACATATTCTTTATTTTCTATTATTCTGTAATTAATTAAAATATTTTAAAATAGTCATGCATCAGATTTGACATCCGATTTCAATGCCAGTCACATGGATTGAGTATCTTACTGAAATTGATTCACTATTTATATCCAAATTCATCCATTTTTAGTTCATATTTTTATGCATTATTTTCATGAAAAATTAATTTTCATATGTTTAGGTATTATGGGAATATTTTAGTTTTAATTTATTATTATTTTGTAATTAATTAAAAATACTTTAATAAAGTTCTGTAATGAGTCAAGTAACTTTATTTTTACAGCAGAATGAGGGAGGGCTAGAGGAGGCATTCATTAGATTTTTCTGCAGATCTGCCATTTTTTGCTTTTTTGACATTTTGTTATTAAAAAAAGATATTTTAGGATTATATTTTATTACTAATCTTAAAGGATGGCAACAACCACGAAAAAAATCAGCAATTTCAGTGATGTGCTCCAAGGGTCACACTTTCAATCCTTCTCCATCCGCTATATAAATGTCAGCATTTATGTTAAACAAATCTTATTTTAATCTAAAAGTTAAAAAGATATAAAATTGCACCTTATTTCTCATCTCTCTCGCCCCCTCCCTTTTTTTTTACTGCATTTCTCATCATGGTAAATGAATAGTTAAATTCATCATTGAAGTCTTTTAATATGCTTCTGTTTTACCTCAGTAACTTTTTAAATCTGTGTCTGTAAAAAAAAAAAAAAAAAGTGTATGTAGGCTGTTAGCAATGAAGTGCTATTTGAGTGGGCATGGGGAAGCCCCCCCCCCCCCATAAGGAATTTAGATTGTAGCAAGCATAACAAGTCAGACAAAAAAAAAAATCATTTTCTTTTATATTACTTCTTATAGAATGAGTTTATAAAATGTATTACAATAGGTCACTAATTTTTAAAATGGAAAAAAAAAAAAAACTAGTGTTTTGGGACATTCAAAGCTTTTTTATGTGTAAAATATACCTCTTTTCAAAATTATTTGACAAATTAAAAGCTAAGTATACTAAATAATACAGCGGGGGGGGGGGGGGGGGGCACATAAAGATCGTATTTTGTTACTAAAAAGTAAAAATAGGCTTCCCATATTCTAAAATGTTAAATCGCGATTTAGCACAAATCGCGATGTTGGATGGATGATAAATCGATTTAAGAAATTTCTACATCGCCCAGTCCTAGTACTGGTAATCAAAAGGTTGTTTATAAGATTTTCAAAGTATCAATGTTTCACTACGTAGAGCATTTTATTCATGGAACATGAGACATAGCTTTTACTAAAATGTTTAAATTTTAAATTATTTGAATTTTCTATATAATTGATTGTAAATTATTTAATTTAAATTATTTTTAAATGAGATTATATTACTTATATATCCAACAATATTTATTTTTATCAATAAATATGCATGTATAAGTAATAGGGAAATATATTTAAAAAAACCCGGTTTAAACCAAAAAACCTGGTTTAAACAAAACAACAACAAAAAAAAAAACGGGTTTTTTGATTTTTTACCAACCCTGTTTTGTGATGTTAAAGTATAAAGTATAAAGTATAAAGAAAAAAAGTATAAAGATAATTTTTAAAATGAAATATACAGTAGAGTCCCGATTATCTGAGTTCTGCTTTAACCGAATTATTTTCTTCTGATGGACTGATGGCTTCCATTATTGTGAAACAGCCATTATAAATGAAGTGTTAGGTGAACATGAAAGAGCAGCCGTAAAAGTTAGAACTCTGAATTTCTGGTCAGAATAGGAAAAAAATAGCCCTCATTTTTTTTATAAGAAGAAAATGATCCATTCCAAAGGTATAATCCTTCATTTGACACCCGGGGCACATGCCCCCTCTGCCCCCCCCCCCCCCCCCTTAGTTTCGGTACTGCAATAAGGTTACATATTGTTGCATTTTCATTGCAATGTTTTTATTTTTTCTCGAAATTATTACCATCAACCCGAGTTAAGTTAGGATGAAACACCCTGTATTTGTGACTCAATAAGTGGTTTGCGCCCCCATGTTCTATGGTAATTTTTCATCCTCTTGACGCCTACTATCACCCCTCTGAATTTGTCGGCTGAATTTTGGATCACCTTGTATATAAACTAGGCATCAAATATTTCAGTATTATTCCATAGAGAGAAAGTCAGGGATGACGCTTAGGGAGCTGTACTACTCCAGTTACAGGCACATTCTGCTCATTTCCATAAAGTCATCCTTACCTATCACCTTCTCAAATGAATTGTGGGGTAGGTTGCTGTTTATCTTAGAGTTTTTAACAGCCAGGTGGTAAAAGAAGCACCTGTGAGGAAGTTTATATTCAGAACAAGGTAATATCGGGTGTCCCAAAAATGACTGATGGATTTAAAATTCAATAACTTGCAATTGGTGACAGATATTAAAAAAATTCTTGCAGGAGTGTTATGTAAGATGTCAGGAGTTTTTATGCTGCGATTCTCAATTATAGTTACAAATAGCATCGATAGATGGCACTGCAAGCAATAACCGCTAAATCCAGGCTCGATTTTTCGGGGTCTTTCTTCTTCCATGCGAAAAAAGGAGATTAAAATGTATTGAATGGACCAAAAAATCGGAACTAGACTGGAGCAGCTATTGCTCTCAGTGCCATCTATTGTTTGAAATTTGAACTAAAATCAAGAATCACAGTAAAAAAACTCCTGACATCGTACATAACCCCTCTGGAAGAATTTTTTTAATGTCTGTAACTGTTTGGAAGTTATTGAATTTTAAAATCCATCAATCATTTTTGGGACACCCGGTAAAAACTATAAATGTAAAAAAAAAAAAAAAAAAATTCTTGTTGCAATTTAAAACTTAAAATCTTATGAAATCAATCTAAAAAAATTTACATTTATGGATGGTGATTTGAGACCTCACTCCTTCTTATAATAACTGACATAAAATGTAACGTAAACACATGCATTTTTAAACTCGCAGCATAATTTGAAAAAAATCATACTCACGCTAAGATTCTACAATAACCTAAAACAAACAATCTGCACAAATGCTAATATTAAAAAAGAAAAAAAATTCTACAAGTGCCATGGCTGCAATACGGCATCAAGCAAAATTACACATACTTTAATGACAAAACCAATATAAAAAGATAAAAAAAAAACCTTTTAGGATTATATATTTTTGTGTATTGCTTAAATTATTTCATAAAAAATACAAAATACCTTTGAAAGACATGTTTTATAATCAAAGTATACATTACTTAAAAAAAAAAATTCTACAAAAGCTATGGCTACAATATGGCATCAAGGAAAATTGCACATATTTTAATTAAAAAAAAAGTTGAAGGGCATGTTATATAATTAAAATGTATATTATTTAAAAGAAAATTGTAAGAAACATTTTTGCAGTGCTTTCTACATTAGGATAAAATCAAGGTCAACCGTAAAGGGATGCATGATAGGTATAATACCCTCAAATTACAATTACATGCTTATGGAAGCCCCAAATAAGACTAAAAGAATTTTGTTATTTTGGAAAAATAAATAAGTAAAGAAACAGAGACAACCAAAAGCTTTGCATTCCATTCGGCACTTAGTCTTGACATTTACAGAATACATTTTTCTGTTATTTATACATCAAACACATACAATATAGAAAAGTTATAGGTTACTTACTATATGGGCATTATGTAACTTACTTTTCTATATTCAATTGGGACAGCAGCAATGATATCGGTTAAACGTGGTTGAGATTCTAAGCCATACTTGGAGCTTATTTCACATTTTACCCTGTAAAATATATAGTAATAAAATGTATTACTTTATTTATTCACTTAAAAATGTACAAGTTATTATGAAATAAAATGTTATCTATTTAAAATAATAATACCCAAAACTTTCTAAAAGATATCCTATTTTTAAATTATCAAACAAAAATTTCTAAATATCACACAAATTTAAATTCTGTAATCCAAAAATACAAATTTGTAACTTACACAGTAAAGATAAAATTGTATTAGACAGGTTTCAGTCTTAGTAGGTGCAAATGTATGACATTCTATTTGCTGTGAGCATGGAAATTTTCCATTTAAGACAAGATTCCATAACAGGCAGGTTCTGTTTTTATAGATTTTACTGTAATTCTATTTTACACACAATTAAAAAAAAAAAAAAAATAGAAAGAAATAACTGGACTCTTTTCACCTTAGAAAAGACAGTTATTATATTTCATTCCAAAAAAAATTCATCACAAGTACAATTTTGTTTTGAGTTCTATTCGCAATTATAAATGTAAGAATAGCTGTAAAGACTGATATGAAAAGCTTGTAGTGAATACAGTGTGACCCAGTGTTTGTGATTTTTTTGATTTTTTTTATAAAAAAAACAGATTTATTTGATTTAAATCAGATTTTTTTGATTTAAATCAGATTTTTTTGATTTTTTTAAAAATTCAAAATATAATTTTAAAGCTACACATTTTAAAGTAAATTACCCTTCACAAAATCACTAAAATTAATAATAATAATTAAAAAAAAAACTTTATTTGTAAAAAAAACATTCACTTGGTTAATTTGAAACAAAAACACTTGTGTTTTATCAGCACTTACACTAACTGTAATTTAAAAAATATTCTACATTATATAAAATATCTTCTATATTACCTTAACTTACCCATTTAATAATTTATTATTGTAAATTTACTTTGACTAAACCAGGCATTTAGAAATCTTAAAATATGTGAACAAAAACAGGGGGGGGGGGGGAAGGTGTAGAAAGAATTAGGCCAGTTAAAACACTATAAGAAAAAGCACTCTGAAATAACATATCCATGCAGTTTTTTCTCTACTAGGATAATGTCTTTGATTACTACAAAAATTTTAAGATTAAAAGTGTATTGTAATGTAATTTTAAATGTTATTTTATTTTAAAGCATCATTTGTGATTTACTTTTCAGTTAAAAAAAAAAAAAAATAAAAATAAGTTTGAAATACAATAATTTTTACATTAATTTATATTCAAATTATTTTTTAAACAAATTTTTTGTTATTAAAGACTTTAAAAATTTTAGTTATTTTAAATTTATAAATAATTAAAATTGAAATTATATTAAATATATATGTATAAATATTCAGACTATTTCTACCATGAAATCATTTTTATTTTTGAAATATTTCCATAAATAAATTACATTGAAAATTGAACAATTTGTTATTTACATATGCTTGAGGACATAATGAGATACCTATATAAATATCAGTAAAAGTAATTTTGAATGACCTATATTTAAATTTCAATGACCTATATTGAATCTGAAGTTTTCATATCCTCAAACTACACAGTCACCTTAAATACAGAAAGTCTGTTTCTGTATTAAAGAAAAAAAATAAGATTTACTTTCTAATAGGTGAATATATGACTAATCTTTTAACATTTTTAAGGTAATATTCTCTACTTTTAATTTAAGATTTTTGATTTAAAATTTAAAGTGTAATATTTGATTTAAATAAATTAAAAAAGCATACATTTTGAGTTCTTAGTCATTTCCCCAGTGGCAGAAAGTTTTGTAGCTGTCTGCGACAAGCTTTTAAAATTTCATAATCTGTCTGCAAAAATTTGCATGTCATTTTAATGAATAAATAATAAATTAAACTAGGAATTTTTTATCACTTTATTTAAAACATGGTAAGCATGATGCATTCTCATTAATTTTGCGTATAACATTTCATCATCTAACTTCTTGTAGAATTTCTAAAGTGTGAAGGATAAGCAGAACGACACATAGACAACGATGCTTTTAAAAACCTTCGGAAGCTACAGAGGCCTCAAGCGCGAAAAGCACTGAGTTTTTTCTAAAACCCTTGAATGAAATCTGCAGCCTTTTGAGGAAATTATTTTTTTTTGTAATTCTTTGGTGAAATTCACGTTTTTTCAATGGCTTTTTGACGAATTTATCGTTTTTTCCGCAATTTTTGGACGAAATTTGCGGTTTTTTTTCGTGATTCCTTGACAAAATTCTAATTTTTCTTTTCTGCGTCATTTTGGGAAAATTATTATTATTATTTTTTTTTTTTTTTTTTTTTAATTCTTCGGTGAAAGTCACGTTTTCTCCATGGCTTTTTGACAAATTTCGCATTTTCCCTACAATTTTTGAACGAAATTTGCGGATTTTTTTTTGCGATCTTTTGACAATATTCGCGTTTTTTCCACAATCCTATGACGAAATTAGCGTTTGTTCTGCAATCCTTTCACGAAATTCGTACTTTTACGCGATCCTTTGATGAAATTTGCGTTTTTTCATGATCCTGTGACGTAATTCGCATTTTCCGCGATCTTTTGACGAAATTTGCGTTTTTTTCGCGATCCTTTGACAAAATTCGCGTTTGTTTCACGATCCTTTCACGAAATTTGCGTTTATTTCACGATCCTTTGACGAAATTTGCTTTTGTTTCACGATCTTTTGCCAAAATTTGCGCTTTTCACCCGATCTTTTGCCAAAATTAAAGCTTTTAACGCGATCTTTTGCTAAAATTCACACTTTTTACGCGATCTTTTGCCGAAATTTGCGCGATCTTTTGCTGAAATTCATGCTTTTACGCGATCTTTTGCCGAAAGTCGCGCTTTTTACGCGATCTTTTGCCGAAAGTCGCGCTTTTTACGCGATCTTTTGCCGAAATTCGCGCTTTTTACGCGATCTTTTGCCGAAATTGGCGCTTTTTTGCCAAAATTCACGCTTTTACCCGATCTTTTACCGAAATTAACGCTTTTAACGCGATCTTTTGCCGAAATTCGCGCTTTTTATGCGATCTTTTGCCGAAATTCGCGTTTTATTACCCGATCTTTTGCCGAAATTCGCGTTTTTTACCCGATCTTTTGCCGAAATTCACGCCTTTTACCTGATCTTTTGCCGAAATTAAAGCTTTTAACACGATCTTTTGCTGAAATTCACACTTTTTACGCGATCTTTTGCCGAAATTCATGCCATTAACACGATCTTTTACCGAAGTTTGCGTTTTTTATGCGTTCTTTTGCTGAAATTCACTCTTTTTAAATGATTTTTTTTCCGAAATTCCCGCTTTTTATGCGATCTTTTTCCGAAATTCACGCTTTTACCCGATCTTTTACCAAAATTAATGCTTTTAACGCGATCTTTCGCCAAAATTCACACTTTTTACGCGCTTTTTTGCCGAAATTCGCGTTTTTTACGTGGAAAAAATTGTCCGAAAGTTGCGGACAATTTTTTTAAATTGACTTCATTAGTGCAGACAATAATTGTCCGCAAAAGATTTTTTGTGTCCGCGACTATGTCGCCGTGTCGCGGTGTTTCTGCCACTGGGGTCATTTCTTAAATTTACAATGTATTTTTGATTAAACAAATGTTTTACAAACATCTTGACCTACGTTTGAAGTATTTTTTAAAAAGTTGATTTAAATCAATGATTTTTTTAAAAAATCAGTTGATTTAAACCATGATTAAAATCAAGCTGATTTAAATCAATGAACCCTGGTGTGACCTCAAAAATATGGCATCAAAGTCATATCCCCTCCTTTTTTTTTTAGCACTTCCAAATTATGGAAGAAAGAAAAATAGCAACTGTTTACGAATTAAAAACCTTTAGATCGAAAGTGATGGATTAGCGAACAGCAAGATCGCTAACGCTGCACTAAATAGAACTGCTGATAATCCTGGGGGACCCAGAGGAGGAGCATGCAGAAGAAAAGGTGTCACTGGAAGACTGCATAAATTTGACTAGAAAATCTGCTTTTGGGAAACCAGTCTAGATTCCCAAAATTGATATTCTTCACTTGTATAAAATACAAGAAAAATTTGTTAAAGAATAGCTGAAAAAATTGGCATCAATGTTTAGAAATTACACGAAAAGAAATAAATTCGCTTTTTATTAGAATTTTTTTTCTAACATAGAAAATATCAATTAAAGTAATTTTTTTTTATATTTAATTTTCTCTTTTTTTTTCATATAAATATTAATTGGCTATGAATTAAATTATGAATAAAGTCATCATTAAGAATATTGGAAGTAATTTTGATATTCTTTCAGAAAACCGGGATTTTTCAAAAATCCGGCTAAGTCTCAGTCGCAACAGCAGATTTTTGAAGTTATACTGTAATTCTAAGATTTTAATAACAAAATTGGATACTGGTGCACAATGTAAAGTATTACCTGTACAGGAAATTAAATATTTAGGTATAAAGCAAAACCATCTGAAGAGTCCTAATGTTAATTAGTGAAATTAGAATGGTTCTAAAATGAATGGCATTTAAATAAAGGCATTTTAAAATGTCAAACTGAAAAAGGTATAGAAGCTAATATTTTGTTCCAAGTGGCGGATACTAGCCTTAATGCTACTTCTGTTTTGGGTTTACCTACTTGAATTTAGTTCAATGAGTAGATGCAGTTAATTGTTTAGGAAATTTTCCTCTGACTATTTTTCATAAATATAAAAATTTATACACGGTATCGATAAGTAAAAAAATTAAAAAACTTATTTATGAAATAAAACATACAAATGATGCTGTTGGTAAAATTAAACCATGTAGGAAAATTCCAATAAGTTTATTGAATCCTTTAAAACAAGAACTTGATCGAATGGAAAATATGAATGTTATTAGAAAAACAGAAGAAAAAACAATGGTAGTTTGAGAATCGATTTAGACCTGTAATATTTAAAGAAACAAATCTTGCTTGAATATTTTTATTTGCCAATTTTTGAAGAAATCATTTCCAGAATGCTCGGAGCAAAAATATTTAGTATAATACTAGATGCTAATAAAGCATTTTGGCAAATAAGGTTTTATCTGAAGAAAGTTTGAAACTTACCTTTAATACCCCTTTTCCTTTTGGTAGATTTTGCTTTCTCAGAAGGCCATATGGTATCTGTTCTGTTCTGCCCCTAAAATTTTTCCCAGAGCTTTTTCTGATGTTTTTAAAGACATTGGGGGTACTGAAATCTACATCAATGATATTCTGATATAAGGAGAAACTCAACAAGGACATGATTTAAGATTAAAAATTGTTTTGAATAGAGCAAGAGAATATAATATTAAGTTTAATAAGGACAAATGTAAAATTATACTTTCAGAAGCAACTTTTTTCGGACATAAAATTTCTAGTAATGGCGTCAGACCTGATGAAGATAAGGTAAAGGCAAATGTAGAAATGAAGCCACCAAAAAATGTTAAAGAGTTTGAAACATTTCTGGGTATGATTACATATGTTTATAGATTTATACCGAATGTTCCAGATAAAACATATCTGTTTTGAGAGATTTGTTAAGGAAAAATTCCTTGTGGTATGGAAAGCTATATATGACAAAGCATTTATTAAAATAAAACAAATTCTATGTAAAAAACAATTTTACAGTATTTTGATACAAATTGTGGATGTGACTCTGTCAGTTGATGCCAGTGTTTATATTTCTTTTAAATAGGGCAGGGCAGATTTGCTGAAAAGGGCATTTTTGCCCGGTAAAAGAACACTTATATCAAGTAAAGGGGCACATTTTGTTGAGTGAAAGGACAATCTCATTGGATTATCATTTGTCAGTTCTGAGGGGTGGGAATTTAGTGGGAAACTAGAGATGGATATGATACAATAATGGAACAGATAACCCAATACATGAAATTTGAAATGAATATAAGAAAAAGACATAAGAATTTTGAAAATTGACTTTGAAATGTCATTTTCCTTCGAATATCAGAGTGAAGCAGAAAGTCTTTAGTGGTTGAGGGCAAGTGCGTTTTTGTTCACTGCTGCAATTTTGTTTCATTGGTAACTATCAGATTTACCCCATATGTCTAACTACCACAAATAAAGACAAAAATATTATTTTTGCTTTAATCGGATTTCTTTATCAAGAAAAGTTTCACTTAGACAAAAAGCATCTACAGAAAGAAATTATATGGAGTGATGGACCATCCCCTAAGTTTAAACATAAAATCCATGGCAAAACTCCTTTTGTATGAAAAATCATTGACATGGAAAAGAAGCAGTTGATGGGGATAGGAGGTAACATAAAAACACTTGTATACCAAAAGATGATGGGTAAGAAAAAAAATGCACACAGTTGAATCTGCAAATGATTTTTTTGACTTAGCAGGCCAGCTTTTCACAGATCACGAAAATATTCTACATCCGAAAAGGGGAAATTGAAGAAAGAGTACATAAGGAAAACCCTTCGAAAAATGTAATTAAAATCAAATGAATATTATACTTTCATATCATTGAACACAATGAAAGGAACATAGTTTGTCCCAACTATAGCCTGTTGGAAGAAAAAAATGAATCAGACAATTCAACAATCTTAATTCTCGGTGAAGATATAAATTTTGGAAAATGGATTATTTTGAATTATGATGGCAAGCTTTATCCAGAAAAAATTACTAATAAACTAATGATGCATTTTTTGAAAATGCCATAGAAGAGTAAAAAATCTGAGATTTTTTCAAATAGCCCAAACATCGAGGTGAAATTTCAGACAAACATGAAGAAATAGTAAAAGCTAATTAAACCATTTGTTGCCAATTGTCAAACTGACAAAGTCAATGCGACAATTGTTGCTAATAGTAAATGCTCCTATAAATATGGAAACTATGCATTCAAATTTCTAGAACAAAACAATAAAACTTGTTTTGTCATTGATACTTTGCTTTTATTATTTTGTTGATTTTTTTTCATACAATTTCTATTTATAAAAATTTTATTCAAAAAAGTACATTTTTTTGTATTTTAGGTCTGTTTCTTCATATTAATGTAGAAACTTTCTTAAATGAATCTTAAATCAACTTTTTTATTTAATATTCAATTGATTTATTTTATCTTAAAATTAGGAATTCACGCAGTGTCCCACACATGACACCTATTAGAAAAATTATTACTTGTACTAAATTTTACTTTTTCCAACAAATAACACAATGGTTAGTAACAAGACTGGACATCTAGTAAAAAAAAATTACAGCTGTATAAACACTGTAGGATCAGAGGATTTCCTGTTAAAAGTCGTGTTCAATATCGTGTCCTGCACATGACAGCTCTAATTCATTTTTTTTTTTTTTCGTTTAAAAATGTGGTTTTTTTTCTTTCTTTTTTTTTTTGCTGATAATATCACATAAAAAGAGTACTTACTCTGGGTCAGCAAATAAATTAAACTTTAAATGAGTTTCATAATTGCAAATGTATTCATGAAAATTTAGTCTAATTGTCCCACATGTGACTGTGGGATTGCTCTTTTGCTTAAAAAAATCATATGGAAACTAGAGAAATATACAATTTTTTTTTTTTTTTTTTTTTTTTTTTTTTTTAAATGGTGAATTTAACAGATAATATAACTAATGATTATGATGGCAAATGAGTAACAGAATAAAAAGCATCTCAAAGGATACTTTTTTCCTGTGTTCATACATGCCCCAAATGTGTTCACAACTACCCCACAAGTAAGGCACATGTGAATAACTTTTTGAATTTATAAAACATTAAAAAAAAGTAAATAGTACTATAGAGGTAGTTTTAAAAAAATTACCATGAAAAGTTTTGCTTACTATGTTGTGTTGTTTTTGTACCTATAAACTAACCCAATTATGAGAAATAGCTGTATTTATGTGAACTGTTCACATGTACCCTACTCTCCTGTACAAATTGAAAAAGAAACGTTAACTATAGCATTTGGGCGTGAAAAAGTTCACCACACTGAAGACCATTTACAGTAAAAAGTAGGGTGTAAAAAAAATCATGATTTTTTTTTAAAAAATAAAAAGAATCTGATTTTTTTTATTTAAATCGGATTTTTGATTTTTTTTTTTCCCAGCGTTCAAATACAGAATAGCTACCAAAAGTTTTAGGTTTCCAAAACAACTAAACCACTAATTTCTAACATAATCTATGTTTTTACACTTTAATTAATAAAATTATAATTATTAGTTAGTAATTACAGAAATTATAAAAACTGCAAATTAGTAGTTTCATTAGGTAGTACCATACAATAATGTTATATTCATTAATTTTGTAATAATTATGTAAAATTTTATAAATACTAGTGATATTTAACATTTATTAAAATTATTAACTGCATTTTATATTAAATAGTTAACACTACTTCAAATTAATAATTATTAAACAATTAACTCTCTTATTAGTAACATATTATACATTTTTAAGACTTAATTATTAAAATTATAATAATGTAGTATTCATTTTAGAAAGGAAAATGGACAGGATGCTAGTTCCAAAAAAGGGCACTATTTCATGAGGAAATATATTAGTAATGATATAAGGAAAAAAAAAAAAAAAGAATAATTTTTAGTATGATGAATAAAGTGTCCTTAATTTTTAATAATTTTATGAATAACAAATTGAAAAATACAATTAAATAACATATTTTAATAATATCCTGTATTTTCTAAAGAAATAAAGCTCTATGTTTTTGCGAGATCTTGGCCACATGAATTTAGAAATACTGTTGAATAGGGAAGTTTTTTACAAGAAATCTCTGTCTACAACTACAGGTGAATTTCAACTATTTTTTTAAGGCACGGTGCATTTTGCCAATTTCAACAGGGGCATGGTGCGGCACCATTTAAAAAAGTCCTAGAAGAAATAGTATAAGTAATTACAGGATTAATAAAAACTGCAAATAAGTAATTCCTTAGTTAGTAACACAAATAACAAATATTATTTGCAGCTCGTTTTGCATTTGTATTTAGGAAAATTACTGTAATCCACAAAAATCTAAACTTACACACATGTATGTGTATGATAACCAAAAGAATTATGAAAATGAGTTAAACCCATTCATATAGGATAAAGTTAGTCATTTATATCTGGAATCCTCAAAATATTTAAGTAACAGCATTATAACCTTTCAGTGTGGATTATTAGCTTTCAATGGTTCAATTTTTTTTTTCTTTTTAAGAATAATTTTGCTGCCTTTTCAATCCCTAATCATTATTTTTTATTTAGTATTATGTGAGTTACAAAGTTAAAAACATTTATTCAACCTATACCGAAGAAGTTCTTGGTGAGCTTAGCATTTTTATACCAATTATTTCTTTTTCTCTTATGCATTCATTTACAATTTAGCTTTGAAAAGATTTTATTCTTTCATTCTTCTTAAACTTGAGATTGCTACTAATTACTATTTATTCTTTTACTTGTAGAAATGTATTACACTTGCTATGTGTAGTTTTATATAAAATAATGCATAAATTGATTACATAAAGGAATTTATGACATTGCAAATTATATTAGATTTAAATATCATTTTTAAATTAAACTGCTCGAATTTGGATAAAAACTTAAAAACAATGATTTTATAAACTCAACTGTTTTTAATTTTTTACAATACTCATGAATTAAGCTTAGAAACAATTATTTAAAGCTCTTTTTTTGTTTATTCATAAGTCAAAATACCTGTAGAAAGTTTCAAATTATGTTTATGTTAGATTTTAATATATTTTTTGGCATTTTAAACATTTAGAAATTTTTTTATTTAAATCAGCGATTTAAAAAAAAATCGGTTGATTAAAATCATGATTTTAATCACTGATTTAAATCAACTGATTAAAATCGTTGACACCCTAGTAAAAAGTGACCATAAAAACCTTCATGCTCTTTTTTAAAAAACCTTGAAATAAATTTGCTTTACATTTACAAAGGATGAGAATTCGGTTGCAATCTTATTGTTTCAATTTGGTTTATAAACTGGGTAAAGAATTATATTAATGTTGGCTGGTGCCTTATAAAGAATATATTTAGAGGATTCTGATGACATTTTTAAAGGTGAAATTGAGACTCACGTAGGGAAGATTGTTGAGAATCTCCCCGTAACTGGTGAGATTACGGTAAACAAACTGAGCAGGATAAAGTCTTTACAGCTTGTCATGAGGATTGTTAAAAAAGGTAGGCCCATTACAGAATCAGATGTTCCAGATATAGTTAAACCATATTTTTATTTTATAAAAGGAACCAAGTGAAACAAAAGGCATCTTATTTAAGAATTTCTGCATGGAGTTCCAGAAAGGTCTGAAGAAAGAAATGATGAGAAAATATTCATTACACTTATCTGGGTATTGAAAAATGTAAAAACAGAGCTAGGGAACTGTTATTTTGGTCAGGTATGTCGAAAGATGTAGAAAACTTCATAAATAATTGCCCAACTTGCTTGAGCTTTTAGAATGCAAATACGAGGAACCACTTTTACCAAAATAAGTTCCAATAGGAGGGTCCTTGCTAAGTTTTAGAAGTTGACTTATTTAATTTTCATGGAAAAGAATACTTGTCAGTAGTAGATTATTTTAGTAAGTTCATTGAGATAGAATTACTTACAGAAACAAAAATAACAATGTCATAATTGCTAGTGATGCAACGAATAATGGTTTGTCTGAATAACCGATATTCGGCCAAGTTAGATCCGAAAATTTCGACTGCCAAATATTAATTTAAAAATTCTGATTTAAATCAAAATAATAGATATCGATATCAAACAGATATCGATATCAACAGCCTGAAAGATAATTAAAAATAAAATTTAAATTAATTTTAAATCAAATCAATGGTTGCTCTTAGAGAAGTGTTTAAGTTTATTGAAACCTTTTGAACAAGTTTTAATAGAAATTAGTTCAACAATGCAGGGTTGGACGGTATTTACCGTTTGATGGTTTTTACCAGTTTTAACCATGGTTTTTACTGTCTTTGGAAAAACATGTTTTTACCAGGGTTTTTACCACCTTTGAAAAAACTTATTAGTTTGACTATTTTTGCCACTTTTATGAAAATTTATCGATTGATTTTTCATTTTTCCAGGGATGAAAGTTTTTTGTGAATTTAATACCACCATAAAAATATTCACCTAATTTAGTTTCTTATTAGGTTAGTAAAAGAATGCTGTACGAGAATAGTGATTTTTAAGGAATATAAAAAGGCCAGGTAAACTTTCATCCATGTTTTCCTCCTACAAGAATTAAAAATTTTAAATATATTACTGTATATTTAATTTATCATAAAACTATTATTATGAGATTTAGCATTACAATATTTATTATATTTATCTTAATGGTGACTAGTTTACTAATTTTTACTTAAAGAAAAATTATAAGTACACTTTTATCACACTTAATAAACCTTAATCATTTTAATAAAAACTAAACACTTACAAATATTAATTATCACATAATGTAGTTTGTACAAATGTTGGTACTGTTTGTGTTTACCAATCTATGTCCTTGGAGCTGGAGTACTCAACCTGCACCAGCAAATTCAATTTGAAGAGAGAGTTTATTGTATCCAGGGCCGGCGCTAGAAATTTTGCCACCTGAGGCGAGCATTATTTCGCCGCCCCTATGAAGTAATTTTTTTTTTTAACCACAACTCAAACGATTTTAATAATAAGTGAGTTAATGTGCTAACTATAATTTATTAAAATGAAAACAAACAAATACATATGAAACTAATTTACATTAAAAAAATTAAAGTAATCAGATTAATTAAGAAATTCTGCATCTATTAAAAAATAACAAGTAACTGAAAATTAACCCTCCGCCTACCAGACGGATACAATAAACTCGACAGGTACATTCAAAATTATTTTTCTCATGAAAAAAATATAAAAAGAGTAGAACATTCTAGAAAAAGTCACATATTTACAGAATTTTCAATCTTTTTTTCATGAGAAAAATAATTTTGAATGTACCTGTCAGGTCCACTGGACCCATCTGGTAGACAGGGAGTTAAATGAGAAAATATATTATCCTATTCTAGTAATATTTACTAGTACCATATCTAGAATAAAAATTACACTTCAAAATCTCACATGCTTTCCCTTTAGAAAAAGCATTTTTTATTTCGGCATTATAAACACAGTGTCCAATATCTTACATATATACAGGGCTTAATTTCTAACAAAAAAAGTACCGGAGCCCTAATATTATGTGGTACCGGTACAACAACTGTACCGCTCCAATCTGCATATTTATATTTCGTACATTATTTGCAGAATTTAAAGCAGTTTTTTTTTCTTTAGCAAAATAAAAATTTTAAATATATTTATCAGCATGTACTTAGCTGTCAACTATATCCCTTTTTAGTTACCACTCCTTCTGAATAGTAATCTTTACCCAATTTTAAAGTTAATTAACTGCAGAATTCTGCGATTACATATTGTAAGGATTATGATTAGGAAATAGTATTAATACCAAAAAAGGATAGTTCACAGCTATTCATTTTTAAGAAAAAATGAATGAAATTTACAGAAATTAATATTTATATGCTGAAGAATGGAACAATGTTTTACAATTTGCATATCTTAAACTATAATCGATTCTTCCGCATGAAAATTTTTTGTGGTGAATCCCTGAAAATCAGATTAAATTAAAAATATTTGACACCGTTATCAGAAAGAACCGATGCTTTTACAGAAAAAAGGGAAACGCTGCTCGATTGCTTTCTATCAGAATAACAATAACATGGCAATTACATCTACTTACAAATGAAAGTGACTTTGTAAATGTGCAGAGCAGAGCCTTAGCCTGTGTACCGTTCATGATACAAAATAAATAGAAAAATGACTAACGTGATTTTTATACTCGTACACAATAGAAGACAAAAAACCTCAAACAAACAAAACCTCAAACAAACAAAACCTCAAGCTGATGCTCTTCGGCTAAAACAGAAAATATCCTTTTCAGGTTAGATATATATCTACAAAAAAAAAAAAAAAAAATATCCTACTGCCACAAAAGAAAATCGAACTGAAAGCAAATTCATTGTTCAGTTTCTTGAGTGGCACCGTATCATAACGCCATCTCCAACATAAATTTGAAATGGAAAAACAAGATTTCTGTTTCCCCTTCATTTTGATCAAAATAGCATTAAAATGATTTGAAATAGATTATAATACTAAAAGAGGAAAAGGTTTTTTCTATTTATTTTTCTATACATGAATAAATAAAATTTTAGTTGTTATACAGATTGAGCTCGAGTCAGTCCAAGCCCAAAAACTGATATAAAAATTGAGTCCGCTTTATCTACATCTTTTATGTGTGCGACACATTACGTCACATATAAGTGTTTTTATAAAAAAGATTGCAAAAGCTTGGAGATGGGAAGGAAAGGAAAAAGTAATTTAGACTTCGGTTTTTTGGAAGCGCTATTGCACTGGGCTCCGGAGCCCTGTATTTATGAGCTCCGGTGAATTCCGACCAATATTTGAATATTTACTAAAAACAGAGAAGTACCGGAGCCGGGCTCCGGCGCAAATTAAGCCCTGCATATATACACAAAAAAGAAAAGAATTTAGTTACAGCAGGTCAGACAAAGAAAGGGAGTTTAAAAAATTAGCATTATTGAGCTAAAATATGTCAAACAATTAAGAGTCAAATTACGTATAAAATTTGTGTATGAAATTCAAACAGCAAAATAACAATATGAATAACAATATATATATGGGAGATTCTCCAATAAGTGGGTAATTTCACTCTCTGATTCGGTTAATTTAAAAGTTAAATTTTAAACCTTTTTTTTTTTTTTTTAAGAAATAGATGAGATATAAGGTAGTAAGTAATGTACAATATTCCGGCATGACCTTCAAACAATATTTTTCTTTAACCTACCTACCTCTTATAGGCTTGTTTTCATAATTTATTTAATTCAATTCAAACCAAAAATTTCCTCATAAACTTCTTTAAATAAGAGCCGCATAGAACTGAGCTCAGTAAATATGTTGAATAGTTTTAAATAAAAATTCTGCTGCCTATGTTTTTAATCAAGATTGCGTAAAATTTCAACAGGGTAGTGAGCTAATAAAATTTCCTTGAAAGGAGACAGTAGTGACAAAATTAACAAAATTGTTTCTGTTCAGTAAGTTAATTTAGTAAGACCGCAATATGCTATTTTGAACTAAGTATGTTACATCATGAAAAAAAATCATAAACAAATAAAAATAATAATATGGAAAATTTAAGTACGGGACAGTAGTGACAGGTAATAAACATATTCTTATCTTTCTCTCTATTTTGCAGCTTGTAACAGCTTTTGAAGTTCAGATTATTAAACCGCGTGACTTTCACAGCAATCAAGATTGCTGCTTCTGCTAAATGTAACAGTCCTCAAGTTTTATCTGACCTCTTGATGGTCACATGAACAGTTTTATACAAGTGATATAAAAACTTAGGGACAGCATTTCTCTGGCCAGAATAAATATAAAACAATTTATAATTTACACTAAAAATTCATTATTTTATACTTTAGAATATAAATTTTTATTTTGTATAGTAAAATTTCGAAAACTGCACTTAATTTGTTCCAGAAGATCAATATGTGAAGTGGGGGACAATGGACAGAAGGGACCATTTAAATATTTCAAATGTTACTGGAGTAAAATTTACAACTATTTTCTGGAAAATTCTTTTCAAAATTGTAGACAGGCGGCACCACAGAATACATTTTATGCTAACGAAAATTATATAAATGATAAAATGTAGTATATAACCCCAAGGGACATAAATTACCCAAATAATAGAAAATTGCCCATACATAATATTTTAATTATATACGCCAAATATCGGGTGTCCTAAAAAGGACTGACTGATTTTAAAATTCAATAACTTGTAAATGGTGACAGATATTTAAAAAATTCTTGCAGGAGGATTATGCATAAGGTCAAAAGTTTTTTTTCAGTGATTTTCAATTTTAGTTCGAATTACAAACAATAGATGGCGCTGTGATCAATAGATGCTAAATTCATGCTCAATTTTTGGTACTTCGTGGCCCGCATAATACATTTCCATCTCCTTTTCCCACATGGAACAAGAGAAAGGACCAAAATTCAAGCCTGTATTTAGTGACTATTGCTTACAGCGCCATCTATTGTTTGTAATTCGAACTAAAATTGAAAATCACTGTAAAAAAACTTTTGATCTTATGCATAACCTTCCTGAAAAAATTTTTTAAATATCTGTCACCGTTTGCAAGTTATTGAATTTTAAAATAAGTCAGTCCTTTTTAGGACACCGGTATAATCTCATATTTGTAATATTTAAAAACAAGAATAAACTTCAAGATGTAATTTGCCTTGATTTTTCTTTAGCGAAGCCCTTTATTTTAATATCGAAATCCATATTATAAAGCAATCATGTCGTCAAACCAAAAAAGAGATAATCAAACGAAACTATGATAGAGATAATCATACTAAAACGAACTATGTACAGTATTCTTGCTAAAATTGAATATTAAAATATGATATGAAGAGAAAATTACATGATCATTTGAAATTGCATACATGAAGATTTTATTACATTAGTAATGCTTACAAAATTACAACTATCAACTGTGAAATAAATAATTCTATATCTAATTGTCCTTGAATTTCCTTAGTCGGAATCGTTTCTTATACAGCAATCAATATTTATTTTTTTTTTTTTTTTATCGCATTTTCATTTGTTAGAATAATTTAAATTTAATAAGCATTCTTGAGCCAAAACCGACTAAAAAAAGAGTTTAAACATTAAAATAGTCTATAAATTCATTGCATAAAATTATGAAAAAATAATGATACCAAGATCAAATTAATTACATAGGAGTAGGATTTTTCTATCTGAGCGAAAATGTGTCCAGGCTGGAACTCAAACCCAGAACCCTTGGCTTTAGTTGCCAATGCTGTTCGAATTTAGCTATCTGGATGAAACCCCAACTACAGTGTCTAGAAATACATAGTGTAATATTGTATATACCGGTATTGCCTTAGGATGTATCCAAATAATTACATTTTCTAGACGGGGATGCCATGGAATTTATTGCTTGAAAGTGTGAAGATTAAGCGTTAGTTACAGCGTCTAGAAACATGTGGTGCGAAGTGTATTTAAAACATTAGTTCACTAAGTATGAAACATCTGATTTGAAAGCGATTTTTTTATTTAGAAATTCCGAATTCTCACCAGAAAGTTTTAATAGTTATTTTTAGTTTATAAGATAATAAATATTTCACAAATAAAATTACTATTGAAATTTTTCTTGTGTGAATTCAGGATTTCTAAATAAATAAACCTCATGACTTAACATATGCCGATTAAATATATGAATTTTCGTTCATTCCTAATATATCGCATACTACAACATAAATCTTTTTAATTATACTTTTCGCAAAATTTATCTTTTAAAAATAAGTTTTGCGTAGTTTAAATTGTATCATAAATATCTAAAAACACACCGGATCTCTATCCATTAGTAATAAGAGACTCATAGCGCCATCTGGTGAAAATGTAATTTCTTCATACAGTTTCGCTTGTTTATTTCCACACTATATACTTCTAGACACTGCACCCCAACCAACACAATATTCGTTCAGCTCCTTGGTTGGAGTTCTTTTATCTGCGGTTTATAAAAAAATATATATTCTGTCATGCTGTTTCAAATAACAGCCTAGATGTCATGACCAAATAGTTGATATAAGCGAATATTGTGTTGGTTGGGGTGTCGTCCAGATAGCTCAATTGGAGGAGCATTAGCAATTAAGGTCAAGGATTCTGGGTTCGAGTCTAGCCTGGGCACATTTTCGCTCAAGTGTAACAGTTACTACTAGTTTGAATTATTTACCAATCAGATGGTTGAGTTTAAAATAATTAAAGTATAATTTCTCATCCATAGTTTGTTGTAGTTTCTTTACCTACTGTTTATTCTGACGTGCTGTTTCAAATAGCAGCTCAGATGTCATGACCATTGATCTGAGCGATTATTGTGTTGGCTAGCGTGTCATCCAGATAACTGAATTGGAATAGCATTGGCGATAAAAGCCAAGACTTCTGGGTTCAAGTCCCAGCGTAGACACATTTTTGCTCAGATGGAAAAATATCTAAAAACTTGTTTGAATTATTCATCAATCAGATGATTGTGTTTAAAATATTTAAAGTAAAATTAATTACATGTCTATTTTAAAATGCACATTGCTCTTAGTACTTAAAAAATAATTATATATCATGTTATATACACAATCGTATAGTGCTATAAAAAATGTAATTATATACACATTGTTACTACAATGTTATGTTATATTAAAATAAATAAACTTCGCCCACAACTAGCAACTGTATTTGGCAAAGTTAAAAGAATTTTTAAACAAAGGAAGATATTGGGAAATACAGTAGAATTTTGTTATAATGAATGTCACTTTAACGAATTTTTCAGTTTAACAAATTTTCTTTGGATTGTTAAAAATATCCTTTTATCCTATTCCATTATAAAAATATTCACTTTAACGAATTTTTCAGTATAGCGAATTTAATCAGTGCTCCACAGAGATTCGGTGTAGCGAGATTTTACTGTACTCAATCCATTTATTTTACTTAATCTGATTTAAAACGTCAACGGCTGTTATCTCTCCTTTTTACAATATTCCTAAAAACTAACAATTCATTATATAAGTTATCTAATTCTATATCATCGGTTAAAGGAGTACGTAATTAATACTTTTTCATTATTAAAAATACTGGTCGAGTTCAGATCGTTTAATCAAGAAATATCATATAAAAATTAGAAAATGTTACTATGGTCGTTTAGCTGTTTAAACCTCTCAGAGGTCGAATTTTAGTAGCTATCAAAATTTGTAAATGATAATTAAACACCTCGATTTCAAATATTTTTGATGGGCTATCAATGGTAGTGTCTGTTTCTTCGTAAGCGAGTAATTTATTTTTGCATCTAAATCTTACAGAGCAACAATGGCCCAAAATCACTATCTACCCCATTTCGTTAGCAATTTCTTTCTCAGAAGTCAAGATTTATTGAAAGCTGTTAACACGAAATCCTTTAAAAAGAGATTAACTGATTCTAAAACCTTACCCCTTTCAAGGGCAAGAAATTATGTTTCTGTAATGTTGAATTTCTACCAGAATTTTTGAAAAAAATTGTTTCAAAATAAGGAAAAGCAATTTTTTAACTTTTTCCACGAAACTTATGAAAGTAATATTTAATTAAAAGTTTCTGATGCAAATCTTAAATAAAATTAGGTGGGTCTCTCAAGCGGTTAATACAGACTCATATGATCAAATTTAGACTTTCTAGAAGTTTTAATACGATAATAATTTTGATAAAGTTTCGTGTTAAAGCTTTGCATTGCAAACAAATATAAATGTGGATATTTTATTAGCCAGTGATTTAATCTTACAGTCTCTTACTTTCTCTTGACTTATCTATTGAAATTTCTACCAATGTATCATATAAATTGGGTAAATCATGCCTCAAAGATTTTACAGCTTCAATCCGACTTTCTCATCGAGTCGTTTTAATGTATGTCAAAGTTAAAGAATTTATGTGCTTTTTGAACATTGACCATCAGAAAGAAAAGGAAACAAGCTCTTGAATAACTAAAAAAAAGTGCACAATTTTCCAGATTGTATAGCAGCATCGTTTAATGAATATTTTATATTTTGAGATCTACTTTTACAAGTTCATTTAAATTAAGTTCTTTTAATCCAGCCCCAGTTGGATCAGTTACACGCAAAAATTAACAAAATATTCTTTAGGTATGCACATCTCATCGAATAACAAGCATAATATGTTCACTCCTATACTGGTACTCGTAGTGCAATTTAATATTAAACTCATTCTTGATTCTTTAACTTTTGAAATTATCATGAAATTTTTGACCGATTAAATTAAGACCCATTAATTATTTATTTTTGAAGCATTATACTATTTTAGATATCTCTGTTAGATTTAAATATACTGCAATATATCTATGCCTTATACTGATTATACTGCAATTACCTGACTGTACTTAGATATTTACAATGTAGTTTTATTCTAAATCAAGAAAAAAAATAATTTTTTTTCTCTCTTTCTTTTTTTTTTTTTTTTTTATTTCCACAAATATACTGGATCATATGTACAATATACTAGAGTAGTGATGGGCAATAGAGAGATGTTTTTATCGATTTTCTCTCGATTGTATGGACATCTCCATAGTTTTCGATTGTGCAAATATTCTCTCGATGACTCCAGTTTGCCAATTGCTTTTATACATCATAAATGTATAAAGAATAGTCTACAGGTGAACTGGAATGAGTCGGCGTTAATAAGGACTAAGTGGCCTCGGCCGCTAGCGGGCCCTTTAATTTATACGTAATCTTGTAATATGACATCTCGAACTGGCTTCCTGCTATATAAGGCACCATATAGCAGACGTGGCGTGCATGCACTATAAAATCTTGTAAAAAAAAATAATCTCGAACCGGACGAACCTTGGACCGGATCTCTGGGGGGGAGGGGTCAAAGTGAGGGGAGGAGCACAGCAGCTGCATAATAGGAATAAGTCGTCATGGGCATTAGGCCTTTCCAACTATATGTCACATGTCACATGAGGGATCTCGATCTGAATTTATAAAAATGCCCTCCCCGTGGGGGCAAAGTGGGGGGAGGGGCACGGGAGATGCTTAACGTGGGTAAGTGGTCGCAAGCCTTTCCAACAATGTGTCACAAAGGGGTCTCGGGTAAATTTAGAAAAGTCACATGAAAGTTCCTGACTAAATTTATAAAAATGGCCCCCGTGGACAAAGTTAGGGGGGGGGGGGAGGTGCATAAAATGAGTATGTGGTCACAGACCTTTTCAACAATATGTCACACGAAGGGTCTCGGCTAAATTCCCCGTGGGGGCAAAGTGGGGGGGAGGGCAGACACCAGAGGTGCATAACATCAATAAGTAGTCACAGACCTTCCGAGTCCAACGATAGTTCCAACGAAGAGTCCAACGATATGTTATATAAGGGGTCTTGGCTAAATATAGAAAAGTACCCACGTGAGGGCAAAGTGGGGGGGGGGGCGGACACCGGACGTGCAAAATATCAATAAGTAGTCACATACCTTTCCAAAGATATGTCACATGAGGGGTCTTGGCTAAATTTAGAAAAGTACCCCCATGGGGGCAAAGCGGGGGTGCATAACATGAATAAATGGTCACAGGCCTTTCCAATATGTAACATGAGGAGTGTCAGAACAATTCCCCGGTGGCAAAGTGGGGGAAGGGGCAGGTAGGTGCTTAATATGAATAAGTGGATTTTCTAATGATATATCACACGAAGAGTGTCGGTAAAAGTTAGGAAAGTGCTTCCCCCAAGGGGTCAACTGCCGCACTCCCCGGAATACAACCCAACTTTTTGAAATTTCATATATTATAAATAATACCCGATGGCTCCATAAAAAAATCCGATCTAAAATTATGAAAATGCAAAAAAGTTTGAACCCCCCCCCCCGCCCCCCCCACAGTGGGAGCAAAATTGGGGAGGGGGACGAAAGTCTCATAATATGAAAGCGTTATCCGAGAGCTTTCCGATTATATATCCCATGACGGGTTCAAAAAATGTTTGAAAATTGCTTCTCCGACCCCTCTCCTCAGTGGGTCCACTCTTTTGCCCCGGAATTCACGCGGCCCCCACTTTCAAAATTTTTATATTTAATAAACAATAATTACCGGAAGGCTCCATAAAAAAAATCCACATCTAAAATGATATATATTATAGAAATCGCTACGGTTTTAAAAATTTGTTCGCCCCTCGTCACCCCCAAAAATCAATTTTGGGGGAAGAAAGTTTCATAATATGAAAGAGTAGTCAGAGAGATTTCCGAAGATGTGTCACATGAAGGGTTTCATAAAAGTTTGAAAATTGCACCCCTGTGGGTTCACTCTCACGCCCCTTGAATACCCTCCGGAATTCCCCCAACTCTTATTTTAATATTTTTATATTTAATAAGTGTTATTTTTCTGAGGGCTCCGACAAAAAACCCATTTAAATGATAATTATTCTAGATATCGCTACACTTTTAAAGATTTGTCCGCGCACACCCCCTCCCCCCGCATCCTGAAATTCAACTGTGGGTGGGAGAAAGGTTCATAATATGAAAGGGTTATGAAAGAGAATTCCGATAATGTATCACATGACGTGTTCGGTAAAAATTTGAAAATCCCCCCCCCTCCCCCCCTGTGGGTCCACTCTTGTGCCCCCCGAAACTCACCAATCTCTGTCTTTTTTATTTAATGATTAAAAATTATATTTAATTTTTTTTAGTTAATGCATAATATTTATCGGAAGGCTCCATCATTTCACTGCTCATTGTCATACCTATCTCTCTTTCCAGCTCTCCCCTCGATATCTCTTCTCAGTCCTTCTTGACCGAAAACGAGAAATCAGTTTTCTTGACTATCATTGAGAGTAACATGTCGAGAATGGAAGAAAATTGATTTCTCATTCTCGGCCTTAGTTAGAAACGAGAAGAAGGAAAGCGAAAGGTTGCATCGAGAAGACAAATCTCAAGGTAAGCGGGAAGTTTTCATCGACGAGAGGTATCTCTCGAGCTAAACGAAAAGTTTGCATCGAGCAGACTTTGCACGAGGTGCGAGAGAGAGAGAGAGAGCGAGAGCATATTCCATCTATGTCATGATTACGTAGTCTGGGTTGGATAGGAACTTCTAGTGTAAAGGAGGGAAGTCACTGAAATAAATGTGATGTAAATCCCCGCTGAAAAAACAGAAATAGAGCCCTTTTTTATGAGTTAGAAGTTCTTTGGGTATTTATTTAGCTTTCACAGTCAGATTGACACTTGGTGCGTTTTTGGTTTAAGTCATAGTTTCTCAAAGAAGGATATAGATTAGGAGGCGTGTGATTTTGTTACATATACTTAAGTTGAAAAAGGTTTATAGCATTGGCGATAAAAGCCAAGACTTCTGGGTTCAAGTCCCAGCGTAGACACATTTTTGCTCAGATGGAAAAATATCTAAAAACTTGTTTGAATTATTCATCAATCAGATGATTGTGTTTAAAATATTTAAAGTAAAATTAATTACATGTCTATTTTAAAATGCACATTGCTCTTAGTACTTAAAAAATAATTATATATCATGTTATATACACAATCGTATAGTGCTATAAAAAATGTAATTATATACACATTGTTACTACAATGTTATGTTATATTAAAATAAATAAACTTCGCCCACAACTAGCAACTGTATTTGGCAAAGTTAAAAGAATTTTTAAACAAAGGAAGATATTGGGAAATACAGTAGAATTTTGTTATAATGAATGTCACTTTAACGAATTTTTCAGTTTAACAAATTTTCTTTGGATTGTTAAAAATATCCTTTTATCCTATTCCATTATAAAAATATTCACTTTAACGAATTTTTCAGTATAGCGAATTTAATCAGTGCTCCACAGAGATTCGGTGTAGCGAGATTTTACTGTACTCAATCCATTTATTTTACTTAATCTGATTTAAAACGTCAACGGCTGTTATCTCTCCTTTTTACAATATTCCTAAAAACTAACAATTCATTATATAAGTTATCTAATTCTATATCATCGGTTAAAGGAGTACGTAATTAATACTTTTTCATTATTAAAAATACTGGTCGAGTTCAGATCGTTTAATCAAGAAATATCATATAAAAATTAGAAAATGTTACTATGGTCGTTTAGCTGTTTAAACCTCTCAGAGGTCGAATTTTAGTAGCTATCAAAATTTGTAAATGATAATTAAACACCTCGATTTCAAATATTTTTGATGGGCTATCAATGGTAGTGTCTGTTTCTTCGTAAGCGAGTAATTTATTTTTGCATCTAAATCTTACAGAGCAACAATGGCCCAAAATCACTATCTACCCCATTTCGTTAGCAATTTCTTTCTCAGAAGTCAAGATTTATTGAAAGCTGTTAACACGAAATCCTTTAAAAAGAGATTAACTGATTCTAAAACCTTACCCCTTTCAAGGGCAAGAAATTATGTTTCTGTAATGTTGAATTTCTACCAGAATTTTTGAAAAAAATTGTTTCAAAATAAGGAAAAGCAATTTTTTAACTTTTTCCACGAAACTTATGAAAGTAATATTTAATTAAAAGTTTCTGATGCAAATCTTAAATAAAATTAGGTGGGTCTCTCAAGCGGTTAATACAGACTCATATGATCAAATTTAGACTTTCTAGAAGTTTTAATACGATAATAATTTTGATAAAGTTTCGTGTTAAAGCTTTGCATTGCAAACAAATATAAATGTGGATATTTTATTAGCCAGTGATTTAATCTTACAGTCTCTTACTTTCTCTTGACTTATCTATTGAAATTTCTACCAATGTATCATATAAATTGGGTAAATCATGCCTCAAAGATTTTACAGCTTCAATCCGACTTTCTCATCGAGTCGTTTTAATGTATGTCAAAGTTAAAGAATTTATGTGCTTTTTGAACATTGACCATCAGAAAGAAAAGGAAACAAGCTCTTGAATAACTAAAAAAAAGTGCACAATTTTCCAGATTGTATAGCAGCATCGTTTAATGAATATTTTATATTTTGAGATCTACTTTTACAAGTTCATTTAAATTAAGTTCTTTTAATCCAGCCCCAGTTGGATCAGTTACACGCAAAAATTAACAAAATATTCTTTAGGTATGCACATCTCATCGAATAACAAGCATAATATGTTCACTCCTATACTGGTACTCGTAGTGCAATTTAATATTAAACTCATTCTTGATTCTTTAACTTTTGAAATTATCATGAAATTTTTGACCGATTAAATTAAGACCCATTAATTATTTATTTTTGAAGCATTATACTATTTTAGATATCTCTGTTAGATTTAAATATACTGCAATATATCTATGCCTTATACTGATTATACTGCAATTACCTGACTGTACTTAGATATTTACAATGTAGTTTTATTCTAAATCAAGAAAAAAAATAATTTTTTTTCTCTCTTTCTTTTTTTTTTTTTTTTATTTCCACAAATATACTGGATCATATGTACAATATACTAGAGTAGTGATGGGCAATAGAGAGATGTTTTTATCGATTTTCTCTCGATTGTATGGACATCTCCATAGTTTTCGATTGTGCAAATATTCTCTCGATGACTCCAGTTTGCCAATTGCTTTTATACATCATAAATGTATAAAGAATAGTCTGCAGGTGAACTGGAATGAGTCGGCGTTAATAAGGACTAAGTGGCCTCGCCCGCTAGCGGGCCCTTTAATTTATACGTAATCTTGTAATATGACATCTCGAACTGGCTTCCTGCTATATAAGGCACCATATAGCAGACGTGGCGTGCATGCACTATAAAATCTTGTAAAAAAAATAATCTCGAACCGGACGAACCTTGGACCGGATCTCTGGGGGGGAGGGGTCAAAGTGAGGGGAGGAGCACAGCAGCTGCATAATAGGAATAAGTCGTCATGGGCATTAGGCCTTTCCAACTATATGTCACATGTCACATGAGGGATCTCGATCTGAATTTATAAAAATGCCCTCCCCGTGGGGGCAAAGTGGGGGGAGGGGCACGGGAGATGCTTAACGTGGGTAAGTGGTCGCAAGCCTTTCCGACAATGTGTCACAAAGGGGTCTCGGGTAAATTTAGAAAAGTCACATGAAAGTTCCTGACTAAATTTATAAAAATGGCCCCCGTGGACAAAGTTAGGGGGGGGGGGAGGTGCATAAAATGAGTATGTGGTCACAGACCTTTTCAACAATATGTCACACGAAGGGTCTCGGCTAAATTCCCCGTGGGGGCAAAGTGGGGGGGAGGGCAGACACCAGAGGTGCATAACATCAATAAGTAGTCACAGACCTTCCGAGTCCAACGATAGTTCCAACGAAGAGTCCAACGATATGTTACATAAGGGGTCTTGGCTAAATATAGAAAAGTACCCACGTGAGGGCAAAGTGGGGGGGGGGGCGGACACCGGACGTGCAAAATATCAATAAGTAGTCACATACCTTTCCAAAGATATGTCACATGAGGGGTCTTGGCTAAATTTAGAAAAGTACCCCCATGGGGGCAAAGCGGGGGTGCATAACATGAATAAATGGTCACAGGCCTTTCCAATATGTAACATGAGGAGTGTCAGAACAATTCCCCGGTGGCAAAGTGGGGGAAGGGGCAGGTAGGTGCTTAATATGAATAAGTGGATTTTCTAATGATATATCACACGAAGAGTGTCGGTAAAAGTTAGGAAAGTGCTTCCCCCAAGGGGTCAACTGCCGCACTCCCTGGAATACAACCCAACTTTTTGAAATTTCATATATTATAAATAATACCCGATGGCTCCATAAAAAAATCCGATCTAAAATTATGAAAATGCAAAAAAGTTTGAACCCCCCCCCCCCCCCCACAGTGGGAGCAAAATTGGGGAGGGGGACGAAAGTCTCATAATATGAAAGCGTTATCCGAGAGCTTTCCGATTATATATCCCATGACGGGTTCAAAAAATGTTTGAAAATTGCTTCTCCGACCCCTCTCCTCAGTGGGTCCACTCTTTTGCCCCGGAATTCACGCGGCCCCCACTTTCAAAATTTTTATATTTAATAAACAATAATTACCGGAAGGCTCCATAAAAAAAATCCACATCTAAAATGATATATATTATAGAAATCGCTACGGTTTTAAAAATTTGTTCGCCCCTCGTCACCCCCAAAATTCAATTTTGGGGGAAGAAAGTTTCATAATATGAAAGAGTAGTCAGAGAGATTTCCGAAGATGTGTCACATGAAGGGTTTCATAAAAGTTTGAAAATTGCACCCCTGTGGGTCCACTCTCACGCCCCTTGAATACCCTCCGGAATTCCCCCAACTCTTATTTTAATATTTTTATATTTAATAAGTGTTATTTTTCTGAGGGCTCGGACAAAAAACCCATTTAAATGATAATTATTCTAGATATCGCTACACTTTTAAAGATTTGTCCGCGCACACCCCCTCCCCCCGCATCCTGAAATTCAACTGTGGGTGGGAGAAAGGTTCATAATATGAAAGGGTTATGAAAGAGAATTCCGATAATGTATCACATGACGTGTTCGGTAAAAATTTGAAAATCCCCCCCCCCTCCCCCCTGTGGGTCCACTCTTGTGCCCCCCGAAACTCACCAATCTCTGTCTTTTTTATTTAATGATTAAAAATTATATTTAATTTTTTTTAGTTAATGCATAATATTTATCGGAAGGCTCCATCATTTCACTGCTCATTGTCATACCTATCTCTCTTTCCAGCTCTCCCCTCGATATCTCTTCTCAGTCCTTCTTGACCGAAAACGAGAAATCAGTTTTCTTGACTATCATTGAGAGTAACATGTCGAGAATGGAAGAAAATTGATTTCTCATTCTCGGCCTTAGTTAGAAACGAGAAGAAGGAAAGCGAAAGGTTGCATCGAGAAGACAAATCTCAAGGTAAGCGGGAAGTTTTCATCGACGAGAGGTATCTCTCGAGCTAAACGAAAAGTTTGCATCGAGCAGACTTTGCACGAGGTGCGAGAGAGAGAGAGAGCGAGAGCATATTCCATCTATGTCATGATTACGTAGTCTGGGTTGGATAGGAACTTCTAGCGTAAAGGAGGGAAGTCACTGAAATAAATGTGATGTAAATCCCCGCTGAAAAAACAGAAATAGAGCCCTTTTTTATGAGTTAGAAGTTCTTTGGGTATTTATTTAGCTTTCACAGTCAGATTGACACTTGGTGCGTTTTTGGTTTAAGTCATAGTTTCTCAAAGAAGGATATAGATTAGGAGGCGTGTGATTTTGTTACATATACTTAAGTTGAAAAAGGTTGGGTTTAATTCCGTTTGTGTGGGGCATTTTTCCATTTTTACTTTCAATTTTTAGAAAATATCTGTCTTTTATGTGACAAAAATTTTGATAACATTCTATCTCAAGAAGTAATGTACGAAATTTAATAATACTTCATATTCAGTTAGACCTAGATGTAAATTGATGATGATTTGTTTGTTGTGCAAATAGCCCAACAGGTAACGCTGCTATATTTCAAAAACTAATACACGGAATTTAATCAAACTTCATTAGCTATTGCTAGAGATTGGAACCAATTCCTTGTTAGACAGGTTCACTCTTAGCAAATATATTTGTCTGGCTTCATTTCTCGATAAAGATCTTTTGTTTTCGATCAACTTTGAGATTCTACAGCATTAGACATTTAGGGGAACTTTGATCTGTATTAAATCGTTTGCCTTTACCGAAAAAAGGAAAAATGCTGTTCGATTCTAATGAGTTTGTGAATGTCTCACAAAGTAGCTACTTTGGATTTAGGTACAGATGGGCAACAGTTATGTTAGGGGCCCATTTACGGACTGGAAATCAATTCCATTTTAGACAGATTACGTCTTAGCTGGTTTGTCTAGTTATCCTCCCATTTCTTGATAAAGCTCTTTTTCTTTGACCAACCAGAAAATTCCACAGAATTAGACACGCATTCAACATTTAGGAACTTTTCCTCTATCAAACCTTTTACTTTATCGAAAACATGAAAATGAAAATCGATTGTAGCTAATGGCCCTAAGAATAAAAATGAGTTAGAAAGGCGCTACTTTATATTTGGGTACAGACAACGAAGAGTCATGTTCCAATCGCTACGGACCAAAGACCAATTCCGTTTTAGACAGTTTCTCTCTTAGTTGGTATCTTTATGCGGTTATCCTTCCATTTTTGGATACAATGCACCTGAGAATAAAATGGAGTTATTTGAACGAAATTACGAAAATTATCAAACATTTGCCTTTAGCGAAAAAGGAAAAATTCTATTTGATTCTAGCTAATACGCTTGAGAATAAAAATAAGTTCGTTAATGTGTCAGAAAGTAACTATTTTTAATTGGAATGCAAATTTAAAGAATCATTTTGACATAGATAGGGGGTGGTAACCAGTTTCCGGTTTAGACAGGTTCCCTTTTTAGCAAGTACATTTGTCTGGCTTTCTTTCCCCTTTTTCGATAAAGCTCTTTTTTTTCGATCAACGGGAAATCTTACATCATTAGATATTTCGGGGAACTTCTATCAAATTTTTGCCTTTATCGAAAATGTGAAAAAGCTATTCAATTCTATCGAATGTGCCATAGTTACGCGATTTAGACATCGCACTTTCATAAAAAAAATAAAAGGGAACTTATTTCAAAACAAAATTAGCAAAAAGATATTACAATCCTTGAAAAAACTGAAATAATGTTTTTAAAAGTAGATAAATGAACTGAAACTATTTTCTTAAGTTATTTACTGTTCCAAAATAGTGTTGTTATCATTACTTTGAACATATTTCTTGATAACATATTGATCTTATATTTGAAAAGAGCGTTTTGAAAAATTCTAAGGGATGGGGGTTACCGTGTTCAACTCATTTTGCTGGCATCTGGTTCATCTGTAGTACTCTCAGTTTACTAGACTTGCATACATAACACACATTGCCATACATAAAATAAAATTTGATATGAAAATCCATGATACTTATTATTAATATGCTCAAACATTACAAACTTAAAATATTTTACAGTGTTTTATCGAAACATTAGTATGCACACTTCATTAAAGAAATTTATACAGAAAATATCTTAAAGATATTATTCATTTAGAGTTTATTGGCTTGTATTAAAATATAGAATGGCACATAATATTCGAAATATAAATACTATAGCGGAGATGTTGTAACAAAGTTAATTTCTTAAACGCATTTCCAACAATTTGTTAATTGTCATAAACCATTAGTACAGAAAAGGGGGGGTAGGTTTAGGGATAAACATTTCTTTCAGAAGGCTTAAAAACTGATAAGATGTATTACATAACAAGTTATATTAAAATTATTAACAAATATTAGAATACAGCTTTTTAAAGGCTTCATATCAGGTGCCCCTCCATCAATTGAAGTTGAATGAAAGAAGTAATAAAAACGATAGCAGCAAACTACATTATTGCTTCTGTTTTTTCACAGGCTTTCATTTAGCTTCAAATGAAGATTGTAGATGAGGATCTTTTTACAAAGTCATCTAGCATCTCAGTGTTAAATTTACATCGATTTCTTGGTATGTTTTTTTTCTCTATCTATCTTTAGTTGCCACGTATTTACTAAAGACTTAAAAATTACTGTATAAAAACCTATAAAAGCAATTATTTTAATAATCGATTGTAAAACATCTCGATTGTAGATTCCGGGAAGTAATCGATGACTGTATCAAATAATGGAACCTGAACTAGGTTAAGTGCATGTCTTGGTAAAGTATCGTACAGATAAAATTTACGATACTAATAAATCTACAAAAGTCATCGAAATTACGATTTATAGTTGTGTAGGACATCATGAGGGCATAACAACGAAATTTACAGCTGACCCTTGACCAGAAGGACCACACACACGGAATAAAGTAAAAATAAATATAACTGGGTACAGCAAAAACTCAACCTATAAGGTTGCGCCACATAAATTCAGAGTCGACCAATGATATTCACCTGTAATGATGGGTGGCAACTCTGTATGCAAATTTTCTAGCTATATGGTATAATTTTATGTTTGCATAAATAATGTAAACAGGACAATGTCCGTTTTTTTGTTTTTTTTCAGTGTAAGTAAGAGACAGACTTCACTTGCAAATTTTATCCCAATGCTGATGGCAACAAAAAAAATAAGATGCTGCGGTTGGATTTTAGCAGATTGCTGTACCATGAATAACATATAAAATATATATATAAAAAAATAAGTTACCCCAAAATTGGCTTAAAAATACATGTGATGGCCGATTAAGGATTAATATTTTGTGTCAACATTTTTTTTGGAGACCTTTTGTGCCTACTTGTGGGACATTCTCGGAGCAACGAGAATTCTACATGCTGCTGGGGACAGTGGATCAGGTAGTCCATTATGATTTTATTCCATTGTTTTTACCAGTAATAAGCATTACCTATGAAAGTAACGGACTATGGTGATATTTCACGTGTTATAAAATTAATTAAATAGATTGATTAAATGAAATAGGTAAATATATATATAATGATGTGCATCAGCATTACTATTAAAATATATAACCCACAATATGTAAATAACCTTTTTTATTGTAAATTTTCTCCTATAATAAAATGTAATCAAGTTTGAATATGAGTAATCTTTTCTTTATTTTAATTCTTAATTAATATTTTTCTCTTATAGATGTGGGAATGTAAAATAAATAATCTATTTATCTATATGATTTACTAAAAAAATTATTATATAAAAGAAATTACAGACTTAGAAGGTAAACGATCTCCGAAAAAAATAACACAGCGCATTGATTAATTATAATTTTAAAATTTAATATATTAAATTTTCTTTGGATTTCCCTGAAGGGAATTGTTAAATTATATCGCTTACCTAGAGTCATTTGGTGCTAACACTGTACGAATAGTAAGAATCATAAAAATTAATCTCCTCATTTAAAATTTTTATTAATCAACCTCATTACCCGTGTTGCAATGTATTAAAGTTATGGATATATTTTAGCATGTATATATCATTCCAGCAACTGTATCAATTGTATTTTTTTACGATGACGATTTTCTCGATTGGTAAAATCTCGAGAATCGCCCATCACTATACTAGAGCAGATTGCCGCCCTCCTAGGGCTGCGCCCTGAGGTGGCTGCCTCACTTGCCTCATATCTGGCGCCGGCCCTGATTGTATCCTTAGGTTTTTACCACTTTTTCCCGGTAAAAAGTCAATCCTGCAACAACGTCACTTATTTTGGAAGTTATTACAATGGTGGAAACTTTTTTCATCAAAGCTTGGAGAAGGGAATGGATTTTTTGGTGTTGGGACATTTAAAGACTGCCTGGCTTAAAACATGAATGCATGCTTTAAACATATCCATGATAATGGCCATTTTTGCATTTCAACTTTGCTAGACCCCAGGTTTAAACTTGCATTTTTTTTTTATAAAGCTGAAGAAAATCATCTCAAGTTAAAATCTCAACTGATTCTACTTATGACTGCTATCTCAAACAATGATATTCCTGAAATTAAAACAAATGCAAATGCGGCAGAAACAAGCAAAGACGTACATAATGAGTCAAAGGCTGTTATTTTGGGATTGCTTCATGCAGATTTCAACTACTATTTAACAAAAACAAAACAGTTAACAAATTTAAGTCCTTACAAATGATGAACAGCAGTTATTTTCATCAATCACTCTTAGATAGAAATGAATGTTGACTAAACTGGTGGACAGCAAATTCTATTGAATGTGTAATACTTAAGCATAATTAAATTATTTTTATACTATATATCAAATTCAAATAATTAAATTTACTTTAAATTTTTAAATATTATTTTCCGTGTATTGAACGCTAAGAAAATTCAAATGATTATTAAATTTATATTTAATATTTGAAATAAAATTGTATTATAAATTTAATAAACATTTGAATTTCTTTAATGTGTAACACATAAATATAAACCTATAGGTATGTTATTTAAAATATATCAATTGATATTATTTATTGTAAATATAAATGATTTAGTTTTAGTATTAGGCTGAGCTATTTGGCCGAATACTGTATTATTTGGCCAAACCAAATATTCGGCTGTTAAGTTGAATACTGAATATCAACTGAATATTCATTGCCTCCCTAATAATTTCATTTAAAGCTATGTTTTTGAGATATGGAATTCAACAAAATGTGTATTCTGACAACGGACCACAATTTAGCAGAAAGTTATTTAATGAATTTTCAAAGCAGTGGTACTTTCAACACATGAAATCTAGCCCTCTTTTCCCTCAGTGGAATGGTATGGTAGAGAGATACATTCAGACAATGAAGATGATTTTAGAAAAGTCTTTACATGACCACAAGGATATTTATTTGGGGCTACTGCAAGTAGGGTCATTCCATGACAACTTACGTTACATTTAGGACAATTTACTGCAGTAGGGGAAACAAGGAAGGTTTGACCATAGGGGAGGTTTGACCCACCCTATCCTTTTCAGATTTAAACATTTATTTAGCTGATGAACACCAGATGACAGCATGGTAGCAAGCAGAATTAAGGAGGAATCATATGCAATATCATTTTCAGCAAGAAAACTTTTTTTTTGTTGTTGCAGGCTCTTCTCTTCTGTGCCATCTGTCATTAACAATTATAAAAGTAAATTGAATTGTTTGTGTACTTAGATTAATACACTAAAAGATAGTATACTTATTTTTTACTTTTACTTTTTATTTTAATGTGTTTTTTACATTTTTTCCCAAAATGGCTATTAAGGGAGGTTTGACCCATATCAATTCTGGGAGGTTTGGCCCGAGTCAAACCTCCCTGTTTAGTTTAATTTGATAGTCTAACACTTTTAAATTGTACAAAAGTTAGTTTTTAATAGAAATGTTGTCCTTAATTCAAATAAATCTTGTTCTTACTTTCAAATGCACTGAATATAATATAAAAATTCATTTGAAACACTTCTTGTTTATGCATTATTCTAATCAATTTAAATAGAACTGAAATCTGTTGAGGGTTAACAACTTTGTAAAGATAATCGGATAATTCTGTTAACTTTACCACCCCATACAAATCATAAGTTGCAGCGACTTGATAGAACTGTTTTTAGTACCTTCAAGATATTTTATAATTCTATTGTATTACATATGTATCATTTTCTGCATACACGGGGTTTAAAGTAATATTTTTTTCTTATCTTGAAATTGATCCGAGCTACTTTAGTTAAATATTATTGTATGAACAAGCTTCATGGTATCAGTGTATTCCAGCTTCCCTTTCTATACAAGAAAGCATACAAGGCAAACAAAGAAGTTCCCGGGCTATCTAGTGAGTTATGAAATAGCCGGGAGGAGGTAGTTTTCAGATAAGAAAAGGGGTCCCTGCTGGAAGGAGGAAATCTCTGTATGCTGCGTTTGGAACAAATGGTTCAAAAAGAAGCAAGGAGTTCTAGCAAAGACCTCAAGAAGTGAGGTTGGTGTGTGTTTAGTTGAATTTCGGGAGTGGAGTGTAGTGTGCTCCGGAAAAAGGCTTGAGTCTTTTGCGGAGAAAGTATATGCAACGGGAGGTCTTAGGGGGTGTCATCCTATAAACCTGTAAATAATTCGTATATAAATTGTTCTTTAATATTAATTGAATAAGTTTAGCCTTTTTTTATAATCCTTCTCATACCGTGTCTGACATCACAAATTTATATTGGTGTTGGCAGCATATCAAATAAAATAACATTTTTTCGAAGTCTGTACGAGTGGTGATCGTAGATCCAGCAGCTTGTGGGATAAGAAAGAGTGCAACAGCAGATTTACTTGTACTGGAATCTGCCCATTAAATTCAGATATTTTTCCTGAATCTGATTTTTTTGCTTCTCATGTCACAGATGACCAGATCTGGATGTTACAAGTTTGGCTTCAGCTGCATCTTCTAATCCATTTACCAGTGTATTGAATCTACCATCAGCATCTCTATCTACATCTGCAAGTTTTACGAATCTTTCCTTTTCCTCCGATTCTACTATATTCCATCTACAAGTTCAATGAATTCACATTTTTGGTATTTTCTACTCATAATTATTGCCTGTAGCTTGTAATAGCATTTATTTATACATTTAATTATTGCTGTAAGATTTTTAATAGCACCCAATTCCTGCGGGTCAAACCTCCCTCAAGTAGGGAGATTTGACCCGGTTTCTAGACTCTTGAAAAATCAATACTGAAAAAGATAGTTTATAATTTAAAAAGAAAAAAATAGTGCAAAATGATGCCAAACATTATAAGCTATCAAATAATGTCAATACGGAAATTATATTGCGTTTAGAAAAAAATAGAAATTTTTTTTTGTAAAAATCGGGTCAAACCTCCCATGTTTCCCCTAATATTTGTAATACTATAGCACCAAAAAATATTCAAATATAAAGTTGCCAGGATTTGCTACTTAAACCTATCCAAAGGTCAATTTGGATGAAAATTACCAAAAAAAAATTAGAATGAAAATTGCATTTTTTATGGTAACTTATGTTTGTTTTTTAGTAATTTCAGTTACCACAATAAATATCAGATTCCAAGAAATTACACTAAAATTAGGCAATTTCCATCGAAATTGAGCTTTGAATAGGTTTAATTAACAAATAATGTCAACTTTACATTTTTAATATTTTTTTTGTTGTTACATTACTAAAATTACTGAAGTAAATTGTTCTAAATGTAACGTAAGTTACCATGGAATGACCCAGTACCAATTTTAAATGAACTGCAATCACCTGCTGAGATAATGTTTGGTAGAAAAATCAGAAGTATTTTACCCCATAGAAATAATTCTTCTGAGAGATTTCTTAAAACAACAGAACAATTACAAAGTAGACAACATCTACAGAAAAAGTATTTTGACAGGAATGCAACAAAATTGAAAGCTTTTTCAAGTCACAAGAAGTTTTCATTGATAGTGAGAAGAAACCATTTGAAAAAGCAACTGCATTGAGTCCAGCTCAACGTCTTCGTTCTTATAAATTGTTAAGAGAAGATGGAAGAGTCACTGAAGAAAACAAGAAAAATATTTTAAGAGGTGCAAACAACATGAATTTTCAAGTGAAGAAGGAACATGATTTCATTGATGAAGAAACAAACTGTGTCTGACAAGATTGTTCAGTGGTAATGAGCAAAAGAATTCATTTATGTTCAGTGAGGAGTTTATTGCTAGTCCCGAACAAGTAAAGAATCAGTTCCAGACTCGAGCAGGTCGAACTGTTAAGCAACCTGGATATTTAAGACTTTGTAATATAAACTGTTTCTGAACTTTGAATAATGCAAACTTTAAAATGTGCTTAATGTTATTATTTGTTCTTTCCCTGTAGTTTTGCATGGGAGATGTAATATATCGTTTGTATTATAATCGTAGATGACGTTATCACGGATGTTGATGTGCGGCTCTTGACTGGTTTGTATTATTAGTGTTCTATCTGTGTTCGCCGGAAGATTCTGTTTTTAAAGTTCTTTGACTTTCACCATGTCTTCTCATTGTCTTTTTACATAAAAGCATTACAACCTGGCAAAATGGCTAACTTTTTAGTTGCCCTTATTTTATAGAAATACCACTAATCGCCATTTCATACAAGAAAATGCATAATAATACTAGATATAAAGTCAACAAAGTAAAATATTACCTATTTAAATTTATAGAAACATTATTTTTATATGCTTTGATGAGTTCCTGGACAATTTCAGCAACTGTTATTACCATGAGTTCATCTTTTGATGCAGTAAAATCTAAAAAAAAGGAAATACGTACATGTATTTGGGCATGGAACGGATAATAAACATAAAAAGAGAAAAAAAATGTATAAATAAATTATTCGAAAAACTTAATAATATAATTAATCTAATAATAAATACTAAATGAACTCATATTTGCATACTTTTTGTTTTATTTCGACCCATGTTTTACTCTGTCGATTTTCACGCAAAATGTAAACAAAATGTGTTGATTGATTGATCGGTTGGTCGAATGAGTTAAAAAAGGCAATAATTGTAAAAATAATTAATGATGTCTTTTTATTATGCACAATAAATATGATTATATGTATATTTAATAATTTAAAAAGTAAAATGAAAGAAAAATTATGTATATTTTTCACCATCATCAACGAGAGCAATTAAAAAAAATTAATGATTACCTTTTATGTACATTAATAATAATTATTAGATTAATTATATTATTAATGATTATTGGCTTATTACTATTTATATATAATTAAAAAATTATCTGAAAGAAAACAATATCAACCCATAATATGGCAACATTTTATCCAAACCCAAACAACAAATATGGCTGACTTATGAACTTCCTTGAAAAAAGTATGTAAGGATATATTTGGGTGAAAATTTTCCAGAAAATATCTATGCAATTCTCTTTATGAAGTATTTCAAAATATCTTCGGATAAAAGTTTGTGTGTATCGATAATTTGCCTCAGTACTGTTTGAGAAGGACTTCTATTATTTACGTCGCATTTATCAACGATTTGTGGCTGCCTATTTTTAAATTGAAGAGTTATGCCTATTTAAATTAATTGAATGAAAATATTTGATTGTTTGTGCAAGCATCGTTAAAATATCAAAATGTATTGTCTTCAGTGGCTTCTTCCAGTACTTTTAATTCCTAAGCCTGTTAATCCAGCACTTTTGCAAAATCATATGATGTTTATGCTTTTATATTTGACTGGATTTTTTCTGGAGCGCAAACCGTGCTCTATCTGCAGCCTTATTTTTGTGATAACTGTTTTCCTTATTTGCTATAGTGGTATGGGAAGTTGCATGTTTACAACATTTGCTAATTGCAACTCAGTCGCTTGCGATTTTACATAGTTTTGACTGACTATTAATATCAAAATATGCCAAATTATCGGTTCTGGTTTCGAATGTGTGATATTAATTATTAAAATATTGATGCGGAATGAAGGTTATTCTTCCAAAGTAAATCTTAAATTTTGACCATCTATCATCACAAATGTTTTATTATGCAGGTCTCAGTGATACTACTGGAAGTGCATATTTTGCATAACTTTCGTTCCCAGAATCTCTTACTTTTCCTCGTTTAAAAAAAAGAGTGTCTACGTTATGTAGCCAATGTGATTTTAAAATTGTTATTTGCAAGATTTGATTAATAAATAAATTTTGACTTATCATAAGTACTCTGAATTTGTTTTAGTATGTATTTTCATGTCCCCAGTTATCTGTTTAAGAAGAAATTGGGTCCTTTAAAAGATCCTTCACAAGTTTAATCATATAAAAGTAAAATCTGACCTTTTACAAAACAGCAAGAACCTGAATATATAACTATACTTTCAAATTAACAAAATTATTACAGTAGACTCCCTCAAATCCATACAGCTTGGGACCAGAGGTTGTGCAGATTTTAGAATTTTGCGGATTTCTGGTCATTGCTTTGTTTATATTTTTAAACAGTAATTTCAATCAAATAATACAATCAACATTATAATGAATGCTTACAATATAGTAAAATATTAAAATAATTAAAGTAGTGTGATAAACTAAAATAATAAAAATTAAGATAATTTTTAAAATGATGAAATTATTAAAAGTGGCCAAATAAATAATTAATAATGTATAATTAAATATGCATAATAAAGATGATATACATTTATCTTTAATTATTCAATGGAACTTGCTGCATAAAGGTACCTATTAATTCACATAAAGTAAGGAAATTTTATTTCAGATTTAGCCAGACTTAATAACCAAAAAAGCTTGATTAATACATAAACATATTTGGTAAAAAGATTGCGATTATCAGTGATACCAGCAATATCTTGAATTTTTTTCAGAAATTACTTTATACCAGGGGTGCAGAAAATGTTTCTACTCCCAACATTTCCCCCAATCCACACGAAAATTCCCCCAAAATTTCACGGCATGTTATAGGTAAGTACTGTATTACCGTAGGTATAGAAAATTTATTTTTCAAATATTTCTCAACTTATGCGCGAGTATATATGGCAGGGATGATTCTGAGTGAAAAAATTTTTTTTGAATTTAATCAAATTTTCCGAAAGGTTACAGCAGAGTAGGGGAAATCCACTCCCAACACTATGTATTTTTCATGGATCTTTTGACGCAATTCGCGGTTATTTCGCGATCTTTCGATGAAATTTGCGGTTATTTCTCCTTCCTTTTGACGAAATTTGTGGTTGTTTTGCGATCATTTGACGAAATTTGCAGTTTTTTGCGATCTTTTAACGAAATTTGCGATTATTTTGGGATCTTTTGACGAAATTTTCAGATTTTTTGCAATCTTTTAACGAAATTTGCAGTTATTTTGCCGAAATGCGCGATTGTTTCGCAATCTTTTGACAAAATTTGCATTTATTTCGCGATCTTTTGAGTAAATTTACGTTCATTTCGCGATCTTTTGAGTAAATTTACGTTCATTTTGCGATCTTTTGAGTAAATTTACGTTCATTTCGTGATCTTTTGAGTAAATTTACGTTCATTTCGTGATCTTTTGACGAAATTTGCGGGGTTTTTTTTTTTTTTTTGCTTTTCTTTGACGAAATAGGTTATTCATCCTTTTTTGACGAAATTCGAGGTTGTTTTGTGATCTTTTGACAAAATTTGCGATTGTTTTGCGATCTTTTGAGGAAATTTGCGACTGTTTTGCGATCTTTTGACGAAATTTGCGACTGTTTCGCGATCTTTTGACGAAATTTGCGACTGTTTCACGATCTTTTGACGAAATTTGCGATTGTTTCGCAATCTTTTGTTGAAATTTGCGATTGTTTCGCAATCTTTTGTCGAAATTTGCAATTGTTTCGCGATCTTTTGACAAAATGTGCATTTATTTTGCGATCTTTTGACAAAATATGCGTTCATTTCACGATCTTTTGACGAAACCTGAGGTTTTTTCGCGATCTTTTGGTGAAATTTGCGGTTTTTTGCGATCTGACGAAATGTGCGGTTATTTTGTGATCTTGTGACGAAATTCGCGTTTTTTCTGTAATTTTTCAGATGACCTATTTTTTTTTTTTTTTTTTTCCCCGGAACCGAATGTCTTTTTCGGAAAATTCGGAACATAATAACACCTGATATACGGTACATAATATTCTGAGATCGATTTTGTGGAGGTCGCCATACAGATATTTTTATTTGTACTGAAATTGTTCTATCTCAGGTAATTATGGAATTCGTTGTTAAAAGCGAAATCAATTGTACATGTTTCTGGAAAATTTCCCCAGGAGGTTAAAATTTCCCCCGATCCTAGATCGCCGGATCGGACATATTCTGCACCCCTGCTTTATACTTCCTTCATGAAAAAGCATGAGTTCAGTCATATTAACAAGAATTGCATATTGAAATACTTACAGAATGATATAAAAATAAAAGTCTGTAATTTTGTCCATACATCTGAACTGAAAGTTTCATTGTATTACATCTGTGATGCGTACTGTGTGACATTGTGATGCATCTGTGATGTAATACATACATTGTATTACATCGCGTGAGGGAGTCTATTGTACTAGATTTTTCCCTGTAACAAGCTATTCTGAATTTCCCAAAAGCATAATCCTATGAGAAAAATCTGCTCAGATATATTAGCCTATGAAACATTGGAACAGATGTCATATTCGCCCCATATTGGCGCAATTTTTTTCTGTCGCCAATATCATATAGGCAATAGGTACTTAACTTGCGCCAAAGTGCTTGATGTGGTAACCCGGATTATGTTGTTTATGCTGTTGATGTTTTCGCCAAATTGGCAACCGAAAAAAATCGCGCCAATATGGGGCGAATATGACATCTGTACCACATTATTTAACTGTAATTTTCCTTGGTTAAATTTTATAATGAAATACATATTAATATTTTGTAATTGGGTCCACAGACAAGACTTGTGTTAAAAATAAGTGAGAAAATAATTATTTTGAATCCTATTAAATGTTTGCTGCATACTAAAATAATAAACTTGATTACAGCACAGCAGTTAAAGATGAAAATAAGCACTCGGCGACTAAACGTGAAAAAACTGGCAACTAAAAATATGGAAAGTACCGACCAAATGCAGGATTTTCCAAAAGGGATTTCGTCACAGAAACGCAGAAAAAACTCTACGAATTTCGTCGAAAGATCACGGAAAAACGCACATTTCGTCAAAAGATTGCTTAAAAAAACGTAAGTTTTGTCGAAGGATCGCGAAAAAACCCAAACATCGTCAACAGATCGCGGAAAAAAACGTGTATTTCGAAAAAATATGATTTTTGTCAAAAGATCGCGAAAAAACCCGCACAATTCATCAAAGAAACGCTAAAAAAACCTGAAATTTCGTCAGTAAATCGCGAAAAAGCATGAATTTCGTTAAAGAATCACGAAAAAAGCGCGAATTTCGTCAAAGAATCACCGAAAAAAACGAGACTTTGTCAAAGATCGCGGAAAAAAACCGCACATTTCGTCAAAGGATCGCAGGAAAACCCGAATTTCGTCAAAGGATCGCTAAGAAGCCCAAATTTCGTCAAACAATCGCGGAAAAAACGCAAATATCGTCAATGGATCGCGAAAAAAGAGAAATTTCGTCGTAAGATCGCAAAAAAAAAAAGGCAAATTTCGGCAAAAGTTCGCGAAAAAATGGCAAATTTTGTCAAAAGATCGCGAAAAAATGGCAAATTTCGTCAAAAGATATTGAAAAAATGGCAAATTTCCTCAAAAGATCGTGAAAAAATGGCTAATTTCGGCAAAAGATCGCGAAAAAATCCACAAATTTCGTCAAAGTGGTGTGAAACAGAACATAGTTCGTGCCGGGAGTAGATTTCCCCCCCCCCCCCCCCCACCTCTGTTGTAAACCTTTCAGAAAATTTGCTGTGAATTTCAGATTTTTTTTTTTTATTCAGAATCGCCCCTGTTTATTAAAACAATATGAATTAAAATATTTTTATTTAGTACATAAGTTATTTATTTATTCTAAACTAGGGATATACCGAATAGTCGATTCGGTATTCGGTGATTCGGCATGTAAACCGAATATTCGGCTTCGGCCGAATACTTAAAAGTATTCGGCCGAATAGTTGCAGATAAGTATTTTCTGAGAAGCAGAAGAATTCTCTTTTACTTAAAAGTAGAATAAGATAAACGATGAGTTTGAATATTATGTGCATGAGTTCAGAGTTCAGCTGCACTACAAAAAACAAGTCAAAGGCCATTTTTAATTAAAAAAAAAGCTTTTTCCTTCCTAAAATAGTCGACATAAGGGTGAAATCAAAACAACTGTCTACAATAGAGGGGAAAAAAAGTAAGGAAGATGGGTATCTTTCCCTTATCATTTAATTTTAATAACTTCTACATTAGTTTCTTTCAAACTTATTTAATGTGTATTTTCTTTAATATACTTATACACATCAAATAAGCATGTCAGAGTTCATCTCTGTATATCTAAGGTGTATATTAAAGAAAATATACACATGAAATAAGTATATCCCTATGCTTATCCTATAGCTTTATAACCATTAAATTAAAATCGCTCAAATTTATTATCTTCATCACCACAATGTTAAAATATTAATCAAAATATAAATATTTATCAATAATTTGGCAGAAAATGGTTAAATCTACAAATTGATATACCTTTTGTATTTGAGAACATTCCTATTCAATATGTTTATAATTAGACAATCAGTAAATCAGCTTAATAACAACATTGTTTCTTTTTATTCGAATGAACTTTTGTTTTTCTGACAATCCTTATTCTTAATAATAGCCTGTATAATACTTTCAGAGATTATTTTGGGTACTGACTAGAGATAAAATAATAAAAAAAATAAGTGATGGTTTAATGAATTTATGAGAACTGAATTAAAGTATTCAGAATTTACTTTTAGTTTATTAAAAAAGCTAATATATGCAAAAATGTGTATCGAATACCGAATATTCGGTGCACACTTCGACCGAAGATTCGGTATTCGGCAATATTGCTGCTTCGGTCAATCCCTACTCTAAACTCATATTTTTAAATTAAATATTCAGTGACATAAATGTACTTAGTACTGGCTACTAAAGAAATTATTCCTAGTAGCCAGTAACTGGCTACTAAAAAAAAGCAACCTACCGGCCAGTGGCCACTAAGGAAAATTCCTTATTTTCATCTTTAACAGCAGTATATTTAATTTTTTACCAAACCACATTTGCTAAAATATGTGGATTGACTGTGGACCCAATTATCGAACTTACCTGAAATACATGACAGAATGTGAAATTTTAAAGCTTTAAACACCAATTTTTTTCAATTTTATTGTTTATTTTATTAACAAAGTTTAATTAGGATTTTATTCTAAAATAGGAATTTCTCTGGCAGAATTTAGGGCGATTCCGTGGCGAGTGTCACACACATAACACAGGCTTTAACTTGCATTTATTCAATTATTTATTAAATTTTAATGTTAATTCTGATTTTAAGTGGTATGGTAAATAAGTTAAAATTTAAATGTGTGGCAATAAAACTCACAGAAGTATATCATTTCATTTCATTACTCAAAATGTGCTTTTTTTCTACTTCAGAAAAAAGCACATTTTGAGTATGAAATTAAATGATATATTTCTGTGAGTTTTACTTACACACATTTAAACTAAAAAATATGTTAACTTATTTACCATACCGCCTAAAATCAGAATTAACATTAAAATATTATAAATAATTGAATAAATGCAAATTAAAGCCTGCGTTATGTGTGTGATTCTCCGCATGGAATCGCCCTGTAATCTTTACATTAGAAAATTAAAATTTGTTGCAAACCACATAAAGACTTATAAAATGATTAGTATTTAAGTAAAAATAATTTGTATAAAAAAAAGGCGATTTTGGATAATGAATGTGCTTTTCAAATTTGTATGATTTGAGTGATAGGAGAGAGTGGGGAGGAATGGCACACTTTTTATAAAAAATAAGAAAATCACTTTGCTTGACATAAAAACAAAAATTTCAATTTATAGAATACAAAAAGTAAACACTTTCTAATGTCCTTGAACAGTATAGAAACATAATTTGCTGAAACACTTTTATAATTAAAGAAATTGTAAGTTTCAAAATATGTCTCATACCTCCCCACTTACAGGGAGGTATGGGACAGCTAAAAAAAGTATGATAAAGCACAAATAGTCTAATGTTGTCTACATATACAGTCTAACAAAGATTGTAGGTTGGTAATGTCTTGTGCCCAATATTATAGGTCAAAATTGGGAAAATTCATTAGCGGCCACTGGCCGGTAGGACTAATTTTTTAAGTGGCCACTTTCTTTAAACTAGTGGCCACTTTTTTATTTCAAAATGCTAAACAGTAAAATTTCTATAAGTATTAATTTAAAACTGAGTAGTTGAAATAAATATGTTAATATAAATATATAACCAAAGAAAGTAGAATCCTTGATGAAATGCAAGAAATCTTTATTATCTCCTTGTAAAAAAGTGGCCGCTGATAGACAATTTTTCACTAGCCACTTTTTTTCCTTTACTGGCCCTATGGCCGGTGGCTAGTGCTAATTTTGACCTTTACCCAATATCAAATGCCAGTATATTTTCATTCAGGATTCCATAATTCAGGAAAATCCAGAATTGTCAGTCACAGATGACATTCAAAAATCATCAGTTCAATTTATTTACATTTTGAAGTAAATGACTGTATTATCAATGTTATAATTAATATATTACTCTCTTAAAAATATTTGCATATTAGTGATTTACATTCATCTTATTAAAAAGAAAGAATTTGACGTCCCATTCCTCCCTTTGCTGGCATGTCCCATTCCTCCCCACTACCTTCTTTTATCTTAAATTTCTTGTATACACAAAAATACTGATTTTACACTTAGTTTAAATTATGGATAACATACAGTATAATGTTCCATAAATAGGAAAACTATTGCATCTAAGTATAAACAAGTCATTAATATACAAAAAGTACATGAAACAAATTTACTTTTGATTCCTAAAATAATCTTTTTCTTTATACACTTGCAAGCTTATGCAGATCAACAACTTTTTTTCAACCGAAGATTAGGCTACCATTGCGCCATCTAGCGTGCGATTGATTAAATGTTTAGAATGATGCATAAAGAGAAAAACCTATTGTCTCATTCCTCCCACTCTCCCCTATTTATTTCTGGGGATGCTGGGTTTTATCCATGCCAGAAAAAGTCAGCTATTTTTTTTTCTGTTTACTATCACTTAAAGAAGGAGTCTTTTCTTTAAAAGTACAAAAGGCCAGATAGTTTTAAAAGAAATGTTTATATTTTCATAAATATATTTGTTATTCTTACACAAATGTATACAAACATTGTATACAGGGTTTATGAAACCATATATTAAATTTTCAGATCATTCCTAGTGCTATATTTCTTATTCAATTTGTTGTTCGTGCCCTGTAGTTTCAGAAGGGAAGGGACCTGCTGCATCTGCCTACTCTTTGGCTTAAAAAAACCCTTCTTGCCTTTCATTCAAAAAATAGTAGCCTTCTTGGCTCTCATCCAAAAATAGCACCCTTCTTAAAATTTTAGCATACGTGTGGTGTAATAGCAGAGTTTCTCTCCAAAAAGGGCAAGGTGCTGCTGGTGGAAAAAAGGGCACTTTTTTATTTTTAAGGGACCGCTTCACTATATTCCGTGATTTAAATCCATTGTTAACCTATGCAAAATTTTAAAAGCACGATTACTCATTACCTAATATAATTATTAAAATACGGTTTCCACCATCAGAAAGTAGACGTCACGTGCTGACGATGTGCCTTTTTTAAAAATTGTTTTCTTAAATTAAAAGTATGTAAAATATCCCTATAAACTTTGAAATTTCTACCAGATGAAATTTTATGATCATCTTAAAGATACTTAAAATTTTCTGAGACAATTTTTAAAAACATGCATCGTCTGCATCTGATGTCTTTTTTCTGATGGTGAAAACCATATTTTAAAAAATGTCCAACAAAATTTTTAAGTAATTCATACATAAATATACATAATAATTTTTAATTAATTATACGTGTAGCCTGAGTTGGTTAAATTCCATATAAAATAAAATGTAATTAATTCATCAACGGCACAAAATTATTTTCTAATTATATGAATTTCATCTAATTAAAAAGTGTTTTAGGTGTACATACCTTATCTTCTATAATGATTTTTGTAAAAGATCATCTGTTATACTAGAACTTTCTCAAAGAGTATTCGAAACACTTCTACCTAGAGATGGGAATGCTCGGAAAAAACCCCAGAAAATTCGGAAAAAAAAAACTGTTTTTTTCAGTTTTTTCCCGAAGGTTTATTTTTTAATTTTTCCAAACTGGAAAAATTGAAATTTCATTTATAAAATAATGTATTCAAAATTTCGTAATAGCTACATTCTGATACTTTTTATTTTATTTATTTTTGTGTTAAGTGTCTCACATGAAAACATTAATCTGAGAAATCTGATCTATAAGAAGACTTGAAAAGGTCCTTTAAAGGGTTCTTCACATTTTTTTCTATTTTGAAACACAAAACCCTTCACAAAATTTCTCTTAAAAATAGCATTTAAAAAAAAATTTAATCTCCAAATTGAATCTTTCACAAATGCAATGATTGAAGAAAACAAAATCTCATGTCATATAACAGCTGAATCTTATCACGTTGTATATATATATGTATGAAGAACTTTATATAAAAATGTCTAAATAGGAACCTAAATATAACAGTAATTTCTAATTCACAAATTCTGATTACATTTTGTACAAGTATATATATATACAAAGGAACAAAGGTTCACAATTTCACAAACACAGGATTACATGAAAAAAAATCTAGATATATGCCTGGTAAGATAATTAAATGCAACTTCTCTTGTTAAAAATGAATTCATGTGCAAAATTATTTCAATAATATGCTGATTAATGGCAATGGTAAAATTGAAAATGTAACATAAAATTTTAAACACGCATTTATTTTTAATGCCATAGCTGCAGTTAATCATGTAATTAGTAATTTAAAAAAAATAAGGTACTTTTCAGTTAGCCAGGCGCCAGTGTTATATGTACATATATATTGGCCATTTTTATTTATATACATATATATTGGCCAGCGTGGAGGAATTTGGCCACCTACCCCCCTTATTTTACCATGAATTCACAAAATAAATCATGGCCCTCGGCTAGGCTGCCATAAGTTGATGACCTTGGCTATACGTATAATGGATGATTCCTATCTTCAGAAAATCGTTTACAGGAACTTGAAGAAGAATTAGAAAGAATCAACTGGGACATCCTAAGATTATGTGAAGTAAGAAGAAAAGGAGAAGAGAAGATAGATCTTGCCAGCGGCATGTATTATACTACAGAGGCACTGAAGATGGAAGAACAAGCGGTGTGGGATTTCTGATTCATAAAAGGTGGAAGAATCACATCGTAGAATATGATAGTGCATCAGATAGAGTTGCAAGGTTAGTACTACAGGTGTCCAGAAGATACAAACTGCAAATTACCCAAGTTTATGCACCAACAGTAAGCTATACTGATGAAGAAGTTGAGGATATCTATGAAGAAGTAGCTTCAATGCATCAAAAGGGAAAATGCTACATAAAATTAATAATGGGAGACTGGAATGCTAGAATTGGAGAAAAAGAGAAAGGCGAGTTATCAGTAGGAAATCATGGATATGGGGTGCGAAATGAAAGAGGAAACAGATTGAGTTTGCAGAATGTGAACAGTTGTATATCATGAATTCTTTTTTCAAGAAAAAGCCACAAAGAAAATGGACATGGCGTTGTGCAAATGGCTCAACAAGTGAAATCGACTACATCTTAACAAACAAAAAGCATCTTATTCAGGATTGCAGCGTTCTCAATAACTTCAATACGGGGATCACAGGTTAGTTAGATGCAAACTGCTGTTAAATACTAAAGTGGAAAGAATGAAGCTTTTGCAACACTCAAAGAAATCAATCGATATAAATAATCTCCAGAAACATAAAGAAGAATTCCATTTGGAACTTAAAAACCGTTTCCAAGTACTTCAATCAACTTTAGAAGAAGAGCAAGATGTTACAGTAGTGAACAAGAAACTAACCATTACTCTACAAGATATTGCAAAGAAGATAGCCGGCGATGCACAAGTATAGCAGACAAAGAAAATAACAGAAGAAACAAGAAGATTGATGAAGAAACGCAGAGAATTTAAAATGAAGAAAATCTATCCTAAATCAAGAGTTGAATATGCTGAATTGTGTAAAACGGTAAGAAAATGTGTTACAGAACATATCAGAAAATTTAACTCTGATCTTGTCAAGAAAATTCTAGATGATAACAAAAGTTTAAAATCAGCTAGGCACAAACTTTGTGTTGGAAGAAAAGGTATTTTTGCACTAAAGAGGGCAGATGGAACAATCACCAAAATCAATAAAGAAATAGTACACATTGTCGAAAAATTCTGTAACGATTTATAGAAATGTGAAGACCAAAGAGAAATCAACCTATATGATCCACGAGAAAACTTAACCGAAGCCATAATCCCAGTGATGACAGACGAAGTTTTACAAGCCATTAAATTTATGAAAAAAGGTAAATGCCCAGGAGAAGATGGAATTACAATCGACCTTATCAAAGAAGCAGGAGAAGAATTTGCAAAAATGCTATCCTTACTGTTTTCCAAATGTCTCAAGAAGTCCGATGTACCAGAAGATTGGAATAATGCTGTGATGGTGCTACTTTACAAGAAAGGAGAGAAGGAAAACATTAAAAACTACCGTCTGATCAGCTTACTATCAGTGATTTATAAAATTTTCATCAAAGTTTTAACAACAAGACTTGAATCAGCTCTGGACTCAGCTCAACCTAGAGAACAAGCAGGATTCCGAAGTGGATTCAGCACAATGGATCATATCCAAATGGCAAGGGAACTCATTGAAAAGCATAAGGAATATAATTTGCCTCTTTGCCTTGCCTTTATTGATTATGAAAAAGCATTTGATTCGGTCTACACATCAGCAGTAGTAGAATCTCTGGAGGACATTGGTATAGACAAACCTTACATCAATATTGTAAAGAAGATTTACAAGAAAGCAACAGCAACCATCCACTTGGACAAAGGAAAAGCAAAGATCAAGCTTGGAAGAGGGGTAAGACAAGGAGACACCATTTCACCTAAGCTTTTTACGGTTGCCTTAGAAAATATTTTCAAGAAGCTGGATTGGGAAAACAAAGGGATTAGAATAAATGGGGAATATTTAAGTCATCTCCGATTCGCTGACGACATTGTAATTTTCAGTAACAGTCCTGAAGAATTGGAAAATATGCTAAAAGAGTTGGCAGAAGCTAGCATTAATGTGGGATTAAAAATAAACTTGGAAAAGACTAAGGTGATGCTCAATTCATTTGCATCAAAAAAGAAAATTGTCTACAACACTGAAATTAAAGAAGTGCAAAGTTATGTGTACCTTGGGCAGGAAATATCATCGGATAATAGTATCATGAATGAAATCAATAGAAGAATAAGAAATGGATGGAGTGCTTTTGGGAAGAACAATATTATTCTGAAGAGTAGCATGCCCCTTTGTTTGAAAAGAAAGGTATTTAACCAATGTGTTTTGCTTGTGCTAACTTATGGAGCAGAAACAAGGACGCTAACAAAACGGATGGTACAAAGATTACAAACAACACAGAGAAGTATGGAAAGATGTATGCTAGGTATAACTAGAAGAGACAGAAAAAGAATAACCTGGATAAAAAGTCAGACGAAAGTTTTTGACATCATTGAAAGAATTAAACAGCTAAAATGGAAATGGGCTGGGCACATTGCAAGAAGACAAGACAATAGATGGAGCACAAACACCCTACAGTGGTATCCCAGGGATGTAAAACGGCCAAGAAGACGACCTCAAGTAAGATGGAGTGATGAAATCAGAAAAGTAGCCGGTGTAAATTGGATGACTAAAGCACTAGACAGAAAACATTGGAAAAATCTGGGGGAGACCTACATCCAGCAGTGGATTGAAAACGGTTGATGATGATGATGATATATATATGTAAATATACATATATATTTACACACATATATATATATATATGCGTTTATATATACAATATGTGTATATGTATATATATCTATATTTACATATAAGTATGTATATAAATATATATATATAACACTGGCGCCGGCTAACCGAAAAGTACCAAAAATAATAACAGCATGCATTTGACATTAATTACTATTTTCAAGCTCTTTTCCTTAAATATAGATTCTCAGACTTATCTAACTATACATATTTTTTTATATAGAAATGTAGATTAAATAAACTTTTCGAAGAAAATGTAAACAACTTCCTGTACAAGATTGTGTTGAAGGAAGTTTTTATACTTATTAAAAAATACCATCTGTTTTTATTACATTACCTAAAAGAATTTTTTTTTATTTTTTTATTACATTCATATTAAAGAGAAGAAAAACAAATTTTTTAGTTTTCATTTTTTCAAACTTATTACAAAATTTATAGTTAATGTTATTAAAGTCTTCATTCTGCAGGGTGTCTACAGAATCTGGAAATCAGGGAATCATGGGAAAATCAGGGAGGTTTATCAATCTGGAAAAGTCAGGGAACTTTGTAAAAATACGCGAAAATCAGGGAAATTTGTCTGTATGTGAAAATATTTGCACTTTCACCTTGCCAACAAGACTGATTCGTGTATTTTATATACCATATTTTTTCGCATACTGATTAGTCTTTCCCAATATTTAAAAAAAGATGCACATGGTATGAGTTTTTGATATTTAACGTAAATTAAGGTGATCCGATGTCCTCATTTTCTGTAGATGGCGCTTATATTGAGTGCAATTTATCTATTTTTGAAAATTTTAAATGGTCCGTTAGCATAACCTCACCAGACGGCCAGCTTAATCCAAGCTATCCCATCAGATGTAGATATGTCTTAAGATTGAACATTTTTCAAAAAATAAGGAAATTTTCTTGTCACCGGATATCCATTGGCCACCATATAAAGTTGTTGGACTAAATTTTGAGTTTGGATTTATAAAACTGTCAACCAATACTTTATGAATATTAGGCAATTTTTATGGTTTCTCTTGTTTTTTCTTCCAAATAAGATATTAGCAAGCTGGATTAGATAAGTGTGTTATATGAGGAAGAAGCATACATGAAAAAATACCGTATGTGTATTATTGTTAATAATAGAAATCAGGGAAGTCTGATAAAGATAGTCAGGGAAATCATGGAAAAATCGGGAACTTTTTTTTTTGCAATTTCTGTAGACACCCTGTTCTAAATCAGCTGATTCTGCACTGCTAACACTGTCTGTCTGAAGTCTGAACTAAATGTGTGGAAAGTATGTATAAAAAGTTTGGTTTAGTTTTATAACACAGGTCTGCAGAAAAATAAATTTTTTCAGCTGCATGGGATATTTTTGGTTAATTGTGTGTTTTTTTAGAGCGCTGAATCCAAAAATGACTTCCATTTCCCTCCATCACATACAGTATTGTTGCAAAACATGGGAGTTTACATTAGAAAAGCACCACTGCAATGAAAAAATCAGTATTTTATTACAAGCAGCTGTGTTCCAAATTAAACTTTCCCTCTTGATTACACTTTGCATTTCAGTAGTTGTATGAATTATAGTAGCAGCGCAGCTTATGTCTGTGTGTAACTGCTTCTGTTCCTTCCTCAAATTCCTCGCATTTTCTATTTGTAGTACTGTGTTTTGTAGTTCATATCTCTTGAGTGTCAGTCTTAGAAGTATGAAATTAGCATATGGAAACATTTATTGGATATGGTTTTTTACTCAAGAATATGATAACAGATTTTAGGCTAAAAAGAGAAATTTTATGCTTAATTAAACTAAAAGCATCATTTTTGCGAGAAAACTTGATGTGATGGATTTTTTTTCCCCCCCGGTTTTAGTGAGTCTAACAGTCAATAAATCGTATGCAGGTTTTTGGTTGCAGACCTGTGTAATCCAAACTAAAACTTAGTTTTGGTTTGAGTTTAGATTTAGACTATAAAACTAAATCAAAACTTTTAAAACTTGGTTTGAGTTTAGACTAAAGAGAAATGGGTACTTTTCGGTTAGCCAGGTGCCAGTGTTATATATATACACACACACACATATATATATACACACATACATATGTGTATATGTACATATATTTATATATACATACAGATGGGTGACAAAATAATACAAACACCTATGACACCAATGGCGTACGAATTGCAACTCTTCCATAAATGTTCAAAGCATGAAGTTCCCATTGGACAGTTTTTGCTGAAATGGGATTCTGGAGATGGCTATTTATCTCTGACGTTATCTGGGATAAAGATTGCCTGCGCTTTCTGACTGCTATGGGGGTCAACTCTCTTTTATCCCTCTCAGAAAGCTTTCTTTTCCGTCCACTGTTGTACTTCGCAGATGACATTTTACCGCATTTCGTGTACGCTGTCATAACGCTTGACTCAGTACTCTGGCACGCCCCAAATAATTGGCTGTTTCCGTCATGGGGCAACCAGCACACCGCATTCCAACAATCATTCCTTTTTCGAACTCTGACAAGTCAGTCATTACTGAGATTTCCCGAGCGTATGGTAAGCGCATGCAACACCTATGACTGATGTTGAGCGACTGATACCTTACCTTTCATAACCACTAGGTGGCAGAATTGAGTGCAAAGTGACATGTGCATTCTGGTCCTTTGAAATGGACCATACTTTTTTCATGGGTGTTCGTATTATTTTGTCACCCATCTGTATATTGTATATATACACCACACGTATCGTATATATATGTATATATACATATATTGTATATATACCCCACGTATATATATTTATATATACATATATTCAGTGACCCGGAGCCGAACAATTTTTGATGCTCCAGCTCCGCTCCTAGAGAAAATACTGTGGCTCCGGCTCCGACTTCACGCTTTTGAGTTGCAGATTTTAATTTGCAGATTTTAATTTACACATTTACAACTTTTTGCTCACAAATACTTTCTACCTTCATTAAAGATCTGAAAATGCATTTTTCTTCTCATCAAACTTGAAATGCTTGTTCAGAAAATATGACATCTTTTAGCTTTTGCTTTTAAAATAGAAAGTTTGGTGGAATTTTAAACACAAAAATCTTAAATTTCTTCTACACTTTTCAAACAGCCAAAATTGTACAACTACACATGTAAACAACAGGCGGCCATATTTGTTTTCAAATAGTGTTGTCACTTAGTTCAAGTAGAAGTAAAGTAGTGTTACCATGTTTTGAGAAGTTTTCCTTCTCTAATAATAATAATAATAACCTAAAAAATGATAAAATCAAAATACTGAATAATGATGTAATTAAAATATTTTAAGCCTAAAAATTTAAAAGACTGAAAAAAAAAAAGATTTAAAAGAATATTAAAAACTAAAGGAGCCCTGGAGCTGGGGAAAATTTAGAGCTCCAGCTCCAGGGAAAACACAGCTCCGGAGCGCTCCGGCTCCAGGCTCCAGCTCCGGCTCCCTGCATATATTGTATATATACTCCACGTATATCTATTTATATATACATATATTTTATATATACCCCACGTATATATGTATATATACATAGATATGTATGTATAACACTGGCGCCCGGCTAACCGAAAAGTACCGAAAAATGTAATATTGTAAAAATATACATTTTTTAAACAATGGAAGATTTGAATATTGATATTTATAATAATGACGGAACTGCAACAATTTGTTTCTTTAAACTAGCATCATATACTTAAAAATAAATACTTTGGAAATGGGATGTATAATATATCAATACAAAAACCCTTAACGGGTTAAAAGTTTGAGACGCAGCACTTTATCTTATGCTCTAAGAATTTTAAACATGGAACTTAAAAATAATGATATCAAATTTTGAGTGACGCTATGCTATTAATTATAATCTCTCTATGTATTATTTATTTCATCTTTTTTTCTTCATAATCGCATGTGCAAAAATTATGTTGAATTTAAAAAAATGTATAAAAGTTTATTCATTGATGCTTTAACATTTACACCTCTCATAAATTCCAAGTATGAGTCTTAAAATATATATCAAAATTTTAGTGACGCTTTGATGTGGCTTTAAACGATTTGTTTTAAAATTAAATTTAAATTATTTTTGTTTTGGCTAAGATATATTCACACATCTAAATAATAGTTTTAATTTTCCAATATACTTTAAATATGTCACTTTCACTGAATTTATATAATGCATTTAAATGTACTTATTTGAATAAATTGATTTATCCTTTGCCCAATGCTATTAAAAATTTAAAATAAGATTTACGTAAATAATTTTTTTGCCTCATAGTATCCATTTGAATACATTTCACTTAGTTTGGGTACAATGACGCAAAAAAAATTATTTACGTAAATCTTATTTTAAATTTTTAATAGTATTGGACAAAGGATAAATCAATTTATTCAAATAAGTACATTTAAATGCATTATATAAATTCAGTGAAAGTGACATATTTAAAGTATATTGGAAAATTAAAACTATTATTTAGATGTGTGAATATATCTTAGCCAAAACAAAAATAATTTAAATTTAATTTTAAAACAAATCGTTTAAAGCCACATCAAAGCGTCACTAAAATTTTGATATATATTTTAAGACTCATACTTGGAATTTATGAGAGGTGTAAATGTTAAAGCATCAATGAATAAACTTTTATACATTTTTTTAAATTCAACATAATTTTTGCACATGCGATTATGAAGAAAAAAAGATGAAATAAATAATACATAGAGAGATTATAATTAATAGCATAGCGTCACTCAAAATTTGATATCATTATTTTTAAGTTCCATGTTTAAAATTCTTAGAGCATAAGATAAAGTGCTGCGTCTCAAACTTTTAACCCGTTAAGGGTTTTTGTATTGATATCATTACTTTTTTGAGGTTATTGAAAAAAATAAATAAAACAATAAACACACACAAAAAAATTAAAGACCAATACAAAGAATTCATAGTCAGGATTTCCATTCACCTTCAATCTCTCCCCCCTCCCTCCCCGCAAAAAAGGATGACCATACTTCAATTTTAAAGAGCACCGCGCAATGAGATTTTTATAAGAACTCTTTGGTAAGTTATGAAAGTAATGTACAACATGCATGTTTAGAGGGTATTTCTGTTGGTTTGTTTCAGAGATATAAAAAGCTATGTTAAATTTTACTATATAAAAAATTTACTTTGTTAACAAAAATAGCAAGAAATATTACTCTTTAAATCTTTATATATACTAGGAGATCGTACCCGGGGCTTCCCGGGTTAAAGAATATAGGTAACATTTTTTTTTTATTTATTGAAAACTAATAATTTTTTTATGTGCAATAATTTTTTTAGATTGTTCACTTACAATAAAAAAGAATTTAAATTAGATTTAAATTAGAATTTAAAAAGAATAAAAAAGAATGGGAAACACGAATTATACAATCAAATAAATTTTTGAAATTTATCAAAAGCGATATTTTCTTATTAGCCGTATGCTAAGAATTATTTAACCAAGATTTTGCTACTTATGGCATCCTTTTATATTCTGATAATTTTTGAGCTTATACGTGTCTGTTAAATTTGTGTATTATTTTTATTATTTTATTTATTTATTCATAGGAAGTTTTTTTAATGGGTATTAGCCGTAAGAAAATGATGAACTCTTTATTTTGTTTTAAGGGCAAACGGATTCATTTTTCGTAATCGAGTTCCGCGTGATATAGATAAATTAAAAATTATTTCATGCTTTAAAATTGTTTTTAAAACCATAGACAATCAGTAAACTGAGATGAACTTTGCAAAAAAATTTCATTTGAAAAAAAAATCCTATTTGGTGATCTAAAAATTTAAATTGTACGATTACAAATATGTTAGATTTGTGTTCTTCCAATATTATTCTTTTATTTGTTGATAAAAGAATTCTTAATTTTGTTAATTTGTCTTTTACAAATATATTAGATTGGTGTTTTTTTAAATATTATTCTTTTATTTGTTTATGAAGGAAGTATTAATTTCGTTATGTAAAAATAGTCAGAAACAAATGCTGAAAAATGTTTGTTGCTTTATGTGTAAAATGTTTATTATTATTATATGTTGAAACCGGCACGTGATAAGATAAACTTAAAAAAAATTCATGCTTAAAAATTATTTACAATAACATAATACATCAGTCAATTAAGATACAGTTTTTAAACAAATTGCATTTGAAAGTATATTTTTTCCCTATGCAACGAAAATTGAAAATGTACGACGGTCAGAAGATTAAAAAAGTGCAGTAGCGAAAATTTCAAGAACGAAATTTAATCGTGAAGATTTGCCATTCGCAAAATGACCTTAGCATTACGCACAGATACGTTTGTTCTTTATAATATAGATACGTAATCAGTAAAATATAATAAAGATCAGTTATTAGGATGTGGTTATTAATTGAGGCTCTTATGCTTGGTATTCCGGAGTGAAAAGCAGCACTTTTCACCTTTTCAAATTTTGCATATGCACTTCTCGTATCCATCTACATCATTTTAAAAATAATTTGCATTTTGTTTGATCATTTTAAAAATCCTTTTAACTCAAAACTTGAAGTCACGATTGTCAGCAACAACTTATTATTATGTATTGAAACTGGCACGTGATAAGATAAAATTTAAAAAATCATGCTTAAAAATTATTTTAGAAAATATAATACATCAGTCAATTAAGATAAAGTTTTTAAACAAATTGCATTTGAAAGTAATTTTTTTCCCTATGCGACGAAAATTGAAAATGCACGATGGTCAGAAGATTATGAAATTGCAGTAGCGAAAATTTCAAGACCGAAATTTAATCGTGAAGTGTTGCCATTCGCAAAATGACGCCAGCGTTACGCACAGATACGTTTGTTCTTTATCATATAGACACTTAATCAATAAAATATAATAAAGATCAGTTATTACACTGTAAAAAAAACACTGTAAATTTGCCAGAACAAACTCGATCACAATGAATGTGCTGTATCTTTCTTTGGTTTCCTGACTATATAAACATGGAAAATACAGTAGTTGCGTAAAATTAACTACAATGTGCTGACAATTTGGACGCCAGCACAAACTGCTGGCGTCCGAATTGCCAGCACATTGTGCTGTTAATTTTACGCAACTACTGTATTTTTCATGCTTATATAGTCAGAAAACCAAAGAAAGATACTGCACATTCACTGTAATCGAGTTTGTGCGCGAGATGAACAGTACTTTGTACTGTAAAAATGTCGTTTTTTTTTACAGTGTAGGATGTGGTTATCAATTGAGGCTCTTATGCTCGGTATTCCGGAATGATAAATAGCAATTTTCACCTTCTCAAAATTTGCATACGCACTTCTCAGATCTATAATCATCATTTTTTTAAAAATTGTATTCTGTTTGATCCTTTAAAAATCATTTTAACTCAAAACTTGAAGTCACGATTGTCAGCAACATCTTTTATGTGAACAGACGCACTCTTTACTTGAGATTCTAATCCCAATTCCGGAGAGTAAAAATTTCCGTAATTTGTTTTTTAGACTCATTTGTGCCGCATGTTTAGTTTTATCTAAGAAAGGGATCGTTTTCTTTTAAACATGACTTCATTTTCACTTAAATAAGCATTTCGCCTAGTGTCTGAAACTTAGTATCAGCACACATGCAGAAGAAAAAACAATATAGAAAATTTATGAGGAAAAATGCGTGTTTTCAAAAGCCGTATGTCATTTTCCGTTTTATGCCACTAATATAATATCCTGCTCCAAATGGGATTTTTCGACACTAAACCCTATACAACAATTTTTATCAATAATTTTGAATTTTTATCAGAAAATAGCATGAATAAAGATAAAAATACCTCATTATTTCTCTCTTGTCTGTAATACTGAAAGCTATCTAATTTTCACCATTTTGAAGAAATTTCATAAAATGCTTTTAAAATTAAAATATAAAAGTGGGGATAAAAAAGAAAAAAAAAGAAACAGATAGTGATCTACAAATGAAGAGTTTTCAGTAAAAAAAAAAAAAAAAAAAAAAATAGTAAAATTGGTTCAGTGAAAGATCAGGGCAGATGACTAAAACACACACTTCTGATTTAAATGTATAGATTATATAAAATTAGGAAAAATTAAATTAAGCAATTTATGTTATTTTGATAAAATTATAGTAGAATGTCCTAAAGAATAGCATGAAAATTTTATTATTCGAGAGAATTTTGGACAAAAATTTCAGAACATGATGTTATTTTAAATCACGAATTATTTGTTTGCCCTACTAACTCGGCGAAGCAAATCCTACCAGGCGAGAATAATCAATTTCTGTAATATAAATCGCTATTATTTGCATGTATAAAATATGTATATGCTCTTTTATAAATACACTTTAAATTTTTGTAAATCATTGCGTTTTATCAGTGTGTTATTTCGCTTGTATTATTTTCAAAAGTGAAGCATTTTCACCCCTGAAGAATTTAAATGCAGCTGGGCTGTGAAAATGGCGCGCTTCTACAAAACATAATTCAGGTTTAAGAATTAAAATACACGCTTTTTTATAAAATGACGTCATTTGCATCCGCTAAAGCAATCGACTTTTACAACCCGGTCTTAAACTTCGTCTATAGAAAAGTATGCATATGACGTCATTGTCACGGAATAACAGACAATATTCTTGACATAGCACATATTTTAATTTCAACCTTTTTTTTCAGGTTTTATGAGAAAATGGCAACAAACAGATACAGATCTCCTATTTTCGACTATTTTGCATTTACTTTCAATGACTTTCAATAGAAATGGGGTACTTTTGTTGCCACTATAAGAAAAATGGTATTAAAAGCTACAAAAAAATTAATATCTCAAAAACAAATTGAGATACAGCTTTCAAACAAATTGCATTTAAAAGAGCATTTTTTTCCTTATATGACGGTGTAAAAATTTAAATTGTGCGATGTTTAGAAGTTTAAAAATTTGCAGTAGAGAAAATTGCAAAACCAAAATTTCATTTCAAATTTCAAAGTGTTGCCATTCGCAAAATGACGTATGCGTTACGCACAGATATGTTTGTCCTTTATAATATAGATATATATATATATAACAATCATCGCTCACTTATAAAAGTAATTACATACATTTATATTAAATCCAAAACTACAAATTTTTGCTTCTCCCTTTTCTCATTCCTAGTGCAAAAAAATTAAACATTCTTTTATTTTATATAAAATAATCTTTCACCATCCCTATTTAAAATTCTTTATTAACACTAATAATAAATCATATAAAATAATCCCCTGAGCTCCGAAGATTCCACTTCTGCTTTTGCAGCCACCTCTCCAGCTTACCTAGATAATAAAATCTTTCAAAGATTAGTTTGGAAAAAAAAAAAAAAAAAAAACTGCAACATTTGTTGCTCACTAACATAAATAAATAAATAAGCACTAACTTCCCTGATGTACAGTCATGGAAAAAAAAAGTAAACACCCCTACTAACTCCTCAACAAATTACCGTAGAAGAAAGTTACTGGTACCGAACGATTGGAAATAAAGTCTACTTTTAAAAGATGTATATAAAATTTGCTTAAGGGGTCATCTACATATTAAAATGAGCCATAACTTTGTTTTTTTCAATAGCAGTACACAATTCTTACAGCATAAATGAATTCTACACCATTTAATTAGCCTAAAAACAAATTTTTATGCAATTCGTACTATAAGTTTCAGAGAAATTAATTATTTTAAAACAAGCTTGTTTTAAGGGCTGTATCCAAATTGAAGTTCGGTACTCGATTGTTAACCGAGAGAGCCCCTTCTTGATCAAAGCACCTTAAGCGTCACTCAAGCAGTCAATGAAGTCTGCTAGGTTACAGGACAGCGTAAGACATTTCAAAATATCTACTCACTTATATCATAGACGGCCCCTTAAACCACCATTTTGCCGTTTTTTAAGCATAATTTGAAAACTACTTGGAAGAAAAATGTGAAATTTTGGATTTCCATAAAGCAGGACTTAATAAATCTAAATCCATCAAAAAAATTGTAGGTTGCAATTCACAATTTTTTCGAATATTAATTTCATAACTCATATCATAAAATTATAAAAATTGCAAATTCAACGTATTTATGTTTGGGTATATTAGTATTACTGCTACACAAAAAATTAGCACATTAGGAGCATAATTTCAGGAGATACGAATGAAAATATGAAAATGTAATTTAACATTAGAAGCACTAAATTTTGAATGTTTATAATTCAAAACTTATTATTCAAATGACTTGAAATTTGGTGCCTAGGCATAGTTTGAACCGAAGATCAGTGGTGGAAAATTGGCGCAGAGGAGGAGCCTATTGAAAGCACTAATATTTTATAGTATGCTTCACCTTAAAAAAAACTCAGAAATTCTGTCATTAAATATGCCGAAAAATACTACTCAAATTTAGTGGTGTCAATAGGTTCCTCCTCTGCGCCAATTTTCCACCACTGCGAAGATCTGAAATATCTCGTTAAAGTTGGGTATTGCTATTGAAAAAAATGAAGTTTGGATTTGTTTTAATATGTAGATGGCTCCCTAAGCAAATTTTATATACATCATTTAAAAATAGACTTTATTACCAATTGTTCGGTACCAATAACTTTCGTCTACGATAATAATTTGTTAAGGAGTTAGTAGAGGGTGTTTACTTTTTTTTCCACGACTGTACATTTCACCTCTTCTCCCTCCCCCTACTGCCCAGCATTAAAAAAAATTTAAATCTTTATTTTTATACAGAAAATTCTTCTATATAAATTATCCTCCTATTCCTCAAAATTACCACTTTCCCACTCCAGCCTAGAGATTTCAATCTTTAAAGCTTTTTAGAAAAACGAATCTGCAAAGTCTGTTGCTTAATAATAAAATATATAACCATGGACACTTTTAATTATTTTTCACACAATCAATTGACGTCATGATAATAGTTGTTCTGAGCGAATATTGTGTTGGCTGGGCTGTCGTACAGATAGCTCAATTGGAAGAGTACTGGCAATTAAAGCCAAGGGTTATTAAAGTTCACTGTAATTCAAGACGTTTGACCCCTTCGCGACAAGAGCCTTTTGGTTAATTTTTAACCTTTTACTACAGGTTTTTAAAAACAGAAATTTTCCTGTAATTGAATCACAGAAATGCTCCGATTAAAGAAGTTAAACTTTACAATTAAAAACAAGTGGTGAGAATAATGAAGAATTCTGAACACCTTAAGTGGCCAAGTATACCGGTCGCTCATCCCCAAGGGCTTAAAGATGCTTTTCTGCTATTATAACCTTTAGGATTTACAATATAAAAAAGTCTTAATCACTTCTGAGGTAAATAAAGACAGTGGAAAAAATCAAGATGGCAATGTTTTGATTGGCAAATGCTAAGCTGAGTAATTTGTGCTAAAGAATGAAAAAAATATAAAGTTGTAATAATGCCCTCTTACAGATACTAAATATTTAAGGTTTTTGATGTGTGAACTACATATGAATACAGTAGAAGATCTTTATAATGCACAGCTTGGTATGAGAATTTGTGCGTATTATAGAATTTTGCATTATATAGATCATATTTCATGCATCATTAAATTTACTTCGTATACATGCTTTAAATTACATTCCTTGGAACCGGAAAATGTGCAAATTATAAAATTTTACATAATAGGTATAGATCACACATTATTAAATTACTTTAAAGATATTACCTTGAAATATAACGTCCAAATATGCCTGGGCAAAATCATTATAAACAGTGGTAACTCATGACTGACAGTTTTGGGAACACTAAATGCTGGCTGGCCAATTTATTCTTTTTCACTATTTTTAATGATGAAACCTTTGCCTTATTTTTAGCAGAATTTTCTTTCATTAAATAAGGCAAAAATTCATTAAAAAAAAAAAAAAACTTTTGGAAAGCATGCATTTTAGTGCTGCAAGAAAAACCTGTCATGAGCTGCTATTGATTATAACACTCATTTACAAAAAGTTTTAATATAATAACAATGTTTTCATTACTCCAAAATAATGTGTTAAAGGCGATAATGTATCATATTTAGTGTTCCAAGAAATAGCAATATTTGTAAAATACATGCGCTTCTTAACTGCAAAATTCATTGTTTATATCTGAGAAATACATTACATCTTCTGCATTAAAATGTTTAAGTGGCAGGCTTTTGTGATTGAACAAGAACTGCTTGCAGAGTGCTTTTAATGATTTTAGAATATAAAATTATGGCTCTTAAAACTACTATTAATCCAATACAGTAATAGGGATAAAAAAAAATCATTAAATAGTTCATTTTAAAAAATTATTTGTATTTTCATCAGATATACCGATTATTACTACCATATGTTATATGTAACATATTTATTAGAAAAGTTACAACTATTTTGATGAAGTTTTGGATCCCCCCCCCCACCCTCCCTGACATACTGTCAAATTTCGTGCGGGTTTTTTTTCTTGTGATGTTCCTCCCCCGACCGAGAATGGGGCGGGTTTTTTACAATCAACTGATTAATTTTGTTTTTCTTTTATTGCTACTTTTTTATGTTAGTGTGGTGATCTTTCAAATGCTATTGCACAACGAGGCGATAAACGCGCTACTCTGTAAGTGGCACGGCAACCCTCCAGTGCGCAGGTGGAATTGATAAAAAGAGTTTTTGTAGTCGGAATATGCGGAATGTTAAAGAATAGTGAATGGTTTAATGAAAGCAGAATAAAAACTTAATGTTTAATTTATGATGCGAGTCAGATTAATATATTAATTGAAATGGTTACTGGGTAATCACTTTATTAGTTTATACAAAGTCTAATTATCATGACAGCTACAATGGAGCTGCTAATGAAATTTTGTGAAACCAATCTTTTCTAAATAGTAACATGTTCTGAATTGTTCTTATTTACAATAATACTTCATTACCACAAATACCATATAAGGGAGCTGGCTACTTTTATATTTTTTAAAAGTAAATTATTTAAAGCTTTCTTGTAAGCATATTAACTTTAAAATTAAATAAAAACAAGTATCTTACTTTTGCAAAAAAGCTGTTTTATCTTATTTATCTATAAACTTTAATTACTAAATAAGGAAAAGTATCATGATGAAAATTTTTACTTTTAGGAGCTCAAAACAACCAGTCAGGATAAAATGGTTCATTTTGAGCTACTCGTGATAATTTAAGTATATAAAGTAGAATTTACTATCAGTCAAAAATATGTCCAAGACTGAAATCAGTCCTGAGACTGAAGGTCTTGCACCCATGGCTGTAATCAATTAGCCTAAAAGAAATGCTTCAGGGTTTGTTTTTTTTTTCTTCTGTTTTTCTTTTGTTACAGAGATAAACGGCAATAAGAATTTTTTTTTCCCTTTAGGCTTAATTTTATAAAAATAAAATACTACGATGCTTTAATTTTTGAAGCTGAAAAGAGTTATATAAAAAAATAAATAAACGAAAGATACCCATATTTCGAAAAAGATGTCATTTTAAGTCAATTTTCGTTTATGATGTTATTAGAAACCATTCGCAAATGAATCATTTTATAAACGGGATTGGAAATCTTAATTTTGATTTCGTCATACCTTTTATTTAAATTGTGAGTTCTTTAAAAATGAAAGATTTTGTTTAATTTCTTTAAAAGAAAACTCAAAACACAAAATTAAATTAGTAATTTATCTGTATTACACTCAATCACAAGAAATACCTATGCCACACATGAACATTATTTTGCAAGGAAAACAGTTTAAGTATTATTGAAAATAAAAACAATTCAGAACATTATACTAATTAGAAAGGATCGGTTGCAAAGAATGCTGTCTGGATAATTAGAAATTGTACTCACTTTCTCCCCTTGGAATACCATTTCAAGATCTTTGATATTTCTTATTTCTTCAGTCAACTTCGCGTATCGCGTAGTGATACATGGCGAAGTCTTATGGCGAACGCGATGAATTTTCATTTCGATACGAGAATTTTCGATAAATATCGAATTTCGATACGAGAATTTTTTTTAAAATGTGATATATTTTCTCCTTAAAAAATGTTTACTTACTATGAACAACAATGAAATAAAATACATATAATTACAAAATACTGCTCCATTTTAAAAAATCAGTCTAAGTATTTTAAAGCACATAATAAACTGTTTTTGTAGTTTAAAAAAAGATTTATTGCCAATATTCAGATTTTTAACTGTGACCTAAACCGCGCAAAACCGACGTGCAACGTTCTGTCTGCTAGCCCATAGAATAACATGTAATCCGCGATCCTAAGAAGTCCAATTTTTCATGCGGATTATATAAAAATTAAGAGTTTTCCTAGATACTAGGCTAGTCTTATCCAGTTCATCAAAAACAAATTCATTTTATATATTAATGTTTTTTAAAAAATCTAGACCGTTTCGGAGAAAAAAAAAAGACAAACTTACACCATCGAAATTGCTTTCAAAATGGGTTTACAGATCTGAAAATATACTGCACGTAGAATTGTAAAAAATTCAGAATAGGATTAGACTGCAGATATAAGACTCTTTTAAAAAAATCAAAACAATAGGACCTATATTTGCTGATTTATTAACAGGCGGCTTTTCGCATTTTCTTTGATGTCGAGTTAGCTGTATATATGAGTTCCGCCATCTACGAATTCTACGATACGATATGATACGATTTTAGGCTTAAGGCTGCGTCACTCGGAATACTACCGTCTTCCATGATTTGATTTCAAACTGCAGAGATATTGGCTGCGATTTTTACATTACTTCAATTGGTAACTAAACAAATGCAACTGAAAAATCATTTCAACAGAGACATGATATAATAAACAATAGCGTTAAATAAAGCGTAAATGCTACTATGACAATTCTGAGACTGAAAAACTAAACTTTTAAAAGCAGGTTTTGCTTTTTCTTTTCTTTTGTAATGTATTCATATAAAGTGAAAATAATTTTCTTTTAGCGCGGGTAAATGATAAAAAATGTTTGTTATTTAATATTCTGTAAAAAAATATAATTTATTTGGGAGAAACATTTGTGAAAAATCAATTTTTCCCGAAAAAATCCGGAAAAAAACTTTTTTTTTCTGCCACTTCAATTTTTCCAGAAAATTTACATCTCTACTTCTACCGTTTCAAACTAAAAATTTTCTATTACTGTCAAGTTTACAGCTTTTAATTAGCATGTGAAAAGCATTAGAGGAAAGTTTAGAGACATATGCATTTCTTGCTTTATAATTTACGCTCGCGTCTTGAGTCAGTACAGTCATGTCTGATAATCATAAACAGTGAAGTTAATTAAGTAAATAACACAAACCTGTAAAATTTGGGTATTGTCATATTGCTAGCTTTCGATAACTGATTCTTACGTATTTTGTAGCGCTGAATCTGAAAATGGTGTTCATTTTTTACCATCACTTCAGGGTTTTTTGCAATTTTTTTACTTTTTAACTTTGAAATTTACGATTTGCGAAAACTTCTGACATGATGGTTAAAAATGAAGGTTATTTTCAGATTTAGTACTAAAAAGTACATAAAAATCAATTATCAAAATTTAAAAACAGAATCATCACATCTATTTTATAGTATCAGAAATTTGCTATTTTTTTTACTTTGAAATTTACGATTTGCAAAAATTTCTGACTTTATGGTTAAAAATTAAGCTTATTTTTGAATTCGGCGCTAAAAAATATATAAAAATCTGTTATCAAAAGTTTAGAAGCTCAACCATTTCCTGTATGTTTCAGTATAAGGTATTCTCTATTTTTTTACGATTGAAGTTTATGATTTACAAAAAAGCCTGACGTGATGGTTAAAAATGAAGGTCATGTTCGGATTCAGCACTAGAAAATACATAAAAATCAATTATCAAAAGTTAAACAACATAACCATCGTAGGCTTGTATAATTTTTTTTATTTAATTGCTTTTTAAAATTTATTCAAGTCTGTCTGGTGTTTCATAATTAGTTCAAATAAATAAAGAGGGTCTCATTTGAGCCGATACCGTTCAAATGAATGAGTTATGTTGAAAATTCCTGAAGGAAGAAAAGAGATTTTTGGAATAGAAATAGTTTCGGTCCCGCCGAATTTTAGGCAGCATTTTTGCCGAAAACGAATTTTCGGCAAAATTTCCGAAAACAAAACCAAATTTTCGATCGGTCTTTAGTAATGAGTCATTGCGCTTCAAAGTAAGATGACATTTCGCAAACAGGGAGTTTCAGTGAAGTTCTTAAAGGCACTTTTTAAAAATTCTTATGGGCATTTTTTCTTCCTAAAGGGCCTTTTTAGATTCTAAAGAGTACGTTTTTGGTTTGTTAAGCTTTCTTTTGATTTTTAAAGCCACTTCTTTTAATATTTAAAATTCAGGGCACTATTTTCAAGACAATAATGAGTAAGTTTTTACTATACAAAAACAATTTTTTTAAGACAAAAAAGAGTAAGAGCTAATTTTTTGGGTGAAAGGCAAGGGGGGTACTATTTTGCAAATCAAGGGGCAGGCAGGGTGCAGCATGTTCCTGAAACTGTCTAGGGGAAACTAGTAATTAGGTTTTCATTTTTTTTTTTATATATAAATTTATAAAAAGCTACAAAATAAAATTCAAATTAAATCATAGAAAAATGAACTGTACATTGAATAGGTTTTATATTCAATGCTATTTTTTGATTTTTTGAAAGATTAAAAAAGGAATTTCCTTAAGAGACTTTTCCAGGGTTGTATCGGTTTTAACCATGGGGGTTTAAACCCGTTTTAACCGTCTTAGTCAAAATAAATTTTGACCACTGAAATTCACTATTCAATTTATTTACTACTAATCAAATATGTTTTACTAGCATATGTTAAAAACTAAGTTAACATTTATTAAAAATGTCATAATATAAGTAACATAATACCAGCAAATACCAAATTTAAAAAGTCATAAGATAAATAATATAACACCAAGCTACAACACAAATGTTTTAATTATTTTTTTACACAAGCTCTTTTATGTTTTTATGTAATTTGTGTTAAATTTAAAAAATGATTACAACTAACAAGTTTTGCGGTTGTTTCTAAACTTAGATGATTTCATAATTTATTTTGGATTATTCCAAATTTAGAAAACAATCTTTCTATTGATGACGAGTTGACACAACAGTTCATTAGATGTAATGTGGATTCAACAAATTTTATATCAATGCCTTTAACCTTCTTCATTGCTGCCCACCAGACATCAGGCCCAATTGTATCTTTTATACTTTCAGAAAAATAGGATTTTGGGTATGGTGTGGAGTCTGCTTGAAATGCAATCGCAAGAGGAAATCTGTAGAAATCTGTTTTTAATAAAAGTTGTCAAACATTCAATCTGACTGTTCCACCGTGTTTCCTCTGGAAGTTGGGGTTTAACAGATGCTTCATATTCAGATAGGTAATCTGAAGGTCGGTGGTCGTTTCAGAAGTGTTTCTGGACTTCAATAACATGCTTCATTATTGTACTAACTTACTTTGTGTTTGTAATATCTTGTCCTACAAGATTCAAGTAATGTGTAGCACATCCATAAGAAATAAACAGTTTGTCTCTATACGAATTCGCATTTTGAAAATCTTTCATGCGTTTCATCTTGTTTTCATTGTCACTTACAAAACTTTTTACTTTACAAGCAAACTTGTTTTCTACCTCTTTAGTTGCTAGTTTTAAACAATACTGGGCAGTTTTTTTTAGATGCCCCTGTATCAACAGCTGAAAGGAGGAATGATTTTTTCCTTGTTGATACACAATTAACAATGATAGGACAATTATGGATCTAGTTTTCTTATTGTATTGCATAAGTATATTTTACTAATGAGCCTCATAAACTTGTCAGTTTATTATTTTTTTAACTGCCTGTTACTTTTATTGCTTATTAAGTTACTTTTAATTGCAAAGGAAAAATAATTATTACGCTTAAGACCATTTTAAACAGTTTTGACCAATTTTGGACGGTTAAAACCACTTTTATCCAGTGTCCTAGTCAAAGTCAATTTTGACCGGTTAAAATTAAAACCTTGCTTATTTCATTTATTGACTTTGACAAAGCTAAAGTTATTTCGAAATGAGATGTTCCGTTTAAAGCTGTGATTCGTGAATCTTTGGAAATTCGTTTAAGGAACCAAGAAATTTGTAATGATAATATTTCCTTTCTCATTCCGGAAATACGGCTTGGTATTTTGAAAGAACCACGAAGTTTCCAAGTTTTTCTAGCCCTTCATTTAAAAGATTTTTTATGCTTCCGTTGTGTTTTTCCCAGTTTGAATTTAATTTTTAACATGTAGCATATTGATTGTTTCCTGCCGATTTGTATTTTAGAAAATTTCACTCCTGATGATGATTTTAAAGATTAAACCGAAACGTTGAGATTTATTTTATTCATGTGTTTATTTAAGATCATCTTTTAATTTATGAATAAAGTGTACGTTGGATTGCAACATCTATTTTGTTTAGTATTAGATGTTACAACATCTAATACTAAAGATGATGCAACTTTCTAATACTAAACAAAATAGATGTTGCAACGTAAAGTACTTAATTGTTATGCTTATATTTTCCTTTAGATCTTTAAAGTGCAATAATTTTTTCTCTTAAGAGGCTACTTCAGCCAGGCAAAAATGCTAATTCAATGGCGAGGTCAATGGTAATGGGAATTTTTTTTTAAGCTACCTCGTTTGCATTTCAATATATATATATATGTAGAAATTTTATGCACATTGATTTTGACGAATCAATGTACACTATGGTCGGTGTCTAGAAGTAATTAGTCCAGGCAGATTCTTGATGAAATCTTAATACTTTAATGCTCTTGATTATGTGGGTGAAATATTTACAGATGGGGTATTTACATTTAGATTGAACATGATAATTATAACTGGGTGGCGGCACTCCGCCTTACTCAGGTCCGTGACCTGGTATTCGGTCGAACAGCGACGTTTCAACACGTCTGCTCTCACGAGCAACCAACAGTCAACTCTATCTTTTCACGATAGTTTGTGTAAGTTCAGCAGTTTTTTTCGTTGACTCAGAGGTTGGGGTGGATCATCCCGAGCCTCATCTAAGAATGTGCTAGGCTTTGCAGTGCAGAGTTCAAACTCTGTCACCACAATTCGGCCTACCTGACAGGGCTGGGTCCTCCCAGTCACCCATCTACCTTATATGCCAGACTGGTACTGGACTACTTTTCCCAGAACGTATATTATACACACAAAAAAATACACAAACAATATATAAAACAAAATAATAACAAAATCAGTCACTAAATACTGCTTTTTAAAAGTTTTCAGTCCTTGACCAATATTTTTAGAGTTAGAAAAATAATAAAGTTTTTCTGCTTGTCACTTAGAAGCAGTTCTTTGCACAGTTTATTCATAATAGTAAAAAAAAAATATCAATAACACACAGTTTAAAAAAATATATATAAAAAACACAAAAATCACTTAAAGCTCAAATATTTCGTTTTAGACAGTAGAAGTCCAAGGCTTCATGTGATCTGCAGCCGTCAGGGTCGTATTTGGACCCTCATGGTGTCCAACTTTACTTACGTTGTAGCGATCGTTTCTTTTTACTGCAGTAATCTCATAGGGACCAAGAAACTTAGGCTTTAGTTTGGTACCTGACCCAAACTGTGTTTTTTGAATGGCCACCAAATCACCGAGTTTATAGGTGTTGGCCTTTTTTCGCTTTTTGTTATACGTTTTCACGTTTTTCTGTTGTATTTTTAGTATGTTTTGCTTAGCTATTTCTCTATTCGAATTTCTTTCCGATATGAACGAATTTAATTCCTCATCATCTAACAGTGTTTTGATTTGTAGATCAGTTTTCTGCCGTAGTTTCGTTCCTGTCAGCAATTCAAAAGGTGTAAATTTTGTACTCCTCGATACGGTACTATTCATGATACGTTGCACGGGCGCGACAAATTTGTACCATTTAGTGGGGTCTTCTACGCTAAGTTTTGCTAAAATTGGGATAAGAATTCTGTGCATTCGCTCTATTTGACCGTTTTCTCTAGGTATCCCTGTTGTTATGGGAATATGCTCAATGTTCTCTTCCTTACAATATTTCTCAAAATCAGCAGAGGTAAATGCTGGTCCTTTATCGGTAATGATTCGCGATTGATTTCCGAAAATATCATGTTGTCGGGTCAATTTATCGATGACTTCTTTAGCGGCTGTAGTTTTAACGGGGTATAGCCAAACAAATTTAGTAAATGCGTCCACAACAGTAAAAATGTGATTGTAATTTTTATTTGTAGAAGGCATGGGACCAATGTGATCGATATGATAGGTGTCGAGGGGCATATTTTGTTTGGGGATCGGGTTTAACAGACCTTCTCCTTTTCTTTGCTTTTTATTGTAAAGTATACACTCTATGCAGTTGGCAATGATACTTTCAATTTGCTTTCTTAATTGGGGTATAAAATAATTTTCTTTTAAAATAATTTCAGTTTTAGCCACTGCGTAATGACCTTTGTTATGAACATCGCGTATTATTTCCTTTTGCATATTGGTAGGAATCATCAGAAGTTCTCTATCATTTTCATATTTGTATACGATGTCGTTTCTTATAAAATATTCTGAACTTTCATTTTTTTCAATTAACTTTTTTATCGCTTGTATGTGTTCGTCTTCTTGTTGTGCATTCTTTATTTTTAATGTTAATTCATCTTGCGATCGGGTAACTATTAGAACTGTATTTCTACTCAATGCGTCTACATGTTTCATTTGGGATCCTGATCGGTGGGCAATTTCATAATCAAATTCCTGTAAGAATAGAGCCCATCTGGCTACTTTTGGCGTAATGTCTTTTTTGTCCATTGTCTTTTGAAACGCGGAACAATCTGTCACAATTTTAAATTTCGTGGCTAATAAATAGTTTCGGAATTTTTTAACCGATTCTATTACCGCGAGTGTTTCCAATTTGTAACTCGAGTATTTTGCTTGAGTAGGTGTAGTTTTACGGCTCATATAATGAATAGGATGTAAGTTTTTGTTTTCATCTTCTTGTAGTAGGACACTACCAAAACCTATGGCGCTTGCATCAGTGTGCAATTCTAGTCTAGCGCCTCTTCGGAATGTATGCAATACTGGGGGGTTAACTAGTTTTTCTTTAAGAGTCTCAAAAGCTTGTTTTTCGAGGATTCCAAATTTAAATGTATTTCCCGCTTTTAATAAATCACTTAAAGGTCTCGCTATAGTTGCATAATGTGGGATGTATCTTCTGAAATAAGAAGTTAAACCTAGAAAACTGTGTAATAGTTTAAGGGTGCGGGGTTCAGGAAAATTCTTTACTGCCAAAGTTTTGGCTTCCGAGGGCCTAGTAGTTCCGTTTTCGATAATATAGTCTAAAAATTCAATTTTCCGTTTAAGGAATTGGCATTTTGCAAAATTAAATTCAAGTCCGTAATCCGATGCAACTTCTAGGACGCGTTTCAGTTTTAAAAGCGCTTCTTCCTCAGTCTTCGCAAGTACTATGACATCGTCTAAGTAAATTAATATTACTTTTTCTTTAATTAACTGTTTAAAAACAGCTTGAATATATCTCTGAATTCCGCGGGCCAATCGATAATCGAATGGAAGCTTTAAATATTCGTACTGGGAGTTATGCGTGACAAATGCTGTATATTTCCTACTCTCCTCTGCTACGTCTATATGAAAAAAACCATTTTTTAAATCCAATGTAGTAAAAACCTTCGCTTCCTCAATATTATCTAAAACGTCCTCTATTCTTGGCAAGGGAAAATTATGTCTAATTATTTTTTTATTGAGGGGTCTATAGTCAACACACAATCTCCAGGAATTATCTTTCTTTTTCGCTAACACAATAGGCGATGCATAATTAGAATTACTTTCCGTTATAATTCCCATTTCCAACCATTCTTGTATTTGTTTGTCTACAAATTCCTGTTCTGGATATGCTAACCTACGCGGTCGTTGCGCAATCGGAATATCATCAGTTAATACTATATTTACTTTTAACTCCGTGTCCTTAACCTTGTTTGGCTTATAATTAGCGATCAATTCCGTTAACGCTTTCTTAATAGTGTTGTTTGTAATATGGTTTAGCTCAACTTCCTGAAAATTAATAGAATTAGCTGTCTCAGCTAAATAAATATCTGTGGTTTTCGCTGAGTCTAACTGTGGGATGGAACACTGTTCACTTTCCAACAAACAATTTTTATCAGAGCTTAATTGCATGTTTATTTTTTCACTAAAGTTGCAAGCTGTTTCATTTTGATTAGTTTGGTTCTTTCTCACCAATTCAGCTGTCGTAATCGTTTTTCCTATCGTGGGATTGTTTTGCTTCTCTGACCGCAACATCGCATGAAATCTGGGTGTGACATAGATGACGCGTCTGGTTTTTGTCATGATTGTTTCTTGCTGGAAAGCAGTGACGTAATTCACCCTAACTTCCTCCAATTTTCGTTTCCCTGTAATTTGCAATCCTTTTTCTGACATATTGAAATTTACCTGTTTCAAAAAGTTATTTCCTAAAATTATAGAATGGCTCAAATTTTTTACGACGTATAAATCTGCATTCACTGTGTAACCATCTATTTCAATTTTTACGGTCGTAAATCCTGTGGGTGTAATTTGACTACCACCAATACCTGACAAAACCAAGTCATTTTCATGCAATTTAGGGCATCCTAAGTATCGTTGCTACACATATTGACGTCACTTCCTGTATCAATTAAAGCATCCATATTTTCCCCTAAAATCCCCACGCTTTTTATTATTTTATCAACCGGATTTGAGTTATTGCTTACGGCAGCATTTGCATTTTTAGGAGAATTATTTGTACACTGGTCAGACCTGTGGCCAGGAATTTTTCACTTCCAGCAGACCGGACTTTCCTTTTTTCGGGGGCAATCCCTAAAATGGTGGGAAAAGTCATTGCAATTGAAACAACGGATTTTTGTATTTAAATTCTTTTGGGGGGTATGTGTGTAATTTTTCTCATATGGTACGCTATTAATGTCATTTCGATGGAACGCTCTATTATTTTCGCTACCTTGACGTTTTCTAAATTCCGTGTTTGGGGGCTTAATTTCAGTTTTCCGTAAGTTAATTCTGGCGGTTTCAAAATCATCCAATTTATTGGTCAAATCTTCTACAAATTTTTGGCAATTCGTCACAAAAGTGTTCCTTCATTTCTAGGGACAATTTTCGCCTAATCTGGTCAATGATTAAAATATTTTTTAACTCTTCGAACGTTGATATGTGTAATGCCAATAACCATTCATTCAGAAAGTTTGCGATTTCAAATGAGAAATCTTTCCATGACGCTGAATTTTGTTTTCTATGTAAAAAGAATTTTTGCCTGAATTGCTCTGGTGTAAGTTTGAAACGTCTTAAAAGTATTTTCTTTACACAGTCGTAATTACTGGATAGTTCTTCACTTTCACGATTTACTAAACTAACAATATCAAGCAGTAACAGTGCCAACAGATATGTAACCCATTCATCTTTTTCTATCCCAAGACGCTTCGCTTGCCGTTCGAAAAGGGTTAAGTAAATGCTAATTTCTTCCTCCTTATTATATCTATTTAACAATTTTAGAACATCGGAACCCTTTCCGGCGATTGTAGATATTGGATTATGCAATTGGGTATTTTGTGTCTTTTCCAATTGTAATTTTCTTAACTCAAAACCGCGATTTTCGATTTCTTTTTGTTGCAACAATTTTTCTTTCTCTTCCCTTTCGCTCACGATTCCCGCTATCAAATTCTTTACTAAATCCTCATTATACCCTTCGGATTTTACAATTAATTCAGTCAGTTGACTTTTATTAGCACCATCTGGAGGATTTAAACCTAACTCGATTACCGCAGTAACCAGATCGATCTTTTTAGACCTTATTAAGTGTGCCATAATTATATTTAACCAATTAACACATAAATAAAATATCTTAATATAAATCAATAATATATAAGCACCCGATATATCAAATATATCTATATATATAATAATATTAACAGTTTTCTAAAACAGACTTACTTTGAGCCAGATATTTCCACAAAAAAAATAAATATATATATTTTCTTCACAATATAACAATACAAAAAAAAATAATTATTTAACACCTGTTTTATAAAAACTTGCTTCCCTCTAAATATTCTCACATAATATATATTTCTTTCTTTTCACATAAAAAAAATAACAAGATAAAAAAAAATTATATCGTTTAAGACTTTTTTTCTTTCAAAGAAGCAAAAGAAACATCTATTTTTTAGGAAGCAAAAGAAAAAAAAAAAACCACCTTCCTATATTTCCTCTTCGCAGACACGTCTAAGCAAGTGCCTTATTTCTTTTATTAAAAAAAAGTGCAGAACAAAAAAAAATCCACTTCTGCATAAATTACTAAATATTCTTTTTCTTCTGGCGTACACAACAGAAACTTACTGTACACCTTTTATTAACCCAATTCAAGCACTTATGGGGAAAAATAAAAAAAACACTTCCCCATTTTATCACAAGAAAAGAAAAAAAAGAAAATCTTTCGTCATATAAGACGGGAAAAAACTTTCACCGCTCACTATTTAGGTCAGCGTATATTTTCTTCTCGAATACTAGAAACGACCTATTAAAACTTTATCAGATGCATTTTCACAAATGAATCATCGCAGAACACTCCACTTCGATCCTTCGATGAAATAAATACTTAGTTGAAATTCCGACTTTCCTCCTTCATTAACGGACTTTATCGTCGCACAAGACAGAAAACACTCTTTTTATCTTTCCTCCTGCATGAGAATTTTCCTTTTTTTTTTCTCTTTCCATCTATTCACGGAACACTCGACGAAAGAAACTTTTCTTCTTTTCTTTTTCAGAACATCAGAATTTCTTTAGGACATCAGAAATTTTTTCACACAGGTTAAATCCACACTTTGCTTGTAAATCCCGGCCGAACCCCCAATCTGTAGAAATTTTATGCACATTGATTTTGACGAGTCAATGTACACTATGGTCGGTGTCTAGAAGTAATTAGTCCAGGCAGATTCTTGATGAAATCTTAATACTTTAATGCTCTTGATTATGTGGGTGAAATATTTACAGATGGGGTATTTACATTTAGATTGAACATGATAATTATAACTGGGTGGCGGCACTCCGCCTTACTCAGGTCCGTGACCCCGTATTCGGTCGAACAGCGACGTTTCAACACGTCTGCTCTCACGAGCAACCAACAGTCAACTCTATCTTTTCACGATAGTTTGTGTAAGTTCAGCAGTTTTTTTCGTTGACTCAGAGGTTGGGGTGGATCATCCCGAGCCTCATCTAAGAATGTGCTAGGCTTTGCAGTGCAGAGTTCAAACTCTGTCACCACACACACACACACACACATATATATATATATATATATAATAAATTTGAAATCACAAATATATGCAGAAATTGATAAAGTTCTAAAGATGATTTAGAAATGAAGATATGAAACCAGTATGTAAAATAAGAAACTATGAATGACTCACAGAATCGTCAGAGGAGCTTGTGAGTTCATTCATAGAAGATGCGTTATTTCATCCAATTTTGTCGGCATTAAGCCTAAAATGACAAAATTTAGCTCCTTATAACGCAAACATTACAGAAAATAGATTGGATCTGGATTAATAAATTGGAACTGGATTAATAACAATAGTGTTTAGAGTTGCCATCTTAAGTAAAAAAAATAAAAATAAAAGGAATGAAAATGATTGAAGAAATCAAGAAAATACTTAGATTAACTTTTAGTTAAACTAGAATGAAAAAATATGAATAAACTTAATAAGTTCTGAGTGAATACAAAATAAAATAAAGAAAAGGAATAAATTAATACAAATAAATAAATAAAGAATTATATAAAAATAAATAAAAGGGCAATTGATTAAATTAATGTTTTAAAGACAAAAAATTATAACATAAAAAATGAGAATATAAATAACATTTAAAAAGATGAGGAACATTTGAGATAGTAAAATTTAGCCTTGTATTATGTAAATAAATGTGAAAATTTAAAAAGCAATGAGGAATATTGAGATAGTAAAATATATCCTTAAATGATGATGCAATATGTGAAATGTGATTATGTTAAATGCATGATACCCCTTTTTTTATTTTTTATTTATTTATTTATTTATTTTATTATTATATGTCTATATAATATATAAGCATATATACATACACTTATACACGCTCACACACATAAAAACATATAAGGTTTTAAACTTTTTTTAACATTCCCGACCTCAACCCTCCATAATGGTATTTTTATTTTTTATGTTTTTAGTGTATAATGTATGGGAAAACATACACATACACTAAACCTTTTTTTTTTAATAAGAATATATATATATATATACTATATATACACATATATATAATTTTTTGTGTGTATGATTTTTATAATTTTTTCAGCAATCCACATCCCACCCTCCATAATAGTGTTTTCGATTTTTTAGTTTTTTTAAACATATTAAATGCCTATACTGGTAAGAAGTAGAAAAAAAATTAATATTAAGTTTTGAGCCATGCAGATATAAAAGAGATTGGATAATTATAAGACAATGCTAATTGCTTTAATTTAAAAATGTTAGGCTGTAAGAATTGGGAGGAACATAAACGTTTGATACGAAGACTATGATTAAGCAGACTATTTCTATATACTGAAATATGCAAGCAGGAATTAAAGTTCGTAAAATTAATTACATTAAATGAAAATTCATTGCGTTTATCATAAATGTTGAATGTTAGGGTGTTGTTAGGGAGAATATTAATTTTAACATCCATAAAATTGATACTAGAATTATTTGAAAAGGTAGTACTAAGTTCTAGATTAGAATGGTACTTTACAGGAAGAGATATAGAATTATTATTTGTAACAGAAAGAATAATTATATCATCTATGTATCTGTAGAGCAATAAATTATTATTAATAAATTTACGTTCATAAAAGTAAAGATATAAATCAGATAACATGCTTGATGAAGCAGCTCCTTGAGGGATGCCCTGTATTTGAATAAAAAAAGCATTGCCTTGGAAAATAAAATTATGAAATAGTAGAAAGTTAGTCAAAGATGTGAAGTAGTCAGTATCAATGTTATCAGGTAAATTTAATAAAGGAAGATATTCTATAAATAATGAATTGATAATAGAATGCAAGTCTTTTAGAATGATATTATTAAATAGGTCTTTGAAATCTAAAGTAATAATATTATTGACATTTGTTAATGGCTTTATTTTATCCACCAATTCAAAACTGTTTTTAATGCAGTGAGTGTTGTCTTTTTTAACTGATAAGTCATAAATTTGTGTAAGAATATTTAAAAAGAGTGTATTAGCACGAGTATTATATGTATTACATCCTACAGTGACAGTGCGGAATTTAAGAGGATTTTTGTGAAATTTTGGAATCATGACTACATAAGGATAATTGAGGTTGTTATTTTTAATGCCTAATAATTTGTGATAGCTTAATATATGATTATTATTTTCCTTTAAAGTAACATGATGAAGTTTGAAAATATTATTAGAAGTGACTGCTTTAGTTAGGAGGTGATGATAGTAATATTTGCATATGATAGCATAGTTGTTAGCAGCCTTATCTACATATGTAATGATGAAATTATTTTGAAGTTCTGCAATATGTGGTTTAAGGGTGGAGAAAGAAACTGAATTTTTGGCAATATGCAGTTTTAATAATTGTTGTTTCAAAAGAAAGATGACATGATACTTCCAATCTACAAAATATTCAGTGGGTTTATTATAGTTGATAGCAATTTTGTAAATGAAGAAATCTAAATGATATGTGAATTGTTTAATGATAGACTGTATATTACACTGTGAAGGAATACGATATTTAGTGCCATGATGCATCAAAGATCTTAAATGAATATTATTGACAATGTCTAAATTACCAGTTATAACATGTCCATGATGGGCATTAATATACCGGGTGTCCCAAAAAGGACTGACTGATTTTAAAATTCAATAACTTGTAAACGGTGACAGATATTTAAAAAATTCTTGCAGGAGGGTTATGCATAAGGTCAAAAGTTTTTTTACAGTGATTTTCAATTTTAGTTCGAATTACAAACAATAGATGGCGCTGCGATCGATAGACGCTAAATTCAGGCTCGATTTTTGGTACTTCGTGGCCCGGATAATACATTTCCATCTCCTTTTTCCGCATAGAACAAGATAAAGGACCAAAAATCGAGCCTGTATTTAGCGACTATTGCTTACAGCGCCATCTATTGTTTGTAATTCGAACTAAAATTGAAAATCACTGTAAAAAAACTTTTGACCTTATGCATAACCCTCCTGCAAGAATTTTTTAAATATCTGTCACCGTTTACAAATTATTGAATTTTAAAATCAGTCAGTCCTTTTTGGGACACCCGGTATGTATTAAGATGGGGATCATTGCATTTACATGTAAAAGTATCAGTGTGTGTGAAATTTTTAGAAAACTTATTATAATTGAAAATTTTACGACCTAAACTAATAGGATATTTAAAAGAGCTTTTTTAGATTAACACTTTGAAGTGGGAATTTACATTGCTCGTTGTGAAATAATTGATTAAGTTTAATTTTATTAAAAACAGGATTGGTAAAGGTGACGATTAAATGTGAATTATTTTTATTTAATTTTTGTGGTTTTTTGTTAATAATGACATTAAGAGCAGTTAGCCTATAACGGAGTAAATCAAAAAATGTATCACTAGAATGAGAATTGAATGTATTTGATGTGAAAACTTTGTGATATTGATTAATATGATATTTAGGAATTGCAAATATAAATTTACGAAGAGACATCCAGTTGTAATTACTACTGAAAGAAGATTGTAGGCGTATTAATGCTTTTTTAATATGAGTATTAGTTAATGTAGATGATGAATGTTTAGTAGTAGATTTCCCTCTTTGTGTGCGTGTGGTTTGCTTATATAATTTATGATTAAGAGAAAGATAGAGAGATTGATAGATAATTGTATGTGATGACGTAGAATATACGACATGAGGTTTATTGTTTGAGAGTTGATTTAGTCCATATGGATTAAGTGTGTTATAATGTTTGATATAAGCAGATTCCAGAAAAAGACGTTCATGGAATTTATTTTGTATATTAAGGATATGAATAGTGATGCTGCTAAATTTGTGCTTTTTAAAGTGCCTATACTCAACATTGCAGTTTAAAGGATTGCGAGAGCATTTATAATTACTGATGGCAGATCGATGTCCGTTGATACGTTTATGAATTAAGCCACCAGTTTGACCAATATATTGCATGTTACATGAATTACATTTAATATGATAAATAACATTAAAAGCTTTACAAAAATTAATATGGGAAGTGTTATGAACAATTTGTGATGGATCTGCATGAGGGCAGGTCAAGCAGCGAGGAGATGAGCATTTGCTAAATTGTAAATGTGGTGAGGGAGAAGAAAATAGGTAGCTGGATGACGATCCATGGTCAAGCCTATAATTAATCATGTACCGGGCATTACACTGAGAGTTATCAAAGCCCAATTTGCCAGTCGCTAAAAATTTACTAAGAATTGCCATGAGGAATAAGGAGACATAATATTTAACAAGTAATGAATATGATGAAAAAATAATATAAATAATTGAGAAAGATACAATCTAGAATATGTATATAAAATAAGAATAGTTACAAGAAGTAATAATGTATCTTAAATTTTTATTTTGTTTTTATTTTAATATTTTTATTAGTTTTTGTAAAGTTTTTTATTTTATTTATTTATTTATTTATTTATTTTTTTTTAAAGCAGTTAAAATAGATTTATATTCATTTGAAATAATATGAACTGTTGTAAATATCATTAAAATAACGAATTAAAAACATAATGAAGAAAGTATTTAATTAAAAAAGAAAGTAACTGGTATAACATAAAAATCATGTACCAGAACAAAATTATAAATAATAATTATGTTGCTAGCATGAAAACTAGATTAAATGTAAATTAATATACAAAATTACCTCACCAAAATCTACAGATTGGGAAAATGATATTAAAAAATATCAAGACAAAGGCAAATGCTATAACATAATAATAATTGACCCCCCCCCCCCCAAAAAAAAAAAAAAAATCACAAACCTTCCCATATATAATGAAAAAATAAGAAATAATATAAGATAATATGTGATTAGTATAAAATATATGGCAGGACTGTGGTGGAAAGTGATGAAATAACAAATACATGTAAGAAAGAATAACGTAAATAAAAGGCTAAATTTGAAATAAACAATAGGTTGAAAACAAAAAGTGATAATAATTTTAGATGGGAGGGACAACAAACAAACATTTAAATATTGTGAACTGAAAGATTAATGTTAAAGTAAATACATTTGGATTTCAAGTGAATGAGATATCAATAATGGTACATAATCTACAAGATGAAAAACAAATTGAAGACTAATGGAGATAATACATGAAAAATGCGCTATTGCAGCTATGAATACATGTATTAAGAGAATTAAAATGAACAAAGTGAAATTAAACAGCTAAAACCAAGTTATAATAATTCCAAGCTAGAATTACATATTACTTGATAAAGAGAGTACCATTAAAAATGCCAGAATAAGGATGTAAGACTAAACTAAAAATAACATACTTAATAACATGCGCATTTGCAGCAATGCTATTAGAATGCTGAAATAATAAATTTGAAATCACAAATATATGAAGAAATTGATAAAGTTCTAAAGATGATTTAGAAATGAAGATATGAAACCAGTATGTAAAACAAGAAACTATGAATGACTCACTATATATTGCATTGGATAGCTGAGATCGATCTCTACATCTACCGTTTTTATTTTTTCGATTTTGTTTTCAGGTATTTTTAATTAGGACACTTTCGCTATCGGAACCGGTTTCGAAAGTGAAAGCATATTCATAAAAAAAATCTGCAAACAAAATCGAAAGAGCAAAAAACGGCCCTTGTTCAGATCGACCTCTGCTATCCAATGCAAAAAAAGAAAAAGAAAAAAAAATCATTTAAAAATATTGCAATGCAAACAAGATATCTTAAAAATTTTCTTCCATAGGATTATCATTAGCGAGCGGTTCTTTCCGCTTGGCTGAAGTAGCCTCTTAGGGGGAGAGGGATAGACAAACTTCTAACTGTGAATTAAATATAACACATATGACTTATAGACCGTATAAAAATTTAAATTTTGTAACTGTTTAAAAAAAATAGCTATTTGGAGGTCAAGTAAATGGATTTTCATATGATGAAGAACATTTGAAACAATGTTACATTTGGAACTATACCTGTAAAACTAATGGTGTAGGAATTAGGGATGTTTCGAATAGTGATTTTGGCCGAATGCTGAATATTCGGCACACATGTATACCGAATATTCAGCTAGCCGAATATCTTTGGCTTGCTGAATACTTTTATGTTTCAGAGTTTGAAGGTATTAAAAAGTTAAATTTTGAAACAATTTTACATAATATTTAACACGCAGATACTTTCATTTTAATAAATAAGATCTTACAAGTCAACTTTACACTGAAAAAAAAAAAATCTATGCTTTAGGTTATTATTTAACAGGTGGATAGTTTTAAAACTTTTTTAATTGTAAAATTTTAAATTTCACAGCTTTTTCTATGGATTAAAACATATGAATAAAATTTCCTTATATTGTAAAGCCAATACAGTAACCTCCCACTTAACCGGCGTAAACGGGACCGAGGGTTAGCCGGTTAAGAGAAAAACTGGTTAAAGCGGAGAAGTAAAAAAATATAAATAAGTAAATGCATATTTAATTAATTAAATGAGTAGGATGCATTTAGTTTTATAATTTGTGTAGTTAAAAAAAAATACATATCTATATTTTGTGAAACGAATACTAAGTTCTAATTAACTGAATTGAATGAAAAATTATCACTAATAACAAATAATGAAAAATATTTAACACAAATTATATTGTTGAAAATCATGCCACATACCCTTAAGAAGTTGAAATTATTCTACATTATCTAAATTTGAGTTCATAAACCATAATTAAATGAGTGACCTTCTTCTGTTGAAGGCAAGATACCCGACATTTTGCAGCATAACCGAGGAAGTTGTTGGTTGCTGCTTAACATAGGGTAGTGCTAATTCTAATGCTTTTACTCATTCCGTTTGCGGAATTTTAGTAGTGCCAACTTCATCTGGATCATTATCACGATCGTTTTCGTGCTGAACAACATCAGTTACAGTCCTAATTATATCCTCGTCAAATAATGTTTCACGTTTGAGATCTTTGTCGGACTCAAACCACTGTTCTACATCTTCGGCGGTGATATGTTCGCATCCCTTAAGCTTTTTAAATATGTTTGTACAAAACAGTTTGCTGATAGATCAGAATCATAAATCATATGAAGTTCTACCAGTTTTCTCAGGTTCCACCAGAGTTCCTTCAATTTCAGATTGTTCTTGAGTAAGAAGTTTTCTCCAATAAGTCGGCTATTAGAAAATTAGTGAAATTCTCTTTGTAAATATACTTTGCGAAAGAGGGGAGGGGGGGGGGGCGCCAAAATCTGTGTTTGCCCCGGGTGTAAAAAAGGCTAGTTTCGGCCTTGTAGAGATAGCTTTCAGAGAATCTACAAGGCAAACATTGGTATCATCTTCCAAGCTCAAAGAAGTCAATAGCTTTTTTGTGTATATTCTTTTGAAACTTTCTATAATGCCTTGATACATTGGCTGTACGAGTGACGTTACATTTGGTGGAAGAAAAACATGGTGGAAGAAAGTATCCATTTAGAACCGAAATTCTCCATTCTGAATTTGGCTTGATGTTGGCGGAAAAAATTCGCGCTGTTAAAGCGGAGTTCCGGTTAAGAGGGAAGCTACTGTATTTTAAAATAAAAGAGAAATTTTGAAGAAATTGGAAGAAAAATTTTACAGTCATATACTGTTTGTCAGGAAAGGGCTAGAGTAAAAAATAAATAATACGATCTATTCAAATAGTGGTAACTCAGTAGGAAGAACGTTCCTGTTTTCAAATGCACCAAACAGAGTGTCTGAAATGGGCAATCATTTTTAGTGGTTGTAAACATACTGATTGTTCTTCAAATCTTCTAGCAAGCTTTCAGCGGAAATAATGTGAACAAGACTAACAATTTTTGAATAAGAAACATCAGAGTCCACTTATTCCATTGAAAATACAATGCATTCAATCAAAAATACAGGGAGTCAAGCCAAAGCTGAATTTTTGTTCACTACTTTAACAATAATGAAGATATTTTAGCGAGATTTGCATCATATTAATTTTACTTGTATGAAATGTAATGATATCATTAAACGGGACTGAATTATGGCGAATGACACAATATAAATACTGTCAACTTCATTCTGAATAATGAAATGTCTTGCTCAGTGTTGTTTAGAAATGATTGATGCCAATATCCAGCACTTCTCGCCATGTCATATTTTACAGAAATCAAAAGGACTCTGTTGAAAATGTAGTTACAATATCTTCATTATTGTTAAAGTAACAAACAAAATTCCAAGTTTGACCTGGAGTGAGATGCACTGTATGTTTGACTGAATAAATGGATTGCAATCCTGGTTTTCTGGACAAAAATTGTCTGTCTTGATGTCTATTATCACCCCTGACAGTTTTTTTTCCCATTTTGTTTAGAAACAAAAAAGCAAGTTTCTGAAAAAACATGAAACGGATTATTTACTAGACAATATTCAGAAACTTGCATTTGTACATCATTAATTTCTGTGAAGGTGATCATTAATGGTTTATTTTCTTAAGTGGCACTTTTCAAGTAGCAAATAATGTAAGAAGCGTGTCCTTTCTAATTATTCTGAATATCTTTATTAATTGACAGTTAAAAGTAGAAGATGTGTGATGCGAGTTTAAAAAAATATTTTTTAAAAGGTTTTTTTAAATATTCAGTTTCGCTTAATATTTCAGTATTTGGCCAAACCGAATATTCATCAAATCAAATAGATATTCGGTACTGTGGCTGAGTCGGTAACGAATATTCGGTGCATCCCTGGTAGAAATTAGGTATATTGATCAAGGATAAGAAGCGCCACCTTGTATATGCAAAGAAAAGTGACATTAAGGGCAGTTGGAAGTCAGATTTGTGAAAAAAGTCGTTTTTTAATTTTTTTTAATATTTTGAATTCTTTATTTTCTCTCTTTCGAGTGGTATATTACTTTTGTTTCTACGACAACAAGAAGTTTAAAAAATTAAAGTAATTCAGTTCGCTTGCATAATACATAAACATTACATACGTAAACTTTAAACACAATTTTCTCAAAACGCTGCTTTTTGTGATTTCGGTGTACCTTTTCATAGAAACTACTACATATTATTTGCTTGCAATCTTGCCAGAATATTTCACACATATCCCTGATCAATCTGAAGTGAACTTTTGTTACAAACATTTGTACAAAATTTTTATAAAAAGTTTTTCTTTCGAACAATGCAAGTTTTTTGTTGTTTAAAAGTCGTTTTTACTTACAGAATAAAAAAAGCAACAACTAAAGAATATCTGTTTATAAAGTTGACTTCACTTTATTAGAAATTTTTCATAACATGTACATAAAAAAATTCAAGTGAATATCTTTGGTTAGTTTCTGAGAAAAAGTACATTAATTTAACATGGTAGGTATAGGGACTTCCAACTACTCTTTTAAGCTTCAAATTTAAGCACAGAATAAATTTGAGTGAAATATTTCTAATTATCGAAAGTGATTCAAATAGAGAGACTTAGGATGTATGATAAAATATGCCGTTTATTCTGTACACACTTTCTTTGAACTCATCACTCATTCCCTACTTCTTTGAACTTTGATCAACAGCTGCCTTTATTGAAGTTTAAATATTTCTTCTAGTACAGCTTTGACAAAATATACGAATAATACATAAAAGAAAACAATTTAATTTATTTTTCTATTGCAGACATAGAGTTTCTTAACCCTATATCAGTGTTTTAAAATAACTTTGATAATAAAGCTTTATTCAAGAGCCTATGCTAGTCATGCGAAGACACTTACAAGCCAATGGCAGTGTTCTTTTCAAATTTTTTGTTTGCATTTCAAAGTTTTTAATTTTTTTTCATAAAATATCTAAGCTTATGCAGAAAAAATATTAAAATACAGACAAGGAATTTGAAAAGAACTGGCATTTGTTTAACACGTAGCTTGTGTCTTTGCATGACTAGCATAGGCTCTTAACACACTGTAAACAGATAATTAAAATATGCACGAATTTTATAGTAAAAAAATAACCGTAATTGCAAACTACTTTTAACTAATCATATAAGTATGCGTACCTTTGGATTACACTTTGTTTTCCTCTGTCTGAAATTCCCAGTGCAAGCTCTAATTTCTACCATGTGTATAACAAACATTTTTACATGCCCTGCGTACAATGTGTTCATTCTCATTGGAATGCTTGAAAAAGGTCAAGGATAAGAGGAGATATCCTGTATATGCAAAGGAAAATGACGTTAAGCTTTAAATTGATGAAACTGAATAAATTTCAATGGAATATACACTGTTAAAAATTTTGTGCTGAATTGATTGAACCCATTCGGAACCATGAGTGCATATATGCACCTTTAAAAGGCGCATGCAAAATTTGTTTTGTGCACCAGTCATAAAGAAAATCAATGTTTGCCTTATTTAATTAGAGTATTTTTGAAATTATGTAATTGAAGGAAACTTTTTACTAAAGAGTGGTGCCAACCGCATAAAATTTGTGAAAAGACTTCGGTCCCGAAGGGGTTAACCATCTTTTGATGCCGCAGTAGTTACAATCATAAAATGGTGAAATCTCGTTCTAACATTTGAACCAAAGATCCAAATGTTAGTACGAGATTTGACCATCTTATGGTTGCAGCCCCAAAAGTAGGTTCAACCCAGCACAAAATTTTTAGCCCTGTAGGAATTAGCTATTGGTCAATGGTAGGAGACACCCTGCATTTTTATTACTTACTTGTTACTAGAATTTACTCTAGTAATATACAGTAAGCTTTGCCTTTAAATAAATGATTAATGTTCACACTAATAAAATATCTCTATTCTTAAAAAAAAAAAAAAAAAAAAAAAAAAATTAACACTGCAGCTGCTATTGAATTTATTGTGATCTTTACCCTTTCTTGGCCCATAATAATAATAAAAAAACTATTTTGTATAAAAACGTGAAAACTGGTAGTTTAAATTTATAGATAAGTGTATGATAAACATGCTGGAGCAGACAGTTTTTATATCGGAGAATTATTTTAAGCAGTATTTAATGTTAAAATTGGTCAGAGTAGTTAAGTTTAAAAAGTTTTATAGGATAAAAACTATGCGTAGCAATTTAACCATCTTTCGTAGGCACATACTCGTACTTGGCTAGGTTGTGGTGTGCAGGGTGCAGTCTTTTTTTTTAATTTGGCTAATTTTTTTGTTCAATTTTTTATTCAAAATTTGATTATCTGAATACGGATTTAATTCATAGTTTAAAATAGCCAGTTTTTACCTACTGTTGCCAGATTTTGAAAAGTCCAAATAATATTTACAAGCACTTTTCTATTGAAAAGTATATTTACACGTGGATTTTGAAAAAGGAAGAAAACTTGAAAATAATTAAGCTATTAGGTGTAAAAAGCATTAAATTGTAAAAATTATGCCATACATTAAACCATTTTCTTACAGCCTTTTCTAAAACTGTATTTTCATTTGAAATATATATTTACACGGGAATTAGGGATCCAGAGGTAAAAAGTAGTCTAAAGTAAGAGAGTCACTATCATAATACTGAAAGAATTTTTGAATCGGCTCGGTAGTTTAGGAATAAAGAAATCGTAGAACGTTTTGCTTCCCCTTGGAGTCAGGAATATCGATGTATATAAAAAACAAGGGCGGATCTGGAGAGTCCTCAAGGGGGGGGCGATTTTAGAAATTTGGAAAGTCCAATCTGATGGGCGGGTCGGGGCTAATTTTTTCACTGTGGGTCATGTTACTTCTGCTTTTTGCCGTGGGTCGGGTTTGGGTCCGGTTGACTTCTATTTTTTGCTGCTGGTTGGATTAACTCATACTTTTTTGCTGTGGGTCGCGTTTGGGTCTGGTTGATTTCTATTTTTTGCTGTGGGTCAGGTAAACTTCTACTTTTGTGCTATGGGCCGGGTTAACTTCTACTTTTTTGATGCGGGTCGGGTTTGGGCCCGGTTGACTTTTACTTTTTAGCTGCGCCTAGCGCGTTGGGTTTGGGCAGATTGACAAAAATTATATCCAGTTTGGGTCAGTTTTGGATTGGGTTTTCACTACTGCGACTTGCGAGAAGGTTCGGGTTGACCAGTTTTTTTTAAAAAGTAAGTATTTTTGAAGATAAAAACTATATGCAGTAAAATCTCCATAACGGACATGTCCAAATAATTATTTAGGAATACTTTTAACCTCCAGAATTATGTAAAAAATACTAATTTGGTTTAAGACTGCTTGTCTCTTAATATCTAAGATCAGTTGTAATTCAGTAAAGAATGCTCTGAAACTTATTAATAAACATACCGGGTGTCCTAAAAGGGATTTTAAAATTTAGTACTTTTCGAATGGTGACAGCTATTTAAAAAAATCTTGCAGAAGGGTTATGTAAGATGTCAGGAGATTTTTTACTGCGATTCTTGATTTTACTGTATAATAGCAGCGATGGATGGCGCTGTAAACAATGGTCGTAAAGTCTACCTCCTCCGAGAGCCGACTTAGCGCCTATTGATTCCAGCACCATCTATCGTTGCTATTTTAAACTAAAATCAAGAATCTCTGTTAAAAATAAAATTATCAGGGGTAGAGTAAAAAAAAAAAAATCAAAATCTGAAATTCAAAGAAAATTTTCTGAAAGGTTACAGCAGGGATTCCCTTCTGGCACTAATTATTTTTGTTGCAGGTCGGGTTAGCTATTTTGGATTCGGATCGATTTCAGGCTGAGTAGAGATTCCGGCAAGCTAGGTTTGTGTTAACCTGTTTTTTTTTTTTTTTTTTTTTTTTTTTAATTAGTTCAGTATATTATTTCAAGTTAAAAATTATACCTATAATAAATAATAAACGTATGAATGTGTGCTGTTTTCTAAAGACACCACGGCATTTTTCTCACGATTCTTTGATGAAATTCGCACTTCTTCGACCCTCTAATGAAATTTGCGTTTCTTCCGCAACCCTTTGACGAAATTAGCGTAATTTTTCAGACCTTTCACAAAAATTTGCGTTTTTTTCCGTGACTCTTCCACCAAAGTCGCGTTTTTTCAGCGATCCTTTGACTAAATTCGCATTTTTAAAGCGATTCTTTGACTAAATTCGTTTTTTTTTCACGAGTCTATGAAAGAATTTGTGTTTTCTCCACGATCCTTTGACGAAATTCGCGTTTTTTTTTCACGGCTATGTGACAAAATTTGCATTTTCTCCGCGATCCTTTAACGAAATTCGAGCTCGTTTCCGATGCCTTTTGAAGAAATTCGTGTTTCCGCGATCATTTGAAGAATTTTGCATGTTTTCTGTGGCTCCCTGACTAAATTCGCGTTTTTTCAGTGATCATTTGGCGAAATTGAAGTTATTGTCTGCGGACGATTGACGAAATAGATTTTTTATGGAGACCATTTATACAAATCGCGATTATTTGTATGTCCGAATTTTCGACAGGTGAATTTTAAAAATTTTTGGAACCGAATGCCTTAACCCTGGAGCTGCGTATTATTATTATTATTATTATGATTATTATTATCATCAAAATAGGTTTAAAAATTGCGCATATTTTTTATTACACATTTCAAATCTGCACACATTTTAGAGTAAAATATGTCCAAAATCTTTGTGAAACAGGTTTTTATTAAAAATAGAATTAGATCATAAAAAAAGATTTGCTGCGGAAATTGCGGGTTGCGCAAATTTTGCCACTTTTACGTTGGCCGTGGAAATCGCGGGTTGCGCAGCGAGAGGGTTAAATTTTCGGAAAATTCGGAACATAATCACCCCTGTTTCTGACATCTTACATAACCCTCCTGCAAGTATTTTTTAAATATCTGTCACCATTTGCAATTTGTTGAATTTTAAAATCAGTCAGTCCATTTTGGGACACCCGGTATATTCAGTAGCTATGGGATGATGACTGAAAGAAGCATTTAAAATTAAGCTGTCTTCGATATGTCAGTTAGAGGTTTATCTGGGCTGAAATTATCAGGCCCAAGCCCAGGTCCAACCCACATTAAGAAAAAACTATTGGCCCCAACCAGAGGCGTCGCCATGGGGGGTTATGGGGGGGGGGGAGCCTCCCCCTCCAACATTTGGGAACTTGGGAAATTTGATCTAGAGTTGGGAAATTCTAGATTTTTGAAAAACTTCTTTCTTTTTAAAAAATAATCGTTAAATAAATATGAATTTTTTATTGTTTTGGTGACTTCTTTTCTGAAAGCTGCAACTGTAAACAAGTCAAATAATAGGAAGAAATACAAAACGAAAGCAGCCAGACTCAGTCTGCCATTGTGTTTCACTGTTCTATGAAAAATAGCCTCCAGGGGCCGAGAGGTTCTGCTCTCGAAGCTGGTAGAAGGCAGACTTGTATAAAACCAAAAACTTTCTGCGCACATAAATATTGGATCAAAAACTTTCTGCAAATTAATTTAATGTTTAATAAAATAACGTGTTATACTACTTTGACGGTATGAATTTTAAGCAGTAGTTTTAAAATAATTACTGTTTAATTTAAAAATTAATATTAATTACAGAATTATTATGGTGGCTAAAAAATAATAAAGCTAAAAATCCATGATATGAAGGAGTGAATTCTTATCAGTTATGTTGTCAATGCATCCCAATCCTTAATATTGGGACCTCTTCTCCCAAAATGCAATAATGGACGGACATTGCTTCTGAAACAACCGAATCTCATTTTGTAAGGAGAGGTCCATTCATAGTTATCATCATTAAAGAGCCCGATGAGTTTTTATTGCAGCCCTTTGACGAAATTCTCATTTTTTCCGCGATCATTTGGCGAAATTTCCGTTTTTCCGCGATTTTTTGACGACATTTGCATTTTTTCGCGATTTTTGACGACATTTGCGTTTTTTTCGCGATCCTTTGACGAAATTCGTGATTTTTTCGAGATCCTTTGACAAAATGCGCTTTTTTTCTCCTATCCTTTGACGAAATTTGCATTTTGCACGATCTTTTGACGAAATTCACGCTTTTTTCGCGGCGTTTTGACGAAATTCGCGCTTTTTTCGCGATCCTTTGACGAAATTAGTTTTTCCGCGGTTCTTTGCCGAAATTTGCATTTTTTTCATGATCTTTTGACAAAATTCGTGCTTTTTTTCCGCTATGCTTTTACGAAATTTGTTATTTTCCTGCGCTTTTTTTGGACGAAATTTGCTTTTTTCTGCGATTCTTTGATGAAATTCGCTTTTTTTTCGCGATCCTTTGACGATATTCGCGTTTTTTCTGTGGCCCTTTAGGAAAATTCATGTTTTTTCTCGATCCCTTGACGAAATGCGTACTTTTTCCGCGGCCCTTTTACCAAATTTGAGTTTCTTTCGCGATCCTTTAACGAAATTAGTTTTTTTCCGCGATTATTTTACGAAATTTGCGGGGTTTTTTTCACGATCCTTTGACAAAATTCGCGCTTTTTTCGCTATGTTTTACGAAATTCATTTTTTTCCTGCGCTTCTTTGACGTAATTTGCGTTTTTTCTGCGATTCTTTGACAAAAATTTTTTTTGTCCACGATTCTTTAAAGTAATTAGCGTTTTTCCGCGGTCCTTTAACGAAATTTGCGTTTTTTCCGTGATGCTTTGACAAAATTGTTTTTTTTTTTTTTTTTTCTGCGAACGATTGGCGGAATTGGTTTATTTTCGACGACCATTTGTTGAAATCCGCAGTATATTTCAGTGATATTTTTTTTATGTCTGAATTTTCGGACTGATGGGGACGATTTTTTTTTTTTTAATTTTCGGAACCGAATACATTAAATTTTCGGAAAATTCGGAACAGAATCACGAATTACCCCTGGCAAACAATAAATAAATCGTACATAAAATTGGGGAACATTTTTAATTTTTCGGTGTTTAAAAAAAAAAAAAAGAAATACAAGAAAAGTTCCGAATTTTGCGGAAAATTTTCCGCGCACGGCGTGCGCGTGTGCGTCTATATTATACAACTCTGGTAGACGGGAGGTGCTGGGTTCGAACCCAATCGCGCCCGTCGGTCTAATCTTTCGGAGTTTTCGTGGTTTTCTTCGAACCTTGGATTTCCAAGCGTTAATACGGATTAGGTTCCCTTAGAAAGACCCCCACGAAGGGCACTCTCCCCCTTAGGGCCTATATCCCTCGTGTTGATAATTGGCCGTCATAAACACAATCAACCATCTATGAAAAATACATCCACCAGACCTCAATTTCTCTACCGCTGTCCATCAATAGCTGACTCTGGTCCATGTCTTTTATTTCATACAAAACTTTGTTCTATACTGTACAATTTCAAGATAACGTCAGTAATTTGTATTAAGAATCATTGACATTATTTTCATATGAAAAGTGATTAATGATTCGCTCACAATAAGAAAACAAATAATTCACAAACTAATGCAAGTTGACAAAAAAGAAAAAGGAAATAGCCATTTCACGTTAGATCTTCAAAAAATAAAAAAAATAAAATAAACGTTCCAAAAAAACATATTCTACTGTCAAAAACGAAAATCGGACAACAAATTATTCACGTGTCTTCCGATTGGCGCTATAGCAATAGGTCGTTGCCTGAGTGCTTATAGAAGGTTCTTAGTCGTTGTCACCAATAGCTGGCATTATTTACAACTATCACAAACTTTCTTTAAAAATAGCATTCTATTCTAATACTAGAAAAGAAAAACACGTCTCTCTCCCCTTCATTTTGATCTCAAATAGCATTAAAATAAGTTGAATATACATTGCACATATCATTTGAGTTGGAAATTAGAGTAGATTATTTCAAGTTGGGAAATTTTTTAACCCCCTCCCCCCAATAAATATCTGTCGCTACGCCCCTGGCCCCGCCCAGTATAAAGCTAAAAAATCAACTCCAGCCCTGCCTGCATTTTGCAATTAAAATTAAAATTATTCATAAAGCACACTTGCTTATGCTCATATTTTGTTTTCAGATTATGTTCGAAATTCATGAATACAGAAAAACAGCAATATTAATGACTATAACAATGACTAATTAGGCAATTATGTACGTAAACGTTACGTTAAAAATATGACTTAAGACAATTACATTCAAATAAAAATCCAGTAAGATAATCAGTTTAGAATGAAAGAAACGGTTGATAAAAAAAAATCATAATTTTAAAGCTCTACAAAGAAAAAAAGTAAAATTTAGAAAATGCATCTCTGTAACTTATCAAATCAAATTACATTTCTAAAGATTTCGCTAAACAAATGTACATTTTAACAAATATCTAAACAAATGTACATAAACAAATGTACATAAACAAATGTACACAAATATAATTTTTACGAATGACAAATAAGTAAGATGCCATACAAACTTGGGCTCGGGAGGAAGAATTTACAGGAGTGCACGGGTCGTGGTCGGGCCAATAATGCTTATCATATGGGCTGACACGGGCCGAATATTTAGCTTTTATTCCAGGCCGAGCCCCGACCTGGAAATTTTGGCCAGTGCAGACCTCTAGGAAAAATTAAGTCCAGCCCAGGCTCGATCTGGAGGAAAAAGAAGTTTAGCCCGACCCGAATCTGCAGAAAAATTAAGATCAGGGCACGGCCCGACTCTAAAAGAGAAAAGACCTGACCCAGCCTGAGTCTCGTGGATTTAAACTGGCGCGACCCGGGTCGGGTCGGACCAACTTGGGCTCGGGAGGAAGAATTTAGAGGAGTGCACGGGTCGTGGTCGGGTCAATAATGCTTATCATACGGGCTGACACGGACCGAATGTTTAGCTTTTATTCCGGGCCGAGCCCCGACCTGGAAATTTTGGCCATTGCAGACCTTTAGGAAAAATGAAGTCCAGGCCAGGCTCGATCTGGAGGAAAAGGAAGTCTGGCCCGACCCGAATCTGCAGAAAAAATTAAGATTAGGGCACGACCCAACTCTAAAAGAGAAAACACCTGACCCAGCCTGAGTCCCGTGGATTTAAACTGGCGCGACCCGGGTCGGGTCGCGCCGGGTTCGAGCTCCGCCCCAAGTCATTTCCCGTGGGGATGCATAATGTCGTTTTACAAACCCTTTATTAGCCCAAGGGGGGGGCGATCGCCCCTTCGCCCCCCCCTTAGATCCGCCATTGATAAAAAACAAAAACAAGTAACATATTTCAAGCTAAGACTGTCAGCATTATATTAAAAAAAGAAAAAAAAATGAAATCAGTTCGGTAGTTCTAGAGATTACCTCATATAAACAAATGTTTCTTCTTCATAATAATGTAATAGTCTCGTATAGAAATATTCATCAGTACCGATCAATGATGGTCAATACTAAAAGCTCCGTTTTCAAATACAGAGTATACAAGTCGGAAATTGTACGTTGAACGTGGCAAATGAGGTGCGTTCGTACTATAACTAGTTTTATAAATATTCAGATCTTGGTGCAATAGCTGTTGCACTCTTATTCAAAAATGCACGAATACTAAATTTATTACGATTATATATATTAAATTCAGTAGTACGGAAATAATACATGACACCATCTTAAATAGGACGTAATCACCATGGCAACCTAGAATCATTACCTATCATGGGATATATTAAATTAATTACGTATGATTGGATTTAATAGAATGAAGAAAACTTTTATAAATATCTTTTTAAGTTTTGATTCAATTTTCATGAAATTGGAAATGACTCGACAAAATTCTGAAACGATGATATACATTAAATTTCAAACCATTCGTTTGGGTAGTCGTTGCGCGGACATACGCGGACAGACGAACGACCAGACAACGATTATAGGTGCTACGTATTTATATAATTACGAACGCGTCTAAAAATGAAAATAGGAAAATAATTAGGCACTTAAACGAGAGAAAAGGAAGAAAAAAAATTCCAAAATTCTAAAAAATGTAAAAAAAAATAAATAAAAATGATTTAAAAGCACAAAAAGACCTAATAAAAGCAAATGCCTTAAATATCCGAGCCCTCTGCTTAGAACTTTTATATCACTTTCATCACAGAATTTTAGAGAACTTCCGAAATTGAGCTTGCTAATTGTTGTATACATTACTGCTGTTATAGAAAAAAGATTTTCAGTCACAATATTTGAAGAGAGAGAGAGAAAAAAATTGATCGCTGAATGTTATTATCCTTTATTTTCCAAGCAAAAAAATGCGGAAATAGCTCCTTCTGCTCTCCTTTAACTGTTCTTTTTTTTCTTCTTTTTTTGTTTGTTTTCGCGTTTGCTACCTTTTTAGTGCTTCTATCAAACTAAGCCTTTTCAAGTCGAATTAGCTTTAATCTTACTCAAAGTGTTTGGGAAGAAATTGAAACTGTTTTAAATCTTTGAAAAACTTCTAACCATTTATTTGATCAATTAAATTTAAATATTTTCTAAATGTTTCAAAATTAATAACATTTTAGTAATCAGAAGTCGAGTATCACTAGTGCATGGATAACATTGTGAGTAGGGATACAACGAATAATCGGCTTAAAAGCCGAATATTCGGTTTGGCCGAATAATACAGTTATCGGCCGAATAGCTCAGCCGAATACTAAAACAAAATATATTTACAATAAATAATATCAATTGATATATTTTAAATAACATACCTATAGGTTTATATTTATGTGTTACACATTAAAGAAATTTAAATGTTTATAATACATATATTTATAATATAATTTTATTTCAAATATTAAATATAAATTTAATAATCATTTGGATTTTCTTAACGTGCAATGCGTGAAAAATAATATTATTTAAAAATTTAAAGTAAATTTAATTATTTGAATTTTATATATACTGTTATAAAAATGTTTTAATTATTCTTAAGTATTACACATTTATTTCAAATATTAAATATAAATTTAATAATCATTTGGATTTTCTTAACGTGCAATACATGAAAAATAATACTATGTAAAAATTTAAAGTAAATTTAATTATTTTAATTTTATATATATTATAAAAATGATTACATTATGCTTAAGTATTACACATTTATTTCAAATATTAAATATAAATTTAATAATCATTTGGATTTTCTTAACGTGCAATACATGAAATATAATATCCTTCTATATATAAAAAAAAGTTTTGATTTGGAAATGGACCAATGAAAATCTGCGTAGATATTCCCGGCAGATCGGCATCCAATTTAAATGCTTAATCATGGCCTTTCTTCGTTAATATTAAAAAAACTGTTGCATACAAAAATATGAAAATCGGTAGTATTATAGAGAAATGTTTGATAAACACGCTGATGCAGACAGTTTTCAAATCGAAGAATTATTTTAAGAGATATTTAATGCCAAAGTTGGACAAAATCGTTCCATTAGAAAAGTTTTATAGGAGCAAAAACTGTACACAGGAATTTAATCATTTTTAGATCATTTTATGAGTCAGAATTTCCCGGTGTGCAGACTTCATTTAGTATTTTAATTTGACTCATTTTTTGAGGTTTTATTTCTATTTTAAATTCAAATTTTCAGCATTTCGAGAGATATTTTTTACAAAATTTAGAAAATTGTATTAATTTAAACTGTTGCCAACTGTATAAACAGCGCAAACAATAATGTTTGCTTCAAATTAAAAATTTATTTTACACGTGACTATTATAAACAGGAAATATAAAAAGCAGGAACTCATTGAAAATTACGTCATAAAAACTTTACTTACACGTGAATTTTAAAAGAGAAAGAATATTGTAAAATAATTAATTCATTAACATGCGTTAAAAGTCTTAAATAGGAGAACTTACGTCACATTTACGCCACATTGCATTTATTACGTAAAATGAACAAAAAATAATATTGCAAAATAGTTTAAATTTAAAAATTGGGTGAGGCATTTATTTGATATTTTAAGATGATCATAATATTTTATTTTTAACAAAAGTATTTTTACGTGAATATTAAAAAGAGAAGGAAAAGTTTGGTGAAAATTACGTCAGATTATGATTGTCAGATTCAAATTACAATTCAATCTTCCGAAATCTTTCTAAAGCCGATCAAATTAGCGTGCTGTTAGAGTCTGCGGTATCTGAACGGGGGTTGACGAGCGTAGCTCGTAGGGGGCAGAGCCCCCTAGTTATTTAAAAATTTAAAATAAATTTAATTATTTGAATTTTATATATATTATAAAAATGATTTAATTATTCTTAAGTATTACACATTCAATAGAATTTGCTTTCCACCAGTTTAGTGGAAGTTCATTTCTATCTAACTAGGGAACGTTCCCAGGTGCAAGTTGTGGATTTGGACGAGAGTGGTATCAAAAGAAAGGTCTCGTCATGTACATCAAAAAGTCCAATGGAACTACCCGTCGGAATCCAACCGTTTTAGAGATATCCTCACTTGAAGTGTGAATAAGTAAATAAATAAATTGGCAGGTAGGCATATAAATTGTTCGCAAGTTAAAAGTTTCTTTGCATTGTTTTAATCCTCTACCAATACCTTTTCCCGAGCTACGAGAAAAATCCTTTACACCCACACATTTGCTGAAATATTTGCATAAAACAAGGTGCTGGAAATAGCAAAAACAGATGGAAAAACTCTCCGAATGCAGCCCTACACGAAAACTTCGTAGAATGCGAAGTGCCTGTCTAATAGAGGGGAAATAACCGGCAATGTGTGGGTGTAAAGGATTTCGCTCGTAGCTCGGGAAAAGGTATTGGTAGAGGATTAAAACAATGCAAAGAAATTTTTTACTTGCGAACAATTTATATGCCTGCCAGCCAATTTATTTATTTACTTATTCACACTTCAAGTGAGGATATCTCAAAAACGGTTGGATTCCGACGGGTAGTTCCATTGGACATTTTGATGTACATGACGAGACCTTTCTTTTGATACCACTCTCGTCCAAATCCACAACTTGCACCTGGGAACGTTCCCTAGTAAGAGTGATTTATCAAAATAACTGCTGTTCATCATTTGTAAGGACTGAAATTTGTTAACTGTTTTATTACTTACCCATCATACGTAGTATAGGGTAAGTCTTGCAATCGTTTTAAAAATCGAAAAATTTTTTTGACCGATTTACACGTTTCAGACACTGGAGATTCCGAAAAACATATTTTTTGAAAAAATAATTTGTCCGTCCGTCTGTATGTGTGTGTGTCTATAAACGCTCTATCTCCCGAACAAATTGAGATAGAGACTTGAAATTCGATGTGTACTTAGGGGGGTAATAATGGGAAGAAACCTATTAAATATCAGTAACCTCGATTAACCGGAACTATTTTTTTCGGACTCTTGAAATATTCGTTCTGATAAAAGGTATACAAAAATTTTCGAAATTGTTTATTTGAAGGAGTGAATATAAAAGACAATAAAAAAACATAAATTTTGCATCATGAATGAATTCAATCGGATAATTAGTTGCCGAGATATTTGTAATTCTATTTTTCACACTCTTCGATTTTTCATGAGCCTGTATTTCATTCAAATTTCAATTCAAAGATATATTTTAATTGGAAATGAGATGCTTAATCCGGCGCAGTAAACTGTTAGTTAATAGGATTTTAATTTTTCGAGTTATAAAGATGTTTCTTTTACGCAATTCGGTACTACTCGATTATCCCGCCGACCAAAAAACTATCGCCAAACTATAAGATTAAATGTCAATAATGGCTTATCGTAAATGTCAAGCATTTAATTCATCTCCATACCTATAAGGGGGTTTACCATAGGGGGACCCTGTTCTGTCGCCAAATACAGTCAAGTTTGTCGTCAACTTGGCGGTATATCGCCAAATTTGGCGGCCAAAATGAGTCGCCAAAAATGACGCCAAATTGGCGGTATCTCTAATATTTCGCCAAATTCCCATACACTTCCATTGTAAACCATTAGCGTTTACTTGCTTACAGAAAATCAACAAATTGAGATATTTTAATGCAACAAAAAGTAATATTGGCTTAAGGGGTTATATTAATTATATTTAAGGAAGTCCAAAGAAATTAAATTATGAATAAAAGTAACATGGTACAATGCTTAGCAAATATCACATGTTTTATTTTCATATTTTATATTATCTATATCCATGATGGGTACGTATTACGGTAGCCCCCAACGACTAGTTTTTGTTAGCAATTGAATGTGGTCTTTGACTCATGAATCCCAGAATGTGGTCTTTGACTCATTATGAACATCTATGCTTGTTTCTGCCACATTTGAATTTGTTTCAGTTTCAGAAATATCATTGTTTGAGATAGCAGTTATAAATAGAATCAGTCGAGATTTTAACTTGAGATGATATTTTTTAAAACAAAATGAAAGTTTAAACCTGAGTTCTAGCAAAGTTTAAATGCAAAAATGTCCATTATCATGAATATATTTAAAGGGCGCATTCATGTTTTGAACCAGGCGGTCTTTAAATGTTCCAACGCCAAAAAATTCATTCTCTTCTTCCAGGCTTTGACGAATAAAGTTTCCACTACTGGAATAACTTCCGAAATAAGTGATGATGTTGAACTAATTTTTACTGTAACTTGTTCAAAAGGTTTCAATAAACTTAAACACTTCTAAGAGCAACCATTAATTTGAATAAAACTAATTTAAATTTTGTTTTTAATTATCTTTAAGGCTGAATATGTTTAATAAAAATTGTATGAAGATATCGATATATATTACTTTGGTTTAAATCAGAATTTATGAATTAATATTCGGCGGCCGAATAGGCCGAATGTTCGGCTGTTCATTGGCCGGATATTCGGTTATTCGGCCAAACCGCTATTCGTTGCACCACTAATTGTGAGTGTCAGATATCGACAAGAAAAAGCCAATGCCCCTCCATGGATTTTGAAATTTCTTGAACTAAATTTTCTTTGTCGCTGATGATTAGTAAAATGAAGACGTGAGTTCTAAAACTCGCCGTATCCAGAAAATCAAATTTTTGGAAATCGCGAAAAACCTCTAACTGCGTCCATTGGTTTTCATTGCAAACCAAGATTTTACAATGCCAGAAACACAGGATAAAACTAGCTTTTTCCAGATTGTAGTGTTTTTTCGGTGCAGGTTTACCAACTGATAGAGAAAACACGATTTTTTAAATTTTGGATAAGGCGAGTTTTGAAACTCACGTCCTGAAATATTGAAATTCTTTATTCACAAATGCCTTAAAAGAATTAAATAAAAGAGAAAGATAAATTAAGAATATTAAACATACTAAACTAAAAACATGTACACACATAGAACATATACTAAGAACATATACTAAAAAAATATATATGAGGCATTCTCACATAATTTTGACTTTTAAGTCCCTGAATAATAATTTATTTTAGTACATATTCTTGAGGTTTTTTTTTTTATTATTTCTTATGCTGGAAAACATCCCATTGCATGACTGTGTGGCAATATTAACGAGATAAATAAGTTTTGGACGATGTTGGGGGTCCAAATATATCACGAAATTCCTATACCGTCCCGTGACCCTGATGCTGATTTTTAAGTTTGGAGCTGTCTGTATAAAATTGTTTTAATAAAAGTAATTCAATGTAATTTTTTCCCGAAACTGGGACTATTGTTTTATATAAATATGTAGCAAAAAATTAACCTTAACAGATTTTTATGGTTGTTATTATTTTTTTAACTCTGTCCCTGGATTTTAGATTCCTTTCCGTCCCTCTTGCTAAAATTATACAGAAAATCACTTCAGATGCAGCCACAGAATTTTGTTCAACTTTTTTCTCATGCAGAAGTATGCTAAAGAAAGAATGGCTAAAATTCTTTGGCAGGAAATTTACTACAGAATTTAAATCAGCATTTAAATATCAATTTAAAGCATGGTGGCTTTATTGGTCGTCTTATCATCCCCAAGGTTTATTCCTGCACTTTTCGGGGTTAATTAATTTTTTTTTTAATTTAATACAATGTAAATAACTGTTTCTAAAAATCAATGAACATTGTGGCTATCACTTAGTCTTAACATGATTTGCCTAAAAATAGTGGTAATTTTCCTTACATCCTTACCATTCCTTTTTTTTTTTCATTAACACCTTCTTAACACCCTTTAAGACAATGTTATACCAAAATTTAGCACTAAAAATACTACTTTGTTATTATTTCTTATTTGAATGTCCTGTGGGTACTATGCAAATTCATTAAAAGTAGGGGAGAGTGGGGATGAAAGGGACAAGGATCACCCAACCGGGGCGCCCACCAAATCTGGCATAGGCTGAATGCCCCGGAGGAAAAGTCCCCTTTACCATCCACGAAGGCCCAGTCAAGGCAAAAGGCTCAGAACACAGACGGCAATTATATTAAGAACAATAAACTAAGACGCCACTGCGCCTGAAAATGAAAAATATATATAAACAAGTACAATATCATGTTAAAAAAAAAAAAAAAAAAAAAAAAAAAAAAACCGATATGACAGACGAGCCTACAGTCAAGGCTGCACCACTGGAAATAACAGTGCAAAAGTCACTGACTAGTAGTTGACTGACGCCAAATTAATACACAAATTGCAGCACAAATATTAACTGAACTGTTCTACATTAATTAACGAAAAGTCCACAAAAGAATATCAGAAGTCCCAATAATACTAGTTATGTTATAACATATAATTCAAAGTGAAAACCAATCACTTCAACTGAAAAATCATTCCAAATATTGATGTTTTAATGACTGAGCATAAGTTCAAACTGCAATAAATATCAATCACTTTTAAAGAAGAAACTAAGAGGTCTTATAATGTCCTGTATTTCAAACCACTGCTTAGATGGCAAAAATAAAACAGTCAAATGAAAATGTCTTTAAAATGTCATTAAAATAGTTTATCAATAGTCATTAAAATAGTTAATCAATAGTCTATAAAATCACAACACAATTTGGATGTCTGATCCAAAATGTTGCTCTTAAGTAGTAAATAGACACTCACATAGTTACAATAACAAAGTTATAGAAACTCAGAAGACGTACCGAATAAATGAATAGTGCTTATTCAAAATATTGTAAATTGCACGTAACTTTACTTGATTAGAGCTGGATAACAAAACAGTTTGGATATTCCACTCCAAAGTGCGATTTCTTATAAAGTCAAACCTTCCAGGTACTAAGTCACAACTATCAAATAAGTAGTGTTTAACATCACCTTGTCTACCACAGGTACACCTATCATTGTCTCTTTTTCCAATCTTGTAAAGGAAAACGGGAAAGGACCCATGTACGGTCAAGAAGTAAAGACTTACCTGAGAAATACACAAAAAATCCTGATCTACTTTTCTAATTATCCTATAAGTGTCTCTGCCTTTGGTGCTTTGATCTCAATAGGTCTGCCAATCCTGTTTTAATTTATCTTTCAAGAACTTCTTAACAAGGCTTAAAGGAACAGGTAGGTCTATTTCTTTGTCATATTTATTTTCCACAATTACCGATTTAGCCAGTTCATCAGCTCTCTCATTACCACCTATACCGACATGAGCCTTCACCCAGCCTACATGAATAATTTTATTCTGGAGCAACCGAAGATTAGTGAAAATATTATACAAAATATCATCTGTGGGGAAAAGACGTTGTAGTGAACTGTAAGAAGACAGACTGTCCGTATACAGATGAAAACTATTGTAAGGTGCCGAGCGACACCAGTCAACTGCCTCTTGAATTGCGACCAGTTCTGCCTGATAGATTGTATTGAAATTATTAAGCTTAATTCTTTGTTCAAAGATTGTGTTGTTCTTCAGAGAAACAATAAAAGCAGCCGAAACACCCGTTGTCATCCTCGATCCATCAGTATAAATGATAGGGTGATTCATCAATGGAGCTTCCTTTACCAATGGGTTTACAAAATTAATTCTATGATTTAAATAATATTGTGGATATGTATAACTAGAGAGCTTTTTCATAATGTTGCCAGAATCTATCCGTAAACCTTCTATCTCTATACTAGAATTACTATGTATAATTTGATAATATAACGCAGAGCTTGCCAGCTCCAAGTGGATTGGAGGTATACCTGCCAGCACACAGAGAGCATCAGTTGAAACGGACTTGTATGACCTGACAATTGAAAGCAAGCAAACCCTTTGACACGAAGACAGTCTCTGTAACCCGTGTTTTTTTTAATCACCGAACCAGATTTCATGGCCATATGAGATTTGTTTTTTGAGGACTGTAAGGTACCAAATTTTAAGAAAACTTAACGGAACACCTTGATCTCTAATTCTAGTTCTTCTTGCATTACAAGTAAAAAAGGTAACTTTTGCTCTTACCATTTGCAAGTGCTCCAGCCAATTAAAGGTACTATGAAGTTGAAAACCAAGATATAAAATACTGTCTTTCACAGGTATGCTTCTACTATTTAATTTGAAGACAGGTCTTCTTTTCTTCATCGTTTTTGTACCAAACAGAATAGCCACGGTCTTGCCCACATTAATGGTCAAATCCAAAGAATTACAAATTGCAACAAAATTTGCCATATGATCATTAATTTTATGTTCTAGGGCGGATCTTGTATTAGCCCCTTCTAACACAATAGAATCATCAGCATAGGAAATTGTATCTATTGACAAAGCCTTACTTCTCTTCAGAATTACATCCGCCACTAATAACCAGACCAATGGACCCAGACATGAGCCCTGGGGACAACCAAAATAAACTCTAAACCATCTAACACCACGCAGAAATTTGAAGCCAATTTGTCTGTGAGATATAAAATTCCTTAAAATATAGATAAGGTAATTATATAATGGTAGATCCTTCATTATCTCTGAGGCTATCATCCAATTTAGAACGTCGAACGCTCCTGAAATGTCAAAAGATATAGCTGCACAATATTTAAAAATGCTTAACTTTTCTTTGACAATCATCTTCAATGTGTGTAATGCGGTTTTTGTACTTTTTCCTTCTCTAAATCCATGTTGATTATCGTCAAAAAAGGCGTTTGATTCCAGCATCGTCATTATCCTAATCTTCAAGAGCCGTTCGTAAACTTTCCCCACAATTGGCAATAGTGAAATGGGTCGATATGAGCGAGGACTGTTCAGCGGTCTATTACGTTTACGAAAGAAAATAATCACAGCCTTCTTCCAAACTCTAGGAAAGTGTGCCAAGCGCAAACAGGTATTAAACAATAAAAGCATCAGTGGAGTAAACGTCTTGCAAAGATTTTTAACAACTAGAGCATCTATATTATCATGGCCCGGAGCCTTATTATTATTCTGTTGCCCAAGAACTGCTTTCAATTCTCTTTTCGTGAATGGATGATAATCTTGTGAGTCCTTGAAATCACTATCGCTGACAAACTCATGTCGTACCTGAGGGACAGCATTTATCTTGAAATGCTCTTGCATCAGAGATTCCGCCACCTCGTCATAAGAATCAAATACCTCTGAACTTTCTAAAGTAGAAAAAGCCATGTCGGAGTGACTAGTTTTCTTGCCTGATATAAATTTATATAAATTGCCATAAGCATCTTCTATCCTGGAACAAAATCTTATCCAACTGGCCCTTTTAGTTTTCCTAATATTTTGTTTATATGCTCGTCTTGCCGTAATGTACGAATCTCTGTAATTCAAGTTTTGCAAATTCTTTCTATACCTCTTGTAATGGGCATTTACCTTGTTTCTCTCAACTCTTAGTTCATCTGTATACCATCTTGTACTTGGTTTATTTGTTAATTGACCAAATTTAAAGGATCGATTCATTGTATACTGAAGATAATCATAGAAATTTTCCATCCAATCCTCCAGGCCATCAGTATTCGTCACCCTTTCAAGAGAATTCATTATTGGATGAAAGGGACAAGGGATGAAAGGGACACTCAAAATTTCAGGAAGAAAATAAAATGTACAAAGTTTCAACTTTGGCTCAATCGATGACGATACTTGTTCTGTCTTAATAATCCTTATAACTAACATCAGAAATTATAGCGTTGTAGGTGATGAAAGCAAAACCTGTTTTCGATGTAAAAAAGTAAATTTTGATGTTGCTTTACTTTTTTTCTCTAAAAACGTAATATTGTGTTTAGCAATATGATATTTATATTATTTAGCACAATAAAGTATTCACTTTATGTGAATATCAGTATATTTCGTTAGCTAAAATACTCTCATGCATGAATACATTTTTAATTTCACTAGGTGGGTATGGGGTTGAAAGGGACAGAAACTGAGGGGTTGAAAGAGACATCTCACTTCAAAAACCTTAGGTTGTTTCTATCAAGCATCCTTTAGTGAAGCTCAATAAAAAGAGTTAGCTTCATATTTGCTCCAAGCGCCTACTAAACATTACATTAACTATGGTTTGACAAGTGTGCTTACTATGTGTATTTAATTGCTTTGAACCCTCCAAATATGTCCCTATCTCGGCGAACAAAGAAGCCAGCTGGAATTGAATGGTTCTAAGATTTTATGCAACGAAATTCATACTTTCTCTTAAGAAACCTATAGCCATTAGTTTAACAAGAAGTACAAGTTTCAACAAAGATAATGTTGATATTTTTTAGAAACGTTCAGTTAGTTATGGATCGCTATAAATTTACACAGAACATAATATATAACTGTGATAAAACAGGCTTAATAACAGAGTACAAACCACCTAATATAGTAACAAAACGTTGTGAAAAACAATTTTCTCACGTAACATCAGCTAAACATGGTGCACTTGTCACAATTTTGTGTTTTGTTTCTGCATCAGGTAACTCTATTCAAGAGTATTCGTTTTCCCAAGGAAGAATTTTAAGAAGTTCATGCTCGGAGGAGCTTTTTTCATCAGAAAACACAACAGATCTCCACTCTGTCCTCCAATGAGCTCTGGCTTGACACCAATGGCGTCGCAAAAGGCAATGTCTTGGAGTCAGTAGAATGCACGCTAGAGGGCGCCTAGATCTGAGCTGTCCTTGAAGTACCGATTTCTAACAGTTCGTTGTGTCACTGTGGTACCAACTACAGCTCGAATTTCTGCCGCAGATGCAGTACGATGCGCCACAGGTGTGCGCCGAAAACGGCAATTTTCCCTCTCAGGAGTGCCACGTGGCCGCCTGGAACTCGGTCTTCTTGAGGCAGTTCCATCCCTTGACCACTGCTTCCAACAATCATGCACAGTGGATACATTCCAGCCAAGTCTATCTGCAATATCACGGAAAGAAAACCCACCTTCTCGTATCCCGAATATGAAACCTCGTTCCAATTCGGTGAGCTGTTGACAGTGGCTTCTTCGTCTTGTTAAAGGCATTCTTGGCTAACATAAACTCAATACGTCACATTTCGTAGCTAAATAACGCCCACGAACTTTACAGCACGCATTTAAAGTAAACCTGATCTGCAAGTTCTTAGTGGCGCTACTAGCGCCACACTTATGCGCGAAGCGCGAAATTTCAATCAATGTCATCTTTCAGATGTATAAACACGCCTACCAAATTTCGTTTATCTAACACAAGTCTTTCTTGGTGTTGGGATTTTTTTTCCGTCAGTGTATATCTTCACGTCTGGTGGATTAAAGCGGAGTGATAACTATTACGATATCGTCAATATGTTAAAATTCACTATTAAATTTTATTGGTAAGAAATAAAACAGGATAAGTGCGAGTTGGGACTCGCACCTTGAGGTTTCCACACATGTTATATTACCATAAAACTTAGTAAATACGATTTATTTAATTATCTAATAAATCTTAATCAGCTTTGTTTGTGATGACTGAAGAAAGAATGGATTACACCACACTGTATGTCAAAGTTAGAAAAAAAAAAAAAAAAAAAACTGCTCATTGTATTGCTCCTTAGAAATACTTCCGCTTATTAATGGCTGCATGCCTCAGAAAAGAAATATAAACAGATTTTTTTCTAAAATACATTAATTTGGTGTGGGTTCCGATTATGAAAAATGCAAATATTGAAAAACGTTGTTTTAAGGCCCTTTTTTTTTTTTTTCATTGAGTTAGAAATTCGAAATATTTACAAAACAATGGTGTCGCGGATCTTATTATTTTATATTAATTTCAACTTGATACTTTCAACCGTTTCTCTCTATTCTAAGAAAAAGTAACTAACGTTGTTGCCGCCGCCGTAAATAAGTTTTTTGTGACCGGAGGTCTTTCTTCGCTAGTATTAAGAAAACTACCGCATACAAAAATATGAAAATTAGTAGTATTACAGAGAAATGTTTGACACGAAACAGTTTTTAAATCGAAGAATTTTTTTAGAGCTATTTAATGTGATAATCGAAAATCGCGAAATTGAAATCACTTTTCTCTCTTTTCCACAAAAATGGAGTAATTTGGTTACCATCATTAGATAAATTTAATTCAAATTAGAAAAAAAACTAATATTTAGTAAACTAATTCAAATTTTAAAATTCTAATACCAGTTTTGAGATCTGCGGATCAATACGGATTTTTGGTATTAATTTCACCGCCAAACATTCCATATTTTAGGAAAAATAGCTGTAAAACTAAATCAGTCTTTTCATAAAGTCGTTTCAAAAAATCGTTTCATAAATTCGTTTCATTAGGATTTTATATACATATAGGGTAGATATTTTGTTAACTTTTGATTAAAATAATAATTGTTTTAGAGTTAGACTAACCAATAAAAGCTGCACTTTTTATTGTAAGTAATTTTGCAGGTTTATTATAAATCAGTGAAACAGTTCTTTCTTAAACATTTTCTTTCGTCGAAATTCGATGGGTTCCACCTCCTGTTAATAATAGTAATAATTATTTTTATGTGGAAACTATTTTACTTTTAATTTAACCACCTAATAGGTTTCTTCACAATTGGAGCATTTCTTTCTTTCTTTCTTTCTTTCTTTTTTTTTTTTTTTTTTTGCTATTTTCGTGCGTGGACTGATAGACAGGCAAACAAACCAAAGACATAAAGAGGTTTTAGGAACATCGAATAAGTGCTAAAAATAGAACAAAACAAATCAGCTTATGTATTTTGAGGAATTTGTTTTCTTTCTCTTATTATCAAAGAAATAAACTTTTTTAATTGACATTTCGCATAATGTAAGGAAAACAGAACTGAATCTTTTAAAAACAAGTTATTTTTGAAAGTGTAATTAAACATCAATGAAGTACTTTTAACAACCATTAAAAACTATTACTGATGATAATGGTAATGAAATATATCTATACGATTATTATTCTATATTGAATTTCACTAATAGCCTTAAATTGAAATAAGGAACGATAAGTTATAGAGCTCTTTATGTGTAAAATTCTTAGTAGGTGTTATATTTTCTGAGAGACCGTTCTAGTTTTTAAACATTTAATTGAAAATATTTGTTACATGCGCAAAAACATTGTACACATATATAGGCGACAATTATAAAACATTAATTAGAATCAATGATCTTTACATCATAATCGATATCTGACAGGCATCTTTAATAATCAGCCATTTCGTTTTGATGGCTGATGTCTGCGCATAGAAGTAGAAATTAGACCTTGCTCCCGGTTGATAGATAAGGGGGCACTTGCAGATTTACATACATTCATTCATTTATTATTAATTTTAAATATTCATTTGGGGAAAATTGCAACATGGATATAAAATGGAATCTATTGCTGTTCATATACTATTCTTGTCAACACACATAAAAAGGATCACCCAGTACATAAATTTCAATTAATATGCGATAGAGAAGTACGATACTTAACATAGATTAAGAGTATTTAGGTCATTCTTTGCTAACATGCAAATGTAAGTCCTAAATGAATTTTGACTCTGCGATGTGTTATATCTTACGAATTTTTTTGTAAAATAGAAGAATTCTTCAGGCTTTATTTACGCCCCAACTAAACACGAGAGAACCAATCCAATTTTAGGGTTAAAAAAACGCATTCAAAATACAAATTCCCATTTCCGTAGTTACCCCAAAGCCTAAATAATTTACTTCGGCGTATCATTCTATCTTATTCTCTATTAGCAACCGTCAAGTTTGATGCCATTTGTTTCATACTTATAGTGAGAATTCTTAATAGTCTAATTAAATTTTAGAAAGGTCAGCTGGTCTCAAGATAAATCCTATAATATGTGTGTCCCACACTTTTGTTCTAATCCCCCTCCCCCATCTAATATTTAAACTTGCTGCCAAGCTGGAAAAAGTACATTTAAATGTACAATAACTATAATAATTTTTACATATAAATACCTATGACAATAACTATAAGCCCTTTTTAAGAAAAAATGCGCTGCAGGTGACTGTTATGATATACTAAATTACATTACCACCCACGTTCTACAAAACTTTTATTAAACACATTTAACAAAAGCGTTGCATATATTCGTATTATTTTTTGCTGCCCTGTAGAATAACTATAAATGCTATTCAGACCTTCTTCAAGAAAAAGAATGCTGTAGCTGTCTGTAAAAACATGATAAATTACATTATTAGTCAGTGTTCTACAAACCCCACATTTTAAACATATATGGGGCATTCTCACAATCTTTTGACTTTTATGTCCCTGAATAATAATTTTTATTTTAGTACATTTTCTTGTGTTTTATTTATTTCATATACTGGGGAATATCCCATTGCATGACTGCATAACCATATTAAAGAGATGAATAAATTTTGGACGATATTGGGGGTCCAAATACCAGGAAAACTCCTATACCGCCCCGTGTCCCTGATGCTGATTTTTAAGTTTGGAGCTGTCTGTATTAAATTGTTTCAATAAAAGTAATTCGATGTAATTTTTTTCCGAAACTGGGACAATTGTTTTACATAAATATGTAGCAAAAAATTAACTTGCACACATTTCTACGGTTGATATCTTTTTTGACTCTGTTCCTGGGTTTCTTATCCTTACCGTCCCTCTTGCTAAACTTATACAAAAAATCACTTCAGATGCAGCCACAGAATTTTTTTCAAGATTTTTCTCAGGCAGAAGTACGCTAGAGAAAGAATGTCTAAAATTCTTTGGCAGGAAATTTACTGCAGAATTTAAATCAGCATTTAAATATCAATTTCAAGATCGTGGCTTTATTGGTAGTCTTACCCCGCGGTTTATTCCTGCACTTTTCGAGATAAATTGAAATTTTTTTTAAAATTTAATCCAACGTAAATAACTGTTTCTAAAAAACAATAAACATTGTGGCTACCACTTGGTCTTAATATGATTTGCCTAAAATAGGTGGTAATTTTCCTTACCATTCCATCCTTACCATCCCTTTTATTCCCATTCGTCCCTTTTTTCCTATACCGTTCCCTTTTTTCACCTTACCGTCCCTTCCCAAAATTTTGTTCTAAATATACTACATTGTTATTATTTCTTATTGGAATGTCCTGTGGGTATTATGCAAATTCATTATAAGTAAAAATTTAGAAGGAAATAAAAAGTTTTTGTGGTAAAATGTAAGGAAAATTAAACTCGCAAGTTTAACATAAACCTCAGTTAAATAAAAAAAATTTTACTTCTGACCATTTTTTCTTTATTTTTAAACATTAGGGCATTCGTCTATCAGATTAAAATGTTATTTTAGCTAGTTCAATTTCACCAGATTTTTATTCCCGAAAGTCAAAAGATTGTGAGAATGTCCCATATTCGTTTCATAAAATCGTTACATTAGGATTTTGTATATATAGGGTAGATAACAAAGCACCTTAAAAACATCATAATATTAAAGAACAAAAATCAACGCATTTTGGAAGGAATAAATCTTTTTTTGCACAAAAACGCGCAACAATACAACAGCAATGCCAAGACTTAATCACATTCGTTTCTGCAATATTAAATCAGGAGGTCGCTTCATTATCAACATAAAAAGATTCTAAAATAGATAAATATCACCAAGTCCGTACAGAGGGGGTGGAGCGAGTACGGGGTCCGGTTTCGGCCCTGGTTTTAAAATAAAATAGCAAAAAAGTATAATTAGTACTTTTTTTACATAAAACTTTAAATTTAAAATAACTAACAAATAATAAAATTAAAAAGTCCGAATTCCTGTATATGTATCTACTATTTGACAGTTGGGCGATTTACAATCAATAAACAGACCAGCTTTCATTAACATTCAGCAGAACTCACATTGCAAAGAAGCAGGAATTAGGCAATCGGCACTGTGAAATCCAAACAACTAAATTCTCAAGTGATTTAGGCCCCACCAGTGGCCGAGAGGATCTGATCTCGAATTGGTAGACGGGAGGTGCTGGGTTCGAACCCAATCGCGCCCGTCGGCCTAATCGTTCGGAGTTTTCGTGGTTTTCTTCGAGCCATGGATTTCCATGCGTAAATACGGGTTAGGTTCCCTTAGAAAGACCCCCATGAAGGGCACCCCCCCATGTGCCTATATCCCTCGTGCAGATAATTGGCCGTCAATAATCAAACCAAACTCAAGGGATTTATATTTTAACAAATATCACTGCATTTCTCAAGCTTTTTAGCTGGTCATTATTGCTACAATTTTTATCAGCCAAATGGCCCGGTCGTTATATGCTCCTTTTTCCTTTAATTTCAACATACGTTAACTAAGGGGTCAACGAAAAAGAAAAGAATAGAAATCGTTATTGCAGAGATGAATGTTATACTTTAATTTAAGGTGTCAAGTATCCTTAAAATATCATAAGCTAATGTATGTTTAAAGATTGTTATCTTAAAACTATTAAACCCCTTATACGAAACTTTAGCGGAACAGTTTTAATATTTATTACTTTTAAGAAATACTTAGATGCCTATTTTTTCCTCTGCGTGGAGGATAGCAATAGGACTCATGTAACTTAACCGCATGATTTCATACTTTTCACTTGGATTATTAAAAATATATTGTGAAACCAATTAAAATTTAGGTATATTTTCAAAATTTTCAATTTCTATTTAAAATTTTCAGATGAAATCATAAAAGGTAATATTGTAAAAGAAAAAGTAATGAAATTGTAACCAAATATAAAGTACTTAAAAAAAAAAGTTTTCAGGATTTTTTTTTCTAATTCAGTAAAGCTAATTTCATTTTTTCTAATTCAAATGTCTATAATGGAATCCTGATTTAAAAGGAGAAATTTCATGATCCCGCAGAAAAAATAGTATGGAATTATACCCTTTAAAATGGAAAAAAACCTGTCTAAAACTGTATTTTCACTGATAATTTGCGTTTACGTCTTAGCAGGTTTTATTGTATCCATACTTGAAGGACACGACACGGACACGAATTTCTACAGATGCCCGCGGTCTCTCTCTACGGCTGTGAGTATCACCAACTTTTATCACTCTTATAAAACACAATGCCGTCAATGTCTTCATCAGACTTTTTAACCAGGTTTAATTAATTTTCAATGAGCGTTCTTAGTTTTGCATGATTTTAAACAGAAATTTAATTTTTTAATTCTTCTTTCTATGGCGTGTTTTTCATAAAAAAAAAAAAAAAAAAAAAATAAGTATTCTTTTTTCTGGTTAAAAAAAGTGATAAAAAAAGAATTTTAATGGTACCAGGAGGGTTAAAACACAATAGGGATTATTATTATTATTATTTTATTTATTTATTTATTTTACAGAAAATCTAAAAACAACACGATGTTTTGAAATAACTTTCTAAAAAGACGAATTTGTGTTTTTAATATCGTATCTGGCTTTGACGGGATAGAAACATAATAGTACATAAAAAAAAAAGAACTATCAAAAGAGAATTTTTATTAGATAAAAACGTTTTTATCATGTCACGAGTATATTACAAAACTGCAGTTAATTTTTGCTACCGCTGAACCGATTAACTTAAAACATTTTGCACCTAATTTTATTTATTTTTAAAATTCCCAAATAATGTTCTTTATGAGCTCGGTAAAAACAGAAAGCATGGAAATGTTAAATTCGAGAAAAACACGTGACTTGCAAGTGAATACAATCCACCTTCTCTCCTAACCACGCCCAAAATGAACCAAGGGAAAAAAAAAAAAAGAAAGAGTAGAAACGGTGAAACCGTTTCTGGCAGCATGAAAGTGCCAGATGGAATAGCAGACGAGCTTCGGTCGTGATATGCTCCAGAACTCTTCGAATTTGTATTGACTCTGCAAAGAGGATGAACAGAAGGTAAAGATTTTTTTTTTTTAATTTATATTTAAATGATATATTTTTTAATTATTCAGTGTCATGCAGGTAGAAAAAGTTCCTGATTTACTGATTGCCAATGAATTTAATTAACGATACATTTGTATCAGTTTTCTTTTTTTCATTAAAAATTAAGTATAAAAGAGCAACTTATTACAATTGAGAGGAAGTGGGCTTTTTAACAGAGGGAAATTAAAGAGAGTATTAATAATAATAATAATAATAGTAAAAAAAAAAAAAAATAATAATAAAATCTGTATTTGATTAAAATTTTTCTAACATATTATCTGAATTCTCCATAAATCAGACAGACTTCATTTTTATTATTTCAATAATATATTTTGAAATAAATTGATGTCATAATTTGTTTAAATAATGTATGATTACATGATTATCTTTAATTTTTATTCATGCATTATTCGTGGTAGTTTTCCATTTATGTAATTTAAAGTATGAAATAAAAAAATATATATATATTAAGGGTCTATGTACTTTAATAACGAAAAAAAAAAATCAATCCCCCAACAAAAATCAATATTTATTTTATTTTTCTTTGTAAATTATCTGAATTTAAATTAAATAAATCTTTTTATTATTTTAATAATATATTTTGAAATGAAATCATGTCATAATGTTTTTAAAAGGATTTGTGATTACCTTATTATCATTAATGATGGGGGATCATTGATGATGGGAAATTTTAAAATGAGAGAAAAAAAACACCAATTAATAAAAAAGCCAATAAAAATCCATTAAAATTACCCAAATTCCTGTTAAATCAATCTGAGTTCCTTTTTAATGTTTTAATACTATATTTTGATATGAATTAATGTCATGGAGTTTAAATAATTTATTATCATTAATTTTGACTAATTTTGTGGTAGTTTTCATTTAAATTTGTGTAATAGAAACACATTTTATTTTTATAAAAAGGATGGAACTTTTTAAATGAGTAAAATAGTAATAATAAATAATAATAATAAAGCAATTAATACCCCTCACCTATAAAATTCCATTTTAACTGTATAAATTATGTATAACTGTATTCTTGATAAATTAAGCGAAATATCCTTCAATAAATTTGAGTTTCTATTTATTATTTTAATAATATTTATTTTAAAATGCACCGATGCCATAAAGTTTAAAAATAATGTATGATTGCCTGAAATTAAATCAGTATTTAATTTAAATCTTACATCGAGGTCTAAATTCACCTTAAGAGGAGTTACAACTTTTAACCATAAAAAAAAAAAAAAAAAAAAAAAAAAGGTTATGGCATTTTTCAAAAATGTGACTGTTTTAAATCATATACTCCAAACTACATAAAAATATTCCAATTAGAACCAGGTCAATTTGAAATCGATATGTGTCTTTAACGCAGACTTCAATTGATTTTTTTTTTATTTCACTTTTCTGAAAGGAAATAAATATAAATATTTATTTTTTAAACATGCTTTCATTAAAATTCACAAAAATGTAGACAAAAAAAATTTTTTTTTTTTTTAATGCACTAAAAAGTACAAAAGTCTTGAAAAAAAAAAAAAAAAAAACTTAAACTCGCGGAGTTTACATTAAATTGCGATGAGCTTGAGTATTTAAGATTAATAGATTTAAATGGGAATTTCGTCAAATTAGCAGCTATCGCGAAGTTGGCAGCATATATGGCTTACTTATCTTTGTCACCAAATTTTGAGAAGTTGGTGAAAATTTGGCGCTATTGTGGTAGCCTTGTCATCAGTACTTTTCAACAAATACTCATTGTTGAAGTTGATACTGATTTTCTCCATAGGAAATCAAACTATAATTGAGTAACCATTAAGTAAAGTTGCCTCTCGTTGTCCCTCTTAGGGATCGAATTTTAAACAATCAATATCCAATTCATGTATTGTCCCCAGGAATAAATATATATTCCAAATTGCAAAGCTCTATGTCAACCGGAAGTGGGGGGAAATGAGTAACACGATTTGACTGCCACATACAAACATAATTGTAAGTTAAAAGAAAGCATGTAAATAATAATAATAATAAAATAAAATTAGCAGACAAATAATTTTTTTTTTTTTTTTGAACAAATGTGTATAAAATTATTATACCCACAATCTATAGCTATTTGTCAATTAAACGACGAAAATTTTATTGGTTGATATTGGAATGTGCTTTTGAAGACGTATCACGTTAAAAAGCACATTCTAATCGCAACAAATGAAATTTGCGTAGTTTTATTGAAAAAAAAAAAAAAAAAAAAAAACAGTAGGTGTAGATTTTTGCTATGGTCAATTCATACATACCAGTTAAAAAAAATGTCTGAATCTAAACGATTTCTGTTTTACAGATGCGAAAATACATTATTCAAAAAGTCGAAATCAAAGTTTAAAAATTTATTGAAAGTACACATTATCAATTTGAAATTGATAAGGTTCTAATAGGAATAGTTTCATGAGGCTTGGATCATATGATTAAAACTTTTTTAATTTTTACAATATATATATATATATATTCATAGCTGCCAACTTGTACGGATTTTTTATACCACTAAAATTTAATAGAAAGTTTTAGTTAATTGAATCAACGAAATGCAAGTAATTTTAACGTTTCAGTAAGTCAAAAATTTCTATTAAATTTTAGTGGAAAGAAAAATCCGTACAAGTAGGCAGCTATGATATATATATTTAAATCCAATCAAGTTTTTAAATAGTTTTACATAGTTTTAAAATATCAACTACAACCAAAGTATAAGTATTCCACGCGAATTATTTTTCCTCTAGTCCCTTTCGAAATTTCTCACCACATATATACTGCCTTTTACCACATCTAAAATTATCAAATGCAATAAATACTAAGGGGTAAAATATAGAAAGCTTCCCCGATTTGGGAGAAATAATTCTGCAATTGGGTATGAGTTAAAACAAAAATATCATCTTCTTTACACTGAAATTAAAAGTAATTTTTCTTTTATAACTTTTTTTTTTGCTTAAGGTTATAATGTTATCGAATTTCTTGCAGTTTTACCGATTATTAAAGTTTTTTTTTTTTTTTTTTTTACTAAATCGAAAAATGTTCAAAAATATGGTTCGAGAGATATTTTCTGATTGTTTTTATGACACATTAAAAAAAATTTAATTGTATATTATGAATGCATTAAAAAATAAATCTCTTTAAAATAGCTTATAAATTTAGTCAAGAGATTAAATTAAATTTAACCTTCTTAAAATAAAAGATAAAAATTCCTTTTCTAGATTTTTGCTTAATTTTGCGAATATTAAATTGCTATTTTGATTAATACTTTATTTCTCTCAGGGCACTGTTGCCAAAAATGACACTTTTAGCATCACTTATACGAGTAAAATTCCGTATTTAAAATTTAAAAATAAATTTTTTCTTTAGATTTATTCTACTAAATTGAAGATTTTAAAATAATTTTACACTGTTAAGCATGTCACATTTAAGGAAATGAGTGACGCATACCCCTCTTCTGTCTCAAAAGTTTTGAAAATAAATTATTTAAACCTTTTTTTTGTTAAGTTTTTACTAAACCGCAAAATGTTCTAAAATATAATTCAATACATATTTTTTATTGTCTTAGTAGCATATTTGAAATTTTTAATTGAACATTATGAATGCATTAAAAAAATAAAAAAATATCTTTGAAATAGCTTTAAATTTGACCAAAAGTTAATTAAATTTAACCGTCTAAAAGATTTAAAGAAAAATGTTATTCTAGAATTTTACTTACCTTTACGAATGTTAAGTTGTTATTTTTATTAAGATTTTATTTCTACCAGGACACTGCTGGAAAAAATGACCCTTTAAGTGCCATTTATACGGGTATTTAAATTTAAAATTATCCGTATTTAAATTTAAAAAATATTTTTTTCGTTAAATTTATTATTTTAAATTAAAGTTTTTAAATAAGTTTGCTATGTTAAGCATGCCACATTTAAGAAAATGAATGAAGCATAATCTTCTTCTGTCTCAAAAGTTCTGTACAATGACGATCTGTCAGATATACCAGTAAATAGGCTTTACAATATTATTTATGCATTTCAGTTACAATTTTAATATGTTCTAACATATAATTGCGAGTGTTTTTAATCATGAAAGTTTGATATTTTAACTTTAAAATAAATAAACAACGACCGACTGAACATCTTAATTAAAATAAATAACTTTCTATACATAGTTTTTAATATTTTTACTTTATTGTATACTATGATTAATTGTTATTATAATACGGTTAAATTTCGATACATCCAAACATTAATGTAAAAAAAGAAAAGAAAGATCGACTTACAGAAAATACAACTATGTGGTTTTCAGTTACAATAATAAAAGTCTTCTTTATCTGCAAATTACATTTACTCATCAGTTGGGAGAGGAAGTGGATGCATCTTTTAAAACAGAAATTAAAAGGTATTTATTAGACACTAACATGTAAGTAAAATGAAAATAAAAAAATAAAATTTTTTATATTAAAAAATAGTGGTATTTAAAATAGGGAGGTTGTCAACTATGCATTTGCAAGTTCAACTACATTACATTATTTAACATCTTTCGCAAAATCAAAAATATTGCGTACATTTAAATTTGTATGGTTTATCAATTTTCTTTAACGGTTTGGGATATTTTTGTTATACGTCGCAATGCTACTAAAAATAATTTTATTTTACTGAATTTTCATAACATTTCGTTGCTATGGAAAGGTGGCCTTGAACTGCCTTTATGAAAAGGTAATGTGCAAAACACCTCCCATATCTGTAAAAGTACTTCTTCCTTCAATAAAGGTTTGATGCTGGAAAGCAACCATACGTTCCACCCTTAAATTCTCATAATGCCGCTGATGAGAACTCGATTGCCATTGATTTAATCTTCATCAATATTTTCACGGACTTTTTAAGATATAAAAAGATAATCGATTTTAGACACTTTTATCCACTCCTAAAGATATTTTTTCTTTTCCTTTATATATAATTTTAGAAACGCAAGGAAGCATACACTGGTTATATTTTTAGCGACACAGTAGCTATTATTTTAAATTACTGGTAAATGGCACTATATTTATGATGAAAATCTTGATTCCCCTGATCATAAAAAGAAACAAAACTTTTTTTAAGACAGAGTAAATATTTTCGCTTGTTAATAAAGCATTAATAAAATAATAATAATAATAACAAAAATACAGTTCAATTACGGATAATTTTTCCAAAGTTTTAGTTGAATCTGGATTTTTTAAATGTAAGACTAGCAACAATTTAAAATTTTGAATGGAAAAATAGACTGATATCCCGATTAAATAAAGACGACGAATAAAAATTACTATGGGGTTTTCAGTTAAAACAATAAAAATCTTCTTTATCTGCAAATTGTATTTATTCATCATGTATGTGAATGCATCTTTTAAAATAGATATTAAAAAGTATTTATTAGCTCCTCTGACCAGTAAGTAAAATATGAAATAAGGCAGTTTTCTTTTGCATTGCTATTTCTCCACCTCTTACCTCTTTTTCTTTAAACTATATTTTATAGAATAGCAAATTTTCTTGTTTGAAAAAGCTTTTATCTTCCATATTTGTCGCGAAAATAGCCTAACTGAAGAATAAAGGTAATGCTGAAGACGATGAAATCATAGAACTAATCTTCTGTTTGGTGAATTTATGTATGAGTGAAAACAATTTTGTTTGGAAATTAAAAAACTCAGTAAAACTTACATGTATATATGGACGAAAAATTGATGTCCCAAGTCTCAATTGATATCGCAAAATAGCGAATTTCGGATTTGAGAATAATATTATGAAATGATGAATTGAAACACCGTCATAATCTGCAAAAATGCTTCTCCTTCCTTAAAAGCTTGATGCTGGAAAGCAACCATACATTTTACCCTCAATTTCTTGCTTAGAACTTCCTTCATTCTTTATCAACATTTAATACATTTTTAGGCGTAAAAATATTACCGATTTTAAATACTTTTGTCTATTTTTGATGAAGTCCTTTCTGTATGTATAATTTTAACAAATAAAGAGAAACTTATAAATCGCCCGTTAATTATCTTTCCTTCGATGAAATCCAAATTATGATGCAATTATTCTTTTAATATATCTTCCATAATATTGCATAACATAGAAAATTATGTTGTTCGGGAAAAACCATATATAGCATTTAAGGATCGTGTGCAAACTTCAAGAGGTGATAGAGCCTAGTGCAATAATTATTTTTTGTGTAGAAATCCAGGGTTACAAGACACTTATTCAGTCATAAATACAGAGTGTTTCACTTGAAGCTGAGCGCAGATTAAAACAGTGAAGCTAATTTATCGAAATATTCAACAGAATAATATTACTTTGCGTGAACTGCGAAAAGTTTTAAATCACATGGTGTTTATATTTTTGTTTCATGAAATCCAAACTGTCATGCAATTGCTATCATAAAATCCCTTCCGTAACATTGCCTAGTATAGATAATTCTTGTATTATGGTAAAATTTTAATCTTGCGTATTATTCATGAGGAAGATGCAAGTAACATAAATAATGATCATGATGAAATTAAAGTAATGACTTTGTTGAAATTATGTATAAATAATAATTTAAAAAAAATCCGGTTTAAATATTAAAAAATAAAAAAATAATTATAAGTATGTAATAGAGAAAATAATTTTGTCATTGTATCAGAAAAAAAAAAAAAAAAAAAAAACGAATTCGGATTTGAGAACAATATAATGAAGAAATAACGCTGGAAACACGTTTCTTACCTGTAAAAGTACTTCTCTCTCCATTAAAGGTTTTAGGCAGGGAAACAACCAAACACGATTCCGTGGTCGTACGCAGGATTTTCGTTAGTTGATATATCCTCTTAGCATTAGCGTCGGCAAAAGAATAGAAAAAGGGTAAATTTTGAAATTTAATTTAAATTTTCTTTATCTTTGATTATTAACCCTCTCATGCATGAATTATTTTTTACGCAGTAAAAAAAAATCAAACAATTGTTTTTTGTGATAAATGAGATCCCATTATCATGAAATAATGTTATCAGACTTTTTGATACACTATTAATTAGTATATTGATACGTCCTCATTTGGGGAGGTTATGCAACAAGGGGTACATTCACAGTGTCTTCATATGAGAACAATATTGTTCAATGTTTACATATTGCCACACATCTGCATACGTTTTATCTATTTTATAGGGAATGGAATGATTCCATGCACTCTGGACACACTAGTACAGTATAGACTCCACAAATATATTGGGTTTTGCTTTTGCAAGCTTTAACTCTACAGCGATTGACAAACTTTGTTTTGGTTTTCTTTGGATAAGGCTTTCCTTCATCTAAACGCAAAGTTCGGTACACATTGTGTGTATTTCAACGTTTTATCAAAGTTTCTCCTGCAGAGAGCCAACCTGTTTTATTTTTATTTAGTTCAGCTGTATCCTTATATATCAAACTGGATGCAATTGAACTTTTCAATTTTACCAGGTCTAAGCTTTTGGTGTTTTGTAATTTCCATAAAATCCAGGTGTTAACAAAGGTTACCTTTAAAAAGTGATAAAAAATTCATGTTTGCTTTTTTAACAACCTGCAAAGAAAGAAATCAAGTTGGTTAACAAAAATGGAATTCTGTTTACTTTAGTGCAAACTGTCCACATATGAGGACATATATGTTTCATGCCATAAATAAAAACTTAGTAGAAATATTACAAAAATTTCGTTCTTTACATACTACATGATTATAGATTGTATATATAAAAAAATACCTTGATGGTAGTATGACTATTTCCTGGTCTGTTTGTAGCAAATCCTGCCAAATATCACAATGCTTCAATACTTTGATTTTAGTTCAACATTGGTGTGAATTATGACTATAGTTATGGTTCTGCCAACTAATGTGCTGACTGCTAGATATCATCTATCCACAAATGAGGTCTCCGTGAATCAATGATGAAAAAAATTTGTAACTCTAATACTTTATAGGGCAATATTTATCTGTCCTCATATGAGGCCAGTATGAATGAGAGGGTTAAAAATATATATATAATCTATTCTTCGCGGGTAATTTAAAAATAAATAGACAGTTTTTACTTCTGTCTTCTTTTTAACGTTCATGTGCTTGAAATGTAGATTAAATGGGAGATTCGAACCCCCCCCCCCTCCCCCAAAAGAACTATTTCAATTCTCCCTTCTGAAAAATTTTGGTGAGAACAATTAAAAATTGTCTAGCGCGAGGAGTTCTAACAAAAAATTCTCAAGTCAGTTTATCTCATGTTTATATTCTGCATTAAAAGAAAAAAAAAACCGGGCTAGGCTGTGGAACACATGCACAACTATTTCAAAAACTTGTTCCTCCCTGGATTTCTTTCTACCGGCGCCGATGTCTCTTAATATTTCAGATTATATCTCATTAGTTTCAAACATGTTTAAGGAAGACACCTCCCTTGCGTACGCCCATGTACTATTCGTCTTCAATTTCTCATAATGTTGCTGTCGAGAATCTGATTGCCATTGGTTTATTCTTCGTGAATATTTTCGTGGCTTTTAAGATGCAAATATATAATAAAATTAAAAAAATCTATGTCTACACATAAATGACGTTATTTCTGTAATTTTATATATAGTTTTAGGGAGCGTAAGACATATTTATTAACCATTTTCTGATTATCTTTCTCTGTAATGAAATTTAAGTTATCATGTAATTGTTGTCATAGCATAATTTCTGTAATATTTAATAGTGTAGATGTAGAAAATTCTATTGTTTGAGGAAAGCTTTTATTTTGCCTATTCGCCACGAAAATATAATGTAAGTAACAAAGATAAAGAGGATGATGAAGTTAAAGTTACTGACACCCTGTTTGTTGAATTTATGTATATATGAAAACAAGTCTTGTTTGGGTACTTGAAAAAACAACCAAATCTATATGCATATCTGAACGAAAAGGGATATTATTATATCCATAACTATGATCCCGTCCTCGATAAAGATCATTGTCAAACACATTGCTTGTTTATTATTCTTCCAAGTACTTTGAAACGTCTATATGTAGCGGGAATGTTTCAAAAGCAAAGAAATCGGGCCCCATATAAATACAGAACGTCGAAAAAACTTATGTGAAGGGATGCTTTAAGGGGACATTTCCCCTTTAAGCGGTTAAAAATGCTAGAAAACTGATTCAATTTCCATAACTTTCACAAACTAAATAATAAAGCATATTCAATGAAATTTTTTGGATTGTTAAGTATAGCATTATTTGTTATAATAAACTAAACAGATTGATGAAAAATATTTAAATTAGGAAACTTAATTAAGTAACCTACTGTTTTTTTGTTTTCGTAATTACTTATATATTACTACTTGCATGATTTCTCAAAAACTATTAAAGAAAATGGATTGAAATTTTCTGAGCGCATTAATATTATACTTCTGCGGAAAAATAAACTAAAATCTTAGGTAAATCTTAAATAATAAAAATTTTATTTTAAAAAATATGCGAGAAATTTTACAGATTTTCTTTTTTTAATTTTTATTATTATAAATATTATAAGTGAACATAACTAAAAGATTTTAGTTCATTATGTTAAGCGAAGTGTTATCTTCAAATTAAAATCGATTTAAAATTAATAACGCGATGTGATATATAGTAATTACGGAAAAAAGAAACAGTAGATTACTTAATTAAGTTTTCTTAATTAATTTAAATATTTTTCATTAATTTATTTTGTTTATTGTAACAAGTAATACGATGCTTAACAATCCAAAAAATATCATTGAATTTGCTTTATTAGTTATTTTCTGAAAAGGTATGGAAATTGAATCAGTTTTCTAGAATTTTTGACCGGTTGAAGGGGAACTGCCCACTTAAAGACAAAAAAAGATAATATTTTCTATACTGAAGAGGAGTTATAGATTCACTATGAAAATACCAAATAACTGATGGCATGGATGCGTATAGATGAACAAAGTCCGTCTCTATCGGAACAGAACATCCACGGTACTAAATTTATGGTGTGTATCTGCTGGAATCAAATATACTATGAACAATTTCAACCATTTCCGATAATCAATAATGGATATTACAAGCAATCAATATGAAATAGGAATTGAAGGAAAAACGTCAAAAATAAAGCTTAAGGCTCCTGTCCCTGCCGGCGAAAACACTTACGAGCTAATGCTAATCCTATAGGGAGGGATTTATCTAATATTTCGTTTGCATTTCGACATCTTTTAATATTTTTTTTTTGCATTGGATAGCCGAGGTCCGTCTCTACATCGCACCTTTTTAACTTTTTCGATTTTGGTCGCAAATATTTTTTATAAAGTTACTTTCATTTTCAGAACCGGTTTTGAAAGTGAAAGTGTCATTCTAAAAAATATCAATGACCAAAATCAAAAAAGTAAAAAAGGTGCGATGTAGAGACGGACCCCGGCTATCCAATGAAAAAAAAAAATTATAAATGTCGAAATGCAAACGAGATATTAGAAAAATCCCTCCCCATACGATTAGCATTAGTTTGTGAGTGCCTTCGCCGGCAGGGACAGGAGCCTTAAAGGTAGGGCAAGGTTATTTTCTAACATGACAATGGTACCCCCGCATGTTGAAAAATCAGTAATAAAATTCTGGAAACACTTCGCTGGTCGAGAAACACTTCCCTCGTCTATAAATACTTCTTTAATTCCTTTCGAAACCATTCCTGATATTTTCAACAGATGATGATCCCTCATAAAACTGTTTGTTTCGCTCCTTTCTGAGTAGTAGTTCAGTTCTTATGCAGAAATAAAAAACTTGACTTGATGAGCGGATTCTTTAAAAACAACCAAATTTCTTGCATTTCATAATTCGTTTGTTCTCTGACAAGTGGGCGAATGTAGAAAATTCTGATAATAAATATTTTAAGAAACTATCTTCCTTTTACTTGAAAAAGGACGGATAGTTATATAATTTTTAATTTGGATAGTATAAGTGAATTTGTATTAGAAAACAGCATTACGAAGAAATGACGAATAAAACGCTTTTTTTGCCTGTAAAAGTACTTCTCCCTTCACTAAAGAGTTGATGCAAAGAAAGAACCATACGTTCTACCTCCAATTTCTGATAATGTCGCTGATGAGAAATGGATTGTCATTGATTTATTCTTCATCAGTATTTTCGCAGATATTTAAGATCTGAAAAGGTAATCGATTTTAGATATATTTTATCGATTCTTAATGAAATGTATCTAAGCTCTTTTGACTCTTTATGGATATTTTTAGAAAACGCAGAAATACTGAATTACAGTCTAAATGTTTTCCTCTTATGAAATGAAATTTGTTATCTTATTCATTAAATTGTATCACAATTTCCTTAAATGATATTATGGCATAGAAAGTTTCAAAGGTTTCTTAAAAGATCATATTACATACAGAGTGCGTAGCTGTCCTTATTTTAGAGTACCACCATTTTCGAATAGTTAATCTTCGCCTTATTAAATCGTATAAATCCTGCAATTAGGTAAGATGAAGATTAATTCATCGGACACGGTCATACTCAAAGGATTGTTCCGCATCCTGTATATACTTTTTTGTAAAATCCAGGTTTAGAAGATGGGCGTGTCTAAAGCAAAGGGCCGACAAATACGCTAAATACTCAGATTTTGGAAATAATCGTTTACAGAGACGCTGCAGAAAACTGAATTGTAACTGTTCAAAATCATGTTGGATCGAGAGGAATCTACTTTAATAAGTTTATTTTATTTTTTATTTATTTTTTCTACGCTGTTTGTGTTCAGCCGCAGCATAACTGTGATATTCTGAATAAACTGTCGAAAAATTAATATTAAAACACACATACTACAATATATATTAAAACACACATACACACATATAAATAACGCCTGCTAATTTATCACTTCAGTTGGGTTTATTGTATTTATTGTGTGTATGTCCATGTAATAATTATATATACCTTGTCGAAAAATTGTTCGCCGCAATGATGACATATTCAACAACAATGATATATTCAACAATGATAATCTCAACAAAGTTGATAATCAGCTCAATACGTAGGATAGATAAGGTTTTTGAAGCAATATTTTTTCCATCCTTCTATAATTTACACTGGATATTTATTTTTACAATTATCATTATAATTTATTATTACAGTTTCTTTTATTTCCTTCCTTCCTTTCTTTTTTTCTTTTACACCTGTAAGCCCTTCTAAAACAGTACATTACTCTAAAATATCGAAATTCAGAAAAATATAAATGTTCATTAATATTAGTGCGGAGGTAATAACGTACGTATCTATATATCCTGCCATTTAATATTAGTAAAATATTTTCCTTTCAATTCACAATTAATAATTGAATATAACATATGAAATATTAGTTAATTCAGAAAAAAAAATGCCAATGGAGTGAATTTTTCTGTGAAACTCGCTATTATTTAACTGAAACTAATGATATGAAACTAAAGAATAGTTATCTGAGATCTGCACTGAAATTAAAACAATATAAATATGTTGGTATTCAGAAAGATAAGGCATTCTCCAGTTTCAAGAGCTGAAGATGCGTGATTATGTCAGCGTTTAGAGGCCCATGCTCCCTGGTTACAAAGGCCTTTTCTCTTTAGCGGAAAGTTTAATGAATACTTGATCTTAGATAACCCTTTTGTTCATGCTGTACATTGTAAACGTGAATGTCTCTAATTTGTAGAAAAATGTGAGCGTTCGTAAGCTTTTTATCCCGGAGGATTTTGCCAAGATTAGATTTTTCACTTTGATCCCATATTTAGCCTTTTCGGGTCCGATTATTATTTTTCTTTTTTAGCCCCCGACATGCTATTTCTTTCAGACAACAATTAAAATGTCGTCACTAAAAAATAACGTGACACCTAACCATAAGCCAACCGTAAAACGAAGCAGATGTATCATTGTACGGTTAAATACTGATAATCTACTGCAATTTTTTTAACTTCTAAACATCGCACATTTTCAACTTTTACGCCGTCATATAGGGGGGGGGGGGTACTTTTAAATGCAGTTTATTGGTAAACTGCATCTCAATTCATTTTTGAGATATTAATTTTTTTTTGTAGATTTTAATGTCATTTAATGTCATTTATTCAACTGAAATACTCCATTTCTGTAGAAAGTTAAAGGGAAAATAGTAGATTACTATATCTTTTTGTTGTCATTTTCTCATAACAACTTTAAAAAATTGTAATTAAAATATGTTCTAACCCAAAAATATATTCTACTATAAAAATGCATTTTAAAGAATATTTGTGCGACTTATTTTCTCCGCATTTACTTAATTCCTATCAAAAAGCTTAAATAAAACAATTTTATTAATCCGTGTGTAATAGTATTTTCCGAACTTTGAAAAAATATAAATGAAGGATTTCTGATAAAACATGGAGCTATTATAAATTATATTTAATTTTCAGTACCCATATTAATGTTACAAACAAATGAAGGCATATAAATCATTAGATACTCAATTTTTTTGTTAAGTTTCTTGAATAGACGACATCGCTTTTTGCTGCTTTTGTGTATTATTCCGTGATAGTGACGTCATATGCATACTTTTCTATAAATGTTGTTTAAGACTGGGTTGTAAACTTGGAATTCTTCAGCGGAAATGCAAATGACGTCATTTTACATAAAATAAAAGCGTGTATTTTAAGTTTTACAACTAAAATTTGTTTTGTACTATCTATATTTATATATTTTTTTTCATCGGAGGCGACACTGAATTCTGAAAAAACAAAATTCCCGCTTGTTTTTTTCTTTTTCTTTTTTGAGTTTAGAGGAAAAATTACTTTTAAGTTTATGAAATTGAACTTAGCTATCAAATTGACAAAAATGAACGGTTATACTGAAATTTAACGGATATGACATTTGCGACCTGACCAATAAATTTCGCTTTTAGTACAATTTCTTAAACTTCTAAATACCGTACGATTTCAATTTTTACACCGTCAGATATGAAAAGAACGGGAAGAGTATATTTTCGTAACAATATTAAATTTCGTAATATTTTCGGAAAAATTTTTCTTTTTTTTTTATCAGTGAATGTTGTTTAGAGTAAATAACATAAAGCATAGACTTCCACTTTTTCATCAATTATAATTATTCAACCCATAGAATATATCATTTAATTCTGAATTCCTGCTATAATATATCATTTAATTCTGAATTGAATTTTTAGTCTACATTATTGACTGTGAATTTGACTTTACGATTTCTTTTCTGTTCTTAAATTCCTTCCTTTCTTTTTTTTTCTTTTCCTAGAGGGCTCTGACCCCTAAAAGCTACGCTCGTCAACCCCCGTCCAGACATCGCAAACTCTAAAAGCACTCTAATTTTATCGGCTTTAAAAAAATTTCGGAAGACTGAATTCTAATAATAATAATAACAACAATAAAAAACATTGGCGATCTCCCTGTTAACGGGATATTTTTAGTCTTTGATTAAATCATACCCGTGAAAAATTTGAAAATAAGCAAATATAAAATTAATTAAGTAAACAAGTCTTTGCCTTCCGGTATTTTTTTACAACGCTATAAGAAAGTTCTTTTAAATAAGACATTTTAAATGTATCGTTTTAAATCTGACGTAATTTTCACCAAAGTTTTCTTTCTCTTTTTAAGAGGCTACTTCAGTCAAATGAAAAGACGTGTTCCCTAATGCTAATCCTATGGAAGGAATTTAGAAAGATATCTCGTTTGAATTTAAATATTTTTAAATGATTTTTTTTTCATTGGATAACTGAGATCAATCTGTATGCAGGCCGTTTTTTACTTTTTCGATTTTGATTACAGATTTTTTTTGTGAGGATGCTTTTACTTTCAAAACCGGTTCCGAAAATGAAAGTATCCTCATTAAAAATACCTGTCAACAAAATCAAAAAAGTAAGCAACGGCCTTTGTACAGATCGATCTCAACTATTCAGTGCAAAAAGAATCATTTAAAAGTATTTAAATTCAAACGAGATATCTTTATAAATTTTTCCCATAGGATTAGCATTAGCGAATGGGTCTTTCCGTTTGACTGAAGTAGCCTCTTAATATTCACGTGAAAATACTTCTCTTGTTAGAAACTGAATATTCTTTGCACTGTCTTAGAATTCACAACAATAGTTTAAAATATCATCTCAAAATATGAAATAAATGTCTCGCGCAAATATATTTTGTAATTTAATTTGTTTGGCAATAATATTGTTTGACCTTTTAAATATGACGTAATTTCCTCTATTTACGACTTTTAATGCATATTAATGAATTTATTATTTTACAATTTTGTTTCATTTTTAAAATTCACGTATAACTATGGTTTTTATGACGTAATTTTCAATATTTTCCTGCTTTTAATACCTAATCATTTATTTAATTCTAATTTGAAAGTTTTTTTTTCTATTTATAATAGTCACGTGTAAATAAATTCTTAATTTGAAGGAAATGTTATTCTTTGAGCTGTTTTTAAAATTATCAACATTTTAAAATAATACCCTTTTCTAAAAGATGTAAAAAATATCTTTCGAAATGCTGAAAATTTAAATTTAAAATGGAAATAAATCCTCAAAAAATGAGTCAAATAAAATATATAAATGCAGTCTGCACACCGAGAACTTCTAATGTATTACCCTTACGAAAAATTATTACATTTCTATGCATAGTTTTTGCTCCTATATTTAATGTAATGATTTTGCCCAACTTTAACATTAAATATCTCTTAAAATAATTATTCGATTTAAAAAGTGTCTGCATGAACGTGTTATCAAACATTTCTCTTTCATACTACTACCCATTTTTCTATTTTTGTACGCAATAGTTTTCTTAATATTAACGAAGAAAGATTCCCCGGTCACAAGAAATTCCTAAACAGTGGCAGTGACAGCGTTAGTGACTTTTTTTTTTAGAATAGGAAGACACCTGTGCACTTTTCTAAAATAGTACATTTGTCTAAAATATCCAAATTCATTTATTTTTCATTCTCTAAAACGAATATACAGTTATTTTGCGTATTATTAATGCCAGGCAATCCACCCATGGCCCCCATATACTGCCCGGCGTACGGAGTGTAGATGAAAATAGTTTTTGATTGAAAACTCTAATTGATTTTTTACATTTAGTATATTTTCTTAGATTGATTATCAACTATGCAAAAAGAAAAAAAAAACATTTTTGGTACTTTCGGTAACTTCTATCTATAGTAACTTTTGTGATTCTGATTATTTCAGTGCTTTTAAGTACGTAGTTCCATATCTATAAAATTCGTGCTATATTTATTTATCTGTGAAGTTTTAATTTCGTTTGTAATTTAGCTATGGAATATTACACGGATACAAACAAATGCTGAATTATTTACATCACTTTAAGTGCAAACGGGTTAACCTTCCGGAATTGGGTTGCAGGCTGATTTAAAAATATTCATGCTTGAAAATTATTTTAAAATAATTAAAAAAATCAGTAAATTTTGATACAGTTTTCAAACAAATTGTATTTGAAAGTACAGTTTTTTTTTTCCTATTCGGCGTTGTTCGTAATATATTTTCACTCAATTCCTGATATTCCAGAATTATAAAAAAAAAATTGTACACAGGAACACAGGTGTGTTACAACATTTTAATATTTTTAGACCTGAATTATAAATGAATAGCTTAATTTTAAGGCGTTTTTCCGTTATCCCATTATAGGGGATAAATCGTCAAATATTCCTTGTAGTTACAGTTGTATACGAGTTACAACAACCATGAATTTAATTTAATATTGCGCCAAATCACACTCGTCGGAAAAAAAATGCCAACTGTCTGTGAAGCTGCAACAACGAAATATTTTAAACACTAAAAAGGAGAAAAAATAAATAGTAAAATATATATTTTTAAGATTAGCTTTAATAAACTAACAGTTTCATATTACCGTATATCTCGGCGTATAATACGCACTTTTAACTCTAAAAAATCACTTCATTTTTCCGTGTGCGTGTGCATACATCGTTTTCCGTGTGCATACATCGAATATAAAATGACCGATGTAAATTCATAAGAACAAAACATTCAAAATTTTTAGAGGTACATTTAAATGCATTTATATATCAATATAAAAAAAGAAACATACAATATATATTTTATAACAATGTTCCTTATCCGATAACATGAAAAGTTCGTTGTACTCGTCATCATTTATATTTTCGGGTATGTCATCTTCTTCCCTACTGTCGCTTTCATGTATTTTATCCCCACTGTCGCTTTCATCTAGCCATAAATAGTCATTCTCGGTACCGTCGTGTTCATTTGATACTAGTGTAAATGCCCGTCCTAGGACGGTGGGTAAAAATTGTGTTTTTCACTTAAAATCTGAAAAACTGATAAAAAAATAATTGACAATATGGAAGCATTTAGATGAACAAAGTTCGGCTAGTTTATGTTCTAATAAACACACAATTAGCATTTACAATATTTCTGGGTAAACCAGGTTTTCCGGCTAATATACTATAACAAAATTAAGATTTCTTAATAAAATAAATATGCAATAAAAGTGCGTAATTAAAACAGTCTTGCTGCAACTATTGAAATAATACTATTTTTTATAACACTTTGGAATTGTATTTTATCTTTTACCCCCCCCCCCCCTCCAATTTTTTTTTAAATATGTATATTGATTAATAAATAAGTATCTCGGGTTGAATCCCAACCGTCTAATCCCCTAAGCTTCTGTCCCCCTGATGCAAAGCTATAAATCAAAAATTATTAATTTTACTTTTCGTATAAATATTAATTTTTTACTTTTAAAATATGGGATATGTTTTTTTTTTTTTTTTTTTTTTTTTTTTTTTTTTTTTTTTTTTTAAGTTTAAATTTACATACACCTCTATATAGAAAAGGAAAATATAAGTAATATGTAATTTAAAAATAAGTTACAAAATGCCAGGATATTATTTCGGGGGGGGGGGGGGGTCTAATCCCCTAAGCTTCTGTCCTCCTGATGCAAAGCTATAAATCAAAAATTATTAATTTTACTTTTCGTATAAATATTAATTTTTTACTTTTAAAATATAGAATGTTTTTTTTTTTTTTTTTTTTAAGTTTAAATTTACATACACCTGTATATAGAAAAGGAAAATATAAGTAATGTGTAATTTAAAAATAACTTACAAAATAATAAGCCTAAAATATTTAAATTGATTACTTTTTTAAAAGAAAGTCAGTTTTATCCATTTTTTGCAGGGAAAAAAAAAGGATATTTTTAAAATACCATATCATTGTTTTCCGTGAATCACTTTATAGGAGAAATAAATTAAAATTCCTCACATGTCGCAAAGAAAATATAATATGATTGCAACTTAATACTTGAAATAATCTCAAGTGACACTTGGCGATTTATTTTGGTGGTGTAATGCGATGTGCCTTGCACTGATTTGTTAGGAAGAAATGTCTACCACTGCTCAATTATCAGGACTTGTAACCTTGAGAAGTAATCGCGGGATTCTTGTTTCTGGTCAATCAATGGGAGAATGGATCCTTTTCCCCTTGAGTCTCTTCCTGGGAGACTGGTAAGATTGATGGATTCGCCCCGCCCAGCGTTACACTGGCTTTTATTATATAGAGATTCCACATTTTAAAAAGTGATTTAACAATTATTTGCGGATTAACATTCCATGATGTTAAAATACATTCACACATTTGTGCCAATGATGAATGCTGCATTTTCTTTTGAAAATGCTTTTACTTTGCATTTAAATCCAGAAGCGTATTTATTTCGCTCTACTGGAGGCATACTTTATGACGAAGAACTGATTTTCATAGGCTTTAGGATTAACGCAACTGAAAGTTAACGGCTTCAATCGAATGAAGAATAGCGTGTAAAACGGAGCTTTCCCTTGGTCAGATTGGGTGGATGGGGTGGGAGGAAGTTTGAGAGCATTTTGGGGGCGGGTTATTTAGAGATTTCAAAGGTACAGAAACGATCGCGCCCTCGATCGCGCCTCGCACGTTGCAAAGAAAAAACAAGTAGGGAAAAGCTAGGATTTCTGGTTTGTTTTCGTGGGGAAAACTTGGTGTGTGTTATACAGCAATATATGCTTGAAATAAAACTGCATACAGTCCTCATTACTTAATCGGGTCACGGATAATCGAATACCCCGTTTATTGGAATAGAATCCTCCGGAACCGAATTTATTCCTATTGGTTATATGTTATTTTCTCCCGCTTAATCCAAATACATTTTACGAACGTCCCGCTTAATCGAATAACAACTGTGCGACCGATATTTGAAAATAGGCGCAGAAAACACGTTTCAACAGGAATTTCCTTCCACCTTCTGCCTTTTCCGGTTCTTTTACGCTGAAAACAAATTTTTAGTTCTTCCTGCAATGATTCCGGCCGGCAGGTGTATAGTGGGCAGGTCAAATGCTTTCCCCACCTTGATATCCCCACCATCACTTCTTGCTGCTAACCAGGCTTTAATGGCAATGCACCGTCATTTCGAGACTCGAGATGGTATTTGTGATATTTTGCACTCATTCGAAAAATAACTCGCTATTTACTCCTTTAAAATTCCACTTAAACAAACCACTTTAAACGATTTTTTTAAGGTAGTAAATGTAACGTAAATTAGCAGTAGCAAAGTTTTGACCCAATTCAAACGAGCTGCAATAAGTGTGATGTAAACCATATAAATGTATGTACTGACATTAAATTAATACGAATTTATATAAGCATTTGTATTTATTTTAGTTTATGTTATTCTATCAGCGATTTATTATGCTGTCAATTAAATATACCGTAGATGGCTATTTTGTCTTGTTACTACGCATTAAATATAACAGTTATAATTCCGCGTTTAATCAAATAACCCGCTTAATCGAATATTATTTCTGGAACATTCGATATTCGTTTAAACGGGGACGACTGTATATAAATTATAAAACTGTATACTCTCAAATTAGTGATGCGTGTTAAACCCCGGGATATACGGCAATTAAATTATGATTATATATTGAGAGATCAATTTATAAATCGTAAAAAGAAAGTTTAAATAATGTTTTTTGTTCTTTCCTGAGACTATATTTTAAAAAAGAAAAAGAGCAAATAATATAGTTTTTTAAATAAATTTATTTGCTGGTGTTTTCTACGAAGCACGAAGCATAAATTAAAGTGGTATCAAAGTAAAACTGATATAGTTTATTGATATGTTTGCGATAACGTTTTAACCCTTTCAGGGGCAAGGTACTTGTATTCGTAAAACATTAACCCTTAAATGCCTGGTGTTGCTTTTCGCCAACATACCCAATTTAGGCTCTAAAATACTATTAGAATAATATTGAAGCTATAATGCCTAATGTTGTCAATAAAATACATTCTGAAAATATTATTAAATCGATTTTCAACATGTAGATGGCAACACTTGTGCCTGTTTAAGAATAAAGATAGATTTATTTTTTCAATTGTTGCTACTTGTTCTTTTTGTTTTGTTTGGAAGCTTTCGAAATACCCTATTTTGACCTGCAGTGAGAAAGTAAAATTTATTTCTTATTACAGTTCCTAAAATTCTTGTGTGTTTCATATTATAGAATTTTATCAAGGGAAATTATTTTTCAATTAAACACCAGTATTGCAACAAACTGTTTTTTAGCTGTAAACTATACTTAAAACAAAATAAGATTTTTTAAAGTATTTTTCCCATGATATATTTAAAAAATGAAAGCCGAAAAACATTATTACAATGAATTTTGAAAAATCAGGCATTTAAGGGTTAAAATAATTGAATGACACCAGTATTTACAATAAAATTTATTTGTAAACAAGTCATAGTATATTTTCGCGCACTTGTGAAAATTTCATAAGAAAATTCGGGTGCCAATGTGGGAATTAGGGATTAAAATTATGTGATGCCATAGCGGCATCACTACCCTTCAAGGGGTTAACTATGTAAAATAAGACATATAATATTTAATATCCTTTTATAGGGGGGTACAAAAGAATTCAGATGCATTATCGTCTATAAGCGATAATTGGGGAGAGTTCTTTTTCAATTGTGTTATATGTCTTAACTAAGTTTTAGTATATTATGGGCAGTGTGTATAAAGAGATTAATTTCTAACAAAAAAAGTACTGGACCCCTAATATTATTTTGTTGAAACGACTTTACCTTATCCTCCGACCACTCCACTCGCAAATTTGAATTTCATGCATTATATGCAAAAACTAAAGCAATTTTTTTTTTCAGAAAAAGAAAAAAATAGTATATTTTAATATATGCGTACTTGTAATAAAATCTAACGAAACAAACAAACTTGCGTTAACGGTATTGAGATTATATAAACGTAAATTACCGCTTTAATAACAAATATTCCAAAGAACTAATATACCAGGATTTAAATCTTTTTCTTTCCTTTTCTTTTACTGGCTGTCAATTTCACTGTAAACAACCATTTGCCAACCATGAACGGACATGTGACACTGACACAAATTTATTAATAAAATGACCAGTTAGTCTAATAAGCATCAAACAGAACACCTCATTCATCGTTATGCGTTTTGAATCTGTATGAGCATAGAAAAAGTATGTTGACATAATATAAGAAATAATATAAAAGGATTCGATAATGTTTTGATGTAAGGGGAAGCAAGCTGTAGAATAGAAATAAAATTCATAGTTTAAAAACCTCATTTACATTCGATATTTGACATAGGGGTAATATGAAATTATTGAAACCAACATTTTGAGATAGAAGATGCTTCTAGATGCACGACCCATTATTATAGATCTAAGTGTTTCTGTAAGGAAAGAACGCGAAGGAATGAGGCGAAAGAAAATTATTAGTTAGGGGCTTCTTCTTCTCCCCCCCCCCCCCCCCTATTTGGAAGCATTATTCTGGTCAGAGTTGCCAGATTGGTGAATTATGCTAGCTTTATTTAATGAAGAAATGGCTGTCATTGAGTAAAACGAAGATTTTTATTTGTGGAATAGTGTAGATATTTTGAATAAAACATGACTCAACTTAGCAACATTGGTTCGATTCCGGTGCGTGAAAGAAATACCGGAGCTGAAGTTCGGTGAGCTCTGGCACAAATTATATATTCTATATGTTCTATAATATGATATAATATATACACCATATTAATCACCGTTCTACATATTATATACCTCAGTATATTCATACACCATATACAGTGATGTCCAAAAGAATTTGAATTAATTTATATCGACCGAAATTGCTGAAAGTACATTTTCTACTCTGTGTTAAGCGTTTCTTTTTCTTTTCTTTTCTTTTTTTTTAAGTTAAATTTTCTGTATTATGTGGTGTGAGTATAATAATAATAATAATATAAAGGTTTACACAGAAGAATATAAATACATCACTATGTGAGCGATTCTCCCATAATTTTGACTTTTAATTACCATAATAATAATTTTTAATTTAGTACATATTCTAAGTTTTTTTTAATTTCTTATATTATAAAACATGCTGTTTCTTGATTGTATGACAATATTAACGAGATAAATAAGCGTTGAACGATTCTGGTGTCCAAAATGCAGCATTAAATTCCTTACTGTCCCTTGTCTCTGATGCTGATTTTTAAGTTGGAGTTGTCCAGATGAAATTGTTTCAAGTAAAAACAAAAAAGTTGTCAAAAGTAGTTCTACTTAATTTTTTAACTAAACTGGAGCTGTTGTTTTACATAAATATGTAATAAAAATTAGGCTGAACATATTTGTACGGTTATTTTTTTTTTAAGAACTCTGTCTCAGGATTTTAGATTCCTTGTCGCTTTTCTTGCTAAAATTATGCAGAAAATCACTCGAGATGCAGCCACAGAGTCTTTTTCAACTTTTTTCTCATACAGAACTATGCTCGAGAAAAAAATAGCTGTATAGTTCTTTGTCAAGAAATTTTCTGCAGAATTAAAATCAGCATTTTGATATCAATTTCAGGCATTGTGGCTTTATTGATAGTCCTACCATCCTCAAGATTTATTTCTAAAGTATTTGAGGTAAATAATTTTTTTTTGTTATTTAGTTCAATGTAAATGCGACTGTTGCTAAAAATTATTTAAAATTGTGGTTACCACTTAATTTCAACATGACTTGCCTAAAAATAGGTGGTAATTTTCCTTACCGCCCCTGTTCTGTTTCACTATTAAATGGATGGTAAGGGTCTTACAGGGACAGTACAGTGTCAAACATTAATGCAGAGCAAGAACATGTATAATTATAGCAACAAGAACAAGAAAGTTTACACTAGAATTTTAAAAATGTTATTTTATTAACTTAAATTTCACAAGTTTCTTATTCTTGAAAGTTAAAATTATGGGCTCATATATGGATGATAGTTGTCGGAAAAGTGTTTTTTAGTTACATTATTTAAGCATTGAGCGGCAGTTATATATACTTATTTATTTCCAGTGTGACTACTCAATGTTAATTTAACATAGTAAAACATATGTACCTCATAACTTTCTGACTTCTTCCCATCGTTTTGTCCCTGATTCCACAAAAGTTTTACTTTTTGTTAATTCTTATAATATTATAAAAAATTTAAAGTGCGAAAATGTTTGTCTGACTTCAGGGTCAAAATGGATGATAAAATGTCTTTGCATATGGGTGGATTATAATCCAGGGAGTAACACAGGCTATGTTTTATTTACTTTATTCAAACATATTTCTTAATAATTCCAAATTCCGTTATTTTAATTGAGAATCAGTGGACATTTTTTTCTTTATTTTGCAAAAAATTCCAAAACCGGATAAATTTGTCTAAAGCAATTAATTTTCAGTTGAAACTTGAAATTTACTTATATTAATGTTCCTTCTATTGGTAACAAATGTTTGACAATGTTATTTTTATTTCTAATATGATGTTATATACATCTTTAATTCCTAAAAAAAAATATTTCAATTTCATTTTTCTCGTGGAAATAATTTTCAATTGAAAGTTATTTCTACGTGAAAAATTAAATTGAGATACTAGTTTTTTAGGAATTAAAGATGAATATGACGTAATATTGGAAATAAAAATGACATTTTCTAACATTTATTAGTAGTAGAAGGAACATTAATGTAAAGCATGTGAATGTGACGTCATATTTTAAACAACTAAAAAAAAAAAAGTTTATCGATATTGATTTTTAAGCATGAATATCAGTTACGATGAGCGCGTAGTTTGATTAAAAAGGTGTTAACTTTGTGTTTTATTTAGGTTTTTCATTTACATCCTTTCTGACTCAGTAAAATTTGTACACAATGTATTATGTGGTACGTACAAAACTCTGTAGCTAATGTACGCGAGTATACAAAACAATTCGAATGTATTACCGCCTGTGGGCGGCAGTTGCTGAAAATGGATTCTTAAACAATGTTACATGTTTTCAAAATTATTGAAACTGTCTCCTTCCAAGGTATGAAAAATTAAAGTTTCGCAATAATATTTTGATAGTGTTGGAAGGTATTTCATAATCTGTACGTGATGCAGGATTTTTCTTTTTTGTCGTAAAGAATGAAACTTTTCAACAAAATTCATAGGTGACAGTTCGACGAAAATCAATTCTGCCGACAGCTTAAAAGAGAAGTGTTTAGTCATAAAGATGTTGGAAAGAAATGATGAAAGAAGATGAAAGGTTTCAAGTGAAAACAAGAGAGCTAAGACGCTGATTTGATCTTGACTGTGATCTTAATCCAGATCAATCAATGTCTTCTCAACAGGTCGTTTGCTGAGAAAAAGGATCGCACTGTTTTTGTGAGAAAGCAGAATTTAAGCCAATTGACACATTCGTGTTCGACATAAAATGCACTGAATGATTCAGGAAAACCCAATTGATCTTTCTCTGCTTGCTGAATAGTCACGAGTTTTTAGGCAGCAAATAAATAATAATAAAAAACAAACTGACTAATGATGTTCTTTTTACCTCTTTGATTGGAATCAAGTCAAGAGTAATCCAGAATTTTGAGGGTGTAATAATAAAAATTAATGAAGATGACGTCTTTTATCCGTTCGGAGTCAGATTAAAATGTCATTTTAATTGTTTGATATCGCGGTTTTTTTTAAAATTATAATTAACCTTTTATGTACTAAATTAGGATATAAAATAAAATTCATCTTCTAAAGCGCTTTTCCTGAAGTTTTATGTATCTTAGAAGATTTGTGCAATCATTAAAAAATCTTTAGAAAGATTTCGTCTACTGAAAACAATAAATTAAATGGTATTTGTAGGATTTTGTATAATAATTGAAACTTTACGCAAATCATTTCTTCAAAGTATCGGTTTCAGTATTTTATAAAATTATAACATATCCGAGTATAGCTTTACATGTAAATACAGAAATTTTTCAGAATTGAAACTATCCACTCCATGTCTTTCAGCATCAAGAAACTAGTTGTTGGAGGCCACCGTAATGCTTACCCATCATGAATATACATTATATAAAATATGAAAATAAAGCATGTGATGCATGCTAAGCATTGTATCATGTTACTTTATTCATAATTTAATTTACTTGGATTCCCTTAAATATAATTAATATAATTCCTTAAGCTAATATTACTTTTTGTTGCATTAAAATATCTCAATTTGTTGATTTTCTGTAAGCAAGTAAACACTATTGGTTTACAATGAAAGTCTATGGGAATTTGGCGAAATATTACAGATACCGCCAATTTGGTGTCACTTTTGGCGACAAACTTGGCGGCATTTGACGACAGAACAGGGTCCCCTCTATGGTAACCCCCTTATAGGTATGGAGATGAATTAAATGGTTGACATTTACGATAAGCCATTATTAGCATTTAATCTTATAGTTTGGCGATAGTTTTTTGGTCGGCGGGATAATCGAGTAGTACCGAATTGCGTAAAAGAAACATCCTTATAACTCGAAAAATTATAATCATATTAACTAACAGTTTACGCGTCTCATTTCTAATTTAAATATATCTTTGAATGAAATACAGGGTCATGAAAAATCGAAGAGTGTGAAATATATGATTACAAATATCTCGGCAACTAATTATCCGATCGACTTCATTCTTTATGCAAAATTTATGTTTTTTTATTGTCTTTTATATTCACTCCTTCAAATAAACAATTTCGAAAATTTTTGTATTCTTTTTGTCAGAACGAATATTTCGAGAGCCCCAAAAAATTAGTTCCGGATAATCGAGGTTACTAATATTAAATAGGCTTCTTTCCATTATTCCTTCTTAAGTACACACCAAATTTTAAGGTTCTATCTCAATTTTTTTTGGGAGATAGAGCGTTTACAGACACACAGACACACACACACACACACACAGAAGGACGGCAAATTTTTTTCTCCTAAAAATATGTTTTTCGGAATCTCCAGTGTCTGAAACGTGTAAATCCGTCAAATTTTTTTTTTCGATTTTTAAAACGATTACAAGATTTACCCTATAATACGTATGATGGGTAAGTAAAATGAGCAGTTATAAATAAATTAAACAAAAACACAATTTGAAGAACAAATTAAAAAAAACAAAATTTATTTCCGGCATTGTTTAAGCCCGAGAAGGGACAGATATTAAGTTATTTCATTCAATTAGATCTACATTTAATATTAAATTTTTGTAACAAATTAGTTAAGCCAATTGAAGATTAAAAAATAAAATTCATACAATATGATACTTAAAACACCCTAAAAAATTAGATTCCGTTCAAATGAAATCGAAATAAATCTTAGACTTCTTCCATTTTTAATTGAAAATATTTGTATTGCGTATTTTGTATTATGTTTATGACAACTGTGCATAAAATGATAAGATGCATGCAAAATACAAAACTTAAAAAAAAGTCTAAGATTTATTTCGATTTCATTTGAACGGAATCTAATTTTTTAGGGTGTTTTAAGTATCATATTGTATGAATTTTATTTTTTAATCTTCAATTGGCTTAACTAATTTGTTACAAAAATTTAACATTAAATGTAGATCGAATTGAATGAAATAACTTAATATCTGTCCCTTCTCGGGCTTAAACAATGCCGGAAATAAATTTTGTTTTTTTAATTTGTTCTTCAAATTATGTTTTTGTAAACAAAAACATAATATATCAAGTTTTTTAATAATTAATGCACTCAGATGAACACATTTCAAAATTAATAGAGAGTATCATCATAAGGCTTTGATGTATGCGGTATTGCATCACAATGTGGGATGCAGTTTACCAATGTGTTATTCAAAATGTTTCACCACTGTAGTAATGGAGGTTGCGGTAGTTTGGACAAAACCTTCTAATCTGAACGTAAACAAATAATATAAAAATTTTGTTTTTAAAGTCAATTCCTACTTAGGTCATCAAAGAAAAATTTAATATAATCCCTTAAGCTAATATTAGTTTTTGTTGCATTAAAATATCTCAATTTGTTGATTTACTATAAGCAAGTAGGTTTACAATGGGACTCTATGGGAATTTGGCGAAATATTACAGATATCGCCAAGTTGGCGTCACTTTTGGCGACAAATTTTGGCCGCCAAATTTGGCGATATATCGCCAAGTTGGCGACCAACTTGGCGGTATTTGGCGACAGAACAGGGTCCCCCTATGGTAACCCCTTATTGAAAATACTTTCATTCATCTTCAATAACCACTGGCCGCCATTTTGTTTCCCAAGCAAAACTAAAATTAATTAATTAAAATTTAATTAATTAATTAATATTTGAAAAAAACTGTATTAACATCAATTGTCATCCAGTACAAGTTAAAAAAAAATTATTTCAACTTGATAGGATGAATAATGAGTATTTTATTAACGATTGAAAATTTGAACAAGATAAATAAATATAGGGAGAGTGTGAGCTAATAGTAGGAATAAAAAAAATATATATAATCAAAACATAAATAAACTTTTTTACCAAAAATAAAACCGACTTCAAAAACTACTGCAAAGTAAAAAGCGCACTTTTTGCTTTTATCGTGCAATCTGACTAAAATTTACATGTTCTCATTTCTTGATACAATTCAGATGTTTTCATGTATTAATTTAGTTTGCTTCTGTATTATTTAGCATTTTAAATAACGGTTGGCAATTGAGAATTGTAAATATGACTGCCGATTAGAAATTGTGAAGAAACATATTGGAGAAGATCCATTAGTGAATTTGAATGGGAATATCGCCAAATTAGTCAGTTACAGCCAAGTTGGCTTCATTTATGACAACTTATTTTGGTCGCCAAATTTGGCGATATTTCGCCAAATGGCGCCAAGTCTGGCGACAACTTGGCGATAACGCATATGAATACATAGCTTTATGCTTATGAATGAAAAACCGGTTACAACAATGAAAGATAATTTGCGAAAAATCCTTTATTTTATTGGTTTTTGTTGAATTACTAAAAAACTACTCAACCAATTTCGATGAAACGGAAGTGGTACCAATTCGAGAGTATCCTCTTTCAATTAAAACCAAAATCACATAAATCGGACAAGAAGTTCCGGAGCAATCGGTGAACATACATAAAAAAAACAAAACCATACATACGCGTCGAATTGATAACCTCCTCCTTTTTTCGAAGTCGGTAATAACCTCCTCCTTTTTTCGAAGTCGGTAAAAATTAATGTAACTTAAATTTAGATACCCTAATTCCCACTCAGGAATGCTATGAATGTAAATGTAAATTGTGTTGAATCCTTACTGGTAATATTTAACAATATTATAGCTGTGATAAGTAAAAAAAAAAAAAAAAAAAAAAAAAAAAAAAAGTTTTACTTAAATTTTTAAACCTTATTCTTTCCCAAGGGGTGATGTAAACACATTAGAAAATTATTACCTAAGTTTAACTTGGGGTATAAATAGTTCTGATCTCGGGAAAAAAAAAACATTTTAAATTTAAGTTATGTAATTCCCCACTAAGTTCGCTACCTGCGTAAAAATAGCTATCCACTAGAAACTTTTAACTAAAATATAAACTTGACCAAAGCAAAAACTTATTCTGAAAATATCCTTTTTATTTCCACTATGACGCCATATTCACCTTTTTAATTTTTGAAAAAAAAGAAAAAAAAAAAAAACTAGCTCAATTTAATATTCCACGTGGAAATCAATCAACTAAAAAGAAATAAATTATTATTACGGCTTTTGAAATTTTTGCAACAATGAAGTGAAAATGTTACATTTTCTATGAAAAATGTCCGCCGATTTTCAATGAAAAAAGCGAAAATTGGAATTATTAAGAAAAATATTTGAAAGATCTAACAAAAAAATCAGCCCATGTTTCTCTCTGGGTTATAATTCACCCGTATGCAAAGGTATTTTACCATTCGTTTTAACCCTGACGTCAGGCAAACTTTTTTACACTTTAAATATATTAATATCATTAGAATTAGTAAAGAATAAAAAATGAGTGGCATCAGGGACAAAAAGGTGGGAAGAAAAATTGAAAAAGTTATGATCTCCATAGGCTTTTCCATGTTAAATTAACATTGAGAAGTGACACTGGAAATAAATAAGTATTGCGCTGCCGCGCAATACTTAAATAAAAAGAAACATAATTTGCAAAACAAATAAAACTAAACATACAATTTATTTCCTACATTGTTTAATCCCGAGAAGGGACAGATATTAAGATATTTCATTCAGTTACAAAATCTGCAATACAAATATTTGCAACTTAAATTTGGAATAAATCTAAGATTTATTTCGACTTCGTTTGAACGGAATCTAAATTTTACTAGCGGCTCTTTCGAAGAGTGGCTCACTACGGAGCGGACCAGTCCATTTAGAAATCCCAATATAGAAGGTGGGGAAAGAGGAAGAGAGGAAACCAGGAGGGGCGAATTAACCAAGCCTCACTTATCTGTGCTCCTGACCACGGCACGTGTTTTTCCTCCGTGTGTGATTTATCTTTAAGTTGTCAGTTCTAGTAGGTTAGTTATTTTTTGCGTATGGCTTATTTTTTTTCTAATGACTTGCTAGTTGTACTTGTTAGTTATCCCGTCGACCATTTTTGCCAAATTATATAAATCGCCAAACCACTCGCCAAATTATACAAATTGACATAATTTTTATTTTAAATAACGGAAAAACAAATAAATTAGTATAACATTAATAAAAATATAAATAAATCGGCAAAATAAAAATCACTTGATGACGTAATTACGTGTTGTCAAGTGAATGTGACATTTACGATCAACCATTATTGGCCTTTAATCTTACAATTTGGCGACAGTAATTTTGTCGACGGGATAACTAACAACTACCGATTTACTTGATGGCGACTTGGACCGGAATATAGCTAATGTTTCTTCGGATCTCGGAATTACTAACAATATTTCTGATTGCTGTTCACCTGATAACGACTTGGAACAGAATATGGCTAATGTTTCTTCAGATCCCGGATTAACTCACAATAGTTCTGATCGCTGCTTACTTGAGAATGACTCGGACAGGACCATAGCTAATGTATCTTTAGATCTCGGAATAACTACTATTTCTGATAGCTGTTTACCTGATAATGACCCGGACCGGATCCATGCTAATATTTCAGCATCCACAAGTTCAAATGAACTTAAAAAGCCATAAAAAATTATTTGCTCTGAATGCAATGTAAATTTTTCTGCAAAAAAGAATTTGTATAGGCATCAGAGGAACTTGCACTCTAAAAGTGAAATTTCCATACCTGCCAATAAAGTTTGCCCCATTTATGATACAAAAGTAAGAACGATTGGGGATCTACATACTCATATAACAGAAAATCATGAAGGTATATAAATTTAAAATTTCAAACGGAAATTTTTTTATACTGATAATGAGTTTCAAGAGTGGAAATGTGCTATTGAAAAGGAATCTGCTTCCTATTTTCCTATAAAAGGTAAATATGAAAAGATGGGTCTCTTACTTCATATTATGAATGTAATAGACGTGGTGCACCCATTCTCAAAGCTTCAAAGAGAGAGAGGCGCTTCAAGAGTGGCGTTTCTATTAAAATTGGCAAAACTTGCCCTGCTACCATGAAAGTGACAAAACAGGTTTTGCATGAAACTACAGAAATTGTTGTAGAATACCAACTGATTTATGTGGGTCATGAACAGGAGCCGAGAAAAATAAGATTAACCCATCAAGAAAGAATGGAGCTGGCTGGAATGCTGTATAACGGGATTCCAACAAGCACTGTTTTAGATAAAGTTTGTCGTAAACCAATATTCTCCTACCAAGAGACTTCAATCAACTGTCAGAAAAGATGTGGACAATATACGGAGGGATTTCCTTATAGACAAGCCAGCCCATTCTGAAGATGCTATATCTATGGATATAATGGTGCATAAAATGATGGCAGAAGATGATTCTGTACTTCTATACAAGCCAATAGGTGAAAACCTTGATGGTTATCATATTATTGAGGCTAATGAATTTTTACTTGGATTTGCCAATAAAGCACAAATACAGTTACTATAATTGTATGGAAAAGAGTGTATAATGATAGATTCCACGCATGGAATGAACCAATATGGGTTTCAGCTGACTACCCTAACGGTTAATGATGAAAACCTGGAAGGTATGCCAATAGCGGCATTGTTTTTCTCCAGAGTAGCTTATGAAACTTTTGAACCATTTTTCCAAGCTATCAAAAACAAGCTTCCAGATTTTAAAACAAAGTTACTGTCAACGATAGAAATTGTATTAATACATGGAAATTATTCCCGAGAGGAACATTCGCCTGACATACAATATTTCAAATGAAAATCGAATTTCAAAGTAATTGCTTAAGAGGCGCAAAGACCAGCATAGTGAAAAAGATTTCATGCCCGGGATAGAACCCGGGTCGTCAGTATAGCGCACTTACGTTCTACCGACTAAACCACATGGAACGATACCCAGCCCGGAAAATTTCTCACTGCTGGATTTAATTAAGTTTCGTGTTCGCCCCGGGTCGGTGGCTCACGATATATATTCCATCTTGTGCTGCGTTTGCAGCCTTGCCAACATATAATAGTGAGAAATTTTCCGGGCTGGGTATCGTTCCATGTGGTTTAGTCGGTAGAACGTCAGTGCGCTATACTGATGGCCCGGGTTCGATCCCCGGCATGAAATCTTTTTCATTATGCTGGTCTTTGCGCCTCTTAAGCAATTACTTTGAAATTCGATTTTCATTTGAAATGTTGTATGTGTGGCGAATGTTCCTCTCGGGAATAATTTCCATGTATTAATATAATTTTGTAATGCCTGGAAAAATATTTTCCAAGACGATTCAAAACATATACTGTGTGCATGGCATGTTTTGCGAAGCTGGAATACCAATTTAAAATAAGTGAAAGGTGAAGCTGTAAGACTTGAAATGAAAAAAGATATGGAACAGTTTTTACATGAACTAGATGCTATTACATTTCATAAATATCTGAATGATTTTCTGATCAAATATAAAGAAGAAACTGCCTTCATTAAGTACTTTGAGGAGCACTATTGTAACCGCATACCAAAGTGGGCGTATTGTCACCCAGTTCAACTGGGAGGAAATACCAATATGAAGCTATAAAGGTGGCATAGGCAGTCCAAGTATGAAGACGCTGGGGGAACTATCATGAAGAGATTAGACAAATCTATCCAAATTGTTTTGAAGGCAGTTAAAAAAAACTTATTGGAAGAATTATAGCCATTGAGCGTGGCAAAGTCACTCACCGAGTTCGTCTGATTCGCCAAGAGCATCTTAATAGTGAAAAATTAGATGAAAATATCTACTCAATTCAAGAGATGAAAGAAGAAAAAGAGTGGACAGTATGTAAAATTAAAGGATCTTCCATAATAAAGTATGACATTAAGCTAAACAACAAAACCTGCCAATGATAAATAATGTGTGTTGATTGTGGAGTTTGTTTGCATACATTAACTTGTACGTGTCTTCGATACCAGATAGGGTATGTTATATGCAAACATATTCATTTCTGTTGTCAAAAATATAATTTTTCCCGCAACAGAAATGAACTTTTTTTCAAATCAAATTCAAAATGATTGTGAGGGTGAACTTGTTATTGATGTAGATCAATACAAAGAACGGCAATCTTTGGAAATGGCTGCAATAGTCAACCAAGTTAAAAAAAAAAAAAAAAAAAAGCAAAGAATAGATTTTGATGCTGCAAAAGCTTCATTAACTTTAAGATTACAATCTATCAGTGATCAGATACAAACACTGGAGACCCCCAGAAGACTTGGACGGTGTGGCTGAACACGTTAAAAATTTTGAAATGTTTTTAGCCAAAACTTCGTTCAAGCCATGCTTACCAATTGTATCTGATGAACTAAAAAAATCCCAGCTAATAAAACAGTTGTTCAACGAAGAAAAAAAAATACAAATAGGAAATAGGAAATACAACTTTTAGCCATATATATAGATACGACAAGCACAGGCTGATTGTTTTGGTGAATATTCTATTGTGAAATATTTGTTCTTAAATGTGTAAGTGAATTAACTATTAAAGAAACTAGTCGCCTCTGGTTACCAGTTTGGTCGCCCTTAAATGTATGCTAAGAATTGCAACATGTTACTTTTATTTATAATTTTATTTATTTACTTAATCTTTCTTCAAAACGGAAGATTCTCACCGAGAAATGAAAAATTCTTTAAGATCATGGCAGCATTTCGTAATTTTTTGATGTTATAATTTCATCTTTCTTGTCAAAAAACACTTAACACATTTAGGCATTTTATTTTATGTTCGCCTGCATATCAATTGTAATACGTTCACTAATGCGGAGATTTTAACATATTATTAAGTAATCTTCCATAATTGGGTCCTCTGCCTTATTGGCGTATTTCAGCTAATACGACACCAAAGGGATCCAGCGTCAGGATCAACAAAACTACTGTGAATTTATCATTTAAATCTCAAAATTCTACTGAGAAATGTTCGTAACCTGCATCTCAAAGAAACTATTAGGCACAGATGTCATATTCGCCCCATATTGGCGCGATTTTTTCCTGACGCCAATGTCATATACGGGTACTTAACTGGCGCCAAAGTGTCGTTATTTTGCTTGATATGGTAACCCGGACATAGATGATACGGTAACAAGTTTTTCGCCAATTGGCGTCGGAAAAAATCGGGCCAATATGGGGGCGTATATGACATCTGTGCCTAATTTTTATTTTTTAAATAACGAAAGAACAAATAAATTAGTATAACATTAATAAAAATACTAATAAAACGGAGAAATAAAAATCAGTTGATGACGTATATACGTGTAACTTGCTTAAAGTCAAGTGAATGTGACATTTACTATCAACCATTATTGGCATTTAATCTTATAGTTTGGCGAAAGATTTTTGGTCGACGGAATAACCAAGTAGTAGTAATTTGAACGATCTTTCGAAAAATTTAACTTTTGTGCAGTTTTATTGGAAAAAATAATTTTGATTACAATTGGCTGCTTATCATATGGAAATTGAAGTTGTTAGCCCGTATTTAGAGATAACAGTGGCACAGATGTCATATATCATACAGATGCCATATTGGTGCGATTTTTGGTACAGATGTCATATTCGCCCCATATTGGCGCGATTTTTTTCGGTTGCCAATTTGGCGAAAACATCAACAGCATAAACAACATAAACCGGGTTACCACATTAAGCAAAATAACGACACTTTGGCGCAAGTTAAGTACCTGTTGCCTATATGAAATTGGCGACAGAAAAAAATCGCACCAACATGGGGTGAATATGACACCTGTACCCGATTTTTTTCTGACGCCAGTGTCATATACACAACGGGTTCTTAACTGGAGCCAAAGTGTCGTTATTTTGTTTGATATGGTAACCCGGATGTTGTTGTCGTTGATGTTTTCGCTAAATTGGAGTCGGAAAAAAATCGCGATATGACATCTGTGCCATAACAGTCACATGAGTTAAATTTTTATTATTAGAGATGAAAGAAATGTAGTTTAAATTAGTTTGATATATGTTTTTTAAATGAAAGTTGTGTATTTTAAATGAAATGAGTGATAAGTTTATATTTTAAATGAAATGATGGCGATGGAACAATATTTGGCGATTCATCACCTGCGTCCTTTTAACATAAAAGTACCGAAATGGCCGTTTGGCGGTCATCCCGGAACTATTGATGACAGTCAAATGCTCTGCGCTTTTGTTATATAGATTTGTTATTATTAATGGAGGGGAAAAAAGTTTTAAGCGCGAGTTTTGTTTACAATTAAATTGACTAAATTTTAATAGTTCTAATGAAATGTATAAAACCCAGTCGAAAAAAAAGCATTTTTTAATATATAACAATAGATTAATTTTTTATAATAAAATGTCTTATTTTAATATGAGTGTGCAAATGATAATGAAAAATGCATCAAATAGTATATATATTTCTTTTCTTTAAATACGAAACATCAATACGTCAATCCCTGCTTAAAAAAGTGGAATCTTCCCAAGCATGCGCAGTTGTACATTTCCATAGTGAGCCACTCTCCGAAAGAGCCGCTAGTCTAAATTTTTAGGGTGTTTAAGTATCATATTGTTTGAGTTTTGTTTTTATTTTTAAATGTTCAATTGGTTTAACTTATTTTTTTTTACAAAAATTTAACATTAAATGTAGAACTAACTGAATGATATGTCTTAATATCTGTCCCTTATCGCACTTAAGCAATATAGGAGATAATTTTTTTTAAAATTTGTTCTGAAAATGATGTTTTGTTTAATATGTCAAGTTTTTTAATAACTACTACATTCAGACGAACGCAATTCAAAATTAACGGAATATACCATCACCAGGGTCTGATTTACATGGTATGGCATCACAATTTGTGGTGTAATTTACCAATGAATAATTCAAAATCAGTGCAGTAATGCAGGTTGTCGTGGTTTGGACGAAAACTTCCAATCTGAACATTAAAAAGTATAATAAAAAACATAAAAAATCAATTTTACTTAAATTTAGTCACTCAATTTCTCACTCAGGAAAACGCAAAAATAAATTGTGTTAAATCTTTATACTGCTAATATTTAACATCAGTATAGCTGTTATACAGTAAAAGACATAAAAAAAAACAGTTTTACTTAAATGCTGTTACCACATTTCCTCCCAGGGAGCAATGTAAACGCAAGAGGAAATTGTTACCTAAGTTTCTTGGGATATTTATTTAGCGGTAACAACACAGCGGTTTCTGTGCCACACAGAAAAATATCAAAATACCTCGAGGATTTTTAGATTTAAAAAAAAATGCCATAGCCTTAACGTTAAAAGTCCCTATCTTTTTAAAATTTACAAATAATATTTTTTCTTTCTTGTTGCCACAAAAATAATTTGCCTTTGAACAATATATATTATAAATATATTACACAGCAAATACACGTCCGTGGTGTAAGGCTGACGTCATATTCACGTTGCAACCAATAAAATAAATTTCTGTTATTTGCAAATTTATTAACTTCTAAACATCGGACAATTTCAATTTTTACACCGTCTTAAGACAATATAAATAGTTCAGTATTTATTTCCAGCTAATAATTCATAACGAAATTAAAACTTCATTAATGAATAAATAAAAGAAAAACATAAATAAATGACAAAATTAGTCCTTTTTAATCGAACTATGCACTCATTTTAACTGATATTCATGCTTAAAAATCAATATCGGTAAAGTATATTTAAATTTTTTGTTTTAAATATAACGTCCTATTCACCTGCTTTCTGTATTTACTTATATTAATGTTCCTTGCATTACTAACTAGTTGGATGTGCCAATCCCAAAAGGTTCTTCTGTCGCATACATCTTAATATTTCAAAAAGTAGTTACAAATATTAATACTTCAATGTTACTAGTTCAATACTATCCCAACTTAGCTTTTCATCTTAGATTTCTGCTTTAGTCAATTAATCGGAGTAGAAACGACTTAATCTTAATCCTGATATTTATTAAAATCGATAGTTTTTCGTTATTCTGTTGTACATCTGCTGTTTGCGAATAACCGGCATAGCAGGACGCGAGTTCCGGTCACTGCACGACTCGCCAATGGACAATAGAACTATGGAAAATCGTGAAAATTATACAAAAGTCGCTATCACAACGCCCCTTTCTGGCAGAATATTTCTAAATTCAAGGAGGACCTGCAGCTCATAGCCAAAAACTTACACGAAAAATTTGGTTCAATTTTATGCATAACTTCATACACTTTTCGATAGTACAACAATGAAAATGGCACAGACATCGCTATTACAGCGTCTCCTTCCGTCGAAATATTTCCAAATTGAAGGAGGACTTCCTGGCCATAGCTAAAAACATATAAAAAATTTGCTTCAATTCTATGCATAACTTCATACACTTTTTGTTGGTACAACAATGAAAATGGCACAAAAATTGCTATTACAACGCCCCCTTCCGGCGAAATATTCTTAAATTGAAGGAGGACCTGCTTGCCACAGCCAAAAACATAGAAAAAAATTTGGTTTAATTCTATGCATAACTTCATACGCTTTTCGATGGTACAAAGGCGACACGCGGACAGACAGACATTTTGTATAAACCTGTTTTTTTTGGGGGTGGGATATCTGATCCCTAAAACGTGTAAATACGTCGAAAACCGGAAGTCGAAAAAAATTTCGATTACAGTATTTTCTTCTAATGAAGGTAGACTAAAGTTAAAAAATGTTTGAAAATGTCATTTTATTTGAAACTAGCTAATCTGCTCGGCGTTGCCCGGGTCCGTCAAAAAACCGCACGAATTGTGAGAAAGCTCTGAAAATCACAATAAAAAATCGCAAAAATTTAAAAAATCGGTGCAAGAATTTTGAATAAGCTTAATTGTAATGAGAAAAAATATATATATTAGGTTAGAAGATTGAAACTGGATTCATTTTACTAATGTGTAAAAATCGTAGCAAATCGCGAAAGCACACCAAAAATCACATAAAAAATCGCGAAAAATTCAAAAATTGCGCTACGAATCCCGAATAAACTTTATTGAAAAGAAGGCAGAATTTACTATATTAGGTCAAAATTTGAATAGCAAAAATTCGCAGTAAATCGTGGAAAAACGTAAAAATCGCAAAAATTTTAAAAATCACGAAAAAAAAATTACTATATTTGGTTAAAAATTTCAAATCTAATTCCTTTGATAAATGTCAAGTCGTAAAACGCGGAAAAACGCTAAAAAGAAAAAAAAAACGCGATAAAAACTGGTTAAATATCAAAAAACGCACAAGAGAAAATTTATTATATTAGGCTAAAAGTTCGAAACCGAATTCCTTTTCCGTATATCAAAAAATCACCGCGAACTCTAAAAAAAGAAATTAAACGCTAAAAATTTGCATTGAAAATCGCATTAAAAATCGCTACACTTAAAAAATAGCAGAGCAGAACATTTCCCATAATAGGCTAAAGGTTTGAAATCAAATTCCCATTAGGCTAGAAGTTTGAAACTGAATTCCTTTTTAAAATGTCAAAAAACCATTTTGAAACTCAAAAAATCCTATTGAAAATCGCTTTAAAAATCTCAAAATATATATAAAAAAAAAAAAAAAAATGCTAGGATCAAAATTTACTATTAAGGAATAAAACATTTAAATCGAAAAATTTATTAAATTAGGCAAAAAGTTTGAAATAGAAACCAGTTTCCGAATATCAAAAAATAGGCACGGAACGCGAAGAATGGCTAAAAATCACATTGAAAATTGCATTAAAAATCGCTAAATGTTTGAAAATCACTGCCGTAAAAATTTAATATTAAGGTGGAAAACATTGTAATCGAAAATCCTTCATGAATAACAAAAAAGGGACACGGAACGCCAAAAATCGCTAAAAATGACATTGAATATCGCATTCAAAATTCAAAAAATTCAAAATTCAAAATTCAAAAAGCGTAGAGCACAAAATGTACTAGGCTAAGAGTTAGAAACCGAAATACTTTTACCAATGTTAAAAAATTGCCGCGGAACTTGAAAAATCGCATTAAAAATCACTAAAATTTAAAAACCGCGGAAGACAAAATTTATTATAGTAGGATAAAAGTTTGATACCAAATTCCTTTTCCGAATGTCAAAAAATCGCCGTGAGACTCGACAAAATGCTAAAAATCGCAATGAACAATGCGTTAAAAGAAGCTGAATATTCAAAAATAGCAGCAGACAAAATCGACTAAAATGGGGTAAAATATTGTAATCTGAATTCTTTTATTAATTTGAAAAAATCGTCTCAAAACAATGTAATCAGATATCATTCAAAAATGACAAAAATCGACGTTGAAAGTAAAGATCTCAAAAATGCGCTAAAAATGCATTAAAAAACGCTAAAAGCCCTAAATCGTTGATGGCAAAATTTACTATATTAGGCTAAAAGAAACAAAACAAAAAAAAATTAACAAAATTTCTCTTCCGAATGTGAAAAAAATCGCCGTGAATCTAAAAAAACCTCTAAAAATCGCATTGAAAAATGCATTAAAAGTCACTTAAAATTTAAAAATAGCAGGATATAAAATCTACATTAATGGAATAAAATAGTGTAACCTGAATTCTTTCATAAATAACAAAATCGACGCAAAGCGCAAAGAATCCCTAAAAATCGCTAAATATCACATTAAAAATTGCTAAAATTAAAAATTCGTAGGAGACAAAATTTACTACATTGAGTTAAAATAATGAAACAAAATTCCTTTTACCAATGTCAAAAAATTGCCACGGAATTCATACAATAGCTAAAAATCGCATTAAAAATCGCTAAATATTCAAAAATCGTAAAGTAAAATTTTATTATACTGGGATAAAAAACTGTAATCAGAAATATTTTATGAACGACAAAAAATCAACGCAAAACGTAAAATTTCTCGAAAAATCGCTAAAAATAGCATTGAAAATCGCATTAAAAATAGCTAAGTGGCAAAATTTACTATATTATGCTAAAAGTTTAAAACGAAATTCTATTTCCAAATGTCGAAAAACCGCAGTGATACTCTTAAAATCTCTAAAAAGCCGCACTGAAAATCGTATAAAAATTCGCTAAAATTCAAAATCGTAAAAGGCGAAATTTACTATATTAGACTAAAAGTTTGAAACCAAGTTTTATTTCCGAATGTCCAAAAACCGCCGTGAGACTCGAAAAACCGCTAAAATTCGCATTGAAAAATGCACTAAAAATCGCTAAATATTAAAAAATCGCAGGGGTCAAAATTTACTCTAATGGGGTAAAACATTGTAATCGGAAATATTTCATGAATGACAAAAAATCGACGCTGAACACAAAAATATCGAAAAATCGCTAAAAATCGCATTAAAAATCGCTGAAATTAAAAAATTGTATAGAAAATTGCAGAAGTAAAAATTAACTCTAATTGGTAAAACATTGCAATCGGCGATATTTCGTAAATCATAAAAAATCGACGCAGTACGTAAAAAATCATGAAAAATCACTGAAAATCGCATTTAAAATTACATTAAAATCGCATTAAAAATCGCTAAAATTCAAAATCGTAAATGGCAAAATTTACTATATTAGTCTAAAAGTTTGAAATGAAATTTTACTTCTGAATGTTAAAAAATCGCCGTAAAACTCGAAAAAAACCCGCTAAAAATCGCATTAAAAATCGCTAAACATTAAAAAATAGCAGGGGTCAAAATTTACTCTAATGGAGTAAAAGATTGTAATCGGAAATCTTTCGTGAAGGCTAAAAAATCGAGGCGGCAAGTAAATTTTTTTGAAAAATCGCATTAAAATCGAATTAAAAATCGCTAAAATTCTAAATCGTAAATGACGAAATTTACTATATTAGGTTAAAAGGTTGAAACCAAATTTTATTTCCGAAAAAAAAAAAAATTCCCGGCTCGGCCTACACTACAGGCGGAGGTAGATTTCGAAGTTAAGTACTAAATTGACAAAACTTAAATCAAGATTAGAGATAGACCCAGTTTCTTCACTAAGAATGAGCTCTAGGGAGCTAAACTTTTGTGAAAATTCTAATATACACGAATACACACACGCATGCATATGGAATAGGTTTAAAAATGGCTAAAGCAAATTCAGAGAACCTCAAAATGTTAAAATATGTTAATATTTCCTTAGTCGGGTTTTATCATGTTTTAATACGTTTCTTCAAACTCACAAGATGTTACATATTCACCTGCTGAGGTCCATCATATTTCCAATATGACGCAATATATATATTCATTAATTCATCAAACTATTTATTTCATTTTCAGTTTTCATGCGGAAATCTTGTTCTAGAAAACTTATGACACAATATTCAATTTTTTTCAATTGTCAAACTATTTATTTAATTTAATTTTTCACGTGAAAATCTTGCAGTAGAAAAACTATTGTTGTGGTAAGAATTTTATTTATTTATTTTATTATTATTATTGTTGGCAACTGCTATAACGAAAAATGTTTATTTTTTTCCTGCCATTGTTGTGTAAGAGTTGGTTTTATCAGAATCATGTTAAGACGGTATTCAAAAATTTTAACCCTCTCCATTTTCACCCTCTTGGGCCGATTTTGCCCATATGCAAATATATATATATATAAACTTTTTAGGTGGGGGGGGGGGGGGGGTTGAGTTCCTGGGATCATATAATGAAAAGTTATGAAGGAATTTTTCAAAAGCCGCACCATGATAACGACTGCAATAGGTAAGGTAGTATTTCTTATGAAATCTACCTAAAAATCGCCGCAGAACTCGAAAAAACGCTAAAAATCGCAATGAAAAATGCATTAAAAATCGCAGTGTGTCAAAATTTACTCTAATGGGCTAAAATACTGTAACCGGAAATATTTCATAAAACAAAAAATCGCCGCTGAATGCAAAAAAATAAAACAATAGCTAAAAATCGCATTAAAAATCGCTGATTCAAAAAAATTCAAAATTCGTAACATACAAAATTTGCTATATTAGGTTAAAAGTTTGAAACCAACTTTTATTTCCTAATATCAAAAAATCACCGTAGATCTCGAAAAAATGCTAAAAATCTCATTAAAAATTGCATTAAAAATCGCAGGGTATCAAAATTTAACTCTAATGGGGTAAAATATTGTAACTGGAAATATTTCATACATAAGAAAAAATCGATGCTGAAAAAAAATCTAAAAATCGCTAAAAATCACATTGAAAATCCCATTAAAAATCGCTGAAATTCAAAATTTGTGCATACAAAATTTAGGCTAAAAGTTTGAAACCAAATTCCTTTTAGCAATATTAAAAAATAATAGCAAAAGGTGAAAACACACTAAAAATCGCATAAAAAATTCGCTAAAAATGCAAAAATTGCTGTACGAATTCCGAATAAATTTTATTGAAAAGAGAACAAAATTTACTATATTGGGTTAAAAGAATGAAACCGTATTCCTTTCACTAATGTGGAAAAATCGCCTCGAAACTTAAAATAACGCTAAAAATCGCATAAAAAATTATATTAAAAAATTCTAATCAAAAATTTTTAAATCGGGCTCCGAGGTTCAAAACTTCATATATAGAGGTTCCTTTTCCCTAAATTTTGTAGCTTCACGTGCAACGCTCTCTTCAGAACACCACCGACACACTCACCACAAACTTCTTTCCTTATTATCATAGATATGGCGCCATATTCATCTATAATTCCTAAAAAAAAATTATTTCAATGTCATTTTTCACGTAGAAATAAATTTTAACTGAAAATTAATTGTTGCAGACAAATTATTACTACAGCTTTTGAATTTTTTGCAAGAATACAGAAAAAATGTTATTGAAAAAACTTAAATTGTATAGCAAAAATATTCATTGATTCTCAACGAAAATAACGAAATTTGGAATTATTAAGAAATATATTTAAATAAAGTAAATTAAACATGGCCTGTGTTACTCTTTAGGTTCACACCTATGCAAAGGCATTTTATAATCCGTTTTGATCCTGACATCAGGCAAACATTTTCGCTCTTTAAATTTTTTATAATATTATTAGAATTAGCAAAAAGAAAATATTTTGTGGCATCAGGGACGAAACCGTGAGAAGAAGTCTAAAAAGTTATGACTTATGAGGCGCACAAGTTTTACTATGTTAAATTAAAATTGAGTAGTCCAATTAAACATACAGTATAAAATAAACAATAAAAGAAAACAATAGAGCTATTTTTATTTCAGTTATTCACTATGAGCTCTAGGGACCTGCAACTTTGTGTATATTCTAATATAGATGCATACACACACGTATAGAATAGATTTAAAAATGGAGAAAAGAAATACAGAGAACCTCAAAATATTAAAATATGCCACTATTTCCATAATTGGGTTTTTATCATGTTTCAATACGTTTTTTCAAACTCATATGACGTTATATATTTACCTGCTAACTTCCACTATATTTCCAACATGACGTGATATTCACTTTTTATTTAAATTCTTCAAACTATTTATTTCGTTTTCATTTTTTCACATGGAAATCTTGCAATAGAAAAGTATTTGTTGTGGTAAGAATTTTATTGTGAATTTTTAATTCTTGGCAGCTACTATAACGAAAAATGTTTCAATTTGATGGGAAATTGCTGTTAAATTGGTGGTTTTTTATTAATTAAAAATTAACTATAAATTATTTCTATTCCGGATTACTTTAGTTGCTTCGGCCGTGTTTTAATACACATGTACGTAACATTTAACAATTCTGGCTTCCAAACTATAGATTTGTAAGCATTACAGACAGACAAATTTTTATTTTTATATGTTAAGATTAGCCGCATGTTTTATCAGAAATCATAATTTTTTTTTCAACATAGCACGTATTTTAGTTACATTTCTTTTCAGTTGCTATGGGAAAATGGCAATCAAAAGATATAATAATCTACTATTTTCCAAGCTATTTTTCCTTTACTTTCTACAGAAATAGAGTGCTTCAGTTGCCAAAATTTAAAAAAAAAAAAATCGTTAAAAACTACAAAAAATATCTCAAAAACTAGAAAACAGGAATTCTGCTTTTTCAGAATTTAGTGTCGCCCCCGATGAAAAAATATATATGTATATATAAATAGTACAAATCATATTTATATTTTAAGACTTAAAGCACAAACTTTTACACTGCTCAAAACAATTAAAGGATATTGCAGTTTTAGGTGGATTTTGTATCTGGTAAACTGTTTAGCTGATTGATACATGGTCGACAGACATAGTAGGTTATATGAGAATAAATTACACATGTTTGGCAGAAAAAAATGCATTTTATTGCGTATTTGTGTGCTAAAGGAAAAAAACACAATTTGTGCATATGAGAAAAAAAGAATAAGAAAAGGTGTTTTCTTCAAAGAAAATCATTTTCAGTAGGGGGTATGGTTTCCACGGGCGGCCAGCAACGTTGAACACCTTTGAGGCATGGACTCAATGAGGCTATTAATGACGAGTTGGGGTATTCTGCCCCACTCTTCCAGAAGAGCTCTTTCCAGTTCTTGGAGAGTTTGTGGGGGTTGTTGGCGGCCAGAAACTCGTCTTCCTAGAGCGTCCCAAACGTGCTCGATTGGATTCATGTCTGGAGAACACGACGGCCATTCCATTCGAACGATTCCTTCCTCGAAAAGGAAATCCTCCACCAGGTTTGCACGATGTGGCCTGCAGTTATCGTCCAATAAAATGAAGTTATCTCCGATTGCTGCAGCGTAAGGGACTACAATAGGTCTGAGGATCTCATCCATATATCGGCGACCAGTCAGAGCTCCATCTCGAATGATGTAGAGGTCAGTGCGCCCGTCAATGGAGATGCCACCATACACCAACACTCCTCCACCGCCAAATCTGACACTTTTGTGCACGAACGCAGGATTATTACTACTGCCACGGTCCCTCCAGATGAAAATACGCCTATTATCCGGATGCACAGAAAAACGGGACTCGTCAGAAAACAGAATATTGCTCCATTCATTTCTCCTCCAGTTGACATGCTCGGTTGCCCACTCCCTGCGGTCGCGACGATGCCTTGATGTTAATCTAACACATACCATCGGTCGGCGAGCATACAGACCTACAGCATGGAGCCGGTTTCGGACAGTCTGAGTTGAAATCGTAGTGCCTGTAGCCGAGCGAAGGTGTTGTTGGAGAAGAGTAGCGTTCATGGTTCGGTGTCTCCGAGCTGTTAACGCTAAATACCGATCTTCATTGGGCGTTGTTGCCCGTCTACGACCTTGCCCTGGTCTTCGGCCTGCACATCCACTCTCCAAAATACGGTTCCAGATCCTGGAAATGACACTTTGTGACACTCCAATGGCTTGCGCTACTTCGGCTTGAGTTTGGCCCCCTTCTAACCTACCAACAATTCTAAAAGCTTCTGAATCTGTCAAATGACTTCGCTGAGACATCGTACTCATCGAAACAAAGCAATCACTGAATGCCGATCATCCTTGTTTTCATTCTCTTTTATCCAGTTGAAAGTCAAATTTCATTCGCTGCCGCTGAAGCGACGTTTTTGACGTCGAACTCAAAATTTGCATACTCCACAGTTTGAAAACCAGAAAAATTTGCATTTGTGATTCTCTTCTTCTATTTTCGGCAAAAAAAATTTCGTTTATATCTTTATTTTACATAAAACTTCAAATATCCTTTAATTGTTTTGAGCAGTGTATTTTATGTAAAATGACGTCATTCGCATCCGCTTAAGATTTCCACATTTACGATTCACTCTTAAACATCTACAGTAAAGCATGCATAGGATGTCACTATCTCAAAATAATACACAAATGCAGCAAAAAGATGCCGTCATTAAAGAAACTGGACAAAAAAAAAACAAAAAAACAAAAAAACAAAAAAAAAAAAAAAAAAACGGCTATCTAATGATTCATAGGCATTCATTTGTTTGTAACATTAATATAGAACATTGCAGTCATGACATCAGTCATGAAGTTTTCGTTGGAAACTGACTCCAAACAAACGGTTGCTGTGTTGTATTTTCTATTTTGTTTGTATGTTGCAGCTATATCTTATATTTATATCTCACATCTAAGTGTTTTAATACTTGATATGCACTGGTAACATTTTCCACGATTTATATTTAAAAAGAAATGACGCATAGCAACCGTTTGTTTGGAGTCAGTTTCCAACCAAAACGTCATGACTGACGTCACACTAAAAGGGACTACAGATACTTAAAATTAAATATAGTTTATAATAGCTCCATGTTTTATTATTCGTAGAAATTATTCGTTTATATTTTTTTTCGAAATAGCACGTATTTTAATTATATTTTCTTTCGGTTGTTATGAGAAAATGGCAACAAAAAGATATAATTGCTATTTTCAACTATTTTCCCTTTACTTTCTATATAAATGGAGTACTTGAGTTACCAAAATTAAACAAATGGTGCTAAAAACTACAAAAAAAAATTAATATTTCAAAAATAAATGGAGATACAGTTTTCAAACAAATTGCATTTAAAAGTACTTTTTTCCCCAATACGACGGTATAAACATTGAAAATGTGCTATGCTTAGAAATTAAAAAAATTGCTATAGAGCATTCAATTGTACAATGACACATCTGCTTTGTTTATTGCTAGCTTCTGTAAGGTAACGTTAATTTTGGAGACAAAATAAGCTGGGAGAAAGAAATAGCATACCGTTCCGGGGGCTAATAAATTGAGATGCAGTTTTCAAACAAATTGCATTTAAAAGTACTTTTTCCCCCAATACAACGGTATAAAAATTGAAAATGTGGGATGCTTAGAAGTTAAAAAATTGCAGCAGACGTTATCCCGTACAAATGATACATCTGCTTTGTTTTTCGGTTGGCTTATACAACGGAATGTTATTTTTTAGAGAGACTCTTTAATTGCTGGCCGAAAGAAATAGCATATAGGGGACTAATAACAATAAAAAATATTAAAGTATAACAGTTAGCATTTTTCATGTAATCAGATAGCAAGCTATACACTGTTTAAAAAAAAAAAAAAAAAAAAAAAAAAAAAAAGTACTAAAAAAAGGATATTCTACTGGCAATCGAGACGCCAGTACTATTTCCGTATTTTAACGGAAAAATTTCCCCATAAATTCCAGAAAAACGGAATTTTTTTTTTAATTTATGGGGAAAATTTCTGTAAAAATACGGATTTCTGGAATTTAGGGGGGGGGGGGATTTCCGTTAAAATACGGAAATAGTACTGGCGTGGCGTCTCGATTGCCAGTAGAATCTCCGTTTTTTAGACCGTTTTTTTTTTTACAGTGTATATTACATATATATATACCGGGTGTCCTAAAAAGGACTGACTGATTTTAAAATTCAATAACTTGCAAACCGGTGACAGATATTTAAAAAATTCTTGCAGGAGGGTTATGCATGAAGTTCAAAGTTTTTTTACAGTGATTTTCGAATTTAGTTCAAATTACAAACAATAGACGGCGCTGCGATCAATAGACGCTAAATTCAGGCTCGATTTTTGGTACTTCGTGGCCCGCTCAATACATTTCCATCTCATTTTTCCGCATGGAAGACGAGATGGGTCAAAAAATCGAACCTGTTTTTAGCGCCTATTGCTTACAGCGCCGTCTATTGTTTGTAATTCGAACTAAAATTCAAAATCACTGTAAAAAATCTTTTGACCTTATGCATAATCCCCTGCAAGAATTTTTTAAATATCTGTCACCGTTTGCAAGTTATTGAATTTTAAAATCAGTCAGTCCTTTTTAGGACACCCGGTATATATATATGTTTATCTATATGTATATGTATATGTATGTTTATTAAATAAATAGCATGTTTTTAATGTAGGAAAATCAAACACTGTGATCCACTGTTTTTCTTAATTTTTAACCTTTCAACTTTATAACCAGCGCATAACGCGTGCCTGAATTTTTCTCTCAATTTCCTTGGACCAAAAGTGCGCGTTATAGGCCGGAATATACAGTATTTATGTGTTTACATATTATCCGGTCAAGTAATATTCACTACACTACCAATGGCGCCGAAAATATTAATTACAGAAACTTTTTTCTTTTGCTTACTTCATTTTAACTGTATAGTTAATATTACATAGTTGTTATATTAAAGGCAGTGGCTGAAGTATTTATATGCGTATAACTATATAGTATGATATAGCATACATATAGATATAATATAATATTCTTACTGATATAGTGTACTATTTACATTACATTACATTTATATAACGTTCATTCTGATGGGCAAAACAAACCACTAAAAATAAAACTACCATCGCTTATTGTAAAAAGCAGACAATTTGATGTTATATATTTAATAAATGTATACTAAATAGCTGTTTTATATTATGGTTAGCTTGCTTTTATATTATTCATCCTTTTTAACAATGTTATGTATTTATTAAATGTACATTAAATGGAATAGATGTCATATTCGCCCCATATTGGCGCGATTTTTTTCTGTCGCCAATATCATATAGGCAACAGGTACTTAACTTGCGCCAAAGTGTCGTTATTTTGCTTGATGTGGTAACCCGGATTATGTTGTTTATGCTGTTGATGTTTTCGCCAAATTGGCAACCGAAAAAAATCGCGCCAATATGGGGCGAATATGACATCTGTACCCATTAAATTACCATTTTGAACACAATTGACGACTGACAACGATAAACAAAATTTGCGATTAACAACCATTTTTGGCAATCTACCTACCTGACCCGGATAATACGTAAGTATCATATATCAATTCAAACAGTTCACATTGTTAGAGATTGAGTTATCCGGAATCCAAAAGCCTTAATCTCGAAAATAGCGAAATGAAAGTTTAACACAATTTTAGAAAGAAGAAGCATACTAAATACACATATTCCCTTAAACATGACGTAATTTGTACCGGAGGACACATTCCACTTCTGTCATATTAAATCCGCCAAGCAATCGCAAACAAGCTTAAGTGGATTTGCAAGTTCATTATATTATATGTTCTTAAATTCATTTTATGGAAATTCCGGCACAGATGTCATATACGCCCCCATATTGGCGCGATTTTTTCCGAAGCCAATTTGGCGAAAACCTCGTTACTATATCATCTATATTCGGGTAACTACATCAAGCAAATTAACGACACTTTGGCGCCAGTTAAGTACCCGGTACATATATGATATTGGCGCCAGAAAAAATCATGCCAATATGACATCTGTATATGACATCTGTGCTGAAATTACCCCATGGAAAAATAATAGCAGAGCACGTTCTCGAAATCTACTTAAAAGAGAACTGTTAACTGTTATCTGTAATTTTATTTCAAAATACACAATCAAAGCAGTTTGAGTCAAAATTCAATTGATTAAATTTTCGGCTATATATTGTTACCTTATATATTTAAGTACAACATCAAGAAACCAGTTTAGAAGTAAAATGACAAAGCAAAAAATCAAGATGAAGCAAAATTCCAAAAAAACAGATGAAAATAAGGAAAGGTGGAAACTTTATGACACTTATGCAGAAGGCGCATGTTATGGCAGGGTAGTCACAAGATCACAGATGGCGTTTGTTCGAATCAAGAATACGGAGTCGGACACGGAACTGTTTGCAGTTAATATGAAACACGACCCACCAGGAATGCCGCACTTGATGACCACTCTAAAGGGATTGTACGGTGCTGTGCCTAGGACTAAGATAACTAGAAGATTTGCACAAAATGTTTCAATGTCAGAAACTCTTTGTACAGCCATAGATAAGTATAAGACAGCGACAGTTACAGAAGTAATAGGAAACGAAGAAATAAAACAAGGCAGAGTGAGAAAAGATGAAACGGAAGAAAAAGTAGATGAAGAAAGCAAAAAAGAAGAAGAATCGAAAGGACAGGTGGAAGACAGCCAGGAAAAACAAGAGAGCACGGTTGAACGAGATAACGAAAACAGTGAAGAGAAACAGAAAGAAGAAAAAACATCAGGATCATGGGTGCGACCTTTTTGGTAAAATTAATAACTGTTTAGAAACAGCATATTAACTGTACACATGAGCAAATACATAATAATAGATTCAATAAGTTAATAAATTGAATCAAAAAGAATTTTTTTTATATTATTTTACGTAGAAAAACACTTGTTTAAGGATGTGGGTATAGTAGCGAAATCAAGGAAAAACAGCGGATGTTCATACACCATTTTCTCAGCAACCATTGAATATGGCACAGATGTCGGTACTTGTTAGTTATCCCGTCGACCAATTTCGCCAAATTATATAAATCGCCAAACAACTTGCGAAATTATACACATTGACATAATTTTTATTTTAAATAACGAAATAACAAATAAATTAGTAAAACATTAATAAAAATACAAATAAAACGTCGAATTAATAGTTTTATTGGCCATTATTGCCATTTAATCTTACAATTAATTACTTAATGGCAACCATTATTGCCATTTAATCTTACAATTTAGCGACAGTAATTTGGTCGACGGGATAACTAATAATGAGTTGGAAGTAGCTAGGAGTCTTTCGGTAGCTTCATCGCCCCGAGCCCAACCCTTCCCGCTTTTCGGTGTCTTTAATTTGTGTAATTTCTCTTTTAAATTTGTCCGGTTTCAATTTTTGATTTTTGATTTTTTTTTTTTTAAATCTGGCTTTTGCTAGAGAGTCTTTCATTCGGGACGTGGCTGGGGACCTAAGAGTCTTGCTTCCGCAAAAGAGAACATTTATAAAAAATATATTTTCAAAAATAAATTTCCGCTTATGGTTGTTATTTTAGGCTAACGCGCCAATTTTGTATGCCATTCTCTCTAGTGCGTTGCAGCCTTTTGCAGATTATCCAGAATAGAATCGTCCGAATCTCCGCGCGTGAAATGCCAAGATACCGGAGCTTAACAGTAACAAATACCCAGATGATACGCCCCATACTGGCCCGATCTTTTTCTGACGCCAATGTTATATACGCCCCAATATATGCAGGACACCGATGTCTTATATTCAATTCTTTTCTGATGCCAATTTGGCGAAAACATCAACAGCATAAACAACAACATCCGGGTTACCATATCAAGCAAAATAACGACACTTTGGCGCCAGTTAAGTACCCGTTGTGCATATGACATCTGTGCCCTTTGTAATTAAAAAAATGTAATTAGCTACATACTGAGGCACAGATGTCATATACGCACCACGTTGGCGCGATTTCTTTCTGACGCCAATGTCATATATGCATCGGGGCACTTAACTGGCGCCAAAGTGTCGTTATTTTGCTTGATATGGAAACCCGGATGTTGTTGTTTATTTATTTGTAAATTGTTTAAGTACTTCTTAGTTATCCCGTCGACCAAATTACTGTCGCCAAATTGTAAGATTAAATGCCAATAATGGTTGCCATTCTTTAATTAATTGTAAGATTAAAGGCCAATAATGACCAATAAAACCATTAATTCGACATTTTATTTGTATTTTTATTAATGTTTTACTAATTTATTTGTTCTTTCGTTATTTAAAATAAAAATTACGTCAATGTGTATAATTTGGCGAGTGGTTTGGCGATTTATATAATTTGGCGAAATTGGTCGACGGGATAACTAAGAAGTACCACTGTTTATTCACTTTTATTTTCTTTTTAAAAATTGGTATTACTTAATTATCCCGTCAACCAAAAATTTATCGCCAAACTATAAGATTAAATGCCAATAATGGTTGATCGTAAATGTCACATTCACTTGACTTTAAGCAAGTTACACGTGTTTACGTCAACAAGTGACTTTTATTTCGACATTTTATTTGTATTTGTATCACTGTTATTCCAATTTATTTGTTCTTTCGTTATTTAAAATAAAAATTATGTCTATTTAAATAATTTGGCAAGTGGTTTGGCGATTTATGTAATTTGGCGAAATTGGTCGACTGGATAACTAAGTAGTACCTAAAAGTTATATAAATTGTTTTGTTCTATATTAATTAAACTTTTTTTTTTATTTATTGTTATTCCCTTTTTAAAAATATATATGTAACTGGTATTCGAAAACGAGGTTTTTGCCAAATTGGCATTAGAAAAAAATCGCGCCAACGTGGTGCGTATATGACATATGTGCCGATTAAAGAATTTTAGTCTAAAATCAATTTACTTTTGGATACTTTTTCAATGTGGGTCTTGGCGAGATAGAGAAAATGGCATTGGCAAGAGAAGGAAGGGTACTTTACCAGTATAGGGCCTTGGCGAAATAGAAAAAAATGGCCTTGGCGAAAGACGGAAATTCGACAAACATATTTTATGGGAACCTATTCATTGTTTCATATACACAAGCAATTCTTTCAATATATTTTTATATGCAATCAGAAGTAATTTGTATATAACAAACAATAATAATAATATATATGTATACATAAAATATTTATATATATATATAGATACACACATAAACAAACATAAGTTCGTGAGCTTTGTTTTGATAAGTTTTTTGTATCATTTATTAACAAATCTCACTTTCTGAAGCCCAAATTGAGCCAAGCTTTTTCAAAAAATGCCAAGGTCCCTATACTGGAAAAGTATCCTAAGAAATTTGGCAATATATTTTCTGGCAACCCATTAACTGTTCCATATAAGCAAGCAATTTTTCAAAATTTATACAATTTCTTTAATATAAAGAAGCCATTCATGTATTTTTATGTACAAGCAGAAGTAAATTGTATATAAAAACACTAACAAAACATATATAAATAAATTATGGTACTCAGTGTAGAGTAGGAGTAGCTCAGTGGTTAGAGCAACTGCCTGGAATGCAGTCGTCCCGGGTTCGATCCCTGGCTCTGACTCATTTTTCACTCCAGTTGGGTTTATTGTATTTATTGTGCGTATGTCTGTGTCTGTATAATATCTACCCTAAATATATAAAATCCTAATGAAACGACTGAATTGAAACGAATTTATGTAACGATTCTATGAAACGACTGATTAAACAACTGATTACGTTTCACGGCGATTTCTCCTAAAATATGGAATACTTTGCAATGAAATTAACACCAAAAATCCGTATTGATCCACAGATCTCAAAACTGGTATTAGAATTTTTAAATTAGAATTAGTTTTCGAAATATTAATTTTTTTCTAATTTTAAATACTGTTTTCTAATGATGGCAACTCAAATTTTAATCATAACAAATATTTTTTTTCATATTTTAGAAAAGGTTATTGAAAATTAATTTGGCGACGAGTTTGGCCTCCCTTAAATGTATGCTAAGAAATGCATCGTGTTACTTTTATTCGTAATTCAATTTGTATTTCATTATCATTTTATTTAATACAAAACTTTCATTTAAAATTGAAACCTTTAAAATAAATGGCTTTTACTTCATTCTTTTTTTTAAATGAAACGAAAAGAAAAATATTAGACACAGAAATCATATTCACAACAGGGTACCTGATTGGCGCCAAAATGGCGTTATTTTGCCTGACATGGTAACCCGGCTGTTGTTGCTTATTTGAATTTATTTTCTTTTTATTAACACAAAATGTTATAAATTGTTTTGTTCTATAGTTATTAATTATTTTCTTTTATTTATTGTTATTTCGTTTTAAAAATGACAGAAAATAATTTAAAAAAACATATGTAACAGGTATTTAAAAACGAGGTTTTCGCCAAATTGTTGTAAAAAAAAAAAAAAAAAAAAAAAAAAATCACGTCAATATGACGCCGTATGTGACAATGCAACAAATCATGAGATTTAATTTCCACTTCAAAGCAACGTTTTAATGTTATTACTTCTCCCGTCGACCAATTTCGCCAAATTATATAAATAGCCAAATTATACAAATTGACAATTTTTATTTTAAATAACAAATGATCAAATAAATTAGTATAACATTAATAAAAATACAAATAAAACGTCGAAATAAAAATCACTTGATGGCGTGAACATGTGTAACTTCCTTAAAGTCAAGTGAATGTGACATTTACGATCAACCATTATTGGCATTTAATCTTATAGTTTCGCGACAGATTTTTGGTCGAGGGGATAACCAAGTAGCACCGTTTTAATTTACCACTCGAAAAAAAAATGCTAACTGGCGAGTTAAAAAAAAAAAAAGCTGTTGGCGAGATTTTCACCCGGCTAACATAAAAGTACCAGGAATTCTTTGCGATCATGGCAACTTTTATGTAGTTTTATTCGAAAAATAATTTTGATTCTTTAATCAAAATGGATATCTTTCTTATGAAAAGCGAAGGAATCAGTCCGTTGTTTATGGCAGTTACATGACTTGGACTATTATAATATAAACGAAATAATGGCGATAGAATAATATTCGGCGACTTATTACACCTGTGGCTAGCTAACATTAAAGTACCAAAATGGCCGCCTGGAATATAAAAAGCGAAGAGATCCGCCTGGAGCTGTTGATAATAGTCATATGACTTAGGCTATTATTATAGAGATTGTTTTCAATTCAAAAAACAGCGCAAAGAATAAGATTTCCTAACGTTTAAAAATTTATTTTCACGTGACTATTAAAAACAGAAAAAAAAAACTTTAAAATTACTATTAAATGAGTACGTGTTAAAAGCAGGAAAATATTGAAAATTATGTCTTGAAAATTGTATTTACACGTGAATATTAAAAGGGAAAGGGAAATTTAAAATAATAAATACATTAATATGCGTTTAACCCTTTCACGGACAAGGCACTTCTATTCGTAAAATCTTGAAATCAGTGAATGGCACCAGAATTTACAAACAAATTTCGAAATACAAAAATGCTTTTGCTCACTTACTTAATAAAAGGGAAATATTCATCCCAATATTCTGGTGCTAATGTGGCATTTAAGAATTAAAATTAAGTGGTCCAAAGATGAACCACCGCCCTTGAAGGGGTTAAAGCAGCAAATTTTAGTAATTGTAGTAAATTGTATTATATCAATCGTTTTATAACGCTGTTAAAAAATACCGAGAGACAAAGACTCTGTTTACTTAATTCATTTTATTTTAGCTTCTTTTCAAATGTTTAACTGATCTTTTTAACCAAACACGAAAACAACCATTGGATGTCTTAACAGCAACTGATTCTACCTTAAATTTTTGCAATCAAAGGGAATTGAAGGGAAGCCCGTTTACAGGGAGATCGCTACAAGTTTTTTCAGTATAATTCAATCTTTTTAAAACCGATTAGATTAGCGTGCTTTTAGATTCTGCAGTGTCTGAACGGGGGTTGGCGAGCGTAGCTTGCAGGGGGCAAAGCCCCCCTAGTTTATATATATACCTTTAATAGTTGAATGTAGGCGGTATTTATGTGTGTTTTAATTTCTATTGGGTACTTCTTACATATCCCGTCGACCAAAAATCTATCGCCAGACTATAAGATTAAATGCCAATAATGGTTGATCGTAAGTGTTACATTCACTTGACTTTAAGCAAGTTACACGTGTTTACGTCATCAAGCGATTTTATTTTGACATTTTTTTTTATTTTTATTAATGTTATACTAATTTATTTGTTCTTTCGTTATTTAAAATAAAAATTATTTCAACTTGTATAATTTGGCGAAATTGGTCGACGGGATAACTAAGTAGTACCATCTATTTTATTTGCATATTTCAGGCTTCAGGAAGTGAGATTTGTTGCCAAATAACAAACAGTTTTGAAAACAAACCTTATGAATTTTTATGCTTGTTTATAGATGTATTTATATAAATATAAATAATTTAGGTACTACTTAGTTATACCGCCGACCAAAAATCTATCGCCAAACTATAGGATTAAATGCCAATAATGGTTGATCGTAAATGTCACATTCACTTGACTTTAAGCAAGTTACACTTGTTTACGTCATCAAGTAATTTTTATTTCGACGTTTTATTTGTATTTTTATTAATGTTGTACTAATTTATTTGTTATTTCGTTATTTTAAATAAAAATGGTACTTCTTAGTTATCCCGTCGATCAAATTACTGTCGCCAAATTGTAAGATTAAATGTCAATAATGGTTGCCATTAATTAATTAATTGTAAGATTAAAAACCAATAATGGCCAATAAAACCATTAATTCGATGTTTTATTTGTATTTTTATTAATGTTTTACTAATTTATTTGTTCTTTCGTTATTTAAAATAAAAATTATGTCAATGTGTATAATTTTGCGAGTGGTTTGGCGATTTACATAATTTGGCGAAATTGGTCGACGGGATAACTAAGAAGTACCATAAAAATTATGTCAATTCGTATAATTTGGCGAGTGGTTTGGCAATTTATATAATTTGGCGAAATTGGTCGATGGGATAACTAAGTAGTACCGTATTTTTGTTAATGCTATACTAATTTATTTGTTCTTCGTTATTTAAAATAAAAACTACGTCAATTTGTATAATTTGGCAAGTGGTTTGGCGATTTATATATTTTGGCTTTGCGAAATTTGTCGACGGGATAACTAAGTAGTACCAAATATATATATATATATATATATATATATATATATGATGCATTCTAGCAACATTGGATTGGATTTATCGTTGAAAATGCCGTACTGGCTGTCACGATAGTAGTTGTGGATCACATCCAGCGATAATGGCGTAAAAGAAGTGGTCAGAACAGATAATTCGAATCTGTTATATTAGTAGAACAAATTGTTGAAATGCAGTTGTCGAGTGAAAACAATGGAATACATCGTTCCGTGAAGTTTCCCCAGAAGAAATTGAAACAACTCATAATATCAGCTAAGCACTTTATTAGAACATCTTACAAAAAGTGCAGTTTCCACCAAGATAATTAGCCATCGCTCCGTAGTAGTAATTAGGTTTAAACAAAGTTCCAGATAATCGAATAACAGGACGGTGACCAGGGGATGGATGAAAACTGGAAATACGACTAAAATCTGCTAAAATCTGCTGAAACACAGCGAGTATCAACTTTTTGTTCCTCACGTGTAAGGATACAAATATGACGTAGATCGCGCTCTCAACCAATGAATAATTAAGAATGTCACGTCATATAAAGAGTGCGAACAGAGCTAGCGGATGAATTTGAAGGAAAAAAGGATAACATCAGAAATGCGCGGGAAAGTAAAAATGGAAGCTAAAAGAATATTCTCGAAAGAAAAAAGCACGGGAATGGAACATTTAATTTAAGAATACTAAAAGCGTAATATTTAAGCGATTAAGACAAGTGAGACATTAAATTAAAGGGAATTTAACAGAGTTAACGATAGAGATTATTTAAGGATAAGGATTTAGTGAATATAAAGTAGTAATTTAGAATAAGATAAGGAAATCGCGGAATTAGATCTAATAATGTAACAAAATCCTTCCCCTCTAAAAAAGAATGAACTAGTAGGTCCCGATGACCTGCGAGTTCATTGAGAGAAAGCAGATACTCGTTTTACAATTTTTGTTTCTTTGTTTTACAATCATCTTTAAAATGATTCCGTCACTTGTTCACCAAATCGCGTTGCTCAAACCTTTAATTTCATTTTGAAAGGAAGAAAAAAAAATTATAATTAAAAATTAAAAAAAGAAATTCGCGTCTTAGTGGAAACTGCTTTAATAAGTACATATCCAATAATAAAAACAATTATAATAATATTTGGTTAATATTCAAATTTAGCAACAGTTTTGCTTTCTGTGAATTAATACAGCAATATTAATAACAGTTCATTCACTAAATTATATGCCCTCTAGTGATTTTTAGTCCGTACTGAAATATGGATTTGTAGAGTTCATAAGAGTTTTATGGTTGTTTAAATCTTATATCACAGACTATGTTACACTAATAATATTAAATACTAATAACAATAATAAATGAACAATTAAATCAATAATCTTAGAATAACCTTGTATAATAATAATATATCAAATAAATTAATAAACAATAGTAAATAAAATTTTTGTCAACTATAATGTAAATATACAACTGTACAATCTTTAATAGTTTTTGCCATGATCTTTTCATTATTACAGATCTGTATTCTCTCAGTATAATAACAGTATCAATCACAACAGCTGTTAAATCTTACGTAATTTTATTCCTCGTATTATTTTTAATCTTAAATAAGTTTTCGAAAAAAGTAATGATTTGTGACCGGAGGTGAAGACATTATGAGGTGCATCGCCTCATAGGTCCTTCTAAGGGTTAAAACCATCATTACTGTTTCAGTAACTTATATCTTTTGTTTTAGTAGGGTCATCATCAAAAATTATTTAAATCGCTATATAAATAATTCAATAACATTCTTAATTCTAGTATTTTCTTCTTTTTATAAATAATAATAATATAATGTTAATCCTGTATCACAAAATAAATTCATGTCTATAAATATCTCGTATCATTCATTCGCGTGTGAGTCGTAAAATTTAATTCCTTTTTTATCTGTCTCATAGGAATTAGATGTACACTCCTCAAATAATGAAATAAAAAAAATCAGAAATTAAAAAAAAAAAAATAGGGAAAGGAAAGTTTTAATATGTTGAAGGCAGAAAAAGAATCCTAAATAGTTTCCCAATTCCCTTCTGCAATTACATTTACGTTAAATAAAAAGAATAGAAATAAAATAAAATCTTTAATAACAAAAAAAAATAAAAAAAAAAAATAAATAAATAAAAAATGACTTTTGACTTTCGTGGTAACGAAGAAAGAAAAAAAATATCGCAGACGAAAATTTTTACAACTGGAATTAGTAAATGGTTTTGTAACATTTCTGTCGGGAAATAAAAATCATATCTTGAAATATTTCTCTCTCTTTCTCTCTCTCTCTCTCTCTTTTTTTTTTTTTTGTAAAACTGATAAAATGCAATCTAAGATAATCCTTTTATTTTAAGAGTAATATTTAAATCATTTCAAAGAATATCAATTACGTTTTTATTAATTTTTTATAACAAGTAAGATTAAGTTTTTAATTGCAAGTAATAATTTAAGTGAAGTTTTTTGGGTCAATTTTTTAATTCAACACTAATTAGAACTCTAGATAAATCAACCAATTTATGCCCGCATAACTAAGTTAATCTAAATAAATTCCCAAACAGATAAACTCTTGGGACGTCTCCCAAAACTTATCCGTAATGTTGAAATAATAAATTTACTTAAGCTTTAAATTTTAATATTAATTTACCAACTCATCATTGTTAGAAAATTAAGTTTAAGTTAGTGATTTAACCTGCGTCTGCTGCTGTTGTTGTGGTAATTGCTCATGAGACAATTTTAAGTTATTAGGATGATGATACAAACGCAGTTTTGAAACGTGAATGATTTCGGTATCTTTAAATGGGGTTTTTCTATCGATCTCAAAATTTACATCGGATACTTTTCGAAGAATTTGGTATGGTCCAGAAAATACCCGAGAAAGCTTTCTAGTGTTTGGGTAATGAAATTCTTCATAAATAACGAGATCGCCTACTTCAAATTTTGGCTCAACATAATATTTCTTACTTTTTAAATGGAATTCATCAGTTCGCACTTTTGCGATTTTAAGTGCTTCATTAACAGGGGGGTAATAATCTTGTTGAAGGGGTGAATTATAGGGTAATTGGCCAAAGAGTAAATAAGCAGGAGGAAATTTAGTTACTGAATAGGGGGTATTATTATATTCATTTACAACTTCAGCAAGGAGTTTAGTTCAGGGAACTTTAGAGGTAGTAGAGTTAACTTTACATTTTAGCCTAGTTACTATCGTTTGATTGGCTCTTTCGCATTTACCGTTCGCTTGAGGATGGTGAGATGAGGTTAAACGCTGCTTAATATTATGGTTCCGCAAAAATTGTTTGAATCTGGAAGAAGTAAAGGCGGCGTTCCTATCGCTTAAGATATTTTGAGGTGTTCTAACGTTAGAAATTTGGTTAAAACAGAATAATTGTTGTGCTGTTTGAATATTAAAAATTTGTTTTAAACAATTCGTATAGGTTTCGGTGGTGACACTCTTCGAGGGAAATGCCCACACATAACGGGTTGCATGATCGATGACAATATGAAGATATTTTTTAGTTGAATTATAGTAGTTGAATCCTCCCACAGTATCAACAGAAAGACATTCGAAAAGTTGATCTGTGGTAGGCATAGCTTGTAATAAGCCAAATTTTTTCTGTCTAGGCTTTTTATTTTTTTTGACAAATATCGCAATGCTTTACAAAGTTAGTTATATCTTGAGTCATATCAGGCCAATAATAATTGGGAGAAATTAGATTTTGCATTTTTTTAATTCCAAGGTGACCAAAATTTTCATGAACAATTCCAAGTAATTTTCTTCTCAAGGACATGGGGACTACTATTTTCCTAAAGCCCTTTCTTTTAATTATCATTAATCCATTGTCATTAAAGTATTTTTTTCCGCACACATTATCCCTTTCCTGCATTTCAAGTACCTAACATCTAACAAAAACGGGAGTGGTCGATTAAAATGAGAAATAGGGTTTCTGGACAACATGTCGGCTTCGATATTTGTAGATCCCTTTAAATACTCTATCTTATATTCGAACATACTCAGTTTTAAAGACCATCTAAAGAGTCTACCTCTTAGGTGTTTTACATTCTTAAGCCACACAAGAGATGCGTGGTCTGTATGAATAGTAAATTTTACACCGTAGAAATAATGGTAAAATTTGTCTAAGGTGTCAATGATGGCAAGACACTCTAATTCCGTAATAAAGTAGTTTCGTTCATAGCTTCTCAATCCTCTGGAGTAATAAGCAATTGGATGTAAAAATCCATTATCATCCGGTTGTTTAAGTACTGCACCTACCGCTACCTGTGAGGCATCAACAAACATATGGAGGGGTAATTTAGGGTCATAAATTTTTAAGATGGGTTTTGCTATTAGTGCATCTTTCAACTTTTGGAAAGAATTTTGACATTCAGTACTCCATTCCCACAAAGCATTTTTCTTAAGTAGTTTATTGAGAGGGTTCCTAATTTCGGCATTTTTGTTTATAAACTTATGGTACACATTAACTGATCCCAAAAATCTTTGGAGTTCTTTAACATTCGTAGGGGGTTTTAATTTTTTAATTATATCAATATTGGCATTAGAGGGGGTTAGGGTTCCATTTTTAATTTTATTTTGAGCAAAATTGTATTTTGAAAGTTTAAGTTTTATGTTCTCAAGCCTACACAAATCAAAAATTTTGTTTAGATGTTGGATATGTTCAGTTAGGGAGGAAGAAAAAATAATTATATCGTCATAATAATAGCATGCGAAATCAATTTTATATTTTGTAAGGATTCTTCTAAGAGTTCTATTGAATATGGAGGGCCCAACTTTTACACCAAAGGGGAGAACATTCCACTCAAATAAACCAAAATTGGTAGTAAAAGCGAGTTTTTCTGTATCTGAAGGGTGAATGGGAATATGCCAGTAGCCAGAGGCTAGATCCAATGTGGAAAAATACTGGGCATTACACAATTTATCTAAAATATCATCAATACGGGGAAGGGGTTCTGCATCGTTTTTCATTATGGAGTTCAATTTTCGGTAATCTACACATAATCTTGTCTTTTTGCCTCCATTGCACTTCATTACTAAGGTGACAGGGGAAGAATAAGGACTAGTACTTTCTTTTATTAGGCCAGCATTTAACAAAGTTTGAATTTGGGTTGGAATCTCCTTTCCATCAACTATCGATGTACGATAAGGTCTCATAGATACTGGTAGGTCAGAGTTTAAAAAAATTCGCTGTGGCTCAATATTTATCTTCCCTACATCATACTTGTTTCTAGAAAAATATCTAAGTAATTCCTTAACATTTCCCTTAAGTTATCATTATCTATAGCATTTATTTCCCCAATTAATTTAGAGTTATCATTAGATCGCGCGAAGGATTGAGGAGCCATGGTTTTTACATAATCGGGTTGCATATGTTGATATTCATTCCTAACATTGAAATGAAGAGATCTTATTTTGTTTCTGGTTATACATGAATTTAAAACAGTATCTTCCTGAGTGACACTACAACTAGTACAATTAATTTTCAAATCAAATTTTGCACAGTATGGTAATCCTAAAATTACATACTCTAAATCGGTATCACACACAAGAAAATTAACATATTGTTCAATATTACCAATTCTAATAAATAAATCACAAGCTTTTTTTTAATTTGGACAAAGCCTTTGGCTTGACCAACATTAATAGGAAAAATATTCTTAAGTTTAGCATTCAATAAATGTACAAAATGAAGTGGCAAAATTGAAATCGTAGAACCTGTATTCATAACACAAGGTAATTGATGTTTTCTCGTATAACCAGACACAATTCATTGTCAAACATTATCAGTATTTTGTGGTGGGGGAGTGGAAGTAGTTTCAGATTGTAAAGGGTTAACATTAAAAACACAACTATTCTCCCAGTGAAATGCATTAAGTATTCCTTGATTCTAACAAATTCTACAAGGTCTAGATGGATAATTTCTTTGGAAATGATTGCTCTGCATTCTATGATTCGAAAATCTAGAACCATGTGCATTGGAATTAAAGTTAGTATTAGGGGGGCTGTAATTTGGTGTACGAACCCAATTTCTGGGAGCATCATATCGTGGTTGACTAGGTCGAGCATGTTGCTGAAAAGTTCTGCCATTGGGTTGAAAAGATCTAGCATTCTGCTGAAAAGATCTATCATTTGAAAAGTTATTTCTTATAGTATTTGGATTAGGGGTAGAGTGACTACAAGTTGTCTGACTAATTTATACCAATCTGTGGCATTATTTGGGGAACTTACAATCAAAACATTATGATACTGTGGTGCTAAGCCATCAGTAAGACCCTGCACAATAATTGTGTCACATAATTTTAGTTTCCTACCAATCTCTATTTTTTTATGGAAGTAATCTTTCAAATCTTTTAGATCGTTTAATTTAAGTGAAGAAAAATCAGAAAATCTAGGTACTTCAATTCTGATAAATTTTTCTACTAAAATCTCTGAAATTTGAGCATAACTATCACAATTTTGGCAATCATTGATATAAATTTTCAAGGCCTCTCCCTTTAAATATTTTGAAATATTTTCAAATTTCCTAGTATCATTTTGTTTAATGCAAGAATTATCAAAGTATGTTAACCATTGTTGAATATTCATTCCCAAATCGGGGTCAAAAGATACAATACTAGTTTAAGTCATTTTTCTTTTTTGTTTCCACGTAATAAAACTAGCGTATCTAACTTTACTTCCAGATCGTAAAAGCATTACAAATATACCTCAAAATCTCTATCATATTGCTTAACAGAAATATAAAACTTATAATAAAAATCTCATAATAAATAATAAATTAACACAACATTAATAAATCTCAAAATATTAAAATATTCTATCTTTTAAATACTCGTAATCTTTGAAAATATGTATAAAAAACATAGTTGATTCCGATTACGTAAGTTAAATAAAACACCTGCCACTTTAATGTTCATATACTTTGTCAGAAAAAATAAACACAACTTATTTCAAATAAATAATAAAATAAAATAAAATAAAATAAGTTATGCAATAACTCAGAATAAACATAAATTTTTTTCATCGCAAAACAGAGATCATTTTTTCAATGCTGAATGTGTCTTTATTAGGCAGGAACAACTTTTTGTTGTTCTTTTTTATTTTAATGATGTTAAAAGATATCTGAACTTTGTTTCTTCCTGGAGACCGTCGAGTGAAGTAAGGCTTTTTTGGACATTTTAGTTGATATTCGATGATTCGAATTTGCGCTGGCTAGATGTTTAATATGGCGTTCATGCTGCATAAATTCTGGAGTGGCGTTGAAGTCTCAAATTCTTGCCGGCTAAATGTTGCATTCTACCAACATTGGATTGGATTTATCGTTGAAAATGCCGTACTGGCTGTCACGATAGTAGTTGTGGATCACATACAGCGATAATGGCGTAAAAGAAGTGGTCAGAACAGATAATTCGAATCTGTTATATTAGTAGAACAAATTGTTGAAATGCAGTTGTCGAGTGAAAACAATGGAATACATCGTTCCGTGAAGTTTCGCCAGAAGAAATTGAAACAACTCATAATATCAGCTAAGCACTTTATTAGAACATCTTGCAAAAAGTGCAGTTTCCACCAAGATAATTAGCCATCGCTCCGTAGTAGTAATTAGGTTTAAACAAAGTTCCAGATAATCGAATAACAGGACGGTGACCAGGGGATGGATGAAAACTGGAAATACGACTCTGCTAAAATCTGCTGAAACACAGCGAGTATCAACTTTTTGTTCCTCACGTGTAAGGATACAAATATGACGTAGATCGCGCTCTCAACCAATGAATAATTAAGAATGTCACGTCATATAAAGAGTGCGAACAGAGCTAGCGGATGAATTTGAAGGAAAAAAGGATAACATCAGAAATGCGCGGGAAAGTAAAAATGGAAGCTAAAAGAATATTCTCGAAAGAAAAAAGCACGGGAATGGAACATTTAATTTAAGAATACTAAAAGCGTAATATTTAAGCGATTAAGACAAGTGAGACATTAAATTAAAGGGAATTTAACAGCGTTAACGATAGAGTTTATTTAAGGATAAGGATTTAGTGAATATAAAGTAGTAATTTAGAATAAGATAAGGAAATCGCGGAATTAGATCTAATAATGTAACATATATATATATATATATATATATATATATATATATATATATATATAACTACCACCCTTCGCCAATTTTAAAAACAATGTTTTTCGGCCATCTTGAAAAATTTAGTAATATGCTAAAACGGCCTTTTGGTGCCATTTTGGATTTCTTCGCCAATCGCGCCAACCAGAACAGGATACGAAACTCCTCCCTATTGCCCCTTATTTAAAGATTTTTTTAAAATTCCAATTCTAGTCTCCCCCTTAAAGTAGAAAACGAAATTTATTGTTTGCCTCGTCATTTTTTTCTCGACTTTTGTAATAAACGAGGCGTATACATGTGAAAAACATGGAAAAAATAGTTAAGTGTAACTCCTATTAAAAGTCTAATGACACATATGAATCATAAATTATTCATTCAAATATATAATATATTTTGCGTAGAGGAAATTCCTCATATAGACATGATTATTTAAGTAAATGCACTTAAATTTCTCCCTTTTTTTTTTTTTTTTTTTTTTTTTTACAAAGTAATATTTTAATTAGCGAAGTTCATAATGCTTTTAAATTTGCTGGAATTGTGATTAATCTTCCGTAATTGGGTCGTATGCTAAGAGTTGGTGGCAATCATGAACATTACTGGCAACTACATGGATTAAAACGAATGTAATAGCATAGTGTACGTAATAATATATTATTTAGTACGCCAGTAATAGATATTAATTGCCATAAAAACTTTTTGTTTCTCCAGACAATTTAAAATATGCCAATTGAGGTGCGATTCTACATTATGGAATATTAACGGGACGTTTAATCTTTTGGTCATTTTATGTGATTTATGTTTTTACTTATTGTAAATGGTGAATGGGAATTTTTCCGAATCGGGGTCACAGACAGTAATAGAGAACGTGGCTTGGCGCAAACTAAATACAATTTTTGTAACAATTGTTTTAACCTTCATATACTTGAAAGCTCGTTGTTGTCAGCATGACTCATGTTTGAAATCAATTTTGGCTGTGGATTCGATTATTGATTAGCTGTGATGTTCATTCTTTTTCTTTTCATTAAAAAAAAATATATATATATATTAATTCGATTATTTCATGTGACATATCATTCTTTTCATATCTTCCCCAGTTCTTTGTCAAACCTATTTATAAGGTTAAGACCGGAGTAGATGATTAGGTTTTTTTGCTAGCATATTTTTCATCGTTCATTATTCTTATTATTGTTTTAGAAAGAGTGGAGGTGGGGGTTGTTGACTGGTCTGGAATCTGAATTAGTCATATCATTGTGTGCCTGTTCACTCACACTTTTAATAATAATAATAATAATAATATTAATAATATTAATAATAGTATTAACAATGAATTATTAATATATGTAGAAGTAATCTCAGTTATTTCGTTCAATATTTAAATGATTTATTTGAAGTTATTTATTTGGAAAACCAAGTACTTTCGAGCATAATATATTTTTATACGCTTACGAGATTGCATTACGAGCATACAGATGCTCGAAAGTACTTGGCTTAAATGTATTTTATTGTGAATAAAAACACCTTTAAGTAATTTAAAATAGTACTTTGTTTTTACAAACTTTTCATACAACTCTAGCTTTATCCATTCAAACGTTATTCCAGTGCATCTAGACTTAAGTTTGCACCATGTATACCCTCAAAGCTACTTTTAAAGCAAATTTCAACTCACAAAATCTATTGTAGTATCGGTACTCGACTGAGTAGTGAAGAGTATCGAAAACATCACCACAGCTCGTGAAACAATTGAATTAAAACTCAATTCAATTTAAAAACAAAGGAAATTTAATTAAATCACTGGAAGTAAATTATGTACAATTAAGTAAATTACATCAGTTTTCCACACGGGAACACAAGCCAAAAAATCCTGACTTTAGTATAACGCTTTCACCGCGTGCTAACAGAAAAAAAAAAAAAAAAAAAAAAAAAAAAAAAAAAAAAAAACTCCATCTAGTCCAGAGCCCTTAGCAGATCAACCTTCTCTTAGTCTTAAAGTGCTATTACACATAAAAATTTCCAGCGACAAAAATTGCCTGCGACTCGTCAGTTTCCCCCCAACATATATATATATATATATATATATCACTTTTTTCGTTTTCCAAGAAATTCCTTGACTGTTCGGGAAAAGTCTTTTCCATCGTCAGTTTTCCAAGCATTTGATTGGCTGTTTCAGGCATCAAAATCTCTCCGACACAAAATAGTTGCTTGCTTCCAAGCGACTCTTTTGAAGCCATAAGTTAACATTGAGTCGCTCGGAATTAGAGGCAATTTTGACGCCTCGTGTAATAGCACTTTTAGCTGTTCGAGGCACCGACTGCTTCTCTTCTTCACAATTCACCATCGCAGATCGCAGGCTTGAACTAAAGAGCGTAAGATTAAGTCTGTAATTTCTTTGCTTGAACAAACTGGTTTTTTCGCTCCGCCTTGGACATGCTACAGCTTCCCTCCTACGAAATGGGAATCCATTCTTTTGTTCTTTCTCAAAGAAAAGAATTTCCTTTTATGTGATGAATGCTATTTCGCAGGGCCTTTGCTACACCGTATTCTTTTTGACAATTTGAATGCACTAATTCATTTTTCACCCGCTTCCTTACGAGCTAGAATTCGGGAAAGTGTGTACAATAGTGTGTTTTCGATGACCATGCAGTATTTTCATATTTTTAGAACTTAATTATCAATTAATAGAATAATTTGAATGAGATTAGGATTATACTATGGGAACACAATTTAGAAATCCTGAATAGATGGTTTAAATAATGCTTTTTTTCTTCCCTGTTGCCATATCTTTAAAAAGAAACTGAACAATAGAAGGAAAAAAATTCGCTAGTTCGCGCTTTCTACCAAACACCAATAAAAGCAATGAATTTTCCATAATCGGGGACCACGAGAAATTTACGTATTGTAACGGAAATGTTTTAAAGCAACGTGAATAGCAGTCTTGAAATTAAGCGTGAATTTTTAGATAAACACTGAATGCGTATAAAAGCTTGTTAAATATATATATATATATTTGCTTTAAGATTTATTCTTAACACAATCATGTCAATTTTCTGCTACACGTCATGGACGGCATTCCAAAGTCTTTTCAATGTTCGTCGATGGCGTCTTCCTAATGAGCTCATTTCAAAGACATCTACACTGTAAAAAAATAATGGCAGTTTTCCGGTAGGAATCGGAAAAATAGTTGCCCTTATCGTACCGGAATAATTTCCAACTCAACTCGGAATAAAATCCATAAAATACCGTTTTACTGACTATTACCTTATTTTTAAGGATTTTATTCCGAGCTGGGTCGGAAATTATTCCGGTACGATAAGGGCAACTATTTTCCCGATTCCTACCGGAAAACTGGCAGTATTTTTTTTACAGTGTAGCTGGTAACAAATAGAAATTTGTAGCCCCACTAGATAAAGCATGGCTTTATTCAACCCCTTAATTCTCACTCCCGTGATATTTACGGGCTGTGTCCTTTATTCAGATTGTTTGATTCCTACCACTTTTATAAATATTGTGATTGGCTTTATTATGGTATCATTTTACCTGTCATTATATAAGGTGAATATTTCTTTTTCAAAAAAGTGGTATCAATAAGCAATTTGAATTTTTAAACCGTAATTTAATGCGACCGTTAAGGAGTTAAATGATTAACAATAACAACAAAGAAGGTGTATTTTTTAATCAATCAATGGAAGGAAAAGAAACTAGCGAAATGTGTTCTTGAAAGTAAAGTTTCTAAAGGGATTCATTCATGATTGCTGCTGGATTTTGTTTGGTAAAAAAAGCTCAAGAAAGTATTCAATAAAGCTAACGTAAATTTATTCTCAGCGAAATATTTTATAACGTATTTTTGTAGAAGATAATTCGAACTTCAAATGGAAAATACACTATGGTGAAGGCACATTTCCAAGTCAATTCCAATCAACAATCGGTTTATGGAGGTTTTTTAAGTCAAGCAGCTGACTGTAATTATTCCTTTTCGCTCTGTTTAATTAAGAATTCACAAGAAATTGTCCGCTTAGGGACTACAGCACTCACTCATTGAGTTGCACAAGCTCAGCGTGTGAAAAAGAGAAAAATCAACAACAATATCCCTACTCAGAGGGAAAACCAAAGATACTTGTTTTATTTCCCCCTGAGTAGAAGGAATAGGGCTGGAATATTCAACCTTCACTATAACACAACTGAAATATATGCAATTAAGAACTATACATGCAATTAAAAACTAAACATACATATTTATCTAAGTAAAAATCACGAATGGGAACAAAATGTGCACTATATGAAGACTTACCTGCCAAATCACCTGATGCTTCCCCATGGACTTATGTATATTTGCCACCCAATGACCCAATAGGTGTTAGAGAAAACTGACATGACTGGACTAACAGTCCGGAAATCGAATGCTACTAAGTTTGAATCAAACGATATTTTTCGCTTTTTTTCAGGCTAATTCATTCATTGGATGGTATTGGATGTTTATTAACCCCCGATATGCTATTTCTTTCACCCAGCTTATTTTGTGTCGTTTCCAAAAAATAACGTTATGTTGTATAAGCCAGCTGTAAAACAAAACAGATGTATCATTGTATGATTAAACACTCTATAGCAATTTTTTAAACTTCTAAGCATCGTACGTTTTCAATTTTTATACCATCGTATTGGGGGGGGGGGGGGGTACTTTTAAATGCAATTTGTTTGAAAACTGCATCTCCATTTATTTATCAAATATTAATTTTTTGTAGTTTTTAGAGCCATATGATTAATATTGACAACGGAAGTACTCCATTTCTGTAGAAAGTAAAGAAAAAATAGTTTTAAAATAGTAATTATATATTTTTATTGCCATTTTATCATAACAACCGAAAGAAAATGTAATTAAAATACGTGCTATTTTGAAAAAAATATAAACGAATGATTTCTGTTAAAACATGGAGCTATTATAAACTATATTTAATTTTAAGCATCTATATTAATGTTACAAACAAATGAAGGCCTATGAATCATTAGATAGCCGTTTTTTTTGTCGAGTTCCTTGAATGAAGGCATCTTTTTGCTGCATTTGTGTATTATTTTGCGATAGTGACGTCCTATGCATGCTTTACTGTAGATGTTTAAGAGTGGATCGTAAATGTGGAATTCTTAAGCGGATGCGAATGACGTCATTTTACATAAAATAAAAGGGTGTGCTTTAAAGTCTTAAAATTGAAATATGTTTTGTACTATTTATACATATATATATATATATATTCATCGAGGGCGACACTAAATTCTGAAAAAGCAGAACTCCTGTTTTCTAGTTTTATTTTATTTTATTTTGTTGTTGGTCGATTGTACATGCATAAGTTATTAAAATGATCACGTAATATTGGAACACTTTAAATATATCATTAAACAAGTTAATACGTAATGAACAAATATAACCTGCATATAAATGTTTAATTTAAATGCAAATTATTTTTGCATTGCGCATATAAATTGCGTGTGCTTCACTTGTTTATCTAATTTGGTACTTAAAATAAATACACCACAAAAATGACGCTTCGTAATAATATCCATTCGCAATTTAATTTTCACGACACGTCATTCTCTTTTGCCCACAAATGTTTTGTTTAAATATTTTCTAACAAAGCAGAGTTGGTCTGCAAATATATTTTATAACATGAAGTTAATGTAAATTGTGGTAACCTTTTTTCAGTATCTATTTAATTAGTAAAGTATTACTGATTTTTTTGTGTAAATATAGTTTGATGAGGATAAAGTTTATAATATTTTTTTTTTAATGGGGAAACGCTCTGAGAAGAATTTAAAGACAATATATTCTTTATAACATGATAAATTTAATAAAGTAAATAATGTAAGTGAAGAAGAATTAAATGCAAAAATTATTTATAATATGTAAAAAAAAAATGGGTAAGTGCGATCACAGATCGCACAGAGGGTTTCGTTTAATATTTCTTTCAAAACACTTTATCCTTTTGCAAAATCTGTTCTACACAAACTTCTATCCGAACGAAACCTATCCGTAGATATATTAGTCGAAGGGATCGGGCCCATAGCACAGAGATAGGTAGGCGCCCCCTGGCGGTAAAAAGTGGAACTAAAAGATGTAAGGCTATGTGCATAATATGAAAGAGTGGTCAAAGGGATGCCGGCAAAAGTTAGAAAAGTACCCACCGGGTGCAATTGGGGGTGGGAGGGTGGGGGTTAGAAAAATTGCTTAAAATACAGAAGTTCGAGCCCAGAGGGTTAAATATAAGACTTTTTCAAAATTTTATGATTCGTCATTTGATGTGAGGTGTTCATCTATAAGTATGCAAAATTTCAAGTATTCAACTTAATTAGAGTCTCAGTTAGAAAAAAAAAAAGCTTAAAATACACAAGTTAGAGACCAGAGGGTTAAATATAAGACTTTTTCAAAATTATATGATTTGTCGTTTGATGTGAGGTGTTCAGCTATAAGTATGCAAAATTTCAGCTCTTCAACTTAATTAGGGGCTCAATTAGAAAAGAAACTTAAAATACAGAAGTTCGAGCCCAGGGGGTTAAATATAAAACTTTTTCAAAATTTTATGATTTGTCGTTTGATATGAGGTGTTGTATGTATGCAAAATTTCAAGTTTTTAACATATATAGTTTCTGAGAACGGGCTCTGTGACAGACAGACAGACGTAGGAGCGAGACGGATAGGGTTTCGTCAGATGAACGATGTAAAGAGATTTCCGAAGAGGACATCATCAAAGTTTTGGCTTTAAAACTTAAAGGCTAAAATTCCGAAAGAGATATCCAAGATTTTAAAGAGGTCTTTAAAGAGTGTTTACAGAATTTTGTATAATGGCAATAAGTAATATAGTAAGAAAAAACCTGGTCGGCAAATAACTACATCCATGCACGATGACAGAATCTTTCTAAGCATGGCATCTAGAAAAAATATTTCATTGCGAAAAATTGCATCCAAATTTGAAGTGTCAAAAAATACCATTCGCAGAAGAATACTGGAATCTAAAACGAATAACTTTCAAGAAAATGATGAAGAAACCATGCTTAAGAAAACACCACAAAACTGTAGTTTAAACTGAGCTAAGAAAATTATGTCTTATGGTAATAAATAGCTGTCAACAACATTTAGTGACGAGAAAAAGTGGAACTTGGATGGACCAGATGGATATAAATTTTACTGCTATGATTTAGGAAGTGAACCAAGAAGTTTTTTCAGTAGGCAGCCAGGTGGAGGATCAGTAATGGCTCATGGTGGTTTCGGATTTAATGGACAAACATTTTTGGCATTTTGTAGCAAAAAAAGAAAAAAAAGAACGCCCAGGACTTTCAGCAATTACAGGATTTACTGGGAGGACCAAGCTTTGTATTTCAACAAAACAAGGCGCCTACTCAAGTGTCTAACTCGTCGAAGATGTAGTTTAATGTGAATAATGTCATGGAGACATGGACTGGCCACATCGCTTAATCCTGACTAAAATCCCATGGAGAACGTGTGGGGACAGCTCGCACGAAAAATATATGAAAATGGACGCCAATAACCTATTATTTTTCGACCAATAACCTTACAATAGCGGTAGAGCAAGCATGGTATGAACTGTCCTCAGAGGTAATGCAAAACTTAGTACTTTCGATGGAAAACCGTGTATTTGAGGTGATTAAAGATAATGGAAACACTATTAAATACTAACAGTTAGTTGTCACTGTGTTCCTCAATCTGAAATAATCCATAAAACAAATATTGCCTATAATTATGGTACACCCTATTTTCTTTTTTTTTCTAAATAAATTCAGCATTTGTTGTGTTTTCTAATACAAATAAATCCTAATTCGTTCTTCATGTAGTGTTTGTAATTAGACACATATAAGAAAATGCATCCCTTTCTTATTTTTACTGTGAATTGCATTTTATGTTTTTGTCTATATTTTTGGGACACACTGTAATCAAGACACCCTATTTTCCTTTCACACCAAATATTTAAAATACTTCATATTTTATTATTACAATATTTAATTATTTTCTTTGAAACTTTTAATCATTTCAAATTAAAATTTATTGAGTTAATCTATCAAAGATATATAAAAAATAAACTATTAATTTACTGTTAACTGTGCATAACGTTAGAAGATGCACTATGTCTGTGCTAAAAACAAGAATTCTCCTCTCTTCTTTATATTTAATAATAATAATTAAAAAAAAAGCAGGTGGATGAATGAATGAATGTTGAAAACAAGAATTTGAATGTGTGTCCTTGGTGAAAAATGTTAATATCCAGCTGAGTTCAATGAAACTCGTCAATAAACAAGTGGGACTTTGCATCTATAGTTATCTGATTAAAGAAGCTTCTTTTACTGTTGAAAAGCAAATCGGTGATTCACTTCTCTTCTCCATTCTGCATATATTTTTCACAGCTTAGTAAGTTAATACATTCTGTCATTGATGCCACTGACACATCGAACATCGGTAGGTTAAGGGCGAGAAGATTATAATGAAGAAACAGTTTCGAAATGCTGATCCTATTTCTTGTATCTAGTGAATACACTTATTTTGTTTTAAGTAAACATCTCTTGCTTCTATCCTTGGATATAATTATAGAATCTTAATAGAAACAAATTTTATTTATACTATTCTGTTTAACAATACTAAATATATACATTGTAAAAAACAAATCAAATGTTTCTTGATCTTCGAAGATATATTGGGTTGTCCGATAAGTTCTTGCCCATTTTGAAGGAAAATTGAAACGCAGAAGATTTAAATTTTAGTATACATTTATTAAATTACACAGATGCCATTCTGTTCTACAACTTTCCATAAGTCTCACGATACCTTCTTTCCAAAACATTTGTGATTTGATGGCAAAATACTTATAGAAGTGATTCTTTGTGTCATTTAAGGGGGTCCGAGACATATTTTCGAATAATTTTTATTTATTGAGTTAAAATTTCGAAATTTTATGCGATGGTTAACCATATCATTTTTAAACAAAATCACATGATAAAACTTCTCATATTTAAAAAAAATATATATTTTTTTAAATATTATTTAAAAAGTGGGGTAGTTAAAAATCGTTATAACTCGAAATATTATTTGTAGAATTTCAATTTTTTTTTCATTTAAATAAACAGAAATATATCAAATTTAATTTAGATCCAGCATTTAAAAAAATATTAATTAAAAAAAATGATGTAACTTTAAAAAAAAATCATATTTTGAAAAGTAAATATTTTTTTTTCAAATTTGCTGAATCAAAATTAAAGTAAAACAATTGAAAAAGACATGTTCCAAGTTTGAACCAAAGTTTGCGGAGTCGGAGTCGAGCCCATTTTTGAGCGAAAGAGTAGGAATCGAAGTCGGTCCATTTTTGAGCGAAAGAGTCGGAGTTAAAATTCCCGGAGTGGGAGTGAAAGTCGTAGTCGGAGTCGTCTATTTTTCCCACCGACTCTGCAGCCCTGGTTTGAACCATTTATCTTTAACGGTTCTTGAGTTATAAAAGTTTAAATACGAGAAAAGGTAAAAAAAAAAACCATCATGAAGAAAAACGCATTTGCACAAAAAGTCGTTTTCATGACAACCATTGCTTGAAAGCTAGATTTTGAAAACAAACCAAAACGAAAAAATGAATATTTCATGTTCCAATTAAGATAGAAACATGATTTAAACGTCTTTTTAAGCAGAGAAAAACAGGTAATTTTATAATGTAATAATTTTTTTTTCAAAAAACTCGAAGATTTTTGTGTCGCGGACCCCCTTAAAAAGTCAATTTTTTTATTTGGCGAAGAGAATTTTTGAGAAAAACAAACAAAGAGTAGTCGAGCAGAGCAATGTCCGGAGAATAGGGAGGGAAGATCAAAATGTCTCAAACGAATGCAAGGAGTTTGTTTCTGACAGTCAAAGATTGTCCCAAAAGTTTGTTTCTCAACTCACGTGATATTTTCTAATTCATCTCACACCACTTTTTGAAAATAAAAATCTTTCACATATACTTTACCAACATCTACATCTGCAAAAGAAACAAACTATAAAAAAGTATTTCTTAAAATAGTGGTACGAATAGAATATAAAGATAGTTACCAGTGGGCGCCCTGCCCATTACCTGACGGAGCGCAACATTCCAGATCGCATTTCCATCTGCGAAAAAGATCCTTTTTTGAAAAGATTGGTCACCGTGGGCGAAAATTGGATACTTTATAACAACCTGGGATGCAAACAATCAGAGACAATGGTCCCATTGGGATGCAAACCAGCCGAGACAATGGTCCCATTACTGTTGCTGAAGCGGGACGCTACCAGAAGAAAGTGCTGCTGTCTGTTTGGTGAGATTGGATCTACTACACGCTACTTCCATCAAACCAGACCATCAACTCTGAAAAATACTGCTCGCAACTCGACGAATCGAAGGCAGCAATAGCCAGCCCGAATTAGCAAACAGACGAGATGTTGTCTTCCATTATGACAACATTACATTAGGCCGCTCGTATCCTTAACTATCAGAAATAAACTTCTTGCATTCGATTGAGACGTTTTGCCGTACCCTGCCTACTCTCCGGGCATAGCTCCGTCCGACTGCTATTTCTTTAAAAAATTCCATTCGCAAAAAAAGAATTGACTCTCTGTAAATCACCTTGATAAGTATTTTGACAGAAAATCACAAATGTTTTACAAAGAAAGCATTATGAGACTTCTGGACAGATGGAAGAAGGTTGTAGAACAGAATGACACCTATATTATTTAATAAATGTATACTAAAATTTAAATCTTCTTCGTTTCAACTTTCCTTCAAAATCGGCAAGAACTTTCCGGGCAACCCAATAGTATACCCACGAACGAAAATGTATAATAACTTCTTCCGAGTTACTCATGATTCTGAAAAGGGTTCTTTATCATTCGAAACCTCAAAAACCTATATGTTTTCGGTGATTTAAAGAATCATTCATAAAAAGAATTTCTGTTGCTGCCACTGATTTTCAGAAACGTTTCCGAGTAGTTTTTAAAGTGTATAAATCCGTTTTCTCAAACCGGAGTGTTGGTTTTTAGGAAGGTATTAATTCTCAATTAAACATTTTTAGCTGCGTAAGAGAGTTTATACATGCAAAAGTAAGAAAATAATATTAATTTTAATATTAAATCTCTTAATTTATCATGTTTGCCTATAAAGCATGTTTGTTGAACATAGAAATATTTACTTGATAACTGATAACATTCTGAAAACCGATATTTGGGTTTGAGAAGACCGATTGATAGAGTTTGCCGCAAAAAAGTTTAAAGGCTTTTAAATAAAATTATCTACTTATTATATAAAATCCAAGTGTAGCAAACTGCAGGTAACCATTCCGGGGCGAACCCATCCATTTATATATTTAAAACACAAGGTTGTTTTTTTAGTAATCTGCCTTGAGCTTTCTACTGAACCGATTTTGCTAATTATTTTTTTTAAATGAAAGCTGTTCATTTGTAAGATGTGACTGCACTAGCTATTTTTAGAATTATTCCCATTTTTATATTTTAATTTAAAAGGTTTTTATGAATTTTTTTTCAAAATGATGGCAATCGGGTTACTTCAATTGTTGAAGATAAACGAGAAATATTGAAAAATAATTAGACACGTGGCTTTTTGGACGTATTTTTTTATTTGTAAGTTATTTTCGAATAGAAAAAAAATTGTGCACTCAATTCTAAAAATTAGAATCGGAGCCTTTATCGTTAACTTATTTCAGAAATTGAATAATGAGTGAAAAAAAAAGCCCTCATCATTTGTATTTGTAGAAAACATTAGTAATTTTTAAAATGTACTCTTCTGTAATACAAATCCTTCAGTAATAAAATCATGCTGTTTTTGCATGAAGTGTTATGAAAATGAGACGCAGATCAACAATGCGTCATTTTTGACGGGGCTTATATACTAGTGAAAAATAAAATTCAATTCTGCCTAATATCTTAGGAAAACGACTTAGGAATATTTCGGTCCGAAATTCAACAGCTTAATTTATTTCTTTAAATATAAAGTTGTAATGAGCAGAAAAATAAATTAATGTAAACATTTTTTTTTAATTTTCTCTTGATACCTTTTTTTTTTTACTATATTATTATATTTTTTGTGGTTTATTGCTGATGGTGTTGATTTTGATGAAAAATACTTGCTTTTTTCAGCAGATAATTTTCTTTCTTGAAAATTTTCAAACATTAACGGGAAGGTGGACGCTAATTTTTTTTTCACCATAGAGATATGAAATTATGTGCAAATATATATTTCACCATTAGTATATATAGCACCTTAAAAGCAATTATAATTATCTTATATATCTTATTATATCTTATTATAATTATAATTATATTCTTAATATATCTTATTATAATTTTAAGCTTTTTTTAAAAAAAAAAAATACATTTTAAAATGCTCCATGCTTCTTAATTTTTAAGATATTTCCTCGATTTTGCATTCTAATCACTTAAAACTCTATTACAAACAAATATGTGTCTTGATTTTTAATCCCTTCAACAGTTTTTTAGAGATTTTTTTCTGAATTCCATATTGATTTTAATCAAAATTTTGCCTTTTAATAAGTTAAAAATCAAATTAAATTATCTTAATAAGGTCGAATTTTAAAATGCGTACACAGTTTCTTTGTAAGCAGTATCAGGATTTTTCCTTACAAATTTCATGAATTTTGATTAAAAAAATAGGACGCTTGGAGCATTTAAAAAATCTAAAAAATGTTCAAAAATCAGTTTTGAAAAAATAGATTTAAAGTATATTAAGGGGCCGAAAACTTGCTTGTGTACAAAATTCAAGCGCTTGTAACTTTGCGAAAATTATCTCATTTGCATACAGGTTTTCGCAAATGACTCAAAACAAACTGGAAAATAATATGCACAAAGAAAAAAAAAAAAAAAAAAAAAAAAAAAAAAAAAAAAAAAAATTCGATTTTGTGTTGATTTTTGCTCAAATAAAGATCCACGGCCCCCTAAACTTTCCCTTTAGTCAAAAAGAAAACAACATAGGAAAAATTTGGAAAGATTAAAAGCTATTATATTTATATTTATATCTATTGTGCATATTCGACCATTCGAATTTTTATACGGTCTTAATGTTTTATATATACGCAGCAAATTCAATTGTATTTTTTTACATTACGAATGCTATTTCAACAACAACAACAAAAAAATTAAAAAAAAATGTAAAATAGGTAATTGGTCTCCAGATATATTACACCACATACACATACATTTGTTGGCATTTAAACTAGTTGTCTTCCAGTTGGGCTCTCCCAATAATTTTGAGAATTCTACCCCATCTAAGAACACAATACTTCTTTCATCAAATTCGCTTATATTATTAACTTCCCGTTCTTTAATAACTATTGTCAGATATATACAACACTGATTACTAATTCATCGACTTCATCTGTTCATCTTTAATGTCTTTTAAAATGTACAATGTGTAAAAGATAGCAACGCGCTTTAAATTTTTACCTGTCGGGGACACATAGGCAATGTAAATTGCAAAGGTGTTCAAAATAAGGTAGAAATTAAGATTATGTTGCTAAACTATTCCTGCCTCAATAAACTAAGCCATCAAGTTTGGTGATCACAACTATTCAAAAAATTTCACATTTTTAATTCTTATACGTTCCCTGGGTCCTATAAATTGTATTAGAAAAAAGATTTTCATGGTCTGACAAGTACAACATTTAAAATTCCATTCTTCTGCGACCAAAACTTAACAAGTTATGATGCTTTGGATATTACGAAATGTCATAGCTTTTTAGCATTAAAAATTTTAAAAAGTGTAATTTTTTTTTAACTATTATTTCCAGGACTATTCTGTCAACATAATATTCCCTCCAACCTTATTTTGAACACTTCTGTAATTGACATTGCCTTTGTATCTCTAATAGGTAAAAAAAAATAAAACGTGTTTCAATCTTTTTGGGACTGACCAAATATGTTTTTGTGCAGAGAGAGAGATAAATGTGCTTAATTTAGGGCGAATTCTTGATTGCAGTGTCTTTTTTTTTTTTTTTTTTTTTTTTTTTAAGGATCCATGGATCTTACAGATACTAATCTTGTATCTGTAAGTAGTACCAATTAGGTTTATGCCTGTAACATATCTCCCCTCTTTTTTTAAGCAGTTATGGAGATTTCGAAATTAAATTTATTTTCTTATTCTTCTTTTTATTTGTTTTCCATTATTATTATTATTATTATTATTATTATTATTATTATCATCATCAAAACATCATGTAAAAAGACAATCAGCAACTATCTGCAGGAGAAACCTGATCTTAAGATTTACATGTCATATATGTCGTAGGTTAGGCTCTTTGCAAACAGCCTAGCTCTTTGCAAAGAGCCTGATTTCTCAATTAGACTATGACATATATATAATAAATATCTACAGGGATTTTTTATATACTTTTTTAAAAAATTTCTCAGGTTTCTGACGTTAATAAGCGTGTGACTAATTATGATTACCGTTAATTAATATTATTTTATTTTTATTTATTGTATTTTGTATGTAAATCACGTTCTACGTACTTGGATTAGAGAAACATTTTTCTTATCTTGAAGTTGGAACGAGCTATTATACCCATATCTCATTGTATGAAAAGATCCATTGTGTAAAAGACATACGAGCATTTCTTTTGTATGCAGGAGTTTGGGCAACAACAACAAAAAAAATAGATAAAGTTAATAAGGGGAAGTCCTTGGGAATTCCTAGTGAATGACCGAGCGAGGAAACGAAGTTCAGGGAGACATAAGGAGAACCGTTGATTTACAGGGGAGGACCCCACGTGTTTTTCTCTGGAGGTAGAAGCTGGGAGAGAGTGTGATGTAGTCTTGTCTGAAGTCTCGTGTGTAGAGGCTGAGGTTTGAGTCGTGTATTTTCCAGTGAAAGAGTTCCTGAGAAAAGATTGACTCCTGCGGGGATAAACGCGCATACTAAGGGATATGCTCCGATAAGCCTGGCTGAGTTTGATAAAGTGATAAGAGAATAGCGCGTAGTGTAATAATACTACCCAGTACGTAAACATTATTTTAACCTATAACTTAATGTTAGGCAGGATCTTTCCTATATCAGACCTTATAATTGTAAACAATGTTTTTTTATGTAAATGATCTGTAAATAAATTATTCTTTAATATTAACTGAATAAGTTAGCATTTAATTATTATCCTTCTCAAATTGTGTCACGCATATATCGGTGGTGGCAGTCTATCAACAAAACAACGGTTATTCGAAGTCTCTACAAGGGGTTGACTGGCGTTTACGTGATAATTACCATCATATTGACAACAAAAAAGCGTAACAAATATAAAACATTGACAATAGCAACTAATAATCTTCGGAAAAACTCGCGTATTTAAAAAAAAAAAAAAAAACCCTTTCATTTAAATGTTTAAGGCTTGAGCCCCATGAGTCCAACTTTTCCCTACGCTCCTGTTATAGAGGTAAACAGATAATCTTAAGATAGACTTTACGGCACACTTATAAAGGACATCTGTAAGGTAGTCTCTACTTTAGAAGCCATAGTCGGGGTTTTCTTGTTTTTATGAATAAAAAAAAATATTTGCCTCTACGCCATTTTTGCTTTCTAATATGCGAAAAACAAGCCTTGCGCAATGTCAAAATTCAATAATGTCATAAAGAAAATACACTTTCTTTAAAATTCACATTAAAACATAACATGTCGAAAACATATAATTAAGGAAAAAATATATTCGAGAACAATTTTTTCATCTTAGTGGTAATAAGTAATTTTATCGATTTTCTATTCAAAGTCCATCAAACGATGCTTCAACTTTTCACTTTAAGTTTGATGAATATGTATTTTGCGTTCCTCCCAAAAACATTTCCCAGCCACCTTCATCATACAATAAGGACATAAATCATTATCCTGGGAACATCATTCGAGTGATTTCAGCTTCCTTTCCCAGGAGTCCTTAGTGTTTTGGTTCTGTTGCCTTGGAGATGGCAAACTATAACTCTTCGTCCTGCATATAAAAAAGGATAAGATATACACTATATTTTGGTCACTTGATGGGCCAGTTTATTGAGTAAAGGTTAGTTTCAGCAGCAAAGGGTGGGGTGATGTTTCCTGTTGATCCACTTCCAGGAAACTAACCATTTTATAAAAATCATTCAAGGGAATGTTATTAAGTACAAGAGAAATTTTCATTAGGTTGAAAGTGTTCCGTTTGCTTTGTGGTGTTAAATTACAGCAATAAATATTTCATTTCAGTACATTCATAATAAATTCCAACAGATGTTATGTGACTTTTTCACAAATTAAATTTTATTTGCTATTAATGCAAATTAAATTACATGCGGAATCAAACTTGATATTGTATAAAATCATATTTTCTTTTAAGTATACAGTATTCACATGTAACACAGTTTTATGTGGAAAAGAGAGAAGGATAAAACAAACTGTTTTTTTTTTTTTTTACTTTTTCGGGTATGTGGGGTGTTTATGTATCTCACAGGTAGTAGAATAAGCAAACATTTAAAAAGCAAAATAGAGATTTTCGGCGTCAGGCCCATATAACAATACTTTTACTTATTTATTTGCTCATGTGCGTGGGTGAAAAAAAAATAGGAATTAAAAAGAACAACAAAACAAATTTAAAATTTATTGCTTTATTTGAGATGTAAATTTCCAACTGGGCGAAAAATGTCCGGACCAGGATTTTCGCCCAGTTGGAAATTTACATCTCATATGATTTATTTACCAATTAGAATAATTGTGTTAAAATTAATTTAATGTTACTGCTTTACCCCCTCCCCTCCCCGCCCCAACCCCCCCCCCCCCAAAAAAAACAACAACAAACAACAACAACAAAAAAAACCTACTGTTGATCAACAGAATTAATTAAATAAAAGACCTGCCTGCACCGAAGTTTTTGTTTTTGAGTTCTCGCACTTTTGTACTTTTGGCACCACACAAACATTTACAGAACTTTGAAATTTTCATTACTTTCCAAGGAGTCAAAATGAGGTTGTAACTATGTGAATATTAAAAAATGTATCTTAAATATTGTGTGTGCAAATGCTAAAATAAACATTAAAATATTAGGTTGTGTAAAACATAATCGTGTTTTCTATTATTTAACTTTTATATCAATTTCTTGTAGGTGGTTGGGCGGTTTCAGAACGTTATCCAACAGTGTTGAATTCAGGGAGTGGCCCGGGGGATTGACATCCTCTCCCCGGAGCAGTGAGATGTACTTCCCGGAAGATTTGAGATTTTGTATTTTCAATGGTCAAAAAGTGCAATCCCCCCCCCCCCCCCCGGGAACCACAGAAATTCCTCCCAGAGAAAAGTGTCTGAATTCAGAACAGTTCTGCAAGCTCAACAGTAACCTTTCGGGCTGTTGGAGTATCTTTAACTAATTCTTTCAATTCCTCATTATAACTGACAGAATCTCGTCCACGATCCACTTCATCTTTGAGACTCATTCTTATCATGAAATTTATGCAACAAGCGTTCAATGTATACGCTTGTCCGCCCCTGAGCCAAATGCGTAGTTGATACTCGAGCCATTTCCATCCAATTTTGGAATCGAAAAATAAAATCGTGCAAAATTTCTTATTTTCCAAAAATTTTTTTAACGATCTTAAATATCCCTGTACAATGACCCAAAACAAAACTGTAATACTAAATAAGTAGACAGGAATTTGCCCTGACTGAAAATTTCCATAACTGTTATTATAATAATAATAATTATTATTATTATTATTACTTTTTTTTACAGAACTTAATAAAATAGGACAATCACTTGTTAACAAAAGTCAATATTCGATCGGAAATTTATAAATGTACCGCTGATTTGCTATTAGCATATATGATTAGCATACATGGATTAACAAGAAATGGATTTTAACTTAAAATACACCACTGCGTTTGATACCCATTTTTTTAAAGCTAAAATGAGTCTGATATAGATTGTTTCAAATAGATTAGTATTTAAAAAGACAGTTTCATTTGTTAAATAAATTGTTTGGTGCAATTTCATTTTAACTTTTACAATTTTAAAGAGAAATAATGCAAAAATTAATACTTAACAAAAATGTCCTCACGACAAAAACAGTGATAGTTTACTTAAAAAAAACCCACAAAAAGTGCAACTTTGAGTTATTAAGAATGTAATGAACTACAATCTAAGCCATAAAATAGAAAAGTCCATATATATACACCTTCAAATTATCACTTCGATGACTTTTCGTACATGTGAACTAATTTATAAAAGTACCTGAAAAAAATGTCACGAAATTCTCAGATATTTAAATCGATAGTTCATTGGACTTGCATAAATTGTATGCTATCAATTTTGCATAAATATAGTAAGTTTTTGCTTTTTATTGAAAAAAAAAAAACTTGTAAAATAACTCATCATTGATAAAACATTATTGATATCATCGAGATTCGCTTTCGGAATCTAAAATCTGTGAAAAGTTGCGTGTCGCATGTGCCTTATTGCACATAAGTTTTTGAGATAAAACGTTTTTCGTAACTGACTGTTAATAAAAATCATGTTTTCCCGAAAACGGATTTAAAGTTGTTATTTCTAAAAATCTATTAGAAATATTCACCTCCAACCCAAGCTTTTAATTTTTTTTTAAATTTATACATTGTGCCTTTCTTTATCCTGAATTTGTAAGCTTTTCACTTTCTTGAAGTTCCTTAACCCCTTAATCGTTGCGTAATTTTGGGAAAATCCCTTCAAAAATCGTCGATTTTTTTTTATTGCCCGATTTTATTGTTCATAAAATTCTGAGTTCATTAGTAAAAGAAACAGGGTATTTTCTTAATATATAACCCTTTTAATGGCGGTTTGAAGTGTATGAAATCCCTTAATTTTAATACCCAAAAGTCCATTAATCCCAGAAATTTAATACAAAAATTTTCTTTAGTAAATTTGCGAAATTTGGATCTTTCTTATCTCCAAATAAATCTGTTCATAAATTCTGATGTCAATCCTTTATTTCGACATTTAAGCAATGAAGTGGCTTCGTTCCTAAAAGTGTTAAGGATGGATAAAATTTTTAAAACTTACAATTTTATTTATCTTTTATTTGATTGTATTGTACACACATGGCGTGCATAGAAGCTTCGATGGAATGTTGCTACCTGTGGTTTCATTTTAAGTAAAGGTAGAGACATATATAAATCAAATGATTTTTTATATTACTACAAGGACGATAATTTCATTCAAATTTAATTTGAAAATCGGCATTCAAAATATTTTTCAAAATTTAGTAAATTTAAATGTAAGGAAATTTTTGAAACATGACATGCATAGTCCTACATTACAGTCCTTGCATTCATATTTGGTTTATTTTATAATTTTGTTTCCATATTTATTCTCATGGGAGGAACAAATTTTTCCTTCTGTGTAAGGTTTTGTTCGTAGGGGTCATAACTTTCAGAAAATGGTGTTCACATAAACGAGTTGATGTTGATAATTGTTCTTTTCAAATCATTCAGATGCGCACAAACAGTCGAAGTTTTGTACAGTTTTGGATTAGGTGGATTTTGAGGATCGTGAGCTTCATTATTCCAAAAATGTAATTTTTTTTTCGAATTCGCTGTACCTATTGTACGTCATAATATCGCGAAAAAATGGGGTTTGAACAAATAAAGTGCAAAATATATTTCCTTTAACTTTTATTTTTAACTATTTTTTTTTCGACAGTAGTAAGATCAAGAAACAACAGCATTTTATTTTAAGAAATAGGTTACCATTCCAATCTGCCTTTCTCTCTTTTTTCTCAAACAACATTTCTCATCATAGAGATTAGTTTCGATTACAATATTATCCGCTAATTTATCGTTTATAAAATGTTCATAGTACTGCCGAATACCCGAAATAGCTTCAAATGAAACGTTAATCTTAGGCTCCGATTTGAATTGCAAGCATGGAGGTGCGTAATATTGGGTCATCATCACTATCTTCAGTTTCCGATTTTTCGGAGTCAAAAACATCTGAAAAAAATTGAATCTTCCGATTCCTTTCCAGATATCTCAACACTAAAATCTTTCCCTTCACTTGACCTACTGAATATAGAAATTTATAAAACGGTAACCCAGATGTATTCAGATTTGAAACAAGTAAAACATGTGTTTCAACTAGTACAATTTCTTAAATTAAGCATTACGATCTTTAAAAAAAACTTGTTATTTCAGAGTTTCCCTTCCTTTAAGCGTTTAAGACTTCCTTAAAGGACTGATGCTGCAATATCGGCATAAGACAATTTATTTCCTGGGCACTACTATTTGTTTAAGGAACAATTGTATTTGATTTCCGACAAGAAGTGCAAGAGAAATTTACTAAAAACTATACTTTAAAAATATAGTGGTGCGAGACAGAATATTAAAATAGAATTACGTATTTAAGGCTTAAAAATATTTTCGGGAAAGAAAAATGCAAAGTAGATACCAGAAAAAATTAGCTAAAGTCATGAGGCGTCCAGGCCGTGAGTATCACGGGTGCGACGAAATTTGTTCATACAGGTTTACCCGTGAATGTCTCGGGCGCGACGATTAAGGGGTTAAGGCTGTTCTCAAATCCAAAGGGTCAACTTTCTGACACAAGTTTTAATTCATTTTTGTTCGGAAACGCATGAAACTTAGAAGGTGTTGTTATTCAGGAACTATGTCATGGAACTGTTTTTTCCGTTTACTTGTAAACGCAATAGATCGTTCAGAAAATATTGTCAAAGTTGGCATTTTGAACTAAACGTCAGAACAAAAAAAAAGAAAATCCAGTCAGTAAAGGGAGAAAAATGCCGTGTCACGTGATTAAAATCGCTTATAACTCAATAGGTAGTTGATTGATCAAAAAATGGAAAAAGCAGTTCGATTCCAAATCGCTTCCATGTTGCGTTGGAAGCGCTTCCAAATCGCTTCCCATACATAAAATTAATGCATGATATTTGCCGCCTACATTGGCTATTTAAATACTTAGTAGAATATCTTAAATCTTACCTGCAACATCTATTCTTTCCAATTTTATATCTTTCCGTTAAAAAATGAATTTGTAAGTATGTCAAAACGTTTTGCGCTTGTTGAGCAGAGCAGTTGAGAACAGCCTTAACTCCCTGTTGGCGAAGACGTTCGCGAGCCTAATGCTAATCCTATGGGAAGGGATTTATCTAATATCTCGTTTGCATTTTGACATTTTTAAATATGTTTTTTTTCATTGGATAGCCGAGGTCCGTCTCTACATCGCACCTTTTTTACTTTTTCGCAGATATTTTTTATAAAGTTACTTTCATTTTCAGAATCGGTTCTGAAAATGAAAGTGTCATTCTAAAAAATATCTGCAACAAAAATTGAAAAAGTAAAAAAGGTGCGATGTAGAGACAAATCTCGACTATCCAATTCAAGAAAAAAAAAAAATAAATAAAAATGTCGAAATGCAAACGAGATATTAGAAAAATCCTCCCCATATAGGATTAGCATTAGCTCGAGAGTGCCTTCGCCGGCAGAAACAGGAGCCTTAAACAGCAACTTCCAATTATTTAAATGTACACTTCTGGATTGACAGCTGAAACAATAATAGACATAACTGCACTTTCAATGATTATACGTAAAGAACAAAACTGCTTTATATTGCTAACTGTACAATTTCAAACAAATGAATAAAATTAATGTATGATATTTGCCGCCCACATTGGCTGTTTAAATACTTAGTAGAATATCTTAAATCTTACCTGCAACATCTGGAAAAACAACCCTTCCTCCCATCACTCAATAAAACTAATTGTGCCTTTTTATAAGGCAGTAGAGCATAAATTAAGACACATTTTTGCGTATTTTTAGAAAATTTTAAAATGATATTCTTTTAGTTATTTTCATTCTGTAATAAAGTAATTGTAAATTGTAAATATTTTCCCTCCCGATTATTTTTAAAACTGCAGATAAAAATACTTTTAGAACAAGTTTGTGAATGAAAAACTGCGCATGAAATAGATAAGATTCAGTTACTTAGTATATTTAAAAATTCGTTTCAGAATTCATGAAAAAAATTACCTATTTTTTGGTGTAGATAAGCTGTGCATATATAACGTTATCACTTTAGGGAGGGGGAGGGGGGCTCAGTAAGATGATATCGTATCATATCTCTAGGGGGAGGGGGGGATTTGTCTTGGATATCGTTATCATTTTTGATCAAACCAAAATTTTCTCTTTTTATTTGTAACTTGTTCTTTAGATCAAAATAGTCAGTTATCTGTTTTACGAAAATACAAAGTTATTACAAAGTTATTACTAAAATCATTAATTGATTATAAAATTATTTAATTCCAAAATGTTGAATATCCCAACGCTTGGCATTAAAGAAAATGAAAGAATGTTGTTCACCTGTTTTGTTGATAAGAAATTTTGCCTCCCACCCACCTGTGCGGGGGCAAGTGCAAGAAGACACATTATTGTTGAATGCATTATGTAACAAAAAATTATTATTACATACTTTTAAATAGATCCAATTTCTTTTAAGTGAAATTTAATGTAAAGTTATTGCATTTATAACAGTGATATTTTATTCACTTCTCTTCATTGGAATAAAAAAAAGTATGCGAATAATAAATATATAACCATATCTGTATATCACTGCAAACCAAAGAAAAAAATTGCAAAAATCAAAAGAACTATTTGACACGATAACGATATCATTAGAGAGAGAGAGAGGGGGAGGGGTACTTCGTTGCACGATAATGTACGTTATCGTAAGGGGGGGGGGGGAGGGCCCAAAAATTCTAAGTTGATAAGGTTACATATGTATAGCCCCAGAGTAAAAAACAATATGTTTAAATAGAAATGAATAATTAAAGAAAATTACAAGAAAACAGGAATTCTGCTTTTTTAGAATTTAGTGTCGTCCCAAATGAAAAAAAAAAATATATGTATATATATATATATTTATATATATAACCATTACCGATATATTCCATGTGCGGGAATATATTTTGAAAATCTACTGGGAATTAATACGGTATTTTTTGTGGGATTTCTATTGCTATAAATTAGATATTTAATGGGTTGTAGTTAGGGTGTCAGCGATTTTAATCAGTTGATTTAAATCAGCGATTTAAATCGTGATTTTAATCAACTGATTTTAAAAAAAAAATCATTGATTAAAATCAAAAATTTTCTAAATGTTTACAGTGTCAAAAAAAGCATTAAAATCTAAGATGAACATAATTTGAAAGTTTCTACAGGTAATTTGAATTATGAATAAACAAAAAAAGAGCTTTAAATAATTCTTTCTAAGCTTAATTACTGAGTACGGTAAAAAATTAAAAACAGTTAAGTTTGTAAAAAACATTGTTTTTATCCAACACAAAACAGTTTCATTTAATAATGATATTTAATATAATTTGTAATGTCATAATTTCCTTTAGGTAATCAATTTATGCATTATTTTATACAAATAATAATAAACATAGCAAGTGTAATAAATTTCTGCAAGTAAAAGAATAAATAGTCAGTGCCTTAGTTTCTTGTTCGACTATTGTAATAATAAATTAATAGCAATCTCGAGTCAAAGAAGAATGAAAGAGTGACATTTGCTCAACAGCTAAATTGTAAATGAATGCATAAGAGAAAAAGAACTAATTGATATAAAAATGTTAAGCACAGCAAGAGTTTCTTCGGTATAGGTTGAATAAAAGTTTTTTTTTTTTTTTTTACTTTGTAACTCATATATGCTAAATGAAAAAAATAATTAGGGATCGAAAAGGCAGCAGAACTTTTCTTAGAAAGAAAAAAAAATTAACCATTGAAAACTAATTATCCCCACCGAGAGGTAAAAATGCTGTTATATAAATATTTTGAGGATTTCAGATATAACTGGCTCTCCTTACATTTATTGTGTATGTGTGTATGAATGGATTTAACTCATTTTCATAATTTTTTTGGTTAGCATACACATACATGTGTGTAAGTTTAGATTTTGATGATTAACAATAATTTCTCTAAGTGCAAATGCAAAACGGGCTGCAAATGATGTTTGTTAGTTTTGTTATTTGTGCTACTAACTAATGAAATTTCTTATTTGCAGTTTTTATTAATTCTGTAATTTCTTACTGTTTCTCTTAGGCCATTTTTTTTAAGGGTGCCGCAGTCTGGCCCTTTTGAAATTGGCAAAATGCACCCTGCCTTTTTTAAAAATAGTGAAATTTACCTGTAGTTGTAACCAGAGATTTATTGTGAAAAACTTCCCCATTCAACAGTATTTCTCAACTCATGTGCCCAAGATCTTGCAAAAATAATAAAACTTTATTTCTTTAGAAAAAACAGGGTATTATTAAAACATGATGTTATTTAAATGTATTTTTATATTTGTGATTCATAAAATTATTAAAAATTAAGGACAATTTATTTATCATACTAAACATTATTATTATTTTTTTCTTATATCATTACCCTCATGAAATAGTGCCCTTTTTTGGAACTAACATCCTGCCACCTTTTTCTTTCTAAAATGAATACTACATTATTAATTATAATAATTAAAGCTTAAAAATGTATAATATGTTCCTAATTACAGAGTTAATTGTTTAATAATTATTAATTTGAAGTAGTTTTAACTATTTAATATTAAATGAAGTTAGTAATAAATGTTAAATATCACTAGTATTTAATAAAGTTTTACATAATTATTACAATATTAATGTATATAGCATTATTGTATGATACTAACTAATGAAACTACTAATTTGGAGATTTATAATTTCTGTAATTACAAACTAATAATTATAATTTTATTAATTAAAGTGTAAAAACATAGATTATATTTAGCAATTAGTGGTTTAATTGTTTTGGAAACCTAAAACTCTTGGTAGCTATTCAGTATTTGAACGCTGGAAAAAAATCCTAAAAATCCGATTTAAATAAAAAAAATCTGATTTAAATAAAAAAAATCCGATTTTTTTTATCTCTCTATTCTAAAAAAAAGTAACTCCCGCTGTCACCGCCGCCGCCGCCGCCGGTTTTGAATTTTTTGTGACCGGAGGTCTTTCTTCGTTAATATTAAGAACAATAATGCATACAAAAATATGAAAATTGGTAGTATTATACAGAAATGTTTGATAAACACGCTGATGTAGACAGTTTTCAAATCGAAGAATTATTTTAAGATATATTTAATGCTAAAGTTGGACAAAATCGTTCCATTAAAAAAGTTTTATAGGAGCAAACACTATACATCGGAATTTAATACTTTTTAGATCATTTTATACGTTATAATTTCCCGGTGTGCAGAAATAATTTATTTTTTTAATTTGACTCATTTTTCGAGGTTTCATTTCTATTTTAAATTCAAATTTTCAGTATTTCGAGAGATATTTTTTTACTTATTTCAGAAAATTGTACTAATTTAACCTGTTGCCAAACTGTATAAACAACGGAAACAATAATGTTTGCTTCAAATTAAAAATTTATTTACGCGTGACTATTATAAACAGAAAAGAAAAACTTTCAAATTAGAATTAAATAATTACGTATAAAAAGCAGGAACTTATTGAAAATTACTTCATCTATAATTACACGTGAATTTTAACAGAGAAAGGATATTGTAAAGTAATAAATTCATTAACATGCGTTAGAAGTCTTAAATAGGAGAAATTACATCACATTTACGTCACATTACACTTATTACGTAAAATGAACAAAAAATAATATTGCAAAATAGTAGTTTAAATTTAAAAATAGCGCGAGACATTTACTTGATATTTTAAGATGAACTTTTCAACTATTTTTTTTTTTTTTTTTTTTTTTTTTTTTTTTTTTGACAGCGCAAATAATATTTCATTTCTAATAAAAGCATTTTCACGTGAATATTAAAAAGGGAAAGAAAAGTTTGGTGAAAATTACGTCAGATTAAAAACGATATATTTAAAATGTTTTATTTAAAAGGACTTTCTTTTCGCTTTGTTAAAAAATACCGGGAGACAAAGACTCTGTTTACTTAATTCATTTTATATTAGATGATTTTGAAATGCCATTGTATCTTTTAACAGCAGCTGATTTTTCCGTAAAATTCCCCAATCAAAGAGAAATGAATAGAAACCCGTTTATAGGGCGATCGCCTTTGTTTTTTTAATTATAATTCAATCTTCCAAAAAAATTCAATTAAAGCCGATCAAAGTAGCGTGCTTTTAGAGACTGCAGTGTCTGAACGGGGGGTTGGCGAGCGTAGCTCGTAGGGGGCCGGGCCCCCTAGTTTTTTAAAAAAAATCATGATTTTTTTACACCCTAGTTGTAGTTTTTTTTTTCCATTTCATGCCATTTGATAATGTTCTGTATTCATCTTGAAACTATTATTTTGATTATATTGGTTGTTTAAGTACAGGGGAAAAAAAAATTTCAGCTTATAGCTTTTTCCCCACAGAAAACAACCGATTTGCTTATATCATTGAATTCTGTACTCTTGAAAACGTAATTCAATATATAAGTTTTTCAATTTTTTCGGAATCCATATTCTTCTTTTTTTCTTCCATGTTAATTCTTGTAATTAGGTATACGGTATTTTATTTTACACATGCAGTTCTATATTGTTGGTTTATGGCGTGTAGTCAATCATTCACAATATTGCAGTTTTTGATGATGGTCGGTGATGTTTAATTAATTGTTATATATATATATATATATATATACATATATATAGATAGACAGATAGATAGACAGTACAGTACAGATATATCCGTTTTAAGACTTAAATGCACGCTTTTATTTTATATAAAATGACGCCATCCTCATCGGCCAAAGAATTCCTCATTTGCGATCCCGTATTAAACAACATCTACAGTAAAGTACGCATATGACGTCACTATCGCTGAATAATACACAAATCAAAAAAAAAAGAGATGTCGTCATTCAAGAAACTCGACAAAAAAATCGGCTTTCTAATGATTAATATGCCTTCATTCGTTTGTAATATTAATATAGATACTTAACATTAAATTTAGTTTATAATAGCTCCATGTTTTATCAGAAATCATTCATTTGTATTTTTTCAAAATAGCACGTATTTAAAGAAATTTTTTTTCAGTTTTTATGGGAAAATGGCAGCAAAAAGATATAATTGCTATTTTCCAACTATTTTTCCTTTACTTTCTACAGAAATGGAGTACTTGAGTTGCCAACATTAAACAAATGACGCTAAAAACTACAAAAAAATTAATATCTCAAAAATAAATGGAGATGCAGTTTTCAAACAAATTGCATTTAAAAGTAGTACTTTTTTCCCCCTAATACGACGATATAAAAATTGAAAATGTGCGATGCTTAGAAGTTTAAAATATTGCAGTAGAGTATTTAACAGTGCAATGATACATCTGCTTTGTTTTACGGCTTTTTATACAACGGAATGTTATTTTTGGGACATTTTATTTGCTGGGAGAAAGAAGTAGCATACCAGGGGCTAAAAAGAAAGTGCTTTAAAAAATCTATGATTAAAGAAAAAAAAACCCTAATAAATGGTTAACACTTTACATCGTGGAAACATTTGAAACTGACCCACTACAGGCAAAGGAAAGAAAACATCCCGAAGCAATTACCTTTCACACGCAACTTTTCATCGATTTTAGATTTCGAAAGCGAGTCTGATGATATCAGCGATGTTTTATCAATGATGACTTATTTCATATGTTTTTTTTTTCTTCAATAAAACATTTTTTTTATTAACTCTTTCATTGAAATAAAAAAGTAAAAAATAAAATTGTAAATCCCTAAAGTACAATTTCAATACCTTCTAAAATCTTTGAAATATATATATTTGCGGAATTAGTTTAGAGTAAACTATATTTCACTCCTTTCCAATTTCAAAAATTGCTTTTTCACAAAAAAAGCAAAGTCTGCACTTTCCTGTGTAAAATATTTTACTAGTAGCAGAGTTAAATTGATTTTCCCTAATATGTGAATTCAAAAATACGCTAGAGCATCATTTACTCATTTTTCAAAGCGGATGTAAAATCGATTAAATTAATTTCTATACATTACGAAAGATCGAATTTATTACAATAAAATGTTTAAATATATTATACTTTAAAGATAACTTTTTAATTTCAATTTCATATTGGATTTTTCACAGTGTCGTATAAAAGGAAACGTATTCTCGGAAATATTCCTGGCAGCAGGCAGCGCTGCTATCGATATATATCCGCGAATTGAAGAAATTTCCGCTCTGTTTTTTTTCCCTTTTTATTTATTTTTTATTTTATTTTATTGTTTTTAGTTCTAGGATAGAAATTTTCCATAATCTGAAAAAAGGAGTTTAAAAAAAAAAAATAGCCACTCGTTTTCCCGTGTATCCCCTAGACTTAGAACCCGAGACCACGCATTTCAAATCGAGAATCTTGACCACTACGACAGCGTCCTCTTGGTAGAGTGGGAATTTAAAATGAATATATGGGTTTCTTCAAATGGGGGATTGAAATAAGGTCGTTAAATTTCTTGTTCAGAAAGCTCGGAAATTTAAAATTAACTACAGGAGTAACTAATAGAATAGTATAGAGGATAAAAATTATTACACATTAGACATTTTTAATAATACATAATTTGACTGCTAGATGTAAAATATGAATATTATGTTTTTTATTAAATTCGAGAAGAAATGTTTGCTTTTTTTAATAAAATCGATTTTTTTTAACTTAATTGAACTACTATATATTTTTTAAATGTGTTCGTTTAGAATATATTTTACATGCGAATAATTTTTTAATACTCTAAAAAATAAATTGCGAATAAGTTTTTTAAATGAATGAGAAATTTGCTACTTTATTAAAATTGAAAGCGTTATTTTTGATTGTTGTTAAATAAATTAAAAATTTTAATTTATTGAATTTTCGGTTTTTCCTTTTAAAAATAAATTCGAACTTTGGTATTAATACAGCCAATACGCATGCGTGCAAGGAATAAATAGAATTTCCCCCTCTTTTTGAGACTTCCGTGAAGAATTAACAAAAAAAGCATATTTTCTAGCAGTACGGATTTTATTTGTTTTAAAATGACGAATAATTTAGCGTATAAAGAAGAATTTTTCTTACAGTGTGGGCTCCTAAGTAACAGGATTTCAGAAGTCTCAAGCAGTTATTGCAGGTCTACTGTCATAAAAAGCAGACGGGCGAGGGGGGGGGGGGGGTGGAGAAAGAAAAGCGGACCAGCGGCTTCTAAATCGGCACATTAGTAAATCCTATAAAAATGGAACTTATCTATAACGGAATTCTGCCTTAGATGTAGAAATTTCATGGTAAGTAAGCATTTTCTTATTTTTTCACGTAGAGTCGTTTTAAAGTTTTTTTTAACAATAGTTCTTGTTGCCCGAACTCTGAAATTTTTGTCGGTTATAAATATAAAAGTTTTGCAGACAGCGTACAAATTTCATGAAAGAATATTGATATTTTGTTGTAAAAGGGCTCTTTTAAGAACCGAACCGTCCGAGCTGATTCGTGGACCAGCGGCGGGTGAGGCACCACTAGTGTCGGTCGTGAAATTTTCATCCCAGTTTATTTAATTGAGTTTTTAAGTTTTTATCTTTTAAATTTAACTTATCCTGATTTTTAGATCCTGGTAGAAGCCGAAATGCTTGCTTATTTGTCGTTGTGGACCAGTTACGGTGTAGCAAAGGGCCTTTTTCAAGGCAGAACCATCCGGGCACACCATGGCCGCGCCAGTGGCCGAGAGATTCTGTCTCTCGAAGCTGGTAGACGGGAGGTGCTGGGTTCGATCCCAATCGCGCCCGTCGGCCTAATCGTTCGGAGTTTTCGTGGTTTTCTTCGAACTTTGGTTTTCCAAGCGTAAATACGGGTTAGGTTCCCTTAGAAAGGCTCCCATGGAGGGCACTCCCCCTTATGGCCTATATCCCTCGTGACATCATAAACACAACCAACCAACCAACCGTGCGCACCATGGAAAACTTCGGCGGGTGCACGGGCATTAGGTAACTGTCATTTGAAATTAGTGAGCTTTGTGCCACCCCCCTCTTTTTATGAGTTCTCAGTTTAGTATTAGTTAGGCCTCTAATTACCTTATGCTGTGATTTTTCTGTGCTCTGGCACCCTATCGTCTTTACATTCTCCGTTTTGTACCTACGCCAGTCGTTGAAGTGACATCGAAGTGTAGGGAAACCAAATTAATTTGGATGCTCTATGCGCCTTATTTTTTGGAGATGTTTAATCCCGTGCTTCCAACTCTGGAATGGCCTTTGGGACTCAATCAGAGCTCTCAAAATACAAAATTATACCTTTTAGACCATGCTTTGTTTTGAAATTTACCTTTATGTTCCCATTCAAGCTCGTTCGAGGTCACGCGCGGCGGTTCACGCCTCTTTGGCACTCAGTAAGCACCGCGATGTCATGTCGTGTCATATGTTTTCTTCTGACTTTTTTCTGTTTGTTTGTTTTCGCGTCGGGTCCTTTAACATTAAACAACAAAAGTTATTGTCGTACGAACTGGAACTCTCTGAAGTTTTAATCGGTTATAAATATAATTGTATCCAAGCCCTCTTTAAAATTTCGTGAAAAAATGTGCATATTTAGCCATGAAATCCTGAACCAAAGTCGAGCAAAGCCGGGCCGAAACAGCCCGTGCTATAGGTTTTCATCTAAAATTTCTCAAATTTTATATATCAAAAAATAGTTTTATTCGTCCGAACATTTTGAAATTTTTGTAAGTGATTTGAGTTCGGTCTGCTGAGGTGCTCTATAGAGATTGTGTTGAAATACCGATGCTTAATTACTTTTAGTGTAGAAAAAATATCGTTTTCGGGAGCTGCGAAGTGACCTGTAATCCTGAATTTTTTTGAAAGGATTAAAACTCGTATTTTTCAAAACCGATTGCGCCGTTGAAGTGAAGAAGGTCTCAACTTTAGTTTTAAATATGTATCTTTTGTGAATCGGTATCTCTGAAATTGAGCCCTAGAGGAGCGTCGTTGAAAGGCCTTTGATTTTTTTTTTCAAAGAGTTCGCAACAATATTTTTTCGAAATGATTACGGCGTTTAAGATTTAAAAGTACGAAATTTAAGAATATGCCTTCCTTTTTTTTTCGCACACCGAACGGTTTGGTCGATGGGCGTTAAAATATTCGTCAAAAGAAAAAAAAAAAAAGTATTTGGTTTTCCCTTCTACGCGCTCCGGAAATCAGGAATTTAGCATGCTTGGATGCGTTTGCGGATTTTAAGAAAAATAATGATTTTTCAATGAATTTCTAATTAATATCTCTCTAATTATCAAATATATTTAAAATCTGAGCCTCAGGTGCATCATACCTGCCTTTGACTACCCTCATCCAAATTTTCAAACATGTACGTGAGTTAGATTTTGCTAGGCATCACCGACAAATAGACACACAAACAAGCAGACGGATCAAAACTTTCTTTTATTAGTATGGATTGTGTGGCTTATCAGCGATAAATCTCCAAATAACGAAATTTTTGTATTTTTTTTATGGGTGTGTTAATTGAGATTCTGCAGATTTTTTTCCCTTTTAATAAATAGATATACACTACACACATTCCTACTTTTGTTTAATTTTTTTTTTTTTTTTTTTTTTTGAGTATGACCTTATGGTGACTTTCCTTCTACAATAATTCCAAGATCAATACACTATCCCAATCATGTTCGACTTGTGGATCAGTATTTCGGACGTCATCGTGGAATCTTTACATTTTATATATAGATACGAGTATATAGATATGTAAACAAAGGGATTGCAATGGGTCAATTTCTAAAGAAATTCACTATAGCATGTTATGCGATGCATAATAACAAATCTCATTTTAAAAATCAGATATTGAGATTATTATTATTATCATCATTATAATAATAATAATTATTATTATTATTATTTAAAGATTAATGATTAAAACGCAAAAATACAGATAGTATTAAAAAAAAAAAAACAACAACAACAAAAAAAAAAAACAAGAAATATTTCGAACAGAAGGTGCTTTTTCTTTGTTTAACAGCTGCGTCTATATTTCTGACGATATTAAAATAATCTATTATTAAAAACCTGAAAGCAATTTAAAACTGCTCTATTTGCGCCATAAATCTATTAACTGACACGAAAGCTTAAATACAAACCAAAAATCTAGAAATAGTTCTTAATATTTTTCTCAGCATTAAATTTATCTGTACAGGTAAGTCATTTGCTACAATCATGGTGGAATTGGCTTTAGTCCTGCATATATTTGTTTAAAGCTTGAGGGAAGCTTCAGTTTACTGACTCATTGCCAGCATTTACATTTCAACTATACTATATGTAAAAAGTCACAAATAACATAATATTTGACTTTTAAATTTGTACGTGGTTATTACTATATAACTCAAAATATATAATGTGCTAAATTTCTGTTGTATTTCATGCCCCTAGCATTTTTTAAATGAGTGTTTAAAATACCCGAACAATGTACCTATATTTGTTTAAACAGATGTATCTAAAAATGTTCTATACAGGGTGTATCTGAAAAAGGGAGCAAAAGTTTACGGGTGATAGAACGCAGCTATACTAGTAAATTTCGTCATGGAATGTATGATCGGAACGCAAGCGGTGAGAAATTGAAAGGTAGTTTTCCACTGTCGCAGTTAAAGAATTAACACAAGAATGAGAGGAGATACTTCATAAAACATTTTATTAACAGCAATGTAATTAATGTACATGCTCAAAGAAATTGCTCAAAAGATCTTCCGTCAGCTGTAATGCACGTTTCACATCTGCGGGATTAGGGACTGACACACATTTGCTAAGACACCATGCATTTCCCGAATATCGCCGGCAGCAACGGCAATCCTGGCGACTGGATCCATATCGGTTTCAATGGGACATTCGTAGATTAGGCTTTTCATATGGTCCCACAGGAAGAAGTCTAAAACGAGAGATCCGTCGATCTTTGTGGCCAAGCTACGGTACCACCTCGACCAATCCATCGCCTTGGGACAGTGGAAAACTACCTTTTAACTTCTCACCGCTTGCGTTCCGACCATACATTCTAAGACGAAATTTGCTTGCATAGCTATTGAGTTTTCTTAAAATTTTGCCCACTTTTTCAGATACACCTTGTATAGACATATTTTATGGTTCATAATATTTCATAATTTCTTCTAATCATTCATATGATGAAATTTTGAAAAATCCACTTAAAGAAGTAACTATTAACTGGGAAAATATAAATTGGCTGAAATCTTGAAGCTTAAAAAAAAAAAGTCATGTTGTTAGTATATAGGTATAGGTAGGAATCATAACTCGGCGAGTTTCTGTCATAGATAAGTGAAAATTTTACTGTTTTGAGTGTTAGAGCATGAAGCACATTTTTTTCTAAATAAATCTCATTTTTTCTTATTTTAGAGCTGAACTCAGGCACCATATAAAAATTAAAAAGTGTAACTTTTTGAAAATTAATGGCAGGACAAGTTCATCAACACAATCTTAATGCCTACCGTATTTTGAATATTTTTCTAATTTATATTGCTCACGAGCTCACGCATCTCTAACAATTAACAGTTTTTGAACATTTTGGAGTTGAATCCAGGACATGGAGCTTCGACAGAGTAGTAAGGTGTTTATATTTGGTATTTTAATAAAGAAAATTGGAACCCAAAGCTTAGTGTTGTCCCCTTGTTAGTGCTATTAGAATATTGTAAAGTTACATTTTTAGGGTTTTCAGTTTATAGTCCTGACTACAATATTTCTAGTGAACCGAGGTGAACTTTTACTCGGTTCCAGCAAACTATCAGAGTAGCCATTTTGCTGTAAGTTGTTTGAATTTTAGAGAATTTCTTGGGAATAGCATTTCCCTCATTCAGTTTCTTGAGTTTCAAGTTTAATTTCAATCATCGTTAATTTAAAAGGCCTGCTTCAGTGCCTCCATCCTTGCTTACTGCTTTTAAACAAATCATTGCTATTGTTAATTTCTATGTCATGGCTACTTTCTTCACTAACGGACTTGAAGGGTCCGCCATAATTGATGTGCTTCGGTTAAAGAGAATACAATAAGGCTATATGCATTATGTAACCGCTCTAATGTATTATCTTAAATATATTATTCGAATTCACAGTACATATATTTAATCATCCTAAAAAAGAAAAAAATACCTTAAAATGAAAACATCTTCATTAAATACCATTATTTTTTTTATGTAAATGCAGAATTATATGTCATTTATTTTAAAACAAAGCTAAAAAATGCTATAAAAGTGATATAATACCCTTGTTTAGAATAACTCTCGTTTCATCGCATAAATGGCGACATTTTCAAAATCAATCATGATAGAAATATTTTTGCAAACATATTAAAAAAAAAAAAAAAAACAATAACTTGTAAATAATGTCACCATACTTCATGCATAATGAAAATACGTGCAAACATAAAATAAAATGTAATTGGATATTTGTGAGCGTGGATTAATTTTTACTATTGTTCCTAAAACGGCATAGCATCTCTTTCCGAATTTTAGGTATATTTGCAACGATTCAGTGTCCCTTGAGTTACCTGGTGACATTATTTACCAAGTTATTGTTTTTTAAATTTGTTTGCAAAAATATTTCTATCATAAATGATTTTGAAAATGTTGCCGTTTGTGCGATGAAATGAGCGTTAATCTAAATGAAGGTATATCACTTTTATAGCATTTTTTTTAGCTTTGTTTCATTATGATTAGCATGCATATTTTTATAACATTTATTTTTAATTTTTCTTTTTTATGAACGGTTTTTCAATAACTTTTATCAAGAATTTCATTAAATAATATGACAACTACTTTTTCGTGAAGAAAAAGCATTAAATAATGAGCACATTAAAACGCATTTTAATGAATTGAACGAATTTAAATTGTCCATTGACACAACCGTCATTTTGGACCTTCAAGAGCTAAACAGATACATACTTTGGGGGACGAGATCTTTGACATATGTTTCTTGGATCTTAAGTTTTATGCACAGAATTGTTTTCTCTCTCGAAGTAAAAAACTTGAAAATAGAAATAAATTTGACATTATTTTTGAAAAATGGAAATAAAAAACAAACATTTTTAGTATTTAATCTTGTATAACTTATTTAACGGGGAGGGGCAAGAGTTTTTCTTTTTATCCTTTTAATTTTCCTCATAGCTCCAACTGAAATTAATTTTTCAGATTTTTTTTTTTTTTTCATTTGCCACAAGCCGTCTGACATTGAATAACGGAACTTTTGAAATGTTAAATATATGTTAGAGAATGTATTGAAATTACAAAATTAAAATTCATTACTTTTTAGGAAGATTTCGTAAGAAATACTACCCATTATATTTTCTCCCATGTTGGAATTTAACATTTTTGCAGATCTACGCCGATCATGACCCCCTAGAAACCAAAACCACACCCAGTTGAAAACTTTATATATATATTTATATATTCATGTGTTTAAATGGTTTAATTGTACAAAAAGTTTATATATATATATATATATAACTTTTTTAGGGACACGATTAATTCCATAGTTTTGCACAAATTTTTTCCAAACTGATACATAAAATAAAGGGGCAGAAAATCTCGGTCAAGTTCGTTAATGGGCAAAATCGGACCAAGGGGTGGGAAATGGGGAGGGTTTTTATGAAAGCCGAAACAAAAAACTGAATCCCATAACTTCTTAATTATAATACATATCACATCAGTTTAAAGTTATTATTACTTCCAGGAAAAGGGCCAAAAACTTATTTATGACAGATTTTTGATATCATTAAAAATTTGGTCAAGGGGCACAGAAAATAGGGTTTTAAGAAGAAGAAAAAAATCATAACTTCGTCAATTCACAAGATATCAAATCCATTTAAATTTATCATAAACCTTCTTAAAATTATCTACAACTTTTATATTGACAACTTATTGATATGACCAACTTTTAAAACAAAAAAAAAGGGGGGGGGAGTGGGGTCGTAGAAGAAAAAAAATCATTTCTCCGTTAATCCGCCTCTGATAAAAGCAACTCTTACAGAAAAATGAAATTAAAAACTCGTCAAAAGCAACCAGAAAAAAATTGTTAAACTGGGTTTATCTCTAATCTTGGTTATAGTTTGGTTGGTGGTGAAATTAGTAGTTAACTTTGAAATCTACCTGCGCCTGTAGGCCGAGCCGGCAGGGATTTTTTCTTTTAGAATACTACAGTAGAATTTTATTTTATGCATAATAATTCTCAGAGATTCTGAACTCCTCAAAATGTCTTTTTATACATTTTTAAATAATTCAGATTAAATAAATTATCACACTTAAATGAATAAACTTTCCTTTTCTTCTCTTTCATTGCAAGCAGATTAGATTATTAAGAAGAGTGTTTTGAAAAAAAAAAAACATTTGACAAAGATGAACGCACTTTTTTACAAAGGAAATTACGTTAAGAGTTCTCGAAATTAGAATTTCTTTCTATGCAAAGAAACTTAAATCGCTGAATAATACATTAGAAGCTGTTGTGGATACTGTCTGGCTTCCGCGAATAACCGACGACGCAGTTTGTGACAATGTTCTCTTGACAGCAATGCTTGAGGAGCATTTGTATTGATAAAGGAGCAGGATTCCTGTTCTAAATTTAGTGAATGAGTATAAATATAATTTTATTAATTCTCTCACTGTGGAGTTTTCGTCAGGAGATGTGTTTTTAAACACATTTTCAACTCTTAATAACTGCGTAAAATTTAACATGATTCTAACAAAGTTTCATTTTATTTATTGACTTTTTTACAATGATTTTCTCGAGAGTATGAAGAGGACGTATGGATCATTTCATAGTACAGAAACAATATTCGAAGGATAAACTTGCTTGTTGGAAAAGAATTTGCAGGTATTTGTAATTTAGTTATTGTTTTGTGAAAATTAAAACTACAAGAGGGAAAAAAAATTATGAAATATTAAATTTATGATTTAGTTTCTGTACTTTATTACTTCAATTAAATTTATAAGTAAGTTTATAATGCTATAGATGAGATTAAATAACCAGTTTTATATAGATTTATATATAACCGATATTTAAGTATTGCGCGGCAGCGCAATACTTATTTATTTCCAGTGTCACTTCTCAATGTTAATTTAACATGGAAAAGCCTATGGAGATCGTAACTTTTTCATTTTTTCTTTCCATCTTTTTGTCCCTGATGCCACTCATTTTTTATTCTTTACTAATTCTAATGATATTACAAATTTAAAGTGTAAAAACGTTTGCTTGACGTCAGGGCCAAAACAAATGGTAAAATGCCTTTGCATATGGGTGAATACCCTATGGGTATAACCCAGCGACAAACATGGGCCAATTTTTTTTTTTTTTTTTACATTATTCAAATATTTTTCTTAATAATTCCAATTTTCGCTTTTTTCATTGAAAATCAACAGACATTTTTCATAGAAAATGTAACATTTTTACTTCATTGTTGCAAAAATTTCAAAAGCCGTAATAATAATTTATTTCTTTTTAGTTGAAAGATTTTCACGTGAAATATTAAATTGAGCTAGTTTTTTTGTTTTTTCAAAAATTAAAAAGGTGAATATGGCGTCATAGTGGAAATAAAACGCATATTTTCAGAATAAGTTTCTGCTTTATTCAAGTTTATATTTTAGTAAAAAGTTTCTAATGGATAGCTATTTTTACACAGGTAGCTAACTTAATGGGGAATTACATAACTTAAATTTTAAAATGCATTTTTTTTTTCGAGATGAGAACTATTTATACCCCAAGTTAAACTTAGGTAATAATTTTCTGATGTGTTTACATCACCCCTTGGGAAAGAATAAGGTTTAAAAATTTAAGTAAAACTTTTATTTTTATTTTATACTGCTATTTTATATATATCACAGCTATAATATTGTTAAATATTAGCAGTAAGGATTCAACACAATTTACAATTACATTCATAGCGTTCCTGAGTGGGAAATAAGGTATCTAAATTTAAGTGAAGTTAATTTTTTATGTTTTGATTATAGATTTTTTACGTTCAGATTAGAAGTTTTTGGCCAAACTACCGCAACCTGCATTACTACAGTGGTGAAACATTTTGAATTACGCATTGGTAAACTGCATCTCACATTGTGATGCAATACCGCATACATCAAAGCCTGATGATGATACTCTCTATTAATTTTGAAATGCGTTCGTCTGAGTGCAGTAGTTATTAAAAAACTTGACATATTAAACAAAAACATAATTTGAAGAACAAATTAAAAAAAACAAAATTTATTTCCTACATTGTTTAAGCCCGAGAAGGGACAGATATTAAGTTATTTCATTCAATTAGTTCTGCATTTAATGTTAAATTTTTGTAACAAATTAGTTAAGCCAATTGAAGATTAAAAAATAAAAATAAAATTCATAAAATATGATACTTAAAACACCCTAAAAAATTAGATTCCGTTCAAATGAAATCGAAATAAATCTTAGACTTTTTTTTTTAAGTTTTGTATTTTGCATGCATCTTATCATTTTATACACAAATGTCATAAACATAATACAAAATCTGCAATAAAAATATTTTCAATTAAAAATGGAAGAAGTCTAAGATTTATTTCAATTTCATTTGAACGGAATCTAATTTTTTAGGGTGTTTTAAGTGTTCATATTGTATGAATTTTATTTTTATTTTTTAATCTTCAATTGGCTTAACTAATTTGTTACAAAAATTTAACATTAAATGTAGAACTAATTGAATGAAATAACTTAATATCTGTCCCTTCTCGGGATTAAACAATGTAGGAAATATATATTTTTTTTTAATTTGTTCTTCAAATTATGTTTTTGTTTAATTTATATGTAACCTATAGTATTATATATAAGATTATAACCGACACATTAAGAATGTAAGTATATAACAACCGCTGAAATCTGTATGTGAATGTTCTGACAGCAGTGCATGAGAAGAATTCGTATTAATAAAGGAACAGGATTTGTGTTCTAAATTTAGTGAGCAAGTATAAATGTAATTTCATTCTATCTCTCCGTGCAGTTTTTATCATCGGGTGTATCTTAAAATTACTTTAACCCTTTATATCCCAAATTATGAATTCATGAAAATTTCATCTTCTAAAGCATTCTTCGTGAATTTTTGAAACTACATTAGAGGATTTACACAAGCATTTAATAAGCTTTAGAAGGATTTTGCTAGTTAAAATTAATTAAATTTGAGCTTAAAGGGATTTTGTACAATACTTATAACTCCATTCAAATCTTTTACTTAAAATCTTTTTTTAGTATTTTATATAATTTGGATATGTACAAATATAATACTCTTACGATAGGAATGTAGAAATATTTCCTAACTAAACTTTTCCCCCACAATCTTTTAACGTCAAGAAAGCTGAAAAAATGCAAATGAAAAAGAAATCCTCCTTTTAAACATATTTTTCTTTTGTGAAATCAATAATGCTTTTGGAATATGATAAAGTGAAGTATCTATTACTCATCCTAAACTGTAGTACTACTAATCGATGTATTCAATTAATTTTATAACACGTTATTTTAATGGTACTTTAAAGTACCGTCGGGTCATAAAGGGTTAAGGTATTAATAATTGTAAAAAAATTGTCCTGACATTGAGGAAATTGATTTTATTAAAAGTCGGTTTGTCAAGCCGATTCTATCAAGCGATTCCATCAACTTTCCACTTGGCTGACTTCGTGGAGCAAACTTTTACAGTGGCTTAGTTAAAATATGAAATAGGACGTTTTGATAGTTTGATGAAAAAGAGAAAGAAAACATATTTCGATGGGGAAGAATAGATACTTCATTTGATTTAAATTTAGAATTTATTACTCTTGCAATGAAATTTACAGGATTTTTTTATTTATTTATATATAAGTTTAAATAACCGATAATATATAATATTATACACAGCTTACAAGTTATATAATTATATATCAGTTTATAAAAACTGATATTATTATATTTTAATATTTTAAACTGATATTATTATATGTTAAAGGGATCGTGGACTTTACTCGGGCAAAAATCGACTAAAAATTTGCATTTTCTTTTCTTGTTTTTTTTTTTTTTTTTTTTTTTTTTTTTTAATATACTTTAATCTTAACTGCATTATTTGCAAAAAAGCCGTATGCAGTTACAATGATTTTTAGCGAAGTTACAAGCATTTCAAATTTGTACACCGTAATTGAGTTACGCTAAAAATGCGCCTTTAAATCGCCTTTCTGAAAATGAGAATTTTCGTCTAGTTACTAAACTCATGTTTGTCAAAATTGCAACACCATCATAGGAATTAAATGAAATTTAATACACAAAAGACTGGTATTGGTATAAACAAATGATGGCATTTTCAAAACAAAACAAAAATAAATAAATAAATAAATAAATAAAATAAAAAGCAATTTAACAAATTACAACGACCATTTGGAAAATGATTTTTTCAGACTAAAATTTAAGACATAAAAAATCACACGGAGTTGATCACACATTATGTACGCCATGAATTAAACATTAATAGTGTTAATACACGTAAAAATTGCAAGCGACAAAAATCGCCTGCGACTCGTTAGATTTCCTGAAACTTACGTATATTATCCACCTGAAACTTACGTATTATCCAAGCATTTCATTGGCTGTTCGGTTAAAAGGCTTTTCCATCGTAGAAATCTGACGATCCATTTTAAATGAAATTTCATTCTTAAACTTCTAAACATCCCACAATATTACTTTTTACACCGTCGTGTAGAGAAAAAAAATGTACTTTTAAATGCAATTTCTTTGAAAGCTGTATCTCAATTTGTTTCTGAGTTATCATTTTTTTTTTCTAGTTTTTATTATTTTTTTGTCAGAGTGGCAACAGAAGTATCCATCTCTGTTGAAAGTAAAGGTTAGTGTATAGACCAATCAGAAAACGAATAAAATGCGGATTAAACCAATAAAACGCTCCAGATATGCTTTTGATTTCCTACCCTGACGAGGACAATAACCATTTTTCCAAATGGTTAAAAAAAAAAAAAAAAAAAAAAAAAAAAAAAAAAAAAAAAACAATATTAAGTGTCCAAAATCAGTATTTGATGTAGCCACCACATGCTGAAATAAGTGCTACTATACAACGTGGCATGGACTCGAACAGATTTTGAACGTCTGCCTGGGGAAGAACATTCCTTATTGCTTGTATGCGTACCCAGAGTTCATCTGTAGAAGCTGTAGGACGAAGATCATGAGCGAGACGTCGATCAACAAAATCCCACACATTCTCAATTGGCGATATATCCGGGGAACATGCAGGCCACGGAAGAAGCTGTATGCTTTCTGCTGACAAGAAGTCTTGAACATTCCTTGCAACATGTGAGCATGCATTATCCTGTTGAAAGATAACTCCAAGAATGCCTTGAAGGAAAGGAACGACTTCGGGCTCCAGCACTTCACTGATGCACCTGTTGCTGTTCAGAATATCCTAAATTCGTAGCAGCTGGGATCGTCCATGAAATGCAATCGCACCCCAGACCATAACTCCGGCTGTTCGTCCTCTATGACACTCAATAATGAATTACGGAAGGTGGCGTTCACTGGCTTAACGTCTAACACGAATGCGGCCATCGTGGTACCACAAATTAAAGCGGGATTTGGCAGAAAAGACCACTTATTGCCAATCTGCACGCCAGTCTATGTTCATGAGCCCATTGCAGCCGCAGGCGTTGTTGGTTTTGAGTGAGGGGGATCCTGTGTAAAGGAGTTCTTGCACGCAGTCTACGGTGCAGCTGACGTCAACGAATAATTGAAAAAGCAGGCACTGATACACCTGTAGCAGTTGACCAATGTGCTGCAAACTGTCTAGATGAAGCTGAACGGTTCGTCTACTCCATGCGAGATGTGAACCGTGTGTCTATCATCGCGCGTTGACGTCACCGTTCGGTGTCCACCCCCTTATTTCCGAGTTGTACGATGCTTTTTGAGCCACTGTTTCCAAACTCGGATCACTCTGCTGCTGTTACGCTGCACACGAGCTGCTATTGCACGATAGGAAAATCCTTCTTCACGAAGGCCGATGATTCTTCCCCATTTAAACTCCGTCAGTAGTTGAAATGCCGCCCTCTTTGGTCGAAGAGGCGTAGTTACGTATCACCTAACGTTTACCACTAGCAAATAACCATAGACAAGTTTCAACGTCCCGCTACAGCCCTCTTTTTATATGGTTTTAGCAGCAGCCCAGGACGCGCTGCTCAGCCCACGCATACGTGTGACTCTGAAATTGGAATCATTTGCATAACACGCTATACTTAGCATTCTCTGAAATTTTCTGCTCAATCGCGTCATTTCTTCATGATGTTGCAATTTTCACAAACATGAGTGTCTATTCAAAATGTTCCATGCGTCTTATTTTTTGACCAATTTTCATAATATTAAGTATTATTGTTTGCAATATGCTATTTTTCAAAACTCAGTATTAATATGCATGGATTACTGTACATAAAAGGAAAATTTGGTAGTTATATAAATTTTTAAAATAAAATTAGAAGAAAAACTGTAAATATTGGAAGTTGTTTATAATTTTTTCTTAATATATATTACCATAATTTTAAAATGCATGCCAACTTTTGTAGCAATATTATAGAGTTACCATTTAACAAAACACCAGATTCTTAAAGCTAAATTTAATGCGCATGGAGCATTTTTAATTGGAGTAATTAATTAACATATTTTAATTAATAACTTAATCTATTACACACATTTTTTAATAAAATTAATTAATTTACTCTGAAAATGTATGAATTATTATGTGTGCAAAATTTCTGTACAATTGGGTGAAAAATGAAAAAAATGCTTTCGAACGTTCACTGTCCTTGTAAATAATAACCGATGATGTTTAACGCTATTTGTGGCAATGCTTTCTTGATAACAATGCTTATGAAGCATTTGTATTGGTAAAGAAGCATGTATTGCGTTCTAAATGTAGTCAATGAGTTATAAACATAATTTTTTTCTTAGCCTCTTTCTCAAATTTTGATTGTGTCTTTAAATATACTTTTAGCTGTTAATAATTGCGAAGAGAATAATATTATTTGATCCTATTGATGTTGCATTTTATTAATTGACTTGCGCTGAGTAAACATTTAAAATTATTTAGTTATGGAGAAGAAGTAAGATGTATGGATAATTGGATGAAAAAGAAAAAAAATATCCAAAAGTTTTACTTCAAAACATTTTGCATGCATTTATAATTCCGTCCTCTTTGTAAAAATTTAAACTTTATAAAATTGTATATTTTTAAGTTAAATATATTAAAAATGATTTATAATTTAATTTTATGATTTATAATTTTTTAAATTAAACTTATAAGTAAGTCCGTAATATCGTAACACTTTCTAAAAAAAATCGCCTGGATAATTTTCGTTTTACACAGGTTTATCGTAGGAGGTACATCGGCTGTTGCGTATATACCGGGTGTCCCAAAAAGGACTGACTGATTTTAAAATTCAATAACTTGCAAACGGTGACAGATATTTAAAAAATTCTTGCAGGAGGTTTATGCATAAGGTCAAAAGTTTTATTACAGTGATTTTCAATTTTAGTTCGATTTACAAACAATAGATGGCGCTGTAAGCAATAGTCGCTAAATACAGGCTCGATTTTTGGTCCTTTATCTTGTTCCATGCAGAAAAAGGCGATGGAAATGTATTATCCGGGCCACGAAGTACCAAAAATCGAGCCTGAATTTAGCGAAAATTTCTTACAGCGCCATCTATTGTTTGTAAATCGAACTAAAATTGAAAATCACTGTAATAAAATTTTTGACCTTATGCATAACCTTCCTGCAAGAATTTTTTTAATATCTGTCACCGTTTGCAAGTTATTGAATTTTAAAATCAGTCAGTCCTTTTTGGGACACCCGGTACATTTGTTTTAACGGGACTGTAAAAGTTTCCGTTTAAAGCTAGATTCTGTTGCATACTGGTTCCGTTTGCTCAGGTTTTACTGTATCATATATGTTTCGGTAATTAATGTTAAAGAACATTATACATACACCGGCTATTTACAACATTATCTATAACTTTACAAAACCTAATATTATTACGTGCAAATAAAAATGAATGATAATGTTCAACGTTAGACATGACACCAGACGTTAGACATGATATCAGTGTTTGAAAAGTATTGGTTTTAAAAAAGGGCAGGAGTTGTGTCCTAAATTTGGTGGATAAATGTAATTATAACTTCATGATTAGTCTTCCTTTTTGCGGAAATTTTTAGGGTCGGTTCTGTCTTAATCATTGTCTTAATAATATCTTAATTATCGTGAAGGAAACTAGTCGTTGAGGGCCACCGTAATACTTACCCATCATGGATATAGATAATATAAAATATGAAAATAAAACATGTGGTATTTGCTAAGCATTGTACCATGTTACTTTTATTCATAATTTAATTTATTTGGTCTTCCTTAAATATAATTAAAGCACAGATGTCATATACGCCCCATATTGGCGCGATTTTTTATGACGCCAATGTCATATACGCAACGGGTACTTAACTGGCGCCAAAGTGTCGTTATTTTGCTTGATATGGTAACCCGGATGATGTTGTTTATGCTTTTGAAGCTTTCGTCAAATTGGCAATCGTGCCAATATGAAGCATATATGACATCTGTGCCATAATTAATATAACCCCTTAAGCTAATATTACTTTTTGTTGCATTAAAATAGTCAGCACGCCTGTCTGCCGCACCGTAGGTCGAGAGTTCGACTCCCGACTGGGCAAGGTTCACTCAGCCTTTCATCCCTTTGGGGTCGATAAAATGAGTACCAAGCTTGCTTGGGAACTAAACACCGAGGGTCTCGCGTTAGGTTGACCACCTGGCCGGGACGCATGCTGCATAGCACCTCGGGGCCCAGGGTCAAGAAAACAGAGATGGGCACATCTTTGTTTGTAAAGATGGGATCCATCTTTATCCATCGATCCATCTTAGCCACAGAGTTTAGTTTTAGTTAGTGCATTAAAATATCTCAATTTAGTGATTTTCTGTAAGCAAGTATTGGTTAACAATGGAAGTCTATGGGAATTTGGCGAAATGTTAGAGATACCGCCAATTTGGCGTCACTTTTGGCGACTCATTTTGGTCGCCATATTTGGCGATATACCGCCAAGTTGGCGACAAACTTGGCGGTATTTGGCGACAGAACAGGGTCCTCCCTATGGTAAACGCCCTTATAGGTATGGAGGGGCATTAAATGCTTGACATTTACGATAAGCCATTACTGGCATTTAATCTTATAGTTTGGCGATAGTTTTTTGGTCGGCGTGATAATCGAGTAGTACCGAATTGCGTAAAAGAAACATTCTTATAACTCGAAAAATTATAATCGTATTAACTAACAGTTTACTGCGTCGGATTAAGCGTCTCATTTCCAATGAAAATATATCTTTGAATTGAAATTTGAATGAAATACAGGGTCATGAAAAATCGAAGAGTGTGAAAAATAGAATTACAAATATCTCGGCAACTAATTATCCGATCGAGTTCATCCATGATGCAAAATTTATGTTTTTTTATTGTCTTTTATATTCACCCCTTCAAATAAACAATTTCGAAAATTTTTGTATACCTTTTATCAGAACGAATATTTCTGAAGTCCAAAAAAATTGTTCCGGTTAATCGAGGTTACTGATATTCAATAGGACTCTTCCCATTATTACTCCCTAAGTACACACCGAATTTCAAGTCTCTATCTAAATTTGTTCGGGAGATAGAGCGATTACAGACACATAGACATACAGACGGACGGACAAATTTTTTTTCTTAAAATATGTTTTTCGGAATCTCCAGTGTCTGAAACGTATAAATCCGTCAATTTTTTTTTCGATTTTCAAAACGATTACAAGACTTACCCTATGCTACGTAAGTAAAACATGATTCTGTTAAATTTCTGTTTTGTTGATTGACTTGCGTGCAGAAAACTTTTACAATTAGTTAAGAATATTAAGAAGAATATATGGATAGTTGGATAAAAAAGGAAGAAAATATTCGAAGAGTAAGAAAGCCTACTTGAAATCATTGTGCAGATCTCATTAATCCATTAATTTTATGAAAATTGAAACATTTAAATTTTATCTATATATATAAAAGAAATTCTGGATTTTGTATTAATCAACGCGCAGTCCAAACTACTGAACCTAAAATCTTGAAAATTTTGGTAAAAATACTTTTGGTAAATGACATCGAGTGCCGCTAAGAAAGCATTTCCTAAAATTCCACCCCTAAGGGGGGGTTAAAAAGAGAACGAACTTTAAAAATATTCCTGACAAATCAGATTTTATAGTTATTTTTCAACTAACATATTTTAGTGTATTTTTATATTCTGAATCGAATGGTACTAACTAAATTATTTTAGGTCCAATAGTTCGTGAGATATTTCGTATTTTTCTAATTTGGCGATGTCTTTGGCGACAAAACCTCAAATATTCGAATGATAACTTCTAAAAATATATCTGTTACTATAGTAACGGAAAAATTTAAATTGAGTAATTTTGGTAATCAATTCTTTTGGTTAAATAATTAAAACAGCTATATGAGTAACAAAAAAATTACAAACGCCTCGAAAACTAAAATTTAAAAAAATTGGTTAATAAAAGTTAATTGGTTAATTGGTTTTTTGCTATACCAACACCATACCAAAATGTATGCTACTGCGCCATTTATTTCAACCCTAAACGTGCAAACGATTTTTACTGCAAACAAGAAGACTACCAAACATTAAGATTTTCGAATATATTTTTTATTAGTATTATTTAATCGTAGCATCGCTAAACATCTTATTTTGTTGTTTTCTAACAGAAAATATTTATTATTAAATTATAACTTACATTTATTACTGACACTGACATGGGTTTTACCATTTGGCAGTTACTTGATGACGAGGAAGCTGTAATAAAATTATTTCAGAACTTAAGAATTATACATAGTATAAGAATGTTTTGTTAAAAAACGTTGAACGTCTTCATTCAAAAAATGAAATGTTTACTGCAATGACAGTCATGCTTATTACGTACGCCACGCTGCAATGATAACCTGAAAGAAATTTACAATTTCAGACCTGCAGATTAAATTGACTTTATTATTTTATTGTAAAATATTTTTATTTTATTTTAAGTATTGATTTGTATTGATTTAAAAAAATAGTTGGTGAAAGTCTATAATTTTCAAATGTTACATATTTTAAATGCTCATTTTTGTATCAACTTAATTATTTTTTTTCAAATGTTTAATTTCATTTTGCGCTAATTATTACTTGGCGACAACGGTGTTGGTATAACGGGAAAATACCAAAAGAGTTACTGATATTATTTAAAATACAAAGAAAATGGGCTTAATAAGAAATAAATATTATAAAACGGAAATGTTTAATTTAAATATGAAAACAATGTTTGTACTGCTTAAAAAAAGTTTTCATATTCAAAGTTTTAAATAGAAAAAATATTTTGCAATTTGTCATTTGCTCCTGGATAAAAAGAAAAAATGGGTACTTTTATGTTAGCCGAGCACAAATCTTGCCAATAGCATTTTATAAATCGCAAATAAGCACTTACATTTTTACTCATCATCATCTACTATATATACAAAACTCAAATTCTTATTTCATTCCGATTGACTATAACTCAGGTTCTACTGAACAGAATTTTGTAGAACTTACACTGTTAGTTAGGTAATTTGCTTTAGAAGTGTTTTAATGTAAAAAAAAATAGTTCTAGTTAGCATTAGTAATAGCTACGGAAGTTTTTTAATTAAGTGAGCCCGATTATGAAAGATTATCTATAATTTAAAGTTCTACTGAATGGATTTTGATGCTATGCCGGAAAGTTCTGTGTGGTGTGGTAAAAAACTAGAGGATGTACGCTATATGCAGAGAGTATATACTACAAAAAATATATGCTATAGCTATGGAAGGTATGCAGAGTTTCTTAAAAAATTCAGAGGGTATATAACGTAGACCTACCCCTACATCCCTGAGAGTTCTGTAATATGGGTAACGCAATTATGAAAGATATATTTAAATTTAACTATCTATAACATATATGAAATGCAAAAAGAAATTTCGTTTGGGCCGCTCACAACTTGGGTTCTGCTGAATAGATTTTGATGCGACCTACAATATTAGATAATTTTTCAGAAAAAAATTTAGTACATCATATCGTTCTTAGTTGCTTAGTTAAATAATTATGGGGGAAAATTCAAAATCAGGTGAACACAACTATGAAAGATTGTCTTTTTTAAAGGTTCTGCTGGGACTTAAACTGTTAATTAGATAAATTTTAGGGAAGGTTTTGGTACATTTGCCAGTTTAAAAGATTCTTCTAAGTGGGTTTTTGGTGGAGCTTGCTCGGTTAGTTAATTTTTTCAGGGAATATTTTAGTATAAAACCCACATCGTTCTAGGTTGCTTGGTTATGAGATTTTGGCTGAAAGTTCTGGAATCAGGTGATCCCAATTGTGAAATATTAGCCTTTTTAATAGGTTCTATTGGACTGATTCTGGTAAGAATTTCATTCATAAATTTTCAGAGGAAGGGTATAAGTATATTACATATTGTTCACCACATGGGTGTGCAGAAGCGAAATGCGATTTTTGTGATACTGAAGGGGGGAGAAACTTGAAATTAGGCATAGTAATTATAAGATAATTACTCTTTAAGAGCAGTTTTTAAAAAATTAAAAATTGAAAAGTGGTGAAAATTTGCGAAAAACGTCCTAAATTACAATTTATACGGAAATGTTAAGAAACTTGAAATTTGGCATGGTAGATACTTATAAGATGTAAATGCTCTCTAAGAACAGTTTCTACAAAAATTTGAAGCATAAAAGGGTGAAAATGCATCAAAAACTTTTTAAAAGCGCATTAAATTACGATTTCTATGGAATCAAAGGAAATATCAAATCGATTTCAAAAGTAATGGTTGGAAATTGATTGTGACAGTCCCTGCTCTAACCTAGGCTATATTTTATGTCGGTGCCTGTACCTCCAGGGGGGGTCCGTATAAACTTGAAATTTTGCATGGTAGATGCTCTCTAAGAACAGTTTCTAAAAAATTCCAAATTTAAAAAGATGAAATGAGCAAAAACGATTTTAAAGTGTTCTTAATTACGATTTCTATGGAATTCCAGAAAATACCAAACCGATTTCAAAAGTAATGGTTGAAAATAGAAGGGAATAGTCCCTGCTCCAACATAGGATATATTTTATGTCGGTGCCACTACCACCAGGGGTTTGCAGGAGCAATAAACGTTCTAAAATTGCGATTTTTGTGATACTGAAGGGGCTAGAAACTCGAAATATACAGTGGTAGTTATTTATAAGATGTAAATGCACTCTAAGAACAGTTGAAAAAAAAATTAGAAATTTAAAATGATAAAGAGCGAAAAATGTTCTAAAAATGTTCTAAATTACGAGTTCTATGGAATCTCTCGAAATACCAAACCGATTTGGAAAGTAATGGTGTCAAATTGATGGTGATAGTCTCTGTTCCAACATAGGCTACATTTCTATGTTGGTGCCACTGTGGCTTAATTAGTAATTTTTTTTAATTATCCGTAGCAATATAATTTATTTTAATAAAAATAGGCACACAAATATTACTTGGCATATTTCAACTATTATGCGAGCAAAGCCGCGAGTTTTGCTTATATGTATATATAAATATATGTATTTAAAAAATAATAATTGGGAAGGGCGCGAAAATGAGTGACTTTCAATAATAATAATTTATAAAAGTAGTTTTAAAACTGAATGTTGTCTTTTAGAATGACTTTTACTGTTGATCTTTTACGCGGCTCAAAATTATTCATTAATCTAAATGGGAATAGCATGTAACTAAAAAATATTGATAAGTTTTATATTAAAAAAAAAAAAAAAAAAAAAAGAAATCCCATTGTCTGGTACTTACTAGCAGTAACCAGTAGTAACACTTACCACTTTTCAAAAGCAGCTTTTAAATGATTGAAATAATCCTATTAGAATAAGTAATAATTGGAAAATACTCTATTAAAATAAATAAAAATTGGGTCTTTTAAAGTCTTAACGGCGCAAGATTTTTTTAAATCGCCGAAGGAGAATGGCGGAAGACTTTCTGCACATTAAATCGAGTATATCATTCCCGCGTTGATATTACAATCACATCATCACAATGACAGCATTATAAAGACTCATCAAAGATCTAAATGCTTTAAAAAATCACTCAAGCTAAAAAACGTCTCTTTATAATGATCTTTATCATTATACATGTGAAAGATATTTATTAGATTTATTTATAAGACTCTTGAGGTAAAATGAACGCGTACTGGAAAAGAATGTGTGGGTGAAAATTGCTTCGTATAAAGAAAGTATTTTTTACATTTTTATAGCTTGTCTCTTTATTTTACTTTACATTGTTATTATTATTATTATTATTATTATGGTAAAAGACACTGCTATTATTTTTCAGCATTAACCCCCCCCACCCCTTTAAAAAAAAGTTAGCTTCGAAAAATCTCAGTTGAGAGAATCCATTGAATAGCTGTAGACATCTGTAGGCATATAGATGTGTCTATATACAGACACATGTAAATGATCAAGTTGAAACAGACAAAATTACCGCTATAGATAAATTTACACCAAAGCGAATGATCGTTATACACATATTTGCAATACGAGAGTTCCCATAGAAAATATGATGGGATCACAAAAACTATCGTTCTAGAGAGGTTAATTATTATACATACAATATACAGTTATACGTATATTTTGCTACATAAACAAAACTATAAAACACAAGTGTGCATATTTTAATAGCTTTTGACGAGTCGCATCTTCTACCAATCTGACACAGCGAGTGTTACAAAATTTAAAACTGAAATTAAAATCAATTGTTTACAGAAATAATTATCGAGCACTTGAAAAAAGTTTTGAGGGACATATTTTATAGTAATCTTTTAGAATAAATTATTGGTATGAATTCAAACTTCTGTATAATGGGGACAACCAATGTGAGAATGTTTTGAAACTGCTTGTACGTGACTATCCTCATAATCTGACCGTTTAAGTACATTAAAATGTGCTCTTCAAGAAATCAAAGAAATTGCGTCTTAACGTAAATAAATAAACAAACGAAATGAAAGTGTAAATGTAAGATGAAGTATTAATAAAATGTTAAAGATCAAATTCATATTTGCTATTCTGCGCAGAAAAATTGATACCCTTATTCTATTTAAACCTTGAATTTGTCTGTTGAGTTTTCAGATTTGGTTACTATGATTTAAACTATTTTATTAGCTACTGTAATTTAAAAGTCTTATTTTTTTCTATTAAAATCAGTGGTGTACAAAAGAAAAATCAATCGTCGTTTTAAGCTGCAGCTGCAGAGTTACTTAATGTTTCCGATCGGCGAAAAATTGCCGTATCCTTTATAATAAAACCGTTCTTGGACTATTTTTATATTGTGAAGGATAATCTATTATTGAAACATCACTCTGTGCTATTCATCTGAAATACATGTGTAAACGCTGCCCACTTTTAACTTAACCTTAGACTTATTGAACCAGACAGTTAAATAAGGATTATGGAAGATTCCTCATTAGTCACCACTGCCATAAAGTATGATATTTTGTATTTTTTTATTTTCTATATTCCCCTACAATTAATTAAAAAAGATGTCATAAATTACCTGGATTGTGTCAAATATGTTGAATAGAAACGTTTTGTTTAAACTGCAGTAATAAGACCACAAGATTACTCTTTTAAAAGAAAAAATCAATTTTACATTACAGTGATAATTCGGCTAACGAACGTTTTGGACAACGAAGATTTCTTTCGATGTTTTTCCGAATCCGCAACAGATTATAGATTCAGATAACGGGTGTTTTATTGATGTGGGTGCTTCATAACCCTGCCACGTTGCATTTAATTGAATAAGAAATCACATTTCCATTAATTTAGATTATGGCTCACGACCGTGATTCCGGAATAAATGTCGTTATTATGGAAAACCAAAAGTGTCTCGCCTCATAAGACATTTTTTTTAAAATTATTATTTATACGATTTCACAGCATTGTGTTAATAGTGAACTATTTAGAACAACAATATTGTGTTGTTAGTTATGTTTCGTATTTTTCGACAAATACTATTTTTGTTGAGAACCTCTCAAATAATTCGATACTCAATGTATTTGTTCCGGTTAATACTAACAATAATTTGAATAATTTATAAACAATGATATTGCTATTTTTGAAATGGTCTTTTTACTCTTTTTTTTTTCATTGAAATATTTTGTAATGTTTAATGTAAATGACATTCAATTTACAGGATGTTTCAAAAAGAAAGAGAAATTTTCAAAAATTTACTTCATACAAACCGTATAAGACAGAAACATATTCTGCCAATCACTTGAAGGTCTGCCATTGCCTAAACATCACAATCCTAGGATGATGGATAAGAAGCGACGGACAACAAGATTATGTTAACCCATTCGGGACCACAGGTGCTTATATACACCTTCAAAATAGTATACAGAAATTGTTTTAGCCGCCAGTAAAAAAGAAAAGTAATATTTGCTTTCTTTAATTAGAGCATTTTCGTGAGTATTTAAGTAAATGTAACTTAAAAAAAAAAAAAAAGTGGTGCCAACCGAAGAAAATTTGTGTAAAAGCCGCCGGTCCCGACTGGGTTAATCGGCTATGTTCTACCAAATCACCAGATCTAAACTTGCGATTTTATCTATGGGGGTACATTAAAGAAAAAAGTGTATGTAGCAACTATGTCTGTTAATTTTCAATATTTGCGAAATCAAATTGGAGAAGTATTGAATTCATTTAACTCACGCGAAAAAGAATGAGTTACGATTTTGATTTTTATGGCGCTAAAAGAAATATGTGTTCATGTTGAATTAATGTATGCTAATACATCATAGACCAAACTTTGGACATTTCAGTATCCAGTGATCTGCAGAATGTACTTCTGTCTTATAACCAAGTATATGCTAGACTTTTTTCATGATGTCCTGTTTCTGAGAAATTGTGAACTTTCCTTATATAAGTAAAAATTCTAATTCTAATCTTGTGAATCTAAAATTATCGTTATATTTAGGATCTTTTTTAGACATCTCTTTTTATAAAGTCCTTTATATTTGTTTAGCTAGATAATAAGTGTTTGGTGATTTTAGCTGTTCCGTGACAGATCTTGTTTTATTTTAAAAAGGATTAAATTTTTGAAGGATTTGGTTTGAAGAAGGAAAAATTTCGTGAAAGGTCTATTTTTAGGACAAAGCATTTTGTAAAGTACCTTGTTGTAAGATGAAAGCATTTAGAGTGTATTGAAAAATTTCGTGAAGGCCAAAATTCTTCTTAAAAATATCTTTGTATACAATTTGCATGGAATAAATCCGTGAAAATGATCTTTCTTTTTGAAACGCTCCGTACTCATTAGACAATTCAAGCGAATCGTTTGTGTTCTAACATGTAATTTTCCTTTGACAGACTCTCCTGTTTAGGCCTCATGTTGTTCGTCTTGGTGCGTGTGGTTTTTCTGTTCTCTTCTGTCCCTGTAACGTTTTCGGAAGATGTCTTTACAACAACTCCACTCAGCTGCGACAATGAGTCACTGCAAACACCCCCTCAACCACTGGCACGGAGGAAAAATTCTCACGAAAATTCAGCCCACCTGATCGGCTTGTTTGACGTCCATGAAGGGAACCGATGTCACCTGTTGCGACCAGGAGGAATGGAACAGGTGATGATGACAATCGCTGTCCTCGAAAACAGACTAATGAAATTCGAAGACAATGATACACAAATTGGTAAGAATTCTTTCCTTTCATGGGCACCGCCAAGAGTTAGGACCGTTCTAGCAGGGGCGCCATTTGGAGGGGGGGGGGGATATTTCAAAGTGTATCAGTCATCACAGATAAGACAGATAAGACTAAAAGGGAAAAAAATCCAGATACTGCACAAAAGCTAAAATACCTTATCAGATTTGATAAAATAAAAATATTAGCATTAAATAAACACTTAAAGAACATAAATTAATAATTATCAACGGCATTAAGTAAAGACTTGCCATTGCAACGATCTTCAAGTGAGATGGACTTATTTTTAAATATACTTTGGTAAATTTGAAAACTTTATGAAAGAATAAAACTGCATCAATTGCTTCTCAGCTTTGCACAAAAATTACCCCTCTCTCACCTCCTTCTGCCCAAGAAAGTTTTCAAATGGCGCCCCTGCGTTCCAGAGAGGTAGTCAGCGCCTTGTTACTGAAAAGGCGCTTCACTTCTAAAATTCTGAAAGAGCCCAAAACTTATCAAAACAGGAACTCTCTAAAATTCACCCTGTCAGCCTCATGCGCAAATAATTTTCTTTTCAAATTAGCAACTCATTTACAAATGAAAAAACGATGCATGGAATATTTTTCATAATAATCTAAATGTTCATAAAATCAGCTTCATGTTTACAGCATTGGATGAAAATAAATAAATAAATAAATAAATAAAACTGCAAATAAATTGCTACCTGCTAACTGCGATGCACATTTATGAATCAAATGTAAAATTTAGTCTTTTTACCGAACTTTAATTTTCATGCTAATTTTATGTAAAATTACTTTTGTATATTTTCTACATTATACATTTGACCATAGATATAAAGTTGCATACTTTTAAGCAATAAAAGCAAAAAGGAAAGAAAAAAGGATTCGGAGTCAAGAAGGTAATCTTAGAGGGGTAAGCACATTAAAAGATTCTTATGACGGGAATCATTCCGCATGGTTTATATATTTATTATTCATATTACATGGTTCAACATGGTTTATATATTTTACTATGTTAAAAAAAAAAATCATAAAATTTCAGAGATCTGAGTTAATTACCTTCTTTCCATTACCCCTCGCGTAAAACCTCTAAAGGGCACTGGAGGTCCATTGCACCTTCCTCAGTTTTGTTAATTTAACTACATTTTCTTCTTTATTCTTAGGAAATATCGGAAAATATATCCTTTCCAAGTGATTTAAAATAATTAAGCATTAAAAGGAAGAAAGAAAAGAGTCTAGAGCTGGCGAATTTTGGAAAAAAGCGTTTCTGAAATTGATTTCCAAGTTTAAAAGGTCTCGGAAAATCCTGGCTTTTAAAGCGGCAATCACTCTCAAAACACATTAAAAAAAAAAAAAAAAAAAATATATATATATATATATATACTATTTAATGGAGTAGATATACATGAAATAAGCTAACTTAAACATTTTGTGCTAAAACCCGTCGTGCAAGAAAATATTTAATTCTGTTTTTTCACTGTGTTTGAAAATTATCTAAAACTCCTGACGGAAAAAAAAAAAAAGAGAAGAAAGAAGAAAGACATGTTTCATTTCTGAAATTTATAATATTTCTTAACTGGTACATTTCAATTATGTTTTACTTTTTATAATTTTTATAATTTTTTTACTTTTTATTTTTTTACTTTTTTGTTTTACTTTTTATAATTTTTTTTTTTAATTCGGGAATTTAACCGCTCCCCACTAAATAAAATAAAATAAAATAAAATGAAATAAAATAAAATAAAATAAAATAAAATAAAATAAAATAAAACGACTTGTTTCCCGCTTATATTATCAGGCACACCTGTTTCAAAATCTTGCCTCTCCTGGGATTTCTTTCTGACGGCAACCATATTTTCTTTGTTCCGAATTTGCCGCTCATTTAAGGGAAAAAAACCACTTTCATAATCTTTAAGATTATTTAAAAAGAAAAAAAAAACATCTTCTTTTGAATGGAGTAAAATGAAGGGAAATGTTAAACAATAGTAAGATGCTGCTCTGCCGCCACTGCACGAATAAATGTAGGAAATATGGTTTTAATATTTTTATTATTGATTTAATTTCTATTTTCTGGGAAATGTGACCCAAAATTTTGGCACACGGAAAGAAACCTCAAAACCTTTAAGGCGTATTAGGGGAATCTAATCTTTCAGTGAAACTCGCTTGGTAAATTGGGCACGCATTACAATACTGTATGGAAGCAGTTGAACGTTTCGCGCAGTAATATGTAATTTTTTGGAATTTTTTTCATGGAACCAACAGTCATTTTAATGGTTTTAATAGAGTAGGGGTTGTTCAATCAATAGCAGTGTCCCAATATAGGGCGTAGGAAAGGAAGGGGCTCGACTCAAGCTCTCCCCATTCGAATGAAAACACCTTTTTTAAAAAGTCACATGAGCTATCTTTAAACTGAACAAAAAAAGATAGAAAAAAAAAATTGTTTGCAAAACTTTAATAAAAGTGGTCAAAAATGTTTTTTCAAAGAACAGATGTTAAGGAAATTTCCATTTTTTATTATTCTTTTAAACCTATGAAAAAGAAAAAAAAAATCTAAAAAAAATTTATCAACTCAAAAATATTTTTCAGTTAAAGTTTTAAAACTTTTTCAAGGAATGATTGACGATAATGATTAAATATTAAAATGATGTCATTTCTGTCTTGTAATATTATCTCGTGTGCCTGAGGGAACAAAGAAGATAAAATTTTATACATTTTCTTTGTTTCTCTTTTTACTATCAGTTAAAAAAAGGGCCTTCGCCGACCAATGATCGAATCAGCGCAGAAAATTATCTTGAAATATTTTTAAATAAGATTTAATACCATCCTAAGAGCAATGAAAATTACATTTTAAAGTCAAAACCAATATGAAATTTTCTTTTAAAAATGTATTTGTGCGATATTGTAGATTATAATTAATTAATTAATAGTATAAATGTATTGACATGTATTTACACACGCAAAAGCATATTATGCAAATTATGGAGCTACATACTTTGCTAGACATTCAAATTTAATTTGATAAATATAACATATTGCATCAATGTACTATTAAGCATGTTAAATGTAATAAAAATGTAAAAAAAAAAAAAAAAAAAGAAGATTTCTTCTTAAAATAAAATAGTTACGGATGCTAAAATTCATCTTAATAACATAAAATTACATAACTTATTCATTACTTAAAATATGATTAAAAAATTTAAAAAATGTTAAAAATCGAGTACTTTCGGCTAATAATTAGCCACAATAAGAATTTAAAATGTAAACAGTTGTTACGAAAGCAAATTACGAACGCTGCTGCAGCGTTCGTAACAAGTGTTTAAATTTAAAATTCTGATTATGGCTAATTATTAGTCGAAAGTACTCGATATTTAACATATTTTTAATTGTTTAATCATATTTTGAATAATTAATCATTTATGTAATTTTATATTACGATTTCCTCTTTTTATGAATATTTTTTCTAATTCTTAGATAATATTAAAGAAAATTAGAACTAAATTTATATCAATACGAAGTAAATTTTCAGTTCAAGTTTCAAAAACTTTTATTTCTTCTTGCAAGGAATCTTTTAAAAACCCTTTCATGAAAGAAATAGTTAAAGATATCGATTTAAGACTACAACAGCGTCATTTATTTTCTCGTGTGATATCATCTCGTGTGTCTGCGAGAACAAAGAAGATAAAACATAACAATTTTTTTTTCTTTCCATCTTTCCTACCAATTTTAAAAATATGTTTTTGCCAGTGCGGAAAATATCTTGAAATAATTTTGTTACAATTTAATAAAACCCTGAAAAACTAAAGGAAATTATACTTTAAAGGGGGGGGGGGGGGGGTCTATGTGAGATTTTGTTTTAACTTCGAATTTATGAAAAATCTTTGAATTATAAACGAGTAATACATATGAGTAATTCATTAATATTTATCGGTGACTTACACTGATTTCTGGAAATTGCCATATTTTCCTCAAATACGATAAAATTTTGTAAAATTTTAGTTTTTTTTTTTTTTCTTTTTAAATCTGCTACCATTTTTTTTTTTTTTTTAAAGGAAAGTAAAATGTCCAAAATGGTTTTTCGAAGAATAGATCTTTAAACAAAATTTCTTTTTTATAATTCTTTTAAATCTTAAAAAATAAAATAAAACTAGTCGGATGTGCCAACCCCAAAACTCTCTCCTTTTTCCTGCATATTTCAAAAAGTTGTTCCACATGTTAATCCTTCAGTGTTATTACTTCAATACCACACTAACTTTGATTTTCATCTTAAGTGTTGGCTTCAGTTTACTAATCGGAGAAAAATAAGTTTGTCTCAATCATAATATATAATAAACAATTAAATTAAAAAAATCAAAAAACTCGACTGTGTAGAAAGCGAACTAATTAATTATTTCTCATCAATGTGAAACATTTTTTTTTCAATTCCTACTATTAGCTCACACTCTCGCTATATATATCTTGTTCAAATTTTCAATCGTTAATAAAATACTTATTATTCATCCAATCAAGCTGAAATAAATTTTTTAAAACTTGTAGTGGATGACACTTGATGTTAATCCAGTTTTTTTCAAATATTAATTCATTAATTAAATTAAATTAATTAATTTTCAATAATCGAGAGCCCTCTTCTTGATCAAGGTATTTTAAGACCGAGAGAGACCTCTTCTTGATCAAGGCATTTTAAGCGCCACTCCAGAGGAAAGAAGAATGGGAGAAAAAAAAAATCTCTTGACCTAAGTAGGAATTGACTTAAAATACTTTTTATATATTACTTGTTTATATTACTTACCTATTTTTTTTATTTACTTGTATTGATGACTTTTAAGTTGTGTTTAATTGTTAGTTTCTATCTATAAACACTGTTTTGATGAGGTCATAGATGTCTATGATGGTTAGAGTTGCAGTCAAGCTAGAATCCTACCTTCACAACTTCCAGGTTGTATAATATTTTAACGGAGCTTCTGACTGTAAAATAGTCAATGAAACATCGTCTTCATTTTGAAAGACCTATCCAATGATAGGCCACTCAATAGGGTGCGTAAATTTTTTTTCGTCTCTACCGCCATTATGTATTTTATGGCCGCCATTTTGAATTTATAAAAACAAAACCTAGTCTATAACCATTGGGCCGTTAAGACGAATCGATAGAGACCTCATTCATTAAAATCCATCCAGCCGTTGGGATATTTCAAGGGTATAAAGAAATCCACTTACACAGATACGCGTGGAACACATAACCCTTCTTTTCATTCGGGTAATAACATCAATATTTTTCATTATTCTGTTGTAAATCAGCTGCTTGAGAGTCGCCGGATAATCTGGATGCGAATTGCTCGTCGCTGCATGAAGAGCCAATGTACAACAGAATTATGAAAAATCGAGAAAATCGCTATTACTGCTCTCCCTTCCGGCGGATTGTTCCCAAATTCACGTGGGACTTGCTAGCCATAGTCAAAATCATGCACATGGAATTTGGTTCAATTCTATGCATAGCTTCATACATTTTTCGATTATAAAATATTAAAAATGGCACAAAAATCGCTATTGCAGAGTCCCCTTTCCCGGAATATTTCCAAATTCAAGAGGAACCTGCTGGCCATAGCCAAAAGCATACACAAATAAAGTGGTTCAATTTCTATGCATAACTTCGTCTATTTTTCAATGGCACAAATATCGCTATTACAGTGCTCCCTGCCTGCGGAATATTTCTAAATTCAAGGAGGACCTGCTGGCCACAGCCAAAAACTTACACAAAAAATTTGGTTCAATTCTATGCATAACTGCATACACTTTTTGATGGTACAAAACGGACATACGAACACACGGACAGACAGACATTTTGTGTTAACATGTTTTTCGGGATCTTTGACTCCTAAAACAATCCGTCGAAAACCGGAAGTCGTAAAAATTTTCTAAATCACTGAAATTAAAATAGGTTTCAAACTTTAAATAAGTGAGATACTTTTAATATGCTTTTAGACAATGAGATTATTATTATTAATATCATTATATTTATTATTATTATTATTATTATTATTATTATTATCATCACTATTATTATTATCATTATCGTCTAGCTGCAACTCCGTCGAAAACCGGATGTCGCAAAAATTCTCGATTACAATACTTTCTTCTTTAGAAAGAATATAGTAAAAAGAAACTTTCATCGTTTTAAAATACACTTTCAGTACAAATTTCTGAAATGATTTTCTCACTTGCAACGTTTCTTAAGTCTTTTCGTGCAAATAATGGATGAAAATATCGATTAAATGGTAAAATAATGTCGTTTCTTTTATCGAGGAATACAATCTCACGTTTCTACGAGAACAAGATCAAACACAATATACTTTCTTTGTTTCCCTCTTTACTAATCACTTAAAAAATATGTTTTCGTCGGCAAATAATCGAACTATTGCCAAAAAATGGCTTGAAATAATTTCGTTATAATTTAATAAAATGCCGAACAACAAAGGAGTATACATATATTTTAATGTAAAAATAGTCTTAAATTTTACTTTAAAAATGCATTTATCCAAAACTGTGGATTATTATTAGAGATCGGCCGAAAATTGGATTTCGTTTTCGGCCCAAAATCTGAGTTCCACTGAAAATTCGTTTCGGCGAAAATGCTGCCGAAAACTCAGCCGGACCAAAACTATCTGTAATCCATAAATCCAGTTTCTCCCTTAGGAAATTTTCAATATTAATCTTTGGTTTAAGCTGTTTCGGCTCAAATAACAGATTCTTTATTTATTGCTATGAGCTTTGCTATTTACAATTATCAGTCATCAGCGACTCAAGACGTGAGTGCAAATTATAAAGCAAGCAATGCATATATGACTAAAGTTTGAAGTCGCTTTTCCCGTGCTGATTAAAATCTGCAGACTTAACCGTAATAGAAAATTTTTAGTTTGAAAGCGCAAGGTGTTTCGAATACTCCTTGAAAGTGTTCCAGTATAACAGATGATCAAATAGAAAAATCATTATAAAAGATAAATCGAGGTATGTATACGTAAAACATTTTTTAATTAGATAAAATTCGTATATTTAGAAAATAATTCTGCGTCGTTGATGAATTAATTACATTTTATTTAACATAAAAAAAATGAAAAAAAAATTGGTCAGAGGCACAGAGAGGCAATTTGGGTAACGTATAATTAATTAATAATCATGTATAGTTAATAAAGACGTATAATTAATTAATTGTTACGTATATTTATGTATGTATTAATTACTTAAAAATTTTTTGGGGCATTTTCTTTCTCGCTTTTGGCCGAAAATAGGAAGATTACCAAAATTCGGTTTCGATTTCTGTCTTAAAAACCTTGTTTAAGTCGATCCTTAATTATAATGTAGGATTACTGTAAATTATGGAGATATACACTCGGCTATATCTTCTGGTTTAATTTTTAAAAGCAATTTATAATTATGTGTTACAAAGAAATATAATATATTTTTTTTATTATTCTGCTAACATTTATTGTTGATAACGCGAGTCTATTGCAATTTCATAATAGTTCCCCCCAATTTCCTAAAATTGTAGAAAAACATGTTTTATTTTAATCTTTTTCCAGGTGTTTATAAACTTGTAATAAATAAGTCGAAAAGGATTTTTCAAATGAGAGATTTCAAGAAAAATTACCTTTTCTATAATATAAGCTTTTTACTTAAAAAAAAAAAAAAAACTAAACGTTTACCATTTCTGAATACATTTTCACTTCAAGTTTCAATAACGTTTTTCTTTTTTGCAAATACGCTTTTTTTTTCATCTTTTCGTGTAAAGAAAGTACGAAAATATTGATTAAATGTTAAAGGACTTTCATTTGTTTTATCATGGAATATCATCTCGTGTGTCTGTGGAAACAAAGAAGATAAAATTTAATATTCGTTATTTCGTACGTTGAGCTCTTTATCATTTAAAAAATGTATTTTCGCCTCTAAATAATCAAACTATCAGAAATAGATATCCTTAAATATAGCCTTTTGAGAATTTAATAAAAACTTACAAAACAAGGAAAATTCTATTTTAAAGCAAAAGTGTAAAAATAAATATAAGAATTCGCTTTAAAAGTACATTTATCCAAACTCGTGGAGTATTGCGAGTTATACAAACTGTGTAGGCATATATTTGACAAGAAATTGGAGTGTAATTTATATATAATTTTATAATTACGTGCTACTAAGGAAAGAAATATGAGTTTATTATTTTTTCAATATTTATTGGAGACTAGACTAATTTGTTTAATTGCATACCCTTCCTACTAAAATTTTAGAAGTTTTTTTTTTTTTTTTTTTTTTTTTTTTCGTTGGCCACCAAATTTTTAAAATATCAAAGTAGTTTAAGAAATATTCCGCTTTTGATGAGCAATTCCTTTACATATAAAAAGTAAAAGTAAACTAAACTTAAATTTTTATCAACTTGAAGTATATTTGCTGTTCAATTATCATAAACTTTTTTCTTTCGTGTAAAAACTTTTTTGTCTGTGTGTAGTAGTACTTACTACGAGGTCCGCTGGCCACACGCGGTCCCAAAAGTTGCTCACATAGTTAAAAAATGTATAAATCTGTATGAATGCAGAATAGGAAAAAACACTTGGATGTGTCAATCCCAAATCTTTCTTCTATCTCTTACATCTGAATATTGCAAAAAGTACTTACAAATGTTAATATTTCAATATTATTAGTTCAATACTATGCCAACTTTAACTTTCATCTTGAATTTCTGCTTCAGCCAATTAACTGGAGTAAAAACGAGTTAATCTCGATCATGATATTTAATAAAATCAATATTTATCGTTATTCTGTTGTACGTCAGCTGTTTGCGAATAGCCAGCTTAGCAGGATGCGAAGTTCTCGTCGCTGCACGAGGTGCATTGGGGTACAACAAAACTGCGAAAAATCGAGAAAATTACATCAAAATCGCTATTACAGATCGCCCTTCCGGCGGAATATTTTCCAATTCAAGAAGTATCTGCTTACCATAGCCAAAAACATATATAGGAATTTTTTTTCAATTCTATGCATAACTTCATGCGCTTTTCGATGGTACAATAATAAAATTTGCACAAAAATCATTTTTACAGCGCTCCTTTTCGGCGGAATATTTTCACATTCCAGGGGTACCTGCTTTCCATAGCCAAAAATATATACATGAAATTTGGTTCAGTTCTATGCATAACTTCATACACTTTTCGATAGTACAAAGGCGACACAGTGATTGACAGACAGACATTTTGTATGAACATGTTTTCTGGGGTCTCTGACCCCTAAAACGTGCAAATTCGTCGAAAACCAGAAGTCGAAAAAAATTTCGATTACAATACTTTCTTCTATTATAGACAAAATCCTCCTATATATATAAAAAAAATTTTGATTTGGAATTGGACCAATGAAAATCTGCGTAGATATTCCCGGTAGATCGGCATCCAATTTGAATGCTTAAGCATGGCCTTTCTTCGTTAATATTAAAAAAACTGTTGCATACAAAAATATGAAAATCGGTGGTATTATAGAGAAATCTTTGATAAACACGCTGATGTAGACAGTTTTCAAATCGAAGAATTATTTTAAGAGATATTTAATGCTAAAGTTGGACAAAATCGTTCCATTAAAAAAGTTTTATTAGAGCAAAAACTATATATGAGAATTTAATCATTTGTAGATCATTTTATACGTTATAAGTTCCCGGTGTGCAGATTGCATTTATTTTTTTTTATTTGACTCATTTTTTGAGGTTTTATTTCTATTTTTAAATTCAAATTTTCAGCATTTCGAGAGATATTTTTTACTTATTTTAGAAAATGTTATTAATTCAAACTGTTGCCAACTGTACAAACAGCGCAAACAATAATGTTTACTTCAAATTAAAAATTTATTTACACGTGACTATTATAAACATTAAAAAAACTTTAAAATTAGAATTAAATGATTACATGTTAAAAGCAGGAAAATTACGTCATAAGAACCATATTTACACTTGAATTTTAAAAGAGAAACAAAATGCTAAAATAAAATAATCATTATTATGCGTTAAAACTTGTAAATTGAGGAAATTACGTCATATTTAAAACGGCCATAAAATATGGCAAAACTATTTAAGTTAAAAAATATATTTGCGCGAGATATTTTGAGATAATCTTTTCAACTATTATCGTGAATTCGAAGACAGCGCAAATAAAACTTCCTTCTAACAGCAAAAGTATTTTCACGTGAATATTAATCCTTCTCTCTCTCTCTCTCTCTCTCTCTCTATATATATATATATATATATATATATATATATATATATATATATAAAAGTTTTGATTTGGAAATGGATCAATGAAAATCTGCTTAGATATTCCCGTTAGATCGGCATTTAATTTGAATGCTTAAGCATGGCCTTTCTTCGTTAATATTAAAAACACTGTTGCATACAAAAATATGAAAATCGGTGGTATTATAGTGAAATGTTTGATAACCACGCTGATGCAGACAGTTTTCAAATCGAAAAATCATTTTAAGAGAAATTTAATGCTAAAGTTGGACAAAATCGTTCCATTAAGTAAGTATTATTGGAGCAAAAACTATACATGAGAATTTAATAATTTTCAGATCATTTTATACGTTACAAGTTCCCGGTGTGCAGATTGCATTTATTTTTTTTAATTTGACTCATTTTTTGAGGTTTTATTTCTATTTTAAATTCAAATGTTCAGAATTTCGAGAAATATTTTTTATATATTTTAGAAAATGTTATTAATTTAAACTGTTGCCAATTGTATAAACAGCGCAAACAATAATGTTTACTTCAAATTAAAAATTTATTTACACGTGGCTATTATAAACAAAAAAAAAACTTTTAAATTAGAATTAAATGATTATATGTTAAAAGCAGGAAAATTACGTCATAAGAACCATATTTACACTTGAATTTTAAAAGAGAAACAAAATGCTAAAATAAAATAATCATTATTATGCGTTAAAACTTGTAAATGGAGGAAATTACGTCATATTTAAAATGGCCAAAAAATATGGCAAAACTATTTAAAATAAAAAATATATTTGCGCGAGATATTTTGAGGTAATATTTTCAACTATTATCGTGAATTCGAAGACAGTGCAAATAATATTTCCTTCTAACAACAAAAGTATTTTCACGTGAATTTTAATAAGAGAAATAAAACTTTGGTGTAAATTACGTCAGATTTAAAACGATACATTTAAAATGAATTATTTAAAAGAACTATCTTATAGCGCTGTTAAAAAATACCGGGAGACAATGACACTACTTAATTCATATTACATTAGCTTATTTTCATGATTAACTTTTTTTAAAAATTAAATACGAAAACAGCCATTGTATCTCTTAACAGCAGCAGATTTGGTCTTAAAAATTCCCAATTCAAGGTAAACGATGGAAACTCTTTTACAGAGATGGATACTGATTTTTTAAATTTTAATTCAATATTTTTAAAGCCGATCAAATTAGCGTGCTTTTTGGATTTTGGTGTGCCTGAACGGGGGTTGATGAGCGTAGCTCGTAGGGGGCAGAGCCCCCTAGTAAAGTAAAAAAAAATAATAATGGTATTTTAAAAAATGAAGATACTGCGCTCTTCTTATGATGATTTCATTTGTGTAACTTCGAAGCAATTTGAGTATTTTTTATCGAAATATTTATGTATTCCATATTAAGGGGACCGGGAAAGCCCTATCTCCGCTATGTTAAATTCATCAACTGTATGTACAGTCGTGGGAAAAAAAAGTAAACACCCCCTGCTAACTTCTCAACAAATTATTGTAGACGAAAGTTACTGGTACTGAACGATTGGAAATAAAGCCTACTTTTAAATGACGTATATAAAATTTGGTTTGGGTGGCATCTACATATTAAAACGAATCCAAACTTCATTTTTTTCAATGGCAATACCCAATTTTAACGAAATATTCCAAATCTTTCGTTCAAACTATGCCTAGACACCAAATTTCAAATCATTTGAATGATAAGTTTTTTAATTATAAACATTCAAAATTTAGTGCTTCTAATGTTAAATTACATTTTCCTATTCTTACTTATAACTCCTGAAATTATGCTCCTAATGTGCTATTTTTTTGTGTAGCAATAATACTAATATACCCAAACATAAATACGTTGAATTTGCAATTTTTATAATTTTATGATATGAATTATGAAATTAATATTCGAAAAAATTATGAATTGAAACCTACAATTTTTTTGATGGATTCAGATTTATTAAGTCCTGCTTAATGGAAATCCCAAATTTCACATTTTTCTTCCAAGTAGTTTTCAAATTATGCTTAAAAACCGAAAAAATGATCGTTTAAGGGGCTATCTATGATAGAAGTGACTACATATTTTGAAATTTCTTATGCTATCCTGTAATCTAGCATGCTTCATTGACTACATGAGCGGTGCTTAAGGTGCCCTCATCAAGAAGGAGGCTCTCTCAGTTAACAATGGAGTACCGAACTTCAATTTGGATATAGCCCTTAAAATACGCTTGTTTAAAAAAAAATTAATTTCGCCGAAACTTATGCTACGAATTGCATAAAAATTTGTTTTTACACTAATTGAAGGGTGTAGAGTTCATTTATGCTGTCAGAATTGTGTACTGCTATTGAAAAAAACAAAGTTATGATTCGTTTTAATATGTAGATGCCCCGCCCCCCCCCCTAAGCAAATTTTATATACATCATTTAAAAGTAGACTTTATTTACAATCGTTCAGTACCAGTCTCTTTCTTTTACGATAATTTGTTGAGGAGTTAGTAGGAGGTGTTTACTTTTTTTTTCCACGACTGTACCTTTCTCTCAGAAATGATGAAAGATAGAGGTCTAGATTTTTTAGAGTAGTTAAAATAACATGATTTATATATTTTAACAGGCCATTTTCTTTCTCAGTGAAACTCAAAATTAATAATTAATTATTTATTGAAAGTCATTTTTAAATTAGCATTTTTGGTAAGATTTCACTGGCTAAAATAAATAATTCTCAACAAATCATTAAATCCCTGTGTTAAAGTATACAATATATCATAAGTATTAAATAAAAGTCTGAGTTCTTAAGTTTAATAAATATTGAAAAAAAAGGAACATAAACATGAAAAATCCAAGTTTTCAGAAAAAGTCAATTAAAGATTTAAATGGCGATTAAGCTGTGAAATACTCTTAGAAAGAATGATTAATTTAAACACTTATTTCTTTATATATAAACATGTGTGACACATCGTTGGAAAGAAATGTTTAAACTATTTAATGATATAAAAAAGTAAAAATCTATTTTTTAGTTGAATTTCCCGGTCCCCTTAAATAGTGTATATTTGATAATGAAAATGTAAATGAAACGATAACACATTCAAGGATGTATTCATAATATTGAAATACCTTATGTAGGGATGCACAACCTGTGGCCCGTGGGACAAAAGTGGCCCGCGATGGATTAACGTGTGGCCCGCGAACTTCGTCAATTTATAACTTGAAAAAACTGCAATTTTTGCTCATAGATCGCAGGAAACAATCGTAAATTTCGTCAATTTACCGCGGGAAAATTGAAAATTTCACTAGTCAGATAAGAATCGTGAATTTCGTTATTCGGAATTTCGGACGAAGAAGAATCGCTAATTTTGTTGATCGGGTGCGGAAAAATAGCGAATTTTGCGGATGAGGAGAGGAAAATCGCAAATTTCGTTGATCGGGCATTGTAAATTCGCGAATTTTGTCGTTCAGGTGCGGAAAAAATCGCAATTTTTTTGCAATCGCAAAACCCCCAAATTCCCGAGTTTTGTCGATCGGGTTGGGAAAAATCACGAATTTCGTTCATCGGGTGCGGAAAAATAGCGAATTTTATCGATCTGATGCTAAAAAATCGCAAATTTTGTTGATCGGGCGCGGAAAAATTGCAAATTTTGTTTATCGGCTGTGAAAAAATCGTGACATTCGTCAGTAACGAGAAAAAAATCTCGAATTTCGTCAATTTACCGCGGAAGAATTTGCTAATTTCGTCAGTTAATTAAGGTTCGTGAATTTCGTCGAACGGGAGCGGGAAAATCGCGAATTTTGCAGATTAGGAGCGGAAGAATCTCAAATTTTGTTGATCGGGCGCGGAAAAATTGCAAATTTTGTTTATCGGCTGTGAAAAAATCGTGACATTCGTCAGTAACGAGAAAAAAATCTCGAATTTCGTCAATTTACCGCGGAAGAATTTGCTAATTTCGTCAGTTAATTAAGGTTCGTGAATTTCGTCGAACGGGAGCGGGAAAATCGCGAATTTTGCAGATTAGGAGCGGAAGAATCTCAAATTTTGTTACCCGCCTGTGAAAAAATCGCGTGTTTCGTCTGTTTATCGGGAGAAAAAAATCGCGAATTTCGTAAATTTGCCGCGGAAAAAAATTGCAAATTTCTTCAGAGTCTGTTAAGAATCGCAAATTTCGTTGATTGGGCGCGAAAAAATCACAAATTTCGTCGATCGGGCACGGAAAATGTGCGAGTTTTGTCAATTAAGGTCCGAAAAGTCGCGTATTTCGTTCGTCGGGCGTGAAAAACTCGCGAATTTTGTAGATCAGGCGCGGAAAATCGAAAATTTCGTTGATCGGCTGCGGAAAAATCGTGAGTTTAGTCAGTTTATCGCGAGAAAAAAATCGCGAATTTTGTCAATTGGCCGCGGCAAAAAATTGCAGATTTCGTCAGAATTAATTAAGAATCGCGAATTTCTTTTCCAGTCGCGGGAAAAGAGCAAATTTCGTCGATGAGGAGCGGAAAAATCGTAAGCTTCATCGATCGGGCACGGAAAAATCGCGAATTTTGTTGATCGGACGCGAGAAAATCGCAAATTTCGTTGATCAGACGCGGAAAAATCTCAAATTTCGTTGATTGGCTCCTTCTCCCCCCTTCGTTCATAAAGTTCAAATATTTTTCGGCTCTAGTCACTTTCATACCTATGTTTGGTTTTTAGCTCTTTTAATAAAACAAAATAACTCCCCCAAACAAAGTCAAGGAATATTATCACTCTTTGAAAATAATCCTTGCTATATCTCTGTTATATATAAAAACGTAAATTGTTAATATATCCTTGCCGGCTGAATTGGATATATTGACTGGGTAGGGGAACCTAGAGGGCTAAATCCCCCCCCCCCCTCTGAAACCATATTTTTCATCAGATTATAGGTCACAGATCACCTCCCCGAAATAGAATTCTCTCCGTGTTACTGATGTGGCCCTCGACAACCCAGACATTTTTGTAAGTGGCCCTTCTGTTAAAAAGGTTGTGCACCCCTACCTTATAGTTACTGAATTTGTTTAAAAAGTCGTAAACTGGTCTTTCTCAAAGATTGAATCATTCTTTGAAAGCAATTGGAATTTAGCTAATTCATTTTAATGACTTTTTTTAAAACTAGGTTTTGACATCTATGATACCTGCTCTAGTTCCTCAGCGTCTCTCCATAATCTAGTATATGCCCTCATGGATGCTAAACATTTGCTGCCAAGCTGCAGAAGCCGATGGTATGTAGGTGAGTACATACAGCGTATGCATTACTTCATTCAGAATAGGAGTATAAAGATGAGTATTTACCCCCAATCAACTTCTCGAATAAAATTGAATATTAGCATTTTGCTTTATTTTAGATGTCTGATAATTTACAATTATTATATTTTATACATAATAATAGAATAAAAAAAATATGTACAGTCGTGGAAAAAAAGAGTAAACACCCCTTACTAACTCTACAAAAAATTATCGTAGAAGAAAGTTACTGGTACCACACGATTGGTAATAAAGTCTACTTTTAAATGATGTATATAAAATTTGCTTAGGGGGCTATCTACATATTAAAACGAACCATAACTTTGTTTTTTTCAATAGCAGTATACAATTCTGACAGCATAAATGAACTCTACACCCTTCAATTAGCATAAAAACAAATTTTTATGTAATTCCGAGAAAATAATTATTATAAAACGAGCGTATTTTAGGGTCTGTATCCAAATTGAAGTTTGGTACTCGATTGTTGACCGAGAGACCTTCTTCTTGAACAAGGCATCTTAAGCGCCACTGAAGCAGTCATTAAAGACTGCTAGATTACAGGATAGCATAAGAAATTTCAAATATCTAGTCACTTCTATCATAGACGGCCCCTTAAATCTTCATTTTCCCGTTTTTTAAGAATAATTTGAAAACTACTTGGAAGAAAAATGTGAAATTTTGGATTTCCATAAAACAGGACTTAATAAATCTAAATCCATCAAAAAAATTGTAGGTTGCAATTCATAATTTTTTCGAATACTAATTTCATAATTCATAATTGATATCATAAAATTATAAAAATTTCAAATTCAACGCATTTATATTTGGGTATTTTAGTATTATTGCTAAACAAAAAAATTAGCACATTAGGAGTGTAATTTCAGGAGATATTAATAAAAATATGAAAATGTAATTTAACATTAGAAGCACTAAATTTTGAATGTTTATAATTCAAAAACTTATCATTCAAATGACTTAAAATTTGGTGTCTAGGCATAGTTTGAACCGAAGATTCGAAATATCTTGTTAAAATTGGGTATTGCTATTGAAAAAAAAAGAACTTTTGGTTCATTTTACTATGTAGATGGCCCTCTAAGCAAATTTTATATATATCATTTAAAAGTAGACTTTATTTCCAATCGTTCGGTACCAGTAACTTTCTTCTACGATAATTTGTTGAGGAGTTAGTATAGGGTGTTTACTTTTTTTTTTCCACGACTGTATGTAATAAAATTACAGTGGTTTGTCGCTTAATACAGAATTGCTAACAATTACGAATTTTCATAATTGACAGAGTTTATTTCCCGTGGAATTAATTATAAGCATTTTTATTTTACTTTGAACTCGTAAAATCTGACCATCTTAGATTAATGACAAAAATACTGAAAAATTTGAGAGTGATATTGAAAATAAAATTCTTAATATTTGAAGAAATATCAGAGGTTGGCGGCATTTTTAATGTGATGGAACTTGTTCGTTTGATCCGGCAATTTGAAATGAGCCAATCGCAATCACTCTGTATTACTTAATAAAAGAAATTTAAATGATAAGAGTTAATAGAACTTCAAATTATTTTCGCCATTAGTAATTCTTCATTTATGTAAGAGTTAATATCAATTCATTTAAATATTCCATGTTCAAAACGCAATAGTATAGATGTACGGGTGTTTAAAAAATAAGGACCTGATGAAAATGACCATAACTTCATTGTTAAAAATGATTAAAAGAAACGCTACAAACATAACACAGAAGGAAGCTCAAAGTTTTTTTTTTTTTTTTTTTTTTTTTTTTTCTTTTTTTTTTTTTTAATTTATAACTGTTCTAAGTAGTTTCTATTAATCACGCCCAGTGATAGTCCATTTCACACAAGATGCAGTGAATGCATTGTGCATGACTCCTTATGACTGCTTCTTATGGGTATTCTTATGGGTATGCCTTCTTTGCCTAGAACAGTGAACGAACCTAAAATAAAAAGGTGCGGATAGAGGATGGACTGGCGTTAGTGGCAATACGAAGATGTAACCATGCCTGAAACACCTGCTCCAGGAAAAATTTATTTGTAGAAGATCAACCGCAGAAAACATCCAAGCGATAGCCTATTTCACACTAGAAATAGCGAATGCATTGTGCATGACTCCTTGTGACTGCTTCTTATGGGTATATATGCCTTCTTTGCCTATAACAGTCAACGAACGGAAGGTGCGGGTAGAGAATGCACTGACATTAGTGTTAAGGGGGTCCGGGACACAAAAATCTTCAAATTTTCAATTCTTTTTTTTATTATTATTGGATTAAAAATTTCTCTGCCGTTTTCTGCTTAAAATGATGTTTAAATCATGTTTCTATCTTAATTAGAACAGGAAATATTAATTTTTTCGTTTTGGTTTGTTTTCAAACTCTGCCTTTCAAGCTATGGTTGTCAAGCAAACGAGTTCTTGAGAAATTGCGTTTTTCTTCATGATAGGTTTTTCACCATTTCTCATATTTAAATTCTTATAACTCGAGAACCGTTAAAGATACAGGGTTTAAACTCGGAACACATCTTTTTCAATTATTTTATTTTGCTTTTGAGCCAGCATATTTGAAAAAAATATTTACTTTTGAAAATATGATTTTTTTTTTAAAAAGTTACACCACTTTTTTTGTAATTTTTTCATTAAATATTTTTAATTTTTTTAAAAATTAATATTTTTTAAAATGCTGGCTCTAAATTAAAAAATATATATTTCTGTTTATTTAAATGAAAAACAATTTAAATTCTACAAATAATATTTCGAGTTATAACGATTTTAAGTTATACAACTTTTTTCATAAATTTTAAATTAAAATTTTTTTTTAAAAAAGCTATGAGAAGTTTTATCATTTGATTTTGTTTACAAATGATATGGTTAACCATCACAAAAAAATTCAAAACTTTAACTCAATAAATAAAAAAAATTTGAAAATGTGTCCCGGACCCCCTTAATACGAAGATGTAATCATACCTGAAACACCTGCTCCAGGGAAAATTTACTTGCAGAAGATCAACCGCAGAAAACACCCAAGTGATAGCCCATTTCACACTAGAAATACATAGGCGTAACCAAGGGGGGTGCCCTGGATGCTCGGGCACCCCCCCCCCCCCCGTTTGCGCAGACTCAAGCACAATTATTTAAAAAAAATCGAAATCTACAAAAGGAAAAAGAGAAAGTGAAAGCAGAGTTTAATTAGTTTAGCAAATTAGCTTAGTTCAGAAAACTAACAGTCTAAATTTTGAAATGTGATAAAAAAAAGAAACCCACGTCATTTTTTTCTTTCTTTCTTTTTTTCAGAAAATTTTGTTATTTTTTTTTAAAACTAGAATATTTACAAGAACCTGTATTAGTCATATCAAGTCAAAAAGGTGGCTTTATAATCCCACTTTGACGTCTTTTGTTTGGGGGAGATTTTTTGTAACACCGTTCTTTCTATTTCATGTTTCTGCAATTTCATGAGAAATTAAGGCTGTTCTCAACTGCTCTGCTCAACAAGCGGAAAACGTTCTGACACATTGACAAGTTCATTTTTTAACGGAAAGATATAAAATTGGAAAGCCTGACCAGGCAAGCGATTTGGAATCGAACTGTGTTTTCCATTTTTTGATCAACCAATTAGGTATTGAGTTAGAAGCGATTTGGATAACGTGACAAGCACGTTTTTCGCTCTTTCTTAATTGCTCTTTCTCCTTTCGCGCGGAAATTCGGTACAAAACGCCCACTTTGGCACTACTTTCTGAAAGATCTATTGCGTTTGCAAAGAAAACGAAAAAAAAAAAAAAAACAGCTCGGTAACATAGTTTCTGAACAAATAACACTAGCTAGATTCATGCATTTTCGAACAAAAATAAATTAAAACTTATGTCACAAAGTTGCCTTTTTGGATTTGAAAGCAGCCTTAACGCAAGTTCTTGACGAGGATAGAAACTATTTATCTCTTTGCTTTCGTATTTTAAAATCTAGAAAGAAGCAAAAAAAAAAAAAAAAAATTGAAAGGAAATGCAGATGTGAAACGATATTCTAAAATGCGATTAGCCGGGTTAAATAGGAGGGAGTGTACAGACCCTGCCTCCTTTGAAAATGAAAAATAATAGCACAGAAAATTCAAATTAATCTGGAGGCTTGTTGGTTGGTTCAATTTTGTGTTTCGCGGCCTTTTTTTTGATATTCGTAAAAGGAATATGGTTGCTGTCTTTCAAGTCAATATAGTAATTTTTTTCCTCTGAAAATTTTTATACGGTTTTTAAAGTTTCTTCTCGTTTTGCGGCGTTCTTTTGAAAGTAAAAAAAGGGAAACTCGGTTTCAATCTTTTAGCCCAATGCAGTAAATTTTGACCAAATTCGCGATTTTATTTCTGCGATCATTTCATGATACTTGCAATATTTTCCCAATATCGTTTGACGAAATTCACGTCTTTCTACGCGATTTTTTGTCGAAATCCGCACTTTTTACCACTAACCTCTGACAAAATTCATATTTTTTTACCGCGATCCTTTGATGAAATTCGCATTCTTTACCGCGATATTTTGAAGAAATTGGCATTTCTTTACCACGATCCTTTGATGAAATTCGCGTTCTCTTTCTACGATTTTTTGACAAAATTCGTTTTTTCTTTCTGCGATCCTTTGACGAAATTCTCGCTTTTACCGCGATCCTTTGATGAAATTTATTTCCTGTTGCGTCCGATTGACGAAACTGATTTTTTTACAAGGGTCATTTGTCGAAATTCTCGATAGTTTTGCGCGACCGATCGGGAAAATTCTTGATATCTTTCTGTACCAATTAACAAAATTCTCTACACTTTTCCGCGACATTTTGACGAAATTTGCAAAAATTTTTCGTCAATCGTTTATCGAAATTCGTAATTTTTTGCGCAATCTTTTGACGAAATTCGCGATTATTTTCTGCAATCTTTATCGAAATTCCTGATATTTTTCCACGATCGTTTGAAGAAATTCTCAAAATTTTCCGGGACCGATTCACGAATTGACTTTGAAAAATTCCATAAAAGAAATAAAAATCGCGGATTTAAAAAAAAATTAAAATATTCACTGAAGAATCACTGGTCTGTGAAAGAATTTGGAGGGGGGAAATACTGCACAGCATTTTTTATTATGTGGGATTTTCCTTTTCTGTGCGCAAATCGCGCGATCCCGCTCGTTATTTCAAACCCTAACCCTCAAAGAAAAGTTCATGACTTTCTGAGTTTCGTCCCCCCCCCCCCCAAGAACGTAGAATTAAATAATTCTAGGATTCAGGTGGGGACTACCTTCGGCAACGTACTCCATAGAAAGCTACGACCTCTTCTGTCTCGAAAGAAGCAAATCTTGAATTATTGCTTTTTTTTTCGAGCCAAATTACATTTTCAACTTCCTTATAAGAAGTCATTTGACATTCTGCCAATTCGAGTTTAATCACGGCAAATGCAAAAATTACCGGAGAGTTTTTTCTGTTTAAAAAAAGGTGAAAAAATCGCCTCAAAGCATGAAAACCACCGTTAAGAATCGCATTAAAAATTAGGAAAAGATTAAAAACTACAGGGAACGAAATTAACTAATTGGTTAAAAGATTTAAACCGGATTCCTTTTAGGGAAGTAAAAAAAAATCACCACGAAATGCAAAAAAAACCCCTCTAAAAATAACATTAAAAAATTGTTAAAAATTGAAAAATCGCTGTAAGAATCTCGAAAATACTTTATTGAAAAGAAGACAAAATTTATACTGGATAAAATATTGAAATCGGATCTTTTTTACTAATTTGAAAAAAAAAATGCCGCAAAATGCGAAAAAATTCGCATAAAACATTAATTGAAAAATTCCAGAAATTGTCTTCGATAAGCATGACTTCAGGCATACAGGTCCTGTCAAATCTTACGGCTGTACAGGCTGCATTGTTTTTACAGAGTTCAGTGCTCGCGCATACACACACACACATAGACAGACAAGCACCTATCTTTATTATTCCAGTCGCATCATGACAGTATAATTTTAATCTTGATAAAATTTAGTGTATATTATCATGACCTACTTAATATATTCGACACATTTTGTGGTAAAAACATGAATTACCAAAATTCCCAATCTATAATCCGCGGATCAAACAATTACGTTTGAACCCAGAAATCTTGTTCCATAAAACATAACTTGTTAAATCGTAATAAATATTTAACTTCAATAATGAAATAAAATTTCTGGATCGAAACATGATTGTTTGATCCATGGATTATAGGCAGGAAATTACGATATTAATGAATATTATAATTATTTATAATAATAAAATAATTATTTGTACAGACTTTCCTCCAAAATTTCTTGGGTCCCTCCGGTGATCCCTAAAAAGTCATGGAATCACATTCTGGAAAACTTTCGTGTGTATGTACTGGTGTACAGCAATTATCTGAGATTTATCATCCCGCAAAATTTCATCTACAAAACTATGACTGAGATAATTTTAGATCTCATGCAGTGTTCCCCCTATGCCTACAGAAGTTTCCAGCATGATTAAAGCCCCTTTTAAATCTTTATAAGAAGTTGGGGTGCCAAAAGATTTTACACTTATGACCACTCTTAGTCACTGTCTTATGTTATTGCTGCAAGGAGATTTACATATTCTTTTTTACCATTAGATCTAGTTTTGATGCTTTGAATCCTTTCTTATCCTTCCTCTCGCAAACAAAAATCGCGTTTGAGCTCTTTTTAAAAGAAATATCACACAACTATACCTTCTAAGATGAAAACCTGTCTAAAACGGAAATTCGACCGGTTTTATGAGGTACCGTTTTAGCAGGTTTTACCATATAAGATTTTTTTGTATCCAACATGTTCAGGTTAAGAAGTCTGGGCACCCACCCGTTCAGAAATCTGGTTACGCCTATGAAATAGCGAATGCATTGTGCATGACTCCTTGTGACTGCTTCTTATGGGTATATATGCCTTCTTTGACTATAACAGTCAACGAACGGAAGGTGCGGATAGAGAATGTACTGACAATACAAAGATGTAACCATACCTGAAACATCTGCTCCAGAAAAATTTTACCTGCAGAAGATCAAAACCCCTCCACCCGTTTGCAGTATTGTAACGAGAGTCACCAGCAAATTTTAAAGGTACGAAAAGCTAGTGAGTAACGTTCTAATACAAAAAATCATTCGCGTAAATCACAAACAGCAAAGAAAAATTACCTCTTAAAACTGTTGCTCAGCAACCTCCTAAGAACCCCACTCTTCAACCCCAGCCAATTTACGAATATCATGATTTACAGAACGGGAATTCCAGGTTATTTGAAATGTTTAATAAAATTAAACTGAACTTACGATTGCAGCGAAACAGCACCGAAAACTGGCGATATGAAGCAATTAAAATAATAAAACTTTGTAAAAAATCACCATAAAATTAAAACAAAACACAGGACGCGTTACGCGTCCTGTGTTTTGTTTTAATTTTATGGTGATTTTTTACAAAGTTTTATTATTTTAATTGAACTTACGATTGACTCCTTTTTAGAGATAGCTAATATTTTTGAAGAAGTATATGCGGAAATAATTGCTCAACTGTACGTTGTTCGCAAAACATTAGCATTCATGGGCGGGCTGTCCAAATTCTCATTCCAAGAAATGGATATTCTAAGTAAATTTCTTTCAGCTTTCATAACCCCCTACCCTCAAAAAAGCAAATGAAGGCTTTCTACCCTAGGTTACGAAAATTACTCTATTTCTCTCCCATTCATGATAGGAAAATTTGTATATAGCTTTTTAATTCTGTAAATAGTTATTTTGTATTATACATTAAAATTTTGTATTTTGTTATAGAAAAAATTATTGACTGTAATGTAAAAATGGATGCACCTAACCCCCCCACCCCCCTTTTTTTTTTATGGGACGTTCTTTTTTTTTCTATCTTTCTGTTCGACTTAGCAGATATTCTGGGTTGAGCGGAACTTGCTTCAACAAATCCGAATTTGCCTGTTGTTCTACGTCATTGCAATACCAATTCCAGTGCTTCGGAATTTTCCAGGCAAATTCCAACCCTTTCTATTTTCATATATATATCTAGAAACTATTCAATCCCACAACTTCTATGGAAGCCGAACGATGGCGGTACGACCATCGTAATCGTAGGTTACTTCGAATTGGTCCATTGGTTCAATACGAAGATGCTTCCTGGCTAGAAATAGATTACGAATGTTTTCTGTGAGGGGGGGAAAAATACATTTTAGCAGCAGTTATGAAGTACGCAAACAAAACTTATAGCTTCCTTCTGTATTTTGTTTAAAGAGTTTCTTCCAATAATTGTTTACAGCGAATTTATTGTGATTTGTAATCGTGCCATTTTTGTGAAACACCCTCTATTTTATATTTCACTCATATGATTGACGTTACTACTTTTCTCCTTTGACAGGCATTATTGGACCTAAAAACTCAGAGATACAAGTATACATGAAAAACTTTTTAAAGTCGATTGATATCCCGTATATTCCTTTAACAACTACTTCTATGAAAGAAGAGATCAAAGTAATATGTTTTCCATTAAATATGATTTCATATGCTTGATTGTATAAAAATGTAAAATTGTTACTGATTTAGACACTGTTAGTCAGAAAGTATAATCTATGTTATTTCATTTTGTTTATTATTTAATTTAAATATGTTATTTGATATGTACTGTACATACATGCGTGTCCGTGCGTTGTATGTATATTTGATTGCATACGTATGATTCTATGCCTATTTTGCCTTTTTGAAATATATTTTTAAAAATGAAAGAAACTTCTTACATTTTTCTATAGCAAAGATAGGGCCTTAATTGTTTGACATGGAGGAAATAATAGCTTATTATGGAGAAATGGCCATATAACATTAGCTTAATTGTCTAAGCGAAGCGAAGGCTAATACTCAGCGAAATATTACTGTCCGGACACTTTACTACTACGATGGATATTAACGCCATGTCCTACTAAAAAAAAAAAGCCTAATAAAAACCTTTCGTCAAGCATAACTCAAGAAATATTTGTCGGATTTCGTTTCTGATTGCACCAGAAGGTACCTATGAGGGTCGCCTACTGAATGCACCTACTATGAAAAATAAGTTCCAAACCGTTTAAAAATTATATAGAAAAAACTCTTAAAAAAGCACAATTTATCTGCATACGTCACAGAAATTTGGTGTGCGTCACTTTCACAGGTTGATGTTTTCGTAGACAACTGGTTTGAACACATGGAGCAAATAAAAAAAAAAATACGCACGCAGCAATATTGAATAGATCAGTTTCAACCACGTGATCACAAACCTTGCAACAACCCGTGGCAACCAGTTTTGGTGGGCAAACAAATAATAATACAGTATTCCATACCACGGTGACCGTTTTTAGCCTGTTGTATAAAATCTGGCATGTTGTATGACATACAATTGTGGATGATTAAAACAAAAGACATGAGTGTTTATAGATCCGGAGGTTATCTTTCTCTGGATGTCTGTCTGTCTATCATACAGCATGCAATTTTCTTGTAAAGGATGATATTATTATGCAGTAAAACCTCCATAACGGACACACCCGATTAGTGGACACCTCTATTTAGCGGGCATTTTTTCGATTACCAACCCTTAAATAACTGTACATTTTTTACTCTCAGTAGCGAACACCTCCAAATAGAGGACAAATTCTGCCCTCCCGAGGTGTTCGCTATTCAGAAGTTTTACTGGTAAAACCTCCACAGCGGACACACCCGATTAGCGGATACCTCTATTTAGCGGACATTTTTTTGATTACCAACGCTTAAATAACTGTACATGTTTTACTCTCAGTAGCGGTCACCTCTAAATAGAGGACAAATTCTGCATTGTCGGGGTGTCCGCTATTCAGAGGTTTTACTGTATATAATATTGATAATTATTTTACAGGGCCGCACAAAAGAAAAAGAATATATGAAACGAATGTAAACTAAATTCGGGATTGGTAGATCGCTGATGGTAATGTAATTTTAGGATGTTGTTACAGTCATCCGAAGCATGTTTTTAGAGTTTCGTCCATCTAACGAAACCCTACCTGTCTCACTCCTTTGTCTGTCTGTTTGTCCGTCTGTCACAGAGCCCGTTCTCAGAAACTATATATATCGGAGACTTGAAAATTTGCATACTTATAGCTGAACACAACACATCAAACGGCAAATAATAAAATTTTGAAAAAGTCTAATATTTAATCCTCTGGGCTCTAACTTGTGTATTTTAAGCAATTTTTCTAACTCAGCCCCTAATTTAATTAAGTTGGAGACATGAAATTTTGCATACTTATAGCTGAACATCTCACATCAAACGACAAATAATAAAATTTTGAAAAAGGCTTAATATTTAACCCTTTGGGCTCTAACTTGTGTATTTAAAGCAATTTTTCTAACTCAGCCCCTAATTAAGTTGGAGACATGAAAGTTTGCATATTTATAGCTGAACACTTGCGATAACACGATAAATCATAAAATTTTGAAAAAGTCATATTTAACCCTCCGGTCTCTAACTTCTGTATTTTAAGCGATTTTTCTAACTCAGCCCCTAATTAAGTTGGAGACATGAAATTTCGCATACTTATAGCTGAAATCCTCACATCAAACGACAAATAATAAAATTTTGAAAAATGTCTGATATTTAACCCTCTGGGCTCTAACTTATGTATTTTAAGCAATTTTTCTAACTCATCCCCTAACTAAGTTGGAGAATTGAATGTTTGCATACTTATAGCTGAAAACTTACGATAAAACGATACATCATAAAATTTTGAAAAAGTCATATTTAACCCTCCAGTCTCTAACTTCTGTATTTTAAGCAATTTTTCTAACTCAGCCCCTAATTAAGTTGGAGACATAAAATTTTGCATACTTATAGCTGAACACCTCCCATCAAACGACAAATAATAAAATTTTGAAAAAGGTCTAATATTTAACCCTCTGGGCTCTAACTTGTGTATTTTAAGTAATTTTTCTAACTCAGCCCCTAATTAAGTTGGAGACATGAAAGTTTGCATACTTATAGCTGAACACTTGCGATAACACGATAAATCATAAAATTTTGAAAAAGTAATATTTAACCCTCCGGTCTCTAACTTCTGTATTTTAAGCAATTTTTCTAACTCAGCCCCTAATTAAGTTGGAGACATGACGTTTTGCATACTTATAGCTGAACACCTCACATCTAACGACAAATAATAAAATTTTGAAAAAGTCTATTACTTAATCCTCTGAGCTCTAACTTGTGTATTTTAAGCAATTTTTCTAACTCAGCCCCTAATTAAATTGGAGACATGACATTTTGCATACTTATAGCTGAACACCTCACATCAAACGACAAATAATAAAATTTTGAAAAAGTCTATTATTAAACCCTCTGAGCTCTAATTTGTGTATTTTAAGCAATTTTTCTAACTCAGCCCCTAATTAAGTTGGAGACATGAAATTTTGCATACTTATAGCTGAACACCTCACATCAAACAGCAAATAATAAAATTTTGAAAAAGTCTAATATTTACCCTCTGAGCTCTAACTCGTGTATTTAAAACAATTTTTCTAACTCAGCCCCTAATTATGTTGAAACATAAAAATTTGCATACTTATAGCTGAACACCTCACATCAAACGACAAATAATAAAATTTTGAAAAATCTAATATTTAACCTCTAATATTTTGTCTCGCGCAATTTTTAAATTTAAACTGTTTTGCAATACTATTTTTTGTTCATTTTGCATAATAAGTGTAATGTGACGTAATTTGTTCTATTTCAGATTTCTAACGCATGTTAATGAATTTATTTTACAATATCCTTTCTCTTTTAAAATTCACATGTAAATATAGCTTTTATGGCGTAATTTCCAATAAGTGCCTGCTTTTTATACCTAATTATTTAATTGTAATTTGAAGGTTTTTTTCTGTTTATAATAGTAAGGTGTAAATAATTTTTTTATTTGAAGCAAACATTATTGTTTGCGCTGTTTATACAGTTGGCAACAGTTTAAATTAATACCATTTTCTAAAATATGTAAAACATATCTGTCAAAATGCTGAATATTTGAATTTAAAATAGAAATAAAACCTCAAAAAATGAGTCAAATTAAAAAAAAAATAATGAAATCTGCAGACCGGGATCTTCTATTGAATAAAATGATCTAAAAATGATGATCAAACATTTCGCTATAATACCACCGATTTTCATATATTTGTATGCAATAGTTTTTTTAATATTAACGAAGAAAGACCCCCGGTCACAAAAAATTCAAAACCGGCGGCGGTGACAGCGTTAGTTACTTTTCATAGAATAGAGAGATATATAAAAATGAAAACTTGTCTATCTGTCTGTTTGTAATTCTATAAAAAATCCACAATTTGGAAGCCAAAATTGTGAAGAGATACGTACATGTGTATTAAAATATGGCCGAGACAACTAAAGTAATCCGGAATCGAAATAACTTATAGTTAATTTTTAATTAATAAAAAACCACCAATTTAACAGCAATTTCTTATCAAATTTAAACATTTTTCGTTATAGCAGTTGCCAACAATTAAAAAACACAATAAAATTATTACTACAACAATTAATTTTCTACTGCAAGATTTCCACGTGAAAAATGAAAATGAAATAAATAGTTTGCCGCATTTAAAAAAAAGGTGAATATTAGGTCATAACTTTTCTATTGCAAGATATTCACGTGAAATATGAAAATGAAATAAATGGTTTGACGAATTTAAATGAAAGTGAATATAGCTTCATAACTTTTCTATTTCAAGGTTTCCACGTGAAAGAGGAAAATATTACGTCATATTGGAAATATAAAGGACGTGGTGGATATAGTATAACGTCATATGAGTGTGAAAAATGTATTGCAGCATAATAAAAACCCGATTAGGGAAATATTGGTGTATTTTAACATTATTGCTCCAATTATAAACTGAAATAAGTTCATTTATAGCTGTATTCTTTTGCGTCTGTTATATACATTTATATATTTTTATACAGCGTTTTCATATGATTTATTCAACAACATTTCGACTGCTTTTTTTAATGTTTGTTTTGTGTTGTATGTTAAATTTTGAAATTGATTTTTCAGAACAAACATCCTTCAAATTCTGGGCAACGCCGGCACTTTAGCTTGTAACAGATAAATGGCTTTTGTATCTGTACATCTAATGCTAATATTATAAAGCGTTATAATATTATAAAGTATATAATATTATTAATGCTTGTACGTTTGTGAGGTGTTATATCTGAAACTGCATAGCCAACTTAAAAAAATGTTGGTGGCCATTTCTGCTCCGAAAAAAAGACTATTTTATGTCAGTGCAAGAACCTACATCGCTGCAGGAGCAAAAAAGTTCTAAAATTGTGATTTCTGCGATATTGATTGGGTTAGAAACTTTAAATTTGGTGCTGTAGTTACTTTTAAGATGTAAATACTCGTAATGAACGCTCTCTAAAAGGTTCAATTTGACGGATAAACGTAAAAATTTCTAGAAAGGTTCTAAAGTATGATTTATTTGGAATACTGAAATTTTTGGGATACTGTTGGGGTTAGAAACTAGAACTTTGGCATGGTAGTAATTAATAAGATGTAAATGCTCGTTGTAGAACGAATTCTAAAAAATAGAAAGACTAAACAAAGCGGAAAAAGATCTAAAGATGATCTAAGTAACGAAGAACATGGAACTGTTAGGAATATAAACATGAAAATTGACATGGCTGTATTTATCATAACGTAAATTCTCGCAATAGAACAATTTCTAAAAATGTCCTTATAAAAAACAGTGCAGAAACAAATAACTTTAAAAAATTTTCTATTTCTATGTTACTGCTGAGCCCAAAATCTTGAAATTTTGCTTCGGGTTAGTTTTAAAATATACAATTGTCTCTATGAATGGTTTCTAAAAAATTTAAAATTTAAAAAGATGAAATTAACGGAAAGCGATCTCAATTACCATTAATTTGGAATTATTAGGTACAGCAATTTTAAATATTTCATAATGCTGCATTTCCTCCGCAAAACATGCGATTTAAATGCAACAAAACTGATAGATACCCACCTAGCATTAAATAAATTGTGTAAATATTGAATAAAGATCTGTATGAAACAGTGAGTAGGTTGCCCGAAAGTTCTTGTTAAAGTGTTACTTCTCTAGGCTTTTCTCTCTCTCGCCAAGGCCACTAACAGAGGGAAGTGCCGTTTTAAATGTGATATGAATTTTTTATCCGATTCATTTTTCTAGACATTTTATCATAAGGTCATATTCTCAATTATCATTAGTAGATTTTTTATATATTAACTTATTCTGGTGAAATTTTGTAATCGGGTTCATATTGGCGTATGTTAGCTTGCATGATTTGCTGAATAAATATGTATGGATTTGTAAATTACTTCAAATGACACTTTGACAGCTCAAAAGTTATGCAGGCGATATATTCAGATCTTGTGTCATACTTTATGTTGTAATCATTGCCGATTTCTTTTATTTAATACATGCTAAATACAGCTCAACTTGTGCAGAATATGTTTGAAAACAAAACAATACAGCGTATGTAGTGGCCAGCATACACTCATCATTTAAATCCGATCGAGCATATCTAAAACACACTCTAACGAAGCATTGCATGCCACTTTTGATGTATTCGGTACTTTGATACTATATTAGATTTTGAGAAGAGAATTCCTTAAATGTTATCGACAACCTCATTGCATCCGTGGAAAACAGATATTGTACAATATTAACTATTCCGGGCGAGCACACACCATATAAAGTATAGTCCATTCTTTTTAAACATTATATATTTGTCATTTAAAGTTACTCAAATTGGTGCGGAGCGTCTGATTATGCTCTTGACATCATTTTATACAGTTAAAATTCCGATATAAGTAAATTAGTGTTTCATTTTCTATTTTACTTTTAATATATTGCGTACTTTCAATTTTATATCCATGCATGGCTGTCTTGAATGGTTTGATTTCCCATTTTTTTAAACAGTGTATACGAATTTATATATAAGATTTTGTAATTCTACAATTCGTTTATTTTCATCATTTCAATTTTTCGCAGTATATGGACAATTAAAGATAACATCTAATTTTCTTTGCTTCCACATATTATTAAATCTATGTTCTCAGTAATATCGCTCAGACTAATCCCTCTGAGGGAAGTCCTAGTATAATAATAGAATTACTACGGAATTAATGACGAAATTTACAATGTTTCCAGAAAAGTAGGTATTGGTCAATTTGGTGAAATGAAAAACATATATTCTACAATTACTATAATCAGAGGATATCAAAATACCCAATGAAATATTATAAAGGCATGGGCCATTACATCATGTACAATTTAAATAACTAGATAAAATGTGATAAAATGCAGATTGCTAAATGATGCACTATGTTAAAAATATTTTTAATGTAGTACATCATTTAGGAATGTATATTTTATCACATTTTATCTAGCTACCCGATGAAAATTGTTTAAAAGAACATTAACTTTATCAATTTCAGCAACAAAATGATGAACTTGATTTTAAAGATATATTTTTATAAATAACAACTAAAGAGAATTTTAGATATAGACGTCTGCGGGATATATTGGAGGAAATAAATAACGCTAACACACACCTTTCTGAGTGTTGAAAAATGCATTCTATCCGCTTGCTGAAAGTTTAAGTTTTAGAGGACATGATAATGCAAGTGTAGTTCATACAAATTATAGGATTTATCTTGAGACAGTGGATCTTTCTAAAATTTTTATATGCTAATAAGATGCCTCACTATAGATGCGAAACAAATGGCGCCAAAATTGGTGGTTGATAATAAAGAGTACTATAGAATTTGAATGATATGCCAAAATTGAATTGCCAGGCTTCGAGACAGCCACGGAAATGTGAATTTTGTGCCGTGAGTGCATTTTTTACCCCAAAATTGAGTAGATTGTGAAATGTTTCTTTTTGCTTTGGATATAGTAAAGCCTAAAGCAGGGATAGGCAAGTAATTTTAAGTGGGGTCCGAATACTTTTAAAAAATTTTATCGTGATCCAGAGAAAAAAACACATAAGTAATTTAAGTACTTATTACTTTAAAATTTTTATTTTTACATGCACATACATATAATAGAAAATGGAAAAGCCAGGTATTTGTTCTGAAAAATTACTACATACACAGGTATACGTTCTGAAAATTTTTATATACGCATAATAAAATAAAAAGTCAGGTATTCGTTAAAAAATTAACGAGAAAAATTACACTTGCGGTCTCCAGTCAGTTTTTTATAGTTTGGTTCACGTTTTGAACAGCTAAAGCGAAGAGTGTCTTCAAGGCAGGCACCCGTTAATCTCGAAAGATATTTGTTCTTCAAAAAATTCATCTTGGAGAAAGATGATACATGATGAGATGATACATGAAAGATGTATACATGGTAAATACAGCTCAACTTGTGCAGAATATGTTTGAAAACAAAACAATACAGCGTATGTAGTGGCCAGCATACACTCATCATTTAAATCCGATCGAGCATATCTAAAACACACTCTAACGAAGCATTGCATGCCACTTTTGATGTATTCGGTACTTTGATACTATATTAGATTTTGAGAAGAGAATTCCTTAAATGTTATCGACAACCTCATTGCATCCGTGGAAAACAGATATTGTACAATATTAACTATTCCGGGCGAGCACACACCATATAAAGTATAGTCCATTCTTTTTAAACATTACATATTTGTCATTTAAAGTTACTCAAATTGGTGCGGAGCGTCTGATTATGCTCTTGACATCATTTTATACAGTTAAAATTCCGATATAAGTAAATTAGTGTTTCATTTTCTATTTTACTTTTAATATATTGCGTACTTTCAATTTTATATCCATGCATGGCTGTCTTGAATGGTTTGATTTCCCATTTTTTTAAACAGTGTATACGAATTTATATATAAGATTTTGTAATTCTACAATTCGTTTATTTTCATCATTTCAATTTTTCGCAGTATATGGACAATTAAAGATAACATCTAATTTTCTTTGCTTCCACATATTATTAAATCTATGTTCTCAGTAATATCGCTCAGACTAATCCCTCTGAGGGAAGTCCTAGTATAATAATAGAATTACTACGGAATTAATGACGAAATTTACAATGTTTCCAGAAAAGTAGGTATTGGTCAATTTGGTGAAATGAAAAACATATATTCTACAATTACTATAATCAGAGGATATCAAAATACCCAATGAAATATTATAAAGGTATGGGCCATTACATCATGTACAATTTAAATAACTAGATAAAATGTGATAAAATGCAGATTGCTAAATGATGCACTATGTTAAAAATATTTTTAATGTAGTACATCATTTAGGAATGTATATTTTATCACATTTTATCTAACTACCCGATGAAAATTGTTTAAAAGAACATTAACTTTATCAATTTCAGTAACAAAATGATGAACTTGATTTTAAAGATATATTTTTATAAATAACAACTAAAGAGAATTTTAGATATAGACGTCTGCGGGATATATTGGAGGAAATAAATAACGCTAACACACACCTTTCTGAGTGTTGAAAAATGCATTCTATCCGCTTGCTGAAAGTTTAAGTTTTAGAGGACATGATAATGCAAGTGTAGTTCATAAAAATTATAGGATTTATCTTGAGACAGTGGATCTTTCTAAAATTTTTATATGCTAATAAGATGCCTCACTATAGATGCGAAACAAATGGCGCCAAAATTGGTGGTTGATAATAAAGAGTACTATAGAATTTGAATGATATGTCAAAATTGAATTGCCAGGCTTCGAGACAGCCACGGAAATGTGAATTTTGTGCCGTGAGTGCATTTTTTACCCCAAAATTGAGTAGATTGTGAAATGTTTCTTTTTGCTTTGGATATAGTAAAGCCTAAAGCAGGGATAGGCAAGTAATTTTAAGTGGGGTCCGAATACTTTTAAAAATTTTTATCGTGATCCAGAGAAAAAAACACATAAGTAATTTAAGTACTTATTACTTTAAAATTTTTATTTTTACATGCACATACATATAATAGAAAATGGAAAAGCCAGGTATTTGTTCTGAAAAATTACTACATACACAGGTATACGTTCTGAAAATTTTTATATACGCATGATAAAATAAAAAAGTCAGGTATTCGTTAAAAAATTAACGAGAAAAATTACACTTGCGGTCTCCAGTCAGTTTTTTATAGTTTGGTTCACGTTTTGAACAGCTAAAGCGAAGAGTGTCTTCAAGGCAGGCACCCGTTAATCTCGAAAGATATTTGTTCTTCAAAAAATTCATATTGGAGAAAGTTGTTGGAACTGCTCATGAGTTGTTTCGTAGTGTCGCTTTAAATTGGAACTTTTAATAATTACGTTAATTTTGTTGCATCGTGCCTGCGCTCCAGCGCAGCCGGCCAGTCCCACCGCCGCGTTTGCGCAGCAACGCAGCCGGTCAGTTCACTCCCTTCCACCGTCGCGCCTGCGCTCCAACATAATATTTTGCATTTCACATCATAACAACTATGCATTACTATTAAAAAATCAAATTAATTGCGCTATTACTTGTTAAATATAAGAAACATGGATAATGCTATCGCTCAAACGTATCTATTATGTGTAAATATTAATAAATTGTTTATTCAAATTGAACATTTTTGGCGGTACAGGCTTCGACCTTCCGCGGTCCGCCTGTTGCCGGGCGTGGGCCTAAAGTATTCTTCCATTTTACAAAAGAACAAAAAATCTTAAAAAAATAACGCATGGCACAGTCAGAATTCCTTTGGGATCGTAATTGGCATATTCGTAACATGTTAGTGTACATTATGTTCTCTGCCGTCATTGAATCAGTAATGTATGTATGTTAGTAGAATCGTGTTGAGGCGACCTTGTGCAAAATAATCATAAAATAAAACAGCTTCCTATTCCTGCAACAAAAATAAAATTTGAATTTAGAATTTAAAAAAAAAAAAAGTTATTGTTAATAGCATTTTCTCCAAAATTAAACAAAGTCAGTTTTTAACTCTTTCCAACATACTTGGAAAGTGTTTATGAATTCGGTTTGTCTGTTTGCCTGGCTGTGCTCTAATTCTCGTAAATACCCTCGGATTGCCACGTATTATTAATGTGTTAATGAGATTCGCTATAGAATGCTTGCTATTGAAAATTAAATGTAACACTTATAGTTCGTTGATAGAGACATAGAAAGGAATTCCGTTACATTATGGTTTATAAGGAAAAAATCGTTTGCACTGTATTTTACTCATGTTACGATATTTCAAATAGAATGAGATTGAAATACATCACTGAGGTGGACTAGAATATACTTTCTCAAGAGTATAGAGTAAATAGCATTTATAGCTCGCTTACAGGGACGCACAAAATAATTCAATTACATTATGACGTATGGGAAAAAATTGTTTGTGGTGCATTTTAACTATGTTATGATACTTCAAAACATAATCAAATGAAAAATTATTGCTGAGGTTCACTACAACATGTTTTCTAGAGATTATGCAGTGCGTAAGCATTTATCACTCATTTACAAAGATGCGCAAAAGAACCCGGTTACAGGATTGACTACGGTCGTTATACACAACAATTGCTGAAAATACTGAGTTATGCGTTTTTTTAATTTGATTATTTATGTATCTCCTTTTATTGTATGAAAAAATGAAATTTCATAATAATATTGTTGGAAAGTGTTTTATAATGTATGCCTGATGCAGGATTCTGTGTTCTTGTTTTATATATTTATGGGGGAAAATGTAAATATGCCCAAAGGCATTTTTTTTTCAAAAACAGCTCGTTCGAAAAGAAATAAAATCACATATGAAACAGAAAAAAATAAAAATAATAATAAACGAAATAGAAGTTTGAAACTTAAGAAGTAGTTGATATTTTCAACATAATGAAACTTCATATTAAAAGGAGACTCAAGTATGGAAGAAAAAAATATGCGATTTTTTTTCTTTCTTTTTTTAAATGCCGCACTCTTAATTGAAATAACAACTAAAGTTTAATAATATTAAATGTAGAGCTAAAGATTTTGTTATCTAAGTGATATGTAATTTTATGATTATTTAATGTCGGATTTTAATATTATATTGTAAACTGAATGCTACTTGCCGATCCAAAAAAATCATTCGGTATCATAAATCGCATTAGGGAAAATAATAATAAAAATAAATAAATTTCCTTTTTTCATGGTGTGGTTAATTGGGCAATGGAAGAGATAAACATTTAAGCTGTAGTATATTATTTCTTCCTCAGAAATTAACCGTTTATTACTAATGATTTCGTAATATTGCCCTTGAAAACGAGTTACGAATCATTAGTTCCGATTTTATTTGTAATTTCTCTCTCATTTTAAGTACATTTTATAGTTTTTCTTTTTGAATTAATGAATTTTAAATTTTGAGATCATTAATTTCGTGCAAAGGATTTGTTGATTCTGACAATGATTCATTATTGCAGGTCTTTTTTCATTGGTTAAATTGATTTAGTTACAAATAGTTTTAGAAAATATTTCAAATATTTATGATTTCCTTCATATATTTAATTATTTACTTGTTCTTTTTATGAATTCGACATCCTGTTGTTTTTCCTTTCGCCAATTTTGAATGTTTTAATTTTTAATACTTCATATATTGGTGATTAGGATATAAGTTTATTAAAAAAATTCATTAATGAGTAATTAAATTAATTATAATTGATCCAGCTTTATTATGTATAATGTTAGTGTAATGTATTGATACTCACTTTATTAATTTTTATTTTTAAAAAAAGATGATGAATTGTAATATTTTATAACGGTTATATATATATATATATATATATATATATATAATATAGCATAATGTGAACAAGATGTTACCGAAGTTTAACCAGAGTAATTCACTTTTCTAAATGCAGGCCATGACCAAGGTGCTGGTGGATTTGAAGTGGAAGATGGTTGCAGTGTTTTCAACTACGAAATCTCTGCTAACTGAATTCCGTGAGGAGGCAGACAAACACAATATCTGCATTGCATCGTCCACAGCTTTGCTGACTGAAGAGAAGTACTTTTTTTTTGCCTCATTATGAAAAAAGAAGATAAAATCTTTTGAAATATACAAAACACAAAAAATAGTTTTTTTTTTTTTTTTTTTTTTTTTTTGTGTGTGTGTGTATGTGTGATTTAAGAAGCTTTGTTGAATTTCCGTTCTAAGAGATATTGTTATTAGCTCATTAATTAGAAGCATTAGTATTAGTGAATGCTTCTTTTTTCAGATTCATATTTAATTTTAATTTTGTTTCAAATAAAATAAATAACTTATTGCGGTTTTTTAAAAACTAAACTACACAAAACCTTTTTCAAAGTTTTCTTTCTTTCTGTTTTGTTACGTCAGTGAGTAGTGTGTGTGTGTGTGTGGGGGGGGGGGGATATCAAATTAAAAATGTATTTCATTAAGATAAAAAAAACCCTTAGATATTGTAATTTATCTTATATTCACTTCTTTCAAACTTACTAGTAACTCAAAAGTATACACGTGTTTTTCTTTTCTGGAAAAAATCCTCATTATCTGTTGGTTCTTTAATCTTGGACTACTGGTCAAAAGACTAACGATAAATAAACAAGATAAAGGAGTCCAATTTATCTTTTAAGTAAAGCATTTCCAGTTTCAGTTTTTTTTCCTCCAATTTGATTAAATAGATAAATAGAAATATTTCTCATTTGCGATAACCAATGGAAATGGTGAAAACTGATAAAATCACTAAACTGCATTTTTCTACTTTACGATACATTTGATGTTCATTGTTTTGTTTGATGCACATTCGGAAAATGCAATAAGTTATTGTAATGCACTCCTCTCCTCCAAACGTTATAGTATGACATTTTACGAATTATTGATTATAACTAAGACGTCATGTCATTCCTTATTTGAATGTCGATAAAAGAAGATAATCTAAATCAATTTGAATAATATAATCATGCGATATGAATTAGCATTTTCTTTCTTACCAGATTGGTACGGCGAAAGTATGAATTTTGATTTAGTGGTACGGCATTTTAAAAGTTTGAAAATTTCCGTTCTAAAGGATTCTGATTTGCTTTATACAAAATTTCATTACTTCTGTTTTTTTTTAAGCTATTCTTGAAAAAAAAATGTATGTGCATAATTTGAGAAATCATAATCATATAAAAAATTATTAACTTCATAAAAGCTATTAACCCGTTCGCATCATATGATGAGCAGGGATCGTTATGCGATGCGGAAAAAAAAGTAGCCACAATTGGATTAAAACCGATTTAGGATTAAAGCTAATTCAGAAAAAATTAGGAAACTTCCAATCTATCCATGAGATTTCTTTTAAATTTCATTTACTTGTTCCTTTCAGTCAACTGATTTCAATATTTGATACGAAAAGAACGCCTTCCCCTACACAAAAATCTGACTCTAATGGATTAATAAGTGTAACAACGATCTCAATTATTTGATGGCAGATTTAAATTATTTTTTTAAGAGCTTTCCTAGCACTGACGATATTTTCTGTAGAAGAACGTCAATGAAATGGGTCTTAAATCTAAAAATTATACTAATAGAATATATAATACGTGATTTATCACACTGCTAACGAAGTGTAGAACCAACAATGTGAAAAATGTCCAAGCCGGAAATCGAACCCGGAACCCTTGGAATAGAGCTCCAAGTGCTCTACCATTTAAGCTACGAAGACGATGTCGAGCTTAGCATCTCCCAGATATGTTGGTAAGGGGCTGTGCATATATAACGTTATCACTTTAGGGGTGAGGGGTGGTCTGGCACACGATATCGTAAGATATCTCTGTGGGGAAGGGGGGTTACTTTTTGATACAACCAAACATTCCATTTTTTAGTAACCTTTTCTTTACATCCAAATAATCTGTTACCTTTCTTCTTATTATTATTTTTATATGTTTTTATGAAAATACAAAGCTATTAATAATGCCATTAGATGTTTATAAAAGCATTTCATTCCAAAATTTGGAATAACCCAACGTTTGGCATTCCTGTTCTTCTGCCGTATGCGCATATAATTTGCTGTTAGAGAAATTTTGCAGTAAAGAAAGACAAAGTATGTTGTCCACTGTTTTGTTGATAATTTCTGCTTTTAACCTCTCCGAGCAGGGAGCAAGTGCAAGAAGACAATATTACTGTTGAATGCATTATGTAACAATAAGCTATTATGGAATACTTTTTAAATAGTAACTATCTCTTTTAGATGTTATTTGATATAAATTTATCTCATGTATTGATATTTTATTGACTTCTTGAATCCGTAATGTATGCGCCTAATAAATGTATGATCATATATGTGTATATCACTGCAAGCGTATAAAAATAATTAAAAAGAATGTAAAAATAAAATTACTTTTTAGACATTGATAACGATATCATTAGGTGTGGAGGGGGGGGGGGTCAAAATTAGCAAAATGTTGATAACGTTATATAAGTATATCCCTAAGGCTGCAACTGCAACACAAGATTGAATAGTCATCATGAACACACAATCCTACGGCGCGGCGTAACATGAGACACAAACAAACCCAGCACCGGTGAACACATAATATAATTTTTAATTATTTTTTAATTAATTTTCATCAGTTAAGTTACGCTCGAATATACTAATAGATAATAGATCTATTATGCTAATAGATTTTCTTTTTGGCGTTTCTCCGGGAAATCGGCTCAATTTCAATATACCCGGAACTATTTTTAGTAAATGAAATAAAAATTTAGATTTAGGCAAATTTCAAAGTCTGGATTAGCTTTCTAGTCTTAAAATTGGGTATTAACGTGGAAAAATATAGCATTTGTTCCTAATTTAACATGGAGAGGAGAGGGTCCCTAAACTTATTTTATTTATCTTCTTGTCATAAAAATTAGCACTGCAGGGAGAGAAGTTCTGGGATCTCTGCGGAAATCCGCATGAAGATGCATGTGTTTTAATGCTTTTATGGAACAAAATAATGTTACATAAATCAGTTTGTTTAAATTTAAATTTAAATTCTCACATTTTAGCACATCTGTAGCAAAAAAAATAAGAATATAAACGTATTGTAAGATATATGGCCAAATATAGACTATACATTATCTCCGATCTATTTGTGAAAAGATTGGAAAATCCACATAATTCTATAATATACTTCATAAGCATTCAAAATTACTTGCGCTATGCAGCAACATGAAGGACAATGTAAATATTGTCATCAGTGCTTTGCGGTTTTTTGTCAGTCAAGTATTGTCGCGACAATACTTGACAACTAAATTAACTAAATTTACTAAATTAACAACAACAACAAAACTTATTGTAAATATCATACACATACACCGACAATGACAATGAAATTTAATTCAAAATGGTGCTACATTGATGTACATGTTATTCGTAACTTAAAAATACGCTGCTTAATACGCAATTAGCTTAGTGCTTGATATTTGTTTTTATTTATTTGTTTGTTTGTTTATTTCAGATCGAATCATTTCTTACATTCGCATTTCGACGAACTGACAGATATGGGCGTCCAAGTTGCCGTCGTTCTTGGATCTGGTATTAACTTGAAAGAAATGTATGAAATGGTTCTAACGACGAACAGCTCCATCCAGTATTGGTTACTCGCAGGAGTAGATGTTGAAGATGAGCTTTTGCCCATACTTTTTTCACCTGAACATCCAGTCATCTTGTTTAGGAAATTCACGGAAGGTGTGCCAAAGTTTGATACAAACATTGAAGAAATTTATGAGTTTTCCGATAAAATAAAGCGTCTCAATTTGGTGAAAAGCTATATAGACTATATGAACAGTTGTCGAAAAGATTCCACTGGCACTGCGTTGAACGATTCTAGATGCAACGATCAAATAAAGCACAGTAACCTCCAGAAGATGACGGTGGAAGAGTCTGTAGATCAGTTGATTACATCTATGATGAGTGGTACGTATTAGTGCGTGTGTGTGGAGGGGGATAAACTTGAAACATTCAAAAAACGTTTTTAAAAACATACAGTGAAGCCTCCCTGTGCGACCACCTCCATTAAGTGACCACCTCCATGAACGATCATTTTTTCATGAAACGAAATTTATTCCCATAGGCTCAATACTAATTTTACCTCCATTCAGAGACCATCCAAGTTGAACTCCCTCCATGAGCGACCGATTTCTTTGAACAAAATGAAACAAATTCCGTTTTTTCCTGGTCGCTTGAGGAAGGTTTTATTAGAAAAATAATTCCGGAGAGCGCATTATTCATCAAACTTCTAAACAAAGTTTAGAATTTTTTTTATTCCGGTAACTTTTAAGTGTTTAAACCCCTTTGTGTCTTTTTAGGCAATGAATTTAACTCTGATGACAAATTAAGAATGACGGTCAATAAACTCCCCTGTCCTATTCTTTCAGGACACTCTCAAAGAAATAGTTAAATTAATGAAATCGTCATTATTTGTTCCCGTCCACAAAAAAAAAAAAAAAAAAAAAAAAATATTCATTTATTTATTGAACTTCGAGAGGACCTGGAAATAAAAGTTATAAAAGATAAAACCACAAAATCAAAGCAAAGTCAATGTATTTATTTTTTTAAATCTATAGTAATTAGCTTATGTAATTAACTTTTGTTTTGATAGTTAAAATTTCATATTTTTTCCTAATGTGAAAAATAAATTTTAGTAGCATTAATTGTTCCTTTTTTTCAACAATTAAAATCTATATTTAAACATGATCTCCATTAATAGACCACCTCTCGGAGCGACCAATTTTTATTGGAACGGAACGTGGTCGCTTTAGGGATGTTTTACTGTATTTATTTTTTTTTAGTAAAATTTAAAATCATTTTTTAACAATTATGACGGTATTCCAATTAGAATGAAAGTTAAAACTAATTAACGCAAGGTAATTTATTTACATTTAAAGAGAAATTTCAACTTTAAAATAAATTTTCTCCAAACTATGATTTTTTACAACGGGCGCATTCTAATTAAAAAAAAATAATTAACATACTTATGTACCTACACCCAATTCTTGGTATGGTGTATATATCTATACTAATATTCTAAAGAAGTAACGTTTGCTTGTTTGTGTGTTTGTAAGGGTAATCTCTGGAACTACCGAACCGATTTTAACAATAATGGTAGCAAATTGATGGTGACAGTCGCTGTTCCAAATTAGGCTATATTTTATGTCGATGGCACAACCCCCAAGGGAGTGCAGGAGCTAAAAGCATTCTAAAATTACGATTTCTGTGATTTTGTTGGGGCTAGAAATTTGAAATTTCGTGTGGGTCTAACATTTAAGATGTAAATAACAATGCTATGAATGGTTTCAAAAAAAAAAAAAAAAAAAAAATCGAAATTGAAAAGGGTGAATTAATGATTAAAGGGTGGCAGAAAATGTTCTAAATTGATATTTATTTGGAATTGTTGGGGTTAAAATTTTTAATTTGGCGCGGTTGTTACTTTAGAGACGTAAATACTCGCCTTGAAAAATTTTCCAAAAAATTCGAAATTTAAAAGTGTGCAGGAGTAAAAAATGTTCTGAAATTACGATTTATTTGATACGGTTATAGAAGCTTGGAATTTAGCATTGTGGTTACTTTCAAGATGTAAATGGTCGCTAAGAACGGTTTCTAAAAGTTTCTAAATTTTAAAGGTGACATGATCAGAAAATTTATCTAAAAACGTTCTAAATTACGATTTATTCGAAACTGTTAACGGTAGAAACTTGATATTTGGCATGGCTGTTACTCTAAAGACGTAAATTCTTCCCCAGAACAGTTTTTTGAAAATTCGAAAGTTAAAAGGCTGCAGGATTCTAAAATCGAGATTTATATGATACAGTTGGTATAGAAGTTTGTATGGTGACTACTTTTAAGATGTAAAGGCTCGCTAAAAACGGTTAAAATATTTTTTCGAAATTTAAAAAAGACAAAATGAGCTGAAAACGTTCTTAAAGCGTTCTAAATTACGATTTTGTTGGATTTGTTCGGGGTAGAAATTGAAATTTAATACAGTGGTTACATTTAAGATGATGCTTGATAATTAATAAACAGCTGATTAAAAATTCAAAATTTAAAGGTGTGAAATGTTCTAAATTAAGGCTAATTCAAAACTGCTAGAGATAGAAACTTAAAATTTCACATGCCTGTTATTTTTAAGACGTAAATGCTCACACAGAACAGTTTTTTTTAATTTTGAAATTTAAAAAGGTGCAGAGAAAAAAAGTTCTAAAATTGCGATTTTTTGATGATGCTGGGCTAGAAATTTGAAATTTGGCATCGTGGTTGATTTTAAGATTTAAGTGGGTTTAAAAGAAATGTATATTTAAAAAATCACTGCCGGCTTGGCCTGCAGGCAGAAGTAGATTTCGAAGTTAAGTACTAATTTCACCAAGAAAAAATAAATCAAGATTAGAGTTAAACACAGTTTAATAATTTTATCTAACCGCTTTTTACGAGTCTTTAATTTAATTTTTCTGTAAGAGCTGGTTTTATCAGAATCATGTAAAGGAGGTAATAAAAAAATGTTTTTCCACGCTCAACAATTCTAAATTTTCTGACACATTTTCAGACTAGTAAAAGCGTGAAACTTGCTGACATGATCTTTTGAATAGATTTATAAGCGACCTGTGTTTTATTTTTCGTCCAATTAATTAGAACTTGATTTAAAAACAATTATTTTTTCAGTACGACCATTTTTTTAGTTTCCAGCACTATCGCTTCGGGAAATTCGGTTCAAACTGCCAACTTTGACAGCATTTTTTGAAATATATTCTGATTTTATGAAAACAATAGAACAATACGGCACATTGTAAGGTTTCTGAATAAGAGAATCTGCCAATTGGATGCGTTTGAGAGGAAAAATGAATTTAAAAATGAGTCAGAAAATAAGCAGTTTGGATTTGAGTACACTCTTAATACGAAAATTTTTTCTTCAATTCTTATTTTTGTTTCATTTGTTTTTGCTGGAAGAGTTGGTCCTATCAAAAACTTGTCAATATAAAAGTTGTAGATAGTATTAAGAAGATGTATAATAAATTAAAGTGGATTGGATATCTTGTGAATTGACGAAGTTATGATTTTTTTTTCTGCAACATCCCCTTTTTTTAGTTTTTATTTTCATTTTATTTCATTTATTTATAGGCCGTATCCTATTAAAAATATGTCACTATAAAAGTTGTAGATTTATTAAGAAGACTTATAATAAATTTAATTGAACTTGATATCTTGAGAATTGACAAAGTTGTGAATTTTTTTTCTCTCTAAAACCCTATTTTTTTCGCCCTTTGAGCCCATTTTAAATTTTATCAAAAATCTGCGATATATAAATTTTTGGCCCTTTTCCTAAAAGTAATAATAACTTTAAACTTATTTGATATGTATTTTAATTAAGAAGTTATGGGTTTTTTTTCGGTTTTCACAAAGCCGCTCCCTATTTCGACCCCCTTGGTTCGATTTTGCCCATTAACGAATTTGACCGAGATTTTCTGCCCCTTGATTTTATGTCAGTTTGGAAGAGATTTGTGCAGAATTATGGAAGTTATCGTGTCCACAAAAAGTGATATATATCTATATAGATAGACAGATAGATAAAGTTTGAACTAAGGGTGGTTTTGGGTTCTAGGGTCATGATCGGCGTAGATCTGCAAAAAATTTTCAGAAATTACAACATAGGGGAGAATGTTTAGGTAGTATATTTCTTACGAAATTTACCTGAAAGTGTGAAATGAGCGAGAAACGTTCTAAAAACTTTGTAAACTGCGATTTATCTGAAATTGTTAAAGACAGAAACGTGAAATTTGACAGGGCTGTTACTTTAGAAACGTAAATATACTCACAGAACAGTTTTAAAAAATTAGAAAATTTAAAATATGTGCAGGAACAAAAAACGTTCTAAAATTGCGATTTCCATAATATATTGGGTCGTTCGGAAAGTCGTGACCGTTTGGGAAAATCAATTCGTATCGGAAAATTCCGCCCGTTGATTATTAGACATTAGATATCGGAATCAATGTCTAATAATTAAATTATAGAATTTTCCGGTACGAATTGATTTTCCCAAACGAACACAACTTTCCGAATGACCCAATAGTTGTAACAGAAGCTTGGAACTTTGAATGGTGGTTACTTTTAAGATGTAAATGCTTGCTAAGAACGGTTCGGTTTCTAAAAAATTCGAAACTTCAAATGAAAAATGAAATAAGAGCAAAACTATCAAAATACATTCTAAATTACCATTTATTTGGAATTAGTTTTAATTCTTCTCATTCATTTAAGTCTTGTGTTCACCTAATACAGCATATGAATGAAGTTTAGTCAAATTGTGGTTTTGTTATTAATTTTTGAATTAATCGTAGCAGTATAATTTCCTCTAATAAAAATTGGCACACAAATACCACTTGGCCTTCAACAATTACACAAGCAAAGCCGCTGGTTTTCGTAGAAAAAACATCTATTCTTAATTATCATTGATTTTTTTTTAATTTTTGCTTTTGTTTTCAATTTTTGAATTATCCGTAGCAGTATAATTTCCTCTAATAAAAATTGGCACACAAATACCACTTGGCCTATTTCAACAATTACACAAGCAAAGCCGCCGTGTTTTCGTAGAAAAACATCCATTTTTAATTATCATTGATTTTTTTAGGGGGAATTTTTACTTTTAATGTTATATTTGACTAACAAAAGCAAAGCCGCTGGTTTTGGTAGTATATATACTATATCATCAATATGATCTCACTCTTAAAGTCACTCCATAATAGTATGCTATACTGTCGTATTATTCAGGCAGGAAGACACGCAGCCAAAATGGTAAATATTTAAAAAAACTGGAACTAATTTACGTCAATAACTTGATACATAACCTTCATGCTTACATGGAAACCTTATGTAGACATATCTTACACATATCCAACTTACATGTTGACATACATCTTGCAACGTGCGCATACCTTTCAATGCATACAGCAATCATGTACATACCTTCATATCGCAATTTACAATAGATTTTTCATACAACATATTTACAATAAATACATGTAATACATTTTACCTTACATACAATACATACAGCAGTAATAACAAATTAATTGCTACTAAGGCTTACTGTAATTAATATTTTGGAGACCATTGGCAGTGCATCTTCCTGGTCCGGATAATACGTGAGTATCAATATTACATATATTTTTTAATAAAATTTCTTTTGAAATTTGTATTTTCTTTAACAATTATCCTCTTTTTTGAGATTATTGATTGATACTTTTCTTCTGCAACTAAGATAACCTCTTTATATATACCGTGTATTCTGGCGTATAACGCGCAACTAAAATTTCAGACTACATTTTTCTCTTTTCAGCACTGTTAAAAATAGCTGTTGCTTTACAGTACTTTACTGCATAATTTTACTGTAAATTACTGTATTGTAGCAAATATTGCGCTTGTCCGCTAAATATCAGTCACTGACAATATTAAGCTGTTATTGACCGTAACTGATCATTTTTTTTAGTATTAACCTCACTCTAACAGTCATATACGGTCGAGGGGATAATGTAACGCAGCCTTTAACGGCAGACCACGGGGTAGTCTAGTAAATTACTGTTACTCGCGATCGCTAGCCGTGATCTAACGGTGGATTACGCTGGCACAGCGGCGCGCGCATTCTACCAATCTAAGACCACGTTTTTTTTTACCGAGAAATTCAATAGCAGTGTTGATGGTAGCCATCTTGCCTATAAGTGATTGTCCGTACGTAGGTGCTAGCGGATGCTACCTGTAAACAGTGATGGATAGTACTCTAATTCTAGATGATTGCCAACCTTTCCATTTTAAAACAAAGTAAGTGGCAGATGTTTGTATACATATCATTTAAATATTCGCATAAGTTTCCGTTATAATTTAAAGAAAATCATTGTACTAATATGTAATAAAATAGGAATAATAATACATTATTTTATTATATATTGTTAATACATTATTATTGTGTTTTTAAACTATTATTATATTATGCCTTTATATTACTATAACGTTGTTATATTATTATTAAATTATTATTAAATTACATTATCAGTAATCTATTCAATCTCAGAAAAATGCACATTTCGCAACAGTAAAACCTTTTAATAAATTCAATTAAAATTGTCTTCCAAATTACACTCACCACCTTTCCTTTCCTCATCCTAAAATAATAATAATAATAATAATAATAATAAAATGGATAAATAAAAAATAGAAAAATTGATACGATTATCGAAAAATTTATATTGCCGTGAAACAAGAATTCAAATTAATAAAAGAGGTAGGCAATAGTTGTGAAAATATTTTATAATGTTGCCAATTATTATGTAATTTAATCTAATATTGTAAAAGTTTTTTTCTTATATTTCACACCAATTGCTGAAAAGGTATTAAATAAAAACTATAAAAATAGCTAAAGGGTTTTAATAGATTGTTTACATTTTCATTAGATACTCGTTCAATACATTTCTGTTAATACAATTAATAAAGTATCCTTAAAATCTGTGTAATAAATATGTGTGTGAGGGGGGGGGGGAGGAGTGTTTGGAATTTTATTATTTATTAAGTTTTTATAAACATCAGATTTTAGAGATATTAACTTTGTAGGGTGAAGAAAGGAAAATCGGTTACTGAAATCTGGAAGATTATTTTAAATGAATTTATTTAAAAGTGGAAATCTAAGTTTTAAGTGTTGTGAAAGGTCCATTTCTCTGAGATTGAATTTTGTAAAAGACAGATTACTGATAATGTACAATAATGTAATATAATAATAATCCAGTAATAATTATATTATTATTCCTCGTTTATTACACATTACAATAACGTTCTTTTGATAGTTTTTAAATTAAAACGGAAACGTATGTGAATATATAAATGACATGTAAATACATGAAAAGCTGTCAATTATAATGTTTTAGAATGAGAAGGCTGATAATCAACTAAAATTAGAATATTATCTATCTCTGTTGCTAGCACTTACGTAAAATGCAGTTTCAATTCCCTAAAAGATAGAACACACAGAGAATTTATATCTTTTTAATTGAAATTGAAACAAAATAATTGATACTAACAAAAAAAGGAGAAAAAATCATAAACGGTCAAATACACTCCTATTACCGTGATTTACGGTCAGATACGTTCTTGAAAATTACTGTGGTTTACGGTCAGATACGGTCTTGAAAGTTACTGTGATTTACGGTCAGATACGTTCAAAAAGTTTACTGTCATTTACGGCCTAATACAGTCTAAATAGATAACGGTACATACTGTAATATTACGGGAAAATGCTGGAATCTGTGCTGCCAGGCTTTTCCCGTAATCCAACGGTGAAATTTTTATCAGTGAGGTATATTCGCCCTATTACGCGGATCCATTTCTTTACCAAAAAATTTTCATAAGATATGTAGCTAAAATCCAATAAAGAACATATATATATATATATATATATATAATAACTAGTACTTTTCATGTAATCCGATAGTCAAAATTATTAAGAGCCATTATTTTGAAATTCAGACAAAAAAGTGATATTTTGATAGTTGTATTTTTAATTGGCTTGATTTTTTTTTTATGTTGAAGTAGATCATATTTAATGGATATTGTGCAATTTTGAAACATTGAAAAAACTTCCTGTTTCCTGTAGAAAATGTCAAAGTTCAAGATCATGAATAATTTTTTCATGCAAATTGAAATGCCAGTATGTTTGGATTGCTATATCTCTGGAAAGCAACAACATCCTGAAATTCTTTTATCATAAACTGTTAGTATAACATTACATGCTTAGTAAAATTTACTTGGTTCTATGGGACATTGTTAATTTTCATTATTATGTTGTCACAAAATGGAATCAAAATGACGTTTTTGTCCGTTTTCTACACTTATTATCTTAGTTAAGCAATAGTACACCAAAATGTTTCTTATAGAATATGACAGTTTACTATTAGGACAAGCTAAGTAATATACTAGAACTTTACCGGGATATCGATGTTGTTAGCATATATAATCTGTTAAATATTCAAAAGTTTCAAAATCTGCAACTTTGAATTAATTCTATCTCAAAACAGCATCACAGTTGAATAAAACAAAATATATCAGGTAGTAGTTGAACATATGTACAAAAACATGGAAACTAAAAATAAGTGGGGTCTCATGCTATTTTCAGAAAAAAAATGACAAACTTTACAAAAAGGCAGTGTCAATATCAGGCTTTCTCCCTATCAGAAAATGATTTATCCCGTTTCTCTTTCCCTTTCCTATGTTTTCCCCTATGAGGAAATGGAACATCTCTTTTCTATTTCTCCTTCTAGGGGAAAAGCCTAACCATTTCACCGCCTTCTTGTAACTTTTTAATTTTTTTTTCTCCTGAAAATAGCATGAGACCCCACTTATTTTTCGTTTCCATGTTTTTGTACATATGTTCAACTATTACCTGATATATTCTGTTTTATTCAACTGTCATGCTGTTTTGAGATAGGCTAATTCAAAAGTTGCAGATTTTGAAACTTTTGAATATTTAACAGATTATATCTGCTAACAGCATCGATATCCCGGTAAAGTTCTATATTACTTAGCTTGTCCTAATTGTAAACTTTCATATTCTAAAAGAAAAATTTTGGGGTATTAGTGCTTAATTAAGATAATAAGTGCAGAAAACAGACAAAAACGTCATTTTCATTGCATTTTTGTGGCAACATAACAATGAAAATTAAAAATGCCCCATGGAACCAAGTAAATTTTACTAAGCATGTAGTGTTATACTAACAGTTTATGACAAAAGAATTTTGGGATGGTGTTGCTTTCCAGAGATATAGCAATCCAAACATACTGGCATTTAAATTTTCATGAAAAATGGGGTTCATGGTCTTTAACTTTGACATTTTCTACAGGATACAGGAAATTTTTTCAGAGCTTCAAAATTGCACATTATTCATTAAATATGATCTACTTGAACATTAAAAAAAAAAAAAAAAAAAATCAAGCAAAACAAAAAATACAACTATCGCACTTTGTCTGATTTTCAAAATAATGGCTCTTAAGAATGCACTGGCAGTAATTTTTTGAAGTAAATACAGTGAAACTTCTTTTAAAGGCCACTCCTATTCAAGGGCCGCCTCTATTAAGAGCCAATATTTTTAGGAATGAAAATTTTTCCCATAGACATAATGTTAAATTTACTCCTATTAGGGGCCGCATCAACCCCTCAGAAAGGCCATTTTTTCATATGTGCCTTAAATCTTAAACAGGTGTATTCAATTCCTGAACCAAAAGATAAGAGTTCAGCAACCAACTGCACTTGCAACAAAGAAAGCAGAGGGGAGTTGGGGAGGATTTAGTAACACAATGAAGGACCACAAACTTTTCCACAAGTGAGACAAACTGGTGTTCTCCACACTTTGTTTAACCTTTCAACCTGTAGGGGTTGGGTTGGATGGGAAACTTGGCCTTTTGTTGTGGGCACTCAAATGATAACAGGTTATCTAGAAAAACTGATTCCACATTTACTAAAACTGTGAATGCATATTGAAGAACAATTTTTACACCTGTCAGGAAACGATAACAGAAATAAATAAACTAATATCTCATTCTAAGAAATTAATAAATTTCTGATGTAAATTTAAGTAATTTGTTCCATAAAGGAAAAGAATCATTAGAAACCAAAATTGTCTGCGAAAAAATTATGAAAAGTAAACAAACTTCAATAGAAAATTTTTTCAATCATGTATTGAGTTTGAAAATGTTAATAAACAGTTTTTTCAACTATATAGGTTTTGATTTCCTTATTTTAGTAGTTGTTTTTGTCACCCCTGTTCAAGGGCCATCCCTCATAAGGGCCAATTTTCAATGGAACGGCAGGTGGCCCTTACAGAGAGGTTTCACTGCACTCTTTAACGTAGAAATCTCAAATTTTATGCTCTTAATTTTTTTTTTAACCTTTCATTTTAATTACCTGCATATGATGCGCACCTGTAAATTTCAATTTATTCCGGTATTAAAAGTGCGTGTTATATGCCGGGATATATTGTGTGTGTGTATATATATATATATATATATATATATATATATATATAATACATAATCGTCTAAAATTTCAATTCTAAAAATCACATAGTATCTCATTTTAAATAGAGTATGGCAATTTATACACAGATAGCTATCATCTCCTTCTATTTCTCAATCCTTACATAAACATACCTTCTCAAAAATAAAGTTTCCTTTCTAAATGATATGTGGAATCATTATCAAATATTATTGTGAGATCAGCGCATGCGATATCGCGTGATTTGCGTGAATAATTTTATGTGATATTTACAAAATTTAGTTTACGATAATTCGTTTTAAAATATGCATTAGGGTAATTCCATGGTATTTTACGTTATATTTAGAACATTTTACTTCAGTAATTTTAGTAAAATAACACCAAAAAAAATATTCAAAATGTAATGTTGACGTGATTTGTTAATTAGACCTATTCAAAGCTCAATTTAGATGAGCATTACCTTATTTTAGTGTTATTTCTTGAACTCTGGCAGTTATATTTATTATGGTAACTGACATTACTGATAAAGGAACGTAAGTTACCTTAATAAATATAATTTACATTCTCATTTTTTAGGCAATTTTCATCCAAATTGAGATTTGGATCGGTTTAATTAACAAATCATGTCAACTTTACATTTGAATATTTTTTGGTGCTGTATTACTAAAATTACTGAAGTAAATTGTTCTAAATAAAACGTAACTTACCATGGAATGACCCATTAGCTACTTGGATTTAATAATAATAGGTGCAATGGGTATGAATGTAATCATCATTATTAGAATAGAAAGCAAACTAATCCATATTTCAATAATTAATAAATAAATAGAGTCCCGATTATCCGAATTCCGCTTAACCGAGTTTCCGCTTTTGCCGAGTTATTTTCTTCTGATGGACTAATGTATTCCATTATTATGAAACAGCTATTATAAATGAAGTGTTAGGTGAAGATGAAAGAGCAGTCGTAAAAAGTTAGAACTCTGATTTTCTGGTCAGAATGGGAAAAAAATGGCCATAATTGTTTTGGCCCTTTTTTTCCCCATTCTGACCAGAAAATTAGAGTTCTAACTTTTTACGACTGTTTTTTCATCTTCACCTAACATTTCATTTATAATGGCTGTTTCATAATAATGGAATTCATCAGTCCATTAGAAGAAAATGAATCATTCCTTAGGTATAAGTTCGATTGAAAAAAACTATTTTATACTTTGAGCAGAAAGAAGAGGCTACACCTGTAATTTTCATTACACTAATCACATAGCTACCAATTTGTACGGTTTTGTTACATCTAAAATTTAATACAAATTTTTGCCATATTTAATCGTTGGCAATTGTTAGATTTCGGCGATTGAATTAGGCAAAATTTACTGGTAAGTTTTAGTGGTAAGAAAAAATCTTAGAAATTGGTAGCTATGCAATAGCGCAATACTGTAGCAAAAATAAATAAACAAATAAATAAATAAAAAAACTGCAACGAAATTGACATTCAGCAAACAAAAAACTATCAAGAGTTTTTTTTAAATAAACAATTTCATTCCCCGTTTTTCTTAAAAGTAGCAGACATGTACATCAAAGAAATACTAGTAGGAAAGACCGGGGATAGTAGGCGCAGTTTTTAGTTATTGATTCTTATTAATTTTTTGTTTAAGTTTTTTAGGAAATTTTATCTGTACTTTTAAAGAGCAGCTGGCATTGGGCTATAAATACCCGGAGTTTTGAGTTTTTAGCTTTTGTAGTTTATGTTTAGCGAATTCCTAAAGTAAAAGGAAAATTGTGCGCCAACCTACCCCGTCACGGGGCAAGCCTATAGCTATGGGGTAAGTTGGCACACGCTTTATAAAAATTCAAATAAGACACGCAGTTAAGCGAAATCAATTTCATTATTACCAGTAAGTTTAAACAAAGGCATTATAGCCGTACAATGTAAATTCTAAATTATACAGACATAAAAATAATGAATAAAACATTAACATTGAGTAACTTCTATCCTACTCTATATCATCATCAGAGTTACGGTTGTCACAAATAAAAAATCGAGTGTCTTCGTTTGGGCAAGCCTCGTGTGCCCAAAATCTTGCATTGCAACCACTTTTCTCCTTGTTTGCTGTTTTCAAGCTACCAGCACACACCATACACCGAGCCAATTTGCCCCGTGTTCAATGCGCCTACTAACCCCATAATAAATTTCTTCACAAAAGGGACACGTAATCATCTAAGCATAAATAATCCAAGTAAATCACATATGGTGTAGGTACAATTAATCATACACTAAGAAAAACTGCACAAGTTAAATCGCAATTATTAAGATAAGCATTAGAAATTAGAAAAAGTATGAAGCAACAAAAGATTACTTATGAGTCCAAAAAACAGAAAAATCGTAATAAATGTCCACTGCACGTAGGCAACGCTGCAAAACTACAATGAGGATTGTAAAAACCAAGAAGAAAGGTACTCTGTGACTGGTTGCGTAATCTATCCACAAACAGGCGATTTATGAGGACCGCGCCTACTTATTCCTGTAGCCAACTAGCCCCGGTCACCCCTACCATAAAAATTAATGAATTAAGTGAAAATTCATATTTCATCTCCTTCATTGGTGACGATTTGTGTGAATCCGGTGTATCCGAGTCTTTTGCTTATCCGAGCTGAGCTTGGTCCATATTAACTCGGATATTCGAGACTCTACTGTAGTCTATTAAGAATTTGTTTAATTCTTTTTCAGCTGGAGTTCTTAAAAAATATGAAAGCAACGAAACAAAAATGCCGTTTGTAATAGAAGAGCTGGAAGAAAATCCAAGTGGAATTGAAATATGGACTTATCAGCATTCTAAGCTTAGGTTCTCTAAAGAAAAGCAGATTCTGGTAAGATACATTTTTATAAAATATTCACAAACAAAGAAAAAATACATAAACATAATATACTTTTGGTACTTCTTGGTTATCCCGTCGAACAATTTCGTCAAATTATACTAATCGCCAAACTATTCACCAAATTATACAAAATGACATAATTTTTATTTTAATTAACGAAAGAACAGATAAATTAATAAAACATATAAAAACTAGCCGCCCTTGGCGACCAGTTTGGTCATTGTACCATGTACCATTGTACCATGTTACTTTTATCCAAAATTTAATTTACTTTCTCAATACTTCCGCCAAATCAGAAGTTTCTGGTAGAGAAATCTAGAACTCCGTATTTGTATGAGTACTACTTGGTTATCCCGTCGACCAAAAATACAGGGTGATTCAGCTCGTCGGTGACAAACTTTAAGGATCGATAGAGCACACCTAGACGAACATTTTTGAATAGGGAATGTAGGGTCCCTGACGCGATGGTAAGGCGCTAGGCGCTTTCGAAAATTTGGGTGCCGAAATTCGAAACGTCATAAAAACTAGGGAAATGGTTAGATTTTCTTGCTTGTTGCGTCGAAATGATTCTGTTTGTTTAGACTTTCTTCAGTACCAATTTGATAAGCGTATCTCTTAAAACATGGATAGGGGGCGCTGCAGACTTTGGAGAGCTAGACAACAACTTTAAGCCCGTTATTTTGATAATTTAACACATGCTCGCCAAAGTTTATACTCTAACTTAAAGTTTGAACCCAAAAGTAGAGCCCTGCAAAAAGCGTAAGAGCCGGAATAAAATGTCAAAGTACAGGGTGGTCGAAACTCGAAGGCTCCTAAGAGATAAACAAACAGATTTCTTGACTTATGGCATGCATTTTCATGATTCTGTTTGCTGGGGCTCTCTGAAACTCAGTTGAACGGTACAAAAAGAAACATCGATAGGGGGCGCTTTGGGCAAAAAACATAATTCGTTGACATTTCGGACGCTAACTGGAAACGGGGCGCTACGATCAGTTAGTAATAATGAAAACACATTTTCTACCTCTGCTCAACACTTCTGAATAAATTTAGACCAAAAACATCAATGATACTGGAAATTTATTTACAAAAAATAACACTACAGAAGATGCTCGAAATTTCGACCTTGGGCCATGATGCAGGCTTCGCACCTCCGTCGCATTGAGGAGTGTGTGTTTCCAACAATGCCAGGAGTATCTCTGATCTGCCCTGCAGCTGCCACAATGCGCGCCACAAGTTCTTCAGCACTGCTGACAGGTGTATGGTATACCTCGGCCTTCAGGTAACCCCAAAGGAAGAAATCCAAGCAGGTGAGGTCTGGTGATCGGGCAGGCCAGTGAACTGGACCCCCACGCCCGATCCACCGCTGGCCATACCTTGCGTTTAGATGGAGACGCACGTCGTTCGTGTAATGGGCCGGAGCTCCATCGTGCTGGAACCACATCTGGCGACGCGAACCTTCGGGTACGTGCGCCTCATCCAGAAGCTGCGGCAGCACTTGATCCAGGAAAATCAGGTAATTTCCACCTATCAGCCGTTCAGGTAACAAATAAGGGCCAATGAGGCAATCCCCCAGAATGCCGGCCCACACATTTACTGAGAAACGCTCCTGGGCTGCTCGGCTTCTGGTTTCATGTGGATTTTCATCACACCACACATGACTGTTGTGGGCGTTCCACATTCCCTCCCGGCTGAAGGTGGACTCGTCCGTAAACAAAATGCTGTTTACAAAACGGGGATCCCTGGATCTCATCGCCAAGTACCATCTTGAGAATTCCACTCGAGGGCCAAAATCCTGCTCTCTGAGCAACTGCACCCGCTGGATGTGGTAGGGGTGCAGATTCCGGGAACGTAAGATGCGCCACGCAGTTGCTTGCGAAATGCCAACATGTCTGGCGATATCTCTCGTGCTAAGACCTGGGTTGTCCTCAACCAGGTTAAGCACAGCCTCTTCGTTGTCGGGGGTGCTCACTGATCGCTCCCGTTCAGGCCTGCCTCCGTCGAAAGATCCCGTTGTGGACAACCTCTGGTGTACTCGAGCGAAGAAGGCATGGCAGGGGATTTGCCTGTTGGGGTAACGCTCGGCGTACAACCGCTGAGCGGCTCGTCCATTACAACCAGCAGCGCCATACGCCAAATGCATGTCAGCCAATTCAGAGTTTGTGTACCGTTCCATCCTACTACCGATCTGCAGACAAGTAACCCGAAGCTTAAGTAGGTACCGCACGTTCAAAAGACGTGTCTGCGCATACAACTACGTCATCTCGCGTTGTCGTCTACGCATTACGTATCTTTTGCATATCGATATGGTACGATATCTTTTGCATAAATCAGCAAAAAGCACCTTATGTAAATTTTATTGCGCGCATTGTGCATGATTGAAACCAGCTATGTTTGTTAAAAAAAACAAACAAACTGCAGTTTTAATAGCTTCTTATGATAAGTAAATTACTCTCTTGTTTTGTTTCTAACTGATCGTAGCGCCCCGTTTCCAGTTAGCGTCCGAAATGTCAACGAATTATGTTTTTTGCCCAAAGCGCCCCCTATCGATGTTTCTTTTTGTACCGTTCAACTGAGTTTCAGAGAGCCCCAGCAAACAGAATCATGAAAATGCATGCCATAAGTCAAGAAATCTGTTTGTTTATCTCCTAGGAGCCTTCGAGTTTCGACCACCCTGTACTTTGACATTTTATTCCGGCTCTTACGCTTTTTGCAGGGCTCTACTTTTGGGTTCAAACTTTAAGTTAGAGTATAAACTTTGGCGAGCATGTGTTAAATTATCAAAATAACGGGCTTAAAGTTGTTGTCTAGCTCTCCAAAGTCTGCAGCGCCCCCTATCCATGTTTTAAGAGATACGCTTATCAAATTGGTACTGAAGAAAGTCTAAACAAACAGAATCATTTCGACGCAACAAGCAAGAAAATCTAACCATTTCCCTAGTTTTTATGACGTTTCGAATTTCGGCACCCAAATTTTCGAAAGCGCCTAGCGCCTTACCATCGCGTCAGGGACCCTACATTCCCTATTCAAAAATGTTCGTCTAGGTGTGCTCTATCGATCCTTAAAGTTTGTCACCGACGAGCTGAATCACCCTGTATATCGCCAAACTATAAGATTAAATATCAATAATGGTTGATCGTAAATGTCATATTCGCTTGTTTTTAAGAAAGTTACACGTGTTTACGTCATCAAGTTATTTTTATTTCGACGTTTTATTTGTATTTTTATTAATGTTATACTAATTTATTTGTTCTTTCGCTATTTAAAATAAAAATTATGTCAATTTGTATAATTTGGCGATTTATATAATTTGGCAAAATTGGTCGACGGTATAACTAAGTAGTACCTTTTTATGCTAGCCTGGCGCAAGTGATAAATCATCAAACATTGTCTTTCCCATCGCATTTTTTCATATTTCATTAAATTCATCTAAAATATAATAATTTCACTCATTTTATTTAAAATACATAATTTTCATTTGAAATTCATGACTTTCACTTTTTCTTTCCCTTTTTTAAGAAAAAGAAAAGAAAAAGAATAAATAATACCAAAAACCATGACTTTTAATTTCAATATCAAAACATTGTTTTAATTTACCACGCGAAAAATAAATGTAAAAAATGGTCACCGGTATATAAAAAGCGAAGCGGTCAGCCCGTAACTATTGATGACAGTCACATGACTTAGTCTATTATTATAGAGATGCAAATAAAAAGGCAAATTAAAAATCACTTGATGACGTAACAAGCACGTGTTTAATGTCATGTGTTTAATGTCAAGAGATTATTTAATCTTATAGTTTGGCGATAGTTTTGTGGTCGACTAGATAATCAAGTAGTACCATACTTTTAAACTGCTTATTCTATGTTAACTTTTCGTAAATTCTTTTCGTTATTCCATCTGTAAAACAAAGCACAGACCTTTCTGAGCGTTAAAATTCAGGGGGGTGCCATTTCCCTCTAGTTTTGGTATCAAGGTTTCCGTACGTATGACGTCACTGTGCGTGCTAAGGAGAATTCCCGCAACAGAAAATATACTATTTTTGCATTTAAAATTGAATTTCTGCTCAAAACTTTTTTTGTTTTTGTTCAAAGGAGAGCATATTTCTTCAAGACAGAACATTTTTTACTAGCGAAAATATTTTTTTCGAAGAATAAAGCGATTATAGAGGATTTTTTCCCTTCAAATGAAACAGTTGTGTGTTATTATCATTATTATTATTATTGTGCTAAGGTGGAGTTTCTATTGTTTTTTATCTTTAGTCGATCATTGGAATTGGATGTGTGTGTGTGTGTAAGGGGGGGGGGGTATAAACATGTATTGTGATTTCCTTTGACACTCAGGACAGTTTGCCCACACACGAAGCTCCGAAAGAGCTATTTCCAATCACTTTTCCTAAATATTACGCGGTAGCTATTTCTCAGATTTCGTTGATGAAACATCAGTTGGAAAAGTTTTAAAATAACGTATTATTTTTAGTGCTTTGCTTAAAATGCCTAGTATTTATGCTATTTCAGCATGGACTAATGTTTCGGATAAAACAAAAAATGTTTCGTCTCATACATTAATGAAAAAATCTGTTTTTTTTTTTTTTTTTTTTTTTTTTTTTTTTTTTTTTTTTTTTTATGTAAACGTGCGTGTACAATGCTGAAATTTCTGAATTTGTTCCGATCACTTTCAATCGAGTGAATATTGTAAATAAAGTCATTGAAAATAGTAGCGATGTAGATAATTTAAAAATAAATAATAACATGTATATAATACTAGTGAAAATAATAAATACCATGCATCTAAAAATTCGAGAAATCTCAAGCAGTGTGAAAATAACATTGAAGGTGAAGAATTTTCATTCACCATATCTTCCGTAAATCTTTTCAAAAAATTAGGCATATTGCTGGTTATACAGAGAAACAAAATTTTATAAATTGCATGACAGTTTGACAATTCATTAGGTGAATCAAATATGTTACAACCAATTCCTTCGGACGAATCGGTATACTTTCAATGTGATAAATGCATCGAAGATGTAAAACTGTTTTAAAAAATTCTTAATGAAATTGACAGCAGCTCATTTTCGAAAGAATTTAATATTTTTGAAAATGCTTGCAAAAAAGTTAAATTGGTTTTCCAAACAGGCACAGAAATATAATAAAATTATTTGTGAAAATCAGAACTTTCATTCGATTGAGACAGATTAAGAGGCTACTTCCCTCACGAGAAAAATCGCATCCTATGGGAGAAATTTTTAAAAATATCTCATTTGCATTTCCATATATATATATATATATATATATATATATATATATATATATATTTGCATTGGGCAGCTTAGGACGAACTCTACAAAGGCTGTTTTTTTTTTTTTTTTTTTTTGCAGTTTTTTTTCATTATGAAATTTTTACTTTCGGAACCGGTTTCGAAAGTGAAGTATCCTCATTAAAAAAAACTGCAAAAAAAATCGAAAAGTAAAAAACGGCCTTTGTACAGATCGACATCGACTATCCAATGCAGGAAAAAAAAATGAAAACATTCGAATTCAAACAAAATATTTAAAAAAAATTCTCCCATAGGTTTAACATTAGCGAGCAGGTGTTTTCATGTGAGTGAAATAGCTCCTTACCGAAACATATTCATCAGAAATAAAAAAGAGATACTCTGCCAAAAAAGGAAAAAACTGAAGTAAATCAGCTGTGATTGCACGATAAAATATCAAATAATGAAGCGCATATCTGAAGTATATACAAAACGCATCTTGTGATGAAATCATATGCTTGAAATTAAAGCATATTTTGAGGGTAAAAACCTAAAAAACCTTAATTATTAAATATTTTGTATAATTTTATGATAATACATCATTAAACTATAATTAATTTTTAATAACCTTTTCGGAAGGTATTTATATTCTTCTTAATTTAAAATTAAAATTTTTATAGCATATAAATCTTTGTTTTAAGAATTCGGCAATTTAATAATTAAAGTTTCTATTTTTATTTGTATTTTAAATCTCTTTTATAAATACTGCTTGCCTTATTTTTTTTTCTATAAAAAATTTCAGTGTGATATTCAATGACATCAAACACATAAATGGAATCTGAAAGAAACAACAATAAATTCTAAAAAGCTGGAAAGATATATAATTTTAAAATTTAAATATGGCACTTTATTTGGATGTGAAAAATATTGTTTAAATGTTAAACTCTCTTTCGCGCCAAAATTTTCTATAATTTCTCTCACTTATGGATGTACATGTACATTAATTATTATTATGCAACATTAAAGTATTATTCTAAATAACCTTTTCGAAATGTGTTTATAAAATATATTACTCTGAATTTCACATTTATTTTCAACAAATGATATAATTATATAGTATAAATATTTTAGTTTAATAATATTAAATATTCAGCTATTTACTTATGAAAATTTCTATTTAATTAGCTTGTGTAATCACGCATAACTCAAACTGGGGTATGAGGGAGGATGAAACCTAAGTTATTATTACTTTTTTAAACATTTTTTATGAAAGAGCTCTTTACTAAAAACATAGCGAAATAATAACATATTATCTTAGTTTTCAAATTGATTACCGATGAAATATTATAAATATACTACATTAAAAAGTATTAACAAAACATTAACTGCAGTCATATAAAAATGAAATTTGCTTCTTTTGTAATTGTAGGTCTTTCTACTTATAAAAATTACTATTTTACTTTCTTTTAATGTAACTTACCGTTTTTATATTGAGTAGTAAACGAAACTTAATAAAAAAAGACAGCAGATTTAACAATTAAATTTCAAAGAGTTAAAAAGAGATAATAGTTTAAATTTTAGATGTGATGTTTGTCCAATGTATAAAGAATATTTTTTAATCGTTAAAATTCTTTTAACACGAAAATTTCTACTGATATTTTTCAATTAAAAATAGTCTATTTCTAATGCAAAGTCAATTGGAACACCGATCTGAGCACGCGGGGTGACGTCAAGCAGCGAGTCGCTCCCTATTGGCTACAAGGTGAAATGGCGCAACCTTTAGATATAGTAACCTTGATTAAAGCTGTAACCAGTCGGCAAAGTCGAGTGGGGAATTGAAAAAAATTCTTTTGACGGGGCTAACTTTTGTTTACATCAGTTTCATACAATTAATAAACAAGAAAGAAAAATCATGCGTCAAGCATAGATTATGAAACACTTTCCAACATATTCAAAATGCTGTAACAAATCTTCTGCCGTTAAATAAGGTGAGAGATGATGTCGAAGTAAACAAACTGGAAAACGTACAACACATATGAAAATCCAATTTCTATGAGTACCAGTTGTATGGTCGGGAAATTATCTGCATTATTTTGTGCAACACTGTATATGATGTATAGATTTGTATATTTACTACATAGTAATGTAATTTAATTCTGTTAGGAAACGCATAACACAGTTCAAAATTCCCCTTTAGAGATTTCATATAGCGTCAATAAGTGGAAATGTTCTCGCATTATTTTGTGCAGCTCTATATATAATTTATAGAATTTACACGCAAGAAGTGATATGCATAAATTAGTTCGTTTTAAAACGCATACCAATTTGAAAACGCATTTCCAGCAATTATTGTTTATAGACAGTACTATAGCTGAATTATTTTATGTGTAAATGAACAATAAATGCAATGCACACCATATTGTACAGTAAGCATTTTGTAAATCCCCTCGGTAATGTATATCAGGCCTGCCCATCCTTTCAGTAAGCAGGGGTGCACCTCAGCTCTTGGCACGATGAAGGGCGCCATTATTCACATGACTGAAAACAAGCGGCAATATTATAGCACAATATTAGTAATACACACACGTCTTAACATAATACAAATGAATTTTACAACGGTAAGACAAAAAGTCCCTACGGTTCTGGAGTTACATGTATTAAATTTCAAGTTATACGTTTTTTTATAAGAGGTCTACTCCAAAAATGCTTGTAGGTAAAGTGCCAGGAACGTAAATCGCGCTTATAACAACAACAACAACAACAAAAATAAATAAACAAAATAAACAAACATGGAAATCACAGATATTGCTAGGTTTCTTTTAGGATTGGATGTGAAAATACGCTTTGACTTATTTTGAAAGCGTGAATTTAGTTTTATAAGAAATACATAAACAAAGACAGGCATGATAGTGACCGATCCATATGGGTGGTTCCCAAAGATAGTTTGGAAATGTTTTCATAGATGGAAATCATTCTGCACTGTTTTATTAATTTTTCTAAGTAAAAAAAAAAAAAACCTAAAATTTTAAAACTCAAGGAGGAAAAATTAAGCCCCTTTATCCCTTGTATAAAACAGCCAATGGGCCAGTGTGACAACAAAAAGAAAAAAACTGAACTTTCATGCACATGTGTCTTCAAAAGGGCGAGGGAAGGTGAAAAATGTTTATTTTTCTGTAACTTCTGAATTATGTATTAAAAAGAGCTAGTTCCAATTATTACCAAACTTAACCATTCTAATTACACTTTATAAACAATAACTACAAACCGTGAAAATATGCATGGTTTAATTTTCAAAGTATGGTTCTGGTTTTTAATGCGTTTTCACATGGTTTTGGAAATATCTCTGACGCAAATATTAATGATTTAAAAAAAAAAGCCCTCTTTATAATGAAATTTTACTTCTAAAAAGTCCAATAACAGGAAACCTTCAAAAGGGCGCCAAGGATATCTTCCAAGAACGCCATGGAGTCCGCGGGCTCCGCGTTGGACAGCCCTGATGTATATTATTTTAAATTTTTTTGAAAAAGTGTACCATTAAATTACACTTAAAATGATTTTCACCCATAGACACTAATGTAACGGAATTCTTTTAAGTAAACGAATTATAATTGTTACATAATTTATTTTCAGTAAAGAATCCGCTATACTAAACCTCAACAACATAATATCAGTTATACGGCAATCTGAGTGTATTTAGGCAAATTAGAGCACGAGCAGAGATATGTCTAGACAAACCAAATTCACAAGCTCTTTTCAACCATTTCGGAAAGTGTTAAAAATAAACTTGTAGGAAAACACAGGGCATAGGACTGCCTTTAGAAATAAATTTGGTATGCTTTTATAAAAAGATAAGTAATTGTAATCAATTGGTATAACAAAATTTTGTGAGTTTAAAAGAACTCTGTACTGTTCACTTTGCGAGAAATGACGGAAATATCAATTTTGTTGCTTAAAATGTATTTATATTAGACATCCCTAGTATATTCTGACGAAGTTGCGTAAAGATCAGTTTATTATTGTATAAATACGCGAAAAGGCCGTTTACTGCATCCATTTCTGTTTATTAAATGTATCAAAGTTGCAATCTTTAAATTCCTTTTTCTCTGTTTGTTCAATATATCAGTATGATCAAGACTTCAACTTACATTTTTCAATAGACTCGCTATTTTTATTTATTTATTATTAGTAGTAGTATTATATATATACATATATTTTACGATTCTTGGGGTTCATTTCATAAAACTAAGAATCGGATTTTCAATAATATAGTAATTAAAAAAAATAAAAATGTTAAGTAAATAGTTATTTTTACTGTATTTTTACATACCTCATAAAATTTCCCCTCTAAAGTAATTAAGTTTTTCTAAATCTGATCCATAGCGTTATAAAATATATCTTTAAGAGAAAAATGTAAAAAAAAAGTTCAAAATTATAGGAGTAATACGGTTTTAAATCTTAAATTTAAAAAAATTTAAATTGTACAACAAAAATTAAATTCTTTTCTTGAATAAATAATTTTTTATTCATAAAATCACGCAATAATTCATCAAAAAAGTTTTAAAAAACACTGAAATAAAAAAAAAAGTTCTAAGAGTACTAGGAATTCACTTAACAAATTGAAACAGCTGATTGCTCAAAGAGTATTATTTAACAATTTTAAAAAAAAATGTTTGGTATTCAACATTGCAAATTTTGAAATATTTGTTGGTGTAGTTATCAAAATTCAAGGTATTTTTGAGAATTTAAAATTTTTGTATATATATATATTTCTCAAGTTTTAGATATATTTATTTGTATTTAAATATTCTAAGATGTAGAGAGGGATAGGGTATAGAAGTATCTGAATGGGGCTCAGTCTCAGAATAATGTTCTTTACTTATCTCCAGTTATCAGGACAGGATACTCCTGATTCCTGAATTCGTTTTTCAAAAGTGTGGTGACATAAAAATATTGCTCTTATAATAATGAAAATATAATTCAATCTACGAATTTAAATTTGGGCAGGTCATATAGATTATGAAAATACTCAGCATAGTTGATATTTAGGAGGGGAAGGGGGGGCCATATTTTTGAAGGGAATATATGTGTAATAGCAGAGATACAGAGGATATGTATGTATACTTGCATAATAGTAAATTTTAGCTATTTGGTACTTTGATAAAACTCCCTGCTCTGTTTTAGACCTTTTTTTCTAGACCAGTTCAGCATATTGGAGTTGGGGGCGGGGAGGGGGGGGGATTGATTGTTTCAGACTTTTTTTTAAGTTTGTAGATTAAGGCAAGTAATTTATGTATTTAAAATGTAGAGCTTGACAAGAATTCGGAAGAGGTTCGAAATTTTCTCATTTTTACAGTAAAAGTTAATTAAAAATATCCTTGAAATTGTTTTTCAGCAATTTATTAATAGGGCTGGGCGATATAGAACTTTTTTAGATCGATTTATTATTCATCTAACGTCGCGATTTAGTGCTAAAATGATTTAACACCAATTTTACCTTTAGAATATGGAAGCATGTTTTTTTAATTTATTGTGATAAAATAGGTCTTTATGCAGCCCCCTTCGTCCTGTATTATATAGTGTACTTAGTTTTTTATTTTTCAAATACCTTTGAAAAGAGATATATTTTACGCATAAAAAAGTTGGAATGACCAAAAACACTTGCTTTTTAGGTGCGTTCGTTATTATATAAATACGTAGCACCTATAGTCGTCGTTCAGTCCGTCCGTCTGTCCGCATGTAACAGAGCAAAAACTACCCAACCGAATGATCTGAAATTTTAAAGATATAATTGTTGCAAAATTTTGTCGAGCCATTTCAAATTTTAGGAAAATCGGACGTATAGTTTAATTACAGGGACAGTCAAAAGTTTTTCTTTACATTACGGCCAATGGGAAAAATTATTGCAAGTGGATTTTAATGGTATTAGAGCTTTCCGAATGATCTGAAATTTTAAAGATATAATTGTTGCAAAATTTTGTTGAGCCATTTCAAATTTTAGGAAAATCGGATGTATAGTTTAATTACAGGGACAGCCAAAAGTTTTTCTTTACATTACGGCCAATGGGAAAAATTATTGCAAGTGGATTTTAATGGTATTAGAGCCTTCCGAATGATCTGAAATTTTAAAGATATAATTGTTGCAAAAATTTGTCGAGCCATTTCAAATTTTATGAAAATCGGATGTATAGTTTAATTACAGGGACAATCAAAATTTTTCCGTTTCATTACGGGGAATGGGAAAAAAATTATTGCAGTACATTTTAATGATGTTACAGACTATGCACTTATGAAGTGCAAAAAATATACATTCAGTACAATATGGGGTGCAAAAAATAATTATAAAACTAGCTATAGTACGAACGCACCTCATTTGCCACGTTTGACGAGCAATTTCCAACTTGTTTGTATTGTAAAAATTAGTGAACTGTTTTAATAAATTTGATAAACTCATTCTTTAAGAAATAATATAAAAGAAAAGGAATTTTCGTTTGTCTGACTTATGATGGCTGTTACAATCTAAAAGGAAGATAAGGTACAATTTTATTTCCTTTTAAGTTTTAGAGTAAAAAAAAAAATAAATTTTTAATATAAATGCTGACATTCATATAGTGGATAAAGAAGGATTTAAAGTGAGAGCCTCGGCATTTTTTTCGCGACCGTTTGCACCCTGTAAGATTAATAATAAAATAGATCTATTTTTAATGATAAGAAAATGTCAAAAAAGCAGAAAATCGCAGATCTGTAGAAAATGTAAGAATGAACCCGGATCCTCATTTCCGTTCCCCTGTAAAAATCGGGTTGCCCTACTCTATTAAAGTATTAATACTTGGAATTTTTTGGGGGAAATTTCGCCTTGCGTACAATATTTCAAATAAAAATCAAATTTCAAATTTTAATTGCTTAAAAGGCGCAAAGGCCAAGATAGTGAAAGATTCCTTGCCGGGACTCGAACCCGGATCATCAGCATAGCGCATGATGTTCTACCGACTAAACCACACGGAACAACACGCAGCCTGGAATTTCTCACTATTACATGTTGGCAAGGCTACAAACGCAGCACAAGATGGAATATATTTCCGTGAGCCACCGACATGGGAAAACACGAAACTTAATTAAATCCAGCAACGATTGAACTATATTAATGCTTGGAATTTTTTTTTTTTTTTTTTCAGAGAGAAAATTTCGCCTTGCATACAATATTTCAAATGAAAATCAAATTTCAATTGATTAAAAGGCGCAAAGGACAACCTAGTGAGAAAGATTCCATGCCGGGACTCGAACCCGCGTCATCAGTATAGCGCACTGACGTTTTACCGACTAAACCACACGGAACGACACCTTGGACGCTGGATTTAATTCAGTTTCGTGTTTGCCCCATGTCGGTGGCTCACGGAAATATATTACATCTTGTGCTGCGTTTGTAGCCTTGCCAACATGTAATAGTGAGAAATTCCAGGCTGGGTATCATTCCGCGTGGTTTAGTCGGTAGAACGTCAGTGCGCTGTACTGATGACCCGGGTTCGAGTCCGGGCATGGAAACTTTTTCACTATGTTGGCCTTTGCGCCTTTTAAGCAATTAAAATTTGAAATTTGATTTTCATTTGAAATATCTATTAAAGTATTTTTAATTAGTTACAAAATAATAATAAATTAAAATAAATATTCAAATATTAACCAAACACATGAAAATTAACTTTTCATCAAAATAATGCATAAAAGTATAAACTGAAAGTAGATTAATTTGAATTTTAAAGATTTAAACTTCATTATTTTTTTCAACCATAAATACAAAATCAATTTCAGGAAAATACTAAATATACTCTCAATCGCAAAATAGTCAAAATTTAAAACGTGTTTAAAAAAATCCACGTGGCCGACATTGAAATCGGATGCCGAACCCTATGCATGACTCTATTTTAAAGCATTTTAATTAATTACAGAATTATAGAAAATATAATATATGAGGACGTGAGTTTCAAAACTCGCCTTATCCAGAAAATCAAATTTTGTGAAATCGCGAAAACCTCTAACTGTGTCCATTGATTTTCATTGTAAACCAGGATTTTACAATGCCAGAAATACGCGATAAAAGTTTTTTTTTTCTTTTTTTGCAGGTTGTAGTGTTTTTTTCCAGTGCAGGTTTACCAGTAAAATAGTTTGACAGATAAAACACGCTTTTTTAAATTTTGGATAAGGCGAGTTTTGAAACTCGCGTCCTCATATATATTCAAATATTACCCAAATATGTGAAAATGAACTTTTCATCAAAATAAGGCATGAAAATATAAACTGCAAGTCGATGAATTTGGATTTTAAACATAAAATTTTATTTCTTTCAACCATCAATACTGAATAATTTTCAGAAAAAAAAAAAAAAAAAAAAAAAAAAAAAAAAAAAAAAAAATCCCTGCCGGCCCGGCCTACAAGCGGAGGTAGATTTCGAAGTTAAGTATACTAATTTCACCAACAAAAACTAAATCATGACTAGAGATTTATCCACTTTATCTGTCTGCTTTTGACGAGTTTTTATTTCATTTTTATATAATAACTGGTTTTATCAGAATTATGTTAAGGAGGTATTAAAAAAAAAACATTTTTACATGCTCACAACTCGAAATTTTCTGGCACATTTTCAGATTCCTTTTTAATAGAAAAAATATTAAACTTACTGACGTGATTTTCGAAGAGATTTATAAAAGACCTGAGTTTTTATTTTTCGTTCAATTAATTAAAACTTGATTTATGAATAATTATTTTCTCAGTAGGACAATATTTTTCGTTTCTAACACAATCGCTTCGGGAAATTTCTGTTCAAAATGCCCACTTTGACATCATTTTTTGAAATATATTCTGCCTCTATCAAAAAATTTATCATTACGGTACATTATATAGTTTCTGAATAAGAGAATCTACTAATTGGATGCGTTTGAGAGCAAAAATGAATTTAAAAATGAGTCAGAAAATAAGTAGTTTGGATTTGAATACACCCTTAACCCCTTCCTGCATGATTTTTTTTCCTGCAGGCAAAAAATTTTGAAAGTTTGCTAAATAATAATGTAACATGATCAAAAATCACTGAAAATTCGAAAATTTCAAATCCATCTTAATTTAAGGCGATTTAAGCTCGTGCCATATATGTCACACCATGCATTAACGACTACTTTTCCATAGTAGTGAAATAAGCATTAAAACTTGCATGCAACTCTTAAAACTTCAAAATATATAGAGAAAGAATATGTGAAATCTATTTGTGTATGTGTATTTCAGTCTACAGTAATTGGTACATATATCGTTTATTGAAAAATGAATTAACAGAAATTGTCACATGTATCGTTTATTGAAAAGCTGCATTCTAAAGTACCTGATACATGTTTGTTTTAAAACGTCAGGCTACAGTAACTGATACATATTTTTGACTTAGAACAACAGTCTGCAGTAACTGACACAATGTTGTTGAAAACTACAGTCACTCGATGACCCAGGGACGAAACTAGCCTTTTTTGCACCCGGGGGGAAGCAGGGATTTTGGTGCCCTCCCCCTTCTCCGCAAAGTATATTTACAAAGAGAATTTCACTAATTTTCTAATAGCCGACTTATTTTAAAATTTAAAATATGTAATCAAAAAATATGTAATCTGAACTACGTAATCTGCTTTGTAAAATATTGATTCAGTAATAAAATCTTGAAAACGGAATCGAAAAGAATCGAAAAAAAATTCCGCTTTATACAGGATCCTTATACCATATCATTTTTTATGCTTTGGCATATATCAGGGATTTGGATCAGGGACAGGATGATTTTAAGAATACCGTGCTAAACATAGATGTGAGAAAATCCGACAAACAAAATCTTCATTTGCCCCCCCCCCCTTCGTTCTGGTACCCGGGGCACATGCCCCCTCTTCCCCTCCCCCTTAGTTTTGGCCCTGAGACCCTTCATTCAATATGAAACTTGGCAAATCAATTCCGGTCATTGTTCAGACTTCGCAATTTTGATAGTGAATAAACAAATACACATTTCAACCACTATGGAAAAATACAACCTGTCAATGCATGGTGTGACATATGTGGCACGTACCGATATTTACGTACTACATACGCTAGCATTTCTACAATGTGTTACCTCATGATATATTATTCACAATATACTTACAAACACAGCTGTATTTTTTTCAGTCCAGTCTTCTTCTTTTTCCACATATAATCAACAAAAATATTCACTATCGAGCAACACAAAGTAACAACTATTAATTTCTCAACGTTCGCTTCTGTTTTGGTTCCAAAATACGCTCGAAAGCAGGCAGCACCTGTTGGCATCACATGCCTCATCCACTGACGTATTGAACAAAGAAGAATGGAACTTCTGCGATTAAAAAAAACTGCAGAACTACAGTAAATTCAGTATGTGCCATATATGTCACGGTATGCAGGAAGGGGTTAATAAGATGGTTTTTTCTTCAACCGCTATGTATTTTTAATTTGTTTTTGCTGTAAGAATTGGTCCTAACACAAACTTGTCTATATAAATGTTGTAGACAATATTAAGAAGATATATGCTAATTTCAAGGGAATTTTATATCTTGTAAATTGACGGAGTTAAGGATTTTTTCTTCTTCAACCCCCCCCCCCCCCCTTTTCGGTACGAATTGGTCCTATCAAAAACTTGTGAATATAAAAGTTGTAAATAATATTAAGGAGATTTATAATAAAATTAATTGAATTTGATATCTTGAGAATTGACGAAGTTATGAATTATTTTCTCCCCAAAACACTATTTTTTGCGCCCCTTGAGCCCATTTTTAATTTGATCAAAAATCTGCGATACATAAATTTTTGACCATATTTTTAGAAGTAATAAAAACTTTAAACTGATTTGATATGTTCAAAAATTAAGAAGTTATGGGTTTTTTTCGGTTTTCACAAAACCCCTCCCTATTTCCATCCCCTTGGTCCGATTTTGCCCATTAACGAACTTGACCGAGATTTTATGCCTCTTGATTTTATGTATAAGTTTGGAAGAGATTTGTGTAAAATTGTGGAAGTTATCGTGTCCAGAAGAAAGTGATATATATATATATATTGATATATATATATATAGAGAGAGAGAGAGAGAGAGATAGATAGATAGATAGATAGATAAAGTTTTTTACTGAGGGTGGTTTTGGGTTCTAGAGGTCATGATCGGTGTAGATCTGCAAAAAGTTTTCAGAAATTCCAACATAGGGAAGAATGTAATAGGTAGTATTTCATACGAAATCTACCTAATAAAACATGCGGATCATAACCAAATCGGGATACACGAAACAATGCAGGACTCTACTTTCAAATACTTTTAATCAATTACATAATTATAGAAAATAGAAAATATGTATTAAAATATTACCCAAACATGTGAAAAGGGAATTTTTCATCAAAAGATTGGTTAGCATACAAACTGAAATTCGTTAAATTTGGATTTTAGGTATTAAACTTTACATTTTCTTTTCAACTTTCAACCATATAAGTGCTTAATTAATTTCCAAACAAATATTCTCATTTACCGTAAAAAAAGAAATATTTTCTTAAATAATAAAGATTGAGATGCTGTTAAAGTACACATAAAAAAGGAAGTTAAAAATATTAATTTCCTGAGGAGATATTTTAAAAATATGAATACATTACACTTCTTTATGTTTAACATTAGCGAGGAAAATTTGAGATCTTACTGACCATACTTTTAACGAATCAGCTGTTTTAGAGGATGCAATCACAATAGTTTTGTATGTAGTTTTCTTTAGAAAACTTGAATCTTTTGAATACCTAGAAACTTTTCTGTTATTAGTTAACTTGTTTTATACCAAACCACTTCAAATTATTAAAAAAAAAAAAAAATCGTCCCTTAAAAATAATAAACGAAATCGGTATTTATAGAAGTTTCGTGAACTATTAACAACTCAAATCTTTTCTTTAAAGTATTGTTTTTAGTATTTTATAGAATTAGAAAATGCACAAACATAATGGCATTCAATATAAATATAGAATTTTTCAGAACTGAAACTTTATTTCTTTCGATATCAAGAAAGCTTAATAATTATAATTGAAAAAGAAATAAATTCATTAAAAAATATTTTTGCTTTGTGTAACAAATCATACTATTGCAACAGTATAAAGTAAAGTATCTAAAACTTACCCTAAACTGTATTACTGCCAATCGATATCTTAAATGAATTTTATAATTTTTTTAAATCGTACTTTAAAGTGCCGCGAGCCGCAAAGTGTTAACATAAAAGGTACGATACTTTTATTTTTTCCTTCTAAATATCATCTAAAAAAAATAAAAATAGAGAAAAGAAAGAAAAAGAAAAATGCAGACACTTATAGCTTCTTTAACAGTACGGAAGGATATTTTGGTAGTTAATTTATTTGAACTTCGGGTTTAGATAAAGATACACGTAAGAATGTCATCAATTTTTAAAGCGATTCCTTTCCAAATACATATTTGTTGAATTCCTAGGCTATGAATTTAGAATTTTAAGAGAAAATTCGGCAAACAATTCTGATGACACATAAATCATTTTTATGGTTCTTTTCATATGTAAAATATGGCATCTTTATTTTATCCTAGCATTAAATAACGTAATTTTTGCCTATCCAAACCAAATTACTTTTTTTTTTTAGTTTAGTAGACAACTAAACAGCATTATTGCTTCGTTAATTTGAAAATACTCGATTATATTAGTTTTTCTGTTATTATTTTATCATCATTTTGAATTCTGTATATCGATCAAATATGGGATTGTCATATAACAGATCATTTCGAGCATTTTATTTCGCAAGGTAATTGCATTTTTCATATTGAATTTATTGTTGGTGTTCTAACTATCCTCGTGAAGAAACCTTTGCTGAAAAATATGAGGCAAGGCAAAACATCCAGAAAATTTCGTGAGGTATTTCTTTAGGTATTCGACTAAACGTCTTAAAGTGTCCGGATACTTTTGATCAGATAGTATGTATAATGATGCGAATGTATACTACAAATCATTTTCTCCGAAATAAAAGAAAAAAAAGACCTACTAAAATATTCATTTTGCATGTACTGTTCAAAAAGATGGAACTGATAAAAACTATATAATATTCGTAATACATTGGTTATTTGTGTATATTGGGTTTTTGAGAAAGTTGCCTCTGGATCTATTGCAGTTTTTCGCATTCAATGTATGTTTCGATTAGTGTGGTCATTTTGTGTGACTACATAATCGCACTAAAACCTGTACATAAATATAAAAATAACTTCTGAGATAATTAAGAAAATGTTTAAGATTTAAAATAACACTACCGTAAATATTGTGCTCATGAAAAAACGGAAAGTAATTGTACAAACAGTACATTTGGTAATTTTTATAAACTAGAAAACATTTCTAAAATCAAAAAGGTGATAGTAAGGTAAGGATAGTAAGGTAATTATAAAATATAAAATATTTTAGATTCAATAAAATTTAGATTTTTTTATATCAGAATTTTTACAGCAAGCAATAATTATTCTTGATAGACAGGATTGAAGCAGAGATAATGGGTTGAAGAATCAATTTTAATTTTCTGTTGTTTGATTTTATTTTTTGTGTAGCATTCTTTTTTTCAGGACTTTTCAAATAATGCAATAAATCGAAGGTTATTTTTGAAACTGCAGAAAACGCTGCATGCATAATTGTGAGACTACAGTTCCAAAAATAATCTTCGATTTATTCTGTTGAGCTGATTCAGATATCAGACAGATACTGTGATCGCTAAAGGTTAGTTGGGTGAATTAGTCTTCCAGATTCGTCCGGGATGGCTCAGTCGGTAGAGCATTGGCGACTTCAGCCAAGATATCCCTGATTCGAATCCTGGTCCGGACTTTTTTCACCCACTTGGAAATTTACAACTGTTATGATTTATTTACCAATTGAATAATTGTGTTAAAAATTATTCTAATAAATCAACGCTTTTCGTAAAACTGCTCGATTTGTGTTTCTATAAAGAAAATAATGGATTTTAGCTGTGAAACAGAGTAGGGGAGGTAGGGGTGGTTTGATACATAGGGAGGGTTGATACATTGACAATTTTTCTAAACAAATGGCATTAACAGCCATTGTAACAGATGTAAAGGCTTCTTTTATTAGCAGAGGTCATTAGCTGGACTTAGCAGTGAAGAACTGAAAACTTTTTTTTCTTTTAATTTTGAAGAGTTTTGGAATGTCAATGTAATTTTTTTTAAATACTGATTTTCTTTCATAACTCTTTTTATTGTGAAGCTAATATCTTGTAATTATTTTTTATTTGTAAAGCACATTGTTAGGGTGAGTTTTACTAGAAAGCAGATTGGCATTTTGCAACTGCATTTATACAAAGTGATTGAAAATCCAATAAGGCATGATAGGGAGAAATGATACATTAGTGCTGGGGAGAAATGATACACTTGTATATTTGAAATTTAAGTTTTTTTTAAGTTGTAAACTAATATGGGACTAGAAGGGGAAAAGTTTAAATAGCCTGATAGGGAAGATGTTTCTATAATTGACGAAGGGCAAATTAAAAAAAAAAAAAAAAAACATTAAATCCACCTGATTTTACTTATCAAAATGATAGAGTTATTAGTTTTTCATTTAACCATTTCAGGGGTGGTGGTATGTTTATGAAACCACTTAATTTTAATTCCCAAACGCCACATTGGCACCAGCATTTTGGTAAAATATTTTCTATTTTATATGAAAGTGAAATATAGCCCTTTTCTTATTTCAAATTAAATTTCTTGGTAAATTCCGGTGCCATTCATTTATTCAGCCCTTTAGCATTGAAAATGCTTTGCCCTGAAAGGGTTAAAGAAATCTTAAATGTGCTAAATTTATGTTAAATTGTTTGCAAATCAGCAATGCTCACTTCATTTTTCCTTGCAGTATGATCTCTAGGAGTTTTTTTTTTTTCATTATTTATTTTCTAAAACGTGTGTTAAAATAGAATTGTTTAAATAAGAGCAATTATTTAAATATTTTTGTAAAAAATATATGTCAATGTCATTTCTTTTTAAATTTTACTTAAATATTTCAAGATTTATCATAAAAAAAATTGTATGACACATAAATTGAATTGTCTGCATTTTTTTTTTTTTTTCAATTTACATAACAATGTATCAAATCTTCCTTGCTAGTGTATCAATCCTCCCCAGTAATGGGGGGATTCGATACAGTAGTAACCATTCAAAATAATTGGGATATACCGGGTGTCCCAAAAAGGACTGACTGATTTTAAAATTCAATAACTTGCAAACGGTGACAGATATTTAAAAAATTCTTGCAGGAGGGTTATGCATAAGGACAAAAGTTTTATTACAGTGATTTTCAATTTTAGTTCGATTTACAAACAATAGATGGCGCTGTAAGCAATAGTCGCTAAATTCAGGCTCGATTTTTGGTACTTCGTGGCCCGGATAATACATTTCCATCTCCTTTTTCTGCATGGAACAAGATAAAGAACCAAAACTCGAGCCTGTATTTAGCGACTATTGCTTACAGCGCCATCTATTGTTTGTAAATCGAACTAAAATCGAAAATCACTGTAATAAAACTTTTGACCTTATGCATAACCCTCCTGCAAGAATTTTTTAAATATCTGTCACCGTTTGCAAGTTATTGAATTTTAAAATCAGTCAGTCCTTTTTGGGACACCCGGTATTTTTTGCCTTCACAATATTACTACTATACACTATAATTACATAATACTATAATATAATATACTAATATTTCACAATATTACTACTATACTATATTACTATATATTATACTTATTTTTTTTTATTCACAATATTTTTAATAAATGAATAAAAGGTCACGTTATAAGAAAACACGAAATTTTTTTTAAAAAATATCTTTCTAAGGGTTTTAAAAAATTAGTAAAAAAAAAAGTGTATCATATCTCCCCTACCTCCTCTACTTATTATATCTTTCTTTTAAAAATTGAAATCGTTATTTGGTGGCGAAATGAGCAAGTATCCGGTTTTGATTTTGGCCGAATATTTGAATCCAGACATATGACTAGTCGTTGCATCCATAATTTGCACATTCTTATTTACAAAATTATTACAAAAAGGGGTTCAGCATTTAGTAAAATATTTTTCAATTTTGAAATGAAAAAAAATATATATATATATATATTTAAATTTTAGGAAGAACAGATAAAATTATTTTTTATTGTGTTTTATTTCTTCTATTCTAGGTTGGACATTATTCTGATGGCATCCTAAACTGGGATAAGAAAATACTAAACATATTTCGTTCGATGGGATCTGGATGGTTCAAAATTCCAGAATTCTACTGCCAATTGAATTGCCGTGATTCATGTGAAAACTTCGAGAACATAACTATTACGAGTATAGAAAGTTTGTTCAGCCGCATTTATCACTGGAAGCATGAAACTTGGGTGAATATCCTTCTGACTATATCATGTGTTGGAACCATTATAGCTCTGCTGACTATGGCATTTCTCGTGATTAATACATGCAGAGAAGAATTTGATGAAGGTTCTCAAATATCAAATGTGGTCTTACTCGTATCAGTTATATTTTCATACAGCTGCACCATTTTGTTCATATTTCATAAAGATACAGTTGTTTGTTACAGACGTCTTACCGTTGTTGGATTGGCATACATATCTATGTTAGCGCCTATTTTATCAAGATGTTTCTTGTTAATAGCAGCAGAAATGGATGGAATCCATTCTCACGTTAGTGGATTCTTACAGAGCGTTATCTATGTCCTTATATTTGCTGTGCAAGTATCAATGGCATGTTATTACTGGATTTCTCATTTGGGTGACAAAATCTCAAAGTACAAATGCATTTTTGAAGTAAAATCAACCATTGGATACTTGTCATATTCGATGCTACTAAGTCTCGTATGGCTGATAGCGTCGCCATTTTGCATGCGAAGTCGTCGAAATAATAAAGAAGGTTTACTCCTCCATTTTGGAAGCATATCAGTATGCTTAGTATGGGTAGTTTGGTTTTTACTCTATTTTCTGTTGCATTCTCGGTGGAATGAATTCACTATTTGCTTTGGACTGGTGGCAACAGCAACATCTATACTTGTAGTCATATTCATACCGAAAGTGTACAAAATAGTAGTTTCAACGGCAGCGAAACAGAGCGGCCAAGTCAGCATGCAACCCGTGATTTTCGCGTCATCCTCTTCAAGAAGTCCGAACCTTTCAATATATGAAAGCGTAAATCACGGATTCAACCCTGATAAAGACGGGTTCGTGGTCGACGTTTTCAGGGACGAAGACGAGTCTCCAAGACCGAAAAAGATGACACATTTGTAAATAATTATAAGCAACGGGTAATAGTAAAGTATTTGTTCTTGCGTGACATGTTTTGCAACGGATAATCGAAAATGGTTGTAAGCAAGCACATGAATAAATTTGTAAATACGCAGTGGAAACGGTAATAGATGATAGAAAATGGGTCGCGAGAGAAATTTGAGGGAATGTGCGCAAACCCATTCTTAAAAAGTCAGTATGATGAGGATTGCCATAATAGATATCTTCGTCAAAGTTTTTTCTTTGATAATTATGAAAGGTTCAAAATATAAATTATGTAAATTAAATGTAAACATGTTAAATGTTTCAGAAATTGGTCAGTTATACTTTAAAGCAGACTATGAGACAATGGAGAAAAAAAGAGGAAGGAGTTAAAAATTTTTTAAATTTTGCATACTTGGAAGAATTCAGCTTCATCTTAGCATTTTCACAAGTACTAAAATATTCCTTGTTATGTATGTAATTTCAAGGTGTTGTAATCTGTAAATTTGTAATCCAAGTTCAAGTTACAATTCTGCTTGATACAAAGTTCTAATTAAAAGTTTTTAATATATTGTTTTTTGAAAATGACCAACTAGTATAAAAAGAATAATAGAAAGGAATATGAAACTATTTCACATCACTAAATTCAGATAATAAACTTTTTTATGGATTTAATCACAGATAGTCATGTGATTGCCAATGGGTAATGCAGGAGAATTCGAAATTCGGAGGAACCCTTCGAATTTCTCAGTTTTAATCAGGTTTTAGAACTGATATGCTGGGGAAAAATAAAATCTAAATACATATGAAGTGTTATAAAAGGTTCAAGAAAAAGTACATTAACGATATTTCGAGAGGCGATATTTTCACTAATCAAGTGGTGCTTAAAAAATTACAACGAATGAAACGTCAAACAAGTTTGCAATCGAGACAGTCATTCCAAACAGGAATGCATTTTATAATATCAACTAAAAACTAAACAAATAAAAATATATTTGTATTTCAACATCAAACAATGTAATTGTTTCGCAAATATTACAATCTTTTTCTTCTTACATCGAACAAATTTGCTTCTAACTTATAAAAGGACTATGTTTTGTTCTACTGAAGAAGAAAACTATGCAACTGGTCTTGCAAATGCAGAAGTGTTTTCTGTATTTTTTGAAGTTTCCAGATGTATTTATTATTTACGATGATTTTAATATTTATAACATATTTTAATATAATTTTAATTAAAAATATTCTGGCTATTTTGAATATATAGAGAATTGTGACTTTACTCTTCAAGACTATTTTTAATATATGAAAGAGGAATACAAAAATTAAACAATGCTTTAATTATATGATACGATATAAGAATAATAAGAAAGCTTATTTTAAGAAATAAAGGAAACCATGATGAAAGGCATTTCTTTCATGTATGTGCGTGTATGTTGGAGGATAGATTTTGAATTCCATATCAAATATCCATAACAATAATTCACTCTTGAGAATTCTTTTAACTTTAAAAATAATAGATATTTTATATATTCAATTGCGAGATCATGTAAAAAATGATTAAAAATTTTTTAGAATATTTGACATATGGTAATTTATACATGAAAACAACAGCTTATCAATATATTTTACTAGGACGATAGTTGCTTTGTTTTATAATCCAGCTTTGATCCAGAACAAACTTGGATCGCCGATATCTCAGCAATTTGTATTCTGAATTAATTTTTTAAATATTAATGCTATTGATGCCCGATAGGTTTTAGGTATTAAATTATTAGAATAACAAAGGATGTAGGAGAAAGGATTATTTTCAACATTTTGCTTTATATGACTAACATTATAACTATTTTTTTTTAAATGTTCCTCTTCATTAATACTGAAATTTCCTTAGTACTGAGTTATTGAAATGTCACTTATAACACTTTTGTAAAATGCAATACAAAGCAAAATCTTATATCGTTTCCGTCCAGATTATACTGTGTGAAAGTATAATCTTTATAAGAATACTAATCCTAAATATGAGATAGGATTCAAGACGTTGTTATAAATAAAGTTGGTTTTATGCACATAAGATTTAATGCAAATATTTTCTTTTCTTCTCACAGACGGATTACAAGTGTGTGATGAAAATATTGAATTATACTTAAATGCGTAAAAGAACAATATTAAGGAAATTACTTTTTTTACATCCTGCAACTAATACAGAAGCTTGAGAAATTGCTTTAATTCATTTTAAAAACTTTAAAGCAGCACTTATGTAATTTCAATTCAAGAAATCATTCCAGGACATTGCACTATTAATAGATAAATAATTTCTTACTGATTCCTTAACAACATTAAAGAAATTACTTTTGTAAATCCTACGACGAACATAGAAGATATCTCTTTAATCAATTTATAAATGTTGAAGTATTTATAATTTCATTTCAAAGAATTTTTCTCCAGGATACTATATAATCAATAATTGAATAAAAATTTCTTACAAATTCCTTAAGAACATTAAAGAAATTATTTTTGTGGACTCTTCAACTTTAATACGGAAGTTCAAGAAAACTTTATACAAATTTGACGCAACACGTATGATTCCAGTTCAAATAATGAGTCAGGGATATTGCACCATCAATAAATAAACTCAACAATTAAAAAAAAAAAAATCTCTGAAATCTCTCATAAAATACATCCCTTTTAATGTTTGATAAAACTCTTCAAATCTGATTTGACAATTAATCCAAAATCAAAGTTTTATTTGATGATAAATTTGTAATTTGCATTGTAAATAATTCATTTGAATAAAGATTAAAATAATGCAACACTTTCTTACTTTAGACATGATTAGATTATGCTCATAAATCACAATCGCAAAGAATTTTCCCTACAACAATAGCTACACATGAAAAAATATTAGCCCTTTTTAAATTTGGTTACACCTGGTAATAAAAAATAACTGAAAAAATAAAATTAAAAAAGCATAGAGGACAATGCAATTTTTACTAAGCATTTTTTGTCAGAAACTGGTTTAAACCATCAAAAACCAAATTGAGAAATTCCTAAAAGAAAAGAAATTGTATCTGAAGTAATTTTGTGAGATATTTTAAACTTAGTCGGGCTTCGCCTGTTTTATTCTAGCTCGACATTGTATAGCCCCGGAAATCCCAGGGTACTTTTTTTAAAAGACCTCTGACCAGACCCTACCTGCCGGGCTATTGCCTCGCCGCATAGCGGAAATCTTCTTGAAAAGCTTTTAGGCTAATCGTAGCTGCAATGTTTTTTGTTGGCTTCGTTTCTTTTCCTGAGTTGGCCGGTTGCTAATTAATGTTTCGCTGGGTCAATCCGCCCTTGCTCAGAGCAGCGATGTCATGATGAGTAGATGTGAGATACTATTTAAATTTGATGTCTACTATTGTGTGGTGCACGTTTAGCAGAGGGGATAATTTAAAAAAGGGAAGAGTAATTAATTAATTAAAAGAAAAAATGGGGGTGGGGGTGGAATGCCGCATAGTGCTAAGTTGCACCAGAAACAGGAGTATAATTTTGGCTCGAACTGCAGGCAGATTATGTCGTTGCACCAGAGTGCATTTTATATTCTAAATTATACGAAAATAACTAATTAAAAAAAGCATTGAAATAAGGATTTCGCGAGATAAATAAAATACTCTTTATTCATGAGCCCCTGCAAATTTCTTTCTCTACAAAATAAAATAACAAAAAGGAATGTAATATTAGCTGCAGATCAAAATAAAATAATTAAAAATGTATTTATGCAAAAATACATAAAGAAATATCAGTAAGAAATCGCCTTCGTAAAAAATGCCCCCCCACCTTCCATCTTTGTCAGTGTATTAGCTGGTACATTAGAGACAAAAGTGAAAATGAATCATATATATTAATCAGAAATTATAATTTTTTTTTTTTAGCTTATCGTTACAAACATATAGCTATTTTTTAAATGTAGTTTTCCCAACAATAAAGTTTGTGCTTTATATACCTATACAGATATATGTTCCTTACAAAAATAATTTTTTGCTATCCTCCAAAAATTAGGGCTTTTTTTAACGTTTTTGGAGGGTTGGCACTGGTTGTACCAAGATTTTAGCACGCAAGCCTATGTTTTTTAATAGAGCTTTGTAAGATCTTCATTTTAGCGTTGGTTTCACCTTTTAATTAATGAATAAAGCAAGTGTCCAAAACTATCCGTAAATTTTGTAGGCTTGCCACTAGTTGTACCGCGATCTCACTAGGCAACCCTATATATTTCAATAACTAACCACTACATTTTAAGGTTTTTTTCATTTTTTAATTAATGAACTAAGAAAGCGTCCAAAAATTGCCCAAATATTTGGAGGGTTGCAACTGGTCGTCAGTGTTGAATCCGCACACTTTTCTCCGGGAGGAATTCCTGTGGCTCCGGTGGGGGGGGGGGGGGGGGGGGGCATACGGAGTTCCAGGGGGCTTTTTGACCATTGAAAACATAAAATCTCAAATCTTCTGGGGACATCTCATTGCTTTGAGGGGAATGTCCCCCCGGCCACCCCCCCAATTCAACACTGGGTCGTACCTAGATTTTAGACGACAACCTTATGTTTTTTTTTTATACAGAATTGCAAGACCTTCATTTTAGCACCGATTTCCTCTTTTAATTAATGAACTAACTTAGGAACGGAAATTCACACCAGAAGTGAGTTTATGTCTTTTCTCTGCATGCACCGACTTTGAATAGGCAACCCTATCTCTTTTACTTTGTCCTGATAAATACTATCTTTTTTTGAAAATTCCAGTCTTTAATAAATGAGCTAGGTTTATTTCCAGTCGCCGCTTGGTATACTAAGTCTTATATTTTTTGGCTTATCCTAAATCAAAAGAAATATTTCTCTAACATATACAAACTTTTAATTATTCAATATTCAGTCAATTTTAATGATAAACAGAGTTTTCGCAATTCAGATTATCATAATATGCATAGTTACTCCACTGTTGGGCGAACTCGCAGAAAACGAAACAAGTTTCTGAACAATGAGTTAAATTCGTGTTCAAATTCAAAATTTATAAAATGAATCCGCTCAGTTCCAACTGATTTCTAAAAAAGAAAAAAAAAAGTGAAACTCACTAAAGATTCATTTAAAAAAAAAGTATACTAGATTCCTTAAAATTTGCATTCAATTTCCAAGAAAAGAAAAACTTTTATATAACTCACTATAAAAAAAGAGTTACTACAGCATTAAAACTCAAACTACAGTAAACTCTGTCTAAGGCGGAATCGATCGGGACCGAGAAAATTTTCCGCCGTAGGCAATATTCCGCCTTATGCAAAATAGCCCCTCCACCCCACAAAAAAATAAAAACATTGTTCAAATCACGTATAGTTTTTTGTGTTCGTAACATTTAGTGCCGTTCTTTAAAACAAAAATTTAATAAAATTAAATTTTCTATCAAATTTATTGTTTTTAAAAATCTCGAAAAACATTATTTGAATACTGGAATAAATTGTACCGATTCGAAATTACTTCAATTTCGGAATTTAATGAAAATCATTCACTTAACAAACACAATTACATACCTCATCTTGCACACAGTAGTTCAGAGAGTTAAACACTTGTTAACGAATAGAGATTATTTCATGAATTTTTTTAAACAATTATTTTGACAAATGTGAAAAATATACTGGGTATGATGTTCTTTTATTTTTTCAGAGGAAAAAAATTTGCTTATTACTAAAATATATAAGATTAGGCTTAAAAACTTTTAAGTTAGTAAAATTTCAAAGCTTTTGTTTAAAAAAAAATAAATAAATAAAGCTCTCTGTAACGAAAAATTTTCTGGCACATTCTCTATATCATTTTTGTACGTAAAACCACAAAATTTGCAAGCATGACTACTGGAGCTATTTAGAATCGAATATAGTTTTTCGTTTTCGATAAATATGTTGAATCGTGAGTTATAACGAATTGCTTCCTTAATTTTCCTGTCTCAAAAATCGGTCGGAAACTGAAATTCCGAAAAATTCTTTATGATGAACGCTATTCGATTTCTTTGAACTGTTGTAATAAAAATCCCTGATAATTTAACATATAAAATGACTGCAGGAAGGAGTCGGAAAGTTGCCACTTTCAATTTGAGTAAACCTTAAAGCATAATATATTGTACTTTAGAAAATACATATATAGTTATAAATGTGTACCATTTTATTAGTAATAACTTTTATATGCAAAATTATACGGTAAATAACAGAATAAAAAAAGCATTTCTTAAAAATTCAAACAGTTTCTGTTCTTAAAAATTAAGTTTATTAATCTATTACTGAATTTAATTAAAAGCTTTGACAGCGAGTATTTGACTTATATACCGGTTTTAAAGTTTCATCAACCGAATGCCTTTCATTTTTAAAATATCATTTTTTCCGCCTTACGCAAAATTTTCGTTTCGGTGGGACTTTAAAAACCTTTCCGTTTCCACGTTAGGCAGATTCCGGCTTACGCAGCAGCAATTAATGTTATTTTCTATGGGTTCGCCGGGACTTGAAAAATTTTCCGCGTTAGACAGATTTCCGGCTTGTACAGAATCCGCCTTAGACAGAATTTACTGTAATTTGATATTTGCTTAAAGTGATAAAAATACATTTAAAAGGCAAACAATACCTTTATTTACTCAGATTCGACATGTTTCATTGCTCTGACGGCAACATTCTCAAGAAATAAAATAATACAAATATTTTCGCAAAAAAATTTAAATTGAAAACTGGCAAACAAAAATCACGCGAACTCAAGTATAAAGAAATTACCTCTGATTTATTGATACTGATAATACTGATGAATTTGCGTGAGTTTTGTTTACCAGTTTTGAATTTCAAATTTTTTAAGAAAATATTTGTATTATTTTATTTCTTGAGAATGTTGCCGTCAGAGCAATGAAACATGTCGAATTTGAGTAAATAAAGGTATTGTTTGCCTTTTAAATGTATTTTTATCATTTTAAGCAAATATTGAATTAGTTTGATGTTTTCAAGTCATTTTTATACATAGTTTTAGCATTAAAGCTTTTTAAAAATGTTGCTTACGTGTTTTAATATATATATGAGGCAAGGGCGAATCCTTTTATGCTCTTTCCTACCAATACTTTCTAGCAATTTTTCTAATATGTTTCTAGAAAATTTTTACGATTAAATGAAGGGATCAATTAAGTAAATAGTGTAATAAGTAAATAAATAATGTTTTGAAATATTAAATAAGTAGCCATGGGACGCTTTCTGAAAAGCGAATGTAAAAAAAAAAAAAAAAAAAAAAATTATATATAAACTTGTTAAGATATGTGGATTTGCAGATCCTTTATCATCCAATCCCCACACCCCCTTAGATCTGACATTAGTTCCGGTGAAAAAAATAAAATTATAAAATGCTATCTTTAAATATGACAATATGACCAGTCCGAAATGAGTTTTTTTTAAAACCCTTGTGATTTTGTTTTCGCGATTTTTATTGTATATTTTCTGCAAAACAAAACAAAACAAAACAAACAAACAAACAAAAAAAAAAAAAAAAAAAAAAAAAAAAAAAAGGAGGGAGAAACATGTTTAACTGATTTGTTAAGTTCGTGTATTTGTCAATTCTAAAATAGTAATTAATCGAGGGATGGCATATTCCCCAAGTAAGACTCAATGCAAAAAACATTTAAATCAGAACGTACAATGCAAAAACATTGAATTTTTTCTATTTAAGCTTTTCTCGATAAGAATGTTTATCTGTAATAATAATTATGACATAAAATGATATATAATAAAACCTATTAAGACAAAATCACAAGCTAAGGGGGAAAATTCAGCTTTTGATAAATTTTATCTTAGCAGCTACACAATTTGTTATCATTCTACTATAGTACAGAACCATTTATCCAGAATGGTTGGGGTCGGGTGTATTCCGGATAACTGGTTTTTCTGGATAACTGGTTGGGCATTAAACCAACATAACATCTATTTTATCAGATCTGTAGAATATATGTGGCTATGACAGTGTTTTGATATCAAATTAATTATTAGACTATTCAGAAAGAATCAGGTCCAAACAAGATCGGACATTAATCAAAGTTTAAAAGAAGACAATTTATAGAAATACCTTGGAAACAAAAACTCCCGTTTCCTCTGCATAAAAATCAAAATGTCCAATGTATTACTAAATACGCTTCCATTTCAAATATTAGTTGTTGAAATCGTCATATCATGCATGTTGTATTGTTTAAAGCAATATACACATAAAACCAAAGACTTTTAAGATACGTAGACCGGCAATTCCCATTCACAAGCATGCGAAATCATGGCAGCCGTCTGAAGTAAATTGAAACACCTGAACCTCAAGGTTTGTACGTCAGCTGTGAGTTATTTACCATTAAGTTCTATGACTAGAATGAGCTTTAAAATTAATTTTTATTAATATATATGAAGTTTATGGCATATTTTTTTTTACATTAAGCTAATTTATATCTAAATATGCGTTATAAACATTGAATTTTCAGAAATAAAATTAAATAAAACGATTTATTAATAATTTTATGGATGATATGTTTGAAAAAGAGTATCTAATTTTAACATGCCTTATAAACCGAAATAAAGTCTAAATTTATATGGAAACAGATTGTTTAAGATTACAATTCCACCTTTTTTTTTAAGTTTGACTTACAAACGTAACTGGTAGGGAAGTTCAGATTAAAGGTAGCAACTGTAACATAATATAATAATTTACAAAATTTTAAATCACTTGTAAAGAAATCTACGTTTTTTAAACTAATTTTTATGCAAAAAAATAATTACAAAATGCATATTAACGAAAGTAACACTATACTTTTATCCTTGGAAGATGTTTATTGAAATATTTACTTGCTATACGAAAAAAAAAACAAAAAAAATTAATGAATAAAGTTTTTTTTTTTTTAAGGTGTAAATGAAATAGGGCAAACTAATACTTAATGATCCGCAATAAAAAAAATACGCTGATAAAAGCATTTTTTTAGGTTAGGTAAAATATAAAACATATGTACTACCGTACAACAGCTGTGATCAAAAATCCTCAGTTAAACTGACAGTTTGCCGGTCTATATATCTTAAAGGTCTTTGTATAAAACTGACAGTGTATCATTCATTTTCTGAAATAAGTCAATTGGAAATATCATTCTGGATAACTGGTTTCCAGATAAATGGTTCCATACTGTATAATATTATATATATATATACCGGGTGTCCCAAAAAGGACTGACTGATTTTAAAATTCAATAACTTGCAAACGGCGACAGATATTAAAAAAATTCTTGCAGGAGGGTTATGCATAAGGTCAAAAGTTTTTTTACAGTGATTTTCAATTTTAGTTCGATTTACAAACAATAGATGGCGCTGTAAGCAATAGTCGCTAAATACAGGCTCGATTTTGGGTCCTTTATCTTGTTCCATGCAGAAAAAGGAGATGGAAATGTATTATCCGGGCCACGAAGTACCAAAAATCGAGCCTGAATTTAGCGACTATTGCTTACAGCGCCATCTATTGTTTGTAAATCGAACTAAAATTGAAAATCACTGTAAAAAAACTTTTGACCTTATGCATAACCCTCCTGCAAGAATTTTTTTAATATCTGTCGCCGTTTGCAAGTTATTGAATTTTAAAATCAGTCAGTCCTTTTTGGGACACCCGGTATATATATATATATATATATATATATATATATATATATATATATATATATATATATATATATTTCCGCTTGGAATATTTTTTTCTTTTACATCAAAGATCCGTTTTCACAAGTTTTAATGCCTTATTTCTTTACAAGAAAATGACAATAATAATAATAATAATGTTTGGTTTGATTCGGCAGAAAATCTGGCTGATTTTAAAATAAAATTTTGACTGAATCTGGCATAAATTTTAGAGCGTTTTGGCGGAAACTTCTTTCACCAATGTAACAACACTGAGTATTTTGGATCAAGGCTTTTCTCAAAAATATTTTTCCCCCCGCTTAACAATGCAAAACTTTTTGACACGTTTTCTGGCTCATTTTTGAGCACAACAACATGATACTTGGAAGCTTGATTATTACTGATTTGTAATCGAAGTCTTCCCCCCCCCCCATTTTCGGTTCCCATTACACCTTGAGTTATAAGCAATTATTGTCTCAGGAATGGCAATTTCTTTCTTTTAGTGTGCTGTCATGTGCTGAAATTTGGTTCAAAATGGCAACTTTAACAGCAATTTCAGAAAAACAGTTCGATCGAATAGTTTCTGAATAAGAGCACCTTACAATAACATGTTTGTGAACAAAAATAAATTAAAAAATGTGTCAGGAAATAACCAGTTTGGACTTGAGTACAACTTTTTTTTTTTTTTTTTTAAAGGAAAAGTTATAATAATGCAGGTTTGGCTGGGTATTAAACAAGAGTATGTTTATTTGTTTTAAATTAAAATTATGCAAATATTATTTTTTTTTGTAATTAATGAGCCAAACAAAATTCATTTGTGATTTATTAAATGAAATCAAAATAATTTGTTATAAAAATCACTCACTTATCCTTAAAGCACACAAATGAGGTATTTTTTTTAACAGAAAGATTGCAAAAAGTGTATTTAATAACTTAAAATGTTAATAAAAACAAACATCACAACAATTTCAAAAAATTTGAGTACAAGCAATTTTTCTTAAACTTTGGCTTTGAGGCAGGTGTGTTGAAACTTTTTGCTAAATTTGTGAGAAAATATTTGTCTCGGGCCACACATACACACTGTACAATTGGTTCCACTCCACCCTCTTTTTTCTGAGATTTTCAGCATCACTGACTTATGTTCTTGTATTTATCTGTGTAAAAATAATATGTATATACGTAATTAAAGGATTTGTTGAAAGAAATGTGAACAGAAGCAGGGATGACGAGTATTTTCCCTTTCATTTGTTTTAACTCCGTGTTATTTGCAGATGCTTTGTTTTCCATTGCTTTATTACTATATTCGGATATCACGGTGGTCAAAGTGTTTAGGAAAATATCTATCCAAGAATGAATTAAAAGACCAAATGGAATTTCGAAACTCATACGCATTCACTTCCTATTATGGCTTGCAAAGAAGGAAACTTGTAAAAGATTTTTGATGTGCTCAGAACTGAGAGATATGGATGTTTGGGGGTAAAGGGGTTATGCCTCAGAGAAAAGATACCATACACTTATATGAGAAGTCTGTGGGTTATGCAGATTACTTCACTGATTGGGTGTGAAACACTATGCATAAACTCATCACCACAGACTTGTTTTTTTAAGTATTCTACACTGGAGTTTCACTAGTTTGTGGGAACTGGCATTTGAAGGGGAAAAATGTGTTTTAATGGCAAGAAGCCTTTTTTAAAGAAATTATGAAACCATCAAGTGAGTTTTAATTGTAATTTTGACTCAAACTCGCAGATTTTTTTTAGTTGAACTCGTTTTTCAAAAAGTTAATCAAACTCAACCCAAAACTCAAGAAAGAAAGCGAGTCAAACTCACGAATTTCAACTCAATGAATTTGATCAGTTATAACACTGAATTACTCTTGATAAGGGTACTCAAGTGGTGGAATGAGAATGAGTTTTGAATGTATCATGTTGTGTTGTATTGACCTTGTGTTTGCATTTCATGTTGTGTTGCATTTGTACATAAACCTGAAACCACTCTGTCTTCTTTCAAATTTCACAAAGTGCAAGAGGATCTCCAGAAACTTGGTTGTTGCTTGAATTTTGCAAAATTATGTTAAGTAGGCAATTGCAGTTATGTAATGATTTTATATAGTGTATATTTTTCAAGATTTATACGATTTTGAACAAACCTTACTTCCCTTATGTCAATATATGTCATATGGAGTTGTTAAAGTGGAGTTTTTCTAGTAGAAATTAGAAGAGACAGTTCTGCTGTAAGCTTGTGAGTTTTGATTTTTCTATTTCGAATAAAGAAGTATTAACTCACTGAATATACATAAAATTTAAATTATAATTGGGCTACATTTTGTGCACAATAATAGAACAATACAGTGAGTAGTAGATATTCTAAGTTAATAAAACAGATTTTAGAATCGAGAAGGAATTTCTCCCTTCTTAATTTTCTTGAGAAATGAATTAAAACCATGTATCCAGTTTATTTCCTTCACAGCTAACCAGCATTTTAATTATCAAATAAAATTATTTATTGCTAAATTTGTGGTTATAAGTCTTTTAAAAGCTGATGGGCCCTGAAAGGATGGGGACTACATAGTTATCTATGATAAAAGGATTTCATTATCAGTAAATTATTACTTATTAAATAATTAAAATCTATAACTCTTTGCTCAAGAAGTGAAGCATAATTATTTAGTTTGATATTTTTCAAAATATGAAAATTAAAGCAGTCTGAAAATTAAGTTTATAAAAAAGATGAAACAAAAGTTCAGTTTTAATGATTTTATTTTAAAAAATTCAAGGACATAATTGGAGATAATAAATCTATAAACAACAAAGGTTAGCAAAATGAACAATTACATAAACAAAAATTAACTACTATTTAGTAAGGAATGAAAAATGTATTTAAAAAAGTGCATTATAAAACTTTTTACTTAAAAAAAAAAAATAATAATAAATAAAATGCATGCTTAGGAAAACTGAATAATTGCTAATAACAAATTTTAAACGAAACATATTCAAATTTGCCTTTAAAAATGTCACAGGTAATACCTTGAATTGCCAAACAAAAACATATGATAAAATCTGTAATTAAATATTGAGATTAAATTGTTAGGAAAGTTGACACGGAATTATTTCAAAATATCAACAAAAATAAAATATAACAGCAGTAACAGTAATGAAGTGTTATAAAAATAAATTTAAAAACATTACTAAAAGATAGAGCAGTCTTAACAACATGAGCTGGAAAAAATGTTCTCCAAAACATCAGCTAAAAGTTTTAAAATAATAAAATTAATAGAGATTCTTTAAAAAATACAACTAAGAATCAATTTAGCATCCAAATTATTCAAAGATCTGTTTCTGAAAATAATCAATTAGTTTAAAAAAAAAATTCAAATTTAAAATACTTTAAAATTAATCAGTAGAAAAATCTGTGTAATTTAGTATTTCAGCCTATATACCTATATATAAATTAAAGTTTATTAATCTAAATATATTTTTAATTGGTGGTATTCAGTTAATGTTATTATAACATCAAGTACATTTTTTAATACAAAAAATTACCTGCTTGTCTTTTAAGAAATAATTTATACTATGGTAGAATAAAGATTTACATTTTAAAACACATGCACTTTAACTTTTTTGAAGATAAAAGTATAACTAAACAATAAATTATTCATAGTAATTATATCAAACATAAAATGAATAAAATTAGATACTTATCAAGTTCAAAAACTGCCTTATTAGAAACATAAAAAGCAGTTACAAGTTTTAAAGATGTGTAATAGTTTTAATAACTGAAAAAAGTATATTAAAAATATATAAACAAAAGTATTATAAAAATATCTAGCAGCATCAGGTGCAAAAACAGTGCTTACATAAAAGAAAACTTAAGAAGTCTAAAATTATAAGTGAAAGTAAAATACAATAAGGTATTAAAACTAGTAATATTATAAACACTTTAACTTAAAAAAAAATCATGAAATGAAATTATTTTTAACAATCTGAATAAACAATTCATGGATATGGATTAACAGTTAAGTTCCAGCTCATTTGGTTATGACTGCACTGCATTTCTTATAGTACAATAAAGAAAATTTTAAAACGATAGTTAAAAATATTTTGCAACATCTTTCATTATCATCATTCAGCATTGACTGTTACAGACATGATTTAACTTTTTCTAAATAATATCTATCTGTAACCATACAATTTTATCTAGACAAATATTATACAAAGTCACATTATCATTATTATTATTTTTGCTAGATTTGTTATTTTAAATTAATTGAAAATTGCCAAATAAACAAAAATAATGACAAACAGTAAGCAAGAACTTGTATAAAAATTCTTTTACTCTGGCAAAAAAAAAAAAAAAAAAAAAAAAATGTATAACATTTAGAAAGAGTTAGTACCATGTCATTCACAGCGTGAGACAAAATGAAATTTATTGTTTATCATATTTTTTACAAGCAGTATATAAAAAGTTTATCACACCAATTTCCATAAAGCATTTTTTATGGAAGTTGTACAGAGGAAATTTATACATATTTGACATTTATATAATTTCTTTATTTTGAAATATTCAACTGTTTACAATATTTAAATCTTTATTTAAATGTTGATTTGTCATAGTTATCTCTTTTACAGTTGATACTGTAAATATGAGTGATGATATAATTTTATAGAATTTCTTTACACATATACATATATACTGCTTTTATTTGATGAAATATTTTATGTACATGACAGTCATAAAGACAAACAAATGAAAATACCATTTCTCATCTTAAAAATTTGTTATTAGTTACTTTATAATTATTTTGCCAAGATTTTTATAATGAAATGGTTTAAATCTAAATTTCATCTGCAAATTCTTGTTAAAGTAATTTTAAGTACTGAAATACAGATTGGTATGTTTAACCCTTTGTATCACCACATTGCACATCTGCAACATACCCAAAAGTCAATGTTACTTATACAATGGGCTTTAAAAGGCGATTTTATTTATTTCTGCTATCTCATAACATAGCAGTTAATATAATTTTTTCATAGAATTCTCAACAGATGGCAATACTGAGTTAATTTTCATGCCAAAGTTATATTTTTCATTTGAGCAGTTTTGTATCGTTATTGGTAAAATGAACTTCATAATTTTTGAATAAAGCTTAAAAAGGCTGGAGACAACCAAAGGTAATTTTTTTTACAAAGATAATTTTGTATACATTACAATTTGTGTATTAGAAAATTGACAATATTTAGGAGAAGTACGCAATTTTCTGTTTATTGCAACTGTGAAAAAAAAGTATCTTTTAGTCAATATTTTAAATTTTAATGTTCAAAATTTTTGATGTGCTTAAAATGATGTATTCTCCCAACTGAGAAAATATTTTTCAAATCGGAGTTATGAAGGTCTCAAAGGGTTAAATTAGAAGCTAATAAATAAGTTAATTTGTAAAGTTCTTTAATACATATCTTGAATTGCTTTGTAAATAAGAATTACCGTATATACTCGCGTATAAGTCGAGGAATTTCTGGCAATTTTCGGTAAGCAAATTTGGGAGGTCAACTTATACGCGAGTCAGTTAAAAAAGCAAAAATAAAAACTTCGAATACTAAAAAATTATGGCTTTTTATGTGTATGAATAAAAAAATAATATATAAAATATACAAATAACAATAATTCATTATTTAAAAAAAATTAATGATTTGTTTCTGTTTACTTACTAACTTTTTGCATTAGAAAGTGAAATCTTTGGTTTGATTTTGTGCAAAATTGAAATAAAAAGTTAAGGGGTCGACTTATACGCAAGTTTTTGATTTTTTCCAAAATTTGCGTCCGAAAGTTAGGGGGCCGACTTATACGCGAGTATATATGGCATATTAAGATTGAAGACCTTTAATCACTCAAATTAAAAAATGTGCACCAGCAAACTAAAACAATGTTTTGTAGAATACAGAAATATAAATTTATTATCTTTGAATATAAAATAACAATTTTTATCTCTCAATCTAACAAGACCCTCTCAGATAATCAATAAAAAAATCATTTGTAATTACAATAAAAACCCTGGAAAACAAATTTTATACGCAATAGAATCCAGCCTGAAAAAGAAATTTTTTTTTTTAATCTTGATCAAAAGTATGATATAATTATAAAGGACATTTTACCTGCTAAGACAGAAACTTGCCTATTTTTTTTTTTTTTTTTTTTTTTAATATCACCTGCAGTTCTGTCTTAGTACATTTTACTTAGTAGAGTAAATCCAACAAAATTTATTTTCAACAGAACATAAAATTATCTTAACATTCTGAAAATTGCACTATTGTAAAAAGTACAAAATTTGAATTCATTTTGCACTAACACAAAATTGGTGTGCTTGGCAAAATGTTAACTAAAATCAAATGGGACATTAAAGAATTATAAGGCATACAGATATCAATGAAAATAAATGAAGATTTCAATCTCCTACTCTATGAGTATGAAATGGATACTTATCAGGCTCAATCAATCAGGTAATTAATTTCAAGAAGTAAAATGTTATTACATTTAAAAAAAAAATAATAAATTATAAAGGTAAAAATATCTTTTGTTGTTCTCTCTGTTAATATTTTGTATTGATATATATATATAGTACTTAGTACTTTATAATAAGTGCCAGAGATACAAAGAATGCAAATGAAATTTGATTTTAAATTTCGACTATTAATAGACATGAAACTAATTAATTGATGTTCCATTATAGCAAATAACTGAATTTCTAAAACAAATTTTGATATTTTCAAATGTGCATTATGACAATGACTTTTGGTAATATGAAAAAAAAACTTGGTTGACATAAAATTAAATATTCCACTAATGTACACATGAAAAGTGTTCTAAGACATACATTAAAATTATATCACCCACTTTTTAAAAAAGTTACAAAAATGACTGAATTATGGAATGCAAAATCATATAACTCAATATTTTGCTCTTTCATAAGAGCAATTGACTTAGAGAAAGAAAAGGAAAAAGAAAATCTGCAAAACCTTTTACTTTAAAGATGATAACATCATATATTTAAATAATAGGAAAAATAAATTCTGAAAAGTGTATGGAGAAGTAACAAAGATTTCGAGGTTTATTCAGATTCTAAAACTTTTAGGGGAAAAAATAGTTTTAAAAGTAGCATATGTTAGGGGTAGTATGCAACAAAACAACGTAAAGCACGTTTGCTAGGAAATTAAAAAATAAATAAAAATAAAATATTTAATTAGAGTTAAGTCAGATTTACTACAATTAGTCAAAGGGGAAAATAATTAAAGAAAAGACAACTTTACATGCTAACTTAACATTTGGGTTGTGATTTAATATGTAATTTGATAGGGGATTGAAAATGACTTTTTTGCTGAACAAAAACGGGAAATTATTGAGAAAGAGCTGTATTTTTGCACTATAACAATGAATAAGGAAAAAAATTCATAATTTTGAATGATTCATTTATCTAAACTAGTTTGTACTCTAAGATATCTAAAATGCATTATTAAAAAAAGGAAGTTTAAATAATACCAATTTTTAGAAACATTTCATTTACTACTAACAACTATTACAATTTATAAAAATTTTAAAAATGTATAAATTAAAAAAGAATTGTATAAAAATGACCCATTTTGTGCAAAAGGAATGGCAGCATCAATAAATAAGAAATTTACAATAAATTATAATTAAACTCTAATACTGATGAAAATTTTAATGATTTGCATATTTAATGTTACTTGAAATACATTGTTACTAAATTTAACTTTTTTATTCAAAAGCTTTTTAAAGGCATCACACTTTCCAAAAATTAAGAATAATTCCATTTAATTAATGAAAAATAAAATAACTTTCTTGTCATTCATGCATTTTGTACTACATCAGACACACAATTAATTTAGTCTATGTTTGCGAAACAAAATAAGTTTTAAAAAATCAACCTTTCTTTTTTAAGGATTTATAAAAATCTTCTAATAAAATATTAAAATACTTTAAAGAGGTAATTTTTAATAACATAAAATTTGATAAAGTTTTTGCAGCAAATAAAAGTTATTTTAAATATTAAATTCTGTATGTTTATAATTTAACATGTTATTTAAGTGTTTATTATATAATTAGCCCAAAAGAAAATAATACATTGCTTATCTTTTATAATATATACAACAGCTATTATATCTTTTACAATTTATAGCAATATTTATATTTTTTCTAGCTTATATTTTATTCCGATTGAAAATTAATATTTACATTATTAATTCAGACTCATATTGAAGTATTTAAACTCAAAACACTTCTTTTACATTAAATAAAGGACAAAAGAAATTATGTACAAGTTAAAAAAAAAAATACAAAACAGAAAAACATTCTGCCATATACTGTAATTTTTACAGAAAATAGTTTCCCTAAAGGTCATTTTAAAGAAACCACAGGAAATATCAACATATAATAGTGCTAATCAGTAAACATGTTTTAAATTTTATATATTTTTTAAAGTACGTTTCATTTGATTTCCGAGAAGGACTATAACTGCCAGGCAAAGGTTAAAATGCTGTGTTATATTTTTCAAGTAGCATAATTAAGTTTTCAATAACAAAATGAGAAAAATTCTTATATATCTTTGTTATTAATGGTCATATTTCTCAATTACATCAATAGATCTAAAAAATAAACTGTTTGCAAAGCAAATTTTTATGTCTGGTAACAGATAGACAATTGTATAGAAGGTTTTGTTTAATGTTCCTTTCAAAACACTTTATCCTTTAATTAATAAATCCAAATCGTTAATTTATAACCATTAAATCTTTAACTTTTAAAACCCTTTGTATTCTGAATTTTGAATACAAAAATTACTTCACCTGAATAATTATTTACGTTTTTGTCTAAGATATCCAGAACAACATTATAATAAAAATAGCAAATAAAGCCTTTGTGCAACAATATTAAAAAGCAGAAAAACCAACGTTTAAAATGCACAAATAATACATGAAAAGCAGCAAACAGCTGTTTTGAATCTACTAGTAAGATTCTTGTTCAGTGCAAGATAGGGAAAAAGGAACAGCATGCTAGAAAAAGCAAGGCTGAGCCAAAGCTAGTTTTGAATCTACTAGCGAGATTCTTGTTCAGTGCAAGATAGGGAAAAAGGAACAGCGTGCTAGAAAAAGCAAGGCTGAGCCAAAGCTAGCACGCTGTTCCTTTTACCCTATCTTGCACTGAAGAAGAATCTCGCTAGTAGATTCGAAACAGCTGTTTGCTGCTTTTCATGTATTATTTGTGAATTTTAAACGTTGGTTTTTCTGCTTTTTAAAAACATTATAATAATTTGATTTTTAGATTTTTTTTCATTACAACAGATTTAATAAAGCAGTAGTTAGATCTCGTTTTGCAAAATATTTATAAGAATAATTAGACTAATTAACAAAAAATACTGTTATAGAAATCTCACAATTCTTATAAAAAGTGTAAATAAATGTATTGTCATCCTATCTGTTACAGAAAAATGGTTTGTAGTTCCATATTTTTCACATAACATTTTTTAATAGGATAAAAGTGGGTAAATGGTTGAGAAAACAACCACATTAAAAAATATTTATCTTTGACTGTTTCACTGTGCTGTCTAAATATGATTGAGCAAATTATTTTGTATGAAAATTTTCTTCTGAAATTCTGAAAATTCATCTTTTTTTAAAGATGAGTTAAATAAATTTTACATTGAATTTTCTTTAATAGTACTTAAAAGTACTGCCAGGATATAAAGGGTTAAATAAGAACATAGATGGGAGCACAATTGAATTTAATTTTTAAATTATTACAATTAGAAGATATTTTTTTAATCAAATTAAAAATATTCGAGAACTGCTTTTCAGACAATTGCAACAGCATAAGTTTGTATATCTGAAACACATATTTAATTACCTGATTCAATTTTAGCTAAAACAAACAACAACAACAACAATGAAAAGAAAAGAAACCCTTAAAAAGAATTTCATTAAAAATATAATAGATAAAATATTTTACAACAACTTTTGGCCTTAAAATGGCAAAAAAAAAAAAAAATTACAAAAATTCTGTAGAATTGAATCTATTAGACAATGAAATCTATTCTGGGGAAAAATATTTCCAACTCCAAAATCGAGCTTTGAAACGGGAGCCTTTTGAATAGCAGGCAAATGTGCTACCACAGAGCTATCTAGCCTGCACGAAAAAGACAAAATATGGTTCTGCTTTAAAATCTAAATCGCAGAAATGGTCGGATGTCATTAAACTAATTCACGTAATTAAAATAATATAAAGACCTTTTCAAAATTTTATGATTTGTCATGTGATCGAAGGTACTCAGCTATAAGTATGCAAAATTTCAGATCCCTAACTTATACAGCTTCTGAGAACAAACTCTGATGGACAGACAGACAGAGGAATGAGACGAATAGGGTTTCAGCAGATGAATGAAAGCCTGAAAAAGGTAATTGTATTTTAAAAAATACTATGCTACAGTGGACTGTTTAAACAGAAAATACCTGGCAATGTTTTTTGAATAATCCAGATTCCTTTGAAGTAACTGCTTAAAGAAAGAAAAATAAAAATTTATACACAGCTGATTATCAAAGCACAATAAATTTTCAATGTCAACACAAAGTTACTAGCAGTAGTTCTTTTTACAAAAAGTAGCACCTCCCCCCCCCCCTTTTTTTAAAGCTAAAAGCTAGCAACAACAGCAATATAATTCAAGTAATTGTAACAAGTTACTAAACAAAGTAAATATATTTACTGAACAAGTGATTTTTATTTTATAAACAATAGTTGGTCATGCTATCTGCATATTTTCATACCTGGGTATGTCAAATGAATTGAGCAAAATATCTCAGGGAATGACAAAAAAATATTTCTGATAATTTAATGAAAAATATTTTAAAGCAAATCTATCTATATATTTTTAAACAAAGATTTAATTGAATGAAATAACTAAAAAGCAGTTACTACAATTTTCTTTTTATGATTTTTGGCACAAGCAAAAATAAGAAAAGCTCAGTAAATATTTTCTTGTCATTCCCTCTATATAACTGTTTAAATTAACCCAAAACATAATCATTGCATGAGAGGATGCAACAATAAATTAAGAAAGAGAGAGAGTTCTTATAAAGCAACAACATTTGCAGAGTCTATTCAGTAGGCAATGGAAGCTTCCTTATACTCAGAGCCTTCTAAGGTAAAGAAGTCTTCCAGTTTCCACTGCAGAGTCTCGAATGTTGGTCTCTTCATGGGATCTTTATGCCAAGTCTCGAGCATAATCTCGTAGAGCGCCGGCGGACATCCAGGTGGACATGGCATACGGTAGCCATGTTCAACTTGATGTAACACTTCAGCATTAGTCATGCCTGAAACAAACAAACAAAAAGATATAAAAACTCTGTATTTTTCTTATGAATAACTAAATACAGGGTGATTAAAAAAAAAAAAAAAAAAGATTGGACAAAATTTATGAAGTGGCACAGTATACTACAATATACAATTTTTGTATAGGAAATCAGGGTTGGAATCTGTTTATTCTGTCAAAATGCAGGAAGTCTCATTCCAGTCTCAAACCTGATTTTTTCTTATTACTTTAACAATAATGAAGAAATTTTAGCAAAATTTTCACCAAATTTATCTCGCTTTGTGTGAAATTTAAAGATATCATGAGAAATAGTGGAAGTAGCCATCATCCAAACAGCATTGAATTAGGTGCTTCATATTTTAAAATGTAGTTCACATTACATACTGTGTCACTGGCAAAATTAAGAGTCCACTACAATCACTTTTTGTAATGTCATTGCTTTTCACACAAAGGAAGATAAGTCAGGTGAAATTTTTATTAAAGTGTCTTAATTATTGTTAAAATTATGAGAAAGAATTTGAGTTGAGACTGAAGTGAGACATGCTGTAATTTTACAGATTAATAAATTGTGACCCTAGTTTTCTATATAAAAATTATTTGTTCTACTGAACTTTACCACTTCTTAAAATTGATGCAATATTTTTTTAATCACCTTGTATAAAATTGTCCTTTCTATTATTTTTATCCACATACGAAAAACAGAAAATAAAACAGTAGGAATAAAATTAACCTAGTCTCTTGTGTTATAATAATAGCAATTTAGGATAATTCACAGGGAAAATAAGGCAAAAAGTCTAGTTTCATTTTAATATTGAAATAAATATACCGTAAAATATGACAATTACAAAAACAATATAATTTATACAATAAATAAATAGGTAACACATGCAGTTTATATAAATGTCTATTTCAAATGAAGGATACAAAATTATGATCAAGTATGGCAAGTAATATAGCATCCTATGGATACTGAAACCTTTTTGCCCTCTTCCCCCATCCCCTAAAAAGGGGCATTTTTAATACATTTAACTAGAACATGGGTTTCCAAACTTTAGACTGGCCACTAAATCGAAATTTATACTTTTGCCATACTACAAGGTCCTTAATATTAATGGAGACTAAGAATCTTTACAAAAAATCTGTTTATAAACCTGCAATTTAAAAAATAAGTAAAAGTTCTGTCAGAGCAACAGTAAAAAACTTTTAATGATAAAAATACTAATAATTTTCAAGAATAAGTTTTACAATAACCAGTATTATACTCATATTATTAATAAATGCAAAAATATGCAGAAATGCAGAGCAATTGACCACACACAATGGGCAGAGCTCGCAATGTTTCCCACAAGCATTGTGGCATTTGATTGGCTTTTGGTTAACGCTTGTGGGAAAAATTGAGAAGCTAATTAGCTATAATTGATCGTGATATTGTATGACATCAGGAATGCTTGTCGTCCATTGTGTTTTAAAATGCAAATCGAGTTTTAACTAATTTTGGAATTTCAGCCATGAACTCGATGAGGTGATTGTCTGTGATGCCGCCTCCTGGTCTATGTTTAATATAGAATGTTAAGATGTATTATATATATCCATTATAAATAATTGCATTGCTTTTTGGTTTTTTAACTGTAGACAGTATATTTTCCAAACTAGAAGAGAAAAAAAATAATGACTGTAGAGACAATTGCTAACTGATGCACAAACAATTAGTACATTTTAATTAAAACTAGTATGTTGTAGCCATCACAAAACTTTCTTCTATCTCATACATGTCAATACTTCGAAATTCGCTATCACATTGCCAAATTAAATGGCAATCTGTGCTCATCATGAGAATTCTAAAAAGGTGAAATTCCGTGCATTAGTTCTCGAGGTATGAGTGTCGCTGAAATCGTGTAAATCCAGCAAAATGCAGCATAGTTGGGTTACCACCTATTGGGTTATTTACACCAGAACCTAACTATCATCAACTTATGTCAACTTCTAACTGAATATGAAGTTTGAAGAAAATTCGTGCTTTAGTTCTTGAGATAGAGCTATTGCGCAAATCATGACAAATACAGCATAGCAGCGCCACCTGTTGAGCGATTTACACCAACACATAACAGCAGCAATATTAATCAAGTTATACTTAAATCTGAAGTTTGATGAAAGTTCGTGCATTAGTTCTTGAGATAGAGCTATTGAGGAAATAGTGCAAAATGCAGCACAGCAGCGCCACCTATTGGGCGATTTACACCAACACGTAGTCAGCATCGTTTCATATCAAAGAGTAACTGAATCTGAAGTTTGATGAAAATGTGTCCATTAGTTCTTGAGACAGAGCTATTGCAGAAATCGTGTAAATCCTGCAAAATGCAGCATAGCAGCGCCACCTGTTGGGTGATTTACACCAAAACGTAAACAGCATCCATTTATGTCAAGGACTAACGGAATATGAAGTTTTATGAAAATCCATGCTTTAGTTCTTGAGATACAGCTATTGCAGAAATTGGGAAAAATGCAGCATAGCAGCGCCACCTGTTGAGCGATTTACATCAAAAACTAATCAGCACCAATTTATATCAGGGACTACCTGAATATAAATTCTGTGCATTAGATCTTGAGCTAGAGCGCCCACAAAATTTGTATCACATACATACAGAGTCACAGCCAGACATTTTGTAAAAACACGTTTTTTTTTTTAATCTCTGCCCCCTAAAACGTGTAAATCCGTCGAAAACCGGAATTCGAAAATTTTCACGAATCCAATACTTTCTTCTTGTAAAGATAGAAGAAAGTAAAAAGGAACGGCTCTTGAATGTATATGATTTATTTTGTCATAAAAAGTAATTTAAATATTAAAACTGAATTTAGCATTTAAAGTTCAACAATAGAATTTTATTATATATTTAAATTTTGCATACAAAAATACAAGGAAATGAAAATTTTCTTGAATTTAGAATTGGTAATTACTAAATTATAAAACATTGAAAAGTGAACCAATTGATATTTTTATCCCAAACAATATGGTTGAAAAATCCCCAGAGAAATTTTTCTGTCTATATTGACTTTTGGCAGTCGCAGAATGGGCAAATACATGAAAATTTTGACATTTAGGGTCTATATCAACATTTTAAATCTCATGGCACATTTGAATCTAGTTATACTTTCACAGCAAACAGTCAATAAAACATATTTTATCAGCAATGATGGTGTATTTAATTGTATTTAAAGAAAAATATTAAAAATTCTTAAACACTTTAATTTTATCTTTATTATGTATTATATATAATGATTTATATGAGATTGATATTTTTAAAAAATACATGCTTCGCAAGATCAAATATTTAAATAAGCATAATTTTAAATTTCATACCGACATTTTTGCACAGCTGTAAAATTAATTGAAAAAGGATTTTATCCACTGAATAAAAATCATTAGTTCAAATGTTTCTACTGAATTTTTCTAATTGTCTTCTTTCCGGAGCAATAATTTTTCTAAAAAAGCATTAACATTACCTAAAGGTGCTTTCACCTCGTATTCTTATTAAAAGTATTCTAACACTGAAAATAAACTTGCACAAAATTCTACTTCGATTACACTAAATCTCATCACAAAGTAAATTGTATTATTTAAGTATGCTGGATTAAAAAAAAAAAAAAATACATTTCTATTACTTTATAAAATTTTAAAAATCATTGGTCTAAATGCATTCTTCCAATATACACATAATACTCAAACACATTTTAATTCATACATAATCTTTTATCAACATAGAATAATGAAGAAATGCACTCCAACTCTCCTACAATGTGACCCAAAATGTTATATAGTGTATGTCCTAGTCAAGTGGTCAGACTGCCATGGAACTAACTCACAGTGTTTAGTTACCAAGCATGCTTAGTACTATCTCCAAAAGGACAAAAGAGTGTTTAAATTGCACTGCTTAGAACTTCTTTTTATGTGAAAGTATGTTTGTTATTTATCCTGAGGTAGAAACAGATAAACAGAGTTTATCCTGAGGTACTTACAGATAAAAAGAGTGTCTGTGCATTTTTTGTTCAGATATAGTAAAGATTCAAAAGATAATATTGCTATAGCTAAAATAAATAAGACAAACAACAAACAAATTTGGAAACAACAATAATACCCAAAGTTTTTCATTAGATCAATCAAACTATCACAACATACAACAATTTAAAATGTACACAGTTATATTTTTACAATTATATTTCAAATGTATGTATCCATAAAATTTTTATTTAAAAATAATATTTACATACCATAGAAAGGAATATTACGATGTGTATAATAAACAAAACTTCTACACATATAAAATCGTATTGTCATACTTTATTTTACGATTGATAAAATAGTAAAAAAAGATGATTAAAATATTTAGTGAATCAATTTTTAAACAAAAATAAATTTTTAGACACATTTACAGGAAAAATGAAAATAAATCTACATTAAACCATGCAATAAAGGACTTCAAGATGCAAAAAATCTCAGTGATGATAATAATGTAACAAGTTGAAAATTAATTAATTAGTTCATTAAAATTGTGGAACTAGTAACATTCTACTGTTTTCTTATTTTTGTTTGTTCTTTCTTTTATTATTTTTTAAGATTATTATTTAAACGTTTGATTGCAACCATAAGAATGTAAGTCAATAGCTGATTAAACTATAACAATTAAAGGAGAACAAATTTTAAATGCTTTTAAAAATTTAATAAAATTAATATTTAAAAAAAACTTTTTATTAAAACTAAAATTGCCAGATTTTAATTAACAGATCATTAGATTGTTTTTAAATGCTCCTCTTTTCCATCTAAAAATTAAAAGAGACCACTATATTTTAAAAGTTCAAATGTAATGTTACTGTAAAATACATACCTGGGTATGGAATTCTACCATAGGTGACTAATTCGGTAAGTAATATACCAAATGACCAGACATCTGACTTAATAGAAAATTTACTATAGTTTGCTGCTTCTGGAGCAGTCCATTTGATGGGGAATCTAGCACCTACTCGAGCTTCATATTCGTCTTCCTAAAAGAATGAAAAATTTATTTATTTATTTAATTGGTATGTTAAATACTCAAAACACACACATATTTTTTAATTATAAAACTTTCATTTTAGAGGGCAGTTTAAGCTCTTTCCCTCATTCCCAAGGAGCACTTTTTATTAAAGTTTTTTTTAAATGTAAAAATACAAAAACTTGAAAATTTAAAAAACTGTAAAACTCTAAATTAAATAATTTGTACTTTGAAGTAAATTATTTTTGAAGCATTAACCACATTAAAATAAATATACACAATTAAACATAACAAACTTTTAATCATTGCACAGTCACCTTCTTAAAAATATAAAACAGTAATAGAATTTTCCCCCATTGAACAACAATTATACTTTACATAGTCCTCAATTTCCACACTACGGTGGCTTCCTAAAAATATCCTAATAACCAAAATTCAGCATTTTGAATCAATACAATGTAATGAGACACTAATTAAAGACAAATAAATACTAAATTTTAATACAAATATTTATGGACAATATAAACGAATTTATTATATTAATATATAACAAATATTAAAATAAATAAATAAAAATAACATATATAAAGGGATTTATAGTTTTTAATCCTCTATATGGCTGAAATATAATTTTCTGTTTCTGAAATCCTTCTAAATTTAATGCAAGAATTGCTGTATTATACTGTAGAGTAAAATATTTCTAGCAGAGTTATTTTTAAAGAAATTTCTAAGATGAAGGAATACAAAAGTTATATTGGCACGGAAAGCCGCTAGAGGGTTCATTAATGTGTTTATATATTACATTTATTTATGATAAATACATATAACATTTATAAAAAATATAAATATTCTATTTCCTTTTTAATGCATTGTATTATCAATCATCTACTTTCCTTCCCACCAGCAGTATTTCTATAATACCACTATTAATTTGTTCAACTACAGTTTTTCAGAGGAAGAAAAGAAAAAAAAAGTCTGATCATATTAAATTAAAAGTTAAACGCCCTGTAATAGATTATTATTATCATTATTTATTTATTTTTTATCCTGTTGAACTACCATTGTATAGATTTCTAAATGCATATTTCCAAATTTAATAAAGGCCAACTAAAGAAAATGTTTCTTCTAATTGCGGAGTAATCTGTCATGTTAAAAGATACTTTTGTTCAATAACTCAATAGATATTTTTTTCATTATCTGCTTAATAATAATTTCTAGTGATACATTTTTTATTTTAGCTACCTTAAATTTTTGACAAATACTATAGACACCACAAATAAAAATCAGACATTATTTAAACAAAATGACATGGAATTGAAAATGAACATGAAATTGTATATGGATTTAATTTTATTAAAGAACCTCCTAAAAAAAAAAAAAGGTTTATGCAGCAAAAAACTGAAAATGGAACCTGTCTAAAATGGGATCTTGTATTAAACAGGAAAACTTCACAGAAAGAACAGTATGGTCCCTAGTTTTTTACAGGATTTATGCATGCAACAACAAAATAGAAACACAAAGCAAGTCTTTATGAGCTGCTTAAATTTTTTCTAGATTTAATTAGTTTGGTGTAAATATGGCCTTTTCTGGATTTGTAAATATCATAATATTTTTGTAAATATCAAAATATATGACATTTTGATGTATGATATCAGATTTCTTTTTAAAATTATGTATACGATATTTCTAAAATAGTCAACTTACAGCTGATTATAAATATTTTCGGACTTAACATAAATTAGAAACTAAAGCATAACTGCAAAAATTATAAAACATTGCATTTAATATGAAAATTGAATAAAACAATATTCTAAATGTCTTTTTTCTTTCTTTCTCCCCCCCCCCCATTTACAACTAAACTGAAGACAAAGTAATTGAAAACAGGAATAATTTGTAAAATTTTAACATAAATGTTTGTTTGATTTTTTTAACCTGAAGATAAACTTTTTCATTAACTTGTTTTAAACCTTTTCCATTCCTTCAGATTAAAATTAAACCCCCCAAAAAGAAAAGATTTCGTCTAATGAAGCTGTAAATAGCTGATTATCTAAATAGACAGTTTATCTTACAATGGCTGTTGTAAGTTAATATTGTCCCACATAACTGTTAGTTCTAATTAAAAGGTCAGCTTCAGAGAAAGCTTGAAAAAAATATTTTTTTTTCTTTTATAGCTAAAAATGCCACTGATAGAGGCAAAAGTTCTTTGTCTACAGAACAACACAGTCAAAAATATCATGCACAATGATATTTTGAAAATACCAAATGTATGAAAATATCAACAATATTAAACATGATATTTTGAAAATAAATAACATACATATACCATAATATATATATATATATATATATATATATATATATATATATATATATAATATCACAATATGTATCCAGTGTTATATATCAATGAACAATGGGCATTTTATAAGTTTTTAATTATTCTTATTAAAATTGTCTTCAGAATTGTAATTACATTTACTTTCATTATCAGAACATCTCTTTATTAAAAAAGCTTCTAAAGAAAGAAAAAAAAAGTGACAAAATAAACAGAACGGAAGCAGCAATTTATGAACCAACTGAACTTTTCAGAAACAGATTATTAATTTTATGTAAATTTGGCCTTTTGTAATTTTCAATTATTCTAATTAGTTTTCAAAATTTTATAAAATTTTCATAAGGCAAAATATTTATGGAATTTATACAGTCAAGAAACATACACACACAAAATGTCTTAATGAAGGAATAAAGTTTTGAATAATTATTGTTGAGGTTTTTTCTAATTTTTAATCTACTTTTCTTTCATTTCTCTAGCCATTCTGTTGACAGGCACATAAATCAAATCCAACATTTAAAAAACACATGAGTAGTAATTTTTACATCTGAGCAAAAATGTGTCCAGTCTGAGACTCGAACTCAGAATCAATCTAAACAACATCACAGCCAACACAATAGTCACCCAGAACAACCATTTGGTAATGCTGTCTGGTCTGTTATTTTAAACAGCTCAACAGAATGAACAACAGGTAAAAGAGACTTAATAAACTATGGATGAGTATGGTCTACCAAATGGTTGTTCTGAGCAAATATTGTTTTGACTGGGTTGTTGTCCAGATAGCTCAGTTGAAAGAGCATTGGAAATCAAGGCCAAAAGGTTCAGGGTTCGAGTCCCAGCATGGGCTCATTTCCACACAGATGGAAAACTTACTACTCATATAAATCATTTTACCAAATCAGTTGATTGTGTTAAAAATAATTAAAATTAAAAAAAAAAACAGTTAAGTTATTTACAAAATGTACTGGAAAAAGTAGATAATCACAGATGAATATAAAAATAGAATATTTATATGAGATAAGATTGGATAATAAGATTACCCAGACTGGTCAGGTCAGGGCTAGGTGTATTCAGGATAATGGTTGGGAATCAAAACAACACCCATTTGATCAGATTTGTAAAATATAAGGTCGTGCCATTGTTTCTGATTTCAAATGAAACCAGGGTATCCAAGCTTCCTAAGTTACATAACATAGGTGAAAACTTTATTTTATTTTTTTTATTTAATTATATATATACATTAAATTTCCTACTAATAGCAAAAAGCATTTTTACGTGAAAAATATCAATTATGCATGAAATTCATTAAAAGTGATACTTTCGTATTAGTCACATGTCAGGAATTAACAGTCGAGGAAATTGCAAAAGATTTGGCTACTTAGGCTTAGGCAACCATTTTGATTCTGATAATTTCAGTGGTTTAAGCCTGGTAGTTAGTTCAAATATATGTTTGTTTAATTTGTCTTTTATTTATATTATTTTATTTAAAAATGAAGCTTTAATTAAGTTATGGAATATTAACTGAAAACAAAGGCTGAACTATTTATATTTTTAAAAGTGCAAATGAGTTAATCTTTCATAATCTGCATGCGACAGAGATAGATAATATATATATATGCTTGATAATTTGTTTTAAAAGTTTAAAAATCAGTAAACTGAGATAAAAGTTTCAGACAAACTGCATTTGAAAGAATATTCCCCCTCCCCCCCTATTTGACCTCGTAAAAATTTTAATTGTGTAGTGTTTAGAAGAATGATTCCATATTGTAATAATGATTTAACTTACTTTAATCAAACGAGCTAAGCCAAAATCGGCAATTTTGACTATGTTGTTTTCCCCTACAAGGATATTTCTAGCAGCTAAATCTCGATGTATATAGTTTTGTGACTCAAGGTAGGCCATTCCAGACGCTATTTGAGCAGCCATGTCAATAAGTTGAGGAAGTTTTAAAGCTCGAGCTTTGCCTGAAATTAACATAAGCACGATATTACACAAAAACAAATTCAACATAACAGATAAAAAGATTCACATGTGTTTATTCATTGTTTTAATAGTGATTGCCATATTGGATAAAATTTCTTCATTTGAAGAATAATGTCAAAAAATAAATTTTAATTGTTAGAAATACCAAATTAAAACAGCCTTTATGTATGAAAGAAAATGAAAATTTGGAAAATAAGGCACATCATCAGGGATAATAATTAATAAAAGTTTCAGAAAGAAATGTTCAGCTAAATTTCTTTTTTAGTCAATTTTATCTAACAGATCAGGAAATAGTTTTGATGTGAAAGAGCAAATAGTAATGACAATGAACCTAAAATATAAGATGAATAAACATGGCGGAATTTTTCACCCACGGAGAAAGAATACTTTTCAGCATTATGATGGTTGCTTAAGTTAACAGTTCTGCTAAACTCAATTAAAATGCTTTAAATTGATGAAAACAGGTACTATTATTTCGCACATGACAATCTGGCATAAACAGATATTATATTATATTAAATGAAAATAAATCTGAGATTGTATTATGCACATTCATTAGATATAATATATATAAAAAGTCTTCAAAGAGAAAGTATGAATAAGTTTTTATGCAATTTTTTGATATTTTTAAATTTGCATGAAATGTATCAAGAAATAATATGGTAACAGAATAAAGTTTTTGACATAAAACATCAGACTAAATTTCTAGATACAAAATCCGAAGAAGAATTTTTTTCTCTCCAGTTTAAAGCTGAATTTACGAAATTTAACTGTATGAAAATTGATACTGCTTATTTTTCATTTATTATATGTAATTCCACTTCATGATATTGAAAAGAGGTTCCACTGTTTAAATGCAGTATATTAAAAATAAAAAGTGTTATATGCTACTAAATAAGGTTATTAATGAGTATTTTATTTTTCATCTATTACCTTGCTTAAAAGATTTAATGATACATGATTAAAAATGAATGCAGATAAAATATTTCAAATTTATTTCCGCACATTTGCTAACAAAAATTTTAATGTTTAATCGCTTGAGTTTTTGAGCTTCTGAAAGTTTAAAAAGTTAAAGCCTTTTCAAAATAATTGAAAGAAAGTAAACATACAGGTACACTGGTATAATTTTACACTTTATACAGACACACACACACATTAACAGGAAAAAAAAAGAAATTTTCTCCTTCAATAATGCATAGTAACAAACACATGCATGTTAACCTTTCATCAAACACCACTGTCAAAAATTTTATGGCAAAAGTGATATTTAGAACTGAGTCTCATATATAGTAAAGAAAATTATATTAAAATTTTTACTACTGATATAATAATTTTTCCCAAACACTCTTACTTGTGTATAAAATTATATGATGCCCGCTGAAAGATTAAGGAATTTTTTTTATTTTTATCTATGAATTCCTTTACAATGTTTGTGGCATATAGTCGCATTAAACCCATGCCTTGGTAACTCAAAATATCTAGTTTAGAATAAAACCCACATTTGAAAATTTTGTAAAAAATTTAACTTCTAGTTCTAACTGAGAAGGAGGCGAAAACCAAACCTGCAACTTTTAACAAATGAGTAAGCTAAGATAGTCAGTTTTAGTGTTGGATTAAATTTTGATTTACTAACATTGAGCATTTACAAATAAAATAGCTTAGAAAAATTTATTATTTTCTGGTAATATTTCTGAAGCAATGATATGAAGTAAACAATAGGAATATACATAGTATATTTAGTTTCTATAATACACAAACCATTATATATATATATAAAATCAAACTGCAGCACTTATTACAAATTTATCAGAATGTGGAATAGGTTTAATAATAACCATTAGTAAAAAATTTTGCACTAATATTGTATTATAGTTTTATAAATTGTAATGAGCTACACTATAATCTGTCACACTGTTTGCAAATGAAAATATGCAGAAAAATATCAATCAAGTTCATATTATTTTAGGTTTTGTAAAATATTTTGAAATTCACAACCAAATTAATATTCATTAACTTGAATTTATATTATTTTAAAAAGAAGCAAACAAAACCTTGTTCTAATATAACAATTGTTTTAAAGTATTTCCTTTTTGAAACAATTTATAATTTTCAAAAATATAAATCATTATAGAAAAGTAATACTAACACAAAATTGAAAATAAAATAAGATACTAACAAAAAAAGTAATCCGAATTTATATTTATTTTCTGAATTCGGGAGAATCAAAAAGATCCCCCTGGAAAATGTGAGGATTTGTGCTCTTTAATGGTCTAGATCTAGAGCCTTAGTTCCCAAGTTTTGTTAAGTGACCCACTTTAAAGTTCCAAATGCTTTTGTGAACCGTCTAACATAGTGCCTTCTGTATAATAAATTTTAAGGAAAAGTTTAACTTTGGCACAAAGTATGAATAAGCATATATACCAGAACAGTAATAGGCAATACTAATATGAAACACAGAGTTATGAAAACATTTCACAAAGAATAAAAAATAATAATAAAACCGTTTAATTATGAATGTATAAGAAAAAAGTTTAAAATCAAAGTAAGATTTGTGGCATTGTTTGGCGCCAACAGCAGCCTGTTTCAGGACTGAAACTTAATTTAGCCTCAAGCTTAGCTTCTAATAAAGTTTGATTTTTTTTTTTTTTTTTTTTTTACAATGCACTTGGTGTATTCTAATATGTTGTGTATATTTCTATCATTTACTTCATATCATTGCTTTAAAAATATTATCAGAAATTAACCAGTTCCCCTAAGCAATTTTACTTGTAAATGTTCGATGCAAATAAGTTGAAAAGGAATCTAACGCTAAAACTAACTATCTTATCTTACTCATCTGCTGCAAGTTCGAAGTTCTTTCCTTTTGAGTTAGTAAGAAGTAAGAAGCTGTGTAAATGTTAAATTTTTTTCAATGTTTTCAAATGTGTTTTTCTCTTAAAACTAGATATTTTGAGTTATCTATATACAAAATTGTATAAAATGCTATTTCCTTAGAAAATTATTTATGTATGTCTTTTGATGATAGTTTACTTTAAAGCAGTAAAATATTGTTTTTATTGTATTATTGCAGCAGATAAAATTAATTATATATTATTTAGGATGCGACCGATCTTGCGACCCATAGTTTGGGAGCCACTACTCTAGAAGCACCCCCTTTCCCTTCCCAAAGATTCACAAATCCCTCCTGGAAAAAATTATGGATTCAACATTGGCGCACAATGCCAATAACCTTAGTTCGAATCCATGCCTGGACTCTTTTTCACTCTGTTGGTTTCATGTCTTATATAACCGCCCCCCCCCCCCCCCCCACACACACACACCACCGAAAAATTAATCAGGAATTATAAACTTTAGTAATTTTATAACATAAATCATATGCATGCAGGATGTTAACAATCTGCGAAAATTCAAAGTACAGTAGAGTCCCGATTATCAGAGTTCCGCCTAACCGAGTTTCCGCTTTAACAGAGTTATTTTCTCCTGATGGACTGATGGCTTCCATTATTATGAAACAGCTATTATAAATTAAGTGTTAGGTGAAGATGAAAGTCCAGTCGTAAAAAGTTAGAACTCTGATTTTCTGATCAGAATGGAGAAAAAATGGCAATAATTTCTTTTTTCAAAAAAGGCCATTTTCCCCTTCATTCTGACCAGAAAATCGAAGTTGTAACTTTTTACGCCTGCTCTTTCAGCTTCACCTAACACTTCATTTATAATGGCTGCTTCATAATAATGGAAGCCATCAGTCTATCAGAAGAAAATGATCCATTCCAAAGGTATAACTTCGATCAAAAGAAACTATTTAATACTTTGAGCAGAAAGAAGAGGCCACACCTGCAATTTTCATGACACTAAATAGAATCACATAGCTGTCAATTTGTATGGTTTTGTTACCTCTAAAATTTAATACAAATTTTTGCCATATTGAATCGTTGACAATTGTTAGATTTTGGCGATTGAATTAGGCAAAATTTACTGGTAAGTTTTAGTGGTAAGGAAAAATCTTAGAAATTGATAGCTATGCAGCACCATAATACTGCAGCAAAATTGACATTCAACAAACAAAAAACTATCAAGGGCTTTTTCAAATAAACAATTCCATTCCCCGTTTTTCTTAAAAGTAGCGGAAATGTACGTCAAAGAAATGTTACTAGTATCATAAAAATTAATGAATTAAGGGAAAATTTATATTTCATCTCCTTAGTTGGTGACTATTTGTGTAAATCCGGTTCATCAGAGTTTTTAGCTTATCCGAGGTGAATTTGGTCCATATTAACTTGGATAATCGAAACTCTACTGTATTAATTTTGATTTGCAAGAGTCGTCAATTAAGAGAGATAAGCAAAAGAGTCGTGCATTAATCAGTCGTTAGAAATGAATTTCAGTTGAGAAAATAAGTACATACCTTGTAGGTATTCTAGTAAGCTACCATGTTTCATTAATTCTGTGATAATGTAGATGGGTTCTTCTAGAGTGCAGACTGCATACAGCTGGACTAACTTTGGATGCCTTAATTTTTTCATTATTTGTGCTTCTGCCAGGAAATCTTTGGGATCCATTGTGCCTATGACAAGTCACATAAAATGTAATAAATTTATAGCTATTAAACATTTTAAATGTATTTTTTATTAATGTATTTTTTATTATGTTCACTACAATTTAACAGTTAATTTGCTTCATGAAAAGTCCTTCTCAATGAAAACACACAAACCTTATAGACTCACACACAAAAAAATAGTAAGGTGAATTTCAGAAAGTTATTTGCATATTTGTTAAGATCTGAAAACTAATATTTTTTTTTATTTAACTTGCTCACTACGCAACAGATTTTAAAAATCAAAGAAATTTTCTTTGAAATTTCAAGTTGAAAGCATATCTTGCCTTTGTTCTTTCTTAATCGTTAACGTGATATACGGACTCTCCTTTTAGAGATGAAAAAATAAAGGAGTAAATGAAAAGAAAAAGTACATATAAATACCCTTTCTAGTGTGGATTTATGAAGGTGCAGCAGAATTAAGGTTCAGTGGCAAATTTCTATAAACGATGTGCAATTAAAATAATAATAATAAGAAGAAAACTGACCTTTTCAAAAATAAATAAATAAACAAACAACTGTACTTTAAATAAATAAATGGCAGATTAGGCTGAAATAAATTGTCACTTTCTCGTATTATAATTTTATGAGCATCACACATAACTTAAAAACGTTCAAAATAATTACACTGAAATGAAAGTAACTTAATTTTATATTACAAAATACTAAAGAAAATTAGATAAAAGTGTACAAAGTCATTATGGGTTTACCCAATTCAAGCAAAAATACATGCTCGCTAATGTTAATCATTTGGGAGAATTTTTTTAAAATATCTCGTTTGCATTTCCATATTTTTAATTTTTTTTTTTTTTTTTTTTTTTTTTTTTTTTACCATTGGATAGTTGAGTTTGATTTCTACAAAGACCGTTTTTTTCGTTTTCGATTTTGTTCGTAGGGTTTTTTTTTTTTTTTTTTTTTTTTTTAATTTTAAATGAGGAGATTTTTACCGGTTTTATTACTTTCGAAACCGGTTCAGAAAGTGAAAGTATCCTAATTATATATATACATAGAGAGAGAAACTTTGTTATTATAAACAATTTTAACAAATCAAATGAAAAATTAGCCAGAAAAATTAAATCATTTATGATACCACAAAGCTGATTATCCAAAATACCGTATATTAAAGTGGAATAATTAAAAATGTAGTAGAAAAAATTACAAAAGAAATGTGAAAAACATGTATATATAACCGGTAAACAAAATCGAAAGAGTAAGAAATGGCCTTTGTAGAGACTGATCTTAGCAATCCATTGCCCCCTCCCCCCCTTCCGCCCAAAATAATAATAATAATAAAAATAAATAAACAAATAAATAAATATATTGAAATGCAAACGAGATATAAAAAAAAAAAATCCAATAGGATTAACATCAGTGGGCGGGTGTTTTCGCGTGAGTGAAGTAGCCTCTTGTTGATCATGATTTTGTATTTGCATGATTACGCAAAAGAAAAAAAAATAAAGAGTTGTGCAGTGCATTTGGTCATTTAAGGACGGAAGATTCAGTGTACCTGTTTTTAATGTCTTGATGGCTACAGGTGTGGTGTTGTTCCACAAGCCCTCCCAAACTTCTCCGAATTGTCCTTGTCCGAGTTTTCGCACAAAGTTGAGAGAGCTTCTGTCAATCTCCCAATGATCTCGTGTGTTATGAGACAAACCACCTGTGGTAGGTTTTTCAACCTAGGGGAAAAAGTAATATAAATATATGACCTACAAATACACTTGAGTTTTTTCTTATAAAATTATAAATATCACATATATTTACATTCATATCACTTCTAGATAATAAAAAAAGCCAAATATTTATACTCTTGTAATAAACTAGTTGGATGTGCCAATCCCAAAACTTTCTTCTATCTTATACATCTTAATATTTTAAAAAAGTAGTTACACATCATAATATTTCAATATTATTAGTTCAACACTGTACCAACTTTGATTTTCATCTTAAATTTCTTCTTCAGTCAATTAATCGGAGTAAAAACGAGTTAATCTAGATCATTAAATTTATAAAAATCGATAGTTTTTCCTTATTCTGCTGTCATCAGCTGTTTGTGAATAGCCGGATTAGCAGGATGCGAGTTCCTGTCGCTTCACAAGCCGCCAATGGACAATAGAACTATGGAAAATCGAGAAAATTATGCAAAAATCGCTATCACAGCGCTCCTTTTCCGCGGAATATCTCCAAATTCAAGGAGGACTTGCTGGCCGTAGCCAAAAACATGCACAAAAAATTTGGTTCAATTCTATGCATAACTTTATACAGTTTTCGATGGTACAATAATGAAAATGGCACAGACGTAGCTATTATGGAGCCCCCTTCCGGCGGAATATTTCTAAATTGAAGGAAGACCTGCCGGCCACAACCAAAAACGTACACAAAAAATTGGTTCAATTCTATGCATAACTTAATACAGTGCTCAAAACAATTAAGGGAGCATATGGTTTTAATTAAATTACGCAAATATTTACACCGATAAGAAACGTAAAATAAAACATCCATAATTTAAAGCGTAGTGGAAAACTGATAAAGAAAACAAATTAAAGTTTATGGCGTCAAAAATTAGAAAAAGGAGATAAGTGCAGAAATCAGGATTTTGCAGAAACGCCTGTTTCACTGTCTCAGTTGCAAAATTCAATTGCTCAGCTGGTGTTTTGAGAAAAGGTGACTTGAAAATGTCACAAAAATGCGATTTTCTAGAATAAATGGCTTGGCATGTTATCGGGACAGTTGAATCTGGGGAAACACAACGAAGTGTCGCGGACGCTGTAGAGTCGCAAGGTGAGTCAATGCAAGGCTGTGGAATCGATTCCAAGACGCATGAAATGGTAGATATCGACAAGGGCAATTTCGTCCAAGTGCTACCACAGAAACTGATGACCGATATAACAGCTCGTCGAGGCGGAACGGGCAAAGCTACTCAGCTGCAAACACAGGTGTTATTGGCCACAGGACAAAGGCTGCCTAGCCAAACAGTCCGAAATAGGCTTCATCAGGGTGGTCTGTATGCACGTAAGCCAATGGTTGACCTCAAGCAACTCTGCGGCCCCAAGAAGATGGGCAACTGAACATCGAGTTTGGAGGCAACGTTGTTGGAGTCAAATTCTGTTTACAGACGAGTCCCGACTCAGTCTGGATGTGACGCCCGATGTGTTTTGGCATGTGGAGAAAGGGGCACTCAAAATAATCCCACATTCGTTTGTGAAAGTTCACATTACAGACGAGGTGGGTTGATGCTATGGGCTGGAATCAGCATAGGTGGACGTACGGCCCTGCATATCCTTCGGAATGGCACTTTGACGGTCCGCCGTTATACAGACGAGATACTGAGATCTCACGTCATATTTTATGTTGCAGTAATTGGCGATTTCTTTTTTCCATGCATGATAATTCCAGACTACATGCAGCTCATCTTGTGGAGAACATTCTTAAAGTTAAAACAGTACAGCATATGGAATAGCCAACATACTCTCCTGACCTGAGTCCGATCGAGCACGTGTGAGGTACACTCGGACGACGCATTGCAGCGTGACTGAGGCCTCCTTTTATTGTTCGGGACTTGGAGATTGCAATTCTTGAGGGGTGGAACAGTACTCCCCGAAAACTTATCGATAATGTCATCGAATCTATGAAAAACAGGTATGAGACAGTTTTATCTATTCGAAGAGACCACACACCATATTAAATACTTTGCATCATTCCAAAACTCTACTTTTTTTTTTTTTTTGTCATTTACATGTAACGAAATTGTTGCCCTAAACCACCTTTTCACGTTCTACCCATCGTTTCAAAAAATTAAAGCTCTCTTGCAAATTTTTCGCGTCTTTTTTTCTGTATTGCGCATTGATCACATGTTACTCTCAATTTTATGCCCATGCATAGCTCTCTCGCACTGTTCTTTTCACTCTTTTGCTTGCTCCCCTAATTTTTTTGAGCAGTGTATAAACTTTTCGGTGGTAAAAGGGTGACACACGGACACGCAGACAGACATTTTGAATAAACATGTTTTTTGGGATTTCTGACTCCTAAAACGTGTAAATCCGTGGAAAATCAGAAGTCGAAAAAAATTTCAATCACAACACTTTCTTTTATCGAAGAAAGAAGAAAGTAAAAGGGATAAATTAATTATAAATCAAAAAGCAGGGTTTAACGACCTGTAAAAGCTGCTGAAATACACAGAAGAAATAAATATTTAAAAGCAACTAGCCAACAACTAAAGATGGAACAAAATTAAATATAGTAAAACATGTGAAAAGGGAACTTGTCTATAACGAAAAAAAAATTGCCCGACGGAAGAAAACACTATATAATTATACTTGATAAGATGTAAATCTGTCTAAAATAGATTTTTTTCTGGTCCCTAGCGATTCCATTTTTACAGGTTTTATTACCATGCAAGTATTTGGAACAAAAATTCGAACGCTATGTAAGAAAAAAACTATATTTCACAAAGCTTTTCAGGGGTAAGTTCTGTCAGAATTTAGAAAAACATTACATTTAAATTATTTTTGTAAATATTTTAAGATAGATCCTTAATAAGTTTTCAATAATTGCCAATTATAAGAACCGCTGAGAAAATCAAAAGTTATAATTTTATTTTCATTATATATTTGCATCAGTCACCTCTCTGAATAAAATTGAGATCCTTATGAGTAAATAACTGAATTTTTAAATAAAGATGCACTGATATAATAAAATGTAATTTAAAGCTTATATAAAAAGGTACGTTTTCGAATGCAGCTTCCTTTTTACTAATAAAAGCAAGACCGCTTTTACATTGATATGTGTTTACGACAATTTTTCACAGTTTAATTTGTTTTTTCATTTGCAAATTTTCAATAACTAAAAACAGATTCCAACACTGAGTTATATATTAAAATTTTATAAAAATATTTTGACTAATAATAGTTGGTTGAATAAATAATTCGTTACAAAATGCTTCTAAACACTGTTTTATAAAGGTACTTAATACTTTATTAACAGTTGAGTTTAGTACTTTATTAACAGTTGAATTTGTTCAAGATAATTCTTCATAAAAAAAAAATTCTTCGAAGAGAAGCAATCACATATAAATAGCTACTAATTTAATTTTTTGTAAAACATTTTTTGAAATTGGGAATATAAAAAGTAATAATTCTAAATAATAATTCTAAAACAGAAAATACCTGTATGCATGGTTTTCTCAAATTGACACACAAACCATCGGCATCTTTGCTATAGTGCTCCACCAACTCTTGCAGAGTTCGGAAAGCAGTTCTTCTGGCTATGAAGAAACCTCCTTCGTCTAACTGACGAATTCGGTAGTGTTTCACTGTGTCTCCGTCTCTCACTGTAACCAAAGTATATTCTTAATAGTAAAGTAACTTGAATTACAATGATAATTTCAAATTTGCAAACTAATGACTAGATTTTCAAAAAATATAAAATACTGTTCACAATTTCACAAAAACAGAGCGCTGTGAAAAAAGTCTGGATTGCCCCCTGAGTAACTATAAGAACAAGTTACATAGGAAGAAAAAAGCTCAATTATCACATTTTTAATCGTGATATAATGCATTAGTTAAAGTAATATTTAAAGGAAAGAAAATGATATAACCAGTCGGATGTGCCAATTCCAAAACTTTCTTCTATCTCATACATGTTAAAGCTTGTTATCAGTCAAAACGTAAATTTCTCTAATACTAAACCTATGGGCTTGGAATGCATCCGTCTTTTTCATTTTTCTCCTCGGAAAGTTAAAATTTGTACTTTCTGTTTTCTGTATGCTCTTCTTGAAGAATGTTTCTTTCTTTTTTAATTTGCCAAAATGTTTCTAAAATCTATATTTAATTTTATATTTTAAGTGCTAAAATCTAAGTGAAGCGGGCAAGTTGCAAATAAGATTTTAACACTTTAAATAAAACTAATAATGCATTTAAAAAATATTTTGTCCAATAAAAAAGAAAAAAAAATCAAGAAGAGCATACAGAAAACCGAAGGTAAACATTAGAGAGGGAAATTTCCAGCCTGACTGATGAGGAGTCTCAATACTCAAAATTAAATCTAGTCGAAGTCTAAAATTAAATCTAGATTGGATAATTGGGTAACTAACAAGGAAGGTCTCCATACGGGCATACTTGGAAAATATGAAAAAAATATAGGATATTCTCCTCATGAGGATAGATATATTTATTTAAAAAAAATTCGGCGGAAACTCAGATGAGTGCCCTTAAAAAATAATGAAAATTTTGTCATTTAGCGATTTATTACCGGTTGACGATGGAATAAGATTTCAAAAAATACTTTTTTAAATACTCTAAGATGAAAATGTTTCAAATTGAAATTATTTAAATAAACTTAATGGAAAGGACTTTAGTTTAGACAGTTTTAGTTTGTTTTAACTCTAATTTTGTCATATATATATTTATATTTATATTTATTTATAATGAAAGTTAACTATGAAATTTTACGAATTAAAACAAAATTTTAATTAATTAAAATTGTTTCAATCTCAAAACTAAGTTCAATTAAGCACTATCGATTCAATTTTGTTGCTATGGAAATTAAAACTTCTCCGATACTGAAATGGAATACTGCAGCATTCTTAAACTGGCCATTATTTTGTAATACACCTAAATATATTAAAATATATTTTTCATATGAAAATATTGTTTATATATGAAATTATTTTTACAATGATAAACTTAAATAACTTCAGCAACAATCAAAATAAATATGTAATACAAAAAAAATATATGTATTAAACTCTCTCATTGTTTAAGTTTAAATTCGTTAAATATTGCATGCTTTCTCAAAATCAATTAACGAGCAATTTTCAGATGCATTAAAATCGTTTGCTTTTGTCGAGGAAAAGTGCTGCTCGTCAAATCGCGCCAAATACTCGAATGTATTTCATTTTTTTACAGTCTGGGGGAATATCCCCAATTTCAACTATAGGGTCAGCCGTCCATAATCAAACATATATATGAACTTTGGTTCAATTGTATGCATAACTATCCGATGCACTTTCCGATGATACAAAGAGCACAAAAACACAGAGATAGACATTTTGTAAAAACATGTTTTTCGGGATCTCTGACCCCTAAAACATGTAAATCCGTCGAAAATCGGAAGTAGAAAAATTCTCGAATACAATATTGTTTTTCCATTGTAGGTTGAAGAAAGTAAAAATTGTATTAATTAAAATAGTTTTTATTTAGAAATAATACAATATATGAAATATGTGGAAATAGAGAATTATATTATACCTTTAATTCTTATTATGAATGATCTCTGAAAGATAAAATTAGACTACCAAATTAGACACGCTCTTAGGAAAATATTTCAAAAAGCAGCAATAGATTTACATAAAATTTAATTACTTAGAGGCGGGATCCCGGTATAAAACCTTTTAAAAAACTTTCTTAAACCTAAAAAAATCCTTCCCCCACCCACACCCTCCCAGTTCCCAACACCGCTTTTCTTAGTGCTCAATAATAATAATAATACCCGATTCTACAGGTTTTTGTTCCAGTCTCCTACCGAACAGTTAATATCTTTCAAAATTTTTAAGTAAAGTTTTCACAAAATGTGTTGTTTCGAACTGGTTGGCATTGTATCAAGGTTAGTGGTTAAGGTATTGATTCCAAATATGGAGTAAAGCTTTATCAGATGTGTATCAATATCCGTCTTTGTAATTTGTTTTTTGAACACGTGGCTTCTAAAAAAATGTTTTGCCCCCTCCACCCCCCCTTTTTTAACGGAAATTTCAATTTAAAATTAATATATATGTACACATACAATTGTTTTTACAAAATGAATGGTTTGCCAAAATTTTTACATTCAATATACTAATTTTAAACTCCTGTAGATTTATTTCATAACCACCATATACCAACCAACAGTTTTCACCAGTCAGTAAGGTGCTGAAGGGAAGGCTATGAATAATTACATTGTTCAGAGCTTCATTGTGATCATATTAATTTTATTTTTATGTAATGTTTAGTTTGTCTAGTCTGCTAGTGGTGTATTCCGTTTGAAAATAAGTTATCCATTCTCCCTCTCCACCCCCCCCACCCCTCCTAAAAAAAACCTTAAAAAAACCTTTAATGCGCGTTACACCGACATTCCTCTCTCCCCCCATCCTTAATTGCTTTTGAAAATTGCGAACTTTTTCTGTTGAATATATATATTTGTAATGAAAATTCAAGTCTTAGTAAGCGATACTTTGGAAATGACCGATTTGCCAATAAAGCGATCAAACTCGAACTTCGATTGAAACAGCTAACTAATTTTGACATGACAATGGAAACTCTATACAAACAATGTAGATCATATAGCATTTCCAGTTAAAAAGACACAAAATAAATAAGTTATAAGCTTTAAAAATAACTGAAGGTATAGAATTTAGTTTTACGCAACCGAAAAGTATATTGATTTAGTTTCCATTCAATTTTAGTTTTTATTTATTTAGTTCTTGTTAGCTCTGTTAGGTAAGGACTAGTTTTGACGCAACGGGGGAAAAAATCATTTAGCACATACAAGGATATCTGAGACCCGCACAATGAGAAAAATGCACAACTTCCAAGTGTTGCCATTCTGGTTTCGATTATACCCCATACCCCCTCCTCACCTTTGATACATTTTTCATCACAGTTAATTTTGATTTTTCAACTGATAACGACCTTTTGCCGGGATCTAATTTCCTCAAAAAGGAGATAAACACTGATTTTTAGCCTCCCGGATTGATTCAATTTTTCCATCTGAGATATTTTGATTATTTTAACTTAATTTTGGATCGGTATTTATTGCCTTTTTGGTTCATTTTTGTTTAAATAACCAGTCAAGTGCGAGTATTATTCGCGCACAGGAGGTTCCGTACAACAAATACATGAATTAGTTAACTGGGCATTTCATTACAGATATATATTATTAAAAGTTATCTAGGCTTTAAAAGCCGATATCGCATAGAGTACGCCGCCCGAGTCTTTATGTATGTCCAAACTATCCAGGTCTTTAAGGGGTCTCAGGACTCTTATAATTGGAAAAATCTAATAAAAAAGACCATTTTCAAGATATAATATCTTAAAATGTAATTGATTTTAAGATAAAATTTTATATTGGGATGAAAGATATAAGTATGTTCTTTCATTTCATGTATTTGAAAAATTACAAGATGCAGAATTAGAATTTACACTGGGCTCCAAAATGCCAGACATTTGTCGAGCGGAAAATCGGCATAACAAATTATGCGCACGATTACAAAATAAATTTTGTAAGTAGAAGGAAAATTTTGGGTCCTACTCATGCTTCACATTATAATAATTACTCTGAACCTAAATAAATTTGTATTTAAAGCATTTTTCTATTTTTAATACAAAGTTGTTTTTAGTTAATGCAAAATTTAGAAATTTTCAACAGTATTATCACCTATAAAGAATATATTTCTGAACAATAAGAAGGACATTTTAGGTTCAGTTTATACAGACTAACATGAAATATATGTTTTAAAAATTTCAAAAAAAAAAAAAAAAAATCAGCAGTTTTTGAGATATCGTGCGCGTTATACCCCAAAACGTCATTTTGAAAAAAATTGACTTCAAAGCTTCTGAAACGCCGCTTCAGCTATTGAGCGTGTATAATTCTAAAAGCCATAACTTCTGTTCTAATAGGAATTTCAAGGAAACATTTATACCAAAATGTTCAGAAAAGATAGTAGTTTAATATCTAAAAATAAATAAATAAATAAATCAATAAATAAAATTTCGAAAATTTTAAAGCTTTAAGAGTCCTGAGATCCCTTAAGGGTTGATATCTGGGGTAATTACCGACAACTCTTTTCGAAAATCACTATCAACAATCCTTTTATACTTTTGCGACGATAGGTATCTCCAGCGCTCCTCAACTCCTTTACCAAACGAACGCAAATCTAAATTTGTGTGTAACGGAAAAATTCGATTCTCTCAAAAACTATGTGACTTAGGGTAATCGTTATAGTTTTCTTGCAGGGTTTAAATTAACTTCAACTACCCCTAATTTTTTTACAATTTTAGTTTCAGTCGATTTTGAAATAGAGGAGTGGGGGTACATGTCTTTGCATTACATTTTTGAAGATATTTCTAAATATATATTATCTAAAATTAAAATAAATGTGTTTTTGAGTTCGGCGTTACGAAAGCTTTCACACGATACCCCAAACGATTTTTTTAAGTAACATAATTAGCCCGTCTACATTTTTCTTAAATATATCAGTGAATGGTTAATAATCTATAAATATGTGGGTGAATTATTACTTCAGCCAATTTTAACTTTCCACGTTCTATAGTTTATGGGTAAAATGGCTCTGACACATGGACAGACAGGCACAGGAGTGATCTTATAATGGTTCCGTTTTCACTTTTTAAGTACGGAACCCTAAAAATTGCTTAAATGCGCGATACGAGATCAGAAACACGAATTTATTTAGCTGCACATTTCAAACAAAATAAAAGACAGTAAATGCACATCTTAAATTATATTAAAACAATCAAAATATCTTTTAAAGTCAACCTCAATAAGTTAAAAAAAAATTCTACAGGGAACTAAAAAATATTTCTTATATTAATAACATACCATGTTTCCTTTAATGTTCATTTCTTTTGTTTAAAACTAATTTTATTTTCAGTTTTTAATTTCAGTATTTTTTACTTTTATGCATGCGTAGACAAACTATTCTGCGACTGTAGCTGTTTTCCTTTAAAAATAAACAACCCAAACAAATGGACATCTTACGCTATAAATATATTTCCAAAGAAAATGTAGCAAAACTATTTTATCACACTACAGTATATGATGCTACAGAAGCTGTTCTTAAGAGGCTACTTCACTTATGAAAAAACACCCGCACGCTAAAGTTAATCCTATGGCAGAAATCTTTTTAAATATTTCGTTAGCATTTCGATATTTTTAAAGGATTCTCCTTGCATTGGATAGCTGAGGTCTATCTTTACAAATACCTATTTTTACTTTTTCGATTTTCTTTACAAGTTAATTTTTATTAGGATACTTTCAATTTCGAAACCGGTTCCAAAAGTGAAAGTATCCAAATAAAGACCTCTGAACAAAATCGATAAAGTAGAAAAAAAGGCCAATAAAATAGTAAGTGAAGACTGTTATTGCGTCTTGGATGCCAAATAATTAATACGGGGTTTCATACCTAGTTACTTTTAACCAGGGCTGCGGAGTCGGAGTCGGGCCCATTTTTGAGCGAAAGAGTCGGAGTCGGATCTGTTAAAATTCCCTGAATCGGAGTCGCCCATTTTACAAGCAGGTCTGCACTGTCGGGTCAGCCCATTTTTGAGCGAAAGAGTCGGAGTCGTCCATTTTCCCCCACCGATTCCGCAGCGCTACTTTTAACAGGATGCAAGGTGCATTGGAGTCATCTGACAGTGGTTTTTATTTAAGATTTTCGTATAAATTTATTTCAGAAAATAATGACTCACAGGAATAAATAGAGGGGGAAATCGTCAAAATTTCATATCTAATCGCTATAATTTACTCATTGGCATTTTTGCTTATAATAACCGATATTCCCTTTTTTATATATATTTTCCAAATATTCTCTTAAATAAACTGTTAAGCCCTGTGTTGCAGGTTGCAGTCGTAAAAAACAGAGGGTATAGCTGGAGTTATGAACTTTCATGTCTAGAGTATACGGTATAGCTTTATTTAAGAAATAGATGGTATACGGAGTTTTTTAAAAACATCTAGAAGGGATATGGCGTATACCCCCGTATACCCTTGACTACACCTCTGGAGCCCATATTGAAATTAATAATCCAATTTTTCTTTTCAATTTCAGGAAAATAATAATAATAAATCTCAGCTTTTATAAACCCGTATTTTTTGTTTAATTTCATTCCATATTATTTAAAAATCGCAATCAACGCCATGCCGAAAATAATCTGTTGCGTGCCAACTATGGTACGTGTGCCATAGGTTAGCCGTCCTTGGTTTAAGTTGTTTATTCAAGTCTGAAACATAATTAAAGTATCGTGCTAAATAATACGAAATATTATAAAGTTTTTTTTTTTTTTTTTTTTTTTTTTTTTTTGCTATTAACTTTTCTAGGTTACTAAAAATTATTAAATTCGTTCCTAAAATTTGTTTCCAAATGTGAAAAAATATGTAACAGAAGATTTTAAAATCATTCACGGGTAAAATCAAAGTGCTCTGTGGCCGTGCGAAGAACAAAACATGCTTTATTTTAGTTTGCACGAGTTATTTTGGTCACCGGGGAATATGCTTCATTTTCCCCTATTCTCTTTATTTGAGTAAATTATTATTCTCTGAAAAGTTGATATCTATTACGCAGAAACTTATTGTGAAAGAGATTTGTATCAGAATAACTAAAAAGATTTACGAAACTGTGAATTTACAACAAAATATGCGCATAAAATGTTCTATCTAATCTTGAAAATAACTTCATCTAAGAATTGCTTATTCAAACTATATTTTTAAAATAATTAAAAAAAAAAGAGAGACAAAGAAGAGCTGAAACACGGTAATTCGAATTAAATGGAAAATTTGAATTCTTTCAATAATGTATGTTTAATTATTTAAGATAAGCAATACTTAAAAAGTATTTTTGAAATATTCAAACATAAAAAAAAGCTTAATTAATGCACCCATGAAATAATTATGTACGAAGAATTCTTTTTCCTTCGTGACATCGCCTATTCAAAATTCCACTTTGATCAATTCAATGGCGGATAAATACTTTTAATAGAGTCAAAGTATAAATTGAAAATTAGAATTCAAGCGACGTCATGGACAATGTATGAAAGATTAAAGACAAAGACATAAAAAAATAAAAACTGTTTAGAAGAAAATTATCTTATTCATAAAGACCAATGCATATTAAAAAGAAACCGATTATTTATTACTAGTTGACTCGCCGGCGTTGCCCAAGCTCGAGATAATAACGCTAAATATAAGTAAAATCAGCGTCAAATGATTTTACATATTTAGAAAAAATTTCAAAACGAACTTAAAGTTGGGATCCTTACTGCCTTCGGTAGCGTACACCCTTGAATTTGAGGGATTTTATATTTTTAAACGGAAGTCTATCAAAACGAACCTAGAGCTAGGGGCTACATTACCTTTGGCAGCGTAGGGTGTGCTACTGGCTTACGTTCTGGCCTGGTTTTGCAAACGAACCCCGAGTACGCATGATTTTATATTTATTAAACGAAAAATCTTTCCAAACAAACAAAGGGACTCCTGTTATAGTAATTATCTATTTAATTTCTGACATTTAGGTATATTTAGATACTTTTAATTCTGAGCAAAAGTTCCTGAAAAAACCCTTCTGAATAATATGATATAAATCGCTCACCAGCCCTTCATTCTTTTAAAACGCGAAATGGTATCTTCCAGTGCATTGACAACATTGTAAAAATGTAGGGTTTCCGCGGACATGTGCTGGAACGAAAACTCCTCCGAAAATGTTCCAAAGCACAACATTCTTAAAACGGGAAACGATATCTTGAAACGTACTCAAAGAGAAAAAAAAATGATATCGTTTCACGGATTCACAATACAAGTTTTTTTAAAAAATAGGAACTTTTAATATATTTTTTAAACCAACGATAACGGTAGAAAGAGGAACCAGGAATAAATATATATACCTACCGGGTGTCTTAATAAGGACTGACAAATTTTTAAATTCAATAACTTGCAAACGGTGACAGATATTTAAAAAATTCTTGCATGAGGGTTATGCATAAGGTCAAAAGTTCTTTTACAGTGATTTTCGATTTTAGTTCGAATTACAAACAATAGATGGCGCTGAAAATAATAGGCGCTAAATACAGGCTCGATTTTTTGGCCTTTCTCTTCTTCTATGCGGAAAAAGAAGGTTAAAATGTATTGAGTGGGTCCCGAAGTACCAAAAATCGAGCCTGAATTTAGCGTCTATTGCTTGCAGCACCATCTATTGTTTGTAAATCGAACTAAAATCGAAAATCACTGTAAGAAAACTTTTGACGTTTATGCATAACCCTCCTGCAAGAATTTTTTAAATATCTGTCACTGTTTGCAAGTTATTGAATTTTAAAATCAGTCAGTCCTTTTTAGGACACCCGGTATATTCCGTCCGCAAAAAGAAGATGGCATCTTAAAACTGCAGAAAAACGAAAAAGATGAAAACGAATCGACCTCCGGTAAATAATTTTTTTTGAAATAGTAAATCGAAAATTACGCTGAATAAGTGGGTATTATTTATATATGTATGAGGAGGTGAATTTCAAAACTCGTCTTATCGAAAATTAAAAAAAACCCAGGTTTCCTTATCAGCTTATTCTATTGATGCACCTGTATCGAAAAAACACTACAATCTGCAAAAAAACTAGTTTTATCGTGTATTTCTGGCATTGAAAAAAAAAAGGTTTGCAATGAAAACCTACGGGCGCAGTCAGAGGTTTTTCGCGATTTCCCAAAATTTGATTTTCTGGATAAGGCGAGTTTTGAAATTCACGTCCTCATATATATATACATATCCTTTCGGAAACGGATGCAGCAATTTTAAAATTTAGAAAAAAAAAAAAACAAACAAACAAACAACAACAAAAAAAAAAAAACAGAAACTTGAAAAACACGAAAACCAACATGGAACCGAATTTCGGATAATATACTTTTTGGAAACATGAAATAACAATATAACATATTCATATTCGAGGATGGAGTAGCACAGTTGACGTTTATTCCAACAGAGCGAAAAATGTACATACCAGGGATCGAACCTGGATACTTGTCGTGCCGTGCCAATGCCTTACCTTGTAGGCTATCCGGACGATAACTGACTGACATAATTATTAGAGTGAATTATGTCAGCCAGTTATCGTCCAGATAGCCTAACAGGTAAGGCATTGGCACGGCACGCCAAGTATCCAGGTTCGAAATCTGGTCTGGACATTTTTAGCTCTGTTGTAATAAACGTCAACTGTGCTAACTCCATCCTCGAATGTGATTTAATCCAGCTGGAAAAAATATTCGTTCCCTTCATTATAACAATATAACTTCTTTAATACACCGTAGAGAAGTGAAAGGTACCCCGAAATAAGTGGATATATATTTTTCTTTTTTTTTTCGTCCTGGAAGAGGAAGCGAAATATTCAAATTGCAAGAAAAACTGAAAACTTACTAATCGAGGTCCAGTAAAGAGGTTTTTTGAAAAAGTAATAATATAATATATATATATATATATAACCATTAATTAAACATAACCTATCACCATCAAAAACCGTAATATTATGAATTAAAGCTGTAAGAAAAAAAAAAAAAAAATTCAATTAATTTATTATAAGAATTATTATAGAAGAAAAAGAAAAAAGTGGACACCGACAAATAATGGAAAAGCTTATATATTGAATTACGTTGTCAAGGGCACAGAATTCAATGATATAAGCAATATTGTTGTTTTCTGTGAGAAAAATAAGCTAAAGCTAAAAATTATTTTCCCCTGTGCCCAAACAACCATTAAAATCAAGTGAATTGATTAAAAATGAAAACAGAATAGAAACAAATAATATGAAATGGAAGAATCAATAAAACCTATTTAAATATTTATAGGATATATATATATATATATATATATATATATATATATATATATATATGTTAAAGAAAGATACTGTTTAAACCAGAAAAGTAAAAAGGAAATTTTTGTATTTTCTTCCTTCTCGTTTTGTATCTCTACGGGTAATCCGGGGATCGCGATTTCAAAACTTAGGAAAAACCGAACGCTTCTCTTTTTTTCTGTAAGAAGAATCACGGAAAGATTGGAGATGAATAGGCACAATCGGCAGAACAAAGGAAGAGCTCATCATTTAGAGACGTTCATTATGTTTTTTGATTAATATCATGGCTAATTATATATATAAAAAAGAAAAATCTGAGCCCCAGGTGAATTGGGACCAGTCTTTGTCTATTCTCATCCAAATTTTCATACCTCTACGTGCGGCAGATTTCTTTAGCCATCGCTGACAGACACAAAAACAAACATCTGTCTTTTATAAATATAGATTGGTTTAATATAAAAGTAAAGCAAAAATAATGGTAAGTATTGTGTACCCACACATATGCAAAGGAGTACACATGTACAGGTAATACGTAATAAATATTTAAGAAATAAAAAGTATTAGAATGAGTCAAAATGATTGCCCTGATTATAAATGACAATGTTATAAATGATAATCAAACATATGACAGGCTTTAACCCTTTATGTACTGAATTATGACTTCATGAAAATTTTATCTTCTAATTCCTTTTTCGTGATTTCTTGAAAATACATTATAATATTTATATAATCATTTAATAAATTTTAGAAGGGTTTAGAAGGATTAATTAAATTTGAATTTATAGAGGTTTTTGTGCAATAGTTATAGCCCCACTCAAATCTTTTATTTTAAATATTTTTCTTAGTATTTTGTAGAATTAGGGAATGTACAAATATAATGCTCTTACAATAGAAATATTTACGAATTGAAAAATCCCCCCCCCCCCCCCCCCCACTCCAAACGCCAACAAACCTGAAAGGTGAAAAGGCAAAAGAAATCAAAAATATTTGTTTTGTGTAGTCAATAATGCTTTTGGAACAAGATAAAGTAATGCATCTATAAAACATTCTAAACTGTACTGCAACTAATCGATGTATTAAAGGAATTTTATAACAAGTTATTTTAATGGTACTTATAAGTAGCGTCAGTAAATAAAGGTTAAACACATTACAGAAGGAAGCTAAAACTTTTGTTTGCATACTTTACATCTATTCTACGTGGCTCCTTTTAGTTACACAAAAAACATTTATCAGGTAAGTACATTTCATAATAGGCGTTGTGAATGCATTGTGCATAATCCTTTGCGATTTTTTAAATGGGGATATGCCTGCTTTACCTACAACAACGAATGAACTGAAGGTTTGCACAGATAATGCACTGAGATCAGGGTCTATATCAATGGTTTTTTAACAACTCAATCAAGGGTCGCAGAGCGGCAGAGCTATCACAATTTCAGAATATTAACCTTAACTTTATTCAATCGCAGAAATTTTGCCATTAACCCGTTATGTCCCAAATTATGATTTCGTGATAATTTAATCATCTAAAGCATTTTTCGTGAATTTTTGAAACTACATTAGAAGATTTACACAATCATTTAACAAATTTTAGAAGGATTTCGCCAATTAAAATTAAAATTGAATTTATAGGGATTTTGTGCAATATTTATAGCTCCCCTCAAGTCTTTTATTTAAAAGATTTTTTTTTTTCAGTATTTTATAGAATTAGGAAATGTACGAATATTATACTCTTACTATAGAAATATTTCAGAACTGAAACTTTTCTCCCTTCAATCTTTCAACGTCAAGAAAGGCGAAAAGAAGCAAATGAAAAAGAAATCCTTTTAAAGATATTCTTGCTTTGTGGAACCAATAAAGTTTTTGGACCAAGATAAAGTACAATATCTATATCTCATTCTAAACTGTTTTACTACTAATCGATGTATTAAATAAATTTTATAACAAGTTATTTTAATGATACTTCAAAGTACCTTCAGGGCATAAAGGGTTAAACAAAACGAATATTATTTAGATGTAGATCTGACTGAGAGTTGGAAAATATATATGTTTTGACTATATTCGTATAAATCATAACAGTCAAACCTAGTTTATGTGAAAATCCTTCAGAATATCTAGTTTATAGAGAAAATCATAAAAAACTTTTGTGTGGCTAAAATGGCTACATAAATTTTATGTAGCTCCTTCTGTACAGGGCCTGATCAGCTATAACTGGAACCCGGGGCACACAGACTGTGTCGGGGCCCCACTTTCTCAAGAAAATTGCATTATAAACATGACTAGCAGCTTTATGTGCAGTTCAAAATTTGAACCATAGCTTTATAAAAAGAAAAATAATTAAAGACACAAGTAAAAATGCATTCAAAATTATGGGAAAGTAAACTCTTCTGAACAGTATGTTATTTAGAGTGAGTAAAATTGTAGATGTAAAGAAGGGAGTGACATGTATGATGTAATATCCATTCTACTCTAGATTTCGAAATTTATATTGCATTTTATTATCATTAGTGAAGAACACGGCAATAGTTTAGTTTGCTTGAATTGTAAAAAATAATATTTTCTGTGAACTATAAATGTAAATTTATATCAATTTGTATCTTAAGAGAGTGGAAAAATGTGTTTTGGGGCCCCTTGAAAATGTGGGCACGGGCATGTGCCCCCTGGGATAATCAGCCCCTGCTTCTGTATTGTACTTTAAAGCGTTTCTATCGATCGTTGTTTACAACGAGGTTATTATTATTTGTAAACAGAGCAATAATTTTGACTCACTCTATATTGGCTATTTAAGCATACGTAGAACATGTCTATGTACATGTATTTACCATTTAAGGAATAAAAACACCCAATATTTTTAATAAACATACCAGAAAGGGAGAAGTCATTCCTTCTGCTTTCACTGTCTCGAATTAAGAATGCCCCGTGTTCGTTTTCAGGAAGTAAAAGCTTCTTTTCTGCTTCTATCCTCTTGATTTTTCCAAAGTACCATCTGAAAAAGAAAATATACTTGAATAAAGGATTTGGTTCACTAATATTGTTATAAAAACAAAAATATAAATTGATATTTCAAGCTTACTTAATATAAAATATAAAAAAATAATAGATATAAAATGTGAAATTATTAATTCTTTTAAAAAAACGACTACTATTAAAAAACGGAAGCGAAAATTATCAAAAAATATTAACATAAAATATAATTATAAATCAGACTAATTGTCACAGCGAGGGATTTTCCAAGTAACAGTGTGGTGCCTTAGATTTTAGCAGCTTTTGGATCATTTTTCCAAACTATGTAAGTGCCTGAGTGTCAGTTCCACACTCGGTATTCGTCATAACCAAAATAGGGACACCATAGCCAGCCCAGTGGTTAGCATGGTAGTTACAAAATGAAGAACTTGGGCCCACATTCGTGGTTTTGATAGCAGCGCAGTCTAGGCAAGGAAACTGCGCAAGGTTTTCAGCGTTTTCCTTATACGAGAGCAATCATTTGAAAGAATTTCCCTTCAAAAATCCCTCCTATAGAAATATGGCAAACACTCGCCGATGCTTTCCAAAAACAAGAGGGGCCATTTAATACTCTTTCGAACATAAAGTACTATAAAGAGGCACTGGGTAACTGTTTAATTAAAAAAAAATTCTATTATATACACTTTGTCAGCTCAGCTAATACAAATAAATTGATAAAATGTAAAAAAGTTGAAAATCGAACACAATCATTTAATATTCATATACAATTAATAAATTATTCATATATAAATAATAAAAACTGAATAAGATGAAAAATTAGTTGTTGAAATGGTTATCGCATGAAAACTACTCGACTCTGATAAACAGCTCAGAAACGAACAATGATTAATACACATTTTTTGATCACTACGTTTTACCACCCAATTAATAATAAACAACCTATGGACTAGTAGAGCCTTAAATTTAATCTATTGGCATTGTTTTAGATTTATAATAATTTATATGCATCTTGTATCTCACGACGTTTATTTTCTGTGAACAAGTTTAAACATTAAAATAATATTAATGACAATATAAGCAACAAGACGCATATTTTATGATTGAAACAAAAAATAAAAGAAATGATTTTGAAGTTTAATTACTACATTAAACGAAGTCCTTCTTAGCCTATGCAGCGTAGGAAAATTAAAACCTTACTGATAACAGGCTTTGACATCAACGAACAACCTTTTTGGTCATACTATTCCGTTTTGATTTTAAACGTACCAACAACTAACTCACCAAAAATGAAACAAAGGAAAAATAAAAACTAACTTATCAGTAAGTTTATTCATTACAAAATATTTTCTCCTAGGTTTCCGAGCAGCAAAAACTTCAGTTATCTCAGGAAAATATAATCATGACGACAAACCATTTTTTATTGAAATAAGACCATCATTTTCAATTGAAATAAGAACTAATCTTAAACAGACTGAACCAATTATTGTTGATCTCAAATATGTTTTAGTTTTAATGAATTTCACTTTTGAAGAGGAACGTATGATTGTGGCTACGGTAAGAGGAACGGAAAGGAGAATTATGGGAGCAAATCAAAAGTTTGGCAAAGCCTCCTGGCAAGTATTTTCGTTTGTTTGTAAATTATATCACTGTGCAGTTAGGAGGATCCCTGATAATTTTTAAAAAAATAATTCATGTTTTTATATAAAGAAGTAAAATATTGGAATTCATTTTTTAATGCAATATACTGTACTAAAGTCTACTATATATGTACTAAAGTCTAAACGTGCGTCTGGAAATGTAAATGATTAATTTTATTTTCAGATTTCACAGATATTAACATTTAAAAAATATTATTTTAAACGGTTCAATCTGTTAACTATATAAGATATAATTATAGTTCAAAATTAGTATTGAGCACAGTAGTCAAGGAAGGAAAAAAATTGCACTTTTCATTAAAATTTGGCCGATTTATATAACTACAGGTAGAAATGGAATTTTTTTTTTTTTTTTTTTTTTTTTTTTTTTTGGTGGGGGGAGGGGGTTCTTTTCGAAGGAATTATTTTCGAATTTTTCCCATTTGAAAAAAAAAAAAAAAAGTAGAATTTCATTTATAAAATAATACATTAAAAATTTTATAAAGGCTACGTTCTGATACTTTTTTTATTTTGAGTTTCCCACGCGTGATTTCATTTTAATTATATGTATTCACTGCCTCATATGAAAACATTAGCATGGAAAATAAGATTTGTAAGCAGTATAGGAATTTGAGCCCTTTAAAGCACCTTTCACAATTTTTTTCACCTTAAAACACAGGATCTTTCACAAAATTTGGAACATTTTTCAGTCTCCAAGCTGAATCCTTCACAAATGTGGTGATTTTAAAATATAAAAAACTTATCGCATAACTGAAATCACCAATGAATCTAATCTAGTTGTATATATGTGCAAATAGCCTTATAAAAAATGTCTAAATAGGAGCCTAAATATAAAGATAATTTCTAATTCACAAAATTCTGATTATATTTTTTACGCATATATACAAAAGTTCACGATTTCACGAAAACAGGATCGCGTGAAGAATCCTGGTAATATAATTAAATGTAATTTCCCTTATTAAAAATGAAATTTTGTGTGCAAAGTTATTTCAATAATAGCAATTAATGAAAATGGTAAGGTTGAAAATTTAATGTAAAATTTGAAATATGCATTTATTTCTATTAGCATAGCTGCAATTCTTCATGTAATCGGATAGTAATCGCCAGAAATATTTAACTATTATTAGGAAAAAATTCTTTTTAATAAAATGCAGTTGAAATTATTTACTCTTTTCTTTCTTTTCCTTAAGTATAGATTTTTGTAGTCTAAGTGCATATCTTTTAAAAATATAAATGCACGCAATAAACTTTACAAAATAAGAAAAAAATATATGCAATTTTCTACGAAAAATTTAGTTTAAAACTTTTTCAAATATGCAAAAATCCATCTGTTTCATAACTTTTATTAAAATATATTTATTTATGTATTATTTTCATATTAAAAACCTAAAACTTAAACTAAAACTAAACTATAGTTTTGGTTTAGTTTAGTTTTGGAAAGCTATACCAAAACTAAATATACTGGAAATAAAAATAATCGTAAAAAAGTGAAATAATGGAAGATTCGAAAATTACAATATTTATAATTCCAGAACTACAATAATTTGTTTCTTTAAAATGGCATCATTTATGTACTTAAATTTGCTTTCAAACTGCAGTGATATTAGTTAAAAAAAAATTCTTAATTAGCTCTAATAGTAATTAAGCAAATGCAACTGAAAAATCATTTTAACACACACGACATATTACAACCGACGTTGAATTAAACAAGAAAAGCTACTGTCAAAATTCTGAGACCGAAGGCTAAAGTTTTAAAAGTAACTTTATATATATATATATAATATATTCATATAAAGTAAAAAAAAAAAAATTGTAAAACTATAAATCAGCAGTATACAACGCTTATGTTATTTAATAATCATTTTAAGTACTCTCCCCCCCCCCCAACTAGAAAAGTCATTCGACTGGAAATTATGTCTTTTTCAATACACATAAAAAAAGAGCTTAGGGGGGGGGGTCATCTTCATACTGAAATTGTACCAAACTTTGAAATTTTCAATACGAATATCTAATATCGACATCATATTTGGCTTTTTCGATAAATTTAACCTTAGAATACCAAACGGGAAGTAATTCGGGGAAGTAATTTAGGAATTATGGAGGTTTAAAGTTTGGAGCTCCTAATGTTAAGTTCATTTATAATCGCGGCAAAACAGGTTGTAATGGCAAGAGTTTTTTAAAGCACAACTCAAACATTACATGACTGAATAATTATTCAGAATTATTGCATTATTCGGAACATATTTATTATGGATGAAAAGAAATCTTTTCATCAAGTTATCCACAAAATAATGCAAAATATTCAGCCAATTTCCTTTCGACAATAGTTCATTTCTTACCTTAAGGGGGTTTGGGGCTAAAAATTCTAAAATTACTGTGTTTTTAGCGTTAAATACTGCAAACCACAACCTTTTATCTTCATTAGATCCAGAGATATAACACCTTTTGCCTTGAGAAGCGATGATTCAGCTGCCCGCCTGACGAGAACTTTAGCTCCATTTATCTCAGAATGAATTTTTTCACGATTTGTCAACTTTAAAAGAATATACCTAAAGTTCCTTGCAAGATATATGTATGAAATTTTCAACAGAGATTTTATGCTATATTTCCAACAAATTGTCATCAGGATTTTTAATTTTGAGTGATAATTGTGAAAATATGCTAATTAATGGAAAACTCACTCATAATTTTTTTTTTTTTTACTTAATTTTTTTTTATAAAATCCTAATCAATATTTTTAAGAAATCCTGAAGACAATATAAAATGCTACATTTTCTGTACACAAAAGTATAAAAATTTTGTAAATGGAGTAAGTACTTCCAGAGTTATATCAAAAATTAAATATATTTAAAATTTTAAAATTTAAATTAAAAAAAATATTTAAAAATTTTCAGATTTTTTTTACATGCAATATTCTTGTTATATTAAAAGATATTTCAGAAAAAAAAAATTCATAACAAAATCTCTATAAATAAAAAAAATATAATTTTGTGCAACGGACTTCCTTAATACATGCAAAATTTGAGTTATTTTGCTTCTAACAAGATTAACAAAGATTTCTTGCAAGATTAATGCTTTTTAACAAATACAAAACTTATTTCTCTTTCTTTCTCAACTTTCTCAGAGAAAGAAAAGAAGAGAGAGGAAGAAAACTATTATATCGACAAGCTACAATCATAGATAATCGAAAGAGATTTAAAGTTCAACAATTAAATTCCCTAATTATAATGCAACATACTGATAAACATGAAAACATATTTTAGAAAAATACTTTATTTATTTCCGTTCAAACAAGTCGGAAATTGTATGTCAAACGTGGCAAATGAGGTGCGATCGTACTATAACTAGTTTTATAAATATTCAGATCTTGGTGCAATAGCTGTTGCACTCTTATGCAAAAATGCATTACCATTATATATATTAAATTCAGCAATACGGAAATAATATGAAAATCTTAAAGAGGATGTAACCACCATGGCAGCCTAGAAACATTATCTGCCATGGGATATCATTGAATTAATTATGACTTAATAGAATGAACAGACGGCAACTATAGGTGTTACGTATTTATATAATTACGAGCGCATCTAGAATATGAGCGCAAATTCCTCATCAATAATTCTTAGTTTGTAATATTCTTTAATATTTTCTTTTATGAATATTTTTAAACACAGTTTAAAAAAAAAGGGGATTTTCTGTTTTATTCATTTTTATTTTTTATTTCTAATATATACCACTTACAAAAAATAAAGTTTTGCATAATTTATGTTAAGTTCTGTAGAAACTAAAAAGGAAATAATTTATGCATTTTCTGTTCCTGTCAAACTTGCTTCGTAAAAAAATGTTTGATTGAATTACCTCAAATGAAAAAAGAGTAAACTGAATAAAATAGGCCATTAATTATCGACGCTGAAAGACTATCTGCTTCACGAGGTTTCTTTACCATTATGCCCAACTTACATGATGATAAAAACGTAAGTTCCCCATGTGGAAAAATTAGAGAAAAAATTCTGCGTCAGTATATTAAAAGACAAAAATTAGAAAGAGATCTCCTCCCCCCCCCCCCCTCTCTGCAACACACACATAGAAAAAAAAATACTTTCAACATAATGTTTAAGCTATATTTGATGGGCCATTCTTCGAGAAAATACATTTTCAGAGATAAAATGTTTGAAAGGAGCTTTTTTCAAAATAAGGGTAAGGAAAAAAAGTTATATTGTTTTAGACTTACCTAACAGTACTTTCCTGGCAGTACTTTCTCAAACCATGAGAAATAGTTTGTTAAAATTGGATTTTTACATTATGTATATGTTATGTTCGACCGTGATGTTCATGGACCTGGCATTTCTTTTATAAATTATTTGTAGCATTAAATATTAGACTGAATTAAGTTTTGTGCCATTAATATTACATGTTATATTTTATAATCAGTTCATTATTATTAACTGATAATATGAACTTGATAGTATGTTCATTATTTTTTTTTTATTAAAAAAATGCACAGACAATAGTTGAAAACGCATTGCTACGTATAAAATTATTAACAAGCTTCCCTTCCTAAATTGTTCCGCCTAAAGATTTTTTTTTTTTTTTTAAATCTTTTTTTGGAGGTGGAGCTACCATCTTTTGAGATATTCGGAAGTTCTGATACTTTTATTTAGCGATATAAAGTAATGAAAAGTTGCTCACAAATGACCATATGATTTACTCCAATCTTTGTTTTACAGGATGCATTAATAAAATAAATTATTGGGAGATTTGAACGAGAGATGATTTATTTTACAATTGCCGTTTACCTTCGCTAAAAAAACACTTATCAAAAATTATGGAAAAAATTTCGATTGTAATGTATATTTATTAAGTTTCAGTTGAAGCAATAATTTCCCTTCCAATACAAGATTCTTCAGGAGCAACTAAGGAGAGACACAGAACGTGCGAAATCCTGCGGAAAACAGTTGATATTGAAGTTACCCTTTTCTCGGGAACTACTGTAGCGATTAATATTAATAGTTTAATAGCGATTTTAATAGTTTTTTTTATATTTTTGGCAATTGGTAAACTATAAATTCCTCGTTCAGCAAATAAATAAATAAAATAAATAATAATAATAAAAAATAAATAATGAAATAGATACGCGTCTATAATTGTACTTAAAAAAATGAACCTGGTAAAAAAGGGAAATTAATTTTACAGAAAATCAAAACGATCAAATTATCATTTAAAAAAACATCTATATTAAAAACAATATTGAAATCGCTTCAGTAATTCTTGAGAAAAACGGTGCAACAATATCAACTGTTTTCCTTTAGGATGTCGCAACTATTGTAGTCCTTTTGATTAAAATTTCAAATAAAATATAAGATTTCATTAAAACTGCATTATACCTTTCTTGTGACTAAAATATAACTGTTCTTTATTTAATCTTTATTCTACTAAAAGATATATTTTGCGTGCCAATACATTTTAACTAACATTTAAAAAAACTTCATAAACTTATGGTAAGTTCACTTGTACAGCTCGTGACTCAGATCATGAATCACCGCATGATTCAAACTGTTATGAAAATCGATTTAAAGATGCTGAGAATAACACTGAATGACCCTCACGGCAGCCGTGACAGCAACAATGGTCAGGCTAACCTAAAATGTATTATTATCGGAGCAAACAAAGAAAAAAACGTTAGCCCCGGTTATACTCCTCAGATTTTTTATTTTCAGGAACGGGTTAAGGTTCATTAAGGTCCTCAAACATGGACACCCAGAAAGTGGGTGGGGTTGGGCGGAAGGAAGGGCAACTGCCCTTTCCTGGATTTTAAAATTTAAATAACTTTTCCTTATCTCTCATGATTTTTTTAAATTATTTTTTTCAAATATTTAAAAATAATTAAGCACCAAGAAAGAAAGGAAATAAGACATTTTCGCGAGACAATTTTTAGTTCTGCCTTTATGTTCATATGTTAAATTATTTGGAAAGTTCAGGGCGACGGAACCTCCGCGATTGAAAAAAAAAAAAAAACCCAGAAAAAACAGTGTTTTAATTCTCAACTTTACATATGTGGTATAGAAATTTATTTTTGGATTTTTATTATTTGTTTCATTTGTTACATTTCTGTGGGTTTTTTTTTTTTTTTATATGTTGATATGTTTACAAATTGTCTTGCACGTGGAAATAAGACAGAAAATTCTTTGTTTAGTACATGTTTAGATTCACGCCATTTCAGGTTTAGATTCGTCATTAAAAGGTGTGTGTGTGTGGGGGGGGGGTGTAATAAAACGCGCTTTTGGCAGCAAATTGCAGGCAAATCTGTTCCAAAATCTTGTTTCTACCTGGATTTGGACCTGCGGTTGTCCAGATTGATATTAAAGTGTATTAACATGTAATTTTTAAATAAAAATTCGACATTGTACCAGTTTATATATATATATATAAATAACTGTCTTGCACTGAATAAATGAATGTACATTTTTTTTTATAAAGTCTTTTTAAGTAATCAAAAGAAGAAAAAAAAGAAACTATTTTGAAAATTGGAACGCATGGAGAATTTTAATATTTTCTTTAATAAAATAATTTTCAGTAAATTAGTTCATTTTTCAAATATTTATTGAATTCACAGTACATAATATTTCTTAGACGAACTTCTTGGAGTAACATAAATAATATTAATTTTTTAATCCCCGTCCGCTTAATGCTGAAATACAAGATGCTGATTTCACTATCAATGTAGAGTTTAAAAAGTAAAGAAAGACAAAAAGAGGTTACCTCTAATTCAAACATAAGATTAAAATAAAAGTAAGGTAAAGATCAGATATAAAGATATTGAAAAATTGCCAGATGATCGTAATTTAAAGAGAACGGAAAATGTCGAATGTACAGTTTTGTTTATAATTCCAGATTTGTCAGTAAATCACAAATAACAAAAGATACAAATACATCAATTAAATCTCTCTTAGTGAGTTCCTTTGCAGGAAGCTTGCTCAATCGTTAAATGTATGTACTGCATAAAAACAAACATCCCTTTACGCTTCTGTGGCTATCTTATAATTCCATCCAGCCTAAGCAGAGGCTGTTGCCTTATACCGCTGAAGAAAGAAAGGGGGGGGGGGGGGTGAATGAAATGAAAGAAATTATATCCGGGAGAGGAAAAGAAATACCTTGAACTCAGTTTGGCGTGTATTTTTTTTTCTATCGTTTTGTACTATGTCCGGTGCAGGTGATACAATACTGTTGCAGAAAAAAATATATATATATATAAATAAAATAAAAACGTTATCTTTATATTCCCCAAATAAAAACTGTAGAGATGTAACCTGTGCAAGTGCCAAATGATGAAACTAGGGTTGGGGAGATGATTAATTTAATAAATTTCTAGATTTGTAATTTTTTTAGGAAACAAAAGTTAAGTTCGTTCATTTCTTGAAGCTAGAGCCATAAGGGGCAATATTACGCTAGCTAACGACTTTTACGCCCCCAAGTACAGGAAAGTTCTATTAACAAAAACAGAAAGGTTTTTCTGAATTATTTTTTCAATTCCAGATTTCCAGCTTTTCTTAAAACGTGGACTTCCAGCTTAAAACTCCGGATAACCTTTTCTCTTATTTGGGTTGTTATCACATAAAGCTTATTTATAAATATTAATGAAGTTCATGCATATCCCTGTTGTCAGAGAAAAGGGAGAGCTGTTGTTTATACCTGTATAATTTAAATTTATTTATTTAATGATTATAACAAAATATATTTTTTAAAAGTCAAATTAATTTCGCTAAAACAATTTCGTTAAAAATGCTATATTTCACTTTTAAGGCTTTTTATAAATAATTTTATTTCCAGTATCTCATTGAATATGCGATAGGAACGGATAAAAGCACACAATAACTCTGTATTCTGCTTATAATGAGTTTAAAATATTAGGTTTCTATTCATAAAGACGTATATACATATGTGATGTTTTTACCCAAGGTGAATACATTTATTTTTTCCCTCAGAAAACTCTTCAGTAACAAATTTAACTTTACGTTCATCTTGCTTCAAAATATTTTCACTTGATAAATGAAAAAGTAATTGCAATACTATGGTTTGACCTACAGAATTTTTTAAAGATAATCTCTTCGCCCGCCAAAAAGTCAGCTGGAATTCGCTAGTTGCCAGAATTCGTTAAAAATAATTGACTTCCTCTTGGTTAGAAATAAAAATTGTCCAACGAACTAATTGTGGGGGCTTGACTTCCTCTGAACATTATTTCAGTTATTATTACACATTAAATTATCTTTTAAAACAATGATTATGTTGGCCATTTCCTCCCCCTGTAATTACTACCAAGTGCCAAATTTGAAACTTAATGCTGCATAATTGATGATTTAGATATAATTACCCTTCACTGGAATGTGAAGTCTTTCTTTGTGCAATCCTTTTCGTACAGTTTGATATTCAGTATTGGCAATTATTAAAGGCTTTATGACTCCAGTCTCTTATAGCCTGTGATCCCTGACTCAATCCAGTTGCCGCTTTGACCTCTCGAAAACCGAGTGAGTAACTCATAGGAACAGCTTGTTCTATTGATTACTTGCGGCTGGATCATTAGCTTTGTTGATGATGTTAAGAACAATTTTCCTTCAGGGTGGGGTATTGTTCTTTATAAAAATAGTACTATCATAAAGTGAAGCATTTGTTGCCATCGTGTTTCGATGGATAAATTAATGTCGCGGTTACATAACAGGAACATAATACCGTTATTGAATATGCTTCTATCTTATTAACTAACTAACAGTATGAATTCAAATGTTACTTTTTAAAATTAAAAATCTAGGAGATCTATTAAAATTCAAAGTTTTGTCATTGTGACCTAATTAGTTCTACAAATTGGTAAATTTAATGATATTTAATTAGTAATATATTTGCATTACATCACACTATTGTTCAGAAATGTAAAATTAAATGTTAAAGAGCTATATTGAAGCATATTAATATTTAAAGTTTTGCCATTATGACCTAATTAGTACTATAAATTGGTCAATTTGCCGATATTTAATTATTCATACTTGCATTACATCATGGTATTGTTCATAAATTTATCGGTTTATAACTATTAGTTAAAGATGCATTAGACTGTTCTGTTTTTCATTTCAAATTATAATGTGAATCAAAAGTGTTGCATCAATCATACTGTCTTGCGAATAAAAAATTTGATTATTTGCCTTGTGTATAATAACAATATATATATATACCGGGTGTCCTAAAAAGGACTGACTGGTTTTAAAATTCAATAACTTGCAAATGGTGACAAATATTTAAAAAAATCTTGCAGGAGGGTTATGCATGAGGTCAAAAGATTTTTTTACAGTGATTTTCGATTTTAGTTCGAATTACAAACAATAGATGCCGCTGTAAGCAATAAGCGCTAAATACAGGCTAGACTTTTTGGGCTTTTCTCTTCTTCCATGCGGAAAAAGGAGATTAAAATGTATTGAGTGGGTCCCGAAGTACCGAAAATCGAGCCTGAATTTAGCGTCTATTGATCGCAGCGCCATCTATTGTTTGTAATACGAACTAAAATCGAAAATCACTGTAAAAAAAAACTTTTGACTTCATGCACAACCCTCATGTAAGTATATTTTAAGTATCCGTCTCCGTTTGAAAGTTATTGAATTTTAAAATCAGTCAGTCCTTTTTAGGACACCCGGTATATATATATATGTACCAAAATTTCACAAAAATCCTCTTAAATTCCACGCTGTCACTGTAGGTTGTAATACATATAATACTCGTGCTAATACATTATTTTTATATATTCTTACACAAATTTATGAGTTTTCAGTCAACAAAGACACCACTCACTGCATTAAAAACAGTTTTGAATTGGTGGATAAAATAAAGCCATTAATAAATGTCTATAATATTATTACTTTAGATTTCAAAGACCTATTTAATAATATCATTCTAAAAGACTTGCATTCTATTATCAATACATTATTTATAGAATATTTTCCTTTATTAAATTTACCTGATAACATTGATACTGACTACTTCACATCTTTGACTAACTTTCTACTACTTCATAATTTTATTTTCCAAGACAATGCTTTTTTTATTCAAATACAGGGCATCCCTCAAGGAGCTGCTTCATCAAGTATGATATCTGATTTATATCTTTACTTTTATGAACGTAAATTTATTAACAATAATATATTGCTATACAGATACATAGATGATATAATTATTCTTTCTGTTAAAGATAATAATTCTATATTTCTTCCTGTAAAGTACCCTTCTAATCTAGAACTTAGTACTACCTTTCCACATAATTCTAGTATCAATTTTATGGATGTTAAAATTAATATTCTCCCTAATAACACCCTAACATTCAATATTTATGATAAACGCAATGAATTTTCATTTAATGTAATTAATTTTACGAACTTCAGTTCCTGCTTACATATTTCAGTATATAGAAATATTTTACTTAATCATTGTCTTCGTATCAAACGTTTATGTTCCTCTCAATTCTTACAGCCTAACATTTTTAAATTAAAGCAATTAGCATTGTCTTATAATTATCCAATCTCTTTTATATCTGCATGGCTCAAATCTTAATATTCATATTTTTCTATTTTTTTCTACTCTTTACAGATATTTTTAGGCATATAATATGTATGTCACATTTTAACTAAATGACAGTATTCACTGAAATTAACTTTATTAAGTTTTATTTAAATAATCAAAAAGGTGGCAATCAATTTCCATAGCTGCTTACAGGTTAGACTTCAGATACCAAGTGGCGTAGAGGTATATCTCTGAAATTGCTCATCTCCTAGGGTTACCAGTTAAAAAGGGCCATGTGTTTCTATTAATTTAACGATAAAATGGATTAGTTGGCTACCCCGCCAAACCCGTGATTATCAGTCATTGGGCCCGTATCCAAATTGAGGGACGATTCATTACAAAAACTAATCAATAGGTCCAATCTTTATAATTTTCTTACAATTTCCCCCCTTTCCAGACAAGTCCCCGGGGATGGGCCGGCTTCCATACACGAGGGTCGCCTGGAAAGTATAAAGCATTCTTTATTAAAGGGATGTTAAAATTTTGGAAGTGAATTACTTTTAATCGAGCTGCCTGGAGATGAGTTATTTCTTTCGTATAGTTAACATGTGATATCACAACAATAATAAAAATATTAAAAATAGTAAAAATAATACAAATAATAAGAATAATACCACTAAAATTTTCAATACCATAAACAATTGAACATGATAAAAACTAGTTATATTAATAAATGCAAGACACTGGTAATATTATATGCCAAATAAAATAATCAAAATAGGAAATATATTCTAGAATTGCTAAGTCCAACATTACATATAAAATACAAACTTGAATGAAAATGTCTTGACTTCATTCAGTAGAGTGTAGACTCTCAAAATACAATTATACTATACTCATAAAGATGTAAATTCAACTATCAAATATCATCCAATAACAGTTCATATGATATCTGATACTTTACATAGAGGGTGTTAACTTAAATTGATCGTTGGGCAAAAAGTACCTTAGTTTGGAGGCATGTATTACTTCATAGTCCTTCTTTGTCAACCAGTTAGGTTTATTTATTTTAAAACTTACATTAGACAACTTTTCAATAATTTGATATGGACCAGAAAAAGGCGGGCTTAACTTCCTGGTGTTCGGATAATGAAATTCTTCTGCAATTACGAGATCACCAGGTTTGAAAGGTGCTTCCACAAATTTTAGGTCATATCTGACTTTGTTTTTTAAATGGTGCTCACCAGTTCTTTGGAAAGCCTCTTTCCTGGCTTCCTCAACCGTAGGGTAATAGTTTTCATTGCCTAATACTGATGGATAAGGAAATTGGCCAAACATTAAGTATGCCGGGGGGTATTTGGTTACTGAATGCGGTGTATTATTGTACTCGTTAATCACCTCCTCCAGAATTTTGGGCCATGGAATGTTTGAAGGTGTAGCATTGATTTTAAGTCTTAGTCGAGTGCAAATGGACTGATTTACGCGTTCATTTTTCCCATTACACTGGGGCCTGTGAGATGAAGTAAGTAATTTTTTTACATTATGTTTATGTACCCATTTACGCAGTTTAGACGCTGTAAAAGCAGGGTTTCTGTCCGTTAAAATTTTCTTGGGAAGTTGAATGCTAAAAATCTGTTTTAGAATATTAATATAAACTTCTGTTGTAACATTTTTAGAGGTAAAACCCCAAACATAACGAGTAGCGTGATCAATAGCTAAGTGCATGTATTTTTTTGTTGAATTGTAATAATTGAAGCCCCCTACTGTGTCTAATGATATTATATCAAAGGGTTGTTCTGCAGGAGGTAAGGCTTCAAGAAGGCCAAATTTAGGTTGGTGGTATTTCTTGTTTAGTTGGCAGACTTCACAATGTTTGACAAATTGCGTAATATCTTGTGTCATGCTGCTCCAGTAGTACTGTGGTGAAATTAAATTTAGCATTTTTTGAATTCCTGGATGGCCAAATTGATTATGGGTTGTTATTAATAATTTTTCTCTTAAGGAGAAAGGTACGACAATTTTTTGAAAACCCTTTTTGTGAATTACCAAAATGTCATTAAATTTTTGAAATTTAGGTCCTGTTACATTATCTAACTCTTGGTGTTCTTTAATTTCATCTAAGGTTAATAAATGAATGTGGGGATTTACGTTTGATAAAATGGGATTTCTTGAGAGCATGTCGGCTTCAAAATTTGTAGACCCTTTATTGTATTTTACGGTATAATCGTACATGCTTAATTTTAGTGACCATCTGAATAATCTACCGGTTAAATGTTTTATCTTTTTAAGCCATACTAAAGCAGCATGATCGGTATGTATTGTGAAAGGTTTTCCATGAAGATAATAATGGAATTTGTCAAGAGCATCGATTATGGCTAGACACTCCAATTCTGTGATGGCGTAATTTCGCTCGTAGGGCCTTAGTTGCCTTGAGTGGAATGCAATGGGATGTAAATCTCCATTTTCATCCATTTGTTTCAATACAGCACCTAAAGCTTCCTTCGAGGCATCAGTAAAAACATGGCATGGGAGATTAGGATTAAATAATCTCAAAATAGGTCTAGAAATTAATGCATTTTTAAGTAGTTCAAATGATTGCTGACAGATTTCTGACCATTCCCACGGAGTGTCTTTCTTTAATAATTTATTTAGAGGGGCTCTAATTTTAGCATACTTGTCAATGAATTTATGGTATACGTTTATGGATCCGAGGAATCTTTGTAATTCTTTAACATTTTTTGGAGGAATTAAATTTTTAATGGTTTCGGTATTAGCATTGTCTGGTTTTATTTGGCCATTACTAATTTCATAGCCAAGGAAGTCAATTTGAGATTTGGCAAAATTACATTTGGAAAGTTTTAGTTTTAGATTTTCTTGACGGCAAATATTGAATATAGTTTTAAGGTGAACCAAATGCTCGGCATAGGAGTCCGAATAAACTATAAAGTCATCGAAATAATTGGTAACGAAGTTGACCTTATGTTTATTTAGGATCCTTCTGAGAGCTCTTGCGAATTGAGCCGGAGCATTTTTGTATCCGAATGGGAGGACCAACCACTCGTAAAGTCCCTGATTGGTTACAAAGGCAAGTTTTTCTGTGTCTGAAGGATGGAGGGGGACGTGCCAGTAGCCAGAGGCTAAATCTAGCGTGGAAAAATATTTGGCATTGACAAGTCTGTCTAAAAGCCAGTCTATTCGCGGCAAAGGCTCTGAATCTGTCTTCGTAATGGCATTGATTTTCCTGTAATCAATACAAAGACGCGTTTTACCTTCTCCTTTTTTATGTGCCATTGTCACGGGAGAGGAATAGGGGCTACAGGATTCCTTAATGAGTTTAGCATCCAGCAACTCCTGTACTTGTTTTTGAATTTCTGCATTATCTTTAGGTGATGTACGGTAAGGCCTAAGCGAGATAGGAAGTTCCGAGGTGAGAGTTACTCGCTGGGGTTCCCATCTGACTCTACCTACGTCGTACCTATTGCGTGCAAAAATATCTTTGAAGTCGCTCAGAAGCCCTTCCAATTGTAGGTTCTCTTCAGTAGTATAATGATTAAAAGTTATATCATCATAATCCGAGAGAGTTTGAGTATCAAGGCAACAATGTCCCTCTTGAGACAAACTTGCTTGATTTGATTTGGAAGGAAAACTAAGCGGCTTCTGGCAATTCATATCACCCGTTAAAGTTAAGGTGTGGTTGAATGAACTTTCAGGAGAAATTTGACCGGAAACGTTTTGGTCATTCATAATGATGACTCCATCTTGAGTCAGAGTATTTGAGCAAAAATCCATCGAGATATGGAATTTTTGTAATTCTGGGGTTCCCAGTATCGCATATGGCAAGTAAGACCTTACTAGATATAAGGAGCTATTTTGCCTGATATTCCCTTTTTGGAGGGGTACTTGAACTTTTTCGGAAATCTGTACCTGTCCCTGGGTTTGGTTAACATTAAGAGGATGGCAACTTTGAATAGACGTCATATCCAAAGCTGTAGCTAGATTTTCTGGAATGAGGGACAGAGTACTTCCGCTATCCAATAAAAAGGGTATTTGAACCTCATTATGACAAGTTTTTGGGTTTCTACGGTTTTCGTAATTTTTGCATTTGAGGTACCCGGGCACAATAAACCGTCATAAAGAATTCCTGTGTATTCCTTGATCAGGGGAATACCCATGGGCGTTTTGGGGTTGGGTCTCATTACTGTGGGTTGCTAAGTTGGATGAAATTGTTCTTCCTGCATTTCCCTGAACATCATATTTATGTAGTAAAGTATGATGCTTTCGGTGGCAATTTTTACAACTCATCTTGGATGCACATTTACTTGCAAAATGGCCACTACGCAAACAATTTACACACAACTTATTTAATTGGATGGTTCTCCATCTGCTATCTACAGGCATAGTTATTAATTTTCTGCAAGTGTGGGTGGCATGCGAATCAAAGCAAACACCGCATTTACTATTTTCTAAATTTTTGTGGCCTTTCGATCTATCGGAAGAATCTCTGACATAAGTTATATTTCTTACATCTGTTTTAGTTGGGTTCTCTAAAGTTAACAAGCTTTTAGCTTGAATCTCTAAAAATTTTAGAAATTCCGTGAGATTAGGCATATTATTATGGGTAAGGGATAGTTCCCATCGCTCTTTGAGATTATCGCTTAATTTTTGAACTATGGTATAAATTATCATGTTATCCACTAAAGCATTTTGAGTAAGTTTTAAAGAATCTAGAATTCGAAGTGATTCATTGCAGGTATCTATTATATCGAAAATAGCTTTAGAGGAAGTGGAACAATTTTTCATATTTTTTAAATTGTATAACTTGCCTATTTGTGCTATGGCCAAATCCCTAATCTTATCGTAGCGAGCGCAAAGGGTGTCCCATGCATTTTTATAATTGACCTCCAGAAGAGGAAATCCGGAAATCAATTTATGGGCAGGACCCTTTACACTAGCTAAGAGATATTGCAATTTAGAAACGGCTCCCAAATCTGGATTTCGATCTATAGTTGTGGTAAAAATCTCCTTAAAAGAGAGCCACTGATCAGCTTCTCCGTAAAAGGGTTTTAATTCAAATTTGGGAAGATTGACTGCTTTTTCAAAAACATTACTTGTATTTTTATTGTTATTCTCTGAACCACCCTCGTTAATGCTCAAACTCTTAGTTAATTTATTACGTGATGTATTTATTGCGATAGTTAATGCATCCAATTTAAGGGCAATTTCATTGTATTCCTCAATTATAGCTTCCGTTTCTGTTGTATCGCTCTCAAGAACGGCGTTTTCCTGATTTTTACTTAATTCTGTACTAATATCTTGCACCTGACCATGATACAAATCTAACTCTTCTAGAGTTATCGTCTGATCATCAATTTTGGGATTTATGATATTTTTTATACGGGTAATTTTTGCTTTGAGAACAGTTTTTTGTTTCTTAATATTTTCCATTTTGAATTAATTTTAAGATAACTTTTTAATAATCTAAATATTATAACACTCTTAATATCCGTCAAAAGGTTTAAACATTCTCAACATAATATAAGCATGTGCATAAAATTGATAAAAAGAATAAAGTAGTTAAAAATAATTAAAGAAATAAATATAGAAAACATGAATCATTTTTTTTTTCATTTCAAAAGATTGCAATGCTTTAAAACCATGGTTTTCATAAATACCAAAAATGAAAACATCACTGGAGATATACTACTTATTAAATCACTTACCTTAAATTATGTAATCAGAATAAAAATAAAAAATAATATGGATAATAATATTATATAAAAATAAATAACACTAGGGTACCCCATGAGCTCATACAGACACACACAAAATAAAAGGAAAAAACATTCCGCAAAAACGGAGAAGGGAAAAAAAAAATATATCTCTGTATTAAAGAACTGTAGTGCGCACTTATCATGAAATAAAAAGCAATGACAGCAACGATGCTATCTTTCACTGCATGAAATTTACTTTAAGAGATGCTCTGAAGAAAATCACTATAAAATCATCAACACAACTGAAGAAGATGAATTCCACTTAGAGATTGCAGTTTTCATGTTGTGAAACTTTCACTGCACCGTTGAAACAAAATGCGGATATCACTGATGCAATACTTGACTTTTAAAACGCAGAATATGTTGAAAATGATCTACATTTTGATCGATTTTAATTAAGATGATATTCCTCAAAATATAGTAGAAGAAATGGGAAGACACTTTCTATAATAGAATTGAAGAGTTAAAAGCATATCACTGCTGACAGATTCTTTGATGAGGCGAACTTCTTGTATTTACACTATTTGAAGGGGCAGAGTAAACACTTTCCCAGCACGCAATTGGGGCCTCTTTGAATGTTCAATCGGAGCTTATTCCGTATCGTGTAGCACCAAGAATTCTTTTTTTTTTCTTTTCTTTACTTCTCATGTTTTCCCGCTGAGCAGGTAGTATAATCCAGACGACTCATAATACTGTCACATTTTAACTAAATGACAGTATTCACTGAAATTAACTTTATTAAGTTTTATTTAAATAATCAAAAAGGTGGCAATCAATTTCCATAGCTGCTTACAGGTTAGACTTCAGATACCAAGTGGCGTAGAGGTATATCTCTGAAATTGCTCATCTCCTAGGGTTACCAGTTAAAAAGGGCCATGTGTTTCTATTAATTTAACGATAAAATGGATTAGTTGGCTACCCCGCCAAACCCGTGATTATCAGTCATTGGGCCCGTATCCAAATTGAGGGACGATTCATTACAAAAACTAATCAATAGGTCCAATCTTTATAATTTTCTTACATGTATATAAAAAAAAAACTAAAAAATAGAAAACACTATTATGGAGGGTGGGTTGTGGATTGCTGAAAAAATTATAAAATAACATACACAACAAAAATATATTATATATATATAATATATGTATACGTAGATTTATATATAATAATAATAAAAAAAGTGTGTGTGTGTATGTTTTTCCCATACATTATACACTATTTAAAAAATAAAAAATAAAAATACCATTATGGAGGGTTGAGGTCGGGAATGCTAAAAAAAGTTTAAAACCTTATATGTTTATATATGTGTGAGCCTGTATATGTGTATGTATATATGCTTATATATTGTATTGACATAATTATTTAAAAAATAAATAAATAAATAAACACGGAGTATCATGCATTTAACATAAAAAATCTCTCAAATTTTCACATATTGCTTCATAATACAAGGATATATTTCACTATCTCAATATTTCTCATTGTTTTTTAAATTTTCACATTTAGTTACATAATACAAGGCTATATTTTACTATCTCAAAATATTCCTCACTGTTTTTTAAATGTTATTTATATTCTCATTTTTTATATTCTAATATTTTGTCTTTAAATTAGTTAATTTAATCAACTGCCCTTCTATTTATTTATTTTTATATAATTCTTTATTTTATTTTTGTATTTACTCAGTAATTATCAAGTTTATTCCTATTTTTTCATTCTACTTTAACTAAATGTTAGTCTAAGTCATTTCTTTATTTCTTCAATCAATTTCATTTCTTTTTTTGGGTAAAGATGGCAGCACCAAACATTATTGTTAATAATCCAGTTCCAATTTACATTTTTTCCTTTCTCACACCAGATGGCAGAAAAGTTATGGGTTTCAGTCAGATACTCAACTGTAGGCCCACATGTTAAAATAGTCCTAACTCTGTTTTTCCATCCAGAAATGCTGCGGTTTTGCTTCCTAGTATGTAATTTAGGTATTTTGCTCTATTAATTTTTAATATCCTGTGTGAGGTGTATCTTCATTTGGCATTTCATAAACCTAAATTCAGCGTAATAATAATGTTTTATTTTTAGAGTGTAGCTATAAAAGAAAATCCTTGTTCAAAGTTTAAACTTGGCATTGTGCTAAGCGCGCTTCGAAAGGAGACCGCAAAGTTGCAACGCCGCCCTGGTCCGTGCCACGTTTTTCAAGATAGTTTTTTTAATTAACTTTTAAAGACACCGTAGGCGTATTGAGAGAACCTTCTCAATGCAAACTGGTCGCAAATCCCATAGTATTTATGCGATTCATTCTAATTAAATGAATCTGTTTATTAACAATTTGACGTTAATTGGTTTTATACTGCTACTGGGCATTGCGTTACACAAATATATCATTAAACGTTGTTATCTGGGCTTTAAGCCGATGGTACATAGAGCACGCCACCCATATTGTGTTTATATTGTGTTCATTATGTATGTCCAAACCTTCCGTGTTTTTAATGGTTAATATCTCGGCAAAATACGGACGATTTTTTACGAAAATCATTATCAACAATGCTTTTATACTTCTGCTACGATAGGAACCTCCAGCGCCCCTCAACACCTTTGCAGAACGCCTGCAAATCGAAATTTGTGTGTAACAGAAAAATGCGCTTTTCTCAAAAACTATATGACCTAGGCTAATCGCTATAATTTTCCTGCAAGGTTTAAATTAATGTCTACTACCTCTAATTTTCTTATAATTTTAGTTTCAGTAGTTTCGGGAGTAGATGGGGCGGGGCATATTTTTACACTACATTTTCAACGATATCTCTGAAAATGATATACCTAAAATTAAAAGAAATATATTTTTGAGTGCAGCGTTACGAAAGCTTTCACACGATACCCCACACGAGATACAAAGAAAAGATTTTTTTTTTTTTTTTTTTTTTTTAAGTAACTTAATTTACTGAAGCCCCTTTACATTTTCCCCAAGATTTTTTGTGAATGTTTAATAATCTGTAAATATATGGGTTAATAGTCTTTATTTCTTCCCCCAATTTGAACTTTCCACGTTCCATAGTTTACGAGTAAAATAGCTGTGACAGACAGACACAGGAGTGATCTTATAATGGTTCCGTTTTTACTTTTTAAGTACGGAACCCTAAAAATAAATAAAATAAAATAAATTTTTGAAACTATCTCTCTATAATTTATTAAAGTGTATTTCCAAAGAGATACCGTTAACAGAAGTTTATTATCACTATGACTATTTTTATAAAACAAATTGCTTAGCCGACACATCTTGGGAACAATTAAGTCCAGTTCCAGTCTGGCCTGAGTTTGTAGAATGAAATGTAAACCTGCTCCCGGTTGGTCCAAGATTGCATTTAAAAAAAAAGTCCGGCTCAGACACGATGTCATTGTCCGATGCCGATCTCTAAGCTGGATATGTTACATTTCTATGCTAATGTTGTCAAGCTAGCATCTGCTCGTGCTGCGAATTTATACTTATTCTCGTCCCAGTCAGGATCATTGAAAATCGTTCCTATTTTATCAGCTTAGTTTGATCTTTTTAAATTGTTTTATCGATCGACCTGGCTGGCCCATTTAATTTTCTTATCACCCGGCCCGTTTATTTTTTTCGATCCAGCCGAACCCGTTAAAAAAAATTTGTCTTTATTCCACCGGCCCGTTTGAAAAATTGCCCATATTTTGCCGGCCCGGCCCGGTACTAAGGAACAGATTTCTAAACAGTTAATTAGTTTTAAAAAAATAATATAAAATTACAATAAAAATGACCATTTACTCAACACATTTATTTTAAGAAAATAAACAGTTTATATTACTGAAATCTGATCCTTAATTTCAGGAAATGCACCACCGGGACTTCATTTGAGATGTTATATACATTTGTTCATAGGTTCATACAGATGATCATTACATTTTGATATGTTAATCAAAAAAGTCAAACTGTTTTGATGTAGACACTCGTTTGCGTATTTCCTGTTCTAAAAACTGTATTATCAATAGTGAAATATCGACTAAAAGTTATCCAAATATAGATTTAAAAATTTCCAATGAAACATAATTTTTAATACTTGTTGAAATAGGAATTTCAGGGAAATAATATTTTACGAACGAATTCAAATAGCTCACATTTGTATACTTTTTTTTTTTCTTTTTTTGTATAATATTAATGTTTCGAATACTTCTCGATACTGATTCGTGTAATTGGCGATCCAGACGACTGGAATTCAGATATTTGGAGTTTCGCTGTACTGGAGTATTAGATTACGAAGAAATTCACAACAAAACAAAGCAAACGTCACTAAAGTGGATTATTAACATACTGATTACAACATTTTTTAAATAACAACTAAGCAAATTCTCGATTGTAATCTTTTAATTTGAAGGTAGTCTTAAAACAGAGAGAGAGAGAGAAAGAAAAAAAAAACACAGAATGAAATGTAGAGTGTAGAAATTAACTTACGTTAGTTGTTAAACTGGACATGTTTTTCACTTTTATAGCATTCAAACAGAAAATATAATCCTCTTAAGAAATGTAATCCGTTTTATTCAAGGTTTTAATTTCTTAATAAGGAAATAGAAAACATGCGTACAGTGTTTTCAGGCATTTCAACTACGCAGAAACATTTCATTAAATTAATCATATTTAAGAGAGGGTGGGCTTTGATATGAGCAGAAATAGACCAAATATACGAATTTTTGTTTTTGTGTTAACTAGTTAAACGTAATACATATATATGTGTGTGTGTATTACGCTGTCGTATGTGGCACAGAAATCGCGATTATTTGTTAATTATTTAATGGCAACGCCCGAATGAAACGCATCACATTGGTTATTGAAAACAGCATTTAATGCATCTCCATACCTATAAGGGGGATTACCATAGGAGGAGGGGGTCCTGTCGCCAAATATCGCCAAGTTTGTCGCCAACTTGGCGATGTATCGCCAATAAAAATTAGCCGCCAAAAGTGACGCCAAATTGGCGATATTTCTAATATTTCAATAGGGTTCACTTGCTTACAGAAAATCAACAAATTGAGATATTTTAATGCAACAAAAAATAATATTAGCTAATGGGATTATATTAATTATACTTAAGGGAGTCCAAGTAAATTAACTTATGATTAAAAGTAACATGATACAATGCTTAGCATGCTTTCCCAAACATAAATTTTAAGGGAGACCAAACTGATCGCCAAGGGGATAGTAAAAATATATTGTTGCATACTTGTTTTTAAAGTGGAAAAAAAAAAAAAGAAAAAAAACGAAATATTTAAAAAATTGAAATTTTATTTTTTTTTAAATAAAATTAATTGTTCTTACAATGAATTGCATTAATTTTTTTTTTAATATATAATTCAGGTACAAAACAAGTCTTTGAAAAATTCCTTTTCATGATTTAAGCATGGGCGTTTGTAGTGGCTAGTGAGTCTCATTCCACTTTAAACGGAGGTCCCGGTCTGCTTAGCCCTAGTTTACAAAAGTTTATAAAAGATGACCGTAGAGCCTATAATCAATTAATCAACCAACCAACTCATAGTCCTTTATATGTTGAAAACCAACAATCAACGTGGGTACTTTAGTGCAAGAATATGGAGTTTCTATACAGGGTGGAAAGCGTATAAGTAAACAACGTGAAAACATTGGTTCACAATTGATTTATTACTAAAATAGGTGCAAATATACTATAAAAATTTTAAAACATTAAAACTAATTCAAAATGTTAACATACTTTGACGCTACGGTATTTTTTCATTTTAACTCCCCTGATGATGGCTAATGTTTAGCTGAAAAAGTTCTGGAAATTTTGATGTGATTTGACTGTTTTTAACATCTTGATAGTTTTAAGATTTTAAAACTTTAATATTATAGTTGCACCAATTTTAATAATAAATCAGTTGTGAATCCATTTACTCACGTTTTATATTGATTTATTAAAGTGAAAATGATGTTTCAGTATAATATAGAGAATTTTCTATATGTATTTAATTGAAGCGTATAAGTTACTCAAGTAAACGGATGCAGTTATAAAAGTCGTGTCTACAAAAAGGTAAGTGAGCATGTGCTACACAGTGAGACCACTCGCAGTCATCCTAGCGGCGAAATTCCGAACTCAGCAATTCTACATGGAAAATTACTAATAAAGTCAATTAAAAAATTGTTCAACGTCATCGATTTAATAGGAAATAACACTATGTGCATATACAGCCTAAACGAAAACCGAAACGTGCGAACGTCAGCTAATGCGATTTGGCATTACTCCGGCAAGAATGAATACGATTTACCACCGGACCAATTTGAGTACAGGTAAAAAAGTTTTGTCTGTCTTAATCAGGGTTGCAGTGGAGGATATATGGTGGTATACACCGCATACTTTCTAATTTTTTTTAAAAGAAACCCTGTATGCCCTCTGTTTCTCAAATAAAACTATAGTGTTTACTCCCTAGATACACCTTCTGACTATAGACACAGTGTCTCTTTTTTACTACTATAGCACCGGTCTCAATCACGTTGTTTTATTGCAATCAGGAATTTTTTCCACATTATTTTTCTCTGTAACGAAATCAACACTGCAACGGGAAAATGTAAATTAATTTTCAGGCCATCATCTATTCATCCATATGGAATATCATTTTCCTACTAATTTAAATACGCTGAACAATTTTCTAATTAACCCTTTTTCTCATATGTACAAAAGTTTTCGAGATACGATGGCATAGCTCCACACTTCGCCGCTAGGAGCACCGAGAGTGGTGCTATTATACAGTCCATAATCTTGTCTGAGTGTAGAACTCTTTTAAAATCGTACCTACACTCGTTCACAAAAGTATATGGTTATACTATATGGTTATTAATGGCCAGGTTTTCACCCGTATATTGTTTTTTAATAAAGAATGTGTATTCTTGCGAGAATATTAGGTACACATGCTGTTATTTCTAATATAAATATCAGCGGTAAAACATTTATTCAAAAATGATTTTTAATCTAATTTCCAATGCTTGAAGTTACAGTAGATTTTTAAACTTTGTTAAATTTGCAAATAGTCTAAAATTTAGGAAGGAACAGACCCATACCGAAATTATGAGATTCCCCCCCCCCCCCCCTATTCATACTTTAAAATCTTTTAAAGACTATATGGAAGGGAAAAAAACACGATCTTTAAGGGTCAGTTTTACAACTGTTACTGTTTTGCTATTATTTTCTAAAGTAACGTAAATATACAGTGTCCAGTCTCAACGGTGCCCAATGGCTAATTTCTAAACCGTTAGTCATAGACATATAGTTCTAATTACAAAAATGTTTTAAGTGAGGTAAAAATTTATTTTAAAAGTCGTTTCGATCAATAAAAACATTTTTTTTTAAGTTACGAAACTTAAATTTTTATATGGTCCCTTGGTCTTACAAGTGATATTTAGTAAAAAATTCCTATTACACCGGCAAGTAAGACAAAAAGTCCCATTCATCATCATCAAAATTGAACGGATTATGAAACTTTGAATTGTATGAGTTATACCAATTTTCGCCTTCTGAACAAAGATGAGTTGGGTCATGCTTCGAGGGATCGTACACAAAGTGCTTAAAGTATGATAAGGATTTACTTCGATTGTACATTTCTGTATTGCAGCCGAAGGGAGTAATTATGTATCATTTTGAAAAGGGTTGCGACTGTTGCTTTTCATCATTACACTTAGTAAAAATTCTGTTGTTTTTTTATATTTTTAGTACAAATTGTATATTTTTCTTTAATATGTCAGAATGAAAATAGATTTCAAATTTATATTGTAATGTTTATTTTACTATCAACAATTATTTTTTATATCTGATGATTATTTATATTTCTAGTAAATTTGTGAATGACCCCTATTTCGCAGCAAAAAAGATGCTTCAACTTTAAACAGCTATTTATTACTCGGCCAAATTTAATCTAATAATCTAATAAAGGGGGGTCAAATTTCAAGAAAAAGTGTAAACATTGGAAGTTTTTTACTATTTTTTCTCAATATATATTAGTATAATTTTAAAACAACGCATACCAACTTTTGTAGCAATATTATAAAGCTTCTATTTAACAAAACACCAGGTTTCTAAAGCCAAATTAATGCGCATGGAGCATTTTTTATTAGTGATTAATTAACATATTTTAATTAACCCTTTGGGGACGAGCGACCGGTATACGTGCCGCGTAAGGTTCTTAGAATCCGTGATTATTCTCACCAAAAAATTATTATGTGTGCAAAATTTCCGTACAATTGAATGAAAAAAAAAAAAAAAAGATGGTTTTGAACATCCACTGCCCCCTTAAAATACTTCTTTACCTCATTTAAAACACTTTTGTAACTGAAACCATATGTCTATACCTAACGGTTTAGGAATTAGCCATTGGACACCGTTGAGAGTGGGCACCTTGTATATTATTTTTTAAATATTCTATTTAATCTTATTACATTCTCATGCTTAATTGATTGCAATTGACAGATTTGTCAAATACTTAAAAAAAAAATAAAATAAATAACAAAATAAATCTTTAAACAACAATAACGATAATTTTATTTACTTGATTCTCACATCGCTTTCAAAATCTTTGTTTTAAAGTATTCGAAAAAGCAAGAATCGCGAAGAAGCAGTGGAACGAGTATAAAAGAATTAGTTACCTTCAACGTGTGAACATCTACTAAAGATAATAGTTGACCACATTGTAAAAAGAAATGACAAGGTCGTAATTCTAAAACTAGTATTGTTAGTTATCAGGTGTTTTAATTCTAATGTCCTTCGTCAAGAAATTATTTGGGTCAGCTTTAATATAGAGATCTTCAATATGATTAAAATTACAGCAAGAAAACTTGGAAGGTAGGCAGCACAATGCGAGCTTACGGCATATTTTGATTGAGAGAGCAGATAACTCAATTGTGTTCCTCATCAAGGTTTCTTTAATAGTAATTTAAAAAAAAAAGGTTGAAAGATAAAAAGATAATTAATTGTGTTACGCTATATGTAAAATAGCTTTAATAAAGATGAAACAGAAAATTCATACAAATGATAAGATTCAGCTTCTCCGAGGATGTGGTTTTTAATTTATCACAACCACTAGAAATGAATTAATTCTTTATGTACCGGCGATACTGCAAAGTCACATTGAAGAAAATTCCATACAAAGGGATGGAAATATGCTATTTTGAAAACTCGGACTTTTGAAATATAAAAATACTCAGCCAATAGTTAGACTAAACGAATATTCGATATATCTGTATGTCGAATAAGCTGGATAGTTTCTTAATTGATAATTTGGGACATCAACACTTTATTTCTTAAAATTACATTACTCTTTACCTCTCACACAAGAATGGCTTGCAAAACAGTTTCATCGATATCTACCCACATGAAATGGAATAATTTTATTTTAATGAAATATTTTCAAGCAGGGGAGGAATTGATCGGAATATTTTTGAGTCAGTGGGCAGATGGTGTAGGCGATATGAATTGAAATTTTGGTTTTTTTATAACACCATTTATTTCTATTTTTAACATATGTGACATATTTTTCTGTTTTAAAAACTGTGCAAAAAATATCAAGCACATTTTTATCAATAATAAAGTTAAACTTTTAATGTCGAAATAATAAGGATGCAAAGTAAAGACTGAATACATTCAAAAAATATTTGAATGGATAAAGCTGACATTGTGAAACGAAGTGTCTATTCATAGTAAAACGACTATGTGCTATCATTTGGTAGTGACTTTAGCGCCCTCTAGCGATGAAATTTGGAAGTTACAGATCCTATCTCGAAAAGTACGAGAGACAGCACAAAAGCCAGTTACGAAAGTGTACAGCATCTTCAATTTAGGATGAAATTATACGAAATTATGTCTTATATGTGAAAATAACCTTATTAGAAAACCTAAAATGTAAGCTTTTGATATCCAATCACTGATTTAAATATCACTAAGCAAAAGTGTCGTATTATAAAAACGGAGTCACTTTAACAAAACTAACACATGCATCATATGAGTTTTATACCGTCGTAGCTGTACAAGGTGGTAACTGTCCTTGAAAAATTGATCGATGCTCAAATTTAGATAAAATTTATTCATTGATTAAAATGTTAATCGCAACTAGAAACTACCAGAATTTAGTTTTTCATTAGATGAGATACTTTCTTTACCATTTGTGTCTGCCAGCTTCTTTCTTTTCTCGTAACTTAAGGTCATCAGCCAACTTATAGTGGTCGGAATATAAAACCTGGGCTTTTTCTAGTATAAGAACGCAACTTCAAAACATTCATTTGAAAGGCTCCACGAAAACGTTTCTCCAATGGGTAATGGGTTTTAAAAAATGGCCAGTGCTTAATGAAGTTTTTTCTCTAATATTCTTTCTTAATAGGAAAAAAGTAAAATATTTGAAAGACATAACAGAGAAATAAATTTTCTTTATCATAAAATTCTCGAATGAGCTCATAAAAAGGAGCTAAGGCATCCAAAGTAAAAATTAAAGGATTCAAAGGAAAATGTATTTTTTCATGATCAAAATGTCAGCAAATAAAGTAATAAAAATATCAACCATTACATTATGATTCAAATTTAGTTTAATAATTTCCAATTTACTTTCTATTCTATAGCGACTTTAAAACATAGCTCCGGGATGAAAAAACATATCGATAATTTAAAAGCAGTAAAATGTGAATGAAATGCAATTGCATGCATTAAACACCGTTCAGTTATATATAACGATTCACCTGCAAACGATACATGTATTTAAGGGGCTATGCATATATAACGTTATCATTTTAGGGGGGAGGGGGGGGGTCTGGCACATGATATCGTAAGATATCTCTAGGGAGGGGGAGTTTGTCTTTTGATATCGTTATCATTTTTGATCCAACCAAAATTTTCTCTTCTTATTTGTAACTTGTTCTTTACATAAAAATAGTATGGCATCTTTCTTAGTATGTTATCTATTTTTATGAAAATACAAAGTTATTAGTATTAAAATCATTAAATGATTACAAAATTATTCAATTCCAAATAATGCAATACCCCAATGTTTGGCTTTCCTATTCTTCTGTCATACGTGTATGCATATACAATCTGCTGTTTGGCAAACCATATGCGAACTGTTTCTTTTAAGTGTTATTTGAGATACCGTTATTTCATATATAAAATGATACTTTATTGGCTTCTCTTTGAATCAATAAAGTATGGGAAAAATAAATGTAACCATATTTGTATATCACTCCAAACACAAGAAGAAAATTCCAAATATCTAAAGAATTTTTATACATTGATAATGATATCATTACCGGTTGGGGGGTTCAAGGGATGATAACGTATGATATCGTAAGGGGGGGGAGGGGGTCCAAAATTACCAAAAAGTTGATAACGTTATATATGCACAGCCCCTAAGCAGTCTGGTTTACTTTATGGCTACATGATTAATTTTTCCTAACAGGTGTCTACACAGCTTACCTACAGCCAGACGCTTTCAATTAAATAGGTCTGTTTTAATTGTAAATGAGCGTGGACTTTCTTATCATGAAGGAAAGTTAAATATTTGAACAAATGGTTGGTTCTCCAGACAGTTTCACCCACGAAGTCGATTTTAATACCAGAAAAAATAAAATAATTTAAACAGACTGCTAGACAGGATATAGAACTGTCTCTTTGAATAAAACAGGATACTTGTTTTCGAGAAAATGATTTTCGTTTCTATCTGGGAGATAAATAGCAAATTTGCTTCGTGTTTCGCAATTTATACACAGGACCGTATTCATATTATACAGCACGAATGCGACAAACTTTAAGGGGCGATAGAGCATACTGCAAGAAAAAAAATGTGTGTATAGGAAAACTGCGTCCCAATTAGTGTTGCCAGGTGTCCCGCGTAAATCGGCGCTCCAAATGTTCTGGACACCAGTATTTTAAACTAATTTTCTTCGCCTTATCTAATGGTAGAATTATCTACGATTAAAGAAGGGGAAATACACTGTTAGAAATGAGTGGTGTCCAGAGCATTTTGAGTCCTGATTTACGAGGGACAACATGGCAACACTAGTCATGATCCACTCATTCAGTCATAAATACAGGGTGCCATGCTCCAAGTCCAATCCGGATTTTCGTTCATAACTTTCACAGTAATGGAGATATTTTACCAATATTTTCAACAGGCTTAGTTTTATTTTTTTTGTGTGTGTGTGAGATTTGTTGATGTCATGAAAAGTGCGCTGTAATTAGATCAGTGACCCAGATGTACAGCTAGTTAAAGCTACATTCCGGATTGTCAACATCAGTCATGTTATAGGTCGCAAATCGTGGCCATTTGTAGCAATTAGAGATGCAACGAATATTCGACCGAAGCCGAATATTCGGCCCATTCGGCCTGTCTGCCAAATATTCGGCTTCGGCCGAATATCAAGTCCATTATTCGGCCTTGGCCAAATAGTAATACTGTAATAAATGTTTTTATATTTACACAGTATAACTTTTTAATTTGACAATTTATATTCATCATGTATAATGAAAATTTTATTTTAAATTAACTAACACTTTTTTTTTTCCATTAACTTTCATACTCCGAGTGGGTTTTATCTACCCATTTTTATATAAGAGGCTAATTTAGGAATCATGTTAAAAAAATTTTATGCTGTATCAGTAAGTACAAAAAGTATCTGTAATAAGCTAACATAATCTGTTAAATTTAAAATTAATCTATAGAGTCAAAACACTATTAAACACTAGTGTCGTGAAGGAAATTTTCACCTTGTTATTAATAAACTTTATAACATACAAACATACTTATAACTACTTAAAAGGTAACATAAGCATATCTCATAGATCTCAGAGTTGCATTAAATAATATTTTTTATATGTTTATGTCACCTTTTATGTAGTTTGAACTACACACGTTGAACTAATTTCTTCTTAGGAATTTTTAACTCATTAATTTGTATTTCAGTTAATCTTGGACAAGCTAATGGCGAATGATTAAAATGTGTAAAAGATTTTTTTTTTACCTACAATAATGAAATCATTTGTTGATCTTTGGTATGTTAGAGCATCAGATACTGTTAAATGCAATGAATGTAATTTGCTTTTCCTTACAGATATTCAATTCATCTGAATCTGAAAACACTCACTATGTACTTCTTAATAGTGCTATCTGCTGACAGCAAAGAAAAAAAAAAAAAAAACAATGATAATAATAATGATAAAAAATGTTTGTTAATTGTGAACTTTAGAAAGTCTACAATGATCTCTTTCCACCATTTTAGAGGATATTCCTTTCATCCTTTCTATCAGTGGTTTTTCTTAAGATATTAAGATTTGTTGTTTTTTATTTTATTTCATCTGAAAGCTGAAACTTAGGTTTCCTAGTACTTTTAAAATTTTGTCATTATTTTAAAATGTAACAACACACATAATATCTATTAAAATGTAACGACAGTACCTGATGAGGAACTTTTGCTAAGAGTTTCTTTTTTTGGCTGAATTATATTATTGCAGCAATTTTTAGGCCGAACATAGCCGAATATTTTTTCAGAGTAAAGTAATGCTTTCAAAAATTAAAAATTTGCATATAAATAATTTTTTTAAAGAAAACAATACATTTTAATGGTGAAATATACAAGAATTGTGCATATAGTGCATACTATATTTTGTTTTTAGGCAAAAATAAGTTCATTATTCGGCGGCCGAATAGGCCGAATATTCGGCTGTAACTTGGCCGAATATTCGGTATTCGGTTATTCGGCCAAACCACTATTCGTTGCATCACTAGTAGCAATTATCCAGAAAATTATCCGAAAACTTATAGGCGGAAAGTTATCACATTTCAAAGAAAACAAAAAGAAAAGTCCCTCGAAAAAACTGGTAAAATAATTCATTATTGTTAAAGTTACGAACGGAAATCCATGCCCGGCTTGGAGTGGAGACACCTTGTATTTATGACTGAATAAACAGATTGCTATCCAGATTTCATGACGAAAATATTTGTTGCAGTGTGTTCAATCTCCTCTTAATTTCTTTTGCAATGATACTGATTCATCCAGCATAGAGTAAGCATAAAATATTTCTCCGATTCCAAAATGTATTGTACGAAAAATAATATATTTAGTCATGCATATATTTTTTTTTTTTTTTTGGAAATGATAACTGCAGGACTGCCACAAGCAACTATTTTTATATTCTGCTCTCACCACTATTTTTAAAAAATACATTTTGTAGTATATTTCTTTTGCAAATGTTGCCAAAGCGTATGAAAATTATTTTTGTTTTGAAAAAGTGGTGCGAAATCGAATTAAAAAACTAGAGAATAGGAATTCTGCTTTTTCAGAATTTAGTGTCGCCCTGATGAAAAAAAATATATATATCTATATAAATATATATACAGTAGAGTTCTGATTATCCGAGTTAATCGAACATATACCTTTGGAATGGATCTCTTTCTTCTGATGGACTGATGGCTTCTATTATTATGAAAGCGCCATTATAAATGAAGTGTTAGGTGAAGATGAAAGAGCAGCCGTAAAAAGTTAGAACTCTGATTTTCTGGTCAGAATGGGGGAAAAAATGGCCATAATTTGTTTTGGCCATTTTTTCCCCCATTCTGACCAGAAAATCAGAGTTCTAACTATTTACGACTGCTCTTTCATCTTCACCTAACACTTCATTTATAATTGTTGTTTCATAATAAGAAACCATCAGAAGAAAATAACTCGGTTAAAGCGGCAACTCGGATAATCGGGACTCTGCTGTAGTTCAGTTTTAAGACTTAAAACACGCGCTTTTATTTTATATAAAATGACGTCATCCGCATCCCCTGAAGAATTCCTCATTTGCGATCCAGTCTTAAACAACATCTACAGTAAAATATGCATAGGACGTGACTATCGCTAAATAATACACAAATCCAAAAAAAGCATTTTTTTTTCAGTTTTTATGGGAAAATGGCATGGAAAAAAGATGACGGAAGAAATGGAAAAAAGATATAATTGCCATTTTCTAACTATTTTTCCTTTACTTTCTACAGAAATGGAGTACTTGAGTTGCCAAAATTAAACAAATGGCGCTAAAAACTACAAAAAAATTAATATCTCAAAAATAAATGGAGATGCAGTTTAAAAAAAAATGCATTTAAAAGTTTTCCCCCAATACGACGGTATAAAAATTGAAAATGTGCTATGCTTAGAAGTTTAAGAAATTGCAGTAGAGATTATTCCGTACAATGATACATCTGCTTTGTTTTACGGCTGGCTTATACAACGAAACTTTTTTTTTTTTTTTTTTTTTTTTTTGAGACGACAGATTAATAGGTGGGAGAAAGAAATAACTAATAGGCGGCTGTGGCAGCCCTGTAACTGTAGTAACTGAGTTTTTTTAATGAGCATTTATCTTAGTAAACTTCAATGTGTGTTCTCTTTGTAGATCGGAATCTGGCAAGCAGGTATTGAAATCCTCGCTAAGTGGTCAACATTTTCTCTATAACACTTGACTCAATATTCGTTTATCTATGTAACTCAGACCTTAAAAATTATACACGAATTGTTGTTCCAGAGTCTCAGTCCTTAATTAAACTTGTGCTGCAGAACGAGCATTCAAAAATACGTGAAGAGAATTGAAATACGATTTGACATTTTCAGAGATACAACGAGAACGTATTATAATGCTTTCATGTCCTTATTAATGATTGGTAGGTCTGGGACAAAAAATAATTCATATTTATAAACTAAGTCAATTTTATTTCTAGGTTAATGATCTCAAGTAATTATACAAGAATATCGAAAACTGGGTTCGATGTCGATTACAATTGGAAGGTCCAATTTCACCACTATGTCCAGTGTAAACACGGAGTTCTACTTATACAAGAGACAGTATGTCTCTTCGAGGAATAGAAATCGCCAGCTTAGCTACTGTCTGCGAAATCCAACCACACTTCTCCGACTCTAAAACTCTCCTCCCTTCGTTCTCGGTCTTTCCTCTCCATCCTCTACCTCCGGAGAGAAAGGGGGCGGAGAGCGCGTCCACTCTTACTGCACTTCCAATCACTGCGAGGTCCCTTCGTGTTGATTGGAGTTCTTTGTTCTCTTTAAGACGCCGGTGATGCCACCGGCCGTCTACTGAGCAATTAAAACTTTGGCCAGCGAGGGTCAACCAGAGGAGAAAGCCATCTATAAAGGTTGTACAGTGACGAATTTTTAGTGTCAAGAGGCATAGAAAATAAAATACTTTGCGATGCCTACTTATTGCCCATGCAAGACATATTGTTCCCTCCACGTGAGAAATTGCAGTAATCCGTTGTAAAGTCTAAATTTGGGCACAGTTCTGTTAAATTAATCACTAATTACTTGAAGACATTACAGTACGTTGAAGTTTACTAAGGTAATTGATGTTCATAAGAGCCGCGTTACCCGAGTTAACGTTTCTAAAAACCATTTATGTCTAAATGTATTATTTTACGCGCAATACTTTTTTTGTAATCAGGGAAATACTTTATGCTCACCCTGTATCATGCCGTAATATATATTCAGTAAATACTTAAAAAGTTAATATTCAACACAACATGTTGTAGAATACTCATATGCACATATTTCAGAAATATTAAAAAGGTCATTCTACTTGTTTTTTCTTAAATTCACTAAATAAATGTTTACAATAATTATTTTTATTTTAAACTATGTACAGTCAATTGTAATAATAACAATAAAACCGCGCCACTCTATGCTATTTTATCACCTAATTGTCTCTGAAAGATGCCATTCGAAAGTGGTACTATTCGACTGGAAATTGTGTCTATTTTCCAAATACCACTGCAAATTATGAAATAGGGATCGTCTACGTATTAAAAATTGTAACTATCTTTGAATTTTCAAAATGCAATACTGATTTTTGATGCTATATTTCAGTTCCTCAGATCAAGGAGGTCCGGAAAATATATATATTATAGTTTATTTATCTTTTCTTAAATTTTCACAAAAACAAAAGAGGGCTAACATTTCAGTATGCTAATGTTAAATGCACGTGGCAGACTTTAATTTATATCTTTCCCAATAAATCATACGAGTGAAATTTCTTTTTTAAATGAGATACAATGAATGAACTCAAACACACTTAAGTAAGTTACATAGTTAACTCAGCAATCTTTTTGCTAATTAATAAATTTTATATGAAGGTTTCTTCTCAAATAAATGAACAGAAAAATATTTCACCGTCTTTCAACCACTTATATTTTTCATTCAGTGAGTCATAAAATGGTGTAATTCCGAATTTCTCCGAAACAAATCATCATTTCTTCAGAAACAGATGCTATCTTCATCGACGACCAAATCATATGTTTCACTCAGTAAGAAATAATTATTGCAGCCTGTTAAATTCTAAATTCCTTCGAAACAGATTTTTATTCCTCAGTAAAATAATTTCTATGTTGATGCTAACATATGCGTTTCACATTCAGTGAAGAATAACCGACGTAAATATCCCAATTTCTACGGAAAACATTCTACAAAAGATAATGTTATATTTGATATTTAACTTATATACGTTTCACTCGGTGAGAGGTATTATTACAACGTTTCCCGAAAATAAGACTGGATCGCATATTATTGTGTACTCCAAAAGACACATTACGTTTTATTGTCGAGGGATGTTTTAACATGCACAACAATTTGCATTTATTCATATACAAAAAACTATTCATATGCTCATTTTAAACAGTCTATGTATATTTATGTATAGTGGTTTAATTCATAAAACTAATGTACATTTTTTGTAATTGCGTCATAATGACGTCATTTTCACAGACTTTTAATTCTACCTACTTCAAAAATTATAAACCAGAGACCCTTAGTCTCATTGCTGGGGAAGCAAAAATGTCAGTGAAAAATTATGCCATTTTAATGCACTTATAAAATATTTAATATTATTATAAAAGGCGTATTTATGACATTTTACTGCTAAGCGTTCCGCCATTCTAAAACTAGGTCTGAAATCTTCAGACGACACGATTTTTGTGATATGATGTACTTTACAATATTTTTTATCCCACAAGTAATGAAATTGAAGTTCTAATCTCGAAAAAGAGAAATGCTGTCACTTACGAAAATGGCATGTTTAAAAAAAACTTTCAAAAAACTGAAGCAATGGGGGGATGTTTCCGCGCTAATCCAACTCGGTTGCTTTCTGACATAAAGAGATTTTCATTCCTAAATGTATAAATTCTCCAATTTCGCTTTTTTTTTTAAAAAATTATTACTTTAAGCTAAATATACATAGTTGAAATTCTCATTATGATTGTGTGCATTTTTAAAGTTAGACCACTGTATTAGAAAATTACTGTTTTAAGAACGCTATTTTTGGCGTAGGTCTTATATTACAAATTTCCTGAAAAAGCATGCTGGTCCTATTTTCGGTAAAAAACGGCAGTGCTAAATTGCAAATATCAAAACAAGAGATTACCAGTACACATTTAATTATATAAGCGAATTTATGCCAGCAATCTTTACAGTAATTAATTATACTTGGACGAGGTGTGGAGAAGAATTCCTAACCTTCGGTTGAAATCTGTGGAACACAACGATTTGATCCATAATGTTCAGAAACACGACGTGGGGAAAAGCCCGATCTTAGCAAAATAGGATACAGCAAAGTAGAGGGCAGTAAAAAAATAAATATTAAAAAAAAAGCAATTTAACAAATTACAACGACCATTTGGAAAATGATTTTTTCAGACTAAAATTTAAGACATAAAAAATCGCACGGAGTTGATCATACATTACGTACGCCATGAATTAAACATTAATAGTGTTATTACACGTAAAAATTGCAAGCGACAAAAATCGCCTGCGACTCGTCAGATTTCCTCAAACTTACGTATTATCCAAGCATTTCATTGGCTTTTCGGGAAAAGGCTTTTCCATCGACCAATTTTAAATGAAATTTTATTCTTAAACTTCTAAACATCCCACAATATTACTTTTTACACCGTCGTATAGAGAAAAAAATGCACTTTTAAATGCAATTTGTTTGAAAGCTGTACCTCAATTTATTTCCGAGTTATTTATTTTTTTTTTTCTGTAGTTTTTATTACTTTTTTGTCATAGTGGCAACAGAAGTATCCATCTCTGTTGAAAGTAAAGGGAAAATACAGATTACTGTATAGACCAATCAGAAAACGAATAAAATGCGGATTCAACCAATAAAACTCTTCAGATATGTTTTTGATTTCCTACCCTGACAGAGAACAATAACCATTTTTCCAAATGGTTAATAACCCGGGTCGATATTTTGAGGAAGATGAAGCGGTGCACGAGGTCTACGCCAGCGTGCATATTTATCATTTACAGTAGTATTTTGCAAGGGCGGGTTTGGTACAGCAGAAATATTGTCAAAGAACTTGGTGGCTAGATCTGATTGGAGAAATTTTAATGTCATGGTGGATCGTTGTATTTCTTCTGTACAGGAGAATGAGTAACACCACGTAGTCTTGTTTTGCACAACCTGGATCTTTTGAAGATTAGTCTTAGCCGCAGAACCCCAGCCAGATCTGTTCACAATAGCTAAGTATGGGACGTAGCATAGTTTTTATAACAATATTTCATTTCCTATACCCATCTAATTACAGTACAGGAGGTGGGCGAGATCGCATTTGGCTTTATAGAATAGATTATCTAATTAATTACAAGAAGGTTTCTTGTCCAAATTGAACCGCAAAGAATTTCGCCGTAGTCGATTCGCTTATATTTTTTTATTCAGTGGGTAATAAAATGTGCGTTTGATTCTCAATTTCTTCGGCACGAATTATTTCTTTCGCAGTAAAATAATTTTCTTAGCAAAAGATGATTTTAACATCAATTCATAAATTGTATTTAGCGAGTAAAATTTCTGTTATTTTTCCTTAAACAATTTATCACTGTGTTCAGCAAAATATAATATCATCGTTGATGTCTAACTTATGTTTCTTTTAAGAGAGAAATAAATAATCAGAAACATTTTTTTTTTCAAAATAAATGACATTTCTTTAACTTTAAAAAGAAGGGAGGAACAAAAAAACCGAACGGTTTGTAGTAATACAAACACACGGGCGGTGTGCTGTATGCGTCTAGGCATTTTAAAGTCAAATCAACAACTTTTAACGATATTTTTGTTTAATGCGACGCCCAATAGCATTATGAAAATAATAAACATCAGACTGGTAAAAAATATAATTTAATTGGAATTTATAATAGGGATGGTTTGTCGTAACACAAAACACGGGCTGCGTAGTTCATAGCCTAAAAAAGCCTAAATATAAACTTTTAAGGATAATCATCTTTAATGCAGTGCCTAGTTAAAGTATAGTAATAAAATAGTATAAAAGTAATAAACATCACATTTATATAAAAAATACTTTAAGTTAAAAAGAAAATGGAATAAATTACACAAATACAAGGATTCATACTCAGTACAAAGACAATTACATCAAATACGTATTCGTTACGCCATTGGTGACTTGCCACCCCCAGTCGCTCCCCCCCGAAGAAAAGGGAGAAAGCAGAAAAAATATTGAACTTCAACTTTAAATATTTGATGAACACTGGGGAGCTTTTGAGAAGAGGGTAAATAAAGCACAGGTGTTAATCGTGTAAGTATTTTGGAATTCACAGCTCTCTCTTCTCTCTCTTTTTTTACTGAGTGGTGCCCTTACAAGGAGAGGGTCCGAGGTAAAGAAAAAAATAGGGTGAACGTCTGCGTATCGACACAGTATAGTTAGTATATAAATATATGACAGCCATATGGCGCAACACCCAGGGGGTCTCGAGAAAATAAATCGCAAAGTTTACGCCGCAGTTTATAATCGAATAAATGTCCTTCTTTCCCAAGCGGCCCGGTAGCATGGCCGTCAGCATAACGCAATTGAGATTTTTCTTTGTCAGTTCGAATCCAGCTCGGACTTATTTTTCGGAACGAAAACTTCCATCAGTTATTTTCGAACCGCAATTGAAGAAATATATAATAATTGGAATTTACGAAAAATATAAATTAAATGTATGTTTTGTAGCATAAAAGTGCTTTTTTAACTACGAAATTTTGCATGTGAATCATACATTTTGAAAAGTTTAAAAAAAAAACAAAAAAACGCATATTTATGTCTATAGACCAGTGGTTCCCAACCTTTTATTGGCCATGCCCCATCGAAGCATCTGTAATTCCACGATGCCCCTCTCCCTCACATACACATTAGAAAAGATATATATCTTATTATTTAAAAATGAACTTTATTCAACTAATAGAAGCGTAACACAGCCTTAACAATAACTATTCATTTACCATTTTTTAATTTGTCAGATAGGTGAATTTTCTGTCCCATATGTGTTTTTAATCTAATTCTATAAGTGCAATCACACTATACATCTCCATGTTCATGCCAAAAAGAGTTTTATTGTTCTTTTCCAACTTACCTCAATGCTTAAAAAAAGTGTGATATGGTCTGCAATTTTATCTTCACAAAATACTTGAAGAGACTCATATATTTACCATTCAAATTGGCAACATTGACACGTGTTATAATTCATTTTAATAACTTATTAAGAGTTGGTGAAAAAGTTTTGGACACTAAATTTCCTTATTATGGATAAAAAGATACTCAAGAATCATTTCAAGATTCTGACCTATATCAATTTTAAGTAACCATTATTCCCCATCAAATCATTTATTTTTTCTTAATTTATTGCCACGGTATTGTCGGATTTTTAAATTAAAATTGTATATGTTATATATTAATTTACTGTGTAGGAAGGAGACTTGCATAGACATGTATAAGTTTCTTCTTGCTACATACAGCAGAGCAAATAGAAATACAAAGCTCATTCAATAAATATTCGACAGAGTTGGGAAAATTGTAAAACATTAATAACCAGAAAAATTATAAGAATTTTTATAAATTAAAAAAAAAAAGTGTCAATATTTTTAAAAATTCTTCATATAATTAATCTGAGTGTCATTCCATTTTTCACTTTTTAAAAATTCAACACAAAACTTTTTTTTTATTTTACTTTTCAGATTTTGCGTCTAATACTTTTATTTTCATTCAAAAACATTACTTTTTCCAAAACCTTACAGCGAATAAATGAATTGCAAATTTGAAATTGCCTCCCCTAAAAAGTCAAATTGCACTCCGGTGGGGCGTACGCCCCACGTTGGGAATCACTGCTATAGACCATAAATTTTTTGTTGTTATTTAAAATTATTTACAGTTATTTCAATGAATAATGTACTATTTTTCACAGAGAAATAAAATTAAAACACGTGATATAAATGTTTGAATAATTATATTATTTTAATTTTGTTTCTATATGAAAGTATTTCGAATATTTGATGATTTTTTTAATACCCTTTTTAAAATTCTTAATATGACTTATTTTTTTCGGACTTTTGGTTTTGTAATTATTACCTACGTAATAACTATTTTCAGCAATTCAATATCTTTCAGAACTTATTTTTAAGCACATAGACAGTTATTCTAACTATAAGCATAAGAATTCAAGATTTAAAAAATTCAAAAGTTAAAAAGCTAGTTGTTAAAAAACGTTACATTTATACATTATTACGATAATCGAAAAATTACAATTTAAAAAATAAAGCAGCATGTTACAGTTTTATATAACGTATTTTAATTTATTTCACCGTATTTTAAATAACTATGGGAAGCATACAGCTTTATTTATGTAAGTAACATCAAATAAATTTTTAAATTAGCGTAATTTTATGGTCTATAAATATTCCAATTGGCTTTTTTTTTTTTAGTTTATTATTATTATTATCATTATTAATTTATTTTATTTTTACATTTCATTAAATATTATAAACATGCAAAGACTCACAATTAAAGTTGTATTTATATAATTAAACTGCATTACATAAACATATTAAACAAGAGAAAAAATGAATTGCTAAAAAAATGACTACGTAGACACTTATTCTAATTAAAAATCAAGAATCCCACATTATAAAAAAAATATATTTAAAATATAAAAGCATATTTCTAATAAACCATGAAATATTTAAAGTATTTGTATAAGTAAACAAAATGAAAGTAACATATTTCTTCACGTATTTTATGTCTTTTTTTTTTTTTTTTTTTTTTTTTTTTTTTTTTTATACGTATATTTAAACATGCAAAATTTTGTAATTAAAAATGCACTTATACGCTACAGAGCGTATATTTAATTTATATTTTTTCGTAAATTTCAATTATTATACATATTTTTACAATAGCGGTTCGAAAAATATTGATGGAAATTTTCGTTCCGAAAAAAACAAGTTGGAAATTGCTCGTCAAACGTGGCAAATGAGGTGCGTTTGTACTATAACTAGTTTTATAAATATTTTTTGCACCGCATATTGTACTGAATGTATATTTTAGTGCACTTCATAAGTGCACATCAATGATATTCTGTTCGAAAGGCTGTAATACCATTAAAATACACTTGAAATAATTTTTTCCCATTGGCCGTATTGTAGCGGAAAACTTTTGACTGTCCATGTCCCTGTAATTAAACTATGCATCCGATTTTCATAAAATTTGAAATGACTCGTCAAAATTTTGCAGCAAGTATATATTTAAAATTTCAGACCATTCGGATGGGTAGTTTTTGCTCTGTTATATGCGGACAGACGGACCGAACGACGACTAAGGTGCTACGTATTTATATAATTACGAACGCACCTAAAAAGGGTGAACGGGATTCGAACTGACAAAGAAAAATCTCAAATCCGGTATGCTGACGGCCATGCTATTGAGCCGCTTGCCAAAGAAGAAAATTTATCCGATTATAAACTGTAGCGTAAACTTTGCGACTTATTTTCTCGAGACCCCCTGGTGTTGCGCCTTATGGCTGTCATATATTTATATACTAACTATATTATATGGATACATAAATGCTCATTGTAATCGGCAACTCCAACCTCGGACCGACTCCATATCAGTCAGTCGTCCGTATTTTTGAAAGTTAAAAAAGAACACGTTCAAATTCTTTTAACTGTGGAACGGTTAACTTGTTGATTGTTAATTTACGCAATTCGCTTATAGCTTAATTTAAATTTTTTATTCAGTTGGAAATAAGTAAAATTCAAATAAATCAAGTAGGGAAGAGGGGAGCACATGTGAACAGTACATATTTCACTCAGTTAATATGAAATAAAAAAATTCAAAAAATTACCAATTGATGGTAGCATTGGTATCATCTTTTGACTGAATTTTCAGAACAATAGGCCATTTTGATTTCTGGTAGTTGCAATTTGTTTGTTTTAGAAGGTGTGAAATGAAGTCTTATAAGTTATTGAAGTAAAAATTCATTCAAGACATTTTTTAAAGAAGAATATCAGGATTGCATTCTATAGTGGCATTAATTAGGTAAGTCTACAAAAAGTTTTGTTTTTTTTATTTCAATTATCTTTTTTTTATAAGTTAGGCTGAAGTTGGTAGATGGGGCACTTGTGAACAGAACATATGGGTGCAGATGTAAACAGTTCACAAGTGTATTTTTTAAGTCTGTGAATGCATTATTATTAGGTAGCTTTCATTACAAAAAGCTACCTATTGCAGCCGTTCGGAGGAAAGCGATTTCAAAAAATTTTGGTATATTTTCATCGATCATGACCCCCAGACCCCGAAACCACCCTCCGTTCAAAATTGATATATATATATATATATATATATATATATATATCCATATATATATATATATATATATATATATATATATATCTGACCTATGTCACACTGTAACGCTCGTATTTATGAACCGATTTGGATGTAATTTGGTGTGTAGATAGTACATACCAATGTCTCGACCGAGTTCGTTGGCCAGCTTCATCCGCCATTTTGTTTCAAAATGGCGGCCATTTAAAAATTTTAAAAAATTTTAAAATTTGAAATGTGGTACCAAAAAATTGAAAATGGAAAAATATTTTTTTCTTATGTATTTGACCTTTATACAAAGACTCCGGAGCAGTTTTTGTTTTGTCTATATCTTAAAAAATGGCTGAGTTATAGCATTTTGAATTTCTAGCGTGGCTGACATTTTGAAACTTCCTGAATTTTGTCACGCGATAAAAGGCGTATTTATGAACCGATTTGGATGTAACTTCGTTCATACATAGTACATACCAATGTCTCGACCGAGTTCGTTGGCCAGCTTCATCCGCCATCTTGTTTAAAAATGGCTGCGTTTTAAATTTTTAAGAAAAATTTAAATTTGAAATGTGGTACCAAAAAATTGAAAATTGAAAAAATATTTTTTTCTTATGTGTTTGACCTTGATAAAAAGATTCGGGAGCAGTTTTTGTTTCGTCTATATCTTACAAAATGGCTGAGTTATAGCATTTTGAATTTCTAGCGTGGCTGACATTTTGAAACGTCCTGATTTTAGTCACGTGATAACAAAAGTATTTATGAACCGATTTGGATGTACCTTGGTGTGTACATAGTACATACAAATATCTCGACCGAGTTCGTTGGCCAGCTTCATCCGCCATCTTGTTTCAAAATAGCGGCCATTTAAAAAAAAATTTAAAATTTAAAATTTAAAATGAGATACCAAAAAATTGGAAAATGATAAAGATTTTTTTCGTATGTGTTTGACCTTAATACAAAGATTCCGGAACATGTTTTGTTTTGTGTATATCTATAAAAATGGCTGAGTTATAGTATTTTGAATTTCCATTGTGGCTGACATTTTAAAACGACCTGACTTTTGTCACGCGATAACAGGTGTATTTATGAACCGATTTGGATGTAACTTGGTCTGTACATAGTACATACCAATGTCTCGACCGAGTTCGTTGGCCAGCTTCATTCGCCATCTTGTTTCAAAAGGGTTGCCATTTAAAGAAAATGTAATTTAAAATTTAAAATGACGTATTGAAAAATTGGAAAATGAAAAAGATTTTTTTTATGTGTTTGGCCTTGATACAAAGATTCTGGAGCAGTTTTTGTTTCTGAAAATTTGTTCTTTTGTTTATATCTTAAAAAATAGTTGAATTATAGCACTTTGACTTTCTAGCATGGCTAACACTTTGAAATGATCTTGTATTTGTCACGCGATAACACACGTATTCACCTATTTCGATGGAAGAAGGCATGTGGATAGTATACATCAATATCTCGACCAAGTTCGCTGGCCAGCTTCATCAGCCATCTTGTTTCAAAATGGCGGCCATTAAATTAAAAAATATATATATTTAAAAGGAGGTGCAAAAAAATTGGAAATTGAAAAGGTTTCTTTCTTAAGTATTTGACCTTGATATAAGGATTCAGGAGCATCTTTTGTTTGTCTTTATCTTAAAAAATAGCTCAGATATAGCAGTTTCAATTTCTAATGTGGGTGACATTCTGAAAAATCTGATTTTTTGCCTGCGACAGCACTCGTATATATCAACCGATTCCGATGTGAGTGAGCATGTGCACAGCAATTACTAAGGTCTCGACCAAGTTCTGTGGTTAGCCTTATCCACCATGTTGTCTTAAAATGGCAGGCACTTTAAGAAATCGCCGAATTTGGCAGCCAAATATAAGTTACTTTAAATAAAAGCAGCTTGGATAAAGCTGACTAATTTCACCAAATTCTCATTCATAATGATTTAGTATTGATAAAAATTAGTATTGAATCTCCTATATTCGGTTTACACTAAATTGAGCTTCGTGTGTTTGAATAATATAAGTTGGCTTTTTTAAAATAAGGAATATGAAAGCTACCTCTTCCTCCCGGCACTGGCCGGAAGGACTTTTTTTTTTTTTAGTTTAAAATTTAATCACCCTTGTCAAACATTGAGCTATATATTCAATGTTTTTAGGATTGCTTCACAGTTTTAATTTACTGGAAGTTAGATAACAATTAAAAGTGACTCAAAAGGAGTAGGCATATTAGTGTACAATTTTACGAATGATTTCTTATATCTATATTGAAATAGTTATTGATTTATTCACACAGCTAGAAAAAGGGCATCTAATTAGTTTTTATCACAGTTTTTATTCACAAAAAATTATTTTTGTCTTATTTATGCATGTGTTCACATGTGCCCCAGCTATGTTCACAACTACCCCTTCTCCTCCACCGGGGCACATGTGAACAAATTTAGACAATTTTTAGAATGATGATATGAGTTAGAAATTCTTGATAAATGCATCCAAAAGTTTCACCAAAAGAACAAACTAATTCTAAATATTCATATAAATCAACTTTTGGTTCAATAGCTCATAACAATTTTGAGAAATTGTAAAAAATGTAAAAATTGTTCACATGTGCCCCCCCCCCTCTCCCCTACATATTTCCCAAGAAAGCAAAGGATTACTTCATAGGTCAATCACGCAACATGTACGTGCTGATTATTTTAGACATAATTAGCAAAAAGTAGCCTTATACCATAATTATGGAAGAAACAACATATGCCGTACATTTTTCCTAGCATAAACAACATCTATTATTCTTTATTAATACGAAAGTTACAAATTTATTCAGCATAAATGGTCAGTTTTAAACCAAAATAAGTGAGAATATTCTTTAAAAATACAAGATGATTCATATTCATTTTTCAAGGATATCGAAATGACAAATAATTTTCTGCATCAGACAAGAATACCACTTGAGGGGGTTAAATAAATTACAAGAAATAGATGAGGAATCTTCTCTGAAGATAGGATAAACTAGAGGCCCTTTATGGGAGTTGACAGATGCAGCATACATATTCAAACCCTTATTTTAAGCGACACGAGGAAAGAGGGTAAAAAGAAAAATGTGAAGTGGGTATGCTTGCCCTCTGCCCCAGAAGGGAAAACAAGCTATGGGAAGTGCTAAACAACCTTGCATGAACACGCAAGTGAAAATATTTCTCAGAAGAACCTAAACAAAAGGAAGTGGTTAATTTCAACCAAAGGAATAAGATGAATTAAATTTGTAATACTAGTTTCACGAAAATACATGCGCGAAAAGAAAATTCCTTAGTTAAAAATTTATCTTTGAATTAGACAAATGTTTTTGAAACGAGAGAACAGACGTGTGGAAAGTTTACTAGAAGTGCAAATTGTAGAGTTGATAAATGTAAAAAACTTAGGATTAATAATGGAGAAAAACTACCAAGATTTTTTAAACTCAAAAATCAAAATATGATAATGACGAGAAAACAATAAGTTTATAATTTGAGTTCATATGATGCATTTCAATATTTGCAAAAGGAAAGGTACATTAATAGCAGTGTATTACACTCAATCAGTTGTGCCATGAACTATCATTGCAAGGCAAAATATACAATTAACAAGAACATTGAAATATTTTTTAAGCTCGCTCGATTATATTTATGGCTTGTTTTCACATACGCAGATAAGGCCCGGTTTAAAGGACAGTGGATGTCCAAAATGTAAAAAAAGGCCAGCCTAATGAAGAAATTAAAAATATGAGGTATTCTTAGGGCAGGGGTGGGGAGTGCAAAAGAGAGTGTGACCAGGATCTTTTAATTGATGGTTAGGAATCGATGAATTCAGAGAAAAATCAATTTTCTGTGGACAAATATAAAAAACATTGAAACTGAAATAAGGCAATATCGCCTTTGTAAAAATATGAATGAATGTTTCTTAAATTATTGCGTTTTTGAGCTTTGATTCCACCAAGTTTCCATAAAATATATTTAATTGGAAAGATAATATGAGCCTGTCAATGGAATTCAGATTGAATAGCATTATACCCCACCCAACTTCTTCATGCGTGAAATTTCTTATACACAAATGAAACCATTTCTATTTCAAGCACACCAACAACACGTGGCATCTTTTACATAAAACAATCTTCGATACGTCCTACGATCTATTACATTACGTGTAGGACAGTCCCGATTTAGACCATGTTTATAAAGATAATGGCGTATCTTAAAAGATCGATTCAGCCCATCGCACAATAGAGATTCCTAAAAAAAAAAGAATACACACGAATGGGAGACAGAATTCCACGAGATGCAAACAAGCAATGATAACAATGAGTTGTGGAACTAGGAAGCGTAGTGTATGACCGGAGCATAACACGAATAACCCACATATAACTGACTCGACACCTTTGCAGGTAGGTAAATGAAGCACACTAATGGCGCCGTCTAGAGTGGAATGCCTGGGCCGGCCGATTTCTGCTATAATCCTCTTTTGAAAGATATATATCTAACGTATTTTTTTCTTCTTCACGCAGAATCTGTTTTAGTGGGAGGAATAAAAAATGAAGTCTGAACAATAAAAATTCTATGAGAAATGAGCCGATTTGTGAAGTTATGCGGATCAAAGTTCCTAATCGGAAGAGCGGAGGTTTTGGGAAAAGTGGAAATTATCTTCTTCGAGCTACGAAAGTGGGGTAAGAAATGTATCAAGCGAAAAATTAAATCTTTTTCAAACATCATACTGATCACAGATATGAATTTCTTTTGTACATTGAGAAATTTCGAACCTCAATTTCGTATTTAAATCGCAAATTGGATTTTAGCGAATTTTGAAAAAGTTACTTTTCCTTTCGATAATATTGTAATATAATTTTCGATTTTACAAGAATACTGACTGATAACTACTTTTACGATTTAAAATGCACTAAAAATTGATTTAGACATCAACTTTCTGATTTTTTTTTTTTTTTTTTTTTTTTTTTTACACCGTGTGTACACAGAATCCGATTACTGTCTACGCCCAGGTAGTAGCCAATGGTAGTAGTATAAGCCCAATAGCAGTATTAACTCGAACATTATCCTATAATTGCCTCAAAATTTTCATTGGTTATTATTATTATTTTTAAATGATTCGACGCGCATATTTTTTTTTTTTTTTTTTCAGAGGAATTCTCAATTTCAAATCATTGTTGTACTAATATCCCCAAATAGGCAATTTTTGATGGCCACTGGATGGTTTTTGGTATACTTTTATGATATGAAATTGATAAAGTTCATATAAAAAGCATCAGTTAAAAAATTTTTTTTTTGATTTGTAAGTGAATAACAGTAAAGCTAGTCATTTAAAATTTTTTTTAATAACCTTAAAATAATTCTAGAATATTCATATTTCATGCCAGAGAGAATACCATATTACGGCTACGCAAAGCTTTGGCTACATGGACGTTTATGGATGGTAATTGCTCTAAGAGCGGTTTTAATTGTGTTATGCGTTTTTTACCTGAATTTAGTACTTTAGTACGTGTATAAAAATTTCTATATAATCTAAAGAAAGAATTGTGGAAAAGTATTCGTGTGCATATGTGTGTTTCTGTGTAATGGCGAAAGTTGCTAAAAGTCACGAATGTTTAACTATATAATGCGTTTTCTGATTGAATTAAATTTTTAGCATACTATGAAGTATATATACAAACCTATACATTTTGTGCAGGGCTTCACAAAAAAAAAAAAAAAAAATTGGACTACTTTTCCGACTACGGATGGTATTGCTGAACTTGTGTTTTGAAATGTGTTATGCGTTTTCTAAACTGTTTACTTACATATATTTTTAGGTATATTTCGTAAGAAATACTATCTATTACATTCTCCCCTATGTTGGAATTTCTGAAAAATGTTTGCCGATCTGCGCCGATCATGACCTTTAGAACCCAAAATCACCCTCCAGTTCAAAACTTTATATAACCATTAATTAAACATTACCGACCATCATCAAAAACTGCAATATTGTGAAATGACAATAAAAATGGATACCACAAACCTATAATATAGAACTGCATGTATAATGTAAAGTGCCTTATACATAATTACAAGAATTAATATGGAAGAAAAAAAGAAGAATATGGATACCGAAAAAATTGAAAAACTTATATATTGCATTACGTTTTCAAGAGTACAGAATTCAATGATATAAGCAAATCGGTTGTTTTCTGTGAGAAAAAAGCTAAAAGCTGATTTTTTTTTTCCTCCTGTAATCAAACAACCAATATAATCAAAATAATAGTTTCAAGATGAAAACAGAACATTATCAAATGGCATGAAATGGAAAAAACAATACAACCCTTTAAATATTTAATTTATAGCATAAAAAATAGAAATATTACACAACATACCTAAAAGGAACCCAATTGATTTTCAAAATATCCTCCCGCACATGGTATCCAAGCATGATCAGAGTAAGGTGAATAAAATAGTTAAGTTAATACAGAAATTAAAACTATGGATTGAGTTAATTCATTTTGAAATACCGTGATAAAATCAATTAATATAATATAAATAGAAAATAATTACATAATTTAAAATACCTAAAAAACACATTTAAATTGTTTAATTTCAATTTTACAATATTGCCAATTCAGCGTTTAATACCACCTGGTGTAAAAAATTAAAATTATTACTTTAATAGAAGCACTTAAAAGACAAAATTTTTTAGTGCTGCCATCTATTATATTATTTTAAAAACAATTATTATTATTCAAATGTCACAAGAAGAAAATAATAAAAGCTGATGAAATTAAAATATATCATCTGCATTACCACACAAATCCTAATATATAAATAATAATCCACTACAGATCATTATTTAAAAAAAATTAAATAAATTAAATGTTAATAAAATGCTTTCAATATATTCTATTACCAAACCCATTTAGTCTACACTGAGAAAGTAAATAATTTTATAACATTGATAATATATGGGATATAGCTATATGCTATAGCTTAAAAAAAATTATATATAATATAAATATACAAACTTTAAGAAATACTATTAAATTTAAAAAATAATAAATTAATAAAATGAACAGGAATAAAAAAAAAAAAAAAAGAAAAGAAAAGAAAAAGAAAAAAAAAGAGGATGTTTATAGAAATTGTCAGATTCTAAAATTCCCAATAGCCTAAAGATTACAAATATAGTGTGTGGATTATCTTCATATTAGCCAAAAAAAAAAAAAAAAAAAAAGCTAAAAAATATGATTGTGACAATCAAACACATTAAACCGATAATTAATCATGGAATACAAAGTTGAAAATAAAACAATATTAAAAAGTATAGAGGAATAGTAATAAAAACCAATTACCCAATTTTAATACATACAGTATAACATAGTTATATCAAATAAACTTATATGCATATTAATCACTATAAAGATGGTATACTATTAATAATTAATATGACATTGTCCTGAGTAGACTAAAATTTAAAAACAAGTTAATTTTGAATTTGATTAAATAAGCTAAATTTAATATGAATTGAAATAAAAAAAGAAATGTCACCAATTACATATAAAACATCAAATCAACATCCGTATAAAATGCGTAATAGAAATGTAGTTATAATACAAAAGCCCCATCATTTTTTTAAAAATTAACCATTGCGTATTATCCAGACAACTCCACTCTCCTCCGTACTCTAACATATACCCACCTAACCATCCTAATATATATATATATAAAGAGAGAGAGACAGATATATATTACTTGTTTATGGACACGATAACTTCCATACTTCTGACAAATCTCTTCGAAACTGATAGATAAAATCAAGGGGTAGAAAAGTAAAGTCGATCAAGTTCGTTAATAGGCAAAATCGGACCAAGGAGGTGGAAATAGGGAGGGGTTTTATGAAAAACGAAAAAACTCCAGAACTTCTTACTTATATACGTATCAAATCAGTTTAAAGTTATTATGACTTCTAGGAAAAGGGCCCAAAATTTATGTATCACAGATTTTTGATTCAAGGTGCGAAAAAAAATAGGGTTTTAGGGAGAAAAAAATTCATAACTTCGTTAATTCCCAACATATCAAAGTCACTTAAGCTTATTATAAATCTTCTTAATCTTTATTAAAACACATAAATTAAAGTCTGAATTCCATTCCTTTAATTCTTTATACTATATGCAACTCTTATATAAGCAAGTTTTTGATAGGACCAACTCTTACTGCAAAAATAAATAAATAAATAAATAAAAATGAAAACCACAAAAAAAGGGGGACTGGTTAAAGAAGAAAAAATTTCACAACTTCGTCAATTCACAAGATATCAAATTCGCTTAAATTTATTATAAATCTTCTTAATATCATCTACAAAGTTTTTGATAGGACAAGTTCTTGATAGGACCAACTCTTACAGCCAAAAATAAATAAATAATTAAATAAAATGGTGTTTGAAGAAAAAATTATCGTATTAACATGATTCTGATAAAACCAGCTCTTACAGAAAAAGGAAATTAAAAACTCGTCAAAAGCGGCCAGATAAAATTGTTAAACTGTGTTTATCTCTAATCTTCATTTAGTTTTTGTTTGTGAAATTAGTACTTAACTTCGAAATCTACCTCCGCTTGTAACCCGAGCCGACAGGGAATTTTTTTTATCTTATTTAACGGTGAAGTTTCGTTACAGTATTCTGGAAGTGTCGGAAAGCGTTTCATAATATCATAATTAATGGTTGACAGATTAAAAAAAATAATAATAAAAATCACATTAAAAAAAAAAAAAATAGAAAGTATAATCAAATACAAATAAAAAGGTTAAAATTTCAGGATTGCCGATTTAAAAAACAACAATAACAAAAAAATAATTTATGGCCTTCCTTATATGAAGGAAAATCAATAAAATTAATCTTTTCTATTAGGTAAATACTGCTGTTGATCTAGCTTTCGTCATCCATGTTTTCGCTCCAAACAACCGTATAACTCAGGGGCTGACTCAGAAAATGAAGACCTATAGTGGAGTGGTAATTGTGATACTATCGCTATTTTAAAGCTACGAAATGCCAATATTTAGGATCTTTTTATTTCGCTGAATTTTTATGGTTTTGATGCACTACAGTCTAAACCGAGTATGCAAAAAATTGATACCTAAAACCTCAACAGCTGTAACCCTAATACCATTTACAGTTAAAAGCTCGCATGCATAAGGGATTGTGTTTCTGCTGCTCATGCTTATTTTGTTAATGAATTCTATAGTTTATTTAAAGTTAGTAATCCACAATTTCACAAATTCTACAGTAGCTTTTTTTTTGGTATCATATAACAGAATAACGTTTATTAGGGTGAGTTTTTTCGGGCTGGGCCCACTTGAAAAAACCCATGAAAAACGCATTGTGGGTTTTTCAAATTTTCTTGTGTTTTCACAACTATAACATTATTTAATCTAAAACTAAATATGAGAATGCCAGATAAAAAAAAAAAAAAAAAAAAAAAAAAAAAAAGGGAGGGGGAACCAAAATATGAAATTAAATAAGATTTTAACGATTACTTTTATGTTAAAGAAATTTACAAAAACGAAATTTTACAGATCTAAATTTATAGATACCACTGACACTGACTTCTATGACAATCTGATTTAACATTTAATGCCATTCAATATATGTATAGCAAATGTTGCTAAAATTTTCAAAAATATTAAGAATCCTATATTTTTATCAACAAATATATATATATATAATAAATTTGAAATCACAAATATATGAAGAAATTGATGAAGTTCTATAAATATTGTCGTCTTCAACTGATTTCTGATTGAAATGAATGAAAGAAACTATAAATTTAGCCTCTTTAACTTACGGTAAGATATTATATAAAGAAATACAGTTGTAGTTGGCTTAATCCTTAGTCCAGCAAACTAGTCTCATAAGATACAAATTTACCTTTTACATTAAATTGATTTTTTTAAAAAATATATTTATTGCTAATTCATACTTACTGCAAAAATATACCCAGGTTTCACTAATCAATAGAATTTAGGTATTATGCATATGAAAATTATAAGCTCTTTCTCTAAAAAAAAAAAAAAAAAACCGTGTTTTTGACTAGTGGTCCCAGTGGGCTGGGGCTTTCCAAACCCTGGTTACACACAATCGAAATTTGTCATCACGAACTTATCGTTATCACAAGAGTTTCTTGTGTTATTAGAATAAAATCTAAGCATTTTTCCGGATAGCTGTTTCGAAATGCCTTCTTGAAACCTTTGCTGTCCGGTATTTATGATTCTGAGGAATCGTTAAAAGGGTTCAAAATTTCGTTCTAAGATTTTTTTAGAAATGAACATTTTCTCTAACAAACGAAAGTTTATGGCTAAATTGTACTAGTAATAAATAATACTCTGCAGATGAAGACAAAGAATCACAAGTGGATTTTGAAAAGTCACAACTAAAGTAGGAAAATCTGTTACCACATTAACATATCATTTTAGAGCTTACTACTGAAAATACGTAGTAGTCTTTAAATATTAGCATCGATTAATACTTTATATAAAGTTTTTCTAGACTTCAAACGATTAAAATAGACGTCAGACAGTTTTCGTTATAGTATTACATAATCGTATTGCAATACACATCACATTTCTCCGCTTTGATTAAATAACAAAATTTAAACTTTGATAAAGTTTGCTATTTTAATTTAACTTTTTCAAAAATTAAACAGGGATAATACTTTATACATTTATGATGCACTGTTGCTGTGGCGTTTACTTTGAAGAAGATTTTGACTTCTTAATAACTTTCTTGCAGTCTCCCCCCCCCCCCCCACCCCGCCTTTTTTTTGTGAGTGCGATTTATGATATCGAGAGTTTGATCTGTAAATAGAATGATTCCGATATTTCCAAAATAATTGTTTATTTAACTGCCCAAACCCTTCCTTTCTCACTCTTTTATTAACCATTTGGAAAAATGGTTATTGTCCTGGTCAGGGTAGGAAATCAAAAGCATATCTGAAGCGTTTTATTGGTTTAATCCGCATTTTATTCGTTTTCTGACTCGTCTATACACTAACCTTTACTTTCAGAGATGGATACTTCTATTGCCACTATGACAAAAAAGTAATAAAAACTACAAAAAAAAAAATAATAATAATAATAACTCGGAAACAAATAGAGATACTGCTTTCAAACAAATTGCATTTAAAAGTACATTTTTTTTTCTGTATACGATGGTGTAAAAAGTAATATTGAGGGATGTTTAGAAGTTTAAGAATGAAATTTCATTTAAAATGGGTCGTCAGATTTCTTGGACGATGGAAAAGCCTTTTCCCGAACAGCCAATGAAATGCTTGGATAATACGTAAATTTTAAGAAATCTGACGAGTCGCAGGCGATTTTTGTCGCGTGCAATTTTTACGTGTAATAACACTATTAATGTTTAATTCATGGCGTACGTAATGTAGGATCAACTCCGTGCAATTTTTTTTATGTCTTAAATTTTAGTCTTCGAAAAAATCATTTTCCAAATGGTCGTTGTAATTTGTTAAATTGCTTTTTCTTTTAAGCTTTGTTTTCTCTATATACTGCTCGAGTCTTGTAAACTGATTTTTTTACTCCCGTACATGCAACCAATTTCTTTAGAATTTCGAAAATGGATCTAATATTAAAGACGAAGTAGTGATTTACAGATTTATATAAGAAAGTGGTCAAGATTCCCTTTCTCTATCTGCTCCTCTGTTCTTTCATACATGTTTAAGGGGTCCAAAACCTTTTGAAATCGTTCCACTGCCAGTAAGAAGCGATGTGGTTTTAAGTTCTCATAAGTTTCTAAATACTTATTGAAATTAAATAAATCTCTAATATATTTAAGCCATATTTAAAACTTTATAAAATGTAAAAATAAACATTTATAATGCGATACAATATTAATATAAAAAATACAATTTAGTTAAGGGGACAGTTTACTTCAAAATTGATAAAAAAAAATCTGTGAATGCGTTGACACCTCATTTTTACACATACAGCAATTATATCGCGAGATATTGTAGTTTTGTTAATACACAAATTACCCACACAATTAATACACAAGTTACTCACACAAATTAAAACTTTAAATGGCTTTTTTTCCGTGTTTATATTTTCTTCACTTTCATGTTTTAAAAATGCTAAGGGTTTTTTTTTTTTTTTTTTTTTTTTTTTTTTTTTGTAATTGAGATAGAGCTTTAAACATTTTTATACATATTCTTTATTATATATGCGACAAATCTGCGAATGGAAGTAGCCTTCAGGTTTTTTGTTATTTTTTTAAAAATAAAATCCGTAAAAAAATTATATTAAATGTAATATTAGATGTATCTAAAAATCCATGCGCAGACTTGTGTAATACACATGTGGAAATCTTTATTGGGCAAATATTAATATTTAAAAAACTAGTAAGGATTTTTTTAAAATCAAATTTTTAATTAAATATGCAGTTATTTTTTTTTTTCAAAATGTAGTTTTAGTGAGCATTCAAATGCAGTGAGTTCACCATTTAAACCATATTATAAAAAAAATATTGATAAGGTAAACTGCCCCCTTAATATTGGAAAACAATTTCACATGGTATTTAACAATCTGCACGATAACTCAACTTAGAATGGATGTATGAAAATAAAACTTATATTAAAATGACCCTCAAAATACATTTTATAGAATTAATTAATATTATTGAAATAGTTAAATTCATTGTTTTTTAATATTTTTTTTAAAATTTATTTTAATTTTTTTTTAATTCAATTGAATTTTTTAAGTAGTTCCCTGTCAAAGAATTTATATATTATTAATTCAGAAATAAAATTAAAGAAAAAGTGGCTTAAAAGGTGCATTTAATATGTCACAAAATAAAAGATGCTCACAAATATAAAAGATGTTATTACATTATTTATAGTTTAAAAAAATTAAAAACCTTCACAATTTTCGCGCGAAATTGTGAAAGTTTTTAAGTTTTTAAAAACTATATTATGTAATAACATCTTTTATATTTGTGAACATCTTTTATTTTTGTGACATATTAAATGCACCTTTTAAGCCACTTTTTTTTTAATTTTATTGCGGTATAGATCAAGGTGAATGTAACATTCCAACGGTATATGTTTTTTCATGCATACATTTTGTGTATTATTAATTCATTCTATAAAATATACTTTGGAGGTCATTTTAACACAAGTTGTAAGTTCATAAAGCCATTCTAAGTTATGTTATAGCACGGATTGTGACATCATACCATGTAAAAAATTTTTACAATATCAACTGAGCAGTATTTTTTATTATATTATGTTGTAAGTGTTTTCTTCAACATTTTATAAAGCCTGAAATATGGCTCAAATATATTGCAAAGGTTTATGCAATTTCAATAAATATATATAAAAAAAATTATGAGAACTCAAAACCACATAAATTTTTACTGCAGTGCAAAGATCTTAAAAAGGTATGAGATCCTTTAAACAGATGGGAAAATTTTAGATATTGTACTATGGAAAATTCAAGTATATTCCTAAAGTCTCATGAACTAAAATTTAGTACATTCTAAAGGGTTTAAAAATAATGTAAATATTAATTAATGTAATGTAATTTGCCAAATTATAATACTTACAGTCAAAATAAGTTTTTACGGGTTCTTGTTTAAAAATCCGATAAAGTAACAATATTGTTCGATACTGGATTTTTGTTTTCTTTACTTTCAATAACTACAAAATTTAACTTTGCTACTCAAATTATAGACATTTTTAATAGTTACAAAATTTCCGCAATCAATTCAAGAAACGGTGGAAAAAATACTCAGCTAGTAAAGAAGAAAAAAATATAACCAGATGTATTAATATTAAATGCGTCATGATTATAAATAATAATTACTATAATTTAAAAATAGCTCGAAGCATTTCTACTTGCAGTAATTTCATTTGCATCACATTTATTGCATCACTTACAAGCACGGTTTCAAGGTAAACAATTAATGAAGAAATCTACACAAAGTTTCCGTTTCTTCGAAGCTAAAATCAAATTTCCGGCTGCTACAAAAGGAAGAAACAACACAAAGGTTTGTATTATCACATTCCAATACAATTTTACGTGATAAACTGAGTAAAATCAACAGGATATGCAATGTTATAGCATGACATAACAGCATATTATCAAATGCATTTCAGGTATTTATAGAATTATTCACAGAATATATATGTATAGAAATTCGAAGAAACGAGAATTATAAAAAAGGCGAAGTTCAATACACTGAGTTTCATACAGCAATTTCGTTTCTTTAGTAGGGCATGAAATTGATAAGAGAAAAACATATTTTTTTCTTTATATTATAAGTATCTACCATGCTAAATATCAAGCTTTTATCTTTATCAATTCCTAGAAATCGTAATAAGAACATTTTCAGAATGTTTTTCGTTCATTTCATCCTTTTAAATTTATATAGATTTTTTTCAACTGTTCTTAGAGAGCATTTACATATTATAAGTATCTACCATGCCAAATTTCAAGTTTTTAACCCCGTCAGTATTACAAAAATTGCAATTTTAGAACGTTTTTTGCTCCTGCAACCCCTTGGTGGTTGTGGCACCGACATAAATAATAGCTTATGTCGGAGCAGGGAATGTCACCATCAATTTGCAACAACTTTTGAAGTCGGTTTAGTATTTACTGAAATTCCATAAAAATCGTAACTTAAAACATTTTTAGAACGCTTTTAGCTTATTTCGCCGTTATAAATTTGTAATGTTTTAGGAACTGTTCTTAGAGAGTATTTACATCTTATAAGTATCTATTTTTTCAATTTGATAATTTTTAATTTCAAGTTTCTATTTTTATCCAAATGTATAGAAATCGTAATTTAGAACGTTTTTGGAACGTTTTCGCACATTTTCACCCCCTTTAAAATTTCGATTTTTTTAGAAGCTGTTCTTAGAGAGTATTTATATCTTATAAGTAACTACCATGCAAAATTTCAAGTTTCTAGGTCCTTCAGTAACAAAAAATCGCATTTTTAAAACCTTTTTGCGCCTGCAACGTCCTTGGGGATAGCGGCACGGACATAGAATATAGCCTATGTTGGAACAGGGACTGTCACCATCAATTTGCCACCATTACTTTTGAAATCAATTCGGTAGTTCCAGAGATTATCCTCTAGCGAACAAACGTTACTTCTTTATAATATCAGTGTAGATAACGCCCATTTATTTTATTTATTTTTGCGATTCGAAATAGCTATTCTGGTGCTTTAAAAAAATCTATAAAATAAGTTACATTTTTCAGGATTTTTATATACAATGCGTTTTTTCTCCTTTTTAAAGACATTTAAGGGTACCTGTACAAATCACTATTTTACAGACATTTCTTTCAGTGATTTCAGAGCAGTATGGCTGTAGACTTTTCTATATTCATATGCAACCAAACGATTGCAGATTACGCAAGTGATCTCAGCGACATGTTCCACTTTCAAAAATGTTTCCTTCTTCAAAAAACAAGCTGTTTAAAATGTACGCATTTGAATTCTCAACTAACCAACAAGTCTCATAAATATCCACAGTACATCAGAAATTGATTTATCAAGAATTTCAAAAATTTCTTCTCGTTAAATCACAAAGTGATTAGAAGGTAGGAAACACTTCGTGTAAATATCAGAACAGTGTTCATATTTAACACGGGAGTACAGTCGTGGGAAAAAAAGTAAACACCCCCTCACTAACTCTGCAACTAATTATAATAGAAAAAATGCACAGGTACAAAACGATTGGAAATAAAGTCTACTTTTAAATGATGTATATGCGTAACATTTGCTTAGGGCCCCATCTACAAATCAAAACCAGACCAAACTTTGTTTTTTCAATGGCAAAACTCAATTTTGACAATATCTTTTAAATCTATGGTTCAAATTATGCCTAGAAACGAAATTTCAAGTCATTTGGATGGTAATTTTTTGAATAATAAACATTCAAAATTTAGAGGTTCTAATTTTTATTATTATTCATATTTTTATTAATATCTCCTGAAATTATAATCCTAATGGGATAGTTTTTTGTTTAATCATAATACTAAAAAACCCAAACATAAATAGATTGAATTTGTAATTTAAAACAATTTATAATATGATTTATGAAATTAATATTCGAAAAAAATATTAATTGCAACATACAATTTTTTTTGATAGATTTATGTTTATTATGTCCTGCTTTACGCAAATTCTCAATTTCAAAATTTTCTTCCAAATAGTTTTCGAATTATAAGCAAGAAACGTCAAAACGACGTTCTATGATGTCGGAAAAAGCATAATTTGAAAAAAATATATTTTACTTTTTTTTAGTGAAACATTTTGGGATGGCAATAGTGGAAACATATTAAGCGAGTAAAATGGTCGTATTGGCAAGAAATAGTAAATTAATAGAAGAGACATAGTCATTCTGTAGCATTTCAACAATTAAGTACCGGACTTCAATTTGGGCACAGCCCCTAAAATATGCTCATTTTAAAATAATTAATTAATTTGGATTTAGGCTAATTGGAGGGTGTAGAATCTATTTCTGGTGTCAAATTTGGATATTGCTATTGAAAAAAAAAAGTTTGGGTTCGTTTTGATATGTAGATGGCCCACTAAGCAAAATTTATATACATCATTTAAAAGTAGATTTTATTTCCAATCATTTGGTACCAGTAACTTTCTTCTACAACAATTTGTTGCAGAGTTTGTATGGATGTTTACTTTTTTTCCCACGACTGTGCATGCAGATTCTACTGAAATGAACAGATTACTGAAGCAACCTAAATAGCAAACACGATGGAAGAAAATATTGCAAAAACTTTCCCAGATTAATGCATTTGATAGGATCGATAAATAATAAATTGACTCCGAAAGTAAAATGTAGCCATCCTCTATCTGCTTCATTACAGTTCAGTTGCGCGAGATGATATCGCGCCCTCCGCAGAATTTATTTTTTCTCCCGAATGAAATTTATTCACTTCATTTCCAATACGTAATTAATCCCTCCAATTCATCAATTTTAATCGTTGAAGCGTATAATTTAATGAAAAGGCGAGTTGTTTCCGATTGACGGCGTCATTAGGGTATCGTCAGTTTACCATCAGATAGATCATGAAGTGATTGATAAATGCGGAATTTGAAGTAATTTAGAATTTTAATAATAAAAAATAATAATAGAACTTACAGTTGCAGAGCAGTGTAGCAATTCAAAAATTATGGAAGGAATTCAAGTAGTCATTTTCAAATTAATTAAACAATTACAATTATCAGTAATTAACAAAATATTTATGAGAATTATTAATAGCTCTAACTAATTAATGCCATCATCGGAAAATCAATATTTTACTTATTAGTTAGAAGATTTGAGATACTGAATTTTCTATCCCATTAATGAGATAACGTGGAGGGGTTCAAGGGGATAGAACCCTCCTGATATAATAAAAAGTTTTTACTAGAAATAAATAGGACTGGGGTGTCATTTGCATGTAATTATATTTTGCATTACAATTAGCAAAAGTTAACCCTTTATTACTGAATAATGAATTCATGAAAATTTTATCTTCTAAACCATTTTTCGTGATTTGTTTAAACTACGTTAGGAGATTTACATAATAATTTAATAGATTTTAGAAGGAATGAAGGATTTTGAAGGATTAATTAAATTTGAATTTATAGGGATTTTGTGCAATATTTATAACCCTACACAAATCTTTTATTTTAAATATTTTTCTTAGTATTTTATAGAATTAGGAAATGTACAAATATAATGTTCTTGCAATAGAAATATAGAGATATTTCCGAATTGAACCCCCCACTCCACCCCCCAGCGCCAAGAAAGCTGAAAAGAATGCAAAGACAAAAGAAATTATCCTTTTAAAATTATTTTTGTTTTATGTAACCAATGCTTTTGGAACAAGATAAAATAATGTATCTATAAATCATTCTAAAATGTATTACAACTAATCAATGTATTAAGTAAATTTTATAACAAGTTATTTTAATGGTACTTATAAGTACCGTCAGTAGATAAATGGTTAAATTTCCTGAAACTGCTTAGTAATAATACTAATACGAATGAAATGAAATTGTGGATTGGCAGTTTCAAATATTGTACAAAATGATTTCAAAATAAAAATACGATTTGCATAGCTGACGTTGAGACCCTTAATCTGCGGATTTAATACACTTTAGAAATGTAATTAATATTCATAGTTCTTTTTATGAGTCCTTTCAGGAGTGGATTATCAAAGATTGAAGACCGAAAATAATATCTTTAGGAGATCTCATATGACTTGAAAAACGAAGGGGTGCATGACCCCTACTTTTCTACGTCTCCGATTGAAATTAAAAATGATCGAAGAACGCATTATACTTTCAAAGGCGGATCCAGTTCACGATTTAGAGGTGGGTCATGGATTTCCCTTTTTTGGGGTGGGAAGGGATCACATCTCTTTATGAGAATTTTTTATATTGAAAGCTATTCCCAAATCTAAACTAACTACTTTTCTGATACTTTCGCGGAGTCATTTTCATTCGTAAATCCAAAAAATTTACATTAATATTCGTATAAGTATAAAATTTTGTTCAAATACCAAGAAATTAAAGAGTTTCCCATTTTCTTATAAAGGTAAAGATTCATTCAGAAAAGGTTGTCAAAGTTAGTATTTTTAGCCAAGTTTTACGAGTTGACAGCCACAGGGAACAATTGGTTGTCACTTCCGGAAATTCAGTTTACAAACTAACAATTGTCAACGATTAAATATGGCAAAAATTTGTATTCATTTTTAGAGGCAACAAAGCCGTACACATTGGCAGTTATGTGATTCTATAAGTGTTATGAAAATTGCAGGTGTAGCCTCTCCTTTCTGCTCAAAGTATTAAATAGTTTTTTTTTTTTTTTTCCAATCTGATTTTTTCCATTATCTGATCAGTTTAATTAAAAATTTAAATATTTCCTCATCCTATGAGTTTGTTTAATGACTGGATCGAAAATTTGTGTTGGCCATTACTGTCTTACTGCCGCGAAGTAAACGAAAATTTCAACGGTTATACTACAGGCCATGAAAGCAGAACCCAAAAGCTAATCGCGAAACGCCCCGCTCACTACCGAATAATTTCGTTGTTATCAGACCTCTGCAACTTCAGTGGCGAAACTTTGCGGCACCTTTTAACACTCAAGTGTCATATTTCTGATGGTTTCAGTAAAATGAGATGAGGTAGGGATTTCTGCGCAATAACTATAATTGAGCACGGAATAAAAGAGTGCCGATCTCTTTTTTATTAGCTTGACTCTGAGAATAGACGTTAGGGGGGGGGGGGGTACTTTAGTGTTCTTATCAGGGCCGAAACTAAGGGGGGAGGGGCAGAGGGGCATGTGGCTCGGGCGCCAGAACGAAGGGGCGCCAAGTGAAGGATTATACCTTTGGAATAGATCATTTTCTTCTTATGGACTGATGGCTTCCATTATTATGAAACAGCCATTATAAATGAAGTGTTTGGTGAAAATGATTCTTTCAGCTTCACCTAACACTTAATTTATAATGGCTATTTCATAATAATGGAAGCCACCAGTCCCTCAGAAGAAAATAGCTCGGTTAAGCGGGACTCAGATAATCGGGACTCTACTGTATATTTCATTTTAAAAATGATCTTTAGAATATTTTTGTTGGGTCTTTTTGTTGATTTTGTTGGAATATTTTTGGTGTTCAGAGGGCGGTCATGACCCCCGTGCCCCCCCCCCCCCCCTGGATCCGCCATTGTATAATTTAACCAAGAATTTCACTTTGAATGAAAGCTGGTGATGTGGATACTTACTTCTGCAGAGAATTTTGGAAATAGAAGAATTTAATAGAGTTTAAGCCTAAATAGAGTTTACGTCCATCACAGAATAATACAAAAAACTCACACCGGCTCGTCTAGGTGTTAAAGAAAGGTATGAAATGTACACCTTAAATGTTGTGCCACTATTTTTCAGGCACATGAAATAGAACAAATTATCGATAAAAACGAAAAGATTCAATTGATATCGATACAACTCGTAATGCCTGAAGATGGACGATTCAACTCTTCAAAATATATAGTTCTATGCATTGGGCGGCTTTTGTTTCGTATCGAGATATTTCTTTTTTCAGCACACCTACGATGAAGAAAAAATTAGTGTTGATCAATTTTTGTTTGCGTATTTTCCACTCTTTAATCTTTAATGTCCTGGGAGGTTGTCCGACCTCCCCTTAAATGCTAGTTCTACCTGGTTTTCATGTTGATGTTTACCCCTTTATGTGATTTTGTTATACTACTTTATAATGGTATTTGAAAACAAATTTGGTGCTCTCTCCCTCCCAACCTCTGAATCAAAGTAAAAATTAAATAAAACCAAATTTTTGTTTTGATGAAAACAAAATGCATAACTTAATTTACTACTCAGTAATTTTTCAGTACCATGTGCATTTGTTTCAACATACTAATTTACGTGCACTTTATTTTACAAATTAAGCAAATAATAATAATAATAATAAAGACGGGAACATTTAATGAAATTAAAATATCTCTAAGACATACACTGTTTTCCGCAAAATTTATATATGGAGGGGGAAAAAAGTGATTATGCACATATAAGGGTCATTTAATGTACATTTTCACCCCAGCAAGACGTACATTTTTTCCCCCACTCAAACAGATGAAATATACGAGAATGTATTTAATAACATTTCCCCCTCTAGTCATATCACGTTTTTCTCCCTTTCATCAGAAAGTTCTTCGGGACTGGTATTAACATTACAAATATATGAAATCATGAATACAGGGGGCCCACAGAGCTATAATTTTCCGAATTCCTCTAACAGACCAACTTCTCTCTAGATGTTTGAATTCAAACACTTTATTCCGGACATAAAGCGCCGGCGTGGCTCCATTTTATAGATCGTTGCCTGGCCTGAAAGACTACTGGCACATTCGTTCTCAAACCTTGCATTACCTAGATTTATTTCTATCGGTTCCCATGATCCCATAAACACAAAAGAGCTTTAGAGCTATAAGACTTTTGACTTTTCGTTCTTCCAAAAACGAAAAATAATTCTCGATTGGTCAAGTTAAAAAGATTCCATAGCATAGTCGCTGTGGTAAATATTTGCATACTTGCGACGTGCCTTAGGATGTTATACGCAATTCTAATAAACCACACTATCTACTAGTACTTTATTTTACAAATAGTGCTAAATAAATGAATAAAATATCTCTAATCAATGAAATGAAACTACATCGGGGACATACTTTATTCGCCAAATTTATATAAGGTAAAAAATGAATATGCAGGTCGACATCATATAACGTATAATTCTCTGCATAAGCAGCAAAATTTCATCAAGATGAACAGTTTTATTTTGTCTGTTTGGCGGGGCCGCCAAACAGACAAAATATACTAATGCATTTATAAATAACACCGAAAAACTCATTGCTCAGAATATTTTTTTTTTTTTTTTTTTTTTTTAAAGGCATGATGGTAAACATTCTTTCTTGGTGTTTGAACTTAAAACTCTATTCCATACCACTCTAAAAGGGCTTTATCGCTATGAGATTTTTTGTTCTTCCAACAACAAAAAGAAAAAGTAATAACTTCATACTAGTCTCTCATGCGTAAAAAAAGAAGATGCCATAGCATAGTCGCGCTCGTAAATATATTCATATTTACGATGTGCAGTAGGTAGGAAGTCATAAGCAACTCTAATAAACCGGGAATTGTTTGCTGCTCAAGTATGTAAAATGGGTGTTTTCAATGTGAGACGGAATTTCCTTTGCTCTAGGCCACGCGTTTTGACTTTAAAACTGATCTATTATTGCCCGTATGAAACTAGATCGTTTAAAAATGTATAATTTTGAGCTTAGCCGTTTGCTTATTCGCAAAACTACATTCACAATGCTAACAAAAGTTTGCTTTTAATCTTAATAATCAAAAAGTAATAAATGTGAACTCGCTTTAAATGCAAATAGAAGAGTGTAAATTTAAGATTAGTCAATCGAAATCATATTTGATCAGACTGCATAATATCTTTAACAATTGCCTTAATTTTCCTTTTTCGAGTTAAAAATACATGTAAAAACCACTTTTACCCATTAACTAGTATTATTTATTTGAGAAAAGTAAAGAAGCTACATCTTAACACTTGTCATATATTCGTGTTAATCTTTTCAAGAAATAAACAACCTACGCACAGAAAAACACGAAAATGTATCGATAAAGAGCGGAGAAAGCAGTAAAATTATGCATAGTGCATTATAACGTATTTTTAAACTGTATTATACACGGCATATGACAGAATATATATGTGTAAAATACAAGTAATAATAATATAAAAACTCTGGTGCAAGTATGGTTTTCCTTATCTGAAAATAAAAATTTTTAACTTCCTTATCTGTACACTTTTCTAAAGAGAGATTTCTTTGCCCTTTATTTCACAAAATATTTCTAAAATGCATACTTAATTTTATAGCATGAAAATCTTAGCAAAGCTGATGAGCTGAGAATAACAGTTACAATAAAATGTAGTGCATATGAGGATGTGAGATTCAAAACTCGCCTTATATTTCGGGAAATCGCGAAAAACCTCTGAATGTGTTCATTGGTTTTCATTGTAAACCAAGATTTTACAACGCCAGAAATACATGATAAAACTTTTATTTTCTTCAGATTATAGTGTTTTTCCGATGCAGGATTACCAATAGAACAGATTGATAGAGAAAACTTGATTTTTTAAAATTTGGATAAGGCGAGTTTTGAAATTCACGTCCTCATATTTTAGAAATGTTTAGTCAAACTGCAAAGAAACAACCTTTAAGAAGAATATTCAGGAAAAAAGTTTACCTTTTTATTTTCTTATGAGGAATTTGAAAAATAGTACAATACATTCTAAACCCATAGAGAGGATGATTACTGGAGGAGGAAATAAAGGATTAATGAAAAAGCAGCCTTAAGTACGATATATTAAATTTATATTTTTGCACACGTGCCTTTTAAAATGTATCGAGTCAGATTTCGTACCAGCAAAAATGTCATTAAAATCTATGTAGTAATTTTGGAGTAATGCTGTAGTGATGCACAAATGGACTTACAGTTTTATGAAACAGTATATGATGATTAAGCACGTATATGCGGTGAATGAGTACTAATGGCATTGTTTAACTTTAATGATTTTCATGATCTAGAATAAGACATTGGAGCCAAAACTAAAGACAAAAACGATGTAATGACAAAACCGCTGAGAAAGAAAGTTTAAAAACCTAAATAAATTATGGAAAACAAAAACATAATAGAAAAGTACTGGGAAAAAAGGATATTTAATTCATACAGCCAGACAACGCAGAACAGTAAATGAAATTGCATATGAATTACTTAAGTTTGTGTCCTTCCAAAATAAAAAGATTTAGGTATATAATGAGGAGTTATAAGTGAAATTAACTGCAGAAAAGTCACAGGTTGCGCACTTACATCTTTTTTTACCCGACTGCCAAGAAGGGTTGTGTGTTTGGCGCGTATCTGGGTATGTGGATTTCTTTATACCCTCGAAACATCCCAACGGCTGGATGGATTTTAATGAATGGGGTCTCTATCGATTCGTCTTAACCGTCCGATGGTTATAGGCAAGGTTTTGTTTTCATAAATTCGAAATAGTGGTCGTAAAATATAAAATGACGGTAGAGACAAAAAAAAAAAATTACGCACCATATTGAGTGGCATATCATTGGATAGGTCTTTCAAAATGAAGACAACGTTTCATCGACTATTTTACAGTCAAAAGCTCCGTTTAAATATTACACAAGCTGGAAGTTGTGTAGGTAGGATCTCTAGCTTTACTGCAACTCTAACCGTCATAGACATCTATAGGCCTCATCAAAACAGTGCTTATAGATAGGAACTAACAATTAAACACAATTTAAAAGTCATCAACACAAGTAAATGAAAAAAAAATAGGTAAGTAATATAAAAAATAGTTTCACATTGATGAGAAATAATTAATTAGTTCGCGGGTTTTTCGATTTTTTAAATTTAATTTTTACTTGTTTAAAAAGTAAATTTAAACTAAAAGGACGTGGAGGAATTCATCAATGTATGTGCATTCGGACGCGCCCGAATGTTTCAATATATATGCGAAATTCCTCGTGAAAAAGATTGGGATGCCGTAAAACGGGTGATCAGTTATTTAAACTCTACTAAAGAATTTAACCTAACAATAAATACAGAACACGAACCGACACTTATCGGATTCGCCGACGCAGATTGGGCAGGGGACACCAAAACAAGGAAATCTACCACCGGTAACATATTTATGCTGGGAAATAGTCCCATACAATGGTATACTAAGAAGCAAAATTGCATTGCTTTCTCATCTGCAGAAGCAGAATTTGTTTCAGCAGCTAGTGCAGACCAGGAAATTACCTGGTTGATCAAACTGTTAACAGACTTGGATTTACATCAGAAAAAGCCTATAGTTCTCTACGATCACAATCAGAGTTCCATAAAAATGGTTGAGAATGAAAAATTCTCAAAACGCACCAAGAATATCGACTTGTGATATCATGCAATAAAACAACTGAAGGAAGATGGAATATTAGGACTTCGATACTGTCCGAAACAAGAAATGATTGTCGATTCTCTTACAAAACCACTTCCCAAGAGTCAACTGATGAAACATAGAGAATCCATGTAACTGCTACATTATCCATCTGAGTTGGTTAAGGAAGGGTGACGAAAATATAACCACCATCAGATGATAAATAAATCGCACAATTAGTGAATAGTAACATTAATTATTCCGTACAATAAGATTTCAGAGTTCTCATCCAAATAAAATTAGACTATAAATCAATACAAACTCATAATCTTGAAACATTGTAACATCGAAACTAAATTGTGTGTATCCAGATATGAACGGTAATTAACAATAAATCAAATGACTGTTTTCTCCCAAATGTTGTGCAAGCGATACCACGAGACTGACTTAACCGAACTAAAATATTGACTCATTATTATTATGCTTTCTGTCTGAAAAGGTGTAAAAATAAATCGCTGCCCGAAAAGTGCAGCGTAACATGTTATAATATAAAAGCTTAAACACTGTAAAATTTAACACTTAATATAATTTTTTAAAGTTTTAATATAATTCAACAATCACAAATCAGCCTCAAGAGCGATAATTCATGTGTCATGAAAGTTATTTAACACAATTTTTCTATCCTCACAGTTATAGTGGGAAAAAAAAAATAACCAAATGGATTATAATGTCCATTAACATGGATTACACTTGACCATGAAAAAGAGGAATTGTTGCGGTGGAAATGAACAGGTAACTTACCTATAATATTTATAGTTTGATATTTTAAGATATCGGCCAGAATATATTATCTATGCGCGCGAAACCTACTCTGCAATAGAGGCGGCATTCTTGCCAACATATATAAGCTTAAACCTATAGGCAGGAGCGTACGAAAGGGGGCTCAAGCAATCCCCATTAAATACATTTTTTTTTTAATCACACGAATTATTCCAAATACTATTATTTTCTGTCTTCTGTGTTTGATAATTCATCTCTGAAAAAATAACCATGTAATACATAAACTAATACTATAATGATTGATTACATTTCTAACTAGTAAATGTGAAAATCACAGTACAAGAATTCATTTTTTCTTTTTTAATATGTAACCTTCAACCAGCAAATTTGTTTCTTAACTATTAAGAATTGTAATGGAAAATGCGATTATATGCGCTGATACTGTAAAGGTAATTTTCAGATGAAATTTTTGATTACATAATGGATGGGGCTTTGCTCCTTTTTTCAAACCCCTTTATACCATTAGTTGATAATTGTAGCGCTCTACAATTTTCAGTATCTTAAATCTTCTATCTAAAGAAACTAAAATGCTAATTTCGTGATAGTGTACTTAACTCCTTTGCGACGAACGTTCCATAGACAATTTTAAATCTTTTAGCGCCAGTATATTTGAACAGAAATCTTTGTTGTTTTAAATCGCAGAAATTCTGTGATATAAAAAGGGCAAAAATAATTATTCAAAAATACTAGTAGATAAATTAAAGATTGTACGCACCTTACACCTGACTCTCTCCGACAGTAATTATCTTAAACGATTAATTATTTTCATAAATATTTTATTAATTGTTGATAATTTTAAAAATTGAATTTATTTGAAATTGGCTAATTGAGCATGTCCCATAGCCTTTAAAAGGCTACGTCATTGAATCTAAGATTCTAGCTACTAATGTTGAAAAATTGAACAGACAAAATTTTTACTTCGCTGGGTAAACCATTTTCTAGATTTTATTGCTTTTTACTTTTTAAAGACGAAACTTTTCAAAGTTATTAACGTGAGGCTATCAGAAATTTCATTCTTTAAGATATTTGGTAAAAAACGCAAAATGAGAATTTTCATTAATATTACATTTTTTCTTATGAAATCGTATGAATCATTCTACTACAAGATAGCCGTTCTCAAGAGTCTGATACTTTAGCTGATGAACGCAATGGTAAGGCGATAAAAAATAATTTTGCTTTGGTCGAAAGCATAAAAATTATTCATGTCAAGGAAATTAAGCCAAGTTATAAGTCACGAAACTCGTTACGTTATTGAATCGAAAAATGTATTTGTTAATTAAATACCGGTTCTTTGAAAATGTGTTTGAATTTTATTTAATATTAAATTGTAATTTAAAAGATGACTTACTGCTTCGAATGCATAAGGAAGTATATGCAAGATATTTTAATTTTATGAATTAAACTTTATTAACATTAAATTAAAAGATTAGACGAAAAAAAAAAAATAAGAAGACGTTGATAATTTATGAATCAAAAAATAGGTAAAAATAGCAAATAGATTTTTTCCCCCAAGTTATCTAAAAAAATACGATTCGTACCTTTTTAAGGGAGTAGGATACCTTTGAACGCGTCGAAAAAGTAAAAAGTATTACTATGTTCCGAGCTTCAAAACTTCTGTAATAAGTCAAAAATAAAAATCAAACTTCATTTAAATATAAAGCTCATATTTAAATTTATATTTAAAAATATATATATACTTGTAAATTCATAAATAAATATTCAAATAATAAGTTAAAAAATTACGATAACAATAGAAAAAAATCTTGCGCGCATGATAAAATATGAAAATATGCATATAAAGAGGAAATTTTGGTGAAAATAAATACATAACAGCATTACCTTTATACTAAAACCAGAATTTTTGACAAAAATATTGACTAAATTAGAAAATTAAAAATTTTCTCTTAAAAGAAAAATATTTTCAAAGTAAAAAGACAGAAAAAAATAAAATATTATCATTTTCTGGTTTTAAATTGTAGATAATACAGAAATAAATATGTTTTGAAAATTTCTTTTCAATGCCATTCATAGTTTTTTAGTAACACTGCGCGCAGTATCAAAATTCATCGTTTTGAATAAACGCAACGCAAAATTTTAAATATCCTATGTAGTCTTCCCAGTAGCAGAAAGTTATGGTTGTGTCTGCGACAGCAATTTAGTGGGATGGAAATTGTCTGCGGGAGTAGCTTGTTACAGTTTCTCATGTACAAACATTATGAGTGTCAAAATAAACAGCGTTCTTACTGATTAATACTAGGGGTGATTTTGAGTTTAAAAAAAAAAAAAAATTCTGAAATTCACAGCAAAATTTCCGAAAGGTTACGACAGAGGGGGGGGGGAGCGAAAATCCACTACCGGCACTAATTATGTTTTTCTTGCGCACTTTTGATGAAATTTGGGTTTTTTCGCGATCTTTTGACGAAATATGCCGTTTATCTCGATCTTTTGAGGAAATTTGCCGTTTTTTCGCGATCTTTTGACGAAATCTGCTGTTTTTTTTGCGATCTTTTGACGAAATCTGCTGTTTTTTTTGCGATCTTTTGACGAAATCTGCTGGTTTTTTTGCGATCTTTTGACGAAATCTGCTTTTTTTTGCGATCTTATGAGGAAATTCCTCGTTTTTTTCGCGATTTTTTGACGAAATTAACCGTTTTTTCGCGATCCTTTGACAAAGTTGAGCTTTTTCGCGATCCTTTGACAAAGTTGAGCTTTTTTTCGCGATCCTTTGACAAAGTTGAGCTTTTTTTCGCGATCCTTTGACAAAGTTGAGCTTTTTTTCGCGATCCTTTGACAAAGTTGAGCTTTTTTTCGCGATCCTTTGACAAAGTTGAGCTTTTTTTCGCGATCCTTTACGAACTTCGTGTTTTTTCCTTGATAACTTGACGAGCTTTGTGTTTTTTCTGCGATTCTGCGACAGAAATTTGCGTTTTTTCGGCACCTCTGGGACGAAATTCACGTTTTTCCTGGGATCTTTTGACGAAATTCGCGTTATTACAGTGATCCTTTGGCAGAAATTTGCACTTTTTGCAATTTTTTGACGAAATTCCGATCTTTTGACATAAATTTTCCTTTTTTCGCGATCCTTTGACAGTAATCTGCGTTTTTCGCGATCCTTTGACAGAAATCTGCGTTTTTCGCGATCCTTTGACAGAAATCTGCGTTTTTTCGCGATCCTTTGACAGAAATTTGCGTTTTTTCGCGATCGTTTTACAAAAATTTGCGTTTTTTCGCAATCGTTTTACAAAAATTTGCGTTTTTTCGCAATCGTTTTACAAAAATTTGCGTTTTTTCGCGATCATTTTACAAAAAATTGCGTTTTTTCACAATCGTTTTACAAAAAATTGCGTTTTTTCGCGATCGTTTTACAAAAATTTGCGTTTTTTCGCGATCGTTTTACAGAAATTTGCATTTTTTCCGCGATTGTCTGACTAAATTGGGGTTTTTTCTCGATCCTTTGATGAAATTCAAGTTTCTTCCGCGATTTTGTGACAGAAATTTGCGTTTTTGTTGCGCCCCTGGAACGACATCCACGTTTTTTAGAGACTTTTGGATAAAATTCACGTTTGTACAGCGATCTATTGGCAGAAATTTACGCTTTTCGACATCTTCTGACGAAATTCTTCCTTCTTTCCGCAATCCTTTGACATAAATTTGCGTTTGCTCACGATCCTTTGACATAAATTTGCGTTTTTTTTCGCGATCGTTTGACTAAATTTGCGTTTTTCCCACAATCCTTTGTCTAAATTCGCGTTCTTTCCGCGATCCTTTTACTAAATTCGCATTCTTTCCGCTATCCTTTGACGAAATTAGTGTTTTTTCCGCGATCCTGTGACAGAAATTTGCATTTTTTCTACAACCCTGGGACGAGATGTGGTTTTTTTTTTTTTTCGGTCTCTTTTGACGAAATTCGCGTTTTTGTAGCGACCCTTTGGCTATAAATACCGATTTTTTATGCGAACGATTATCGAAATTGATATTTTTCGGCAGGCAAACTGGGCAAACTGGGGTACATGTACAAAACCAGGCAAACTGGGATACATGCCGCACTGCAATTCCGGTATACATGCCGCAGTTTCTTTTGTACGGAATAATTAAGTGTTATTAACTTTTCCCTTTCTTTTTGCACAGACTAACCATGTTAGGCATGTTATCAAGTTTACTAAAACCAAAGGAGAAAAAGGGAAAAGTAAAAAGTAAGAAGGAACATTACGAAAGAAGAATTACATTACGACCTATGGAGGAAAATCGTTTGCGGTTGATTTAAAGATATTACACTATTTTAAACCTATTGAAACTTACGTAAATCACGGTGAGCTACAGGCGTTTACTATAGAATCTGGGGTGCATATAATTTATCGTTAACAGGGACACACAAAAGTATTTTTCTACAGTATTGCCTATGAAGAATAATTGCTGGCAGTGCTTTTCAGATGTAGAACGAGTTTTAAAATTTAACCTTTTTTTTTTTTTTGCTTTACTTGGTGTGCATAAATTTTATGGATCATATACAGAGATACACAAAGGACAGAGTACATTTCCGTGTATTAACAGAAATGGCTGAATGGGGTGATTTTAAACTGTGCTCTGCGTTTAAACTAACTTTTAGCATACGATGTAGCATAAATACTAATTTATAGATCACATACAGGGATGAACAAAAAAATTCTAATGTTTTCCTAGCTATTCATATACAGTATTCTGAATGTGTCGGAAAGTGTTTCATAATCTATGATGGACGCATGATTTTTCGTGCTTGTTTATGTTGTTTTATTGTTCAAAACGTTAGTTATTAACGAAACGATAAAGTGTAACAATTATTACTCAGGTCGAAAAAATATTATGAAATATATAGGGCACAACAATGAAAGTGACTTTTTCTGAAATGAAACAACAACAACAAAAAAAAATAGTCCTTGGAAGAAGATTTCACGAAAAGTCCTTCCGAAATTTCAGTTGAAAAGTGTAACTTGCCTATGGTATTAAATGCTAAATTGTCACGAACAGAAAATATGTTCATAAGTTTTTAAGAAACGTTAATTCCTATATTCTTCATTTCATTTATAGTATTATTTGATTGAACATTGATAATAATAAACAAGTCGGGAATTATACGTCAAACGTGGCAAATGAGGTGCGTTCGTACTATAACTAGTTTTATAAATATTCAGAACTAGGTGCAATAGCTGTTGCACTCTTATGCAAAAATGCATGAATACAAAATTTATTACGATTATATACATTAAATTCAGTAGTACGGAGATAATATGTTTCCATCTTAAATAGGACGTAATCAGCATGCCAACCTAGATTCATTACCTGTCATGGGATATCATTGAATTAATTATTTATGATAGGATTTAATAGCATGAAGAAAACTTTTATTAATATATTTTTAAATTTTGATTCGATTTTCATAAAATTTGAAATGACGCGCCGAAATTCTGCAACGATTCTATGTATTAAATTTCAAACCATTCGATCGGATAGTTTTTGCGCTGTTATATGTGGACAGACGGACGGACGACTATAGGTGCTACGTATTTATAATTACGAATGCACCTAAAAACAAAATTCTTTCACTTTTCCTCCAAAAGTTAATGTGTAATGGAAATATATACACACGTTTGACAGTGAATGTGATTTACATTATTTTCAGGTTGAATCAGGAATTTCTGAAATACAGATTAATCCATGAGTAAGAATTACAATTTTGAATAAAATATGCGATTTCATTTAAAGTAATATAGCATACTCTTCTTGTAATTACGTTACAAATGATTTTTCTTTTCTTTTAAATATTTCGCTTGAAACTCCATATAGGTCGAAAAAGAGCCCACACTGTGGAATAAGGGCAAAGCACCCAGAAAAAAAATTACCAAGAAATTGTCATTTGAAAATATTAAAAAATCAGCGTCATTTGCCGAATTTCAGTGAAGCGCCAGATAACAAAATATTTTTTTAAATAAAAATTTAAAAGCATCGATCTTAGCCACCCTGGCACATAAATAAAATCAATAAGGCAGTTTGTATAAAAATATTTTTAGTTTTGAAACAGATTTAATTAATCTGATTAACAAGAAACCATAAGTAATGCTCAAAATATTGATACAGGAATATGGAAAAAGATAAAACTGGAGTTCAATCGCAGTTTGTCCAACATATGAATTAAAAAGTAACGTAAGATTGCAAAGTTATTTTATTTAAACAAAACCATCCAAAAATAATTGCATTTATTTAATCATTGCGGTTCAGATGTACCATGAACCTTTAACAAATAAAAATAACAATGAATTATGTAAATAAAGCTTTATCATGGTTTACATAAACGACAATCTAACAGAAAAAAAGAAAATTATTACATTTTACTAAAACTATATATAACACAATGATGAAATCCGAAAAGTCAGAAGTTAATTATGATTAAAAGACACACAAAAAAAAAAAAGAAAAAAAAAAAAGAGAGAGAGAGAGAAAGAACTGGAGTAGATTTAATTAAATAATTAGTAGTTCGCATGACTCGGTCAACCAGTTTTCTCGCGACTCTTTTATGACAAACAAAAAATAAAACCGCAGAACAACCGCTAGCAGCAATTACAGAGACAGTTTTTTCTTTACTTTTGCGTGACTGAATGAAGCCAATTTCATTCATCAAGCACAGAGAAGTAATTTAATTCTAGATAAAAGCAGAGGCATAGTCTCTCTTGAAGTAAATTGTAATATGCAACTAGTGTCCACAGTGCCACAAAAAGTGGGACAAGGGGATTAAAAAAAAAGCGGGACATCGGCTTCTAGATCAGGACATAAAAATACACTAAACCCCATAAAAACGGTATCTGTTTAAAACGAAATTTCTGTCCTAAACGTAAAAATTATAGTGTCCCTATGGCAAAAATACCATGCAATTACACATAAGACAAAATCCTGTTTCAAAATTTTTTTCTTCTGTCTTTTGCAATTCCGTTTTAGAAGGCTTTACAAGGCTAAATAAACATTACAATCTTGTACAGTAAAACCGATGTAAGCAGAATTGCTAGAGACTGAAACGAAATTCATATTTAGCAACGAATAATTGAATTGCACAGTATTTCTATCGTAGAAACAATCAAATTGTTACTTTAAAAAAGTTTTAAATATTTTTGAAACACAAACAGTATTTAAATTACTTAAATGATTTTTTTTTTTTTATTTATAATACGACACATTTAAAAACCTAGTACTTTCGAGCATATCATGGTCATCATCAGGGTTAAAAATGATAAAATGATGAAATTTTATCATTTTAAAACCTGGTGATGTGCATGATATGCTCGAAAGTACTAGATTTTTAATTGTATCGTATTGTAAATAAAAAAGAACACCTTTAAGTAATTTGAATACTGTTTGTGTTTGCAAAATTTTTAAACTTGTTATTGTAAAGCGAATTTAAGGATTTCAAGAAATTGATGTTACATCATTTTTAACTTTATTTTTGTTACTTTTAAAACAGAATTCCGTTATAAACAGGTTCAATTTTTACATAGTTTACTGAACAAAGTACCTTAAAATCTTTAAAAAACAAAATCGTTAAGAACCACGAAAAATTCCATTTTAGACAGGTTTCTGTCTGAGCACGTAGGTTTGTAAACTATTCCTTTCGGAGGGATTATAAAATATGTTCCGTTACAAAGAGATTCTATCTTTTTTGGTTTTATTGTATTAAGTTAACTCAATGCAGACTAGCGAATAGGTACGAAAAGAAATAATTTGTGTACCAAGAAAAATCGAGACTTTTAACGTCTCGCGCAATGGTTAAGGGGTCAGGTAACCTTTGAACCAATAAAGTACATGGAAAAGTTACCTCTGTAAGAATTGCAGTCATTCTTTGACTAATTAACTTTTAATTATAAAATTGAAAGCACATGTTAGGAACGATTTATTTTATCAATCAAAGGTGTTAGAAAAGGTATACACATATATAGTTTTTTTAAATTTATTTTTAAAGATAATACAATTTTTACGAAAGAATTATTCTTGCATGTCTTGCGCGCATGATTTTTCCCATTTCAATGGCTGAAACAAGCCACGATGTTTTTGATGAGCACAGATGTAAAGTGTTTTCAAAATGACCTACAATGAAAAAAATAAAACTTCTAGATCTCGAGAAAAAAAATTTCTTTTAGAGAAATTCGAAATAGAGATTTTTTTTATACAAAAGTAGCCGTGAATTCTAAACTTCTTACTTGAGAAACATAATAATAGGTCCTTTTGTGCTTCTGTACGTTTAATACATTCACCAAAAATTTCGTGAAATTCTAAGCAACCGTTTTTCAGAAATCGTGCGCGCAAATGATCAAAATCGCTGTTTTGAGAAAATCGGCTTTAAATATTGAAAACCCCATTGATCATATAGCAAAAGCTCAAAGTGTTTTAGACATAACTTCTCTTCTAATGCGAATTTTTGTATGGGGTTTGATTTTAAATGTTCCCAAAGAATCATATTTAATTATAAGCTATTTTAAAAAAAATCGATTTTTAGACGCTTCAAAGGTTATCTGACCTCGGCGGGATAGGTCTAAAGTTCCTGAAAATTGGGATGTTCCGCGTAAATCAGGACGCCTGGCAACACTATAAATAAGTACAAGTTTATCTTGAATTGAAGAAATTGTTCTATAAATATTTGCACTCATAAAATTTATTTATTTTCGTATACAAAATCAAAAGAAGATACACTGGAGTGAAAAAATAAATTATTAACAAGTCTAAAAATCCACGTAACTTAAATGTTTCGCTGTTAAAAACATGGAAGTCACACATGATATTTATTTTGACACAAAAATCCTATTTCTGCAGAAAATAAATTCAAATAAGACTATGTAGGAAGTGTGATATACAGTGGGGTAGGGAAAAGATTATGTTACTTCTTACAGCTTTTTAAAGATACGTAGAAAAATTTTAAAATATGTGTTAGAGATCTGCACGGGCCGGCCCGTGGCCCGAGCCGATTTTCACTCACGGAACTCGGGCCGGGCCTAACCTATTTTTTCTGTACAGAGCTGGGACTGGTTTCATTCCTAGTCTTCACGACCCACAATTTTCAGTCCTAATTTTGACCCAGCCCGGATGAAAATCATTGTCTCAGCGTGGCCTGGTCCATTCAAAGGTCAGTAAAATTAGGCCTGACCCAAAATTTTTTGCAAAAAATGCATACATTTGTAAATCGCCAATACTCTGCACTTAAACATTAAAATTTATTCTTTTTAAAAAACACTAGATATCTGTACTTATTAAAATATAGCTAAATTAAAATATAGTAAAACGTGTGAAAAAGAACATGCGTATGACGGAACCTTGTTTTAAATTGAGTAACGTGTCATCCATGCATAATTAATATACTAATACATAAGAAAAGAATGTATAATACATTTACACTCGCTAAGAAGGGAATTTGTCTATAACGCATTTTTTTTTTTTCTTTTCTATGCAATTCTGTCTTAGAAGATTTTACTGTATAGCATTTTTCAGATTTTTAACACTTAAAAAAACTAGTTGGATGTGCCAATCCCAAAACTTTCTTCTATCTTATACATCTTAATATTTCAAAAACTAGTTACACATGTTAATACTTCAATATTATTAGTTCGTTACTATACCAACTTTGATTTTCATCTTAAATGTCTGCTTCAGTCAATTAAATGAACTAAAAACAAGTTAATCTATATCATGATATTTGTTAAAATTAACAGTTTCTCCTTATTCTGTTATTAGATGTTTGTGAATAGCCGGCTTAGCAGGAAGTGAGTTCCCGCCTTTGCACGAGCCGCCGACGGACAATAGAACTACGAAAAATCAAGAAAAGTATACAAAAATCGCTATCACAGAGCTCTTTTACCGCGCGATATTTCCAAATTCAAGGAGGACCTGTTGGCCAAAGCCAAAAACATGCACAAAAAATTTGGTTCAATTGTATGTATAATTTTATACACTTTTCGATTGTACAATAAAGAAAATTGTACAGACATCGTAATTATAGCGCCCCCTTCCAGAGAAATTTTTCCAAATTCAGGGAGGACCTTCATGCCATGACCAAAAGGAAACAAAAAAATTGGCTCAATTCTCTGCATAACTTCGTACAGTTTTCGATGGTACAATATTCAAAATGGCACAAAAATCGCTATTACAGCGGCCCCTACCGGCGAATTTTTTCCAAATTAAGGAAGAACCTGCTTGCCATAGCCAACAACTTAAAATAAAAATTTGGTTGAATTCTATGCATAACTTCATACACTTTTAGATGGTACAATATTCAAAACCGCACAAAAATCGCTGTTACAGCGCCCCTACCGGCGAATGTTTTCCAGATTCAGAGAGGATCTGCTTGCCAAAGCCAAAAACTTAAAATAAAAATTTGGTTGAATTCTATGCATAACTTCATACACTTTTGGATGGTACAATATTCAAAATCGCACAAAAATCGCTGTTACAGCACCCCCTACCGGCATTTTTTTTCCAAATTCAGGGAGGATCTACCTGCCATATCCAAAAACTTAAAATAAAAATTTGGTTCAATTCTATGCATAACTTCATATACTTTTCGATGGTACAATATTCAAAATCGCACAAAAATCGCTATTACAGCGCCCCCTACCGGCGAATGTTTTCCAAATTCAGGGAGGATCTGCTTGCCGTAGCCAAAAAGTTAAAATAAAAATTTGGTTCAATTCTATGCATAACTTCATACACTTTTTGATGGTACAATGGCGACAGACACACGGACAGACAGACATTTTCTATAAACATGTTTTTTGGGATCTCTGACCCTTGAAACATGTAAATCCGTCGAAAACCGGATGTCGAAAAAAATTTCGAATACAATACTTTCTTCTATTGAAGATAGAAGAAAGTAAAAATCAAAAATCAATGTTTTGTTGAAATTCACTCGGGCCGAGATTTTAAGTTTTTTTCCGGGCCGGGACAGGCTCGGGCCGAACTTAGTTTTTACCGGGCCGGGCCGTGGCCGAACTTTTAATTTTTGTATCGGACCGGGCCGAATTTTTTTTTATGAGTCGGACCGGGCCCGGTCCTGGAAATTTCGGCCCGTGCCCGAAGAGGAAAGAAATATGTGTGGGCATTCCTGACGACTGTCCAATGTCACCGAAAGTTGAGTGACAAAAAAAGCGGGGCAGCGGCTTTTCAGTCGTGACACAAAAATATAGGAAAAAGGAGAACTACCTAACATAAAAAAAATACAGGTTTCTATGAAAACGGAACTTGTCTAAAACGTAATCCTGTCATAAACAAAAAATGTATGGTGCCTACGGAAGAAATACCATACAAAATACCTGTTAAGATGGAAACCTGTCTAAAGGAGAATCTTTCGCCGGTTACTTGAGATTTCGTCTTAGTAGGTTTTAGTGTACTGTTAATAAACATAATATCTTATACAATGAAATCTGTGAAAGCGGAATCCTTAAGGACAGAAACAAAATTTTGTTTTGGAGAAATTTCTGCTTGAACAGTATGGTATTGTATGGTACTGATTGTATGGTATATACCTACCGTAGGAATAATTAATTTTTTACATTTAAGATAGGATTTCGATATAGACAAGTTTAATTATCGTAGGTTTTATTAAACAAATTACAGTAAATCACGTAAAAACAGAAAAGCTAGGAACAGGGTTAATTTTGCTTCTTATAGCAGTTTCATTTGCACAATATTTCTTTCGGCGGAATACTAAAGAATACCAATTTTTTTTCGTTATAGACGAGTTCTATTTTTATAGATTTTATCAAGCTCTACTCGATGTAGACTAATGAATAGTGGGGTTTAAAAGAACTTGTTAATCATGAAAAAACAGGTCTTTTGGTGTACCGCGCAGTGTTTTTCCGGGGACGGGTCTTTGAAATCCTGAAAATCTAGGCATCGCTCGGAAATCATGACACCTGAACACCTACCTCAGATCAAAATTCAAGTTTTACAGATTTACAAGCTTACTGTCCTCCTGCCATTCTCCCAACTAAACGTATTTAGCACAAAGACAAGATAAATAATTAGATGTATGCAAATGGTGTAAAATCTTAAAGGCATTTATGCTTTAGTTGAAGTTACAGCAGCTATTTGCGGGTGTAGTTATTTTCAAGAAGCAAAGTACAATGTTCAAGTTTAATAATAAATCCCAATTTCATTCCCTTTTAATAACAATGTATAAAAAATAATGTTAATATAATACTTTTAAAATGATCATTTTAGTCTTCAAAAGATTTTTGTTCCAATTTCAATGGTGATATTTAAAAGAGAACATTTTAGAAGTAGAGTTCTTGATCTGATTTTATTTCTGGTAACCATGTCGTTAATGGGCTACTTGACGCACCGTTTCCCCTTCTTGAATGATTATCCCGTGAAATAGACACAATCCCGAATTGGCTGTCTTGTTAGAGGGGGGGGGGGGGGGTCCGAGCCTCCCTATACAATTCAAAATAACGTTTTCTCTGTATGAAATAATATTTTTGTTCTAGATTTGTTTCGTAAGAAAAAAATGAGTATTAACTTTATTTCTTACAGCCAAAGTTGATATAATTGTCAGGGAATATATAGATTCGACGATTCCGAAAGTAACCCGTGAACGCAAAAAATAAATATTGAAAATACTGAAAAAGAAGAATTTGCGAAATTAAAAATAATTATGCACATTAAATGCGAAATTGGCGGTATTTTTCACGCGTTTTACCATCCATATTATATATTATTACAGCCGAACTCGGTTATAGCGAGGACGAAGGGACCGTGATATTTGCTCATTATAACCGGGTGCTCGTTAAAAATGGGTTCGTAAAAAATTACACAAAATCATGCATACTTACTTTATTATACATACTTTATTTTTTATTTATGTACAGTACAAAAGAAGTTGATTAATTTGCTTTGAATTGTCTTATTGTCTCTTTCTAGTGTTGTTACTCTTCGAAGAGGACTCTTGGGCCCAAAAACATCGTCATCTGAACCCCTGTCTTCGAAAAACATTTAAAGTTTTTCTGCACACTCGATTTCTGTTAATTTTGGAATGTTAAAGAAATTTTTACAAGAAACGTTATCCGAGCTGGAGAGGCGGAAGTCAATAGAAATTTTATGAATCACAAAAATATTGCTCGCTATAACCGGAGTTTGCTCGTTAAAAGCGGGTTACACTCCCGTAGACTTAACATTGTGCCAACCAAGTATTTATGATTTCCTCGTTAAATCCGGGTTCTCGTTAAATCAGGGCTCGTTATAAGCGAGTTCGACTGTACATGATATCTATAATTTAAAAATAAATTTTATTAGCACGGTATTTCAGAATACGTTGGACTCCAGTATCTTCTTTGTAAAGGCCACGTGAGACGGTGCGCCTGTTTACAGTTGTTCCTTTAAATTTTTCCGTCCGAGTATTTATAGAAAACGTGCTTCTTTGATAAACATAACAAAAACGAGCAAATTTAAAACGGCGATTTTTCGTTTACTAAACAATTTGAATCAGAAAAATTTAGAAATTTTCTCAGTTATAATTCCCGAGAGAAAGTACTATTGACAGAAAAAAGAAGTTTTATGAACAGGAAAATTGTGATACAGCAGAGCCTGTCTATGCAGGAAAGCTAGCTTAAAAAAAAAATTTCATAATCTTGACGGAAGGGCAAGGGCGGATCCAGCTCACCATTTAGAGGGGGATCATGGATTTCCTTTTTTTTTGGGGGGGGTGTGGGGGGGTGGGAGGGGATCACATCTCTCTATGAGAATTTTTTATATTGAAAGGTATTCCCAAATCCGAAGTAACTAATTTTCTGATACTTTCGCGAAGTCATTTTCATTCGTAAATACAAAAAAATTGCATTAATATTCGTAAAAATATAAAATTTACAGATTTTGTTCAGATACCAAGAAATTAACGAGTTTCCCATTTTCTTATAAAGGCGAAGATTCATTCAGAAAATGTTGTCAAAGTTAGCATTTTTAACCAAGTTTTACGAGTTGACAGCCACAGAAATGTCGTCACAAGGGAATAATTGCCTGACACTTCCAGAAATTCAGTTTTAAAAGTCTAACAATTGTCAACGATTAAATATGGCAAAAATTTTTATTAAATTTTAGAGGTAACTAAAGCGTACACACTGGCAGCTATGGGATTCTATTAGTGTCACGAAAATTGCAGGTGTAGCCTCTTCTTTCTGCTTAGAGTATTAAATAGTTTTTTCCGATAGAACTTAGTAATGCACTTTAGTAATGTAATTAATATTCATAGGTCTTTTTATGAGTCCTTTCAGGAGTGGATTATCAAAGATTGAATACCGAAAATAATATCTTTAGGAGATTTCATATGACTTAAAAAACGAAGGGGTGCATGACCCCTACTTTTCTACGTCTTCGATTGAAATTAAAAATGATCGAAGAACGCATCATACTTTCAAAAGCGGATCCAGCTCACCACTTAGAGGTGGGTCATGGATTTCCTTTTTGGGGGTGGGAAGGGATCACATCTCTTTATGAGAATTTTTTATATTGAAAGCTATTCCCAAATCAAAACTAACTACTTTTCTGATACTTTCACGGAGTCATTTTCATTCGTAAATCCAAAAAATTTACATTAATATTCGTAAAAGTATAAAATTTTGTTCAGATACCAAGAAATTAAAGAGTTTCCCATTTTCTTATAAAGGTAAAGATTCATTCAGAAAAGGTTGCCAAAGTTAGCATTTTTAGCCAAGTTTTACGAGTTGACAGCCACAGGTAACAATGGACTGTTACTTCCGGAAATTCAGTTTATAAACTAACAATTGTCAACGATTAAATATGGCAAAAGTTTTTATTCATTTTTAAAGGTAACAAAACCGTACACATTGGTAGTTATGTGATTCTATGAAAATTGCAGGTTTAGCCTCTCCTTTCTGCTCAAAGTATTAAATAGTTTTTTTTCAATCAAACTTATACCTTTGGAATGGATAATTTTCTTTTGATGGACTGATAGCTTCCATTATTATGAAACAGCTCATTGTAAATAAAGTGTTAGGTGAAGATGAAAGAGCAGCCGTAAAAAGTTAGAACTCTGATTTTCAGGTCTGAATGGAGGGGGGGGGGGGGTCATGACCCCGGGACCTCCCCTTTGGATCCGCCATTGCGAAAGGGATACCATACCAATATACCTGCTAATATGAAAACCTTCTTGACGTTTTCGGTACCTGATTCCACAATAATAGGTTTTAGTATATAATTAATTAACTTGCTTATAATTATTTTAACTTATAAATACTTAAATAAAGAAATCCAGAAAAAAGAGGTATTTGTCGCGAACTTGGTAAAAATCTAAATCAGGAAATTCTTTTATAAATCTACAAGAAAATTTCTAAATTGTCAGAATATTAGCTATCTAATCTGTTGTTAGATCAAATGTTCATTAAAACAGCATCATTTAATAGTAAGTTTTAAGAGAAGGCCGCAGAAGTAATGCCCCGCCCAGCGGCGGATACGTCCGTGATTAAATCGAAATTAATGTGGGGGGGGGGGGGAAACTTTCCAATTTGCAGAACATTAGAAAGATAAATGCACTGCTTAAAAACTTTTTTGAAAGAGTAATTAAATGTTATTAGGCAAATAAAAGTTCATATTAATTACAAATTGATTTTTCTTCTTTTTTAGACAAACCGAAATTATCCCTGAAGAAGTACACTAAATGAGAGATTTTGAAAGGAATTTTTAATTATTTGAAAGGATAGAAAATATGAAGAGATCTAACGCATTATCAGTATCTCTCTCTCTCTATTCTAAAAAAAAGTAACTACCGCTGTCACCGCCGCCGCCGCCGGTTTTGAATTTTTTGTGACCGGAGGTCTTTCTTCGTTAATATTGAGAAAAATAATGCATACAAAAATATGAAAATCAGTGGTTTTATACAGAAATGTTTGATAAACACGCTGATGCAGACAGTTTTCAAATCAAAGAATTATTTTAAGAGATATTTAATGCTAAAGTTGGACAAAATCGTTCCACTAAAAAAGATTTATAGCAGCAAAAACTAGACATGGCAGTGTAATCATTTTTAGATCATTTTATGCGTTAGAATTTGCCGGAGTGCAGATTGCATTAATTTTTTTATTTTGACTCATTTTTTCAGGTTTTATTTCTATTTTAAATTCAAATTTTCAGCATTTCTAGAGATATTTTTTACAGATTTCAGAAAATTGTACTAATTTAAACTGTTGCCAACTGTATAAAAAGCGCAAGCAATAATGGTTGCTTCAAATTAAAAATTTATTTACACGTGACTATTATAAACAGGAAAAAAACTTTCAAATTAGAATTAAATAATTATGTATAAAAAGCAGGAACTTATTAAAAATTACGTCATAAAAAGTACACACGTGAATTTTAAAAGAGAAAGGATATTGTAAAATAATAAATTCATTAACATGCGTTAGAAGTCTTAGGAGAAATTACGTCATATTTACGTCACATTATAGTTATTACATAAAATGAACACAAAATAATATTGCAAAAAAGTTTAAATTTAGAAATTGCGCTAGAGATTTATTTAATATTTTGAGAGGATATTTTCAACTATTTTTGTTAGGAAACCGCAAATAATATTTCATTGCTAACAAAAGTACTTTCACGCGATTATTTAAAAGAGAAAGAATAGCTTGGTAAAAATTACGTCAGATTAAAAACGATTAATTTAAAATGTCTCATTTAAAAGAACTTTCTTTTCACTTTGTTAAAAAATACCAGGAGACAAAGACTCTGTTTACTTAATTCCTTTTATATTAGCTTATTTTGAAATGTTGTTACACGTGTCTACGTCATCAAGTTATTTTTATTTCGACGTTTTATTTGTATTTTTATTAATGTTGTACGAATTTATTTGTTCTTTCGTTATTTAAAATAAAAATTATATCAATTTGTATAATTTGGCGAGTGGTTTGGCGATTTATATAATTTGGCGAAATTGGTCGACGGGATAATCAAGTAGTACCGCAGCGGATTTGGCGTTAAAATTCCCCAATCAAAGAGAAATGAATAGAAATTCGTTTATAGGGAGATCGCCACTGTTTTTTAAATTATAATTCAATCTTTCGAAATCTTTTTAAAGCCGATCAAATTAGCGTGCATTTAGAGTCTGCGGTGTCTGGACGGGGGTTGGCGAGCGTAGCTCGTAGGGGGCCGAGCCCCCTAGTTATAAAAACAAAAATAATAGGGATAATCTCTCTATTCTAAAAAGAAGTAACTACCGCTGTCACCGCCGCCGCCGTCGCCGGTTTTGGTTTTTTTGTGACCGGAGGCCTTTCTTCGTTAATATTAACAAAAATAATGCATACAAAAATATGAAAATCGGTGGTTTTATACAGAAATGTTTGATAAACAGGCTGATGCAGACAGTTTTCAAATCGAAGAATTATTTTAAGAGTTATTTAATGCTAAAGTTGGACAAAATCGTTCCACTAAAAAAGTTTTATAGCAGCAAAAACTATACATGGCAGTGTAATCATTTTTAGATCATCTTATGCGTTAGAATTTGCCGGAGTGCAGATTGCATTAATTTTTTTATTTTGACTCATTTTTTCAGGTTTTATTTCTATTTTAAATTCAAATTTTCAGCATTTCTAGAGATATTTTTTACAGATTTCAGAAAATTGTACTAATTTAAACTGTTGCCAACTGTATAAAAAGCGCATGCAATAATGTTTGCTTCAAATTAAAAATTTATTTACACGTGACTATTATAAACAGGAAAAAAACTTTCAAATTAGAATTAAATAATTACGTATAAACAGCAGGAACTTATTAAAAATTACGTCATAAAAAGTATACACGTGAATTTTAAAAGGGAAAGGATATTGTAAAATAATAAATTCATTAACATGCGTTAGAAGTCCTAGGAGAAATTACGTCATATTTACATCACATTATAGTTATTACATAAAATGAACACAAAATAATATTGCAAAAAAGTTTAAATTTAGAAATTGCGCTAGACATTTATTTGATATTTTGAGAATTAATTTAAAATGTCTCATTTAAAAGAACTTTCTTTTCGCTTTGTTAAAAAATACCAGGAGACAAAGACTCTCTTTACTTCATTCCTTTTATATTAGCTTATTTTGAAATGTTGTTACACGTGTATACGTCATCAAGTTATTTTTATTTCAACGTTTTATTTGTGTTTTTATTAATGTTGTACGAATTTATTTGTTCTTTCGTTATTTAAAATAAAAATTATATCAATTTGTATAATTTGGCGAGTGGTTTGGCGATTTATATAATTTGGCAAAATTGGTCGACAGGATAATCAAGTAGTACCGCAGCGGATTTGGCGTTAAAATTCCCCAATCAAAGAGAAATGAATAGAAATTCGTTTATAGGGAGATCGCCACTGTTTTTTAAATTATAATTCAATCTTTCGAAATCTTTTTAAAGCCGATCAAATTAGGGTGCATTTAGAGTCTGCTGTGTCTGGACGGGGGTTGGCGAGCGTAGCTCGTAGGGGGCCGAGCCCCCTAGTAAGTATAAAAAATAGACATTGCATCAAAGAATATTTGTAAATGACTTAATGCTACATTTTTGGTTCCTCTCCAACTCTATCATTAATGCATTAAGCTTTCTTAGGAAGCAAAGTATTACATTTTCAACATAAATGCATAAAAGCGCCGGCGGAAATCAGGGTTGCCACTCAAAAAGTAACAAAAAGAGAAGAAGAAATTACGTGTAAAGTAAAATTTGTGACATTGACGCGTGGATTCTATAAACTACACTGAACTGAATATGAAATAAGTTGACAAATTCACTATGTTAAAATGGAGTTTTATAATACTTTCTGCAATAAATATACTGCATAAGAATAACATTTACACACAAATAAAATTAACTAACCACTTGGAAAAAATTTTACTCAAAAAACATGTGCCTGATATTAGAAATAAATGTTGAAATCAAATATATTTATAAAATTGAAGTTTAGAATGTAAAATGTTAAATTAATAAAAATTTAACGCATTGAGCATTTTTACGCATTTAACATTTACTTGGAAAAATTACAAACGAAAAGCAATTTTAATTCTAAAATTAATTATTTTAAAGCTTAATTTAGGTATAAAAAGTCACTTAAAAGAATGTTTCATTCTTTATTTCTGGTATTGGCGTCTAAGAATATCTTTTTTTTTAATGGTTAAGACACTTTATCTGAATTCAAATACCAAAACTCTGCGACTACGCACTGTAGCGCAACCATGGTCTCAAATGTTAATGAGTGGAACCCACAATTACTCAAAAAAATAATGTATGTTTCATTTTTTCTAACGCTTACTTTACACAAAAAGAATCTCCATTGTCCGTCTGTGTGGCAATAAAAACGTGTGGCGCATTATTACGGAGTTGAATGAGAACATTAGTTTAAGAAAATTTGACAAGGCGACGCTATTCTTAAAAAAGAAAAAAAAAAAAAAATCAAGTACTACCTCGGGATATACTCGATTAAGGGACACTCCCCAAAGCTACGCATATCCGAACAATGTACTGTATTTTACATCTTTTTAAGAAGCAACTTGGACATGCTGAGAACTAGTCAACGAACACGCGATTTAAATATCTTTCGCGTATCTTCAGGTCATTCCCACAAGCACGACCCATTCGCTATCATTTGCTAGTACCATTAGAATGAAAATGAAATACCCGAGGATATAAAAAGCCATCATCAATGCATGATCATGCAAGAATCAGAGTCTCATCAATGAATAATTGCTGGACAATAGTATATGGCAGAGCTAACCAATGCGAGTTCAGGACAATCTTCGACGTCTAAATGAAGATGGAAATCTGCCTTCGAGCAGAAAAAAAGAGAGTAAGCAGAACCAACACAAAGTCATCTGTAAATTTCATGGCGGTAAACAATGGCAATGAAAGCCAATTTTTCTTGACAATAAATGCGTAAAATCATGCACTATTAGGAGAAGAATTCTGAGGCAATTGCAATAATATTTTAGCAGATTCGCATGTACGGTATCAAATTTTCAAGAATTTGTAAGTATATACACAAAAAAAAAAAAAAAAAAAAAATGTTTTGAAGTGATTGCAATAATTTTTAACATAATTAATTGTATGCGCAGTATTATTATTATTGCTTTAATTTGTAAAAGCGTATATTTTTTAAGATACAAAAAAAAAAAAAAAAAAAAAAAAAAAAAAAGAAAAAGAAACGAGAAGAAATTATTAGAAAAAAAAGTTTTGAAGTGACTGCAAAATTTTTTAGTTGAATGGTTATGCATAGTATTAAAATTAGGGATTGACCGAATACCGGATAGTCGACAAATAATTAGATTACAAAAATCTATAGGTAAGTATTACTAGTTGTAAAAATACATGAAGACCGATACTCATTTGATGTTATTTTCATATGCTTCAGTGATATGTGATCATTTACAAAAGCACATACATACTATTTTTAATTAAAATTTAACCTGGCCAAATTACTGCGTGAAACTAAGAGTTTTTCGGTATTATCTGGTTGTAATCTGTATATAAATCTGTCCAGCTTCAGAAAATAAATCTTCGTTATAAACACTGCTGGCAGGTGCGGATAAGTATTTTCTTAGAAGTAGAATAGGCTAAACGATTAGTTTCAATATTTGTGCATGAGTTCAGAGTTCAGCTGCACTACAAAAAACAAGTGAAAAGTCATTTTTAATAATAATAATAATAATAATAAAATCCTTCCTTAAATAGTCTATATAGGGTAAAATCAATACAACTGTCTACAATAGAAAAAAAAAGTAAGGAAGATAGGGCATCTTTCCCTTATTATTTAATTATTTCTACTATTTCTATTTGGGGTTTTTTTTATTTAAATTTATTTAATGTGTATTTTCTTTAATATACACATCAAATAAGTTATGTCTATCCTATACCTTTTATACCCATTCAATTAAAATTGCTGAAACTGTTTATCTTCATCAACACAAAGTTAAAGCATTAATTAAAATATAAGCAGCAATAATTTGACAGAAAATAGTTAAATGTACAAATTGATATGATACCTTTTCTTTTTGAGAACATTTCTATTCAGTATGTTTATAATTAGACATAGACAATCAGTAAATCATCTTAATGATAAGTTATTTTTTATTCTACTGAACTTTTGTTTTTCGGACAATCCTTATCCTTAATAATAGCCTGTATAATGTAATATTTTCATAAGTTATTTTGGGGTATTGACTAGTGATAAAATCATAAAAAATAAGAGATGGGTTAATGAATTTGTCAGTGGAAAGAAGTCGTTAATTTTTATGTGTAATCAGATTTAAGAATAAAACTATAACTGAATTACATTTTTAAGAATTTAATTTTAATTAGTTTATTAAAAAAAGCTAATGTATGCAGAAATGTTTATTAAAAAAATCTGAGTATTCGATTGCCGAATATCGAATATTCGGTAATCACTTTGACTGAAGTTTCGGTATTCGGCGAAATTCCTGATTCGATCAATTCCCAATTAAAATGTACAATTTTTTTTTAAAGTATCGTAAACTAGAGTTACCTGAACCTTTGGCGGTATCCTGTACGAGCGGGGTTGTACTTTATCTGAACCCGAAATTTCTGCTTAAAGTCAACACGAAACCCAACTGAATCGGACAAAATCGTCAACCCGAGACGAACACGATGTAAAAGAAAATTAATCCATATTTTACTACAACTATGGAAAAATAGTCTATAATTATATCTCCAATATCAATTTTATATTTTTTGTATAAAAATGAACACATATACACTGATTAATATTTAAATACATATCTTTCTTATATAAAAAAAATATTACGTACTTTCTTTTGAAAAATCAGATCAGCCCGGACCCGACCAGAAAGAGGCAGAATCTAACCCAAAACTGACACGAACCCGAGATATTGAAAGTGAACACAAACCGCGGGCAGAGTCTGGGCGAATTAGGGTCATCCGACCCGATGAAGAACTCTGAACCCACAACAAAAATTAAATCGATCTTAGTTGGCCTTTTTTGAAATATTGGCATAATTCAGCAATACTCTGTGAGCCACACCAATACCCTCAAATCTCAACACACGAAGACCCCAGGACTGACTTAAAACTTTTTTTTTCCTTTATGTGTCCAAGTAACCTCGGTTTACCACATATACATTATTAAAGAATCAGAGAGACTTTTGAGGCTATTGCAATAGTTTTTAACAGTAAACTTTGTTTAAGGCGGACCCTGTGTAAGACGAAATTCTACCTAATGCAGAAAGATTTTAAAGACCTACAGAAGGATTTTCATTACAGTAAATTCTACCTAAGGTGGAATATTGTCTACGACGGAATATTTTCTCGGTTCCGATTTATTCCGACTTAGACAGCGTTCACTGTATATAATTTTTAACGTATAAGCAGTATTACATACATACTTACATATACAGTATATGGTCATTAATGACCAAACACTTTCAATTTTAGACATTTTGTCGAATATTTAAATATATATTTGTCGGAATTTTCTGGAAGTTCAGGACTATGAAGAATATGTTCGACTTCATATTTATCAACGGCGATTTGATCAGAAGGACAATTACGGGGCCAACAAAAAATATGGAATCACCTTGTAAAATAAAATGCACGCAATTATCTATCGCTATAGCTTACGAATATATGGATACTGTACATTGTACAATATACGTATTCATTAGTGGAAGAATAGAACGTATATTCATGGAGATATATCGATTTTTTTTTAAAGCTAAAAAAAATGCATATTTTTTGTTTATATCATATAGGGCTTTATACCAAACTTAAAGTCAGTTTCAGAAAATTTGACATAATAAAGTAGAAATAATATAGTGCGATTGGAATGTAAATATATTAAATATTATTGAAATATGAGTAGTTGTATGAAATATTTTTATCTGCGCATGCGCGCACTATCAGAGGTATTTTTTTTTTTTATTCATGATTTGATAGTCAACTCTATGGAGCAACTCATGAAAAAAAACTAGTCAAATATCGGGAAAATTCAGAAAGATATCGGCAATATAGTGAGCGAATCTTTAGTTGCTCTCTAAAAGCTGCTGAATGATAAGGGATTTTCCACAAATTGTCATTTTTTATTATCTGGCTTTGAGCAAAGGAGTTTGTACTTAATGAAAGTCAACGAGTAGATTTAGAAGAAATGTTTAGATTTTGATACTTCTTTTTTTCTTGGAACAGTCTCGTTCTGGTGATTTTCCCCAGGAAGAACTAAAGCATAAAAAAATTTAAATTTAAGAAAAGTAAAAATTAAAAACGACAATTTACGGAAAACCCCTTATCATTTAGCTGTTTTTGGAGAACAATTAAAAATCAGCTCAATCTATCGCCGACATTTTTCTGAATTTTCACGATATTTGACTGGATTTTTTTTATGAGTTGCTCCATAGAGTTGATTATCAAATCATGAAGAAAAAAAAAAAATATCGTGCGCGCATGCGCAGATAAAAAATATTTCATACAACTGCTCATATTTCATCATATATTTAATATATTAACATTCCAATTACACCATATTATTTCTACTACATTTTGTCAAATTTTCTAAAAATGGCGTTAAATTTGGTAAAATAAAGCCCTGCATGATATAAGCAAAAAACATGCGAGATTCTTTTTGAACTTTTTAAAAAAATTGACGTATCTCCAGGAATATATGTTCTATTCTTCCACAAATGAATACATATATTGTACAATATCTATTTATTCGTAAGTTATAGCGATAGATCATTTCGTGCATTTTATTTTACAGGGATATAACCCAAACATTATTATTTTCCTTTGCTTTTTTGCTGGCCCCCTAATTGTCCTTCTGATCAAATCGCCATTGATAAATATGAAGTAGAAGATATTCTTCATAATCCTGAAGTTCCAGAAAAATCCGACAAATATATCTTTAAATATTAGACAAAATGTCTATTTCGGGTAATCGCAATTATTTGTAACTGAATCGTATGAGCAGTATTAAAATTTCAAAACATTTTCAGTATTTTCAGTATTTTCCAACATTCAAAAGAGAAAAACACGAGCGCTTTGTAGCTATGTCAATAATTTTTTACGAAATCATAAGCGCAGCATTATTTTACTTCTTATATATATATATGTCGTAGGCTAATTGAGAAATCCGGCTCTTTGCAAATAGCCTAGGCTCTTTGCAAAGACCCGGGCTAATTGGAGAATCCATCTCCCTTTTTCCAATTAGCCTGATATTTTTCAGGCTTATTGCAAAGAGCCTAGAAAGCGTTTGGCTAATTGAAAAATGACCACTTATTATCCGATCAGGGTGATATTTTTAGCTCACAGGCTATCAAAGCCTGACAGCTTATGTGCCCGCCGATTCTATATGTACGTGTGTACGTACGTACGTACGTATGTACGTAAAGCGATAACTCTTGATAGAAATATCCGATTTGCTTCAAATATTTTTTTCTAGGCTCATTCTGATAAGGTGCTTCCCTGATTAATTTTGGGGGTTCATAGGTTAAGGATAAAGGGGGGCTAGTCCCCCCCCCTTAATTTATATAAATGGATTTTTCATGCAGAAATATTCGATTTGCTCCAAATTTGGTATACCGGTTTATTGTGTTAAGGAGCTTCCCTGATTAGATTTGGAAGCTCATTATTTAAGTATAAAGGGGGGAAAGGGGGGCTACCCCCCTTAATTTAGATAAATCGGTTTTTCATGATGAATTATTCGATTTACTCCAAATTTGGTATACCGGTTTATTAAGTTAAGAAGCTGCCTTGATTAGATTTGGAGGTTCATTAGTTACATATAAAGGGAGGAAAGGGGGGGGGGCAATCCCCCCCCCGTAATTTAGATAAATGGGTTTTTCATGCAGAAATATGCGATTTGCAATAAATTTGGTATACCGGTTAATTATGTTAAGCAGCTTTCCTGATTACATTTGGAAGATCATTAAAATGTATAAAGGGTGGAAAGGGGGCAATTGCCTCTCCCCTTAATTTAGATAAATGCGTTTTTCATTTAGAATTATTCGATTAGCTCAAATTTGATATACTGGTTTATTATGTTAAGGAGCTTCCCTGATTAGATTTGAAAGTTCATTAGTTAAGTTTAAAGGGAGGAAAGGCTAGACCCCCCCCCCCCTTAATTTAGATAAATGGGTTGTTCATGCAGAGTTATTCGATTTGCTCCAAATTTCGTATACCGGTTTATTATGTTAAGGAGCTTCCCTGATTAGATTTGGAGGTTCATTAGTTAAGTATAAAAGAGGAAAGAGGGGCTAGACCTCCCCCTTAATTTAGATAAATGGGTTTTTCATGCAGAGTTATCCGATTTGCTCCAAATTTTGTATACCTGTTTATTATGTTAAGGAGCTGCCTTGATTAGATTTGGAGATTTATTAGTTAAGTATAAAGGAGGGACAGGGGCTAGTGTCCCCTTAATTTAGATAAATGAGTTTTTCATACAGAATTATTCGATTTGCTTCAAATCTGATATACCAGTTTATTACGATATGGCTTCCTTCATTTGATTTGGAGGTTCATTGGTTAAGTATAAAAGGGGGGAAAGGGGACAATTGTCCCTCCCCTTAATTTAGATACATGGGTTTTCATGCAGAATTATCTGATTTAGTTTAATTTTTTTTCAACCGGATCCGAACTTGAAGGTTCCATTTGAAGTTAACCCGAAAACCGACCACAACCAGATTTCGGATTGAGTTCAATTAGAACTTTCAGGTTCGGATCGGGTTGCCGGTAGAAGGAGATTATTTTGTCTGGCTTGCATCGGGTTATAGTTCTTTAGAATATTTTTGTCGGTTAAGTTTGGTTCGGGACGGGTTTCAGGTTGACTTCGAATGGAATATTTAGGTTCTGGTAGCGTTGCGTGTTCACGGAAACTAATTTGTCTTGTTTGGATCCGGTTATGGATCTTTGGAATATTTTTGTCGGTTATCAGATTTGGTTCGGGATTTCGGGTTTTTTCAAATGGAACTCTCAGGTTCGGGTCGGGTTGCATGTAGACTGAAATTATTTTGTCTTGCTCGGATGGGGGTACGGTCTGTTGTAATTTATTTTTCGGGTTTGGGTAGGGTTATGCGTTAATAAACCTAATAAAAAGAAAATTGCCCAGTTAAACTGATGGCATTGCGCTCACAGGCTATTCACACTAACTGTATATTACACTCTTACTTCAAAGAATAATGCCTCTCGAAAAATAAATGAAAGTATTAGTCCCCGTTGCCCCCCTTTCTACTTAACCAAAGAACCTCCAAATCTAATCAGGGAAGCTACTTAACATAATAAACTAGTATACCAAATTTGAAGCAAATCAGATAATTCTGCATGAAAAAACCATTTCACTAAATTAAGGGGAGTGTATTAGCTCCCCCATTTCTCCCTTTATGCTGAACCAATGAACTTTCAAATCTAATCAGAAAAGCTCCTTATAAGAATGAACCTAGAAAAAAAAAATAAACATAATTAGATAATTCTGCATGAAAACACATTTATCTAAATTAAGGGGAGGGGCAATTGCCCCCTTTCCCCCCTTTTATACTTAACCAATGAACCTCCAAATCAAATGAAGGCAGAATTGTATGAAAATTGTATGAATTGTATGAAAAACCCATTTATCTAAATTAAGGGGACACTAGCCCCTGTCCCTCCTTTATACTTAACCAATAAATCTCCAAATCTAATCAAGGCAGCTCCTTAACATAATAAACCGGTATACGAAATTTGGAGCAAATCGAATAACTCTGCATGAAAAACCCATGTATCTAAATTAAGGGGGGGGGGGCGTCTCTAGCCCCCTTTTCCTCCCTTTATACTTAACTAATGAACCTCCAAATGTAATCAGTGACATTGTTTAACATAATTAACCGGCATACCAAATTTATAGCAAATCGCATATTTCTGCATGAAAAACCCATTTATCTAAATTACGGGGGGGCGGGGATAGCCCCCCTTTCCTCCCTTTATATGTAACTAATGAACCTCCAAATCTAATCAAAGCAACTCCTTAACTTAATAAACCGGTATACCAAATTTGGAGCAAATCGAATAATTCATCTTTAAAAACCGATTTATCTAAATTAAGGGGGGTAGCCCCCCCTTTCCCCCATTTATACTTAAATACTGAGCTTCCAAATCTAATCAGGGAAGCTCCTTAACACAATAAAGCGGTATACCAAATTTGGAGCAAATCGAATATTTCTGCATGTAAAACCCATTTATATAAATTAAGGGGGGGGACTGCCCCCCTTTATCCTTAACCAATGAACCCCAAAAAATAATCAGGGAAGCACCTTATCAGAATGAAGCTAAAAAATTTTTTTTGAAGCAAATCGGATATTTCTATCAAGAGTTATCGCGTTACGTACATACGTACGTATGTACACACGTATGTACGTACACACGTACATACAGAATCGGCGGGTACATAAGCTCTCAAGCTTTGATAGCCTGTGAGCTAAAAATATCACCCTGATCGGATAATAAGTGGTCATTTTTCAATTAGCCTAAAGCTTTCTAGGCTCTTTGCAATAAGCCTGAAAAATATCAGGCCAATTGGAAAAAGGGAGATGGATTCTCCAATTAGTCCGGCTCTTTGCAAAGAGCCTAGGCTGTTTGCAAAGAGCCGGATTTCTCAATTAGCCTACGACATATATATATAATATGTGTGTGTGTATATATATATATTTAATTTGAAAATGTATACACATTTTTCAATATTAAAAAAAGAGAATGGGATACCGAAATATTAGAAGAAGAGTTTGAAGTGGTTGTAATATTTTGCGGAGTCGTCTATATTTTTCAATATTAAAAAAAAGAAAGTAAATAGAGAAAATTGTTAGAAGAAAAATTCTGAAGCGATTGCAATAGTTTTTAACAAAATCATTAAAAGCGCGTTACAAAAGATTAAAAAAAATTACAATGCATGCATTTTCTATAGTTAAAAAAGAAAAAGACGCAATGTCAGCGTTAAAAAAATTAAATTTGCAATTATACTTTCTGACATCCAAAAAGTAGAAAATTTATGCCTATTTGAAAAATCCAATAACGTGCGAGATTAATTTATCCAAACTTCAAGTTTCTGATGTAATCGCACAAAATTTATTAAATGAATAAGAAAACTTTGTTAAGTGCAATTGTCACTTAAAAAAAAGAGCAACAACGTCAAATTCGAAAAACGCCTTGTATTTGAGACCAATTTCTCATATTTCCAAATTTTTGTAATAATAGAAATTAATATAATTAAAGTAAAAAAAGTAAGCATGCTATTCAAAAAGAAGTGAAACGATGTCAAATAATAATAAAAAAAAAAATTATGTAAACCAAATTATCAAATATGCGCAATAATCTTAAATTATTCAAATAAAGTTTTTAAAATGTATTGTAAAATTTTACATATTCAAAAAGAAGGGAGATGATGCCAAAATTCCATTAAAAGCACGTTATGTTTGGAAACAAATTCCCATTTCAAAAAATTCGCAGTAATTGCAAATGATAGTTATTAAACGAATTCAAAGACTTTGAAAATATGCCTCCCAATTCAAAAATTCCGTAATGTAACGAAATTCTTTTGAGTATCCCTTGTAAATGAACCGTAAGTGCTACACACTTCATTTTCAATACCGAACATGCCATAGAAAAAAAAAAAACAAACCCCAATAACATATATTAATTACATCGCAATCCGAGCATATTTACAACAGTTAGAGAACGGACAGACAAAGCGAATTCATAAACACTTTTCAACTATGTTGGAAAGTGTTAATAAAAACGGGACGATTTGCAGTTCTTGAGAAGGATACTTGCTTGTTGTAAAATATTTTTAAAAAATTAATATGTTATTCTCGATAGTTTCATGGACTTAATCCAAATATTTAAATAGACTTCCATCTTTTTAGCTCACCGATTTGAAATCTCAATAAATTCAACAGCCGTTATGTTTAATAAAAAATTTTGTAGTTTTACGTATGATGTGTGGAAAACATTCCTCTTTTGAGTATTGACAACTACAAATCTACAAACAAACAATATCAGAGACATAAACAAAATTGAAAAAATTCAAGTCACAAAAGACGTCAACTCTTATCAAAACAATTCATAAAACACATACTAGCATTCATCCGTAATGTAAAAGAAAATAAATAAAATTGTGCAATTCTTGCGTGAGTAAACTCCCGAAGTTCCAGTCCACAACTCGCAAATACCGTTTGTACAGCATTAAAAGAAGAAATATCGTTGTGAGTACTTCCTAATTCAATAAGGATCTTATTTCCAAGTGGCTACACGAACACGGGAAGGTTACGAAATTTCTGCAACTGTAACAACGAGATTAATAACTGCAAGAGCAAGAAGATTGGTTCAGAGTAATGACAGGAATATTCTTCCCAAAGAGTCCACTGAATTATAAAGTAAGTTTGGGAGAAACAATTAGACAGATGTGTGTTGTACGTAATCCTCAACTGCCCATTCCAGAAAAATACCCAAGAGATTACTTATTTTTGTTTTATTAGCCCCCCGAATGCTATTTCTTTCTCCCTTATTTTGTCTCCAAAAAATAACATTACCTTACAGACGCTAGCAGTAAAACAAAGCATTACGATTAAATACTCTTTAGCAATTTTTTTAACTTCTTAGCATCGCACATTTTCAACTTTTATACCGTCGTATTGGGAAAAAAAAGTACTTTTTTATGCATTTTGTTTGAAAACTGTATCTCCATTTATTTTTGGAGATATTAATTTTTTTGTAGTTTTAAGCAACATTTGTTTCATTTTGGCAACTCAAGTACTCCATTTCTATAGAAAGTAAAGAGAAAATAGTTGAAAAATAGCAATTATATCTTTTTGTTGCCACTTTCCCATAAAAACTGAAAAAAAAAAGTAATTAAAATACGTGCTATTTTGAAAAAATATTAATGAATTGCTTTCTTTTTGCTGCATTTGTGTATTATTCTGAGATAGTGACGTCCTACTCTTTCTTTATTGTAGATGTTTTTGACTGGATCGTAAATGAGGAATTCTTCAGATGACGTCGTTTTATATAAAATAAAATCGCGTGTTTTAAGTCTTAAAACTGAGCTACAGTAGAGTGCCGATTATCCGAGTTCCCCTTAACCGAGTGTCCGCTTTCACCGAGTTATTTTCTTTTGATGGACTGATGGCTTCTATTATTATGAAACAGCCATTATAAATGAAGTGTTAGGTGAAGATGAAAGAGCAGCCGTAGAAAGTAAGAGCTCTGATTTTCTGCTCAGAATGGGGAAAAAAATTATGGCCATTTTTTCCCCCATTCTGACCAGAAAATCAGAGGTCTAACTTTTTACGACTGCTCTTTCATCTTCACCTGACATTTATAATGGCTGTTTCATAATAATGGAACCATCATTCCATCAAAAGAAAATGAAATAATGGAAATGTCGAGGGCGACACTAAATTAAGAAAAAGCAGTATTCCTGTTCTCTAGTTTTTCTTATAATAGGTCTAACAGAATACACGAGTTTAGAAGTTTTTAATAACTAAAGGTAAAAATTAGAAAGTTCTAATAGTCAAGTTTTTTTGTGATGATGCTGAATGTTTCTCAGGGGTGTTTTTAATCCTACTTAAAAAAAATATGAAATTACATGAAAAACAAGAAAGAAAAATCATGCATCAAGCACAGATTATGAAACAATTTCCGAAACATTCAAAATAACGTAACAAAACTTCCACGTTTAATATTGGGAAAAATTATGTCTAATTAGATTAGAAAACGCATAACGCAATTTAAACAATTCCCATCGACAGTCGAAAAATTATCCGAAATATTTTGTGCTATCTGTATATGATGTATAGACTTATTATACTACATAGTTTGCAAAAATTTAGTTGAGTTAGGAAACACATAATCCAGTTTAAAATTCACCTTGAGCAATTTACGCAATAAGCAGAAATATACTGGAAGACTTTTGAGCAGCCACTGTATATGATCTATAGAATCTATACTCATAGCATTGCATGCAGAATATTAGCTAAATTAAAAAACGCATAACAAAATCGCACATTCATTTCCAGCAATTATTCCTCAAATACAGTACTGTAAACGAATTATTTTGCATGTTCTCGATGTTCTCGTAAAACGAACGATAAATGCCATGAAAACGATATTCTATAGTAAGAATCTTATAGTGAATCTCTGATGTATATCAATTTCAATATATTTGGAATAGTGTAACATTAAAATACACTGCAAACGATTTTAAATGACCATAATAACGGAATTTTTACCCCTGTAAACGAAATATAATACTAATACTACTCGCTTTATTTTCAATACCGAACATGCCATGGTAAACCCCAATAATATAAATTACATGAAAATTAGAGTATATTTACGCGAGTCAGAGCGCGGACGGTCAGACAAACCGAATTCATAAAGACTTTTCAATTTTGACGGAAAGAGTTAAAAAGAGCGGTAATATTAAAATTTTAATGATAAACTTTGTAATCAGTAAAATTCACTGCACGATCTTTCAAATTATCATTAACAACTACCGGGTGTCCTAAAAAGGACTGACTGATTTTAAAATTCAATAACTTGCAAACGGTGACAGATATTTAAAAAATTCTTGCAGGAGCGTTATGCATAAGGTCAAAAGTTTTTTACAGTGATTTTCGATTTTAGTTCGAATTACAAACAATAGATGGCGCTGTAAGCAATAGTCGCTAAAAACAGGCTCGAATTTTCGATCGATCTCTTCTTCCATGCGGAAAAAGGAGATGGAAATATATTAAGTGGGTCCCGAAGGACCAAAAATCCAGCCTGAATTTAGCGTCTATTGATCGCAGCGCCATCTATTGCTTGTAATTCGAACTAAAATCGAAAATCACTGTAAAAAAACTTTTGACCTTATGCATAACGCTCCTGCAAGATTTTTTAAAATATCTGTCACCGTTTGCAAGTTATTGAATTTTAAAATCAGTCAGTCCTTTTTAGGACACCCGGTATAAACTACATTTACAGATTCTATCAATTTGTAAGATCAAACTTACAAATCAAATAAAAAGAAAATAATTTACGTTATTTATGCATATAGACAAACATTTTTGATTTTCTTAAAGCCGGCAAAAAATTATCAACATTTTTAAAAAATGCTACAATACAAATTTAAATTAGTCGAATAATGCATATTGGGGGAAAACAGAAGATGAATATATATGATTAGGAAATTATTAGGTTCTGAAAAATGTTAGTGAAATCATTGTTTAAAAAAAAAAAAAAAATTCAAAATAAACACCTTGGTATAACACTTTTTATCAAAATAAAATGTCAGAGTTAACCTATTATTTCACTTAATTTCAATGCACTAGTTCAGAGTCCATTCACTAAATTGACAAGTTCAGATCGGCACTTTTGTAACCATTTTAGATCATTTCAAAAATGTCAATTACAAGCTTTTCAACTTAATGACTATTATTTGAGAAACAGAAATGACAGTCAGAAAACGCTCCTAATCACTTTTCACAGTCTTTCGGCACGTCTTTTGGGAAACGAATATCGTTCTATCCTATTAACGCTCAGAAGTCATTGAGTTTCCCTGACACGAGTCAAACTTTTAATTATTTCCAGAAGTCTGTCAAAAAGAAGACGCTTTGGTAAATTAGAAACCTTCTGAAATTCAGTCCGATAAGCAATAAGGTTAACCTCATCTAACCGTCCGTGCGTTAAAAAACCAATTCTAGTGACGGATAAACCGATACAACTAATTATGCAAGAGCAATGGAAAAACACAAATCTTCGAAAAGAAATGGAACGTCGGGTAATTCAACTTCTTTAAGAATTTGTGGCGAGATTTGGGAAAAAGATGATTTTTTAAAAATGTAGATGAATTCAATACAACATTTATGAAGAAGTATCTGATTGGATTGTGCAAAGAGGGGTCGTACGCAGATGAGTATTTGAATGCGGACCCAAAATTCAGCATACAGTATAACTACAGAGATTGTGAAAAAAAGTCCCCTGATTTCCCTGACTATCTTTATCAGATTTTCCTGATTTCCTTTATTAACGATACACATGTGGTATTTTTCAATATATATGTTTCGTCGTATAACCCAATCCAGCTTGCTAATATCTCATTTGGGAGAAAAAAATAGAAAAACATAAAAATTACACAATCCCGTCGTATTATTTGCTTAAATGTCACTTGTTTAGAGATAAATCAGTCTCATTGGCAAAAAATATAAAATTGCCAATACCATAACCAACGTCTTTTGGTTGATTAAAACTATATTAAAAACAAAAAAATATATAAAATAAATTTAATAAAATTAAAAAAATAAATATGAAAGAAAAATAGTTTTACTAAAAAATACTCTTTCATAAGAATTCAGTGTTTATCTTTTAAAAATCAAACCTTATTTCTTGAAAATGCAAACAAATGAATTTATTAGAAAAATAATATTTGTTCTTTTTTTTTTTTTTTTTTTTTTTTTTTTAAAAGATACGGCAACAGAAAATGTAAATAAAAAAAGGCATTATTTAAACTCACTATTCAGGATTTATAAATTGTTTTCTCAACGAATCATAAGTGACTGAAATAGTTCCAAAAAGTTCCCGCTACAATACGTTAATTTGACGCAGACACCGATTATTGAAAATTCACCACTTTGATTTACGCTTGAAATCAAATGCAAACAAGTGAATTTACTGGAAAAATTATAATATTTATTTGATTTCTTTTTTTTTTAAAGATATGGCAACAGGAAAAGTAAAGAAAAAAAGGCATTATTTAAACTCTCTATTCAGGATTTATCAATTGTTTTCTCAACGTATAAACATAATTTAATTAATATTAAAGAACTATTAATTGATAGAAGAGTATTTTAGAAAATATATATTGCACGTTTAATTTTTTACTTATATTTTCTAATTTTTAATGTTTAAAATAATTCTTTGTTGTACTTTCACAGACCGTTGACCTATTTTGGCGACAGTGGTGTGGAGCCGCATTAACTCTATTGTTTTTGTAACCCGTAAACAGTTGTAACCATAAAGATTATTTGGCGATTCCTCATCTACGTCAGGCTAACGGAAAACTGCCTTAAAATTAATTTATTAATTTATAATTAAGTTCTAAAAATATTAAAATGTATTGTTATCGGAAACCCGCCTGTGTAATATATATATTTTTTTAATTTATAATTCTAGCATAAGAGAAAATGAGTGAAAAAAGGATTACAAAATTCCCATTTTTACATACAAAAACTAAGTTAAGTAAAAGAGTGTAATTAGTATGTAGTCCATAATGTATTTCTTTAATTTTTTTTCCTATTAGCAATTTATTAGCAATTCATTGAATTATTCAAAACCTGTCAGAAGCACTTTAAAGAACACGGTTTAATTCTTTATTGAAACATGGTGAACCGAAGAATTATTAAAACATAATCCAGTTAAAAATCCTTCCGGTAATATTCATGTTACGCTGTTTAATGAATAATTGAAATTATTTGGGGGAATTTCAAGATTTGCATACTTTTAACATACCTCAATAATCATTTTCGTAAACTTCAAGGAAAAAGTTAAAAATAAAAAATTTTTAATCTTCGGAAGCAGAAGTATCACTTTACCTGATTATCTGATGAGAAGAACATAATGAAAGTAGCTCATTTCACACGCTCATCAAATTATTAGCATTACTTCCTTTAAAAATTTTCACTTCTTAATGAATAGAAAACCAAAAAGTATTCAATAAAAAATGTAACAAAAAAAGCGTTGTGGCTTGTGGCCAGATTTTATTTACATGCCAAACTTGTTAAGATTAATAAATAGTTCTTAATTTTTAAATTAACTTTATGCTAAATATTCCGTAATTAAAATGCGATCGTAAGATGAAATACTGATACAATAGCGTTCAATAGATGAGTATTTTTTTTAACAAACGAAAAAAATAGTGACTAATGAAGAATTTTCCATAATCCCAATCTCCAATACAGCAATCATTAAAATAAAACACGCATTTTCTCTTCCATGATCGGGGTGTTTTTATTAAAAGCGGCACGACGCGACGTCTTACAGGTCAGGTGGTTGCAGGGGCGCGCCGACCTATTGTGCAATGTGTGCGGCGCACACAGGCGCCAGGATAATAAAGTCGACAAGCATTTCAAGCAAGGAAAAAATATTTAAAAAATAAACATTTTTAAATTTTATTAAAATTAATATTTTTGAAATTTTAATTATATTTTATAGATTTACTTTAAATAAATTACTTTGAATCAATGAATTGTTATTACTCTTTAAAATGAGTTTGATAAATTAATCAATTTCAATTCAGAACTTAAACATTTAACTTGGAAATATTACAAAAAACGTGAGCATTTGTTAGCATTCTATCCAATTTTAGATTTCACAGTGAACATTATTTCAGATACACTATTTTTAACTGTTCTATATTAAAAAAAAAAAAAAAAAAAAGTACTTTAGACATAAATACAAGAGGTCGGGGATATGAGGATGGATCTAATATGCGCGGCAAAAAATATGCTTAAAAAACAAGAGTTTTAGATCCAAGTTTACGTACATTTTATGTACCATGTTCGAATAGTAGTCTAAACCTGATACAATAGCATTGTGAATATTAATGAAGCTACTAATTTTTATTTTTACAAATAACATGAGAAATATTTTTTTTTCTTTTCTGTTTATCAATGGAATATTTTAACTCATTTAGCTGCAAATCAATTTAAAGCCATTTTATGAAATCTAAAATATGGTTGTTGATTTTTTTTTTATTACACGACGTAAATTATTTTATTTTCTAACTTTTGTACTCTTCTTTTATGTATATTTTTTTTTTATTCTTTTTACAATTTCTGTTTCTTTATATATATAAACTTATTATTAATATATTTTATAGTATTTAATTTGTGGTCACTGATAAGTTTTTTTTTTTTTTTTTTTTTTTGTAAAACAATAGTTTTTCGGGGAAGGGTATAGGGCGCAAACTGAAATTTTGCACACAGACGGCGAACACTACTAGCACGCCCCTGGGTGGTTGAAAGCAAAAAGACCCAAAATCAACATCAATTTTATGAAATATTGAAAAAAAAAAGGGGGGGGGAGGAATCCAAAGCAAAAATAAGAGAAAACACAATTTAAAACTTACAATAGATCCTTTCATAAATAAAAGAAAATATCAACCTTTTAGAGCGAGTCATAAAAAGCTTGGGATAATACAGAACCGAATTTGAATGCAACTCATCTGAATCAAAGCGTAAAAAACGGCTGTTCAAGCATTCAAATAACCGGATAACATGTGACATAGAGCTGCCAAATACTTGACGTGTTGACTGCTGAGTTTTTGACACATATTTAAACATAAACGTAGGAAAAATACGAAGAGTTAGCTTTTGAGAAACAAATTTGAATAAATGCACCGAATTATTTAAATCCATCATACATGCAACATAGTTACTGTTACTATTTTTTTTTCGCATTTTGCATACTCTTTCTCTAGCGTATATCTCTTATCTTAAAAATGCTTTGTGAAATCTATTTAATATAATTTATAACTTGTAAGGAAGAAAAAACAAGTCGGTAATTGCACGTCAAACGTGACAAATGAAGTGCGTTCGTACTGTAACTAGTTTTATAAATCTTCAGATCTTGGTGCAATAGCTGTTGCACTCTTATGCAAAAATGCAGGAATACAAAATTTATTACGATTAGGTATATTAAATTGAGTAATACGGAAATAATAGGACTTCATCTTAAATAGGACGTAATCACCATGCCAACCAAGAATCATTACCTATCATGGGATACCATTGAATTAATTACGCATGATAGGATTTAATAGAATGAAGAAAACTTTTATTAATATCTTTTTAAGTTTTGATTCGATTTTGATAAACTTTGAAATGACTCCACAAAATTCTGTGTTCCATTTCGCCTGGGTAGTTTTTGCGTGATTATAAACGGACAAACGGACAGACAGACGAACGGAACTAACGACGACTATAGGTGCTATGTATTTATATAATTACGAACGCACCTAAAAATTAAAGAAACATATCACCATAATCAATGATAAAACACTAAAATTTTCTTTTAAAGTAGCAGAACACACGAAAAAAACAAACTCTAGTTTCTTATCATTCCAAGAGCTTTGAAAAAATGAGACTAGTTTCTAAACCAACAATTTTACAGTACCCTATCTCAAACTAGTTATAGTTTCATTTCACTAAACCAGTGTTGGTGAACCGTGTGCGCTCCAAAAATTCAAAAACTTTTGCCAATGTTGTAACGTGTCAGGTGTTCACACGGAAAAGTTTTATGGCCACCTCCTTTACAGAGATCACTGGTTAATTTTAGAATCAATAACTTTTATATATTATATCGCCGAGAATAAAAGAACAATGAAAAAATATTGTACTGCACGTTGTAATCAACCGTATGTTTGAATGAAAATTTGATTAACAGAGCATTAAGTAAGAAGAATAAATAATAAACTGCTGCAATAAAACGCAACTCTTAATAATATCCATGTTCCATAACAAAAAGATATTAATAATTTAATGAGATTTTCGTTGCGCGTTCCACAGCGAAAATTTTTTATTCGTGGTTCATTTGTTTTCCTTTTTTAATAATGCATGCACAAAAAGTTGCCCGTTTCTCATTTTATTAAAGGAACTGCTATATGAAAATCATTTGAGAAAATAGTACCTTTTTACTTTTATATATATATATATATATATATAACAAGTTATATGTCTAATGTTTTTATTTTAAAAAAAATTACAATGCCATAAAAAAAGAAAAACTACAGGGAAGAGTGGTAATGAATGGGCCAATTTTTGGTTTGTAATTTTTGTAATTTTTTCTAATATTTTTTTTTTTTTGGGCTCAGAATTGACTCTTCAGTTACTTTACTTATTTGGTTATATAAAAAAGTCATAAAAATCGGATTAGAAAATGTCAATAATGAATGATAATAGAAAATTAAAATATAGAAATTTGGCCCATTCAGCCCCACCCATGGAGCTGAATGGGCCACTAAAAGAATTCAATGAAAAAATGTGGAATTAATCTTTTATTCACCAAATATGACAATATGAATGGCACTTGACATGATATGATCAAAAGCATACTGAAATATTAAGTAACACACAATGCTTATCAAAATTTATAAACATCAAAAGTGATATTATTAAATCACATAATTGTAGCAGAAAAATGACAAAATAATGAGATTATAAGAAACAACATAAAATATGCATAAAGATAATAATAGATAATACATGTTATGATTTAATGAAATTTATATTTTTTCAAAATTAATATTAAACGACGTGGTTGTAACACGGTTGAACTGCCTATTAATTGACTATTTAGTATAAATGTCTGGGCGATTCCATGCGGAGATTCACACACGTAATGCAGGCTTTAAATTATATTTATTCAATTATTTATTATATTTTAATGTAAATTCTGATTTTAGGTGGTATGGTAAATAAGTTATTAACATATTTTTTAGTTTAAATGTGTGTAAGTAAAACGCACAGAAATATATCATTTAATTTCATACTCAAAATGTGCTTTTTTTCTGAAGTAGAAAAAAATCACATTTTGCGTAATGAAATTAAATGATATACTTCTGTGAGTTTTATTGCCACACATTTAAATTTAAAAATATGCTAATAACTTATTTACCATACCACTTAAAATCAGAATTAACATTAAAATTTAATAAATAATTGAATAAATGAAAATTAAAGTCTGCGTTACGTGTGTGACACCCTCCACGGAATTGCCCTTCTACCCATCAGATTCAGGATATAAACAATTATTCTAGTTTTATATCAAATGGGGAAATACTGGTAGGTGCGGTCAACAACTGGACAGTTCACCTTAATCATTTATACAATAACTTATATTTCTAATAAATAACTAATATTTCTTAGGGTGAAAATATGCAAATTATTTTTTAGACATCACTATAAACTTGTTCTAACTAGACAGTAATTTAATCTAAATCCATGACAGCCAGTTTTGTTTCATATTAAAGCGAACATCAGAAAAAAAAAAAAGAAAAACCATATTTTCATGATCAGGGCAAAGACGGACCATGACGGACGGATATCATGACCGGACGGATATCATGACCATGATATAGTGGCCCATTCAGCCCCACCTATACTTCTGGAATATATTCAGTTTTTTCAGTACATTAAATTCAAATAACATCTAAATACACCCTAAAATTAGTTTGCAGATATGCAAAGACTTGCTAATACACATATCTGCAATGAAATAATAGATATTTTTTCGCTTATTTATTTTACTGAAAAGGGAAAAAATTTACTTTTCAATCAGATTCTTGACCATCCCTACTCTAGTGGGATAATGACTTCTCCCAAACAATGGAAAATTTGATGAGTTTGGTAGAATAAATAGCTACATCTATTGGTGGCATCTAAAATAATTTTATGCAAATACTTTTTCATAATTTGATAATGGCCCATTCATCTCCATGGCCCATTCATTACCATTCTCCCCTACGTCTTAATTCGTGCAAAAATAACTGCATTATTTTAATAGTCTATACCTGTTAAACAAAATTCTATTTATCGATCTATACCAATATAAAGTAGCGTTTGTTTTTTTGTAGGGGTATCTCTGAAACTACCGAACCGATTTTTAAAATAATGGTGGCAAAACGCTGGTAACGATCTCTACTCCTACATATATATATTTTATGTCAGTACAACAAACTCCAAGGGGGGTGCAGGAGCTAAAAACATTCTAAAATTGCGATTTCTGTGATAATGTTAAGGCTAGAAATTTGGTGTGGTGGTAACATTTGATATAAATACTTGCTATGAAAGGTTTTTAAAAAATTCGAAATTTAAAAAGGTGAAATTAAGTAGAAAACGTTGTAAATTGTGATTTATTTGGAATTGTTAGGGCCAGAAACTTAAAATTGGTTATGGCTGTTACTTAGACGTAAATACTCGCCCAGAACGCAGTTTCCCGAAAAAATCTAAATTTATAAGGATGCAAGAGCAAAAAACGTTTTAAAATTGCGATTTATGGGATAGAGTTGGTATGGAGCATGGAATAATGGTTACTTTTGAGATGCAAATGTTCGCTAAGAACGTTTTCTAAAAAATTCGAAATTTTAAAGAGTGAAATGAGCAGGAAATGTTAGAAATTAAGATTTACTTGGAACTGTTAACAGTAGAAACTTAAAATTTGGCATGGCTGTCGCTCTAATGAAGTAAATGCTTGCCCAGAACTGTTTTCAAAAATTCGAAATTTAAAAGGCTAAGTGAGTTATGTGATACAGCTGGTATAGAAACTTGAAATTTGGTATGGTGGTTACTTTTAAGATGTAAAAGCTCGCTAAGAACGGTTAAAAAAAAAAAAAAAAAAAAAAAATCGAAATTGAAAAAGATGAAGTGATCGGGAAACGTTCTAAAACCCTTCTAAATTCAGATTTATTTTGAATTGTCAGTGCTAGAAACTTAAAATTTGTCATGGCTGTTCTTTAGAGACGTAAATACTTGCCCAGAATAGTTTTCCAAAAATTCAAAATTTATAAAGATGCAGGAGCAAAAAACTTTATAAAATTGCGATTTATGTTATATTGATTAATTTGATTATTGTGATTAATGATATTAGGTATAGAGGCCTGGAATTTGGCATGGGGAATTACTTTTGAGATGTAAATGGTTGCTAAGAACGGTTTCTAAAAAAAAAAAAAAAAATCGAAAATTTAAAGGGTGAAATGAGCAGAAAACATTCTAAATTAAGATTTATTTGGAACTGTAAACAGTAGAAACTTGAAATTTGGCATGGCTGTTGCTCTAAAGACATAAATGCTCGGCCAGAACAGTTTTTAAAAAATTAGAAATTTTAAAATGTGTAGAACAAAATTTTTTCTAAAACTGCGATTTCTGTAATATAGTTGTTACAGAAGCTTGCATAACTAGAAACTTGGAATTTTTCATGGTGGTTACTTTTAAGATGTAAATGCTTGCTAAGAACGGTTTCTAGAAAATTCGAAGCTTCAAATAAAAAAATGAAATGAGCGCAAAATCATCAAAATACAGTCTTAATTATTTATTTGGAAATAATTTTATTTCTTCTCATTAATTTAAGTCTCATGTGGCATATTTCAACAATTACGTGAGCAAAGCCAGGGGTTTTGCTGGTATTGTTATAAGAACAAAATTGAATTTTATCTACAAAATGATTATTACAGGTAAAATTTTCATGCGCCAGAGAAATTTTCTCACGTGACACCTTGGGGACGCGTGCCATAGGTGTTGCCACCACCTCACTAAACTATGACATTAAAATTATTTTTATTTCGACATGTTTCTGAGATAACGTGTACAAAAAGTTGAAACCGAGAGAACGGAGAATCTATTGTCATTCAGAGATCGAATGAATAAAACGCGAAAGACTCTTGAAGGCCATATTAGCCTAAAAAAACGGTTAGACTTCCGGTATAAACTAACAACTGGAGAAAAATCTTTTATTGAGTAGCTATATCCTATTTCTTATCTCCTATATCAGGGTCAAAGCCACGAGACACAGAAATAGAAAAGTGGAAATTTATTCAAATATACAACTTGAAACTTGCCCATAACGCCGACATCTATAACGATATTTTCTACGATCATGGCAGATTCTCATGAAACTTAAAGTATAGCGAGCATGTCTTATGAAGATTATCAGGGAAGTAAGAAAAACGGGGGAGGGGGATCAAGCCTTCCAACTCATGCTCTCCCAAAACTATTTTCTGTTTTCAATGTTCGACAATTCATTTCTGATAAAACATTTGCTTAGATAAGCAACTTGGAAATTGTACGTCAGACGTGGCAAATGAGGTGCATTCGTACCATAACTATTTTTATGCATATTCAGATGTTGGTGCAATAGCTGTTGCATTCTTATGCAAAAATGCATGAATAAAAAGTTTATTACTATTACATATAGTAAATTCAGTAATCTTCAAAAACCGTAAATAGGACGTAATCGCCATGGCAACCTAGAATCATTACCTATCATGGGATATAATTGAATTAATTACGTATGATAGGATTCAATAGAATGAAGAAAACTTATTAATAATATCTTCTTAAATTTTGATTCGATTTTTATAAAATTTGAAATGACTCGACAAAATCCTGCAACAATTATATATATTAAATTTCCCGGTTGGATAATTTTGCACTGTTATATGCGGACAGACAGACTTACGAACCAGATGACGACTATATGTGCTACGTATTTATATAATTACGAACGCACCTAATAAGCATTATAAATATTGATATTTTTAACTTATAAATATGCAGATTTAAGAGCCCCTTACAAGTCTCATTTTTAACTCATTTTATTTAATATTTGAAATTTTACTCGCAGGTTCATTTCTTTCTTATTAGTATTACTAAAAGTAAGATTTCAAGGAATTTCTCATACTAGCGACTCTCGTGATTTCTGGAAATACAATTACATGTACTGATATTCCAAACTGGTTTTGTCATTTGATCAAATATTTTTATTTCAATGGAGTTTTGCACCCTCCACTCCACCCCACACTTTGTCACATTAATTTTATAATAGTAATTCTCTAGAATTCAGAATTGTAAACCTAATATCTAAAATTATTAAAATATTTATTTCGTAATAATGCATCAGCAATTGGTTTGAACGTTTAAGTAGTTACATAATTCGACGTTAAATTTATTTTTAAATAATTATTCAAGCCTCTCTCAAAATGTTTGACATGGGATCATGTTTTTCGCGATAAATTTCAATGTATACTGGACAAAAACAATTTTGTTGTTTTTGAAATAGTAACATATGGTTGTATCTGAAATCTAAATCTAAAATCAAAATTTATCCATGTGGGAGAAAAGCAGTTAATCGGCTTTGAGACCCTATTTTGAACGAAGCATCTGCCGAATCCAATACTCGATTCTTGGGAGAATGGAAAATGAAAGTTTATAAACAGACAATAAGTTAACAGAAAGCGCAAAAACACTATAAAGCCTTTCATAGAAATAATTATGAAATTCTTGAAAATAGTCTAATTTATTATTTTCTCGAAAGCATTTTCGAATATTGGTTCACACAATATGCAAAAAAATGACACATCTAATTTACACAAACATACATACGAGGTATCCTACAATGAACTGAACATTTAAAAAATTCAGTAAGAAGTAAACTGTGACAGTTACTAAAAAGATTATTGCAGGAGAGTAACCGGTGAGGTCGGGAATGTTTTTCTTACACGTCCTTACTTTAGTTCCAAATAACATCGATAGGTGGTGTTGCGACGTTTAAAACTGTATTATTTTTCAAAATAATCTAAAAATTTTAAAATGCAAGCCATTTTTCGGAAACATTTCAACAGCGGAAGTTGAGAGAATTTTATTCTTTTTTATATGTCAGTTTGAGTATTCTAACAGTTTTGGACATCTATCGATGATATTTGGAACTAACACAAAGAAGCTAAATAAGGCAATTACGGACTTCAAACGTTAATTGCCTGCAAGAAAAATGCCAAAATATGTGGCAGTTTGCTTGTTATTGAATTTTAAAAACGTTCGTTCATTTTTCAGGATATTTGGTCTACATGTTTATGTTTTATTGATCTTGAAAAATTAATAGAAAATTCCATGCAAAGTAGATTATTTGAAATGAAATTGTGAAACGAAACGAAAAAAAAAAGCATCATATTTTCAAACTTTCTAGTTTTGTGCATTTTCTCACTTCCGACAGCCCCTCCCCCCCCCCCCCCCCCAAAAAAAAATAAAAAATAAAAAATAAAAAATAGAAAAATAAATAAAATTGCAAAATCAGAGTTTTACTATACTGAAACATGTTCGTCACAAAACGTCAATACGAAAAGAAAAAAAATAATTCATCAACATTTATCATCATGTAAAAATATAAAGTTCACTGGATAAAAAAATAAAAATTACAAATAAAATGGGCGCTAGCAGAATCTAATCCAGAGTGCGGTAATATTTTCGAACATAGGTGCCGGTAATCTGCACCATAAACAGCATTAAAAAAAAAGAAGAATGTATACATGAAATAAATTATGTAAGACCATTTTAACGCCATTGCAGGACATTTTTAAACATGTGAACGTACAAAGCTATGCAGAAATTTAATTAAAAAACAGAGAATCATTCAAAAGTAAATTTTTAACTTTTTCTTTTTCCAAACTGGATATTTTTTTCTTTTTTTTTGAGGGAGGGGGGGGGGGATTGGCAGGGGATTCCACACCTCAAAAAAAGAAGAAAAAATCCCACTATTAAACTCTTCCCAGTTTACAGTAAGTTTCGAAAAATATACCTAAAAGACCTAAATCTTTATTTAAATCGTTTTGAAAGAATAAATTTCAGATAAAGAATAATTTAAAATATATATATATTAGAGAAACAGAAAATTTTGTTTGTGTGTTGTGTATTCCAATCCAAACTGCTTATTTTGCGATTTATTTTTAAATTCACTTTTGCTGTTAAACGCATCAAACTGCCAAATTCTCTTATTTAGAAAGTACATAATGTGCCGTGCTCGTCGATTTTTTGATAAATGCAGAAAATATTGTAAAATATGCTGTCAAAGTTGGCGTTTTGAACCGGATTTTCCGAAGCGGGAGATCTGGGGATGAAAAATATGGTCGTACTGAGAAAATAATTGTTTATAAATAAAATTCTAATTAATTGAGCGAAAAATGAAATTACACGGCCTCTTATACATCTCTTCAGAAATCACCTCAGCAAGTTTCACGTTTTTAATTTTAAAAATGAGTCTGAAAATGTCTCGGAAGTTTTCGAGCTGTGGAGGGTGGAAAAATATTTTTTCGAATACACCCTTAAATTTCAATATGTAGGAGGATATATTGGAGGGCAACAGGAAAGGGCTAGGGGGAGGGGGAAGGAGTTCCCCACTGTCTTTCTTACCGGCATTCACGTATTTATTTATTTCGGTTTAATTTTTTATTCTCATTCGTGTTCAGTGAATAAAAAGCGCCGATTAATCTTTTTTCTGAAATATTCCAAAACAACATGCTGGAGATCAACTTCTTAAAACTGGGACATAACAGAACCCAGTTAAACTACTAAGAAACGTCAAGAATATAAAAGACAACGATAAACTATTTCCAATTCTGCGGAGACTAGAAAAAAATCTTTTCATAAGCCTCGAAATAGTTGGGAAAGAGCCCCTGAGAGCATGTTGCTAAAAGGAAAGTGCATTTAACGAAACAAAAGAGTCGAGAAAGAGTACGCATTTGGACAAGTTAATCAAATGTTGTTAGAATTGGGTCAGCGCAAGGTAAAAATCTGGTGTATTTCATAGACGGACGCTGCATAACAACAAAGATCGAGTGTTGGAAAAGAAAGAGGTTAATTTAGTCGAAAGTACGCAACAAAGGAAGCTGGACCTTAAGAAAGATCGGACAAAACAATGCATCTGAAGTAAAGAAAAAAAAATGAAGGACTGAAAGAATGAATGTTTAAACGCAATTGGGCGGATCCAAGTGGAACTATACGCTGAAGCTTATGGGGGAAAAAACAGATATATGAAAGTTATATGTTGTTGCAAGACTGCAACAACAAACACGCAAATGCAAGTAATGCGCTGAACATTAACAAAGTATGCGAAGAAAAAAGAGAAAACAAATAACAGAGTTTCAATTTATTTATTTATAGAACATTCTCAAAGCTACTATCAATGTGTGTAGAACATTTAGTGTAAACACTACTTCAAGATTGCATGAGCTCTGATGGAAATCAATCTTGGTCCAATCCGACCCAGTATAAAAGGCAAAAGTTCGGCCTCAGTCGGGCCCGCTTATTTTTGTGAAATTTGTCTCAGTCCGGCGCGGGCAAAAATCAAGGAAATCAGACCCAACCCAAATCCATTTCAAAAGAAAAAAAAAATGATATTTCTTAACTAACATTATTTTACAATTAAAGCCCTTTTAAAAGAATATGCCATGAATATTTGTGAAAAAATAAAACATTTTTCAGTTTATATGTCCTCAAGCCACGTAATATGAATCTATCAGAAAGATAAACAACGCACTATCAAACTTTTCAAGCTAGAAAAAAAGTGTAAGGTGTTATGCTATAAAGTTTTATGTGCATTAAAAGTTACTTTTTTAAAATTATTATTATTAACGAAATCAAAAATTCATTTCCAAAGATGTTAATAAAAATTTTTAAGACTATAAAATTATTAAACAAAAAATATCCGCACTCAGGAATACAATAAGTTTGAAGTATTTGAAATACAAAATAAGTCATAATTAATTCGCGGGTTTTATGCATTTAATGACACTGATTCGTCAAACACTCTAATCTCGGCCCTCTAAAGTCTTTTTCAGACTGATTTTGAAAAGGTTAGGAGAAAGTAGGGGAATGCCGCTCACTTAAGGGAAAACATGAATAGCTAGTCAAATTTTTTCAAAAAAAAAAAAAAAAAAAAAAAAAATCAATATTTTACTAATGAAGTATAACTCCAAAGCATAAGGAACAGTTTGCAATCAACAAATTTTCATAAAAGTTTTAGGATTTTTTTTTTATCGTTTTATTTAAATGACCACTGATTGAGCGGTAATGACCGACATGGTAGAGTAATTGCGCTCAGAGTTTGAATACGACGTTTAAGTAAGACAAAAGTCACATATATAGTTGTGTGGGCTGTTCACACCACTGCAGACTTTTTGCAACCACTTTACACATATTGTGTTAGACATACAGTGGGCTACTTTTTTTATATTTAGGATTTTTTTTTTTCACCACTTTTTTGAAATCGTAAAATTCTCCTTGTTTAATGACATGTTAATAAAGGCGAAAACAGGGAAATTTTTACCATTTCAAAAAAGTGGTATCAATCAACAAATTTGAATTTTAAAAAAGTTGCCCACTGGCAACACAACACTTCTTCTGGAATTCCACGCGAGTACCATTACCCACCATCGCCATGTTGGGTTTTATTGCATTATAATTAGCGTAACAACGCACTACAAAAATAAATAAAAGCATGAAAGTACAGCTAAATGTATATATTTTGTAGACATAATGAGTAAATTAATATTTGAAAATAAGAGTGTACACTTACCTTCAAGTTAGATGTTGTAGAATTTTATAATAAAAGAACTTCAAACTAATAACGTGAGGACACAAAAATACTTTCCTCCCGACGGGCATTAATCCTTACTGAGAACTTAGGATGAAGTTCGCTAGGTGCCGGTACCGATCGCACGTTTTCAATTCTATTCTGTTTAGATATATTTGGTGAGCGGGATTACCCTTCTGAGCGTCATTATCCTACTTCCCCTAATGCATTTTACAAAGACCCATGACAATGACTCCAAATTATAAAAAGGCGCATCTAAATTAAATTAAACACTACAGCTTACGAAAAAGTAAACAGGTGTTGTAAAAGCCGTATCTTGCTTCAAAACGATAAGAAAATTAAGATTAATAAGAAAAACTAAGAGTTTTTCTTAGCGTGTGTGCGTGTGTGTGTGCGTGTGTCTACATAAGAGAAAGTTTATTATCAGATTTATAGTAATCGATTGCCATCGATAAAAAATTTTTAACCGCGCCTTGAATCATAACCATGAAGTTTTGTTATTGTTTTTAAACGATTGCCAAGTAATAATAATCAAGAAATTTCATCTAGATTATATAATCAATCAAATCGCAATGTAATATCACAGTAATTTATAAAGAAAAGCTTTATAATCGCAATTTCTTTCTAGGACAAGATCACCACATATTAGTTAAAATTAATTGTCACATTTTTCAATTGAAATACGTAGGATATTTTCGAAATTTTGATATTTCGCTTCTCGTGTAACTTATTGAAATTTTTGGATTTTACATATTTATTCAAATTAGCCCCATTTCACTAAAAATGCTCATTTTATAAAACGGCTACGTATTTCACTAGTTGTTGAACAACAAAAACAACCCTATTTTATTTTATCTGATTATTCCAGGTTAAGTCTAATGATGCGTTAGGAAGCGTTTCCGCCTATCAGCTGTCAAATCTATAAAAAGAAAACTTTTCTATTTTAAGATATGTAGTATAATAATTTAATGTAAATATATTTTTACTGTACAAATGCGTCTCTTGTTTTTAAAAACAAATTCCTGAAAAAGTGGTGTTTCCCCTTAACGCTTCTCAGCACTTAGTCTGTCCTAGAGGTGAAAGTACTTTTACAGGTAAAGTGATATTGTGACTAAGGTTACTATATCTAACATGCTTAATTGATTCATCTAATGAATTGTCAAACTGTCATGCAATTTATTAAGTTTTGTTTTTCACTATAACCAGCAATATATCTAATATTTTGAAAAGAGCTATTATAAAGAGCCTTTATGCTTAAAAAAATAATAATAATTCGCTAGTGAAAAATGCTCTGTTTTGAAGCAATATCCTCTACTCTGACCACAAACAATAAGTTTTTTTAGCATAAATTCGATTTTAAATGAAAACAGGCTCTTTTCTGTTGCGGGAATTCTCCTTAGCACGCCCAATGTCGTCGTAAGTATCAAAAACTTGATACCAAAACTTGAGGGAAATGGCACCCCCTTGATTGTGACCTAATTAATTTCGAAACGTGCATGTTTTTTTTCTTCCCAACAGAATTATAATTATTAGAACTCTTTACAGTCGGTACTTAAAAAGTACATTTGGGCAGTAAGTTTTTTGTGTATCATCTAAAGTGAGAAACTTAAATTAGGATTTTACGACTACTCGTCGATGATTTTTACTGAATCGAAAGCTCTTTATTTCTATAAAGAAGAAATTCCGTTTAATTTGATAGGCTATTTTTTTTTAACCATTTAGGAAAATGGTTATTGTCCTCTGTCAGGGTGGGAAATCAAAAACATATCTGAAGCGTTTTATTGGTTGAATCCGCATTTTATTAGTTTTCTGATTTGTCTATATAGTAATCTGTATTTTCCCTTTACTTTCAATAGAGATGGATACTTCTGTTGCCACTATGACAAAAAAGTAATAAAAACTACAAAAAAAAAATTAATAACTCAAAACAAACTCGAAACAAATTTAGATACAGCTTTCAAACAAATTGCATTTAAAAGTACATTTTTTTCTCTAAACGACGGTGTAAAAAGTAATATTGTGGGATGTTTAGAAGTTTAAGAATGAAATTTCATTTAAAATTGGTCCAGGAATATTAATGTTTAATCCATGGCGTACGTAATGTATGATCAGCTCCGTAGAAGTTTAAAAATTTACAGTACCGAAAAATGTAATCCATAGCGTACGTAATGTATGATCAACTCCGTGCGATTTTTTATGTCCTAAATTTTAGTCTTTGAAAAAATCATTTTCCAAATGGTCGTTGTAATTTGTTAAATTACATTTTTTTTTTTTTTTTTAACAATAGAGTAGCTATTAATTTCACAAGGAGGTCCAACTCGGGCTCTCCAAAATAATTGAAAACCATTTAACTAATAGATTCTTTATATTCTTTATGTTCCCTCTGAGCGGTTTGCCCATATTTTTCCGTTTCCCGAAAACAACTCACATCTGTTGTAGAAAAAAATATTTTAAACAGAATTGTATTTTAAAATGTATGTCAAAGGAAGGGGCATAAAGTGTGTTTTAGAAACAATCAGGGAAAGAAAATTTAAATTAAGATAATTTTTGTAAGCATTTTTATGAAAATTGAGGAAAGCCCTCAAAGACGCTCGGAGTGGTAATATATATATTTTTTTGCATTGCGCACTAACAACCCAAAAAGCATTTTTATATGAAAAGTATCCATACTGAATCCCAATAAAATTTTGAAATATTTTAAAATCGATACTTTCGCATTAGCCACATGCCAGGGGTTAGTAGCCGAATAAATCGCCCAAGATTTCCCTACTTATAACAGCCTTTTTGATTCTGATAATTTCAGTGGTTTAAGGGTGTAGTTCGATTACATGTCTGCTAAATTTATGTTTTATGTATTGGTTTTTATATATTGGTGAAATTTTAATTACACCAATATTAGGAAAAGCCAGATGTGCAGAATATTAGGAATATTAAACGGAAACAAATGCTAAACTATTTATATTTTTTTAAGTGCAAACCGCATTCATTTTTCGTAATCGCGGTTAAACACGATAGATTTTTTTTTTTTTTTTAATCGCGATTAAAAATTATTTTGAATATCATTTCGTATAAATGGATTTTTATAAACACTTTGCATTCCTTTAAAAAAAAATTCCCGAAAAAAAAACTTAAATTTCAAGGCGCCAAAGTGGTGTTATCCCTTAAATAACCATTCAGACGAAAAAGTTATCAAATAATAGTTTCCTGTCTCGTCAGCTACTCGGGAAGCTAGGCGAGTAATGACCTCGCAAGCTGACTTCAAATCGATCGGCCCAATAAATACTTCTTTTCGAAGCGGAGGGTAAATGAACGGCACGTTTTGATAAATGCGAACTTGAAATTCTATGAAAGGGAAAACTGATATTGCAGGCTGGATAAATTGTTTCAATGGTATTTACGCTTCATTTAAATAAATCAAAACATCTCAGAAAGTTTAACAAAAGATAGGCGGTGATTTAGACAGAAAAAATAAAAATACAATTTAAAAAAATTGTAATTGAAAATGTAAATTAAGGGGAAGAAACTGGCTTATTGTCAGTTTTTATTTATACGCGCTAGAGGGACTAAGATTAAGTACCTTTTTAATTTTTTTATATTACCCCCAGACTTTAATGCAACCTACTTACGTATATACACACTTACCAGTGTTGAATTCAGGGGGGGGGGGGGGGTGGCCCGGGGCCACCCCCCACCACCCGGAGCAATGAGATACTCCCTCCCGGAAGATTTGAGATTGTGTTTTCAAGGGTCAAAAAGTGCAATTTAATCCCCGGAACTCTATAATGTACCCCCTCCCCGGAGCCACAGAAATCCCTCCCGGAGAAAAGTGTCTGAATTCAACACTGACACTTACATACAATAACTGACAACACATACAACACATTTCCTATAAGTACAACACGCAACGCATACATTACCAACAATAACGGTTTTCAACAAATGAAAGTAACAGTTAATTGCCACTTAGGAAACATTTCCTACAATCTTTATTCTAATGATTGACAAAATATTCATTTAAAAAGAGACATGTTCAATAATCGGAGTGTCGCATAATTTTTTATAATAATTCTTTCTCAACAAACGAATAAAATAGTTATTCTGCGCCAAAAAACGTAATAAATAAAAATTATTTGGAAAATTAGTAAGAAGAATGGCAGTGATTTAAACAAAAAACAATGCAACGGGGTGGAGTGTGGGAGGATGCCGCACCGGGACAGACCAATGAAACCAGGATTGTCCAAGTCCATGCCAATCCGGTACGCTCGATATGTTTATGTTCAAATGAAAGAATATTAAAAGGACAATATTTTTAAAAGTTCATTTTGTCAAAGAATGGAATAAGAAATATTTTTTTTTTAGAAAGTATACAATGAGGCAATTATTTAGGCCAAAAACAAAAGTCTTCAGAGTTGCCCAAATGACTGACATGGTTGGCATTGGTGTTAAATTCAGACAATTTTTCTGCAGGAGGTATTTTTGCAGTTCCGGAGGGGGAGATTTCTTTTCTAGACCATTAATAAGCATAAAATCCAAAACTATCTCGCGAGAGTGGTGGGGGGAGGGGGCATTTCGATTTTCAGAGGAACGTCCCACCGGATAACATCACTGAATTCAACACTGCTTAGCGGAAAGTTCGCATGCTACGCTAAAGGCCCTTGGTTCGACTCCTCACCTGGACATTATTTCAATCAGTTTGAAAATTTTCAACTTTTATAAAAACGAGGTTGTTAATCCTTAACTGGTGTTGGCGGTCTAAAAAAAAAAGCAACTTTATTCAATTTCCGTAGTTTAACTTGTAATTTTCGGTTTAACTTTAGATACTAGTGAAATTTTGTTTTGTTTGGAATTCTAGTACCATCGATGGATACTTCTGAATAGATGAATTTTAATCATAATAACTCTGTACAGAAAGTTTAGTACAGAAACAGTATGCTATGAGTGAATCGAAACTTCTATTCATACTTCTATCAAGCGGTCTCAGAGACCGCCCACATTAGTTATACGACAATTTTTGTCACACCAGTTGTCGATGTGGAAAGTAGGGGAATGGCGCTCACTTAAGGGAAAACATGAATAGCTAGTCAATTTTTTACAAAAAAAAAATCAATATTTTATTAACGAAGTATAACTCCAAAGCATAAGGAATAGTTTGCTATCAACTAATTTGCATAAAAGTTTAAGGAATTTTTTTTATATCGTTTTATTCAAATAACCATCGATTGAGCGATAATGCCCGACATGGTAGGGTAATTGCGCTCAGAGTTTTAATACAACATTTAAGTAAGACAAAAGTCACATATGTAGTTGTGTGGGTTGTTTCCACCACTGCAGACTTTTTGCGACCACTTTACACATATAGTGTTACACATATAGTGGGCTACTTTTTTTAAATTTGGGTTTTTTGATTTTCACCACTTTTTTGAAATCGTAAAATTCTCCTTGTTTAATGACATATTAATTAAGGCGAAAACGGCGGGATTTTGCCATTTCAAAAAAGTGGTGTTAATCAATAAATTTGAATTTTAAAAAAGTCGCCCACTGACAACATTTCTACTGGAATCCACGCGAGCGCCATTACCCGTTATTGCCATGTTGGGTTTTAATGTATTATAATTGGCGTAACAACGCACTACAAAAATAAATAAAAGCATGAAAGCAAAGCTAAATGTATATATTTTGTAGACATAATGAGTAAGTTAATATTTGAAAATAAGCGTGCACACTTACCTTCAAGTTAGATGTCGTAGAATTTTATAATAAAACAACTGCAAACTAATAACGTGAGGACACAAAAATATTTTGCTTCCGACGGTCACTATATCCTTACTGGGGACTTAGGATGAAGTTCGCTAGGTGCCGGTACCGATCGCATGTTTTCAATTCTATTCTGTTTAGAGATATTGGGTGAGCGGGATTGCCCTTCTGAGCGTCATTACCCTACTTTCCCCTACACTCTTCGTCATCAAAAACGTACGAAAGACAGTGCACTTATGAACTTTTAGTTTCTAAATCTAAAGAAGGTTTAAATTTTTCAGTAATAAGTCCTTATTAATCTACACTTATAATTTCCATAATGAAAATAATTAGACATTTTATTAAAAGAGGGAGAGTACATAAAATAATAAATATACTATATATTTAATTAAAGCAGTGAAAAAGGTACTGCTAATGAAAAAATACATATATTTTATAAAATACATTATGTAATCTAATTTTCACAACATTTCTATAACATTTCCGATTCAGTAAATGAAAACATACATTTATTCTGTAGTGTAACTTGGCTGCAGCATTTTGTTGGATCTTACATTTTGCAATGAAGTAGTTTAATAATTTCACAAATTTGACCGTAAAATTTAATTTTAAACTTTTAAACAACAATTTTTGAACCTGAACTTTATACCTGATTAATCAAGTAAATAAAATACCACAAAGACTTGAAAAAAGAAAAACGTCATGGGTGCTACAATCGAAAACTTTTCAGACAAATTACTCTTGGTGACCTCGCTGACCGAGTAAAACTGGTTTGATTTCGGAATGATATGCCTACTGGCAACGTAGAAGAGTTTTATAAACACAAATTATTATCCGAAATGAATCGAAGCGTTTAACGACAAAAGTCGCAAGTTTTCTTGCTTTTGTTGCGCAGGTGACATCATGGTTAGTAATACAGTTTGGCTGTAACAAAATGGTACTTAAAGTCGGAGGGGATTTAATACAATACATAAAAATCTGGAGTAAGTTTGACTACTCCTGACTTAGCGAACATGGGTGTATTCATCAGATTTTAAGGGTTTATTATTATTATTATTATTATAAATTTTTGTCACAATGAAATCGGCTGGATTCGTACGCCGGTCCTCCCATTTTGAAACAGGAGACGTTGCCTTTGCGCAACTAATGCTTCATTAAATCGCTGCAATATTTATAACTTATTTTCTAAATTCGGTTTGAAAATGGATTAAATACCAAAACCTTCGGCTGAGTTTTACAAAAATTCACATCCATATCTCCCCCCCCCCTCTCTCTCTCTCTCTCTCTCTCTCTCGGGGGTCCTAACACCTGGAAAACTCCTATACCGTCCGTGTCCCTGATGCTGATTTTTAAGTTTGGAGCTGTCTGCATAAAATTATTTCAATAAAAATAATCCGATGTAATTTTTTTCTAAAACTGAAACTATTTTTTTATTTAAATATGTAGCTAAAAAATACCTGTACACATTTTTAGGGTTGATATTATTTTTTGAACTCTATCCCTGGGTTTTAGATTTTTTACCACCCCTCTTCTAAAATTATACAGAAAATCACTTCAGGTGCAGCGACAGAATTTTTTTCAAGTTTTTTTCTCATGCAGAAGTATGCTAGAGAAATAACGTCTAAAATTCTTTGGCAGGAAATTTACTGTAGAATTTAAATCAGCATTTAAATATCAATTTCAAGCATCGTAGCTTTATTTGTAGTCTCACCGTCCCCAAGGTTTATTCCTGCACTTTTCGAGGTAAATTTAAAAAAAAAAATTAATTTAATCCAATGTTAACAACTGTTTCTAAAAATCAATGAACATTGTGGCGATCACTTAGTCTTAACATGATTTTCCTAAAAATAGGTGGTAATTTTCCTTACCGTTATTTTTTTTTTACTATTTCGTCCCTTTTTTCCAATACCATTCCCCTTTTTTATCTTACCGTCCCTTCTTTAACACCCCTTTAAGACAATGTTATACAAAAATTCTCTATTAAAAGTACTACATTGCTATTATTTCTTATTTGAATGTCCTGTTGGTACTATGCAAATTCATTATAAGTAAAAATTTAAAAGAAAATAAAAAGTTATAGGGGTAAAATGGTAAGGAAAAGTAAACTCGCAAGTTTAACTTAAACCTTAGTTAAATAAAAAATTTTTCGCTGCTGACCATTTTATCTTTATTTTGAATCATTAAGGCATTCGTCTATCAGATTAAAATGTTATTTTAGCAATTTTAATTTTGTCAGATTTTTTTCCCAAAAGTCAAAAGATTGTGAGAATGTTCCATATATATATATCTTTCTACATATAAAAAAAAGTAACGCTTTGGAAATGGACCAATGAAAATCTGCGTAGATACCGCAAAACACATTTCATTGGTCAGAGCTCTCTGACGCTATAAGGGGGGGGGGGGGGTGATTACCAGGGGGAAGAGACCCGGCCCTGTCGCCAAACGTAGCTACGTTTGACGCCAACTTGGGGATATATCGCCAAATTTGGCGACCAAAATTAGCCGTCAAAAGGGACGCCAACTTGGCGCTATTTCCAGTATTTCGCCAAATTTCCATAGACTCCCATTGAAATCCAATAGGGTTTACTTGCTTGCAGAAAATCAACAAATTGAGATATTTCAATGCAACAAAAACTAATATTAGCTTATGTATAGAGCTTAATTAAAATATTTATATTATTTTTAAGCACAAACACTAGCTATTTACAATATTCGTAACACTATATATATAATTTATATATAATTTTTATTTAATTTGTAGTTATTCAAATAAATTATAAATTTTACCTTTTTTTAATGATTTTATATTTAATAATTCTTATAATTATGAAACTCTGTAAGCTCTAATGATTATATGCTTGGCGATAAGGAAATAAAATTGTCAGGAGTTGGGGACGAGCACGTTTTTACCGAGTGGAATTTAAAAATTGAATGCATAGAAAATGGGGAATCGCGAAGTGATCCAGAATGGAAACGCTAAACAATTACGTCTGGGATTGGCTCAAAAACGGGGATTGCTTCGCGATATCAAACGAAACTATTACGCGGGAGGTTGGTGAGCGTAGCGAGCAGGGGGGCGGAGACATCCTAGTGTATATATATATTATATATAATCAATGAAAAATTATTGCATAACGGGCGCCAAAAGCAGCTCTTATCAAATGCAACAAAATTAATTTTAAATTAATTATATTTAAATTAATTTTATTTGTTTATATTTTAATTGCAATTTTAAAGTAATTTTCTAAAAGACATTTTTTTGTTTAGTAATTTAATTGTGCTTTGTTTACATTACTTTTTTGTTTAAATTTGGTTTATTTAGCCTTTTGAATTTTGTTTCTAAAATGACATTAGTTTTTTTTCTGTATTGAGTGCAGGATGGACGTGTGTTAAGAAACCTGCAAGCTTTTAACAGTGGGGGTGGAGTTATTGTCTGTCTGTCCTCCCACTAATGAAGAACAGAGTTTTTTGCCTGTGTTTTGTTTTTTACCTGTATTTTTGAAAGTTTTTGGCTTTTTGTAGTTAATTATTGCTGATATACACCTTCTTTCCAGAGTTATGGTGTTTTTGCATTTCTAATTATTGATGAAATATATATCACACACACCATAATTACAATAATTTCCTTAAACTATGTGTTTGGAAAGTAAAGAAATGTTTGTTACAGGAAGAAGGGTCACGAAAATAGAATATAACCTATCCCGAGTTATCCATGACCCCAGAAAACATTGCTTTATCTTCAGAAACCGCATAGAAACAAACACATTTTTGAAATTTAAAGAGGCATTTATGAAACAAAAGTTTCGGAAGCGTTTCCGAGTAGATTTCACAGTGTATAAGCCAATTTTCTCAACTCGTTACCAACACGCAATATAGCTTTTTTCTGATGCTAGCAATTGATTGAATCCTAAAAATCGATATTTTGTATTGATTCCGGGTTCAGGAAACTGATTAATACACTGTGAAAATTATTCTGAAACGTTTCTGAAAATTATGAAAAAAAAAACTTGTTTCAGAAATGCTTCCTTAACCCTAGAATACTAACCTTCATATTTAGTACTTAAGTACTAACCGTGCGTAAAATTTACTCACTCCGTATTTAAAATACATTTAAGGCATATTTAAAAAAATAATTCTCACCACAATTATTGCCACAAGTGAAACAGAATTTCTGGTGATGTTAATTGCATATTGGCGCGCGCATTTCCTGGATGGCTGAGTAAAATTTACGCAGGTTAGTATTCTAGGGTTAAATCTCTCTCAGATATCTATTGATTTCTGAAGATTCTGAAAACCAAAGGAACGTTTTTCAGAACAGTGGGCAACTCGGAAGAAGCTAATATTTTCGCAGAATCAATAGACGAATAAGGAATGGGTGGAGTGCTTTTGGGAAGAACAATATTATTCTGAAGAGTAACATGCCTCTATGTTTGAAAAGAAAGGTGTTTAACCCTTTATCTACTGACGGTACTTATAAGTACCATTAAAATAACTTGTTATAAAATTCATTTAATACATCGATTATAGTTTTAATACAGTTTAGAATGAGTTAACGTACATTACTTAATCTTGTTCCAAACGCATTATTGGTTACACAAAACAAAAATATTTTTAAAAGGATGGTTTATTTTGCCTTTGCATCTTTTTAGTTTTCTTGGTGTTGGGTGGGAGAGGGGGATTTCACAATTCGAAAATATTTCTATATTTCTATTGCAAGAACATTATATTTGTAAATTTCCCAATTCTACAAAATACAGTAAATTCCATTAAATCTGCAAAAGCCCAACATCCGCACACCATCATAGATGTAAACAATGAAACTTTCAGTTCAGATGCAAGGACAAAATTATAGAATATTTTAGTTTTATATCATTCTGTGTAGGTATTTTAATATCTAATTCTTGTTAATATGACTGAATTCAAGCTTTTCCGTAAATGAAGTATAAATTTATTTCTGATTAAAAATCAAGATATTACTGATATCACTTATCACAATCACTTTATCAAGTATATTTATGTATTAATCAAGCTTTTTTTCGTTATTATAACTGGCTAAACTTGAAATAAAACTTGTTTATTTTATTATTTTGATGTGAATTAATATACCTTTCAATAAGATACTTTTGTGATGAATGTTTCATTGAATAATTCAAGAAAAATGTATCTCATTTTTATTATGCATATTTAGTTACACATTATTAATTATGTACTTGACATTTACTTTTGATAATTTAATCATTTTTAAAATTATCTTAATTTTCAATTCTTTAGCTTATTACTTTACTTAATTATTTTAATATTTTACTATATTCCAAGCATTCATTATAATTTCGATTGCATTATTACATTCAAATTATGGTTTAAAAAATGTAAACAAAGCAGCGACCAGAAATCTACAAAATTCTAAAATCCACACAACCTCTGGTCCCGAGCTGTGCGGATTTGAGGGAGTCTACTGTACTAAGAAAATTACTTAAAATAAAAGATTTGAGTAGAGTTATAAATATTGCACAAAATCCCTATAAATTCAAATTTAATTAATCATTCTAAATCCTCCAATCTTTCTAAAATGCTTCTAAAATTTATTGAATGATTATGTAAATCTTCTAATGTAGTTTTTAAACAATTCACGAAAAATGCTTTAGAAGATAAAGTTTTCGTGAGTTCATAATTCAGTAGATAAAGGGTTAACCAATGTGTTTTGCCTGCACTAACTTATGGAAAGGAAAGATGGACGCTAACAAAATAGATGATACAAAGATTACAAACAACACAGCGAAGTACGCAAATATGCATGCTAGACATAGCTAGAAGAGACAGAAAAAGAATAATCTGGATAAGACGTCAGACGAAATTTTTGACATCATCGAGAGAATTAAACGGCTAAAATAGAAATGTACTGGGCACAGTAGAAGAAGATATGGCAATATATGGAGTGCAAACACCCTGCAGTGATATGTCTCAGGGTTGCAAGACGACGACCTCAAGTAAGATAGAGTGACGAAATTCGAAAAGTGGCCGGTGTTAATTAGATGACTAAAATACTGGAAAGGAAACAATGGAAATATCTGGGAAAATCTACATCCAGCAGTGGATTGAACATGGATGATGATATGCTTGTAAGTTATTTTTTCATTTCGAAATACAACATGAGGAGTATTTGAAGTGCATGGTACCTCGGTTGCCATACGTACTGTCAAATACATTCCGAAGAATGAAGAGTCTCGCTCAGTGTTAATTGAGGCGCGGATGGTTGCTCATCACTTCTCGTAATAAAGTCAAATTTCACACAAAATAAGGGAGTCTGTTGAAAATTTTGATGCAATATGATCTTGCTGTACAATGCTGTTAAATTTAAAATATAAATACTGCAAGTAAATTATCAAAAGTCTTATACAAATAAAATGTTTCTGACTACAAAATTCCTCAAATTTAACATCCTTAAAGATCCAGATCACAGAAATAGTGTTACTGTTATCTTAAGCATGAAAATTCGCTTATCAATAAGAGATTTTGACATACATCAGGTAAAGATTGTTTTCACTTTCAATAGCGGAATTCATGTCACATATTTTCAGGAGAAAGAACCAATCAAGTGAAAAGGCATTAGGCTGTGGGTCAGTCAGTAAAACCAAAGTCTTCCGTAGATTCATCCGTATTCGATAGTCCTTTTAATACGATTAGGAATAAGGTACCAAGTCTGTCAACCGTATCCACCGTTAAAGTACGGATCACAGATGATGAATACGCTATTAGGAAGCCACATAATCATTCACGTAAGCTTACAAGGTTACATTAAGTTATAATGCGCAACGCAACTATTTAATAAGGCCACTACAATGACCTTAAGATTGCAGTGTCTTACATAGTCCTTGAAGACATGGGAATGAATAGAGATAAGGCAGCGTAGACCATTATTAATATGTCATTTCATGCTATGTTAAATGATTTAGATTACTATGTACATTATCGAATGGTTATTTTCGATTGAGCTCATGAAAGTGCTATGCGTATACGTAATTGGAGAAAAGATATTTCGATAGAAATAAGCTATGTTATTAGAGCCAAGCCTATTTGTGATATAATTTTAAAAGTGTTCATTTGAGTTACAGTAAAATTTTAAGCAACTTTCAAGCACTTAATAGTGGCGATATGTTATTTTAACTAATAGAACAATTATTTTTTTAAGTGGTAAAATCATAAGGTTTGCCGTATTTCTCCATTTATAATACACCCTTTTCATTACAGAACAAGGAAGAAAAACAATACGTTCGACATGGATTATGAAACACTTTTCAACATCAACATAATATTACACATCACATAGAATGAAATGAGGTATCCAAATATACAATTTAAATAAGGAGTATAAATTTCAAATCAAATTCTTTTGTGTGACCCTGTAAATGAATGATGAATGCTTCACATTTCATAAGCTACAGAAAGCGTGTTTTAGTGCACCTCAGAAATTTATATCAATTTCCTTATGTTTGAAATAGTGTAACATCATTAAAATGCTCTGAAAACGATTTTCTCCACATTGACCATAATGTAGCGGAATAATTTTCGGTATCCCTGTAAACAAACACTAAATTCTACACATTCCATTTTCAATAGCGAACATGCCATAGTAAACCTTAATAACATATCAATCACATGTCAATCCCAGTTTATTTACGAGAGTTAGAGCACGAATAAACGGCAGACAGACAGACTGCCAAACCGTATGCATAAACATTTTTCTCGTTATGTTGGAAAGTGTTAAACACAGCTTTCAAATCAAGGTGTGAATGACAGACAAGAACTTTTCTTTGGTCTTTTTATTTTTAATGCATATATGGTGAGCTCTAATTAATGCATCTCCGTTTAAGACGTATCTCCGATTATGGAGGACAATTTCATTTCCCCATTATTTTTTATTTAAAATTAATTTTAACGACATGGCTTAAGCGCGGTTATCAGTCAGGACGCAAATTTCCGTCTCTAATGTTAAACGTATGGGCTTGGAATGCATCCGTATTTTTCAAATTTCTCCTCAGAGAATTAATATTTTTAACTCCTTTTTCTCTGTATACTCTTCTTGGAGGATGTTTCTTTCACTTTTATTTGACAAAATGTTTTTAAAATACAGTGTTAGTTTTATTTATACTGTTAAAATCTTACTTACAACTCGCCTGCTTCACTTAGATTTTAACGCTTAAAATATAAAATTAAATACTATATTTTAGAAACATTTTGGCAAATAAAAAAGAAAGAAACATTCTTTAAGAAAAGTACAAAAGAGTTAAAAATATTAATTTCCCGAGAAGTTTGAAAAATACGGATGGATTGCAAGCCCATAGGTTTAATATTAGAGACGGAAATTTGCAGCTTGATTGGTGAGGGTCCTTAATGCGTACGGAAAATGCGGACAAATTTTTCACAATTAATCGACAGAAATCAAAATACGCTCTTTTTTCACATTGTTTCTTAAAAAGCATTTTTGGTGCAGTACCTTTTATTGAGATATCACGAAATTGTTAGTGACTCTGGTGTAGAGGTGTGTCAACATTCCGCAATTGACAACGTGAAAGATTCAAACAATGCTGACAGCTGTTCGTCGGTATTTAAAAATCAAACTCTGACGTAATATACCAAATTTTGAAGTGTGTCGCAAAATTAGAAAATGCGGTAAAGAGCTCAATTTTTACACTATCCTATCGCAAATAAAAGCGACTTCATAATTTAAATATATTTAAATTACGCAAGCCCGGTAATTTATTTGTCCTGCGGAATAGTTCTTTTGTATGAACAATATTGTCATTAATTTACACATTTTATTAAAAATACCTAATAAAAAAACATTTTTCTTTTAGCATATAGTTCTAAACTATTTAATTTTTTTTAATTGAATTCATTTAATTCGACGCAAGTGATTATTTTTATACTATTCAAATATTTATATCGTTTAGCGCGGACATTGTTTAGAAAGGACGAAAAATGTTTTCCCTTGTTAGTCCGTACTAATGGAAGTTCATTGTATATGGAAAAACAAAAGCAGGCTTTTATGCATCATGAAATTAATTATGCATCATTTGTGTGTGAATAACATGTAACGTTTTGTACGTAGTGTTCGCACGCATGTGATAACTCTACAGCAAGAAAAGTAATATTGAATCAAAATGTTATGTGGCCATAATTTTTCAATGCTGCGAAGATTTGAGAACTGGGGCAGATTTTTGCAATACCCCCATAAAATGCACGATTTCATCTTCACTAAGAGAAGGAGGCGTGTCATACATTGCCCCAATGCAGTAAATAAATTATTTATATTTATTTGTGTTTATTTTATTCTATATTTTCTTGATTTTATGCAAGAATTCATAAGAGGTTACTTTCCTAACGCGAAAACACACGCTCACTAATGTTAATCCTATGGGAGAATTTTTTTTAAATATCTAGTTTGCATTTCAATATTTTTAAATGATATTTTTCTTTTTCGCATTGGATAGCTGAGGTTGATTTTCACAAAGACCGTTTTTTGCTTTTTCTATTTTGTTTACAGGTTTTTAGGGTTCCGTACTTAAAAAGTAAAAACGGAACCATTATAAGATCACTCCTGTGTCTGTCTATCAGCCATTTTACTCGTAAACTATGGACCGTCGAAAGTTCAAATTGAGGGGAAATAATAAAGACTATTGTCCCATATATTTACAGATTATTAAACATTCACAAATATATTTAGGAAAAATGTACAGGGGATAATTAAGTTACTAGAAAAAAAGAATCTTTTCTTTGTATATCGTGTGAGGTATCGCGTGAAAGCTTTCGTAACGCTGAATTCAAAAATACATTTATTTTAATTTTAAGTATTATGTTTTCAGAGATATCGTCGAAAATGTAGTGCAAAAATATGTCCCCCCCCCCCCTCTATTTCCAAAACTGGAACTAGAATTATGAAAAATTTAGAGGTAGTAGATGTTAATTTAAACCTTGCAGGAAAACTATAGCGATAACCCTAGATCACATATTGATAAAATCGCATTTTTCCGTTACGCACAAATTTCGATTTGCTGGCATTCAGCAAAGGTGCTGAGGAACGCTGGAGGTACCTATAGTAGCAAAAGTATAAAAGCATTGTCAATAAGGATTTTTGAGAAAAAAAAAATCGTTGGCAATTAGCCGAGATATTAACCCTTAAAGAGACGGACTGTTTGGACATACATAATGACAGGGGTGGCGTACTCTATGTACCATCGGCTTTGGAAGCCTAGATAACAGCTTTTAATGATATATTTGTGTAATGCAATGTCCAGTAGCAGTATAAAGCAATAAACTTCAAATTGTTAAAAATAGACTAGTTTAATTAGAATTAATCACATAAATACTATGGGACTCGCGACTAGTTTGCATTGGGTGGCTCTTTCAATGCGCCTCCGTGTCTTTAAAAGTTAATTAAAAGCCTATTTGGAAAAACGCTTCTTGGACCAAGGCGGCGTTGAAAATTTACGACTTCCTTTCGAAGCGCGCTTAGCACAATGCCAATTTTAAACTTTGAACAATGGTTTTATACAGGGTGTCCGGTCTCAACGGTGCCCAACGGCTAATTCCTAAACCATTAGTCATAGACATATAGTTCCAATTACAAAAAAGTTTTAAATCAGGTAAAGAAATATTTTAAAAGCGATTTGGGTCAATAAAAACATTTCTTAAAAAATTTAAAAAATTAAATTTTTATACGGTCCCCCGGTCCTATAAGTTATATTTACTAAAATTTTCCTATTACACTGACAAGTAAGACAAAAAAAAGTCCCATTCATATAACACTAAAATTGAGCGAGTTATGAAACTTTAAAAATGCATGACTTATGCCACTTTTCTGCTCTGAAAACAAATGAGTTCGGCTTGGCTTTGAGGGGTCACATACCAAGTGCTTAAAGTATTCGAAGATCTTATTTCATGTGTATCTGCGCTTTGAAAAAAATCGTACAAGTATTACGACGATTAAGTTAACATTTATTAAGTTTCAGATTGGCTAAAATAACATATGTTTTATTTTGTCAGGATTTGAGACTGTTTCTTTTATGATTTCTTTTAACAAAAATTATGTTATTTTTATAAGTTTTTATGTTACTGTAACGATCGTATGTATGTTTTTCCAGTTCAAAATTTGTACTCAATATTTAACTCACTTTTAAATATCCGATCGAGGATACATTTTACATACTGGCGCAAATCCAATAGCAATCTAATATTATTATGATTTTCGGCGGTTACCATTTATACTTATTTTACAGGATAACACAAAAAATTTCGGATAGATTACCGCCAAGAAGTTTAAGAAAAAGTTTTAGATAATACAAGACTGCGATTGTTGGTTTTTTTTAATTTTATGTATTTTTTAGCACTGAATCCGAAAATTACATTAATTTTTAGCCATCATGTCAGGATATTTCGCAAATAATAATTTGTCAAATTTAAAGAATAACAAAAATCGGATACTATAAAGTAGAGGAGATAGTTGGGACTTTTGATAGTTTAGACTTTTGATAATTGATTTTCATGTACTTTTTAGCACTGAATCTGAAAATGACCTTCATATTTAACCATCACGTTAGACTATTTTTGTAAATCGTAAATGTGTAAGTTAAAATATAGCGAAAATCTCATACTATAAAACATATGTAAAACTTTGTTTTATTTTATTTTATTTTATTCAATAATTTATTCGATATTTTTGCTTATCCTGGGATTCTTACAGCTAAATAGCTGAGTGGTCCGATGAGATGAGGGAGGAGATTCAATTTTAACTTTGAACTTTTTAACTTTGAAATTTGCGAAAAATCCTGATGTGCTGGTTAAAAATGAAGGTCAATTTCAGATTCAGCGGTACATAATGCATAAGAATCAATTATCAAAAGCTAAAAAACATGACATAACCGAACTTTTACAGGCTAGTGTAATCTAATAATATTTTAAAATACGTATCATATTGCAAAGAATTGAGGCTGTTAATTTAGCATCATTTTATTTAACAAAAATTCTGTTTTTTTCTTTCTTCTTAAATGTTTATTACAAATTGTATATTTTGCATTAATATGTCAGAATGATTAAAGATTTCAAATTTATATTGCAATGTTAATTTTACTCTCAACCATTTTTAATATATCTGACGAAAATATATTTCGACTAAATTTGTGAATGACCCCCAATTTGCAGCAAAAAATATGTTCCAACTTTAAACAGCTATTACTCGGTCAATTTTAATCGTAGAATAACGGGACTTTTGTGTATTACTTGTCAGTGTAAAAGGAAAATTTTACTAAATATAACTTATAGGACCGGGGGACCGTATAAAATTTAAAATTTCGTAATTTTTTAAGAAATGTTTTTATTGACCCAAATCGCTTTTAAAATATTTTTTTACCTGATTTTAAACATTTTTGTAATTTGAACTATATGTCTATGACTAACGGTTTAGGAATTAGACATTGGTCACCGTTGAGACCGGACACCCTGTATGCACTGAAAAAAGAAAAGATTATTATTACGCCGAATTTAGTTTTATGAAATGCAAAATGAAGTTTAAATATGCACTACTTTTATTGTCAGTACCGAATTAAGTTCATCATAAACAGATTAGGATAAGATTAAAAAAAAAAATAGTTTTAACAGAATATGATATTATTTAGGCTTCCTATCTCTTTGAACTTTTGTGGTATACCCATTTATACTTTTCTAGTATATACAGCTATACCCAACCCTACGTTGTATAGTTTGTTACAAAATTTTATTATTCTTTCAGCAACGATTTTTTTAGAATAATACAATTACTGATTCATATATTTATTGTACGGAACCCTCTGAGCGCGAGTAATACTCGTATTTGACCCTTTATTTTTCCTTAGGATACTTTCAATTTCGGAATCCATTTCGAAAGTGAATACTCATACAGTAGAGCGCCGATTATCCGAACTCCAATTAACCGAACTTCCAATTATCCGAACAGCCTATTTTTCTCAAAAATTTTTTTTAACTGAACTTCCATTTATCCGAACAACATCAATTTATTATATTCTCTCAATTTTTTTTTAAGGATGATGAGATTGTGGATGAGATTTAAGATAAAAAAGAAATTGAAAAAATGAAAACGAATACTCTGAAAATGACCCAGGTCCATAGGCATTACTGTATTTAAAAAAAAAAAAAAAAACCTCTGCAAACAAAATCGAAAAAGTAACAAGAAGGCCTTTGTAGAGATCGATCTCAGCTATCCACTGCAAAAAATAATTTAAAAGTATGGAAATGCAAACGATATTTAAAAAAAAAATTCTCCCATATTAACATTAAAGAGCGGGTGTTTTCGCGCGAGTGAAGTTGCCCGCTAAATCCCACGGTAGAATACAGTCTAGAAATTCTGTAATTTAGAAAATCTGAATTCATATCAGAAAATTTAAATTGTAAATTTCGCTTTATTTAAAAACGGAACGTCTATCCCCCGGTACCTTTTTCGCCTGTCCTCTTGGAACTAATGGGATTTTTTTATTTAATTTTTTTTTCTCTATTACATTGTTAAACTTTAAGTACGCTAAGTTCTTAATTTATTGTTATACTTTCTCTTAACTCTTTTTAGATATTTTTCTCATCGTGGTTACCAGAAGTTTAAACATAATTTTTTTTAAGGTTCCCTAATGGCCTTGCAACACGAATCACCTCTATACTGGATGTTAAGTTGCCACGCAACTAGGAAGTCCATCTAACAGATCAGATTGTTCCATTGTTGTTCTAATTATAATATTAAATAAGGCAAATACTGCTATTTTAAACTTCTAGTATGAAATCGGAATATCCTAATTAAAAAATCCACTAAATTCGAAACACTGCACAGTGTAAGATTTTGTTTGCAAATCTAGCGGGAAAAAAAGTCCAAAAATCGACTTGCAGTAATTTCACTTTTAGATATTTCAAATAACATCTAACACTTTGGAGAAATAAAAATGTAAAGTGATAGCAGCCTAACTCCACAACAACACCATCAAAAATCGGCTCAAAAACCAAATTTCCTTTTAACCTTTTTAGAATGGCGATTCTGTAAATTCATTGATATTTTTTGGCTAAAAACATACTTATTTTGTAAATATCTTTTAATGATAGTATGGAATCTTTATAACAAAGTAGATACTTTGTATTTTAAAGTTACAGTAGTTATTTAGAAGTTTTATATTTAAAAAAATATTTTTTTAAGTCAATATACAAATTATTTGAAAATTTAATAGCATATGATAAATTTTAAAAAGCTGCCAAAATTTTGTACACGCCGGTACATTGTAATATATATTTTTTTGTAATTATGTATGCATATAAATATAGAAAAAATCAATTTCAGCTGCCACTATTTGCAACTCTTGAATATAAGTAATTTTTTATCAGGTACGGAAGTGTGAATTTCGAAAAGAGAATTATATGAGATTTTTAAAAAATATGTTATTGGACATGAATCATTCCCTGTCAATTCTAAAAATATCCTGACTGACTATTTATTACACAAATATAATCTTCAACATTGCTCATCTGTTACGTTAGACCAGATAGAGCGACTGATCCATCTATATATATATTTCTCTTACGTAGCGCTAAAAAAGGGCTGTATTTGTAGCTTGCTATTTGGCAACAGCCAAAGCGACGTTTCTCAGTGGTAGTTACGGTCGCATGTCCCAAAACACCCAGCAAATCAAAATCCAGACAGGATCTCTCTTTTAACGCAAACCGTTTGAGCAATACATGAATGACAATTGCTATTGGTCCTTTTTACGGTGACGTAGCTTTTTGATCCAAGGTTGTATTTAGACACAGGCGAAAACGTTTTGTTTACATTTCGATAACGTGATACGTAGCATGTTTTATAGCGTTTTATTATAGTTTTAAATTAATTTAAGCCGTGGTTTTCAATACTATAGACAAAATGAAAGGAGAAGATCCCATCTGACACTAACATGCCATTTAAATTTAAACGGCGTCAATTTTCTGTTCGCTTAGCTTTCTCAATGATGATCAGCAAGTCAAAGCGCCAAACTTTTGATAAATGCATTTTTATTTATATTTTCTTCAAAATTTTCAATTACTTTTTTATGAATTAAAATATTTTTAAATTTCATATATTGCTTGCTCGGATCTCATAGCGGCCCAACGAAAAATATTTTTTATTTTGTTTTCACTAAGGTTTTTAATTAATTCTGTTTCCAAGGTACGTTTTTATTTACATTTTCAACAGTTTTCAATTACTTTTTTATACATTAAAAATATTTGTAAATTTAATACGTTGTAATGATTTATGATAGCACTCATTCTGGTAGAGTTGACATAAATAGTGGCGAGCGAGCGAAGCGACCTGGGATCGCGTAGCGATCCCAATATGAATTGCGTAGCAATTCATGGGTATTGGTGAGCGTTAGCGACGAAGCGACCTGGGATCGCGTAGCGATCCCAATATGAATTGCGTAGCAATTCATGGGGATTGGTGAGCGTTAGCGAGCAGGGGGCTGAGCCCCCCTACTTCATTTATAATTAATCAAAGATGGAGAAACTGACATCGCTTAAAGAACGTTTTTCGAAATAAAATAAGCGATGATCAGATTCAAATATTAACAATAAATATATTTATAGGGAAGAAGTAATAATTACTACCAGAAAAGGGTTGGACAACCAAAATTTTTTTTTTATTTAAGTGGACCGAAATCAAAAGACAAAAGGTGCATTCGTTATTCCCGGAACACAAATGAATAACCACGCGCCACGTGTTTAAAACTGAGACAATCTGGAAAAAAAGGATTTTATGGATGTGTTAAAAAATATATCCGAAAGCCCTTAAAGAGCAACGACATTTTAAAAAATAATATAAAAAAGGGCTGTAATGAAGAAAATCAAAATTTTATAATGGGTAAATCCACAGCCGTCACCTACTTCTTAGTCTAGATCCATAAAATTTAAGTTCATCATGGCAGTCAATAATAAAAGAATTTGAAATTGTCAAAAATTAAATCTTTACAGCTCTTGCACTAACTGTAGTAGAAATCAATGTTCAGACGTATGACATAGAGCACAAATTTGAAGGCACAGTGGTAGATAGCAGAATGTGCAGTGATAGTCTTCAAATAAAGCAACTAAAAATGCAATGTCTGTAACGGAAAATTCAAGGTGATGAATAAAAAATGATTCGATAATATACGAATAATACTCACAAGTTTCCTTGGGGCTTATCGGCACAACATTCACAATTAAGAATTATGGAATGCCTCTTACATATTGGTTATAGATTTGATGTAAAGAAATAGCAGTTCCGAAAACCTAAAGAAAAATGAAGTATCGCAGAAAGAAGAAAAATATAATTTAAAGATTTAGACTTAAAAGAGAATTATTATTAAAAACTCCAAAACAAGGGCCAGATAATATTAATGTAGGAAATAGAAAAAGATTTTTAAGGCTGCTGCAGTGGAATAAGGCAGAGGAGTTTATTGACCGTCATTATTAATTTGTCATTAAATTCATTGGCTAAAAAAGCACAAAGGATTAAACACATAAAAGTTACCGGAATAATAAATAAAAAATCTAAATTTAGTTTAGAAGTTTGATGAATAATGCGCTTTCCGGAATTATTTTTGTAATAAAACCTTCTTCAAGTGACTAGGAAAAAACGGAATTTGTTTTATTTTCTTCAAAAAAGTTGGTCGCTCATGGAGGGAGTCCAACTAGGATGGTCTCTGAATGGAGGTAAAATTAGTATTGAGCGTATGGGAATAAATTTCGTTCCATGAAAAAATGGTCGTTCAGGGAGGTGGTCGCACAGGTAGGTTTCACAGTATTTTTTCATAATACATAACCATTTTATCCCTAATAAGATCAATTTTATAACTTTAATATCGATAATTTTCATAAATTGAATTTCGACCCGCTAGATTCGCAAAATCTTACACTGTGCACTGGTGGTAGTAAATATGCTACCATGGCCATTAAAATGTTAAAAGATTTTTGTGAAACAAGATTAGCGAACTTTTATTTTTTCACAATAAAAATTTCCGATAAATATTATATTAAGATGCCGAAGTTTGTTTCAACCAGAAAGCTACAATGATGTGGAGACACGTTTTTAACTTACACAGTTTTAGTTTCGTTCGGTGAAATTTTAAACACAGCCTGAATTAAAAATGGAATAACAAGAAAAGAACAGAAAAAAAAAATACAGAAAACAAAAAGTAAACTAATCAAACAAAATCGGGAAATCGGAAGAAAAACAATAGTTTCACCAAAAATCAATACATTAGCACTGCGTCAGTGGTTACTGGCAGTATAAAAAATTACTAATTTCTAGTGATTTAAAAGCACAAAACTGAAAAGTTCTAATAGCGTGAGTCATTTTTAATATTGTTAACTTAATATGTTTAATTTTTATTTAAACACGCAGGTTTATCCAAATATAGATCGTGGTCTTTCAAGATTTGTATGTATTTATCATTAGACATATATAGTAAGTCGCAAAAAAGAATAAATAAATAAAACTACAAAAATTCTTTTAGATTACATAAGCAAACATAACAGCAGCGTACAGCAATTTTATTTTCGTAAAGATAGGATTTTTGTTAAAAATAATTACGATAAAAATGTTATGAAAATAGCAATCAGACACAGACGGCAATTATTAAGAAAACGCGGTATTAGACTGGTCTGACAGATTAAAAAAAAAAAAAAAAAAAAAAAAAAATTAGTCGGAAAATCGGGAGACTTAGAATCTTGTAACATGTAAATCGGGTGAATAAAAGTTTCGAGTGAAATAAAGGTTAGATCAAAGGCTAGATCACGACAGAAAGTCATTTTGCACGCTAATGATCGACGTCGTCAGAAGAAATTTGCAGTTTTTCATAAAAATAAAGCCTGGTGTAATTACAAAGTTGCAAATGCAACTTAATGCTTTTGTCTTTCGATTTACTGTTTAACGGACTTTGAAAGACGCTGGTTATTTGAAACGGGCTCGCCTAAGAAAAGTACAGAAAAGCAAAATTTCTTGAGAATCACAGAATTTAATGGCCTCTAAACTTCCGAGACTTTAGTCATATCAAAATTTATCAGAAAAAAACTCTTTCTAAAGAGGATTCGACCAAAATTATTGAATGGAAACGTTTGTGGATTTATGGAATAACATGTATGCATTACCTTTGGAGCCTTTTTTATTCATGGGAAAAGAACTGTTCTTCAAAATGGTGAAAGGATTAAAAAACAAACATATGTTTTGAAAATTAGAGTTTCTTGAACAAAATGTGGTCTATGTTACAATAGATGTTTTCCTAACATCGTTATGCTCGTTTATATGTTTGCTAATTTCCCTGCTTGCTATTAATGATTTCTCAATGGTGTCCCCTCTATCCGCTTAAACTCTTCGTTTCCAAAACTCCAGTGACAAATGTATTTCAGCAAACTAGTTCCATTTAATTAATTGAAAAGTTTATATTTAGAAAAAGTTCTCGTTTTAAACTTGTTCCAACCAACAATCTCTTTAATTGCCCTCCAGATGTAAAGGAATGTCTGCGAGCGTGTCTTCCTCTGCGAATGCTTCCATGTTTTCTGAAACAGTTTACCGAGGTCAAAAACCGTCGAGATTCTAAATAAGGTTAGAAAGTGTTTTGATATGTAATTAAAAATAGATCAATACATACAACGAGGGGTTACAGTTAGAAAGTTCACTTCATTTCTGAAGTTTTAACCCCCCCCCCTCCCCCCGAAAAAAATCATCAAATTAAGAGAGACTACATAAACGTTATTGGCACAATCTGTTTTTATTAATTATGAATGTCAAAAAGAAATTTATTCTCCAATTAGCACCCGGTATAATAATCTTACATTATATCTAAAATTACCTTTGTTTCCGAAATCTATATACAAGAAAGTGTGTATATAAAAGAAAGTCCCGAACAGGGGGCTAATCAAACCATAGATCAAACTACTGAACTTAGAAACATGAAAATTGGGGGGAAATACTTATGGCGTAGCCGCGCACTAAGAAAGGATTTTCTAAAATTCCACCTTTAAAGGGGGTTAAAAAAGGGACAAACTTAAAAAAAAATTTCTTAAAAATCGGATATTATAGTTGCCTGTCAAATTATAACACATTTCATTGTATTTTTGTATGCTGAATCGAATGATACAAGTACATTCTTCTAAGTTCAATAGCTCTTGAGATACTTCATATTTTTCTAATTGGCTATGTCTTTGGCATCAAAACCTCAAAATTTCCAATATTACAAGTGAAATTTTCTTAAAATACATCCATTACTACACAGCAAAGGAAGAAAATCAAATTAAATCTTTTTGTTCATCAATTATTTTGATTAAGGAATTAAAACGGCTATATGAGTTAGGGAAAAAAATTTCTGATGCATTTCTAATTTAAAAAAAAACTTATGATTTTATTTAAATTGCAAAGAAAAAAAGATTTAATGAAAAATTAATGCTGTAAAACGAAAATATTTAATTTAAATACGAAAGCAATGTTTGTTCGACTTAAAGAAAGTTTTCATTTTCAAAGATTGGAATTGAAACAATATTTGGCGATTTATCATTTGCTTTTGGATAAGAAAAAAAATGGTTACTTTTAAGTTAACCTTTTAAATTTGGGCAAAGTCTGCGGGGAAGCCTGCTCCATGCAGGAGTATAAAATGTGAGATTGGTATCAAACAGATATTGATTGATAAAAAATAAACTTCTCAATTTCGGGAAAACGGAAACTTAAAAATCGCGAAATATTCAACTGTACGACTTCCATACAAAATTTGTTATATTGGCTAAAAAAATCGAACTCGGGTTGATTTTATGAGGGATTCAAAGTCGCGGCCTAACTTGGAAGATCGGGGAAATACGCGAACTGCACATTAAAAAAAATTTTTTTTTCATTTAAAGTGAGAAAAAATATAGTTAGAAGATACTTCCGAAAGATCTTTTAAAAAGCGATAGTTTTTTTTTTTTTTTTTTTTTTTTTAAGTAATAACGCCTGAAAGCTAGAAAGTTAATATTTAAAAATGAGATTAAAAGTGAATTACAAATCTCACTAATCAAAATTCAAGAAGTACTTATTCGCACTCAAAAGGGGAAAAAATCATTAAACATTTATTAAATGATAGTTTCCAATTTCCTTCCACCATAATGGAAACATTTTATGCATGAAAAGAAAGATAAAAAGGTGAAGTATATTTAATAACAAACAAAAAATTTTCGACAATTTAAAAATGTAGTTCCATAAGTTATGAAGATTTTTCAATATTTCTGTTAGGTAAGGCTAATTCCTTTTATTTTGTTTACTTTTCTTAACAGATACAACCTCAAGTTTTTTTTTTTTTTTAATTTATCTATATATTTGTGTGTGTGCGAGCGAGAGAGAGAAAGGTGGAGGAGGGTGACATTTAATTATTTTTAAAAAAGGATATATATGAAATCACATGTGTAATAAAAAATGGAAAAATAAATATTTGAGAATATTTATACATATTAGGCAACATAGGCATACACCAAGTATTCAGTATTATATTCGGCTATACTAACGAATATTCTTGTTGATACATACCGAAATTACACACTGAACGAGAAAATTACATTTTAAGGGTAAAATAAAAAAATTTAAAAGACACCTGCGCTACGCTTGAAATGATTGTGAATGCTTATTTATTTATTTATTTATTTATTTATTATTTTTGCAAAAATTATCAAGCTTTAATATTTTATAATGCAAATTTATAAAAAGCATTATTGATAAAACGTGAAAAAAAATAATAGTGAATATAAGTAACTTAAATGACTCTTTAAAGTCATAAAATTTAACAAATATTTCATAAAGTGTTCAATGTACAGTCGTGGGGAAAAAAAAAAGTAAACACCCCCTACTAACTCCTCAACAAATTATCGTAGAAGAAAGTTACTGGAACGATTGGAAATAAAGTCTACTTTTAAATGATGTATAGAAAATTTGCTTAGGGGGCCATCTACATATTAAAACGAATCCAAACTTCATTTTTTTCAATGACAATGCCCAATTTTAACGAGATATTTCAAATCTTCAGTTCAAATTATGCCTAGACACCGAATTTCAAGCCATTTGAATGATAAGTTTTTGAATTATAAACATTCAAAATTTAGTGGTTCTAATGTTAAATTACATTTTCATATTTTTATTTATATCTCCAGAAATTAATCTCCTAATGTGCTAATTTTTGTGTAGCAATAATACTAATATATTCAAACATAAATACGCTGAATTTGGAATTTTTATAGCTTTATGATATGAATTATGATTTATGAAATTAATACTCGAAAAAATTATGAATTGCAACCTACAATTTTTGTGTTTGAATTAGATTTATTAAGTCCTGCTTTATGGAAATCCAAAATTTCACATTTTTCTTCCAAGTAGTTTTCGAATTATGCTTAAAAAATGGCAAAATGATGGTTTAAGGGGCCGTCTATGATAGAAGTGACTAGATATTTTGAAATTTCTTCTGCTGTCGTGTAATCTAGCAGGCTTCATTGACTTCTTAAGGTGCCTTGATCAAGATGAGGGCTCTCTCGGTTAACAATGGACTTCTGAACTTCAATTTGGATACAGCCCTTAAAATACGCTCGTTTTAAAATAATTTCTCAGAAACTTATGGTACGAATTACATAAAAATTTGTTTTCAGGCTAATTGAAGGGTGTAGAATTCATTTATGCTGTCAGAATTGTGTACTGCTATTGAAAAAAAAAAAAGTTACGGTTCGTTTTAATATGTAGATGGCCCCCTAAGCAAATTTTATCTACATCATTTAAAAATAGACTTTATTTCCAATCGTTCGGTACCAGTAACTTTATTCTGCGATAATTTGTTGAGGCGTTAGTAGGGGGTGTTTACTTTTTTTTTTTTCACGACTGTACCACTTTTCATTAGAATTTGGAAAAGGAACAACGCAATATAAGTTTTTTTTTCTTTTTTTTTTTTTTGAGGAAATTTAGAATTCACATCTTTTCTTCAGTTTTTATAATATAGCATTTTATTTACTTAACAAGGATTTTTTAAATTTCTTTTTGATATATTGCAAAATCAGTTCATAATTCTGTCAAAAAATATTTAAAAAATCGAGACTAGTAAACTTTATTATTATTTTTTTTAATTAAAATATGCTTTATGTTTTAGATTTCGTTTAATAATGATAAAAAATACGATATATAAATGTTACATAACATATCAATTCTTATTTTTAAAACGTATAATTTTCAATGACAAAGTCATTTAAGAAAGTAATGAATATCGCATGAAAATCAAAATACTCCAGTTTTCCTGTTATATTGTACCTTGATATTATATGCTCATTAAAATATATTTTTTCTTCTTCTAACGAAGCTTGTTTTAGTTTTTTTCCCTTTGTGTTTGTGGGTTGTTAAAAAAGACAAATTTTATAATAAATTTTACAGTATTTAAAGTTTATTAATATTTTAAATTTTTTTTCTGTTAAATTACTTATCTTTATGGTTATTTCATAATTTAGGTGAAACTACTAACCTACATATAATCTTTGCATGTGATTGTGACACTCCTTTATCTAGTTCATTTGGTTTGAGAAGTATTGCTAGGTGATGTATTTCTAAAAGTTCCAATTCTCATATTGGGTTTATTTGTTAGCCCCTGGCACGCTGTTTCTTTCTCCCAGAAATTAAAGTGTCGTCTCCAAAAAATAACGTTTCGTTGTATAAGCCAGCCGTAAAACAAAGCAGATGTATCATTGTACATCAATTTTTACTGCAATTTTTTTTTTAACTTCTAAGCATCGCACATTTTCAATTTTTATACCGTCGTATTGGGTAAAAAAAGTACGTCTAAATGCAATTTTCTTGAAAACTGCGTCTCAATTTATTTTTGAAATATTTATTTTTTATTTTGTAGTTTTTAGCGAAATTTGTTTAATTTTGGCAACTCCAGTACTCCATTTTTGTAGAAAGTAAAGGAAAAATAATTAAAAAATAGCAATTATATCTTTTTGTTGCCATTTTCCCATAAAAACTGAAGAAAAAAAATGTAATTAAAATACGTGCTATTTTTCAAAAATATAAATGAATGATTTCTGATAAATCATGGAGCTATTATAAACTATATTTAATTTTAAGTATCTATATTAATATTACAAACAAATGAAGGCATATGAATAATTAGCCTTTTTTTTGTCGAGTTTCTTGCTGATTTCTTTTTGCCGGATTTGTGTATCATTCTGAGATAGTAGCGTCCTATGCATACTTTATTGTAGATGTTATTTATGATTGATGTTTTGATGATGATTGTTATTTATGATGTTATTTATCGTAAATGAGGAATTCAGCGGATGCGGATGACGTCGTTTTATATAAAATAAAATAGCTTGCTTTAAGTCTTAAAACTGAACTACAATAGTTTCGATTATCCGAGTCCCGCTTAACCGACTTTCCGCTTTAACCGAGTTATTTTCTTCTGATGGACTGATGGCTTCCATTATTATGAAACAGCCATTATAAATGAAGTGTTAGGTGAAGGTGAAAGAGCAGCCGTAAAAGGTTAGAACTCTGATTTTCTGGTCAGAATGGGAAAAGAAAACGGACAGAGTTCAGAAATCTGAGTTCTAACTTTTTACGGCTGCTCTTTCATCTTCACCTAACACTCCATCCATTCATAGTGGTTGTTTCATAATAATGGAAGACATCAGTCCATCAGAAGAAAATGATCCATTCCAAAGGTATAAGTTCGAAAAAAAATCCGATTACTTTGAACAGAAAGAAGAGGCTACACCTGCAATTTTCATGACATTAATAGAATCGCATAGTTGCCAATTTGTACGGATTTGTTACCTCTAAAATTTAATACAATTTTTTGCCATATTTAATCGTTGACAATTTTTAGATTTCGGCGATTGACTTAAGCAAAATTTACTGGTAAGTTTTAGTGGTAAGGGAAAATCTTAGAAATTGGTAGTTATGCAGTAGCGTAATACTGCAGCGAAAAAGACTGCAACAAAATCGATATTCAACAAACAAAAAACTGTCAAGGGCTTTTTCAAATAAACAATTTCATTTCCTATTTTTCTTAAAAGTAACGGGGATGTACACCAAAGAAATGTTACTAGTACCCTAAAAATTAATGAATTAAGTGCAAATTTATATTTCATCTCCTTAGTTGGTGATGATTTGTGTAAATCAGGCTTATCCAAGGTGAGCTTGGTCCATATTAACTTGGATAATCGGGACTCTACTGTAATTTTTTTTTTTTTTTCATCGGGTGCGCCACTAAATTCTGAAAAAGCAGAATTCGTGTTTTTTAGTAATTTATTTATTTATTTTTTTTGTTCACTTTTTATCAGGGATATTTTTATTAAAGAAAATTATATATTTTTTCGACTTAGATTACTTCAGTAAAAATTTAAAAATCATATTTCTGATGGCTTTATCACTTTTTATATGCACATACAAAGCGTACAACGATGAATGAGGTATCATACGAAATATTTCTGACACAGTATACATTGACATTCCGTTAAAACACATACTTTGATTAAAAATTAATGAAAAACATACTGTCAAAGATCGCAGTGCCTCGTCTCCCAATATGCTCGATATAAAGGAGCTACTGTTTTCTAACCGAAGCTATAACAGATATATTAACTCAAATGCTTTTGATTTTAAGCATAAAAAAGAAAACCTTTCTTTCGTAAAGATAAAACACATGCATATCAGAAAAAAATACGTTCTGTTGATATAAAATACACAGAGATAATTTTTAGAAAACGAAACAATTCATATCGCTTATTATTTCCGTTGTTTAGTGTAAAATCTGAAAAACAGTACTTTGATGAAAAATTGCATGTAATTAAAAATTAGTCTAAATACGTATCAGTAAATCTGAAACATTGCAGTGCCTCGTCTCCTAATATGCCCGATACAACCTGAAACTACTGTATTCTAACTAAAGATATAACTCAAAATCTTTAGATAGGAAAACGTTTCTTTCGTAAAGATAAAATACATGCATATCAGTAAAAATTTGGTCTGTTCATATAAAATAATTTTAGACAAACAATTGATATCGCCTATTATTTCTGTTATTTAGAATAAAATCTGAATGAGATTCCAGTGTCAAAGGTTTTAAGGGAAATTTCTTCCATTGCCGAACAACATAATGACCGAAAAATTGCATATAATAATATTTTACATAATTGTTACAGAAAAAATAAATTACGAAACATAAAACTAAATAAAACCAACTATGAAATTTCAATATAGAAAGAAACAAAAAGATACCAAGATATATGATGCCAAACAAAATTAAAAACAAAATTTAGTTTAATCATAAATTGAGACAAAGTATGGAATGTAGATATCAAATGATTATATATATATATATATATATATATATATAAAACAGAAATGCAAAATACTCTAGATCTATACATAAGAAACATATACACATAAAAACTTTTGATTTTATACATAGAAAAGGAAAGGGTTTTTTTTTTTCGGAAAGATAAAACACAAGCATATCAGTAAAATTATCTTTTGCTGTTATAAGATACATAGATAAAATTTTAGAATAAAAAGACAGATCTTAATATCGCTCATTGTTTTGAATAGGATGGAATCGGAAAAAGGTCAGCGAAATCAATCTTTTTAATCCGGTGAAAAAAGGGGTCGATTAAAGCCCGAGGGGCGATAAAAATAACTCTTTTTCTCCTATCTTTGAAAATCAATAAGTTTTTCTTTTACACCAAAGGACTCTTCAGTGACACCGAAAAGCTGTTGCTATACACCATTTGTTGCTAGGCTGTCTTTCTTGAAAAGTAAATGCTGTCAACGAAGTAAAAAAAAAAAATGAAGTAGGTTAGAAAAGCATTTTAGCAATAGAAACTGGTAAGGAGGTTAGGATCGGGGAAAGTATGTTGATAAAGTTTTTTTTTTTTTCTTTTCGGTATTATTTTTATAAATAATATTTAAAAGAGGAATATTTCATTCAAACTGTGTATGTTTTAAAACTTAATGACCACTTGATTATAATTTATTATTTCTTCCTCTAAAAACTTTCCTTTAAATTTAAATTGACTATTTTCTGACACATTCTTGAATTCTTTATTTATAAGCGCCTAAAAAGTGGCAGGTGATTTAATCCAGAAACTGCGAAATAGAGTTTTGCATTTTTCAAATAAAAGCGACAGTAGTTCAGAAAATGCTGTTTGTTGATGTTTAATTTTAATTTAATTTTTTTTTTTTTTAATGTAGGGGGGAAAAAAACCGGAAGCTATAACCTGAGAATGGTCGTGAGGCAGCCATTGCATATAACTTATCATAAATTGAAAATAACGTTTTAAAAGGAAATATTGCATTAAATTTATTCACGCTTTAATGCTTAACCCTCCGCCTACCAGACGGCTTCAATGGACCCGACAGTTACCTTCAGAATGATTTTTTCTCATGAAAAAAAGAGACTGAAAATTAGTATATTTTGGAATTCAATATCGTTTATATACTATACATATTTAGTATATTTATAGTCTGGTAGGAGTCAATTAGTATTATAGAGTTATTAATATTTATAGAATCCTATTTCTGGTAGGAAAACAGTTTAATTTTAGCCTCGTAGGCGGGGGTTAATGATACTCAATTTTAATCAATTTTTCCCTTACTGAATGTTTTAACAATTCTCATAACATTATCACCACCTAACAATCTATTAAAAACTTTATTTACATGTAAAAAGGAACATTTCGTTTGTTTCTTATTCAGCGGATTTCTGCAGCTGTTGAAATACATCATTTTTGTCGCAAAGCTATTATTGAAAGGAAAAGAGATGTCGACAGAATACAAAATAAAACAAGTTAGAATAGAATTTAAGAAATCAAAGTATAAAAAAGGAGGGAGGGGCTGAAAGTTAATATTGATTAAAGAATGAGAACTTATTTTCCAAAAGAATATTATCTTAGTTTAGAAGATTTCATTAAAATTGTTAATGTTTTAATAATTCAAATAGCGCGTTAATAACATTGGTCGGCAAAAAAATAAAAAATTTTCCTCCCTGCAAACTAAACATTTAAAGTGTACAGATCTAAAATTTCTAATTCTAAATATGTTATCCAAATTACTCCAGCACGTACCATTTTTTCAAGAAACAGTGTTATAATAATAACAAATGGTGAAGGTTTATTATATTAATTTGCAATGCTAGATAAAATTTAAAATCATGAAAAAAATGTTTTCACTGTCTTAGATATCAAATTGATAAAATATAGCAGGAAAATCTAGTTTGTTGATATTTGTATCGTGCATTCCCCCCCCCCCCCCCTTTCGTGTTTGAATTTACTATTTGATGTCCACTAATATATTTTTGTTCGTTATGCTGCTGTATTTCGGATAATCAATATTTATACATTTATTTACAGGTAATTCACGTATTATTATCTACATTTTACGGTTTACAAAATTTCCACTTATGTTTTAGCAAGATATAAAATACCTTAATTTTAAAAGCAAACCCTCCTACCAAAAGAATGGTACGTGATACAGTAATTTCGTTACCCTATTTTTATTTAGCAGAGTAAAATCTATGAGAATCAACTATTATTTTTACAGAGAAGATTTTGGTGCCGACCAGTGTAATCAATTAAAATTTTCATTCATATGTTTAAGTAAATCATATTTAAATATATAAAGGTATATATAAATATTTTACAGACATACATACAATAAACCCAACTGGAGTGAAAAATTAGCCAGAGCCAGGAATCGAACCCGGGACCACTGCATTCCAGGCAGTCGCTCTAACCACTGAGCTACTCCGGCCGATGCCTGAGTCTGCAATTTTTCACTAATAAACCATGTTGGGGAAGTCACCAGCCATTTACAACAGCCTTGGATGACCGGACAACGATGAATAGATTATACTATTACATCGATCTACGAAATATAATAATAAACACACATACTACAATATACATTAAAACACACATTCACACATAAATATGTATGTATGTATGTATGTCTGTAAAATATTTATATATACCTTTAACTGTTGAATGCAGGCGTTATTTATGTGTGAATGTGTGTTTTAATGTATATTGTAGTATGTGTGTTTATTATTATATTTCGTAGATCGATGTAATAGTATAATCTATTCATCGTTGTCCGGTCATCCAAGGCTGTTGTAAATGGCTGGTGACTTCCCCAACATGGTTTATTAGTGAAAAATTGCAGACTCAGGCATCGGCCGGAGTAGCTCAGTGGTTAGAGCGACTGCCTGGAATGCAGTGGTCCCGGGTTCGATTCCTGGCTCTGGCTAATTTTTCACTCCAGTTGGCTTTATTGTATGTATGTCTGTAAAATATTTATATATACCTTTAACTGTTGAATGCAGGCGTTATTTATGTGTGAATGTGTGTTTTAATGTATATTGTAGTATGTGTGTTTATTATTATATTTCGTAGATCGATGTAATAGTATAATCTATTCATCGTTGTCCGGTCATCCAAGGCTGTTGTAAATGGCTGGTGACTTCCCCAACATGGTTTATTAGTGAAAAATTGCAGACTCAGGCATCGGCCGGAGTGGCTCAGTGGTTAGAGCGACTGCCTGGAATGCAGTGGTCCCGGGTTCGATTCCTGGCTCTGGCTAATTTTTCACTCCAGTTGGGTTTATTGTATGTATGTCTGTAAAATATTTATATATACCTTTAACTGTTGAATGCAGGCGTTATTTATGTGTGAATGTGTGTTTTAATGTATATTGTAGTATGTGTGTTTATTATCATATTTAAATATGTTTAAAACAACTTAAAGTAAATATTTGATAGAACATTTCCATTAGTATCAGTACTAAATTATGACTTATCGGATGCCAACTCAGATACGGCAAAATTTACTATAAGATAATGTATATTCGCTTATCAAGAGTAGATAATTGTACGTCTAATCTTGATATAAATTTATAATTATAATCAGCATTGTTTAACACTCGAATTAAGCCCAAATACTTAAGGCAGTTCTCAAAAAAATATTTTTCGCCGCTTAACAATGCGAAAGTTTGACACATTTTCTGACTCGTTTTTAAACGTAAAAGAATAACATTTTCAGACATGATTACATTTTCTGAAAAATCTTTTGCCTTTACCGAAAAGCAGTTCGACTACATAGTTTAACCGCTTCCTTTAAAAAAATGTGATAAAAAATTGCCAAAAATCATCACATTTTTTGCAATCTCATTCCATTTCATCATTTGCATTTCACATCACAAAACTTGAAAAAAAATGTCAATCAAATATTATATATAATTTATTATATTATATAAGAATATTTTCTTCCTTTTTAAATTTCAGGCCGAGTAAAAATATGATAAAACAAATCGTAGTGACAAATTATGCCAACCCCGAGTTTTCTCGGGATAAAAATTTATTATAATATATACGAACCCGAGATAACTTGGGATAATCAGGGAAGCTGTTAATACATAGTTCTAATTTTTTACATAGTTCTTAGCACCTGCAAATTTGCTACGTTTGTGAACAGAAATGAATTTAAAAAGGTGTCAAAATAGTCGGTTTGAATTTGAGAACAAACAGCCTTAATATAAACAATGAAAATAACTAATGTGCGCAAATAATTTTATAAATTCATAGCTCAAAAAAGATATTCGATTCTAAAATCACTTCACTTGTCATGCCGGAAAAAGTCAGGATTTAGAATAAAAAATATTGTGTCAGCATGCTTCGCGTTTCTAAGCAGATGATTTTTTGTTTTGTTTGAACTGCTTTAACATTATTTCTACCGGGGTCTAATGACAATTTCTAAAAGATTTCGTTTTATGGTTTTCCATTTATAATTTTTATATTGAAACGATTAAAATTCCTTTTTGATATGTTGGAGACTTTTTATGCTTATTACATTCAAAAACTACAAGCAAAATAAACATAAATCAAAACTTTAAAAAAGGTGTCATTTGACACTGGTAGAAATAGAGTTAAGAGAGATGGGATCGAACGTTAAAAATTTAGATGTCTTGTGATGGCTGTATATAATATTTTTCAATATTAGAGCCATTATTAAATGCATTGTTAATAATAAAAAAAAAGGTACATCATTTGGGGAAATTAATTTGATTATTTAAAGAGTAGTAGTGGAATATAATTAATTTGTTTATTCATACGATGAACTCAGTCTTTCTTTTGACCTCAGGTAATAAATTATAATTTCGAAGCTTAGTCATGAAGTATAAATATTAATAATTTCTTCAAATTGCAGTTAATGAATATCTCGTACATAATTTTAGTTACTCATTTTTTTCCGTGTAAATGAATAAATATTAAGAAACTCAGATGGATTTTCAATGTACAAAACAGAGAAATATCTAGCAATTTTATCAAACATTAGGGAGAAAACAATGCATTTAAAAATAAGCATTTAGCATATTTATGATAGCATTTCCCTACTTATAATTAAGGCAAACTCGCCTTATCCAGAAAATTAATTTTGTGAAATCGCGAAAAACGTCTAACTGCGCCCAATGGTTTTCATTGTAAACCAAGATTTTACAATGGCAGAAATACTAGATAAAATTAATTTTATTGCATACTGTTTGTTTTTTTTTTTTTTCGGGGGAGGGGGGAGGGGGGTTGCAGGTTAATCAATAGAATAAACCGATAGAGAAAACACAATTTTTTAAATTTTGGATAAGATGAGTTTTGAAACTCACGTCCTCAAATACACATGAAAGAAATGCACTTCTAAAATTTCAAAGCACGAGGTTAAATGTGACATTTTAAAACTAAAGGACTGACGATATAAGAATTTCAGATTAGGATAGTAATCGATCTTTGACAGCGATAAAATAAATAAATAAAGGAATATTTGGAGCTTCCCCACTTTCATAAAATATAAACAAAAGAGGAAAAAATAATGTGTCAAATAGATTATAAACAATTTCCAACACTTCTAGAATATTGTTACAAAACTTCATATTCTCATACGATGATAGAAGATCTTTAAAATAAACATAGAACATCTCTACCTAGACGCCAGTCTCGAGAGTTTGTGGCCGGCCGGGGTTCGTGATATTTTTTATTAAAAAAATCAAAGTAATAGGATTTTTTTTTAAATTCAAATCGGATTTATTTGATTTAAATCGGATTTATTTGATTTTATTTTATTTTTTTATCTCACGCAATATTATTATTTTATGACTTTTAATTTATAAAAAAATTATATAGATACACGTTCATGCTATATAAGTATTACCAATATATATTACTATTACACAATTTAAATAAATGATTAAAATTGTAACTTAATTGCCTCTCAAAATATTTTGTTATAAAAAATGCATGAAAAACTACAAATCAGATGTCAAAAATCAATTCTATCTTACATATTTTAGTTAAAATAACTGCAGCACATAAACATTTTAAATAATTTTGGAAGCAAGTTAATATGTTAACTTTTGTTTTCTGTTAAAGTGCTGGTAGAGAAAAACACCTTTTGCAGTTTTATCAGTTCCTAATTTTCAAATGTACTGAATAGAAAGCAGAAAACTATCATTCTGCTGAAGCACATGAAGCTATTATATTAAAAAGCTGGTTGATTGCGAGTTCTTTAAGTTTTTAGTATTATCCTTTTCGATCACTATAACATATGTGTCTTCCACCATTCTAAAGAACTTGTTTTTTCACTACATTAGATTGAGACAAAAATTCGTTAAATGATTCAGATTTTACTTCAAACTTTAATACACTGGTGTGTAAAAATTAAGGAAAAGTACCAAAGTGCTAATTTTCAAATACGCGAACACTCAAAAGGAAATAATATAATTCGAGTAATTACTATCTCTACAACATAGCTAGTCCATATAACATCTCATTTATGTCACACATGGTCACAAGTGTCCCAGTCACTACGGTGAAGCAAAAAAAAAATAGGAAATTCCATACATCTCATTATGAGTCTCAAATGATCACTATATGTGACTCCACTGAGACGTCACTGAGACTGCTGCTTTGTGACGAGTCACCATGTGACTTTACAATGTAGTTACATTGTGACTCTCATGTGACTCATTTGTAGACTCAATTTCAAAGTCATCGTGAATGCTGCATTGTGATAAGTTACCAAATAATGTCACATTAAAGTCACATGATGACTTTCAGGTGACAGAGAGACTACTGTGAAGTCACCATTGTGCTCATTTCGGAAAAGTCTCCATGTGACTATAATATGATATTATTTGGTGACTTATCATAATGCAATGTTCATGATGACTATGAAATTGAGTCTAAAAATGACAGTCACATGAGAGTCACAATTTAACTACATTGTAAAGTCACCTGGTGGCTTGTCACAAAGCAGCAGTTGCACTGACTTCTCAGTGGAGTCGCATATAGTGATCATTTGAAACTCATAATGAGATGCATGGAATTTCCTTTTTTTTTTTTTTTTTTGCTTCACTGTAGTGACTGTGACACTTGCGACCACGTGTGACATGAATGAGAAGTTATATGGGCTAGCTGTGTTGTAGAGATAGTAATTACTCGAATTATATTATTTCCTTTTGAGTGTTCGCGTATTTGAAAATTAGCATTTTGTGACTTTTCCTTAATTTTTGATAACCAGTGTATAATAAGCATCACCAAAGTAGAGAATTTCACTTTAGCAAACAATAATGCTAATATTTTCTCAGAGCTTGTTAATTTCTCTCCTGCATAATGGGGATTCAAAAGATAGGATAATAAATGTGTTGGGCTCAATGCCTGTGTGTAACAAACAAAGTCATACAATTTTATTTTACTTAAACTTGCAAAGTTTTTCTAAATACAAGCCAATAAAGGCCAATAAAGTAATAGGCAAGTAAAAATTCCTATATTTAATACAGTCAACTCTGTGAAATCTGCCGATGTATAATCCGCAAATGTCTATTATCCACACTACAAGTTGGAATGTAAACAATGAAAATTATCATTAACAATTATAATCATAAAGTTAAATTAGGTATTTTTTTTCAGTTATCAATTTCCTAATGAATAAATATTTAAATATAAATTGGATATAAATGTTTAAATTTCCTTGAGTAACAAAATTTTATCTTGGAGCAAGAAGTAATGAGTGTTTATAGACTACAGAAAAAGAAAATGGCAAAAAACTAAAACTACTTGTGTCAATTTTTAAAATAATGAATAAGTAAAATTTGTATTGTATATAATTTAATTTCCCTTTAAATTAACTTAGTTATTAAATAAATATATTAAACCAGTGTTGCATTATGTTTTTTTTTTCATTGTAATTGTAATCTTTGTGCAGTTTTTCCTAATTTATAGTCAGACTTTAAAAAGTAAGATGTAAACAAAGGGATGATCTATAATCTGCAAAAATGTATAATCCACAAAACCCCCGGTCCCTAAATGGGCAGATTTCACAGAGTTGACTGTATATTCCTTAGAAATCCTTGCTGTTGCAAGTTTGTTTTACAATTTGATTCAAATTCAAATGATATTTGAAACCATTTTTTCTAAACTTCACATTGTACTTTACTTTTTGACAAAGGTTAAGCTTTATCTTTCTAAAAACTGATTGATTATGTGTATTATATAAAACTAAATTATATTAAAGTATATTAATATGTTTATTTACATCTCGAATTTTTTTTATAATAATTTTTAAAATCTGATTTAAATCGATGATTTTTTTAAATCAATTGATTTAAATCATGATTTTAATCGTGATTGAAATTAAGCTGATTTAAATCAACGAACTCTGGGACTGGCAGACCCTCAAGCACGCGATAAAATTAGTTGAAAAAAAATGTATACATGAAATATACAACGTTATCTATGTACACATAATAGTGGTATATACATAGCACTAAAAATTTTATTCTTAAAATTTAGAAAACTCATAATAGAGTTAAAAATTTATTTCAGCAATTATGCCGTATGCAGACTATAATGTACTTTTGAGCAGCCCATTAAATAATTATGTTTTTTTTTCTTTTTTTTTCGCACACCACATAGTATTTCTGACATTTTATTCCCTTGGAAAACTCATAATGTAACTGACAACACACTTCCAGCAATCAAAACCTGCAAGCGGCAACGCAAACTGATTCTTTTGCGAGACCCTATATATCAATTTAGATTATACACACGTAATACAGTATATTGAAAATTAGATTAACTTAAAGACGCGTAAAAAAAATTAAAAAACGGTTTTAGCATATTTCCACCTTTACATGACAAGATATATTTTTAAAAAAATGTGCTGTTCTATTTATGACCTAGTTAGTTTACATACACTATACATACTAAAATATAGTCCTGTTTGAAAACGCATAGGAGAATTGAAAACGTGCTCTCGATAATTATTACTCATAGATGACAATACATCTGAAATCTTTTTGCGACCCTGTGAAAGAACGTTAAATGCTATATGCATCATTTTTATGGGTGAGATGGTATCGAATAAAGTTTATCAATTTAATGGATAATTTTTTTTTAAATGCGAATATATTCAAACTACAGATTTCAACATCAAATATAAGCTATTTTCATGCAATAAACATAGTAAATGTTTCTATATATTTTTCAAGCGAATCTTCACATTTGTACACAATTCTGGAAACCATTTTCTTGTCTTCGGAAACAATTATTAGATTAATCAAACTTGTGGTCAATCAATCAGTCAATTCCGCCCGAAAATTTCGATAAAAAACATTTCTGCTAATTTCAATTTTTAACCATTTGGAAAAATGGTTATTGTTCTCGTCAGGATGGGAAATGAAAAGCATATCTGAAGGTTTTCATTGGTTTAATCCGCAATTTATTCATTTTCTGATTGGTCTATACAGTAATCTGTATTTCCCTTTAATTTCAACAACGATGGCTACTTTCTGTTGCCACTATGACAAAAAAGTAATAAAAACTACAAAAAAAATTAATAACTCAGAAATAAATTGAGATACAGCTTTCAAACAAATTGCATTTAAAAGTACACTTTTTTCTCTATCCGACGGTGTAAAAAGTAATATTGTCGAATGTTTAGAAGTTTAAGAATGAAATTTCATTTAAAATTGGCCGTCAGATTTCTTGGAAATCGGAAGATGGAAAAGCCTTTTCCCGAACAGCCAATGAAATGCTTGGATATTTACGTAAGTTTCAGGTGGATAATACTTAAGTTTCATGAAATCTGACGGGTCGCAGACGATATTTTTGGCTTGCAATTTTTGCGTGTAATAACACTATTAATGTTTAATTCATGGTGTACGTATGTATGACGTACGTAATGCATGATCAACTCCGTGCGATTTTTTATGTCTTAAATTTTAGTCTTAAAAAAAAATCGTTTTCCAAATGGTCGTTGTAATTTGATAAATTGCTTTAGTTTTTTTTTTAAGTTTTTTTCAAGGTAAAGGAAATCCCATAATTACGAGTAACAAAGCTACAAAAGTTGGAATGAAGTTTACTAAAAGTTTCTTCGATATCAAGAAAAGGTTGTGCCTATTGTACAATGTAGCGTGACTCAACCAGTAGTTGATCAAATTTTTGAAATGTTGTGCCATTTCAGGCAGAAATGAGCTTTATACGTGGCACTAGACATAGCATTTTTGTTTGAATGTTAGTGCACCTGCTATCACATTGTTGTCAGCTGTCTGTTCTAAGAGAAGCCCTTTTATGAAATTTTGCAGTCGTTACCATGGTGCGACTTTTGAAAAATTCCTTCATAACTTTTCATTATATGACCCCAGGAGCCCAAAACCACCCCCACCTAAAAAGTTTATATATAATTATATACATATACACACACATATATATATATATATATATATATATATATATATATATATATATATATATATATATATATATATATAATATATGTAAAATATACTAAATTTTGTCCGCACGATAAAAGTCGCAATTACGCACGGATCGTCTTCAAACTCGCCAACAACTTTGAGATGGCTAATATCTCGGCGGGGATCGAAAATGGGCAAAATCGGCCCAAGGGAATGGAAATGGGGGGAGGGGTTAAAAATTTTGAATACCGTCTTAACAAGATTCTGATAAAACCATCTCTTACACAACAATGACAGGAAAATATAAATATTTTTCGTTATAGCAGTTGCCAACAATAAAAAAAAACTATAAAATTCTCACCACAACAATTGCTTTTCTATTGCAAGATTTTCACGTGAAAAAAAAATTAAATAGTTTGACGAATTGAAAACAAATTTAATATGACGTCATACGTTTTCTAGAGCAAGATTTCAACATGAAAACTCAAAATGAAATAAATAATTTGACGAATTTAAAAAAAAAAAAAAAATAAAATAAAATATTGCGTCATATTTAAATATTATGGACCTCAGCAGGTGAATATGTAACGTCATGTGAGTTTGAAAAAACGTATTAAAACACGATAAAACCCAAACTATGGAAATATTAACATATTTTAACACTTTGAGGTTCTCTGAATTTGTTTTAGCCATTTTTAAACCTATTCCACATACATGCGCGTGTGTATTTGTGTATATTAGAATTTTCACAAAATGTTTAGCTCCCTAGAGCTCATTCTTAGTGAAGTTACACTCATTCTTAATGAATTAACACTAGACATAGTATTTTTGTTTGAATGTTAGTGCACCTGTTGTCACATTGTTGTCAGCTGTCTGCTGTAAGAGAAGCCCTTTTATGAAATTTTTTCATTAGAAAGTGTAAATATTTAGTTTTTGATTGATTTAGCCAAAAGTGATCAAAATTCATACATTATCAAACATATAGGAAGGGAGTGCGCTCCTCCTTCCCCTCTCTGCTTCGAGTACACCCTCCAACCATGCAAAAAAAAAAAAAAAAAGCTATATCATTAGAAAACTAATGATTTCAATTTTAATGACAACTTAGTATTCTATTGTTTTCAGAAGAAATTCTTTATTAACGTTTTCCTCGCAGCATGGCAAGTTAAAGCTATTAATTATGACCCATTTGGGGCATTTTCTTTTAGATATCTTATAACGTACGCAGATAAGCAAAGTAAAAGTTTGCAAAGAAATACTCGTGTCAACCAATCTATCATTTTTTTCTACTTATTATCCTACTAGTATGTTTTCTTAAAGTTGTGACCATCTTTTTGTGATATACTGTATACAGATGTGAGAGTACAGGTACAGAATTTCTGCATACATACAACATGTATGAAGTTTAGTACTAGCCACTTCCACATTATTCACAAAAGCTTCTGTAGATAGATAGAATCCCCCCCCCCCCACCCAGAATGATTCTTGCCCCGGGGCCCCATCATACCCTAAGTCGGGCCCTTGTTTGATCAACTACTGGGAAAATGGCAATTAAAACAACTATTTATTTATAAATTTGTTGCTATTTAATTTCAGTGCATTTCATTTTTGTCCATAATACGACATTCATTAAGGATTTTAGCAATCAGATTAGTTAGCTTCTAAAACTCAAAAGGAAGGAAATAGAATAAAACCCCCGTAGTACTGACTTTATTTGATCAACTACTGGCTGGGTCACTCTATATAAAAATATAAATAAAATATGAGAATAAATACATTTATAATTTCAATATAACAACAAATTCAATGTTTCATATCTTTTTCCTAATTCGAAAATTTAAACTTATCGTTCAAGTTACTTACAACCAAATAGTAGATTTCCAAACAGTATCATGAATCAAAAATTCCAATATACTTACCTAAAAAGAGAAAAATTATATATTAAAATTAAGAAAAATCAAAATTTAAAAATTTACTTGAAATAACACACACAATGCATAAAATAAAATGTAAATTTATTAAGTCTATCAATGTGTTGATTCACTTAAGACTGACTGTAACCAGACATTAAAACATACCTTAAATACTATACAGAAATAAATTTGTGACTAGAACAGGCTGAACTTGTTAAATAAATTCCTGAAAACCGTGTTGAAAAAGTAGTTACACTGTAAAAAAAAAAAAAAAAAAAAAAAATCCGCTAAAATACGGAAATTGTACTGGCAATCGAAACGCCAGTACTATTTCCGTATTTTAACGGAAATTTTCCCCCGTAAATTCCAGAAAATTTCCTTTTTTACTGGAATTTATGGGGAAGTTTTTCCGTTAAAATACGGAAATAGTACTGGCGTCTCGATTGCCGGTACAATTTCAGTATTTTAACGGATTTTTTTTTTCTTTTACAGTGTAATTATACATAAATTTTACCAATATGAAAAATCTTATTTCTTTTGGCATTACTATATTCCATTTCTTCCTACGATTTCGTCATTTTGTGTAGGCATAGATGCTGTTTCAAATTTAAAAAAAAAAAAAAAAAAAAAAAGTTTCTAATGCCTCCTGAACGATCAAGACGGCAAATCAGGTATCAAAGAAAATAAAAACATTAAAATAATGTTTATTTCATTTACAAAAATACACATACGAAAAAGAGGTAATTCAAAATTGTCTTCGTTATAAAATGATGACCAGTCATCCAAAGAAAAAGAAAAATCACTCATATTGACGCAGAAGAAAATAAAAATTGTCATTCGATTGGGAATTGACTTCTTTTACTTTATGTTTAAAAAAAAATAAATAAGGGGGCCGTTTCTAAATTTAAATTATATCAAAATCTAAAATTTTCAATACGAACGCAATTGATCATGTTGACATCATATTTGTAAATTTTACTTCCTAAAAATCTCATAAAAGGGCAATTCCATTGTAACAGACTAACAGTCATAGAGGGGAAAATGACTTTACCTTATTTAAAAAATAACAATCAGGTAATTAAAAGATGACTCAATTAGTATATGATATAATAAGATAAATTAATATAGTTATTATAAATAAATTATTTAATGTGAATAAGTATGATTAAAAAGTGGTATCGTAACAGACAAACAGGGATTACCATGCTTTTCGGACACCTTAATGTTTATCTCTATATTATTTATAAAAGGACATGCAATTTATTGTAACAAAAATGTATTTTTACTCAGAGGCAGTTCAGAAACATTCGACTTCAACAAAATTTGACTGTTGCCATAGTATAGTTTTGAAAAATATGTAATCTTACTTGTAACAGACCATCATCCAACATGTAACAGACAAACAAATAAGCTATGCTGATTATAATGGATTTTATTGATTTTAACTATTCAGCTTTTTATCAGATACATTGCAAATATAGAAAAAAATATAGGTTTAATACTATCAGAATTTATATGTATTACCTATTTGATGTAAAAAAATAAAATACTATAAATGGTAACATCGGCTTGGAATTGTCCAAAAGTAAAATTGAATAATGAAATTGCAACAAGACAACCAGATGGATAAGACTTTTTCATAAAAAGGAAATAGCATCGTTGGTTCAAAAGTTATGCATAGGCATACTTTTAAAAAGCAGATATAGTACAAACGAATTACATAACAACCTTTTTTCTCTAAAGTTGGTTAAAAATAATTATTCCGAAAAGTACATTTCAAGGTGTCATTCATCTCTATTATCAATAAATTACTCCATAAACGAAACTCTGATCTTACAAAACATCCGCAATATTGAAATGACCTGAATAAGAAAATGCTGGATTTTTAATTACCAAATTTTATGCATGCCGAAAGAATGCCGCTTCAAAAATGTTAAACGGCTTACTTTGAACTCCTGAAATATGCACTTTATTACAAAAGAATAATTTCAACGAAACAGGATAGATGTTCAAAAATGTTATTGACAATCTTTGTTATTAAATATAGCAACAAAACTTTAATTACAAAATATCAATAAAATCTTTCATTTGAAATACAGTGCGTTACATAATGAGAGGTACACCCTAAAACATCCATTTAACATCTCAAAAATATGCAGATTTTCTTGTTGGCAAATTCTAAGACGTTTTCTTATCTAAAACTATGAAAAGAAAAAAAATACTTTTAAAATAATATTTTTAAAAATTAAAAAAATAATATTTAGATGTTGCAAAACAAGACTCACTTTCGATTTTTTTATTTTTAAGATTAATTGACTACTTTTAACTTCTGGGGAAAAAAAAAAAAAAAAAAAAAAAAAAAAAAATGAAGTCAATGTCATTCGTCGTTCTCCAATGAAAAATTTTAAAATGCAATTCAACATGTAGATTTTCTTACTCAGGAGAAAATTTTAGTAAACGTATCCGAAACACTGGTAACTATCTGGTTATTTCTACTAGTAAATTTCAATAGAAAATGTCTCTTTATACATTAGTATTGCAAAATTTCAGTCATAATTAATGCCCAAAACAGATATCTATTTTTTACTGGTGGAAGTTTACTTAGGTGGTAGTCAGGTCCTGCATTTCAACCATAGTGTGACAACCTAAACAACCTCCTGTCAGTGTCAGTGAAAGAGATTATAATACCAGGGCCAATTTCCACCAGTAAAAATGAATAGAAATTTTTACCATACTTAGTTTTGCATGAATAAGCCGCTAAAATAAAGTGAATTTTTCTATTCAAATTTTCCTGGTGGAAGTTTGATTCTGCGGTAATCAGAAACTATTGATTCATGATTCGATTTAAAAGATCAGCCGCCATCTTGTGTCAACTATCTCAGTTACTTCACTCGCAGCTGGAAAAATCTACACTATATAGTCCAGGCAATAGGGGATTTTACCTGGCAAAATTAATGGTAGTTCTGGAAATTGGCTTACTTTATGTTTTTTGGGTCGCTGAATCCGAATTTGTAACTTCCCACCAAAATTTCCCCCGGCAACCCTCCCCCCACCACAAAAAAAAGGTTTTCATTAAAAAAGTATCTAGAAATTCAGAAAGTAGACAAAATTTGCAACAAATTAGATATATGACATTATGACGTAGGATGAAGGGGGAAGGGAATCTGCCTCGGAACATGCGCCGCGGTGCTGCGTGGACTAAGTTGCGCAATTTCACTTAACCACTCACATCGTTTACATTCGCTCTCCCATCTTGCCTCCGAACTTTCCCTATAAGGTTTACTTTAAGTTTTTTGGGTCGCAGAATCCGCATTTTTAACTTACCCCCCCCCCCCCCGTAACCCCCCTAAAATAGTTGTTTTTTAATTAAATTTTTTATTGTTTTAGGGGAACAGTAAGTAGAAATTCAGAAAGTAGACAAAATTTGCAACAAATAGGATACATGACATTACGACTTAGGATGAACGGGGAGGGAGAGGGCTGCCTCGGAACATACACTGCGGCGCTATGTGCACTAAGTTATGCAAGTCCAGGCAATATGGGATTTTACATGGCAAAATTAATTCTAGTTCTGGATTTCGACTCACTTTATGTTTTTTGGGTCGCTGAATCTGAATTTGTAACTTCCCACCAAAATTTCCCCCGGCAAACCTCCAAAAAAATTGATTTTTTGAGAAAAGCGCGCGGGGAAAGTTCCGAGGCAGCCCCCCGTCTCCCCGTTTATCCTACGTCATAATGTCATGTATCCTATTTGTTGCAAATTTTGTCTACTTTCTGAATTTCTACATACTTTTCCCTAAAACAATAAAAAATTTAATTTAAAAACAACTATTTTAGGGGGGTTGCGGGTTTGGGGAATTTTGGGGGGAAGTTAAAAATTCGGATTCAGCGACCTAAAAAACTTGAAGTAAACCTTATAGGGAAAGTTCGTAAGGGAGATGGGAGGGCGAACGTACACGATGTGAGTGGTTAAGTGGAATTGCGCAAGTTAGTCCACGCAGCACCGCGGCGCATATTCCGAGGCAGATCCCCCTCCTCCTTCATCCTATGTCATAATGTCATACATCTAATTTGTTGCAAATTTTGTCTACTTTCTGAATTTCTAGATACTTTTTCCGTAAAACGATAAAAAATTTGATTTTTTTAAATAAAAACCTTTTTGGGGGAGGGCATTTTACCAAAATTTGGGGGTGGTTGCCGGGGGAAATTTTGGTGGGAAGTTAAAAATTCGGATTCAGCGACCCCAAAAACATATAGTAAGCCTTTTTCCAGCACTACCATGAATTTTGCTAGGTAGAGCCCCAATACGGTCTGTATTGCCTGGACTAATATGTCCCCTTCTCTTCATTCATAACTCTATTACAGACAATGTAAACGGATTCTTTTGTGTCTTTGTGTATTATGACTAATCATAACTAATAATTTTCATTAAAATATAAATACCATTTATGCCGATATTTAACACAAAGACCCATCTGTTTTAAAAATTAATCATAAAAAAATAAAAGAAAAAAGGGAAAAGCGGAAGTGCGCGGGGGAGGGGGGGGGCGCAAGGTGCTCGATAAAACTACAACAATATAGTTGAAAACATACGTTCTTTTCTTTTGCACAAAACACAATACACACGAGAAAATATTCAAAAATCAAAATTCAAGAACGGAATAAGAAAAAACATGCCAGAAATGAAGATTTTTTATTGTTCTTCTTCCATTTCTTTTTTATGAATCGATGCGTACAGTAACACTATAATTCAAGAATTGCCTTACTTTAAATGTGCAATACATTTTATAATTTCGATTAAAATTCCAGCAAAACGTTATATATAACAAAACTATACAGGGTGCAATATGTTATCTATCGCCGATCTTTAATTTCTCAACCGTTGGCCGTAGACAAAGTTCCAATTACAAAAACGTTTAAAATGAAGTAAATATTCATGCTGTGGCATTATTTAAAGTAAAAAATTTATTTTATAAAAATTACGAAATCTAACTTTTTATACGGTCCCCCAGTCCCTACAGATTTAGTAAAAGTTTACACATATCATAACACATATAACACAAAAAGTTTGACATCTGCACTACAAAAATTCACAGAGTTATTAAATTTCAAATTTTGAGATATTTGCACATGATTTATTCTTTCATTGAGGGATCATTTAAAAGATGAATTAAAGTAATTCGAGATCAAAATTCGGGTGCCATTTTTACGGCGAAACCGCCTCTAGCCGGAATCAGCAAATTGGGGTATCACCGAAGAGGGTTATTTCATCTAAAAATTTGAGCTGACTTTTAGGGGTCGTATACAAAGCGAAGAATGAAATATTGAAATTAAACAAAAAAATAAATGTCAATTTATTATAATATCGAAAACGGTCTACTATAAAAAATGAACACATAAAACGCCGGAAACTACTTGCGATACTGCTCAAAGTGTTCTCCACTGGTGGCAATGCACAATGGCTTGCGTGACAGTACTGAGTCCTGGGCACGTTAGAGCATAGCAGGTGTGCAAAGTGTGCGACAATCAAGAATGATGCGCTGCTTCAGATGAACCATAGAAGTAGTTTCAGTCACATAAATTTATGCCTTGATGTATTCCAAGAGGTAGAAGTTCATGGAAGTCAAGCCTGGTGAACGCGGTGGCCACTCTACAGGATCACCATATCCAAGGATGTGTTGACCGAATTCGGTGGCCAGATACGCCCGGACGTTTGATGTTTTATGCGGAGAGGGCTCCATCATGTTGAAACCACACCCGGCATGCATGTCGGAGAGCAACTCTTCAGTCACGTACCGTGTTTTGTAGCAGATGCAGGTAACGATCGCCCATTAAGGTCCCACCCACCGTAGAAGATGGGTATACCGCACCACATGTGTCGTACTGTCCGGACGCTGTGGAGGTTTCCAGGTCGCATCATCCTTTTGACTGTCGCACACCTGCTATGCTCTAATGTGTCCAAGACGCAGTACTATCACGCAATCCATTGTGCATTGCCACCAATGCAGAACACTTTGAGCAGTATCTCTAGTAGTTTCCGGCGTTTTATGTGTTCATTTTTTATAGTACACCGTTTTCGATATTATAATAAATAGATATTTATTTTTCTGTTTAATTTCAATATTTCATTCTTCGCTTTGTATACGACCCCTAAAAGTCAGCTAAAATTTTTAGAGGAAATAATCCTCTTCGGTGATACCCCGATTTGGCGATCCCGGCTAAAGGTGGTTTCGCCTTAAAAAGAACATATCACCCGTATTTTGATCTCGAATTACTTTAATTCATCTTTTAACTGATCCCTCAATGAAAGAGAAAATCATCTACAAAAATCTCAAAATTTGAAATTTAATAACTCTGTCAATTTTTGTAGTACAGATGTCAAACTTTTTGTGTTATATGTGTTATGATATATGTAAACTTTTACCAAATATAACTATAGGACTGGGGGACCGTATAAAAAGTTAGATTTCGTAATTTTTATAAAATTGATTTTTTACTTTAAATAATGTCCCAACATGAATATTTACCTCATTTGAAACGTTTTTGTAATTGGAACTATATGTCTACGACCAACGGTTGAGAAATTAAAGGTCGGCGATAGATAGCATATCGCACCCTGTATATGTATAACAAAACAATAAAAAAATTATATATGTATAGATAATAAACTGAAAAAAAAAAGAACTATTAAAATGTAAGACTAAAAATATGACAGTCAAAATATAAAAATTCATTGCATAAAAATATCAATTTAAAACTTACGAGCTATCTTATTGTTCATTGTTATACTTTATATGAATATTTAAAAAAAAGAAAAAGATAACTGATAAAAATATTTGTTTTCCAGCTACTGAAGAACAAAAAAAGTTCAAAGCATTAGCCATTTGATTGAATTAACGAATTTCTTTACTTTGTTTTTTAATTTAATTTTCTAAAGGAAGAAAACTTGCTTGAAAGATGAAAGGGGGGAAAAAAACATCGTCTGGAAGTTATCGTAAAGTGATAAATTTATCTGGAGCTGAAAGCAACATTAAAATATTCCTCTTTTCAACAGTTTTTTATCCTCGCAGGCATTGTGAAACAAACTAAAAAAAGGTGAGTAAACGCATATTCTTTATTTCTTAAAAAGTATAATTTATTCGTCTGGCATTATTTTAAACAATTTCGCTCCACATTGAAAGTGTTAAAAATAATTTTTTTACTTATTTTTATGTAAATAATGAAGGTTGAAGAATTAAATATTGATGATTAGACATGTTTTTTGCAAAAGAGAAAAGAAAAACACTCTTCTGAATAGAAAATGCACGTTTAAGTATTTTTTGCTTGATTTTATAATATTAGAGACTGTAAATATACAAGGGGTAATTTAACGGGTGGCGTAGCTTTAAAACAATCTGGGGAGACACCTCACATAGTAATTTTCAAATAAAATTTACTATTTACAATAATTAATAAAATATTCATCAGAATAAGTGTTCGAATTAAGAGGCTACGTTACTCACGCACAAAAATCCGTTCGCTAATGTTAATTATACGGAAGGAATTATTAAAGATATCTCGTTTACATTTCAATATTTTTAAATGATATATATTTTTTTATTATTATTTGGCATGGAGTAGCGGAGGTTGATCTGTACAAAGGCTATTTTTTACTTTTTCGCTTTTGCTTCCAGATTTTTTTTTTTTATATATATACTTTTACTTTCGGAACCGGTTTCGAAAGTGGAAGTATTCTGATTTAAAAAAAAAAAAAAAAAAAAAAAAAAAAAAACTGAAAAGAAAATCGAAAAGGTAAGAATATTTAAAGCACCAAAAATATTTTAAGTACCTTAAAAAATATTGAAATAACTTTTGCAGTTCCTAAATAAAAGGTATTTCGATATCAGAATTTTTTTAAGTGACTTAATAACCACCTTAATAAGATCGACTCCTAATTAAATTAAGACTTTATTGTTATTATTATTACTATTATTATTATTTCTAAAAAAAAAAAATAGCGTCCAGAAAGGTTCTTGAAGCCGGCTCCTTTTATAGAAAAGACCGGCCTACGTGCACTACTCTGAACAAAACTAAGAATAGAAATTCTCATCACTCATCAGTATGAACAAAATACCTTAAATTCAGCAAGTTCTAAAATTTGTATCATTCAAAATCTGTTTCTAGGAATAAAAAGATAAAGTGAAAAATAAAACAATAGAATATGCACGAAGTAAAAATGAAAAGGTCACATAACAAAGGATAATTTTTGACAAATCTACATCATGGGGGAAGGAACACGATAACAAGCTCGTTAGTTTTAAAAGTCGGTTGGCAGTGTTTCATTCATGTCAGAAGACAGCAGACAGCAATTCATTTGAACAAACAACCGTTGTATCACGTTAGAAAACATCAAGAAGATATAAAGTTCATTGGGGGGAGGGGACTTTTGGTGTTTCGCCAAAAAGTGGAAATTATAATCAGTGTTGAATCCAGACCTTTACCTCCGGGGGGGAAATTTTGATCCCTGGGGGGGACACTAGTATTCCAATATGAAATTTTCTCTGATTTCATTAATATACCAAAACCTGCTAAAGCGTAATCTCCGAGGATCAGAAAAAGTTTCTGTCTTAACAAGTATCCCTCCAGTCGGGATTTTGAAAATCTTCTGTTTCCATAGATTATGCTATATATAAGTTTCTATTTTTTAATTTCAAATTGAAAATTTAAAAAACTTTTAAAAATTCTATTTAATTTAAGATACTCTTGTACTTTATTGTGCCCAAACCATTATTGAAAAGATAAAAAATAAGTGTGGCATTCTTAGGTTACTGTCACTCCCCCCGTAGCAGAAATTTCTCCAAGTGTCTGCGACAGATAATTCAGGGGCAAAAAATAATCTGCAGGTAAAATATTTTTATAAATGGAGTGTTAATTAATCAAACAATCACTTACCTGTAACGTTTTTAGGCATTTTATAAATTTTTATTAATAATAGTCTTAACTTTTTGTATTAAGTAATAAAGAGCTAAACATAATACGAAGCAAAATAAAAGTTCGATGAAAAAGAATCTGCAAAAGAGAAAAGAAAATCTGCGACACCCGTCTCCCGTCTCGAACTTTCTGCTACCGGGGTCACTCCTAAATATAACTTATATAAGTTATGGCCATTTCTTTTTTATTTAATCTCATTATATCCTACAGTTTAACTTGCCATACAGATTTGAATATCCCATTTCATAAAAGTTTTGAATCAACATTGCTACAATTTACCTCTGAAATATTTCTATTAATGTACAGTTATTCATGAAACAGCACCGAAAAATGGCAATAAATCACAATTAAATAATAAACTTCGTTACAAGAATAACAAACAGAGTTTACAAATAATACAATAACAAATTTTTATTATTTGATATTTACTTATTATTTAATAATAATGCTTTCAGACACAGACGCGGACAGTATTAAATGGAATAGGGAGATTTTTCTCCCTTTTTTCGTGGGGGGGGGGGGGGGGGAGAATATAGTTGGGCAACGCCCTACTATGTTAAAACCTTTTACTGTAGATGAAATTTATATATTTTTTTCTCTTAATTTTTTAATTATTTTGTAACGTCCGCAATATTTTCAAACTTATGAAAGATAAAAGTTATGTAACATTTCAAACTTTAAAATTGAAACCCCATTTGTATACTTCTATCTGCGTCTATGTTTAAGTACAACTTCTTAATATTAATGAAAACAAATCTTCCGTAACATTCATGTCCACTAAAGAAATAGAGATTTCACTCTTTTTTTAAATACTTTAATTCTATAAAATATTAATAGCAACTTAAATAAATAATACCATATAATGTGTATGTACTAAATAGTAATTATAATATTCTATATGTAAAACCATCAAATCTACCTTGTGCATAAAACTAATCCTTACTTCTTATAAAGCACTGCTTTTGATAAATCGCATAAGTTCAGTATAAAATTTGTAATTGCTCACCTTTAAACTAAGCGAATGCGTCTTGGTTTCGAAGATGCATAATGTGTGATCTCTGCATCGATGAATTCATCTGTTGGCTCCTCATCACCTTCGACAGATACTTTAATACACGATTGTAAAGTATCTTGCCCCATGCGATTTCTGAGTTTTGTCATAATTCTATTCATTGTGCTAAATGACCTTTCTACACTCGCTGTTGAAATTGGTACACACAATACACACTCGGCAAGTTTTTCAAAACTTCGTATCCAATATCAGCTTTTAAAATGAAAGAAGCGACATCTGTACTGGTATCATCTAAATTACTGTGTGCAACGTACTTAAAAGAACGGAGATCTGCCACTGCTGCATCCTCTTCCTGAATTCCAAAAAGATGGCACAGCTCCTTACACTGCTTTTCATTTATTTTTACAAATTCTCCAAAGCTTCGAAAAAATGCACATAGTTCTATTAAGCGCAGTGCTTTATCATTAAATTTTTCTTTAACTTGATGAATCATTTTTTCTATAAAAGTTTTTGCACTTTTTAAGCAATTTTTTTTCGTGTCATTAAAATTTATGCTCTTAATTTCTGATGCATCACTCTCGAGACCTTTAATTTTAATGTGCAATTCGTTATTATCATTGTCAGTATCACAAAAGTTGGCAATTTCTTGCAAGTGATCAACTGTCCCAGAAACAAGTTGAGGAAGAAATGAAATGCTAAGAGTTTTCTTTTGAAGAATTTTGCTTAAATTCGATACAGCATTAAGTGTTTCATCCATAAAGACTAAACTGATTATAAAACTAATATTAATCATTTCCAAGAGAATACCACCAGCTAAACTTGCTAAATCAGCACCATCCTTGTGTATGTGTTCGCATGCAATCATAATCGATTTAAAGGATAAAAATACAGCATGAACAGTACGGTAATTGCTAAGCCAGCATATATCCGTTGCCTCAGGTATGATTTGAACGGGTTCTTCTAAAGCTTTCTGTATTTCGTGCAAAATTTTTCCTCTCTTAGGAGAACTATGAAAAAGTTTATAAATATCTTTAACTGTGTGAAAAAATCGTTTAATCATTATAGTCTTGTTTCTTGAATTAGTGACAGCTAATGATAGAATATGGGATCTGCAATGAATGTAAGGCACTTCGCATTGTTTAGCTTCTGAAATACGAGCACGAACACCAGTTATACTACCACTAAAGTTCGCTGCACCATCAAAAAAACATGAAACCAATTTATCATATGACATATTTCTTTTTTTTAAAGCATCATCTATAGCTAAAAATATTGATTCAGCATCAGTTCTTTCTAAGTATATTATGCACAAAAATCTTTCTCTTACTTCGCAAACTGGATCATGGACGACGTGCCGCACAATTAGTGATAATTCACTTTGATTGTTTATGTTCGTCGACTCATCTCCCATTATAGAATAATACTTACCATTAAGTATTTTGTCATCTGGTTTGTCTAAGATTGTGCCTATTGAGCTTAATATTTCAGAAGCAGTTGATTTACTTATGCAAGTCGATTTTTCACTTTGAGACTTAAACCAGTCGCGAAGAGTTTCATTTTCTCTCATTAAAATTCTTTGAACTAAGGATTCATATTTTGTAGTATGGGGTATCTCCTCTTTAGCTAAAAAATACACACTCCTAATTAATGAAGATAAAGCTTGTCTATTTTTATCCCTTTCGTCTTCGCTGTATTGGATTATTTGTGTGTGTATAGGAGCATTTAAATTCTGTAATTTTTCATTTTCCATAAAAACAGATTTGCAATGTTTGTCTGATTTTGAGTGTTTTTCAAGTTTTCCTGTACTGCCAGTTGCTTTCCTAAAATTTGTGAAGGGCACTGATATGAATACTCCACTTGTTTTTGGGAATACCTCTACATCATTTTTTAAATGCTTTTCACACAGCTAGCAAAATGCACCACCACGAGTTCGATCAAAATACAGCCATTCATATTTATCTTCCCACATTTTTTGAGATTTGAACTTGCGTCCAACATTTTTATCTTCCGGTTGAGGTTGTCCACTAACAGTACTACACGAAGGTATCGAGGGTGGAACTATCGCATTGCAGGTTTCACTTTCATTCAAAGTTAGTTGAGAATTATTATTTTGATTTTCAACAGATGACTGTACTAAAGGTTCTTCACTACGTCTTCTTTTTTTAATTTGGATATAAGAAAATAATTTCGACTGTTTTGACATAATTCAATATCAAAAATAATTCCTATCTAATATTCAATTTAAGCTGTAATTTTTATCTGTAACAATCAAGACAGAAAAGCGCAATAGATTAACCAGACACAGTGTCGTCTAGAACTAGCGTCACCTAATTGCTTATTGGTAGTCTTTGAAAATGAAATTTCCCTAGCATTCTACAATAAAATAAGAAAAATAAAATATTTTATGTTAGCGAACAAGTAAATACCGGATGTAATTTATAAAGTTTGCATAGAAATATTTAGACATTTTCAGTAACTAAATCTTTTTAAAACTATTAAGTATGAAAACATTTCTGTGCCTTTAATTCAGTTGTCCATACCCGCTCAAAATCTATTGTAATAATGTTTTTGACAGCATAATCAATTTATCATTCGATAAATGAATTTGGTTTTTCCAAGAGAAAATTACAATTAGATAAAGCAGTTATTTGTGTAATACGGGATAAACAAATGGATTATTACTGAAAGTATTAACTTTCAAGATATTTTATGAGTGAACGGAATAATAACAATATATCATATTTTAATTAAGAAACGCACAAATTTAGAATTTCACAATAAGGAAGTAATAATATTTATTTTATGGGCTAGTACTTTGTAACAGAAAAAGTTTTATTTATGATACATGAAATTAATATTATAACCTCAAAAATATAATGAATAAATATTTCACTGGATAGGAAAAGCTTATTTAGATAAATTATTAGCGTGATATGATACATTCAATGAATTATTATGTTTATTGTTAAGATTGAATAATGGATATTAAGCGAAAAAATACTTTTTATGGTATAATTTAAATACATTTTAGAGAAATTGAGAGTCTAATTAAAAATATCTAAATAATTTAATAATTGATGCAATTAGAGTAAGTAAGCCAAAAATATGTGATTTGACATCACACCTGTCAATAATGGAATCTCCTCCTAACCAGAAAACTTTTACGGTCCCAATGAAAGCAATTGTAGTATATTAAACCGCAAATATAAAATTGAAAGGGGTGGAAGAAAAATTCCGTTACAGACACATTTCCGTCTTAGAAAGTATCACGCAGTGCACTATTTTTGCTGGAACCGTATTTTTTTTTGTTTAAGAGAGGATTCCGCATTCTGCTATAGACCGGTTCTATTTCCCAGACTTTACCGCATTTAATTTTTTCGAAAATGTTAATGAAATAAATTTATACCAATTATTTTATAATTTTACAAAAAAAAAAAAAAAAAAAAAAAAAAAAAAATTGGAATTAGTATTTAACAACAAATTTCTTACAGTTTAATCTCGTATATGGCACCAAAATTAAAATTTAAGTTTTACTACCGGTATGCTTTAAATAAATATTATGCAAGTATTAGCGGTATGCTAATTAATAATTATTTAATTTGTTTCTTCTTCTTCTTCTTCTTTAAAATCTTATAACTGCTATTGTACACAAAAATATGACAAGCACCTATTGAACAAAAAGTTAGCTGAAAGGTTAAATATTAATAAACAGAATAAACATTAATTTCGTAATTTTTTTTTAATTTGTACGATTTTTCGAATAGCTTGTAAGACTTACTTATACACAGCTGTTATATGTCGTAAAAACTGAACCTATCTGTAACGGAATAATACCTTAGAAGGAACATTTCCTTGTAATTGACGACAAAAATGCTATGCAAGTATATCTATTAAGACAGAATTTTTTAACGGTATCTTACGATTCCATCTTAACAGGTTTTTCGGGAGGATTCGAAGTAAAATATCACTACTAGGAAAAATAAGGAGAAAGTCAAAAATTTCCTCCGGGGGGGACATTCCCCCCCGGGCCACCCCCTGAAATCAACACTGATTATAATGGTTATTAAGATTGGATTTATTCACAGCTTCCTGAAACAATAGTGATCCAATTCCGCCCAAAATCATACACACATAAGAAACTTAAAACAGGGTATACATTAAAAAGAGAAAGTACAGTAGATCGCCGATTATCGAACTCCAATTAACCGAACTTCCAATTATCCGAACAGCGTAAATGAAATTAACGAGTGGTTAAATAGTGAAGTACATGACCCTGGATATCAGATTTTAAATGATGAGATTCATGATGAAAAAGAAAATGAAAACGAATGCTCTGAAAATAACCCATAACCCATATAACCCTCTGAATGTTTGGAAACAGCTATGAAATGGCTCGGACGGCAAAAGAACATTGATCCTATTCAGCTAACGTATTTAACCCCTTAATTCTCGCTCCCGTGATATTCACGGGCTGTGTCTTGTATTCAGATTGTTTGATTCACACCGGTTTTAAAAAAAATAGTGTAATTGGCTTTATTATGGTATTTTACCTTTCATTAAATAAGGTGATCATTTCGTTTTCAAAAAAGTGGTGCCAATAAGCAATTTGAATTTTTAAACTGTAATTTAATGCGACTGTTAAGGGGTTAAAAAAATTAGAGATAGAGCAGCATTGAAAGGAATGTCTTCGTTGAAGCAAGCAACAATCAAAAGCTTTTTTGCTTAAATTATAATCTCTGGAGTTCAGAAAAGGATAAAAAGGGAGAGAAAAAAAATTTAATAATAAAAATGTAAAATAATAATAATAATTAAAAAGACAAAAAAACAATTTTTAAACACGCCAGCACTAACTGGTGCTGCCAGTCCTAAGCTTAGATAACGTGTGAAGATTTTAGTATAGTCAGAAATATCCCTTAAATTGTCTGTTCATTTATCCGAACTTAAGTTCGGATAATCGGCGCTCTACTGTATTACCTTTTCCCTTTCCAGGATTGATTTTAATGCAACTTAACTGAGATTTTATCTACATTACGCTTTCTTGTATTGTTCGGTACTTTTGGTGTTTCGCCAAAAAGTGGAAATAATAACGCTATTATGATTGGAAACTATTCATAGCTTCGTGAAAAAATAGTGATCTAATTCCGTCCAAAATCACACACACATAAAAGAAATTTAAAATGGGGTATAGTATAAATTAAAAAGGGGAAGTATCTTTACCCTTTCTAGGATTGATTTTAATGTAGCTTAAATAAGATTTCATATTTACATTGCCTTTTCTTGTATTATTTGGTACTTTTCATGTTTCGCTGAACACACAATTAAGATTATTTGAAAGAATACTGCATAAGAATACTGCATAAATATTTATGGAAAATTTTTACAGTATATTTTATATTACTATGTTTTCGCAAGACAGAAAATACACAACAACAACATCGATGACAGTCAGACTTTTCAACATTCAAATAAAGATTCATTTAAAAAAATTAATGTAGTTTAGAATAAAAGAAAAAAAAAGGAGGTTTAAACAACATAACTTTTAAAGCTGTATAATAAAAAGTAATTTTTTGAAAAAAATTGAAAAAAGTAATGTATTGAAGCTGTTCTCAACTCAAAAAGAAGCTATTGCCTAATTTCTGAATTCATTTTTGTTCGGAAACGCATAAAATTGCGCCACCGAAGTTTAGTCACAAGTTCGAGTTTATCACCAGACCAAAAAAAAAAAAAAAGATTGAGAAAACGGCTCTAAATTATATTGAATGCGTGCGAATTCTTGCTTAGCTATAAGCGACTGATTCCCAATAAAGACCTTTGTCGGATCGTTGCATCGTAGGTCGCATTTCTTGTAAGGGCATGATTACCGGAGACGCAAACTTCCTCCACTTTTCGAATAGTAATCGTCAGCTTATTTAAATGCACAATTTCTATCATAAATAAATAAGCCGAAAAATTACTATATGGAAATACCGATGAAAGTTTACGATAATCGGGCCCCGTTTCTCGTCGAATGTTTGTTTTATTCTCAGAACAATTTGGCGCCGTTTGGTTGGTAAAAAAAGTGCCACCAGTTCTGTACTTTGCCCAATAATCCCCTTATTAATCGAGAGAGCGTCTCCTAAAAAGAAAATTATCTCACAGCTGAAAATCGCGTTAACTGGAACCACATAAAGCGAGGAAAAGCTGTATGTAATTAGAACCACTATACTCGTACACACAGCGAAGCGGCTCCTCTTATATAGCACGCATAAAAAGAAAAAGAAAACAAGAAAAAACAGAATATATCCGAACGTGTGAAATAAATGAGGACATTAGAAAAAAAATTAAGGAAGATGATAATGTATGGGTAAATATGTTTTACATTTGTTTTAGAAACATTAATTTATACGCATTACAGTTATCGAAATAAAATTAAAGAAGCACAGTTATTTTAACTTACACATAAAGTTCATTACAAAGTGTGGTTAATAAAAGAATTTATTTTTCTAAGGAGAAAAGAGCGATATATCAAAGTGAGCTATATAACGAAGTGCAACAATAATAAATATGCAACAATAAAATGAAATTAGGATTAGAATTGTTCAAAAATATTTTTTTAACTGTTGTTCCATTTAAAGTTTTACTTAGTTCTGCCACAGGTACTAAAAAACAGCCTACTATTGACGTCTATTTGAATTAAGAAAAAAAAAAAAAAAAAAATATGTAAACACAATTTCGGTATCTGATTCAGATATACTAAAATAAACTGCTTTATCATTGAAAATCTCAATAATGACAAGAACACAGCATATTTTAGAAAGCGGACTCAAAAACATTATTTTCCAAGCAGAAATAAAAGGAGAAAGATAACCGTAAAAATATAAGACTGTAATGAAGACAGCAAATGTGAGTGATACAAAGCGAAGATGACCGTGCTATATATTCGTCATATTTTACGGGAAGAGTTAACGTGTAAATTTTTACGCATCCTCAAATTGGAAAAACACTGTCACATAAGTTTCAAAAGCGATAAAAAAGAATCGCATAATTTAAAAAATTTAAAACCTTCAAGCTCCAAATATTTTAGTGCGGTTAAGCACTTTTGAAATTTGCACGATAATTGTAGTTTTTCTGCCGCTAACTATCAGTTACGGAAATTTACTTAAGATTAAACTTTCTTGTAATGAGCTGATAATGTGACCTCTATACACACAGCACAGTTTGTCACTAACGCTCACCTTATTTAAATTAGACTGCATGGACGCGAGCAATGGAGGGCAGGAGAGGGCAACTGACCTTCTCTGGATTTACAAATTTAAACTAGAAAAAAATTTCTCTCGTGATTTAAAATAAAATTTATTTTTCTAAAATAATTTAAACTTAGAGAAAAATAAAAACTTTTCGTCAGGAAGAGAGTTTGCCCTTCTGAACCTCCCCCCCCCCCCCCCCCTTCCGTAGAAGTCAATTTAATTAGTTCCGTGTTTCTTTTTTACATTTTAAGTGTTAAAAAATATCTTGTTCAATTGTCTCTGCACCTCTGATAGAAAAAAAGATAATGATAATAATAAACTGTTTCAATTCTTCTCCTTGAAAGAAGCCGGTATTAGCATTTTTTTTTTTTTTTTTCGATTTTTAATGTCTTATTTGTTGCTTTAAGATTGATATGTTTAAAATTTTCTTGCGCATGGAGAAAAAAAAATAGTTTAGTTTGTTTCATGTGTATATTTTCCATTAAAAGGAAGAGAAATGCGGCCTACAAGAACATCTGTTTAAAACACTTGCCCCTCCCTGGATTTTGTTTTGCGGATGACCATATTACATTATATGTAAAATATCACCTCATAAATTTAATACTGTTGAAGTTTTAGAATAGGCCCCATCATAAATATGCGTAAGGTCAACAATAGTCTCTGCTAGTAATGGGAAAAATTTAATGAAAAAAAAATAATAATAAAATATTGGACAGAATAAAAGACATAAAATGGTGATGATTCAGAGTACAAATTATACAATATTAAAAGGTTTTTCTTGGGAATAAACATTAAATAGTTAAGACAAATAGTTAAGATTAAATGATAGGCAATAGGTAAAATATTTTCTCCTTTTGTAACAATTCGGGAAAAAGTTACTTTATAGTTACATAAGATATCGGAATCAATGTCTAATAATTAAATTATAGAATTTTCCGGTACGAATTGATTTTCCCAAACGGACACATGACTTTCCGAACGACCCAATAAAAGACAACAGGTTATGGAAGAATTTTTTAAAGACGTTTAAAGCCGGTTGTGTTAAACACCAGGATGAAATAGACATTACTTTCCAATATTTTATCATAAATTACTGATAGCTCCTTTTTTTAAATTTAAGGAATGAAGTGTATACTTAAAATAAAAGTTTCAGAACGGTGTATAAAGCTTTAAATGGAAATTAAAAAAAAAAATTACTTAATGCTGAAACACAAAAAAGTGATAAGTGCAAATATATTTTATTATTACAACATTATCTAAATAATAACAGTGGTAAATGTAAAGACAAAATAATAGTAAATATAAATACGTGCGCTCTTATTAGGACGCCAAACAGCAAAGGCTTAAAGAACCATAATTGAAATTAAATTACGTAAATTCATTAAAAAATTTTGTCCCCTCCCCTTCCAAGGAAAAAAAGGGAGATAGCTACATTTTTCAGATGTCGGCTGTCTTGTCTTTTAAAAAAGTATTTCAGAATGGGTGTTTTGGGATATTATGGCTGGCAAACTATTTACATGCATATGGACTAATGCATTAGTAGAAAAAACACTTTTGGTGTAACTTTAAAATTTAAATATTAAAAGGCTTTTTGTTAAATTTCTTAAAAGTGTAAAAATACAGCCAACTTTTTTCTGCAGTAAACCCTTTCTTTAAATAATTAATGTTGTAAATACATTAAAATTGACACATACACATCACACTTTCAAAGTATATTAAAAAAATAAATAAATAAATAAAAGAAAAAGAAAGAAAGTACGAAAAAGAATGGAGGGCTAGGGGGAAGAAAAAAATGTGGAAAATAAGCTGATAAGCGATAAATCGAGTCAGCAATTTTAAGGAATATACTTTCTACATTTGTCAATACATCATATTTAAAGCGTGAGGACATGGTTTTGAGGACGTTCCATATCAGGACAGTTGACAACTAAATGGGGATCAGTGATGGATGCATCAAATAGATCCACACAAATCGTTCAATTGAATTTCACAGGTGTCTGGATGCTATATTATTTATTTCGTATAAAATCTATTTAAATAGTTTAATGTGTCATATGAGTTAATATTTTTAAAATATATTATATAATCTAGATTTTATAAGGACAACTTCAAGAAAATATATAAAAAAAAGAAAAAAAATATATATACCACAGTTCATACGAGTGATTACTTGTGAATACTTCTGAAATTCAATTTTCGTCCTTTTTAATCGCAGAATTTTGCAATTAAAGAAGGCAAAAATTAGTTTTTGGAAAAAGGGATATTCAAAAGTAAACATTTGTACGAACACCGTATATATATTCTATATAGTTCAATTTAGTTTTACAGTTGGCTGGATACAGTATTATTTATTTAATATATGTATAATATAAAAAATGTTATACATATTTTCTTTTATAACTCTATGTATTTTTCTTAAATCTTCATAAACTATATTTTTCTGGGCTGCTTTGATCCAAAAACTCAAAGAGCGAAAAGTGGGTGATAGCATTTGAAAAATGAAAGTTGAGTTGGTACAATTTTTAATATGTAGACAACTCTTATTTTAAATATTCATTAAAAAACAGTCGAACGGTAACTTTTGCATCTCTCTGAGACAATTTGGTGATAAAATTGCATACTGTTTTACTTTTTTTTCCTCGATTGCACGTGAATATATTGGTATATATATATACAACAGATGATTTTTTTTTTTTTTTTTTTTTTTTTTTTGTTATTCAATTTATAAAATTGAACTATTTTGAAAAGAAAAGTTTAAGATACCCACAAAAGACAAAGGGAAGAATGTATTAAATGAAGTTGTAAATGTTTGTACAGTAGACTTCCTTAAATCCGTATATCATTTCAGATGTAAACAGTGAAACTTACAATTAAGTTGCAGGAACAAAATTCAAGATGGCGCTAAAATCAGCGGCGATCGCAACTTTTTTTGTTCGTTTGTTTGTTATTCATACTCTTTTGGCTATTACACCCAGAGAAAATTATTAAATAAAATTGCGTTACTCCTGATTTAGATGTGAAATAGCGTATCTATAACAAAAACTTGTCATATTACAGGTTCTGTACAACATTCGCAAGTGTAAACTGAAACGAATTGTTTATTTTTCTTGCGTTTCTTTCCCCGTGTTTCAATATTTCATATGTTTTTAATATTACTTAAGCATTTTAGTATGCAATTCTGGTTAATATTGCCGAACAAGCATTTTCATGAAGAAAATGATTTTTTTTTCCGGAAAAAATCAAGATGGCGCTAATATCAGTGGCGATCCCGATATTTTTTCCCAAGACTTTTTTTTATAGCCCAGTGGTTAGGGTGATGAATTCGGAATTAATTAGGGGAAAGCTGGAAATTGTTTTAATCCCTTCAGTTAAGGTCTAGAATGAATATGCTATGTTTTTCCCCTCGTACTAGGTGAGCGTTAGGATATATGTATAGATTTATAGTCAAAAAGCACGGTTTTTTACATACCAAAATAGTATCTCCCAACAGCTAACTCTGTCAAAAACATTGTCAATACAAATGTTATAGAGCTTAAAATTCTGAGTGAAATGAGTACCTACACTTAATATATATTTTTTTTAACATTAAGATCACAATTCCACTTTAAAATTTTAGACCCGTGGTCAGGGGGTTGAACTCAGAATTAATTGGGAGAAAACTGGAAATTGTTTTAATCCCTTCACTTTAGGTCTAAAATGAACGTACTATGTTTTCTTCCTCGTACCTGTGTGTATGTTAGAAAATATGTGCATATTTATTTTCGAAAAACGCGTTTTTTTAAATTACCTTAACAATATCTCAAAACAGCTAACTCTATAAAAAACATTGTCAATACAAATGTTATAGAGCTTAAAATTCTGAATAAAATGAGTACCATCATTAATATTTTTGTTCAACATTAAGGTCACAATTCTATTTCAAAATTTTTCAAATCAAGAGCTTGAATCCAGGAGAGACCAGGTTAACTTAACAATATCTCAAAATTGCGGCCTTAATATTGAACAAAAATATTAAGTGTTGGTACTCATTTTACTCAAAATTTTAGGCTCTACAACTTTTGTACTGGAAATGTTTTTGATAGAGTTAGCTGCTTTGAGATACTGTTAAGTTAACTTGGTCTCTCCTGGCTTCAAGCTCTTGATTAGGGATTAAGGCAAAATTTTGAAATAGAATTGCGACCTTAATGTTGAACAAAAAATATTAATGATTGTACTTATTTTATTCAGAATTTTAAGCTCTACAACATTTGTATTGACAATATTTTTGACAGAATTAGCTGTTGGGAGATACTGTTATGGTATGTAAAAAAGCGTGTTTTTTGACTATAAATCTATATTTCCTAACGCTCATCTAGTACGAGGAGGAAAACATAGCATATTCATTCTAGACCTAAATTGAAGGGATTAAAACAATTTCCAGCTTTCCCCTAATTAATTCCGAATTCGGCCTTTTTTTGCTCTCCTACCACTGGACTATTAATTAATCAACCTTTTTTGTTTATTAAATCTGGATCAACAGGACATAAAATTTTGTTATTTTACTATTCTGGTGTAAATTATTTTGATATCTAAGTTAAAAATACGGCACAATAATAGATTTCGCACAATGTCTGCAACTGTAACTGTTGAAGCCGCATTGTTTATGTTTACTTTTTTCCCCTTCGTATTCAGTTTCAGTCTGTAATGATTTTTATTTTTTTCGTGATTTCGTACGTAATTCTAGTTAATTTGGCTGATTCCCACATTTCTAATGAAAAGAAAAGAAAAAAAAATCAGAAAATAAAACACGTTAGTTTGATAATAATTCAAAAAGCAGAGATCATAAAACAGCTTGACTCTTGTTTATCTACTCGTTTTTCGACACAATCATATGGAATAAGGCCTAGAACGGTGTATGACAAAAGAAAAAAACAAGTTCATTTGAACAGTGACAGCAATGTTGGTATTGCAGAGAGCAAAACAACTTTTAATATTTTAATCTTTTTCTAAATTTTCATTATTTTACATAAATATTTTAAGTAATAATTATTAAATTATTTTAATAGTTTACTTAATTACTTTAATATTATACTTTATTGTTAGCATTCATTATAATTTACAATGCTTAACTACATTCAAATTACTATTTTAAAAAAGTAAACAAAACAATGACCAGAAATCCGCAAAATTCTAAAATCCGCATTACATCTGGTTTCAAGTTTTGCGGATTTGAGGGAGTGTTTTGTATTAAGATATTTTGAATGATTTCTACTTCATATGATACGAAGAGCTTATAACTGAGCAAAATGCCACAAAACTTTAAAAATTTCAACTTCTTAAAAAGAAATTAAGCGACACACTCCTGGTGCATTGATCCTTAGAAACACCTTGCTCTTTTTATTGCTAGCTTGTTAAATGATTGAAATATATATACATATATATATGGAAATGGGCTGGGCACATTGCAAGAAGACAAGACAATAGATGGAGCACAAACACCCTACAGTGGTATCCCAGAGATGTAAAACGGCCAAGAAGACGACCTCAAGTAAGATGGAGTGATGAAATCAGAAAATTAGCCGGTGTAAATTGGATGACTAAAGCACTAGACAGAAAACATTGGAAAAATCTGGGGGAGACCTACATCCAGCAGTGGATTGAAAACGGTTGATGATGATGATGATATATACATACGCACACATATATATAATGATTTTCTATTTTTATTAATTACATGTAATTATCAAGGTACTTTATCTAGTTTAACTGCAACCCATGGCTACAATATCTGTTTTAACTTAACTGTAAAAGTTAACCTTATTGAAATAGCGGCAATCTAGAACATGTGCATTAGGAAATTAGGATAAAAATTCTTGTACAATTATATAGGGTAAGCTGAATAATATTACATCATATCATTTATATATAATAATTATTTAAATATTTATTTTTTTATAAGGCCTTTCATAATATTCAGTGTTCATTTTTCTTCTATTATTCTGGTCATGCAGCCGTTAGGCACAGAGAGAATAAATTATTCAGCTTTTAGCTTTATTCTCTACAGAAAACGACTGTCTTCCTTGTAATTTACTATATAAGGATTTCATTTTGTGTGTGTGTGTGTGTGCGTGTGTATCTATAAGATTTCTTTCTTTTTTTTTTTTTTTTTTTTTTTTTTTTTGGCCATTTTAATCCTCATAAGGTAAGTACACTGGACTATACATTTTAAATAATATTTGGTTTATGTGGTGTTGATTTTATATTATTGGTCACTCATTATCTTTCAATGGTATTATTGTACAGAAAGTTTATATATATATATATATGTGCTTTTTGGATTCCATGTGCGGGAATATATTTTGAAAATCTACCGGGAATTAATACGGTATGTTTTGTGGGATTTCTATTGCAATAAATTAAATATTTAATGGGTTGTAGTTTTTTTTTTTTTTTTTTTCCCATTTCATGCCATTTGATAATGTTCTGTATTCATCTTGAAACTATTATTTTGATTATATTGGTTGTTTGAGTACAGGGGGAAAAAAAATTCAGCTTATAGCTTTTTTCCCACAGAAAACAACCGATCTGCTTATATCATTGAATTCTGTACTCTTGAAAACGTAATTCAATATATAAGTTTTTCAATTTTTTCGGAATCTATATTCTTCTTTTTTTCTTCCATGTTAATTCTTGTAATTAGGTATACGATACTTTATTTTACACATGCAGTTCTATATTGTTGGTTTATGGCGTGTAGTCAATCATTCACAATATTGCAGTTTTTGATGATGGTTTGTGATGCTTAATTAATGATGGTTATATATATATATATATATATATATATATATATATATACACAAAAGGGTTATATAACTCATTTAAAATTCTAAAATTTTAAATGGTCTTAATGCAAAATAAGAAAAAAAAATAAACTTCCAACGCCTCCACTTTTATTCCAGTTGCCGATATCAATTTAAAAATGAACTCCATTACTTACTGCTCTTATTCCACACATCTATTTTTGAAATTTTCAAAAAACAGGTTTATTCAAACACATTCTGTGAAGAAAATACTTTCAATACGAGAGTAAGAAGTGAATAACATTTAGATAATGGAAAAAACTTAAGAATATGCATGCATTCCTTAGTGTTGAAGAAAAAGACAGGTCACAAAGGCGTGGTGTTTGTCTTCTAGTAGGTGATAAAATATGCAAAAGCGGTGGGATGTAAAACATGCATGCGCCATCTAAGAAGTGGGCGTCAATAGAATAAAAAGGAATATAAAAAGGGCGTTCAAACTCTTGTTTGCGCAGAGGTGCAAGTCACTTGAACGCCAGGAAACTATCTCCATGATGAAAGATATGCATCATTTACTGTTTACTCTTCGATTCATTTACAGTATCAAATAAGAAATCAGACATCACCTAACAAGATAAAGTTTTCAAACAAATTAATTTTTGAAAACTATTAAATAAAGAATGCTACTGCAGTAAAGACGTCAACTAGAATAAAGAAAGTGACGAATTTGTAACCAAGGCATTCTTAATTGAATAGCCAATTTACTTTATAGAGGGTGTTGCCGAATTCGGCAGGCAAATTCAGAGGGGTGATATAGTAGGCATCTAGCGGATGAAAATTTGCCATAGAACACGGGGTCGCAAACCACTTTGTTAGTCACAAATACAGGGTATTTCACCCTAACTTAAGTCGGCTTGATGGTAATAATTTTGCAAAAAATAAAAATATTGCAATAAAAATGTAACGATATGTAGTTTGTTTTGTATGAAGCGTGATAACATCACAAAAAGTTCTGAAAAAACAGGGTGCTCACGTAATCGATGATAACGTGCGAATTGATAATCACAGTCCAAAATGTTGAGCATTAAGTGCGTACTGCTGGCGCGTACAACGGAAACTTCTACCACTTTTTTTATGTCCTGTGGGTACTATGCAAATTCATTATACGTAAAAATTTAGACGAAAATAAAAAATTATAGTTGTAAAAGGGTAAGGAACATTAAACTCGCAAGTTTAACTTAAACCTAGGTTAAATAAAAAAATTTCGCTGCGGACCATTTTTTCTTTATTTTGTATCATTAAGGCATTCGTCTATCAGATTAAAATGTTGTTTTAGCAAGTTTAATTTCACCAGATTTTTATTCCCGAAAGTCAAAAGATTGTGAGAATGCCCCATATAAACTATATAGCTATTAATCATAGGAAAATTTCAATTTTAGACATTTTGTCGAATATTTAAAAATATACTTGTCGGATTCTTCTAGAACTTCGGGATTATAAAGAGTGACTTCATATTTATCAACGGCGATTTGATAAGAAGGACAATTAAGGGGCAACAAAAAATCAAAGAAAAATAATAATATTTAGGATCACCGAGTAAATTAAAATGCACGGAATGATCTATTGCTGCAGAATACAAATATGTGGATACTGTAGAACATGTTTACTGATTTGTGTGAGAATAGCACGTATATTCATATATAGCGATTTTTTTTTAAAGTCCAAAAAAGTCTTACACGTTTTTAGCTTGTGCAATGTTTTCAACCAAACTCAACACTAGTTTCAGAAAAATTAGCAAAATGTAGTAGAAACAATATAGTGCAATTGGAATATAAATATATTACATATTTTACGAAATATGAGCAGTTGTATGAAATAATTCATTTGCGCATGCGCAAACAATAAAGATTTTTTTTTTTTTTTTTGCATAATTTAATAGTCGGAGCAAGTCATAAAAAAAATTCTAGTCAAATATCGTGAAAATGCAGAATGATTTCAGCGATACAGTGAGCTGATTTTTAGTTGTTCTCTAAAAGCAGCTGAATGATAAGGGATTTTCCACAATTGTCATTTTTTATTAACTGACTTTCAGAAAAAAAGTATTTAGTGAATATGAATGAATAGATTTGGAACAAATGCTTCGATTCTGATACTTCTTTTTTATCGTGGAATAGGCTCGATCTGGTGACTATCCAAAAAGAACTAAAAAATAAATTTGCTTAAATATAAAACAAAGAGTAGATTTCTTACAAAAGAAATGGAAATAGCAGAATTGAATAGGAATTATATGCTTTGCAGTTAAGGTTGAAAAGATTTCGAAAAGAACCATATAACAGGATAAAAAATACGTCCTTCTTTAAAATATATATATATATATATCAATATTAAACTGAACTGCAATCGTGGGTCACAATTCAAATTTTTCAAGGTATCCACTAACACAGTTCAAAAGGAAATAGCACATTTTCTATCATGAACACTTGCACGAAAAGATAAATTTACAATCAGACTTCTGAATTGAGCTAGCATTTAAAAAGTCTATATGTAGCTATGTTTTTCCGCAATACATATTTATATTTCCTGTTCTGGAACGCTTTATAGAGATAAAATATGTTTGTAAAAGATTACAAGAAAGAGAAAAACATGGAAATCTGAAGACCTTGCGAGATTTCTGCTTAGGCGGAAATGCAAACGAGAAGGCTTTTTTTCAGCACCGTTTACCTCGGATAAAATTCAAAGTAAACAATGAAAAATTTATGTATTGAAACAGCGACGAAATACTCATTCACCAAATCACGGCTATTTGTGAGAAATAGTGTCAGAAAAACAGGATATGTCTGGAATTTTTTTTTTATACTCAATCATTATCGGCTTGCAAGATATTAAAATCATTCAAAATCTCTCATTTCGAAATTGTTTCTTGGAATCAAAGAATAATGAGGAAAATTGTCAGAAAACGAGGTAAAATTACATAAAGTGGAAAGCATCAGCAAAATATGGAAAACAGAATCAGCAATAATTTTACCAAAAGCTACTGAATAAATGGACACTAGTATAAAGTAACCCTTATGCATCGACTGTATTTTAAAGTAGTATCGCAAAAAAAATGTAATAAAATTCATTTAGCACATCGATTGGTTGTAATACGATTAAGGATGAGTTCCATGTACATTATCCTGTTCCAGAATCATTATACGTTATACAAAATCAAATTATTTTTAAATAGACCGTTTCTTTTTCGATTATAACTGATCAATTATAAGGGGTTTTTTTATATTGAAAAACAGAGTAAAAAGTTTCAATAAAAAAAGTCATATGTGAGCTCGAAGTCGTTGGGGGTCGTCAGAATCATTAAACGCGCAGCCCCGCTGGTCGATGCCTAACGCTCGTATTCATGAATAACTTCGACCGAGGGTTAAACCGCGGGTTCAGTAACGCCAGGTTGGTATTTTCAACCGGGAGTTGAAAAAACTCGTATTCACCGTTTACTTCGGATGAAAAGTTACCCAACTCGGAGTTTCTCGACCTAGGTTGAACGAAATGTGTTTATTGGTTAAAAAAAATGACATGCCTTGTTCGGTTTCGTGTCGAGACTTCGTTTGTTTATGTTTTGAAAGAAAAACGCCGATTAAAAAAAAAAAAAAAAAGAAATGAACGATTCAATGTAGTTTTTTTTTTTTAAATCCCCACAAAATGTATGGACAAAATAAAAACCTGTAATCACTAAATATGGATCAACTTAATTTAATTTCTTGAAAGTTTTAATATTTTTTAAACAATTATTTTCTTTTTAATTTATTAATGAGTTAGGTTAATGATATGAAACGTGTCAACTGCTAAAATAAATGTTAAAAGGTTCTTTTTCAAAATAAATTTTCGCATAGTTGCTAAAAAATGGAACTTGATTTGGGCCAAAACTAATGAAACTTGATTTGAATAAAAACTAAAATTTTATTTCAACAGCAATTATGATGATTTCTATTATTAATAGCTCTAGTTAGCAATTAAACACTTTCTGATAATGAAAATATTAAAATGGAGAAAAAGGGGAAAAAAATTAAGAAAGTAGTCTGTTGTACTTTATATATACTATTTCTTTTATTAGTATAGATGGTATCCCAGATGTATTAATTTTATTGTCAAGGATTTTCAGCGAGCTAATTAAAATGTTTAATTCTAATTAAATTAGATAGTAATTAATATTCCAGGTTGACAGGAAAAAATAGTGAAATAATATTAACAGAACTGCAGAAAAAGCGGAACAGGTGATCCTAGCGGTGCCCTGGCACCAGGTACCAAGCCGCAGAGGCGCTCCATAGGCGCATGTATTTATCACTTCCGAGCGATTGATAAACATTTTTCATTTAACTAGTCACTAAATAAAACTCTATACTTCCTTTAAGTTTAAACTGTGTGCAGTGGAGATATTTTATAAGATATTATTTTAAGGAACACAAATATTTTAAACTTTTTAAAACTATTAGTGTATAGTGTATGAATTTCCATTCAACACATATATAATCGAATAAGGCCTTTCCTAAATCATGATAAATGGAATACTATCTGGACAAATAAATGTGAAATATTACAGAAAGTTGAATTTTTATCGACCAGCTTTTAGGACCTATCCCCACCTCTTCCCCTCCAGCCATTTGTATGAGAATTTTTCTATTATCACATTTACAAGATCAAAGCTATTCACTTGATTATCTTTGACTATTTTTTGATAAATTAGCCTAATAATTACGAAATATTATTACATGCACGAAGACACTTGTTTTTGGTTGCAGTGTTGCATTTGAAAAAATGTATTTATTTAGAAAATGTTATTTTATTTTCTATATTTTTTCCAGCTTCTTAATTTCATATTTTTAACTCATTTAGATATCACTTCATTAGATGTAATAAGAATCTCATTTAGAATAGAAATTAAAAGTGGGATTCTTTTTTTTTTTTTTTTTTTTTTTTTTTTTTGATGACTGATTAATGATAGATTTCTAGACTAAATAGGCAGAATAATGATTAGTTTGTAATCTAACAAAACAACTCAAATTAATTATTAATAATTTCATATAATTTTACATTATCTAATAAATAAAATAGCTGCCTGTTGTTTGTGAATCAGTGGAGAAAAACAAGTTCCCATTTGTACCACCCTACCCATTCCCTCTATTTTTTTCTCTTTTTTGGTGTCATTCTTTAATTTAAGTAAATTAAACGTTTCTCAAGATGCTGTGTAAGATATAGAAATAAAAAGAAAGTTTAAAGTACATATTACCAAAAATAGAAGAATATATGTAATCTCATACATACACATACATATATATTATCTATACATTTTTTGACTGGTTTGTTTATATTTATACATTACATCTCCTTCATTACATCTTGAATTGTTTGCTTTCATAAATACTCATGATCACGAAGAATTTATTTACCTTAAAAATAGTCATCATAATAGTCCCTTGCATTAGCAAGGGCTGATAAAAATATTTTTGGTGTGGGGTTATTTTAAAAAAAGGAAAGTTTTTTTTTTATTTATTTATTTATTTATTTATTTTTTACCAGCGTATTTCAAGTTTTTAGTAATTTATTTTAATTTAGCTGTCAATTAAGAAGCAAAAATTATAAGTGATCTCTAAAAAAGGTCACAATTTCAGGAGGTAACATTGAAAAGTTATTCATTTTAGGATTTATTATTACTATTATTATTTTCGTATAAAATAGTACTAATGCAATATTTTATATTATGTATAATTTTGAAATTAAAATACAGTTGAAAAATAAATGCAATAAAAATAAATATTTCAAATTCCACAAAAATTGGGAAACATACGTAGAAGCTTACAAACAATCGTAAAAAAAAAAAAAAAAATCAATAAAGAAATAAAACTCAAATTGTTTAAATTTTAAGTTAAAATATCTAATTTATAGATCTGATTTATATTTATCTCAGTTTAATAATATATCTTTTACACAATAGACGCAAAATTTAATTTTAAAACATTCTATAAGTACTGATCAAAAATCTACAGAGAATCTATGGATATTCTAAGATAATCTGTGTATTTCTTTACTTAAACAAAAATGCAAATTAGCCTGAGTCTCACATTTTAATTAGAACTTATGCAAGTATGGCGTTTATTTCGGTCCTGTTAAAATACATTTGTGAATTTTTTAACATGAAAATTGCAAAAAATAAATGACCTTAAACGCAACAGTTGTTACTTTAGAAGCAATTATTCGGCTGTTTAAGTAATATTGGCTATTTTTAAGGCAAATAAATTTTTCGCGACCACGCGTATTTATGTAAACAAACAATTTAACATGTATTCAATATATAAGAGGCTATATACATAAATATAAACAAATTAGATAAAAATATTGAAGATAATTACATATATATGAGATTACATACCTTTGCATAATGTTATTCCGTTTTATTTAATAGTAGAACTTCTATATTTTACACAGCACATTCTATCAGCCATTGTAAAATGGCGGTCCTCTCCCTCTCCTTCCTCACTCTCACAGCTTGTTTTTCGTTAAATACGCATGCTCGGTTGAAAAATCCTGGGTTGAACCACCTGTAGACCAAGGTTAGGTTACTGAACACGGAGTTAGATTTCAACCTCGAACCGGTTTAGTAGGGTTGACGGTGAATGCCATTTGAGTTTTCAACCCGGGTTTTCTGCATAACTCCGGGTCGAAGTTATTCGTGAATACGAGCGTTAAACATCTACCGGGTGTCCCAAAAAGGACTGACTGATTTTAAAATTCAATAACTTGTAAACGGTGACAGATATTTAAAAAATTCTTGCAGGAGGGTTATGCATAAGGTCAAAAGTTTTTTTACAGTGATTTTCAATTTTAGTTCGAATTACAAACAATAGATGGCGCTGCGATCGATAGACGCTAAATTCAGGCTCGATTTTTGGTACTTCGTGGCCCGGATAATACATTTCCATCTCCTTTTTCCGCATAGAACAAGATAAAGGACCAAAAATCGAGCCTGTATTTAGCGACTATTGCTTACAGCGCCATCTATTGTTTGTAATTCGAACTAAAATTGAAAATCACTGTAAAAAAACTTTTGACCTTATGCATAACCCTCCTGCAAGAATTTTTTAAATATCTGTCACCGTTTACAAGTTATTGAATTTTAAAATCAGTCAGTCCTTTTTGGGACACCCGGTAGAATTGAGCTTTTAACTTTTCCGATGGTAACTTTCGTAATCGGGTCTGCCGTTCCGGCCAGTGTTGAACAGGAAAGGGGGTTCTGATGGACGTGCGGTCGCCTTTCCCACTAAGTAGCGGTGGTTCCTTCATATTACATAATATAACATAATATATATATATTATACTATATAACACACATGCTATGGTGATATATGATATTTGCATTTAATGTATTAAATGTTAAAAGTTAGCACTCAAAAATTGTGTTTTATTATTTACTTCCAAAACTGTTTTATTATACTTGTATTCAAAAATTGTGTTAATAATGTTCGCATTCAAAAATCTTGTTCATAATGTTCGCATTCAAAAATAGTGTATATTTACTAGTATTCAAAAATTGTGTCTAAACTTGTACTGATTGAAATCAAATATTGAATTAACTTATCGCACTATTATTTAGTACACTGATGGCTCAAAAATTGTGTAGATTAAACCTTTTGGCATTCAAAAGTACTTATAGCAAAATTAAAGTATCAATCAGTCATTAATTTATCTACTGGCAAGTTGTTCATGTGCAAAAATTGTAAATTATTTTGACACAGAGAATATTTATTGTATGCAACTGAATTTAATTTGTTAACGTTGAACTGAGAATTGTTTTTTTGTTGTTTTTTTTTGTTTTTTTTTTTTTTATTGGTACCCTAAAGGTTTTACAAACTTTCCAGAACTACTGATTATGCTGCCCCTTGGCGGACTATTGACAGCCTGGCTTAAGCCACAGTTTGTAAATTAATTTTAATTTGAATAAGTTTTTTTTTTTTTTTTTAATGTTTTGTAAAAGATAGGTGCCTTCTCCTTCTGGCTGGGTGCGGTTTCTGCCTGCGAGCCCCTGTGTGTCGGGGAGACCCCCGGGTGGAGCGTAAATAAGTCTAAGCTGGATCGCTGATCAGGCGATCTTGCTTCACTCGGGCCGTCAAAAAAAATTAATAAATAAATAAATAAACATAATATAATACGAATCTTTCATATTACATTACAATTTTAAAAGTCGAAATCTTTTTTCAAATTTATTCAATGATTACACAAATCTTCTAACATATTTAAAATATTTGTACATTTATGCCCATAACATTACATGTAGCATTGCATTACATATTTGTACATTTTTTTAATTCTATGAAATATTAAAAGCAATATTTTAAAGATATGATTTCGGTAGAGTTGTAAATACAATCCTTGTGGTAAGCTACAAGATGTTTTTTACGGCAAGCGACAAAATGTTAATATTGCAGGAGACTAAAAAATCTATTGTTGTTAATTACCGTTTCAATTTTGTTTTGTGCATGATTTCCTCTCTGAATGATATCTTCCAATTTTCCTACACATAAATCAACTGCTTTAAAATTGACCTTATATTTTATAGCGGGAAAGACTAAATATTCTACAAAACCCCTATAAACACAGATTTAGTTTATTAATTTTAAAAGCCAAAATCTTTTTTAAAATTTATTCAATGATTACAAAAACCTTCTAAAATACTTCCAAATATTCTGAAAAATGCGTTGAATGGTAAAAGTTCTCATTAATACATATTTTGGGCCATAAAAATCAACATCATCAAAATGTTTGGAAATTGTGTAATAAATCTAAGAACCCTCAAAAATGCCAAAGAAGATGCAAATCGAGGAGGATTTTCGATTATGCTGAATACTATTCCCCAACCCCCACTAAGGCATAATTAATTATACTTCGTTTTCTGAAATTTTTAAACACACACGTCACTCTCGAAAAATAGTGAAGAATTGAGTTTTTGGGGTGTAGGGAATCACAGTACACAGGGAAAAAAAACACATAAAAAATTAAACAGAAAAAATCATGCATCAAGCATGATTATGAAACACTTTTCCATATTATTAAGAAATTTCATTTTTTTTTTTTTTATACAGTCGGACCTCTATTTAACGAACCTCTATTTTGCGAATTTCTCTATTTTGCGAACTTTTCCTTGGAACCAAAAACATTTTGCGAATTTCCTCGTAAAATAACCTCCAAATAGCGAAGTGCATTCATTCTCTATTTAACGAACTTTTTCTTGTGATCGGAATTTTTTTTCTCCTCATTTCTCAAAACATTTCTGGACATTTCAAACTTATTCTTTCTTTAAAGAAATTTTATGATGTTCAAAGGCCTTGAACTGGTTTTACCAGGCACCATCTTTGTCAGCAGTGAGAATTCGGTAAGTACGGAGGACGAAGACGATAATCCCTTAGAGTAACTTAAAAAAATGTGGCTACAAATAAGGAAAATAAAAAGAAAAAATTAACCATGATGTGCTGATTGATGATTATATTTCACTTAATTCTGAAATTGAGAGCTCGGAAACACTATCCGAATTGCATATTTTCGACAGTGTGAAAAACAAAAACAATTCAGCAATGAATTGCGATGAAGACGAATATGATGATGATGGAAATGATCATGATGCAGGAATTAACAAAACTTCATATGATGAAATGCTAAAATCGTTTGAAACAATCTGACGCGGATTTTAGTTAGAAGAAAAATCCGCTTGAAGGGGTTTTCGGTGCATTGCAAAGATGTGAGACGTATTATGAGAGAAAGCACTTTTTAAAAGAAAAAAACTCAGACAAAATTAACAGAGTTTTTGAGAAACCAAGTTTAAGGAGGCATATGTTAATGTATGGTTTAAATTATTTGTCATAATAATAATAAATACGATAAGGTAATTAAAATTCGTTAATTTTAATGTAAAACTATTTACTTTAAACAGTAAATAGAGTTTATTCTTGGACTATGTTTTGTTTTCCTTGCAGATTTCAAAGATTTAAACACATAAAAAAAATGAATTGATGATGGATATTGGTGGGTAAAATAAATAAAACAAATGGATATAATTTACCTAAAAAATGTGATTAATTACTTTTAGTAAAAATATTTAGTGTTTATGAATTTAAAATCTGTTTTATGTAGTTTAAAGTATTTTCAAAGGTGAATCTCTATTTAACGAATTTTCTATATAACGAACTTTTTTCCGGCATTTAGCGACTTCGTTAAATAGAGGTTCGACTGTACAATGAAATCTATCATAGTCTGTCCTGTAACCGAATTATTTTGTGCATCTCTGTAAATGAACGATAAATACTACGCACTCCATAATCTACAGAAAACATGTTGAAGTGCACCTCAGTGATCTTTTTAAATTTTATTATGTTTGAAGTACCATAACATCCTTCAAATGCATCAACGATTTCCCTCCATAGATCATAACGTAATGGAATTATTTTGTACGTTCCTGTAAACCAACTATAAATGCTACTTTTTCTGTACTCCTGAGAAAGCACGTTTTAGTTCACCTCAGTGATGCATATCAATTTCATTACATTTAAATATTGCAACATGTTTAAAATGCATCAAAAACGATTTTCCCCTCATAGTCAATAACGTAATTGAGTTCTCTGGTGTGCCACTGGGGTCCCTAACTCTAGGTTCGTTTGGAAAGATCTTCGGCCAAAAATTAAAAAGTACAATAATTTAGGGTTCGTTTGATTCGAGACCGAAGCGGGCGTAACCGGCACGGGTGTTAGCTGTCGAAAGCAGCGGGACCCCCGACCTCAGGTTCATTTGGGAAAAACCGACCAGCGAAGAGGGCGAAGCCCCGCTAGTAGCAAATAAAATCAAAAGCTAGATCTGTTAAAAGAGTAGCATGGGAAGAATAAGTGCCAAATATACCTTATGGTGGAAGTAGCTAATAAATAAGAAAATGCAATGCACGACTTGACATGGATAATTTCATAAACTTTCATTATTGTTAATCGAAATTATTTTGATATTTTAAATAATTCTGAATGGTTCATCTTCGGAGAGGATATATAAAAAACGAAAGCAGATTTTATTTTTTGGTCAGAAAAAAGGAGATAAGCACCGAAAAAGAAAAGTCTGGCAACATCACAAGATTTGGCAAGTATGCATGGCTGTTCCAGCGTGAATCTTCCCTCAGATAAGGCAGGAATACTGATATTTGAATTGCATTCTTTTATATATAATTAAAAAATAAATAATGCACACATGTTCACTGATCAATCTCATTTTAAAAACCTGATGACACAAATTTTTTTATGACAATAAGTTTACAGAGCATATTTTTTTAATAAAAGTGACAAACTTCAGACCATCCTTTGAAGAAGAACAAAGGCTCAATTAACAAAATTAAACAATAAAATCGTAACATATTTTTTCTCTCAAGTCCTTGTACATATAGAACATGATTTTAAACATTGATGCATTACAGGAAGGAGTCTGATTACAGACTAGAATCAAATAAACCTTAACAGCGTTGAGACTGTAATTTCAGATGGAAATCGTCCAAGTGGAAGTTAATTTCACATGGAAATTAGATTCAGATGGAAAATCAACAGCGAGAGGTTAGCGACTTCCCGACAAATTTTTATTTTTCGTAGTTGTAATTTACAAAATTTCACTGCAGTATAAATATTGATTTTAACGTTTGACGTAGGAGAAAACTATAAAATTTAAGATATAAATAGCCCGCAAACAAATTATTTGAAATAATAAAATATTTAATCTTCTTTAGGGATGCATTATGTTTTATTTATTGATGTTCAAGATTTATAATCAGTAGCAAGTATTATCAAAATAGAATTGTTATGGCAGCACCTATTCAAGATTTATAATAAATTAAACATCGTAAAAATGTCAAAATAAAAAAGGTCGAATGAATTAAGATTCTTTTTTTTTCTTTTTTCCATCAGACTACTGCTTTTATTTCATTTTAAGTTGAATCGTATTTAAAAGGAAAATTTATTTTAAAAGAATTTAAATCAAATTTAAAAAGTCGATTAACTCTTCTTACCTAAAACTTCGTGCCACGACTAAAGTATCAAATTGATCACTTTGATATTACTACTTAAAGAAAAATTACATATACAGGGTGTTTCAAAATTATATGTCAGAAATATAAAAGTAGGTAGGGGCGACCTTAGTAAGCAGATTTCGTATAGGAATGTGGGTGCTAAAATGCAGCGCTGAGGCAGTAGAGTGTGCTCTTGAGTTCGACGGATAAAAGCGCTTCGCTGATCATTCCGCGCACGGATTTCGGGCAGCATGCATCTTTACATCAATGCGGAGCTTGCTGACATGCATTTCATGTATGTGGCTGCGCAAGGAAATGGCTCACACCCAACGAACGTCCAACAGTTCTCGAGCTTTTCGAAGGGCATTCCTCTACTGTGCGGGCATAATATTGCTTTTCCCACTGCAGGAATTCTGCGATATCTTCCAGTGCCTGTATCGCGCCTCGAGGCATAAAATGATCCACTCTCGATAAAGACATCCAAATGTTCGGTGATCCGGCAGATTCCTACTTGGAAATCGCTCCATGTACATCCTTTGAACAGTCGCTTCATTGTCTTGCGCAGCCTCATACGTGAAATGCATGTCGGCAAGCTCCGCATTGGTGTAACGACGCATGTTGCTCGAAATCCGTGCGGAGAACGACGATTCAAGCCAGCGAAATGATTTTATGCATTGAACTTAAAAGCTCCCCCTACCATCTCAACGCTGCATTTCCGAACCCACATTCCCATGCGAAATCTGCTTACTAAGGTCCCCTCTACCTGCCTTTACATTTCTGACATATAATTTTGAAACACCCAGTATTTTTCCACATACAGAATTGGGCCATTCTCACAAAAAGGTACAGTTTGCGGTCCCGGAGGGATACATATTAGGAAAGGCAGCAAATTTCCTAATATATTCATACATAAAATATATAGAAAAATCTATATGTAAAGGAACGTCAAATTCACCTTAAAATATTAACTGAAAACGTTCAAATGATTCATAGTTTATTATTACAAAAATGGGTGTAAAAATATATTAAAAGGCTTTAATCCTTTCAGGGGGAAGGTACTTGTATTCATAAAATGTTGAAATAATTTATTGACACCAGTATTTACAAGAGAATTTATTTGTAAACAAATAAAAGCATATTTTCGCGTACCTAATAAAAGGTGAAATTTTCATTATAAAATTCTGGTGCCAATGTGGCAATTAGGGATTAAAATTATGTGATGCCGTGACGGCATCACCGCCCTTCAAGGGGTTAAGACATTAAAACCAATTTATAGATGTTAAATATCGAAAAATACGCCGGAGTCCTGAGCGCTTTCGGCCAAACCTTGGTCATCATCAAGGGGATAAGTGAGAAGAAATTTGACTGAGGGAGAAGAAAGGCTGACCTCACTTATCCCCTTGATGATGACCAAGGTCTAGTCGAAAGCGCTCGGGACTCCAGCTAATTTTCTTTATATTTAACATCTATAAATTAATTTTGATATCTTAAAGCCTTTTAATCATTTTTAAACCTGTTTTGGTAATAATAAACTATGAATCATTTGAATGTTTCTAATTACTCATACACATATTTAAGTTTTAAGTAAACTATTAAGTACATTTTTGACAAAATAATTTTAACATTTAGCTTTAATCTTTTAAAGATTATAAGTCGAAAGCCCCCTCCGTGGACATCTAAAACACAACTTTCATTTAACTGACGTTTAAAAAAAAATGTTTTTTTTTCTCAGTAATAAACTTAATCAAAACATCTCTAGTTAAATTCCAACTTAATATTTTTTTTAAATGGTTTTATTTTTGCTAAGGAATTAATTTATAAACTTTGTCCCTGGCCAAAATAGTCTCCTTCAGTGGACACAGAATTTTTTTAAGTGCCATAGTTGACAGTACACGTCAAATCATCATTAAAAATAGTTTAGGAGAAACAAAGCCATTCTGTTTTTTCGATATAACTCTTTGTTCTGCTGTGAAATTATTGAATATTTTCCAATGTATTAGTTCCATTTGGCGTTTGGGAAAGTTCTTAATGTATAATCCGTGTTCATCATCGTCGTCATGAAAGAGGTAAGAAAGAGCTTCTTTATAATTAAAATTTGAATTTTAGACAGCTTTAACATTACATTTAATAAAAAGAAATGCACCCTTTTAGCACCTTGAAAAAAAAAAAAAAAAAAAAAGTTGTTACAAATTCAAAACTTAATTTTTGTCATCTCCGTGGACTTGGCATGTCCATTTTTATTGATATTGTCTAGTTTATCGGTCATTTATCAAATATTGTGTACAGTATAAGCAGGGCTTAAATACAAAGAGACAACTAAAAAATAACGAAATCATGATGCGCGTTGTTTTTCAGAAATCTACATTCTCTAAAATCAAAAGTTTAAAACAATTTTTTTTAGCCAATTTTGCTTTTTATGTGTGAATAACCCTTAACAGTTTAATTATAGAAAAAAAGAAATATGTACCAACTACGCCCAATAATTACTCAATTATGTCTTCATTTAAATTTATTAAATCTAAATGCTCCTTCTAATGGCCTGCGTGGCCATGTCAGAATTTAAAAAAAATCAAAACCTTGTGAAAAATAAAATAGAAGACTTGACAACTAATTAAGTTTATTAAGCATAAATGAAAACATCATGCAATTTTTAAGATTTTTACTTTTATACTCGTAAAATAATTTTTTTTCTTGCTATTTTGTACCTTTTCGTGAGAATGGCCCACTTCAACCCCCCACCCTCACCCCTAAAATCTGTAGATGAGGAAAATTTTTAGTTTTTTCAATTGACTATTAAAAAAGGAAGTAAACCCGAAAAGCAGAAAAATCTCCAGAAGCGATCGCAAATTTAAAATGATGACGTGACAATGAGTGGTATATATATATGTGTGTGTGTATGTGTGTGTATATATATAAATTTTGTCATTTTAGGCTTAATGCCGACAAAATTGGTTGAAATAACGCATCTTCTATGAATGAACTCACAAGATCCTCTGATGATTCTGTGAGTCATTCATAGTTTCTTATTTTACATACTGGTTTCCTATGTTCATTTCTAAATCATCTTTAGAACTTTATCAATTTCTTCATATATTTGTGATTTCAAATTTTAAAAAGTTTATTTGAAAAAAAAAAAAAGTATAAAAGTTTTCAAACAAAATTAATGTTTAAACAAGAACAAAAATTACCATGCGCCAAGCATAGATTATGAAACACTCTTATCACCACATTCAGAATACTGTCAGAAAGTTTCACGTTTTAATAAGATGAAAGATGTTTAAGTAAATAATTTGGAAAACGCATCACACGTATGAAAATCCAATTTCAGCAATTATCATAAATAGTTTGAAAAATATTCCGATTTTCTTGGGCTATCTTGGTCTAAAGATGTGTATATATGCTGCATATTGTATGAAAAATTTAGTTCAGTTAGGAAACGCATAGTACAGTTGAAAATTCCCCTACAGCAATTTCCGTCAATAAACGAAAATGCATTCCAGATCTTTTGTACAACCCTGTGTATGATATATAGAATTTATACACATCATGTAATATGGAAAACAGTTAAATTTTAAAACGAACGCCACAATTGAAAACGCACTTCCAGAAATTATTGTTTGTAGACAATACTATAACCGAATTCTTTGGTGTGAACCTGTAACTGAACTGTGAATGCTATGCACACCACATTCTACAGTAAGCACAATGTAGTGTACCTCAGTGATATATCAATTTCAATGTGTTTTAAATAGTGTAGCATGATTAAAATACACCGCAAAAGATTCCCCCCCCCCCACATAGGCCGCAATGCAACGGAATTCTTTTGAGTGTCCCTGTAAACGAACTATAAATACTACACACTTCGTTTTCAATACCAAAAATCCCATGGTAAACCCAAATAACATATCAATTGCATTCAATCCTAGTATATTTACGCAAGTTAAAGCACGGACAGATGGTAGGCAGACAGACAGACAAACCGAATTCATAAATACTTTTCAAGTATGTTGGGAAGTGTTAAAAATAAACATGCTAAACTGAACGTAAGTGGTAACACTACTTTAACGCCCTAAAATTTTTATATTTATTAGTCAAGAAATGCGTGTTTATAAAAATCTATTCTAAATTATTATAGGGGAGAGTGGTAATGAATGGGTCATGGGAATGAACAGGCCATTAACAAAATATGAAAAAGTATTTGCATAAAATTATTTTAGATGCAACCAATAGATGAAGCTATTTGTTCTACCAGACTCATCAAATTTTCCATTGTTTGGGAGAAACCATTTTCCCACTAGAATCAGATGGTCAAGAATCTGATTGAAAAGTAATTTTTTTCCCTTTACAGTAAAAATAAATAAGCGAAAAAATATCTATTATTTCATTGCAGATATGTGTATTAGCAAGTCTTTGCATATCTGCAAACTAATTTTAGGGTGTATTTAGATGTTATTTGAATTTAATGTATTAAAAAAACCTGAATATATTCCTGAAGTATAGGTGGGGCTGAATGGGCCACCTTTGCCCTGTTCATAAAAATATGGTTTTTCTTTCTCTTTTTCTGATTTTCTCTTTAATATGAAACATAACTGACTGTAATGTATTTAGATTAAATTATTGTCTAGTTAGAATAGGTTTATAGTGATGTCTAAAAAAATAATTTGCACATTTTCACCCAAAGAAATATCAGTTATTTATTAGAAACATAAGTTAAATTGTATAAATGATTAAGGTAAACTATCCAGTTGTTGACCACACCTACCAGTATTTTTCCATTTGATATAAAACTGGAATAATTGTTTATATTCTGAATCTGGCTAGAATAAGTAATACCAGAAATGTACACTAAATAGTCAATTAATAGGCAGTTCCAACCCTTTTACAACCATGTCGTTTAATATTTATTTTGAAAAATATAAATTTCGTTAAATCATAATGTGTATTATCTATTATTTTTATGTATATTTTATGTTCTTTCTTTCTTATAATCTCATTATTTTGTCATTCTTCTGCTACAATTATGTGATTTAATAATATCAATTTTGATGTTCATAAATTTTGATAAGCATTGTGTATTACTTACTATTTCAGTATGCTTTGATCATATCGTGTAAAGTACCATTCATTGTGTCATATTTGATGAAAAAAAGATTAATTCCACATTTTTTCATTGAATTTATTTAGCTGCCCATTTACCTTCAATGGCCCATTCAGCCCCATGGGTGGGGATGAATGGGCCAAATTTCTATATTTTTATTTTCTATTATCATTCATTATAGACATTTTCTAATCCAATTTTTATGTCTTTTTTATATAACCAAATAAGTAAAGTAACTGAAGAGCCAATTTTGAGCCAAAAAAATTACTAGAAAAAATTGCAAAAATTAAAAACCAAAAATTGTCCTATTCATTACCACTTTCCCCTACATGCTCGTATATTAAAATAGAAAACGGTATTTTATTGTTGTACAGTAAACCCTGTCCAAGGCGGAATCCACCGGGTCTAAGAAAATTTTCCGCAGTAGACAATATTCTGCCTTAGACAAATTTTACTCAATGTATATGGATTCGCAGGGACTTGAAAATCTTTCCGAGTTAGACAGATTTCCGCCTTACACAGAGTCCGCCTTATAGAGAGTTTACTGTATTTGCTATATTAAAATAGGGTTGAAATGCTACATTAAAATAAGACTTGAAAGCTGATGGGCGGGAACGCTTCAAAAAACGCGGGTCAAGCGACGATAACTAATACTGGACACGATAACTGATCATAGACTTCTTACCCTAAAACAATGAGACAAAAGACAAAAATGTAATCCAAATGTTACTGAAGTCGTAAAAAATATGAAATGGTATCATAGTAAAATGTAAATTTTCGACCAAATATTTTATTATTATCAAAGGAACACGAGATACCAATATTTTGAAAAAAATCCTAAGTATTTTTCACTAAAAAATACTTGACGATTCATTTTCAAAAAGATCAAGTCGATAGGTTGAAAATTGGCAGAGCTAACGGGTTCATCGATTTTGAAAATGCTATTATAAAATGAAATCCTATAAAATGTTCCATTTTAATTAAAAAACTCCAAAATTAGCCTTTTACTTTTGATATCATTTCTAACTGATAAAATATGACTTATAAGTATAAAGAACAGTTTAAGCCGGAGGGGGAAAAAAATTGAAAATGGGCAATGGTTAAAGTGATGTTATCCCATTTTGTAAATACGGGGGGGGGGGGGGGGGTTAGAGGAGACTGCAAATTAAATAATTTTTTTCATTCGTAAAGATTATAAATTCTTATTTCATGAAATCGTTAAATAAAGAAATTGGAAAATACAAAAGTTTCTTGATGACGCAATTATCTGCGTAAAATGGGACAATTTTTATTGCTTTCACACCCACTGATAGCCTTAAAAGTTAAGATGGGTGTAAAATGGAACACTTTCTCTATACAGCAGTGCAGTTCTTAGTTTTTAAAAGCCTTAAAAAGCGCTTTAAATGGTTCATAAAACCTCTCATTCAAGAAAACACTATCATCTAAAGGTGCGAAGTAGAAAATTAAACAATGCGAAACTATATGCTTCAAATGGCAAATAAAAAAAGTAGTAACAGCGAAAAATATGAATGAAGTGTTCATATGGGGTTGGATAACTAACGAAATGATGATAATGTTCCTGTCGCTTTTGTAAACCAAGAAGACCCAGTAAATCGACCATTCGTAACCGATTTTGTAACTAGGTAGGTAGGTAGGTAAAAATACAATAAAAAAAATTCCAACCCTTACCCTTTTACGTAAGGGGTAAAGCCATTATGGTAAAGCCAAGGATTGCTCAAACCTTTACAATTTCCTTTTTATGCGTTGTTTTTTTACGTTTCAGTTTCATGAATGAAATCATAATCACACTTTCAGAAATCACAGTCTCGCTTTCATTTTTAAAAAGAGAATGGGAAACCCCAATAATATTGCACAAATATTTCCCGGAGACTCCAAAATAATTTAGTAGCTATACTAAATGTTTCGATGATCAAGATTTTTATAATTGGCCCACATACAGGGTGCCCCTTTTTATCGTTGACCAATCGTTTCCTAAAGCGTTACAATTGCAAAAATGTTTCAAATTCTCTTCATCAAATGAAAAGTGATTTAAGGCAAAATAGTTATTTATAAGGAAAAAAAAATACTAATTTTAAATTTCTATACGGTCTCTTATTCCTATAATTAGAAAAACTTTCTCCGTGATCTAACAAGTGAAACAGTAAAAATTCTATTCCTCTATGACTAAAACCGACCTAGTTTAACATATACAGTATAGAACCCCTTTTATCCGAAACTCTCGGTTAATCGAAATCCATTTTTAAAGGGGTTTTTTTTAACTATTACACTCCTTGTGTGCAAAATAGATTTTGAAAGTTTTTTTTTTTTTTTTTTTTTTTTTTTAAACTATCAAATATTCCTTGTGTGCAAACGGTCCTTTCCGAACTATGAATACATATAAATATTTTCGACCCCCTTTTCTTAGAGTTCCTTTGAATTTAATTTCAGCTCTCGCAAGTTGCGGGGTGGAACGAAGAAAACGAACAAATTAGCAAATCTGAAGCTTTTGAATGTTTTTCAAACGGTTTGGCATGTCTGAAGCAGTAGAAAGACTGTGATGCTGGTGAACTAATAATATTAAAAAAACTCCGTGATAGAGCTCCAAATCGAAACTGCGACAAACAAAACATTTTTCCAAACCCTTGTGACATATGTAAAAGGTACTTAATTTCAAAATTCCCGTAATTTATTCTTGTTTCTATTTTGATATTACATTTTTTTTAAGCACTTGTTACCATAATAAGAAATATTGCATATATTTCTCCTTAATCTTAAAATTGAAGCATTCTCGATTATACAAATAATTCGATTTTCCGATAGAGAGTCGGTCCCAATTACTTCGGATAATAGAGGTTCTACTGTACTGAATTTTGTGACTTTTCACCGTTTTTTGACACTAAATATGAATTTTCTTTCCATTTTTATTGCCAGAAAACGCCAGTGTTTGAACAATATTAAAATTTCATCACAATAAGTAATGATACAATTATATATATATATATATATATATATATATATATGTGTGTGTGTGTGTGTGTGTCTATATACATCTTTGTTAAGAGAGGGAATGAGAAATAATAAATTAAATTGTTAGTCAAATTAAACTATAAGGATCCGTAAATATATTGCGAAGAGAAAAAAATCAGTATCACATAAAAATCACATTTAACATATGAACAAGTCGTGAGATAAATTCTACAGAGAGCGAATATGTAGAAAAGACAGAAAGTGAATTGTCATTAATTATACGCATCAAAAAGCATATTTATCTTTCATCAGCTCAGCGAGCAGAGACAGTGCAAAAAAGGGTATCAAACGATCATTAGAATTAATGTCTCAACAATAGCAGATGACAAAGCCTGGCAGATATTCGAACAAGGCGATTAGATATCGGACAATTCAGAAACCGTTTAAATTTCGTTTACATTCAACCCGGATTCCAAAGATACCAGGCGGCCTTCTACAAACATGTTAGAGACTTCCACCAATGAGCAAGAAAAACAAAGCAGAGACAGCTTCCACCAACTTTGTAAGCGTAACTTGTTGTTTAAATTATCTTTGAATAGAAATAACGGCTTTTTCAGATCAACAACAGGTTTTCTGCAGGTTTATAGTTTTCCTTTTATTTACTGATCGTGATAGCTTAGCCTTTCTCAGAGCCATTAAATCGTCCAAGACTTTCTGTTATCTGATGTTTCACATACATTCAAAGGGAAATAATTAAAAAAAAATCTTTATAACGCATTTCTAAATAACGCACAACTACTCAGATGTAAACAATGAATTTTGCAGTTAAGAAGCGCCTGTAATCCATATAGTAGACATATTGCTACTCTCTAGAGCAGGGCTGTCCAACACGGCTCCCGCGGGCGCCATGGCGCACTTTCAAGGATTTCTTGGCGCCCTTTCGAATGTTATCTCTAGCTTTTTTAAAATATAAAATCTATTTTTAAAATTTTTAAATCATTAATGTTTGCATCATTTTTATATTGTAGGGGCAGCATCAAGGTTTTGGACTATTTACCCTTATAAATATAATTAAATATAATTTTAAATTACTATGACATATAATTTCTCTGCAGTCAATTTTTACACGGGCATGGATAGTCTAATGAGATGTAGCTGCATCTTATAAGACGTGAGTCTGTATTTCAAATGTTATCTATTTTAAATAATGTTTTATTTTTAAACAATTACCACTTGCATGTTTTTCTATTATAGGCAGCATTAAGATTTTTGGATTTACCCTACAAGAGTTTTTGAGATAAGCTCCTCTCAACTTATCTCAAATCCCACAGGGTCCAGTTACCCCTGATACATGTCCCAGTTACCCTATTTCTGAAAAATTTATGTGGTAACTGGAACACCGGCCTTAGATTTGAAGTAAATATGTATAGTTACTTAATAATATTACTGTATTTATAAGCCTAATCTTAAAAAAAGTAATTGTTTAATAAAAGTACTTACCGTATTTTAATAACAAGCCGAGGAAGTTCAACCAAATCGGCGTTGTTTGTAAAAAAAGAAACCTGAATTTTCGGCTACCTGTCACATCCAAGACAGAGTTCACACACATTGTTTTAAGAAGTAGAGATGGGGGTGCAATGTTGACAAAAACCAAAAATTAAAAAACTTTTTTTTTTTTTTTTTTTTTTTTTTTATATATAAAATAGCCTATGGTCCAATTACCTTGTGGTCCCAGTTACCCCAGCTTATCTTATTATGGCAAAAATGTATTATCTGCACAATTTCCGGTCACAAGGAATGAAATATAAAGATCTACCGTATTTTAATATGTCCCAGTCACATTTTGCCATGTTTAATAAAGTAATTTTAAATGATGTGTGAAATTATATATATAAAGCAAAATTCTATGTAACGCAAAACCTTGCGTTTTTTTAATTTGCGTTATAAAGATCATCTACTGTAATACTAATAGATATACAAAGCACAATATTGACAACCAGAATCTTTGCCAGCAGGTCGATGACAAAGCTGCTGAATTTAGGTAACATTTAAAATACATTTAATCCCGTACACGGAAAAAACTGTTTTGTTCGAACAACTAAATATTGGTTACTATAGCTCCAACGAAATATTTTGGTTGGAATGGCCCAAATTTCGGTTGCACTAACCAAATGATTTGCTGAATTAATAAAATCATTTGGTTAGACTAACCAAAATTTGATTATTCCAACCAAAATATTTGATTGGAGCTATATTGACCAAAATTTAGTTGTTTCAAGGAAACAGTTTTTTCCGTGTATAGGATTTAATTGAGTCCTTTTCCCAAGTTCGTTCTTCTGTCATAACAAAAGATAATTTTAGTAATAAAAATGATAATCCCATGACATTGTCGATGTTCCTAATATATATTTTTAATTAATTTATAAAATGCATCTTTTTACATAAAAAATGAACAAATTCTTAATAGCACATTCATAAATATTTTAATTATGTATCAACCATGACCTTGTGCCATCGAATTGTTAGTTGGCAGTTTGCTTCGATTGCGGCCTTTCAGAGTAGTTTTTAATATCCAAAATATCAAAACGAAACGAAACATTGCGAATCAGTTAAACCACTTAACAGTCTCATTTTTGTGACTAAACAGATAATTTTAGCTACTAAAAAAAAGTAAGTTCATTTTATTATTTTTCTGAATTTGGAAATATATTTTGTATAGCTTACGAGATATTTTGATAAAAATTTGTGCATGCATAAGAAAGCACAGGCAAAGTCAATTTTACAATAAATAAATAAATAATGCCCAATCACATGCCTGATGGAGACTGGAAAGTGGCTGAAGCCTGGCTTTATGTTAATACCAAAGCCCAATTTACACAAGCTACCAACTAGTACAATCCCGTCTTAGCAGGTTTTAAGATATAAGTTTACTTCAGTAATAATTTGTGCATAGACTATTTAAAACGCAAAGTGGATCTGTTAAGAGGCTACTTCAGTCAAGCGAAAAGACCCGTTCGCTAATGCTAATCCTATGGAAGAAATTTATAAAGATATTTCTGTTGTATTTCAATATTTTTGATTTTTTTTTTTTTTTTTTTTTTTTTTTCATTGCAAAGCTGAGATAGATCTCTACAAAGGCCGTTTTTTACTTTTTCGATTTTGTTTACAAATATTTTTAATTACGACACTCTCATTTTCGGAACCGGTTTTGAAAGTAAAAGCATCCTCATAAAAAAAAAATCTTCAATCAAAATCGAAAAAATAAAAAATGGCCTTTGTACAGATCAATTTCAGCTATCCAATGAAAAAAAAAAAAACATTTAAAAATATTGAAATGCAATCGAGATATCTTTATAAATTTCTCCCATAGGATTAGCATTAGCGAGCGGGGCCTGATCTGAGTAAGTTCAATGAGCACTTTGTGGGTGCTTCTCTGTCACTAAAGCGAGTGGGAAACCAGTTTTGAATTAGTTTGTTTTCAGAGGGACATTGAGTGAAGTCGAGATGGCCGAGTGTCCAAGGCGACAGAAAGAAATTCTCCTTCGTTGAAACCTAGCTCCTGCCTTATGAAGTTTCTTAGACATTGTTAGTTTTCAGTTAACTCAATTCAATAATGTACATTATATTTTATATCACAAAGAAAAGTTACAGAATTTGTTTTTTCTCCATTATTATTTATTATTAAAGAAAATTTACCATCCACAATATTTTTTAATTGAAGATTTTGTACATAAAATTTTAAATTAAATGTTTCAGCATGTATACCAATTAAATAAATTGTTTTTTTTTTTTTTTTTTTTTTTTTTTTTTTTTTTTTGTAAAAGTTAAAAACTAAGTTTCTCTCTGAAAACTGAATTCGATAGAAAATGTTCTGTTATACGTATCTGCATAAAGAGAAATCTTTATCATTTCTTTTAACAATTGCTAACAAATGTTTTGTAAACATTTGACATTTTAACCGTATGAACCTTTTTTTCTGTTAAACCGCTAAGTTGCTTACAGTCAAGTTTTGCGGGTACTGCCCTTCTTACATTTTAAAAGCAACCAAGTAATGATTAATCTAAAAATATGAAAGAACTCTTTCAAAGAAAGATACTGTTTTTATATGTATCGCAGTACAATGCTATCTTACATTTATTTCAAATGTTTGATATTGCAACTAAGAAAATTTAAAAACTTACTCATGCAATTGTAAGACGCTGACATAAAAGACTGCCTTCTTTTCACTCACCATTTTCAGAAATCCTATTCATTTATTTACAATTTTAAAACGCTGTTAAACACTATCAGAATTTATCAAAAATCTCGATCAACAGCAAAACAGTAGTCAAAGCTTTTGATCTTGTGAAACAAACTCGATTTAGTCATTTAGCTACGTTTCATTTCCTTTGACACTAAAATTCCCAGCGCATTTTATCGGAATGCAATTTCCGATATTGCAACTTCAATAATTAATAAATTTTTCGCGGCCATTATTTAAAGGTGCCGAGACCTGCCCTTAAAAATATAAAATGTACTCTGCTATTTTTTAAAAAAGTACATTGCACCCCTAATTGTGCCCACAGATCCCTCGTAAAAATCTTTCCCGTAACAAAGTATTTCTGAAACCTTGTTACTAAGAATTTACAAAAAATTACAGAACTCCCTCACTAATTTAGGAAAAAGACGGGAGATTATTAAATCATGCTGAAATTTAATTTATGAATTTATAAAATCATACGAAATTATTAATATTTTATTTATCCACCTAAAAATACCCTAATTTTCTTTCTAATCGTTACTAAACACAATAAACATTTTCTCTTGAAATAATCCTCTTTTCTACCGCCCTTTTTAAAATAATGAACACTTAAAAATGTCTTCGTCAGAAGGGAAAGAGGTGAGGATTTCTGATGAGTAATCAAAGGCAATACATTTCCACCTTTAAAAGGTTCAAAAATAAAATTAAAATTTTAGTTTATAAATTTAAAATTTAAAAAAAAATCCCTGCCGGCCCGGCCTACAGGCGGAGGTAGATTTCGAAGTTAAGTATATTAATTGCTCCAACAAAAACTAAATCATGATTAGATATAAATCCATTTTAACAGTTTTATCTGGCCGCTTTTGACGAGTTTTTGTTTCATTTTCATATAATAGCTGGTTTTATTAGAATCATGTTAAGGTGGTATTAAAAAAAAATACTTTTCCATGCTCAACAACTCGAAATTTTTTGGCACATTTTCAGATTCATTTTTAATAGAAAAAATACGAAACTTGCTGACGTGGTTTTTGAAAACATTTATAAGCGGCATGTGTTCTTGTTTTTCTTTCAATTAATTGAAACTTGATTAATAAACAATTATTTTCTTAGTAGGGCAATATTTTTCGTTTCTAACACAATCGCTTCGGGAATTTCTGTTCAAAATGCCAACTTTGACATCATTTTTTGAAATATATTCTGCCTCTATCAAAAAAATCGATCATTACGGTACATTATATAGCTCCCGAAGAAGAGAATCTATCAATTGAATGCGTTTGAGAGCAAAAATGAATTTAAAAATGAGTCAGAAAATAAGCAGTTTGGACTTGAATACACCCTTAATAAGATGATTTTTTTTCTTCAACCGCTATGTATTTTTAATTTGTTTTTGCTGTCAGAATTGGTGCTATTAAAAACTTATCTATATAAATGTTGAAGACAATATTAAGAAGATATATGATAAATTCATGGGGATTTTATATCTTGTGAATTGACGGAGATATGGAAATTTTTCTTCTTCACCCCCCCCCCCTTTTTTTTTTTTTCGTTTTTAATTTTTTTTTTTTTTTTTTTTTTTTTTTTTTTTTTTGCGGTACGAATTGGTCCTATCAAAAACTTGTGAATATAAAAGTTGTAGATAATATTTAGGAGATGTATAATAAAATTAATTGAATTTGATATCTTGAGAATTGACGAATTTATGAATTTTTTTCTCCCAAAAACCCTATTTTTTGCGCCCCTTGAGCCCATTTTTAATTTTATCAAAAATCTGTGATGCATAAATTTTTGGCCCTATTTTTAGGAGTAATAAAAACTTTAATCTGATTTGATATGTACAAAATTTAAGAAGTTATGGGGTTTTTTTCTGTTTTCACAAAACCCCTCCCTATTTCCAGCCCCTTGGCCCGATTTTGCCCATTAACGAACTTGACCGAGATTTTATGCCCCATGATTTTATGTATCAGTTTGGAAGAGATTTGCGCAGAATTGTGGAAGTTATCGTGTCCAGAAGAAAGTGGTAGATATAGATAGATGCATAGATAGATAGATAGATAAAGTTTTTTACCGAGGGTGGTTTTGGATTCTAAGGGGTCATGATCGGTGTAAATCTGCAAAAATTTTCAGAAATTCCAACATAGGAACGACGCCAATAGGTAGTATTTCATACGAAACCTACCTAATAAAATTTCTACCTAATATAATTTCTTTAATTTCCCACAGTCCAACAAACAGCTATAGTCTGAGTCGGCATGTTTTTAGCGACTCCAACTCAGACTCTTTTTACCCAAAAATCTGCCTCACTCCGACTCCGCAGCCCTGTTTAAAAGAAATCTAAAATGCTCCAAACAACGCAATTTAGAAAATAATTATTTTTTTTAAATATGTAGAAATTTATTCCAAACTTTTTTTTTAAACTCTCAACAAATTTTAAAATTTTGAATATATAAAATATATACTTTATTAGCTCAAGAAATAAAATCTGTGTAACTTAACACATATGAACTTCAAACTATATTATTATCTCCATCAGCAGTAGCAAAAACGAAAATTTTCTAGGGTTAAGGTAAAAAGAAAAACCCATTCAGGTCAACCCTTAAGTTTAAAGGGGCCTTGCAGATTCTACCGGCATTCCGAAACGTCTTTGACACGACCTACTTCCCCGTAACTTTTTTTTTCTTTATCGCAGAAAGTTTTTGGTTAAATGATTATCACAATCTCCGTTGGAAGAAAAACTTCATCTAATAACGAGGATTTTGCACGACAGTGAAGTCTTATTATAATCATCTATCATGGTATCACACAAGCTACACCCAAAGGGATTCTCTTTTTAAATGAATATTATTACACAGTATCGAATAGCTTGTAAGAACAGCCATTTCATGAGGGTTTTTTTTTTTTTTTTTTTTTTTTTTTTTTGTCTTAAGAGAAGGAATATTATTTGAAATAAATTTCCACTCATTAAAAAGTTTCTTCGTGAATTTCGTCTCATGTCAAATAGGATAGTAATGCCATAGAACCTCGATTATACGAGGTTCCTAAGATATTCCGATGATCTTCTAAGATATTTAGAAACTTGAGAGAAAACTAATTAACAGATGCTCAATTTAATTATAAAAAAATATATATATTATGCAGCAAAAATGTTCATAAAATATTGATAGCAAAAACTACATAACAAAAGATGTTAAAATAATGAAATTATAAAATTTTCGACATTCTTATTTTTTTTTTTTTTTTTTTTTTTTGGGGGGGGGGGGGGGCATTAATTAGTTTTTATTTTCTTAAAGTTGTCCTTTTTAATGTGTTTTAATGTGTTAAAAAGTTGCTTTTTTAAATTGCTTTTTTTTTAAGTTACCCTTTTTTTAATGTTGCCCCTTTTTAAAAAAAGTTGATTTTTTATATTACCTTTTTTAAATGTTGAGCTTTTTTTAAAGTTACCTTTTTTAAAGATGCCATTGAAAAAAAAATTCAAGTAGTCTTTTTAAATTTGTCTTTTTATTTTAAAAAGTTGCCCCTTTTTAAGTTGCCTTTTCTTTGAATAGACATCAGTAATGCATCCTCCTTCTTTTGGGGCACCATGTCCATGTGGGAACTTTGCGCCATTAAACCTCATTCGTCATTTTTTTTTTTTTTTAGTATAGCTGACTGCAAATAGTGTTATATCCAGTGGTTTGAGAAGCTAAAATTAATTCCAGAAAAATTTTTTAACTTTAAAGAATGCCACAGGAACGGTTTTCTGGTACTGTTAATGGTGGATCATATTTTGGTAATTATTTTTAAACTACATGCATACAAAAATAAATAAATAAATAAATAAATAAAACGATTAATTACCAATAAAAAATACGGATATATCCAGTTTTCCATGTTTTGAACGTGACGCGTATAATATTTTAAATGAAAGGTACTACAAAGAATGTGTTTCAAAATATCATTTCTCCTGGTCTAAATTCCAATTTCTGTTCTACAGAATGCATCAATACTTAAAAAATAATAACACGACGAAACGGAAGGATAATTAAATTTTGTAAATTGTATACGTAATGCTTCGAAATTAACTACCAAGCTAGTTATTAGCTCAGATAGTGTTTTAAGATTTTGCCAAAAATTAAAAAACATATAGTATCACATCCAATAATATATCTTGAAAATATAGGTACTGAAAGCAAAAAAAGTGTAAATTGGATAGTTTTAAAAGCATGTATTAAACTAGAAAACAGGAATTCTACTTTTTCAGAATTTAGTGTCGCCCCTATGAAAAAAAAAAAAAAAAAAAAAAAAATATGTGTATATAAATAGTACAAAACATATTTCAATTTTAAGACTTTTAAAAGCACACGCTTTTATTTTATGTAAAATGACGTCATTCGCATCCGCTTAAGAATTCCACATTTACGATCCAATCTTAAACATCTACAGTAAAGCATGCATATCGCAAAATAATACACAAATGCAGCAAAAAGATGCCGTCATTAAAGAAACTCGACAAAAAGAAACGGCTATCTAATGATTTACAGGCCTTCATTTTTTTGTAACATTAATATAGATACTTAAAATTAATTATAGTTTATAATAGCTCCATGTTTTAACAGAAATCATTCGTTTGTATTTTTTCAAAATAGCACGTACTATAATTACATTTTCTTTCGATTGTAATGAGAAAATGGCAACAAAAAGATATAATTACTATTTTCACATTATTTTTTCTTTACTTTACACAGAAATGGAGTATTTTCGTTGCCAATATTGAGCAAATGGCTCTAAAAACTACAAAAAATTAATATTTCAAAAATAAATGGAGATACAGTTTTAAAACAAATTGCATTTAAAAGAACATTTTTTCCCCAATACGACGGTATAAAAATTGAAAATGTGCGATGGTTAGAAGTTTAAAAAATTGCTATAGAGATTTTTAATCGTACAATGATACACCTGCTTTGTTTTACGGTTAGCTTTACAACGTAACGTTATTTTTTGGAGACGACACTAAATAAGCTGGGAGAAAGAAATAGCATACCGGGGGCTAATAAGCTTTTCTGTACTTGAATACGTATTTAAAAGAAAATCGACCGATTGACCCATAAGACTAAATGCAATATTTCACCTTGATTCAATCATAAAATACGCAGTATAAACTTTAAAAAGCTCGCTGATTTACTTAAAAAGTGACTAAAATAATAAAAGTTAAAAATACACATTTCATTTAAAACTTCTTAGTACTTTCGGCTTGCATTTTCCAGAAGGTCGTTATCAGAGAACATTCTAATAAGTAATCATAATATAAGTAATTCATTACTTATTAAAAATTTCTCAGATGATGGCCTAGGGCAGGGTTGGCGAACCTATGGCACGCGTGCTAGAGTTGGCACGGTAGCTAATTTTTCTGGCACGCGAAAAATTTAAATTTGGTAATCGTTATACAGATAAATCCATTTTTTTATTTCTATTATAATCAATAATATTTTTTACATACGGACAGTACACAAATAACGCAATTACTTTTGCATGAATTAACGCATCAGAATGATTCTCTTTCCCTGCCATGCTATGCAGCGTTTTCGCCATGTATTTTGCCTTTCTATACGGATTTAAAAAGCTGTAATTTTCAAATGAATTTCTTTTGACAATCACTGCAATAAAATGGAAAATGAATTCAATTTAGCTATGTATAATTGTAAAAATAACAACGTATGAACCAGATATAGACCATTTTCCATCAAACGTACAACAGCAAAAATCTCACCAATACATTATTAACACATTGTTTAATGCAACTTGGAAAATTATAACCGAGATGTTGCATTAATAAATAAGTTAAAAATTAATGAAAAAAAGGGTATTTTTCTCCCTATTACAGTACATACCGCATAAATGAATCATATTTACGAATTAAAAATCCATTCATTTAATGGCTGGTATAGAAAAACCGCATTTTGATTTTTAATATTTTTTTTAAATTATTAATACATAAAAAGCAACTGATTGTATAACCAATAATTCGCATAAACATCGTACTCTTAAAAATTATTTTTGCATAAGTTTGGCACGTTGCACTGTTGATAGATATTGTTTGTGAATTTTCGGCACGTGCACGTGAAAAGGTTCACCGAGCCTGGCCTAGGGGATAATGCCGGCCGAACGTACTAAAAAGTTTCAAATAAAATGTAAATTTTTAACTTGTGACATCTATTTTATTATTTTAATCACCTTTTAAGTAAGACAGTGAGCTTTATAAAGTTCATATTGTGCATTTTATGAAAATTGACCCTTTTAAATTTTTAAAAACACAGGAAAAGATATTTCTTTTACGAAATTTATAAATATTCGCCTACGATAGAATTCGGATATTCCAAAGTGTACAAAATCAATCTTATTCTGTCACAGTAATACGAAATATCGTAATAAAATTCGGCAATGTCTGGTCCAAATGACAAAAACAGCAGTAAGGTAATCTGCAGTAAGATTCAAGGAATGCGAACACCTTCAGTTTATGAATAGAAGGTATGTGAGTAGTAAGAAGCGTAGGTCCCAGAGAAAGAAAAATAGTAGGGAAAAAAAATGAAGAAGGTCATTATTCCTCAAAAGATAAAGGTCATAAGCGTACAAGAAGTGTTCTGAACATTAATTGCTCTTTAGCCATTTAGGCATGGATGACTTTTTTTTTTTTGCTTAACTCCCCGACCCAATAGCAGATCGGAGCAGATGCTCTCTAAAAAATTAATAACAGGCTTTTGTTCTATAGAAACAATACAAATACAGAAAAGCGTTTCATAATATTAATTTTGTTAATCTTAGAATTATACTATTTCTCTACGTAAATGTATTTGTAGAACAAATGTAACCATGAACAAATGTAAACGAGAAACTTTAGGGGAAGAAAAAATTATGCAAAAAAAAAAAAAAAAAAAAACGTGGGAGAGAAGATCTAAATCATCATTGCGTGTTACCATAATTAAGAAAAATAAATATATACAATAACCTACTACCTACAAAAACTTGCTGTATCAAAGCATCATACATATTAATAGCAAAATAAAATGCACCATGATTCAATAACAGTAAATACACTGAAAGTAAAACACAAAATGCTCTATTTCTTCTTGAAATATGTAAAACATAGTTTCAAGAATAGTTAATTAGCAGAATCTTTCGTCGTGTGATGTACAGATCTTTCGGAATAACAATTTATCCCAAGTTTTTTCCCCTTTCTTCTTTAATATTTATATCAGAGAATAAAACTTTCTTCTTCGAACGGCGTTCGTCTTTTCTGGGGTGAATTTTTTCTGCTTCCCCTGGCGAAAGGATCTATTATCAGGTGTCTGTCCAGACATTTCTCACAGGGTCCTGTTTTTGTGGAATTTGTGAAGTTTTTCTTATTTTTGTGAAAATTCTAGTCATAATTTTGTGAATTTTAAATTATCGAGGTCTTCATGTTCTATCCTTCATATATAAAAAGCTAAGTAATATGCTCTTTGATGAGTTGAACTGCTTACTTAGGCCAGATTTTATTTTTAAATGACTAAATTTGTGAAAAGTTCAATTTGAAAGTGAAAAAATTCTGTGAAAGGTCTATTTAAGAGACAAATAATTTTGTGAAGGGTCCTGTTTTGGGATAAAATGTTTTGTGAAGGGTCCTGTTTGGGTATAAAAAAAAATTTGTGAAGGGTCCTTTTTGGGTATAAATTATTTTGTGAAGGGTCCTTTAAAGGACCTAAAATTTTCCTAAACATATCCCTGATTATGAATTAATGTTCCCTAAACTATACATGCGTTTTTACTGTTTTTTTAAAAGAAAACAAGACTATCTTCTATGTGAAGTATAATTAAGTTTATTGTTCGATTCAAAATGTCCGTTACCCATCTGCAATGCCATTTTTTGAACCACTACCGATGTTCAATTTATTCGGAGAACTGAAGACATAAATAATTCTTCATTCAAAATATATTACACCGCTAACATTTCTTGGAATAAATGAGAAAATATAATTCAATCAGAGTTTCCCGCAGGTTTAAAAATTCAGGGTGCTGCTTGTGGGAAAAGGGCACTTTTGGATTCCGAAGGGCATGTTTTGGATTTTTAAGGGCATTCCTTGAAATTTTTAAAGGCATTCTTTGACTTTTAAAACTAGTTTTTAATATTTAATAGACAGAACACCATTTTAAAAACAGCAGTGAGTCAATTTTTACTATGCAAGTAATTTTTTTTAATAAACAAAGGAGTAAAGTCACTTTTTTCAGGTGGGGGCAACAAGGGAGCTAATTTTTTTAAATGAGGGGCAAGAGGGGTGCTATCTTGTAAACCTAAGGGCAGGCAGGGTGCAGCACCCTCCTGAAACTGTCTGGGGGAAACTCTGAGTCAATATTAAATTTGTTTCCCGCTATAAATTTTGAGTTACCGTATATTCTGGCGTATAACACGCAGTTTTAAAACAAGAAAATTGATCAAAAGTTACAGGTGCGCATTATACACAGGATATATAAAAAAATTAAAGATTAAAAATTTTTTAATAATACGTATAATTAGGATGAGCGAAGCGAATCCTCTACTAGGCTACACAAATTACATTTTGTCGTACACTTTACAAAAAACTATTCAGTATTTTGACTTGAAATTAAACACAAAGATAAATTATGATCTGTAAATTTGCACAATATTATTATTATTTTTTACAGAATAACATTTAAAAATTTATTATTTTAATTAATTTATTTTACATATTTTTCCATTACGGACGCATTTTTGCAAATAAAAAATTAAACACTTATATTTTTAAAAGAAACAATAAATAATGGAGTTACGACTTCTTTTATGAAACTTTTAAAATATCTTTTTTTAATGAAAATTATAGAATATTTTTAATGAATTAAAATTTGCGAAAATTAAATTATTTACATTCAATTATAAAACTTTTTTTCAGTGTTAAGAATTCAAATACACAATTTATTCTTATTATGTGAAATCATTTACGCAGACGATACTTACGCATTTAAAAAAAATTATATTATGATTTTTTTTTTTTCTAAAGTGGCTACAAAAGAATTGTAAACAAATAAAATTAATTGTTAAATTCGTTATATAAATATTTTGTAAAATTTTGCTTTGAAAATATTTTTATTTATACCAGTCTTATATCATAAAAAAAATTCCGAGGAAATTCTTAGTTATTTGACTGAATTTACATTTCTAAAATTAAAATGCGCCAAAACATAAAATAACGTTTTTGCTTAATAAAGATGCAAAAATAATATTTAAAAAATATTGTTATTTCCAAATATTTATCTTATTAAATAATGCTTCGCGAATCCAAACGAAGCATGGCTTTTGCTAGTAGATATTTCTATATTGATTAACAATAAAAGAAAAATTTGATTAGTTTAAAAAACTAGCGTAGAAGTCCCAGCGCTTTCTGAAAATTAATGTAAAGGCGTGACAGTGTCGCCGAACAGTGCGAGTCAAATTCAAGACTACATTTTATGTAAAATATCTCGGGAAAAATTATTTTCCTAATTAATTAATTAATTTCTTCGCAAATGAGAGGTGTGCGGTATACCAACGCCCCCTAAATAAGGGAGGAAGCCTTGACACGCTTTGTTATGACGTCACAAAACGTCACACGAAGGAGGGAAAACAAAGAAAAATATTCTAACAACTTCTGTTGGATGTTTCGATTTCGTTGGCTCGTGGAATTATTAATTATCATTAGGAAATAATAGCTAATAATTCCACGACCTAACGAAATCGAAACATGTAAGTTGTTGAATTTTTTTTTCTTTGCTTTGCCTGCTTCCTGTGACGTTACGTGACGTCACAACACAACATGTCAAAACTTTCTCCAATCTAGGGGTGTTGGTTATACAGGGAATATACCTAAAAATTGAGGGGGGGGGGGGGGATAGTCTGTATTTGTACGGGCGCGTTATAAGCCAGGATATACAGCACTTATGTCAAATCATGAAGTATTCACTGGAGCATGTCAAACCAAGGTAAGAGTTTAAAAGACTAATTTAAGGCTTTTCTGTGTCAAAACCTTTAGAAAACAAATTATCAAGTGGGATTATTAAAATGAGTTACAATTTTAGGATCTATTGTGTTCGCTACTTTTTTTACTTACTGATTTAGTTATTCTAAACAACATTATCAAATAATTCACTCTTAAAACACCTTCATTTTAAAACAAACTCGCTGCGATAACATCTGTCGGAAAAGAAGTGAAACCTTTAAAATATTTTTTTAGGTCAGCGACAGTTGTTTCAACGTTTGTGCAAGAAAAATTAGCCTTAGCAAGTTCGAGAAAACTTTAGTAGTTGAATATTGAGCGAAATTGCGAATTGTACAATAATAATTCATGTTTAAAAGAAGAACTACAATGGTGATTATTCAAAAATATAAATGTTAATTGTGTTAAATATTAATGGTGATATATTATACCCTTTTTTTTTCATATCTTAAAAAGTGTGTAAAATATAATGTAATTGCATTTTATCTTAATTTTTTTCCATTAAAAATTAAAATTATACATTAAAAAAAATAAATCTAAGAAAAATAAATTGATAAATTTAAAAATTACTTTCAAGTAACTTTCGTGAAAATTCGAACTCGAGTATTAAAACAAAACAAAACAGGGATAAGAAAATTTATCTATAATGAAAACATTACCAATTAATACATTTTTCAACGCTGTGACATTTTTTTAAATATATAAAACTAGCAAACCCCGCGGCTTTGCTCGCGTAATAGTTGAAATAGGCCAAGTGATATTTGCATGACTATTTCTTATTAGAAGAACACTTTTTGGAATAATTCAAAAATTACAAATTAAGCCACAGTTTGACTAAACTTCATTATAAAAGTGCAATAGACAGAAACGAGATTTTAATTAATAAGAAGAACTAAAACTAATTCCAAATAAATGATAATTTAGAAAGTATTTTGAGACTTTTATGCTCATTTCAGTATTCATTTGAAGTTTTGAATTTATTAGAAACCATCTTAACACATTTACATCTTAAAATTAACCATCATGTCAAATTCCAAGCTTCTTGTATAACAGTCTACCACCACTTTGGTGTTAGTGGCATCAACATAAAATGCCGAAAGAGTTGAAATAGAATGTCTCGAAAAATGTTGAAACAGAGACTGTCATCCTTAATTTGCCAATATTAATCTTGAAATCGGTTGGTATTTCCTAATATTCTATAGAAAACTGAATTTAGATGTTTTAAAGACTTTCTTGTTGTTCCTGCCAACCAGGTGGCAGTGACACCGGCATAAAATATAGGCTATGTTGGAGCGGAGACTGTCATCATCAATTTGAAACCATTACTTCTGAAATCGGTTTATATTTCCTGAGAAATCGCTATTTAGAACGTTTTTAGAATGCTTTTTGTTTATTTTTACCCCATGTAAGTTTCAAATTTTTAAGGAACTCTTCTCAAAGAGCATTTACATCTCATAAGTAATTACCATGCTAAATTTCAAGTTGCTAGCTCCTTCAGTATCACAAAAATCACAATTTAGAATGTTTTTTTTAAAAATCAACCACAAGATGGTAGTAACGCCGACATGAAGTAGATCCCATATTGGCTGTCATCATCAATTTCCAACCATTACTTCTGAAATCGGTTGGGTACTTTCTGAGATTGCCTAGAAGTCGCCATTTAGAACGTTTTTTAGAACTCTTTTCGCATATTTTCACCCCTTTTAATTTTAAATTTCGAATATTTTAAGAAATGTTTTTAGCGATCATTTATATCTTATAAGTAACTACCATTCCAAATTTCATGTTTCTAGGCCCTTCAGTAACACAAAAATCGTATTTTCGAACTTTTTTTGCTCTTGCACCCCCTTTGGGGGTAATGGCACCGACATAAAATGTAGCCTATGTTGGAGCAAGGTTTGTCACCATCATTTTGACACCATTATTACTTTCTTCTATCTTTACAAGAAGAAAGTATTGGTTTCATGAAAATTTTCGAATTCCAGTTTTCGACGGATTTAGACGTTTTATGAGTCAGAGATTCCAAAAAACATGTTTTTACAAAATGTCTGTCTGTGAGTCTGTCTGTCTGTCTGTATGTGACACAAATTTTGTGGGCGCTCTATCTCAAGAACTAATGGACGAAATTTCACAAAACTTCATATTTAGTTAGACCTTGATATAAACTGGAACTGATTAGTTTTTGGTGAAAATCGCCCAACAGGTGGCGCTGCTATGCGGCATTTTTAACGATTTCTGCAATAGCTGTATCTCAAGAACTACTGTACGGATTTTCATAAAACTTCAGATTCAGTTAGTCCAGGATATAGTTTGGTGCTGATTACTTTTTTGTAAAAATCGCCCAACAGGTGGCGCTGGTATGCTGCATTGTTCATGATTATCGCAATAGCTCTAACTCAAGAAAAAATGCACGGATTTTCATCAAACTTCAGATTCAGTTAGTCCCTGATATAAATTAGTGCTGCTTAATTTTTGGTGCAAATCGTCCAACAGGTGGCGCTGCTGTGCTGCATTTTTCACGATTTTCACAAGAGGTGTATCTCAAGAACTATTGCACGGATTTTCATCAAACTTCAGATTTAGTTAGTCCTTGACATGAATTGATGTATTAATTAATGCTGTTTAATTTTTGGTGTAAATCGCTCAACATGTGGCGCTCCTATGCTGTATTTTTTGCGATGTCCACAATAGCTTTATCTCAAGAACTAATGCTTGGATTTTCAACAAACTTCAGATTCAGGTATACCTTGATATCGTTTAGTGCTGTTTACTTTTGGTGTAAATCGCTCAACAGGGGGCGCTGCTATGCTACATTTTTTCAGAATTTCCGCTATAGCTCTATCTCAAGAACTAATGCGCGAATTTTCATCCAACTTCAAATTCAGATATACTTTGATATGAATTGGTGCTAAATCGTTATTTCTTGTACTATTTAAATGATTTAATTGACGTGATTTATATAGAAGAAAGTTTTGTGATGGCCACAACATACTAGTTTTTGAAATCGGTTTGGTAGTTCTTGAGATTGCGTAAAAATCGCCATTTAGAACGCTTTTTGCACACTTTCATCCGTTTTAAATTTCGAACTTTTTAAGGAATGTCCTTAGCGATCATTAGTATCTTATAAGTCACTACCATTCCAAATTTCATGTTTCTAGGCCCTTCAGTAACACAAAAATCGCATTTTTAGAACGTTTTTTGCTCCTGCACCCCCTTTTGGCCAGTGGCACGGACATAAGATATAGCCTATGTTCTAAGTTGGACCAACACCATCATTTTGATACCATTACTTTTGGAATTGGTTCGGTAGTTCCAAAGCTTACCTCCTACAAATAAACAATTTTTACCTCTTTATAATATTAGTACAGATATAGATAAGAAATTTAGTTAAGTGGGACAAACAAAAAAGTACAAAGATTATGATGAAGACTATCAGTAAAGGGTAATTAAATAAGGTACACGCAAATATTAAAAAAAGTTTATGCTAATGAAGTTAAAAGGTATAGGCTAGTTTTATCATAAGTGTCCATGGCACAGAGAGGAGGGGGAATATTTAACTTCTTTGCGGTGAGTGTATTTTACAATTTTTTTTTTTTTTAATCACAGGTAATTTGTAATAGAAAAAATTTTGCTTAATTTAATCGTAGAAATTATGTGATTGCATAAGGCAAAATTTTCTATTTCAAATTATTGATACAAATAATAAAAAATTCTGAGAACCCCATTTGTCACGTATACGCGGAGCTCGTCGCGAAGGAATTTAAATATTCATAAGTTGCAAGAAACCTCAAGAAACAGAAAACACTGATTTAGAAAATAAAGCAAATATTACCGATACCTCGTCGGCTTTCACAAACCTAAATTAGAAAAGTTCCATAGAAAGAAACAATCGTACAATAAAAGCCACTGGAACAAAGGGAATTAATCAAAAGGACTAGTTCCGCAAATGAAACAAAACATTAATGATCGTAGAGAACCAAAATATATTTAATCAGCGAGAGGAAGAACACCTTTGCAGGCAATCAAGTATCGCTACAGTGGCGAGGAAAAAAATCTTCCTTTTATGTAAGATTAAAACAATGGGTATGTAAAGAGAAAAAGATACCACTTCAAAGAGAGATAACGAAACCGAAATTTAAAAACAAATGATTACATCCTTCCCCGATCATATTAATATCATAGCACATCGATCATACGAGTGTCATTATATAGACAACAATGTCTAACTGATAAAAAAAAAAAGGGGGACAATACGGAGTTTAAATCATGTACATACGACATCATGAGCTTATGCGGAATGAAATGCAGGGTGAGGTGAGATTTTGGAACAGAGGTACCCATGGTCCGCAGCCAAAACTGATTTTTTTTTTTTTTTTTTTTTTTTTCCAAAATCGCGCTAAAAAAACATTGGTTTTCGAAATAGCGGTTACTTTCCCGCTTTTTAAAATTGAAAAGATAAAACATGAAATAGTTTTAACTAAGAATCTTTTGCCAGAACCCTCCATGCAATTTTAAACATATAAACACGAAAAGTACAGAAATGTAACACATGAGAAATACTAAAATTACAAAATAAGCTTCTACCTTAAAAATAGGAAAATGAAACAGTTTCTTATTTTCAGTCCCATCACACCCCCAAGAACATCTTACGCCGTTTAAACAAATGAGCATAACAACAGTATTAACAATTCGGGGGATTCAGGGGTAACCTCCCCCTTCCCCTCTGACGAAAAAAAAGAACTCACCAAAAATTCTCAATTTAGCTCATTTTTAAAGCGTGGGTTTAAAAGAATTTTGAAAGTGATCGCTATTTTAAAAACAGAAAAATATAAATGTTGCTTTTTTTCTTTTTTTCAAAATTACATATTTAAAAAAATAGTTATTTAAATTTCAAGATCCAAGGAGGAACACAATGGTCTTTCCTGCCGGAGCTTATGCCTGTGGTCTTTGAATAGACAATTGCAAAAAGATACCACTTCGATGACAGATAATGAAACCGAAACATGAAAACAAATGAATACACCCCTTCCTAAATTTAAGTATGCGGCTGATCATATTGATATCATAGCACATCAATCATACGAGAATCTTTATATAGGCAATAATGCATCTCTAATAAACAACTGGCAATACGAGAGTTTAAGTCATGCACGTCCGATATCCTTGAATAGCTAATTGCAAAAACGATAAAAACACAATACCGAAATATCCTTGGTTGGAATTGCCTCGTTTAAAAAACAGTAGGTCTTTGATAATTAATCTGTAAAATAAAAACTAATATTTGTTAGGTCAAAGTAATGAAATGCGCGATTTACCGAAACTAATTTCGCAAATGTATGCAGATTAGCTATAGTCATACTTACGCACGTGCCAGCTTATGAGCATTGAAAAGAAACGCAGCAATTGTTTTCTTTCATTTTCTTCCTTTCTTTTTTTTTTTGTAACTCTTTAAAAACTGCTTTGGAATATATATATATATATTTTTTTTTTTTCCTGAGCACTTCCGTATATCAGTATCTGATATATAAAGGGCAAAACTGGGAAATTTCAATAGCGGCCAGTGGCCAGTAGTACCAGTTTTATAGGCGGCCACTTTCTTTAAACTAGGACACTTTTTTTTTTTATTTAAACAGTAAACTTTTATTAAAATTACTATTAGTATTAATCTAAAATTTAATAGACCAAATAAATATGTTAATATAAACATAGTGCAACCAAAAAAGTAGAATCCTTGATGAAATGCAAGAAAATTTTATTCTCTCCCTGTAGAAAAAAAGGCCATAAGGACAAGGAGGCTGCTGATGAACAATTTTTTAATAGCCACTTTTCTTACTTTAGTGTCTCTGTGGCCGGTGCTAATTTTGCTCTTTACTGACATAAGTAATGTACAGCTTTAAGTCAAAAATTAGAATAATAGAAAAGCCGGAATTGTGAAAAAAGGATTTTTATGTATCGTTTATACAAAAAGTAATACAGGATAAAACTTTACATTGTAAGAATATACATAGTTTGTAGAATCTTTTAGCATAACAATTAAAGGAAATAATACAAAAATTAAAATAATTATTTACACTCGGAAAAAATCAATATATTAGAATAATCATTTACCTGGTTCAAAATATTAGAATGATGTGTTGTAAATAATAAGTTTTTTTTTTTTTTTTTTTTTTTTAAATAGTTATCCTTTAATATTTTGTAGCATCGCCTTTACATTTTATGACAGCACGAACTCAATTTGCCAAGCTAACTACAAGTGATTCGCAATGTTTTTTGTTCAGACATGACCATGTCGACTTTATACTGGAAAGAAGCTCAACTTTTTTTGGCGCAATATCTTGCAGTCTTTTCTTCATTATTTCCCACAAATTCTCTTTTGGATTTAAATCCGGCGAATTAGCCGGCCAGGGAAGTACGTTAATTTGATGTTAGCTAAAGCCAGTTCTTGGTGGTCACTGACCTATGTGAAGGTGCGAAATCATGTTGGAAAATAAAATCGTCACAACACAGATCTTCCGACGATGGTATCACGAAATGCTCAAGGATTTCTTGATATATCTCAGAATTAATCCTTTCGTTGACGATGCACACCTTTCCAAGACCATCATGCAAGCCCATACCATTACACTGGCTGCAAATTTCTCTGATCGTTTCATGTAGTCCTTGTCATATGCTTCTTGCTTCATTCACCATACACTAATATCTTTATCACCATTTATATTACGTAAAACACACTTTCATCACCATGAAGCTCGAAATGTTACGAAACTCGATGCAATACACTCTGTTAACCGACATCCCTCACATTTATTATCATGCGCACATAAAATAATATTTTGTGGCATGCATTCCAAAATTTTGGATGGAAATTTATTAATTATTAACTTATAATCACTTAAACAAAGCTCTGATCTTCGCAAAAATGCTGATAAGTAATTAAAACATAGCTGCCAAATTTCAGGGGTTATTTTTCAAAACAAATATTATTTCAATAAGAAATTTTATTTAATGGGAGCTGAATCGAAAGTATCGTTCAGGTGTTATCGTATTTAGTATTCACTCACACAGAATTCACGATTAAAATAATTTCCTTACAGTATCTGTTCGGAAAGTAAGAATCTACATGAGGAAGTGAATTTCAAAACTCGCCTTATCCAGAAAATCAAATTTTGGGAAATCGCGAGAAACCTCTAGCTGCGTCCATTGATTTTCATTGTAAACCGCTATTTTACAATGCCAGAAATACGTGATACAACTAGTTTTCTTCCAGATTGTAATGTTTTTTCAGTGCAGGTTTACCAGTACAATAGATTGATGGAGAAAACGCGAATTTCTTTATTTTGGATAAGGCGAGTTTTGAAACTCACGTCCTCATATATTTAAAATGCTAAGTGTTTTCTTTCGACAGTTCGTGAGAAAAATTACTTCATCAAATTACATCATTCTTATTTTAAATGTAACATATGTGGCCACAGATTTGTTATCGTGCATTCGCTTCTACCAAACTTTTATTATTTAGCATAAACTTTCAATTAAAATTTTGAGCATGCGCAACGTATATGTAAAAATCTGTGCCTTTGGGCAGATGCTGCACATGCTCATATACGAGCTCGCTCGGTTGCATTATCACAGGTGGAGAGATGTGTGCTTTATTTATTACTAGCAGACCCGCCCGGCGTTGCCCGGGCATATAATAATATTCTTAAATAAACCTTAAATTTGAAGAATGCATTTCATTTTATATCTGCTGCGCACGCACTGAAATTATGCGATAGCGGGCGAAGCACGCTAACCTTTGACAGAATAATATCTGTCATGCGGACTTACTGGGATATTTAATCAAAAGTAGTTCCCTCCACCCCCTTCCCATTTACACAAATCTAACAAATACAAACGTTTCTTTATACAAGTAGACCCTTTGTCAAAGAATTTATTTATTTTAAATAATTTTCAATTCTGCTGGAAGTGCATCTCATTTTATATTAGCTACGCACGCACTGAAATTATGTGATAGCAGGCGAATCACGCTAACCTTTGTCATAATAATATCTGTAATGCGGACTAACTGGGATATTTAATCAAAAGTAGTTTCCTCTCCCCTCCCCTTTCCATTTACACAAATCTAACAAATACAAATTATGCGATAACGGGGGAAGCACGCTAGTCTTTATCATAATAATATTTGTCATGTGGAGTGTGGACTAACTGGGATATTTAATCAAAATAGTTCCCTCCCCCACCCCTCCCCATTTACTCAAATCTAAAAAATAAACTTTTTTTATACAGGTAGACCCATTGTCAAAAAAGTTATTTTTTTTTTAAAATAATTTTCAATTCCGCTGGAAGAATGCATCTCGTTGCCTGCGAAAATGGTACACACGTGGTCTCCTGTGTATTGAGAAGCATATATGCTCAAATGATTTATCAAACAGCTGCCAGATAAAAAAAAAACACTCAAAAAATTTAAATCATTAATTAATTTATATTCGCTAATTGCTGTTGTTTTTCAAAGAATATTTGGATTCGTCGTTTAAAATACTCATAGGTGTGTTAATTTCAACTCGATAAAAGCAATAATAAAAAATATATAACGTCCCTTAAAAACTCCTAGTATACTTTGAAATGTAGGAACCCGGTGAATGCGGATTCTCAATCTATAATATCCTTTTTCCTTCTGTAAACTTCTAGCCTCGCTCGGAGTCCCATTCTAGGCAACCTTAACGCTAGGATTGCTACCCTCGGATCGGGGTCTCATTTTAGTCAATCTGTGGTTTTGAAGAAAGAAATACTTTTTTAATTCGTCCTGCTTGATGAGAGTGAGTCGCGGTTGGTAATTACTCAGTTGTTAATTATAATTTTAAAATTCTGAAGGTATGGTGCATCATGAGACACTTTGGGCTACCCTAAAAAAATTGAGCCTCGTACGTTCCGTAGATTTTGCTAGCCATCGCACACAGACAGACAGACAGACAGAGAGATTTGTTCTTTTATTAGTATAAATGTTTTTATTTACTGAATATGATATGGACGTAGGAATATACTTTATATTATTTGTATGATACTTCATGGGCTCATGAAATTTTCTTTCTTGTAGTGGAGAATAAGGCGGTAATGTCAATTTTGGTTAGATTACACAGTTGTTCATGGATTGTTTGTTTGGAGATTACATCGAAAATAGTACTGTATTTCACTGGCGGAAAAAACTTAATAAAATTTTTTGAACATTGTTTCATACTCTCCGCCCGCCTTGTCTCTCCCCCTCTTAAACAATAAAGAAGCTTATTTTACCGATTGCTGGGCAACATATAACTATGATATGTTCCCGCACCATGTTGGTTAAATCAAAGTAAAATTGCGTAATTTGTTATTTCTGTTTGTATAAATATTTTTTATAAAATATAATTATGAGTGTAAAATTATAATGTTTATATATTTAAGTAAAATAAGAGTGTAAGTTCATACAAAAATTATTAAGTTGATTTTAAATATTAAATATATATTTTTAAAAATTGCTGTATTGTAAAATGAATGTATAATGTTGAATGGAGTTCGGATCTCAGACAACAACAATAGCCAGACGCCATGGTGTCGTTTTATGACAAGCCAATGGAAAGTGGTGTATAATTAGAAATCGTAAAATCATAAAAACGTTGGAATCAATTTATGGCCTCAATAAAAGTGTTGGGATAAATTTATGGCTTTTCAGACCACCCAATCTTTAAGGCAGATAATAATATTAAAGTATATGTAAGGGGCCATTTGCAGACTGTTAGCTAATAGGCCTATCGAAGTATAATAAAAAAATCTTCTCACATCCAATAACAGTGGACTAGACAAAAATAGTTCCACCCACTGCAGGAGTGGTGTGCAAGAAGAATAAGGTTTAAAAAAGAGTCTGGAAAAAGATGTAGAGGACGCAGGAGCTCTCCTGAAAGCCCGTGCGATGAATCCTAAAAGCCCTAGTAAAGCCCAGGCGAGATGGACATGTCGGAGCGAGCCTAATCGAGCCTAATTGAGGATGTCTTCCTGAGGTACCTATCGGAGTGAGCCTAATCAAGCCAAATTGAGGATGTCTTCCTGATGTACATATCGGAGTGATCCTAATCAAGCCAAATTGAGGATACGTTCCTGATGACACATGGCCATGATCCTAAGCAACGCAACAACTCGGAATTTGATGAATAAAGGCCACCATCCCGTATATTAAAAAAAAGGTACGACTTTAAACTTTTTCCTTTACCACATAAGATCATATGAAAAATCAGAAAAATGCTTTTCTGATATTTTATGGTAGAGAGTAATCTGAGATCCGACAAAACCAATAATTAAATAAGATTAAAGTAATTTAAAAATGAAAGAGAATTATTCTTTTAGCAAAAAGAAACAATTATAATAATTAGAGCATATGAAAATATTGTCTTTTTTTTTTTTAAAGATTAAACATACTTAAAATAATGAGAAGCAAACAAAAGTATTGCTTTCTTTTTTTTTTTTTTTAATTAATATTATGTATTTCTGTATATAGTTGTGTTCAATGTAAATAAAATATTTAATCAAGTTTTAAAAAGTTTCTGCAATTATTTAATTGATAATGTTTAAGGTGTGTCAATTTATTTTTACAGCTTAAATTTTAGTTTAATTCATAAGTGGAAGAGTTCGTCTAAATAATTCACAACGCAAACTCTTAATTTTATTTGTAATTATTCAAATTTAATAATTACATTTTGACGCGAATTATAATTTAATTTTATTAATGCTTCGCGTTGCTCTTCTACTAGAATTTAGGTAAATACGATCACTTATATTATTTGAATTTTTCTAAGGTATATAAAATTATATACCAATTTGCTATGAGGTTGCTTGGATGATTTGGACCGATTAACAATTTTGGATATATATTTAATAGAAAATAAACAGGTGTAATTATCTGTCCAGCACCGATATTATTATAATAATTTTTTTCCGTTAAGTTCTGAGGGGTTTCATCTAGTACAGTTTATCTTTTTTATTCGCCCTGGGAATAACGAGAGTATGTCAATAAGACCGACCACAAATTAAAATTATTTTTATACATTTTACTATATTGTATGAATTCTACTATACTGTTCAACTTTTTTTTCCTCTTATAAACCTTTTTTGTTTAAACTAAAAACAAATTTTTTTTAATTTTTATGCTAACGTGATTTTTTCGGAACTTTGGTTTCAAAAATGGCACCGAGTTTTTACTACTGATATTTCTAATTGTCCTAACATAACTCTTAATTTTTATTACAGTTTAAACAGTAGTTATTCAGAATTAGTGTGCGAAAAAAATATACCAGGCGCCTCCTCGTGAGAAAGAGAAAAATGAGTGCGCCCGATGAAATAAAAAAAAAAAATTACATGTTGCGGAAATTTTACTAAACGCAAAGTGTATCACTGATCCAAAAAGTTGGGAATCTCTACTTTATATTAAATAAATCTAGCGCTGTATCATTTGTAGAAGAAGATTTGCAAGTTTAAGAGATGTAGAATATACGAAATTTATACATCCTGTGATAACTATATTAATTTTTTTTTTCGAAATCAAAACCAGTTTTAAATGCGTTGTTAATACGGGGTGGCACAAATAACATAATAAAAGCTCGTTGTTGCAGCGTGACTCGGAAATACTGGTTCATGCAGGTGTCATTTTCTATACTGAAAACAGTATGCAATGAAGAGTATAATTGGATTTGATGCAGATAAATTCATTATTAGTAGAAAAGAATGGCCTCCTTATAGCCTGGATCTAAATCTATGCGATTGTTTTATTTAGAGCTATATTAACCGGGAGAACTCGCTAGTGAGAATTTCTCTCACGGTGCCCAATTGCTTTTCTTTTACTTTACATTCGCTTAATATCTTTTTTTTTTTTTTGCTTGGCTTAGTACTTTTACTCACAAATAGGTAAAATAATTGAAATAACATTTTAAAATTTTAATTAAAATGAAAAATGGTTTAAATAAGTCTTAAAAAAAAAGTACGACGGTGAGAGAAAATCTCATGTAGAGAGTTCTCCCGGGTTAAACATATAATTTTAAAAACTTCTAGTTCATTTACAGACTTCAAATTAGCCATTGAAAGTGATTTTAATGCACTTTACTCCGACATTACTTCATCCAATAGTGACAGAGTTTCAAAATCGACCTTATATCACTCTAGCTGTAAATGATCAACATTTTTAAAACATTGTATTAAAATTCAAAATTATGCTTAGTGCTTAAGTTATTATGTTATTAATTTTCAAGTATTTATCTGTTGTCATTTTCCATAATAATAATCTATTTTCTGGCATGTTAACTGGGTCATATTGAGCAAATCAAAAGGTACCTCATTTGGGAAAATGTTTGATTGTTTAAAGCAAAGTTTTCCCATGCTGTTCCGCGGCACATTGGTGTTTCGGATTCTTAGAGCCTTTTTTGCACTAATCATTTTACGATTCGAACTAATCGTTTGATGATGAAATTCAGAGAATTAGTTCTTGAGATACAGCTATCACGGAAATCGTGAAAAATACTGCATAGCAATACCATCTTTTGGACGCTATATACCGAAATCTTTAATAATCAATTAATGAAATGGTCTAATTGAACATACATTGATAAAATTCCGTGAATTAGTTCGTGAGTGTTTACAAAATGCGTGTCACTTAATGACAGACACTTTCAGAAATTATCAAATCATATTCAGGACTTCCCAAAATGTATAAATGCAACAAAAACCGGAAGTCAAAAACTTTCATGAATCCAATATTATCTTCTTATGTATGTGGATTCAGAGAAGAAAAATACTTAAATCATACCTAACAATATCAGCAACATTCGTATTTTAACAACATAAAAAGAATAAACATACATCACTACTAACAGTATTAACGAAAATCCTATTTTGCCAAAAGGAGTAATACCTCCATAGATCATTTTTCAAAAAGCCTTTTTCCTATTAATCGTTTCTGCATCCAAGAAATTTTCAGGTAAAAAAAACACTTTGGAAAATAGGAAGCGTAATAATCCTGACTGAAACGCGACATTTGATTACATTTAACTTTTTTTCTACAAAGGTAAGAAAGAAGTGTAGAAAAAAAAAGTCATCTAAATCTCCCGCAAAAATGAGATTAAGTTGTGTTTTTATAGATAATTTGCTTTTCTATGTCTTCATTTACATGGCAAAATAAACTTTTTCATTGCAAAAAGAAATTCTTATCATAGGCAAAAATGGATAAGAAAGAGTTCAGTAGATAAAAAGAACAGAAAGAGTCAAATTTACCATATTAACCCGCTTATAATACGCACATTATTCGGAAATTTTATCCTAAAAAGCGGGTTGCGCATTATACACGGAATACTTGCGACAGTTATATGAAACCACATACGCGTTTACTATGTCGTTCAATATGACGCGTAGATACTGTAATAAAACACTACGAATATAGAAGTACATAGTAATAAAGTGAAACAATTGCACTTTTACATGCCAACGTTTGTGTATTATTGGCAAATTTAGGTCGAATTCCTGTGTCGATAAATATTTTAAGACAGATTTCAAAGAGAAAACTACACATACCATAATTCATAAATCTTAATTGTCTGAGCGAAGCGAAGGCTAATACTCAGCGAAATATTACTGCCCGGACACTTTACTACTACGATGGATATTAACGCCATGTCCTACTAAAAAAAAAAGCCTAATAAAAACCTTTCGTCAAGCATAACTCAAAAAATATTTGTCGGATTTCGTTTCTGATTGCACCAGAAGGTACCTATGAGGGTCCCCTACTGAATGCACCTACTATGAAAAATAAGTTCCAAACCGTTTAAAAATTATATAGAAAAAACTCTTTAAAAAGCACAATTTATCTGCATACGTCACAGAAATTTGGTGTGCGTCACTTTCACCGGTTGATGTTTTCGTAGACAACTGGTTTGAACACACGGAGCAAATAAAAAAAAAAAAAATACGCACGCAGTAATATTGAATATATCAGTTTCAACCATGTGATCACAAACCTTGAAACAACCCGTGGCAACCAGTTTTGGTGGGCAAACAAATAATAATACAGTATTCCGTACCACGGTGACCGTTTTTCACCTGTTGTACAAAATCTGGCATGTTGTATGACATACAATTGTGGATGATTAAAACAAAAGACATGAGTGTTTATTGATCCGGAGATTATCTTTCTCTGGATGTCTGTCTGTCTATCATACAGCATGCAATTTTCTTGTAAAGGATGATATTATTATGCAGTAAAACCTCCATAACGGACACACCCGATTAGTGGACACCTCTATTTAGCGGGCATTTTTTCGATTACCAACCCTTAAATAACTGTACATTTTTTGCTCTCAGTAGCGAACACCTCCAAATAGAGGACAAATTCTGCCCTCCCGAGGTGTTAACTATCCAGAAGTTTTACTGGTAAAACCTCCATAGCGGGCACACCCGATTAGCGGATACCTCTATTTAGCGGACATTTTTTTCGATTACCAACTCTTAAATAACTGTACATGTTTTACTCTCAGTAGCGGTCACCTCTAAATAGAGGACAAATTCTGCATTCTCGGGGTGTCCGCTATTCAGAGGTTTTACTATATATAATATTGATAATTATTTTACAGGGCCGTACTAAAGAATAAGAATATATGAAATGAATATAAACTAAATTCGGGATTGGTAGACCGCTGATGGTAATGTAATTTTAGGATGTTGTTACAGTCATCCGCAGCATGTTTTTAGAGTTTCGTCCATCTAACGAAACCCTACCTGTCTCACTCCTTTGTCTGTCTGTTTGTCCGTCTGTCACAGAGTCCGTTCTCAGAAACTATATATGTCGGAGACTTGAAAATTTGCATACTTATAGCTGAACACCACACATCAAACGGCAAATAATAAAATTTTAAAAAAGTCTAATATTTAACCCTCTGGGCTCTAACTTGTGTATTTTAAGCAATTTTTCTAACTCAGCCCCTAATTAAGTTGGAGACATGAAAGTTTGCATACTATAGCTGAACACTTGCGATAACACGATAAATCATAAAATTTTGAAAAAGTCATATTTAACCCTCCGGTCTCTAACTTCTGTATTTTAAGCAATTTTTCTAACTCAGCCCCTAATTAAGTTGGAGACATGAAATTTTGCATACTTATAGCTGAACACCTCACATCAAACGACAAATAATAAAATTTTGAAAAAGGTCTAATATTTAACCATCTGGGCTCTAACTTGTGTATTTTAAGCAATTTTTCTAATTCAGCCCCTAATTAAGTTGGAGACATGAAAGTTTGCATACTTATAGCTGAACACTTGCGATAACACGATAAATCATAAAATTTTGAAAGTCATATTTAACCCTCCGATCTCTAACTTCTGTATTTTTAGCAATTTTTCTAACTCAGCCCCTAATTAAGTTGGAGACATGACATTTTGCATACTTATAGCTGAACACCTCACATCTAACGACAAATAATAAAATTTTGAAAAAGTCTATTACTTAATCCTCTGGGCTCTAACTTGTGTATTTTAAGCAATTTTTCTAACTCAGCCCCTAATTAAGTTGGAGACATGACATTTTGCATACATATAGCTGAACACCTCATATCAAACAACAAATAATAAAATTTTGAAAAACTCTATTATTTAACCCTCTGGGCTCTAACTTGTGTATTTTAAGCAATTTTTCTAACTCAGCCCCTAATTAAGTTGGAGACATGAAATTTTGCATACTTATAGCTGAACACCTCACATCAAACAGCAAATAATAAAATTTTGAAAAAGTCTAATATTTAACAATCTGAGCTCTAACTTGTGTATTTAAAGCAATTTTTCTAACTCAGCCCCTAATAATGTTGAAACATAAAAATTTGCATACTTATAGCTGAACACCTCACATCAAACGACAAATAATAAAATTTTGAAAAAATCTAATATTTAACCTCTCATATTTTGTCTCGCGCAATTTTTAAATTTAAACTGTTTTGCAATACTATTTTTCGTTCATTTTGCATAATAAGTGTAATGTGACGTAATTTGTTCTATTTCAGATTTCTAACGCATGTTAATGAATTTATTTTACAATATCCTTTCTCTTTTAAAATTCACATGTGAATATAGTTTTTATGGCATAATTTCCAATAAGTGCTTGCTTTTTATACCTAATTATTTAATTGTAATTTGAAGGTTTTTTTCTGTTTATAATAGTAACGTGTAAATAATTTTTTTATTTGAAGCAAACATTATTGTTTACGCTGTTTATACAGTTGGAAACAGTTTATATTAATACCATTTTCTAAAATATGTAAAAAATATCTGTCAAAATGCTGAATATTTGAATTTAAAATAGAAATAAAACCTCAAAAAAAAGAGTCAAATTAAAAAAAAATTAATGAAATCTGCAGACAGGGATCTTCTATTGAATAAAATGATCTAAAAATGATTAAATTCCCATAGCTTTTGCTCTTATAAGTTACGATTTTGTCCAACTTTAGCATTAAATATCTCTTAAAGTAATTCTTCGATTTAAAAACTGTATGCATTAGTGTGTTGATCAAACATTTCGCTATATTTCGCTATATATTCGTTATATATTCACCGATTTTCATATATTTGTATGCAATATTTTTCTTAATATTAACGAAGAAAGACCTCCGGTCACAAAAAATTCAAAACCGGCGGCTGCGGCGGTGACAGCGTTAGTTACTTTTCATAGAATAGAGAAATATATAAAAATGAAAACTTGTCTGTCTGTTTGTAATTCTATAAAAAATCCACAATTTGGAAGCCAAAATTGTGAAGAGATACGTACATATGTATTAAAACATGGCCGAGACAACTAAAGTAATCCGGAATCGAAATAACTTATAGTTAATTTTTAATTAATAAAAAACCACCAATTTAACAGCAATTTCTTATCAAATTTAAACATTTTTCGTTATAGCAGTTGCCAACAATTAAAAAACACAATAAAATTATTACTACAACAATTAATTTTCTACTGCAAGATTTCCACGTGAAAAATGAAAATGAAATAAATAGTTTGCCGAATTAAAAAAAAAAGGGTGAATATTACGTCATAACTTTTCTATTGCAAGATATTCCCGTGAAATATGAAAATGAAATAAATGGTTTGACGAATTTAAATGAAAGTGAATATAACTTCATAACTTTTCTATTTCAAGGTTTCCACGTGAAAGAGGAAAATATTACGTCATATTGGAAATCTAAAGGGCATGGTTGATATAGTATAATGTCATATGAGTGTGAAAAATGTATTGAAGCATAATAAAAACCCGATTAGGGAAATATTGGCGTATTTTAACATTATTGCTCCAATTATAAATTGAAATAAGTTCATTTATAGCTGTATTGTTTTGCGTCTGTTATATACATTTATACATTTTTATATAGCGTTTTCATATGATTCAGTCAACAACATTTCTACTGCTTTTTTTAATGTTTGTTTTGTGTTGTATGTTAAATTTTGAAATTGATTTTTCAGAACAAACATCCTTCAAATTCTGGGCAACGCCGGCACTTTAGCTTGTAACAGATAAATGGCTTTTGTATCTGTACATCTAATGCTAATATTATAAAGCGTTATAATATTATAAAGTATATAATATTATTAATGCTTGTACGTTTGTGAGGTGTTATCTCTGAAACTACATAGCCAACTTTAAAAAATGTTGGTTGCCATCTCTGTTCCGAAAAAAAGACTATTTTATGTCAGTGCAAGAACCTACATCGCTGCAGGAGCAAAAAATTTCTAAAATTGTGATTTCTGCGATATTGATTGGGTTAGAAACTTTAAATTTGGTGCGGTAGTTACTTTTAAGATGTAAATACTCGTAATGAACGCTCTCTAAAAGGGTTCAATTTGACGGATAAACGTAAAGATTTCTAGAAAGGTTCTAAACTATGATTTATTTGGAATACTGAAATTTTTGGGAAACTGTTGGGGATAGAAACTAGAACTTTGGCATGGTAGTAATTAATAAGATGTAAATGCTCGTTGTAGAACGAATTCTAAAAAATAAAAAGACTAAACAAAGCGGAAAAAGATCTAAAGATGATCTAAGAAAAGAAGAACATGGAACTGTTAGGAATATAAACATGAAAATTGACATGGCTGTATTTATTATGACGTAAATTCTCGCAATAGAACAATTTCTAAAAATGTCGCTATAAAAAACAGTGCAGAAACAAAAAACTTTCAAAAATTTTCTATTTCTCTGTTACTGCTGAGCCCAAAATCATGAAATTTTGCTTCGGGTTAGTTTTAAAATATACAATTGTCTCTATGAATGGTTTCTAAAAAATTTAAAATTTAAAAAGATGAAATTAACGGAAAGCGATCTCAATTACCATTAATTTGGAATTATTAGGTACAGCAACTTTAAATATTTCATAATGCTGCATTTCCTTCGCAAAACATGCGATTTAAATGCAACAAAACTGATACCCACCTAGCATTAAATAAATTGTGTAAATATTGAATAAAGACCTGTATGAAACAGTGAGTAGGTTGCCCGAAAGTACTTGTTAAAGTGTTCCTTCTCTAGGCTTTTCTCTCTCTCGCCAAGGCCATTAACAGAGGGAAGTGCCGTTTTAAATGTGATATGAATTTTTTTTTTCCGATTCATTTTTCTAGACATTTTATCATAAGGTCATATTCTCAATTATCATTAGTAGATTTTATATATATTAACCTATTCTGGTGAAATTTTGTAATCGGGTTCATATTGGCGTATGTTAGCTTGCATGATTTGCTGAATAAATATGTATGGATTTGTAAATTACTTCAAATGACACTTTGACAGCTCAAAAGTTATGCAGACGATATATTCAGATCTTGTGGCATGCTTTATGTTGTAATCATTGCCGATTTCTTTTATTTAATACATGCTAAATACAGCTCAACTTGTGCAGAATATGTTTGAAAACAAAACAATACAGCGTATGTAGTGGCCAGTATACATCCATCATTTAAATCCGATCGAGCATATCTAAAACACACTCTAACGAAGCATTGCCTGCCACTTTTGATGTATTCGGTACTTTAATACTATATTAGATTTTGAGAAGAGAATTCCTTAAATGTTATCGACAACCTCATTGCATCCGTGGAAAACAGATATTGTACAATATTAACTATTCCGGGGGAGCACACACCATATAAAGTATAGTCCATTCTTTTTAAACATCATATATTTGTCATTTAAAGTTACTCAAATTGGTGCGGAGCGTCTGATTATGCTCTTGACATCATTTTATACAGTTAAAATTCCGATATAAGTAAATTAGTGTTTCATTTTCTATTTTACTTTTAATATATTGCGTACTTTCAATTTTATATCCATGCATGGCTCTCTTGAATGGTTTGATTTCCCATTTTTTTAAACAGTGTATACGAATTTATATATAAGATTTTGTAATTCTACAATTCGTTTATTTTCATCATTTCAATTTTTCGCAGTATATGGACAATTAAAGATAACATCTCATTTTCTTTGCTTCCACATGTTATTATTAAATCTATGTTCTCAGTAATATCGCTCAGACTAATCCCTCTGAGGGAAGTCCTAGTTTTATGGTATTTTAATAAAGGCTTGAAATATACATGAGTTATTACGGTAATTTATATTTTTAAAAAAACTGAGGGTCAAGCTTCATATTTTTTTAAATTACTGAATTTTCTACCGTTAAAATAGCATGGTGCGTATTGCCTATGATATACAATATTTTTCCTTTACCACAGAAAAGAGCACACATTAGAACATAATAACCGAGTTAATGCGATAACTTTAATTTGTATTACCAATTTTTAATCGTAATAAAAATAGAATCATAATATCAAATTCAGAATCAAATATAAAATTGCAAATATGGGAGAACAGAATTTATTATAACATCAGCATCTCAGTCTGTTTGGAAGCATCTGTACGCAGGATGAATCTGAACTCGAAACCTTAAGGGGAGATAGAACACATCTAGACAAGTTCTAAGCACATACAATGGTCGTAACTAGAGTCTTATATGGGCCGAACCCGAAATTTCTGCTTAAATTCAATCCGAAACCTTACCCGAACCAAACAAAACAATTTTAATCAACCCGAAATCCGACCCAATGCACTTCAACTCGAACCCTACCCGAACAGAAGTATTCAAACCCGAACTCGAAGTGTAAGAAAATTAATCCATATTTTAACATAATTACGTAAAAACAATCGACAATTATATCTGTAATTTCATCTGTTTTGCATAAAAAAATGAGCACATATACACTCATTATATTGTAACTTTTTTTTCATTTGAAAAAATTCAGGATTTTCTTTTGAAAAAATCGGACCAATCCAAACCAGGCTGAAGCGTACTGCTGCATCCTCTGCACTCTCCACGCCCCCCCCCCCCACACACATTCCTCTTAGCCAAATTCGATAGTTTAAATTTATGAAGATATCCAAATTTTGAATTCTCTAACACGGAGCTGTAATGGAGAAAAAAAGAAAAAATGTTTAAATTAATTCTTAACTACTGCTAGAGAAATTATTGCATAGCTTATTTTGAGCTGTCTCTAAGACGTTTGGTCGAAGAATAGATAAAGGCTCGATTAACTCATAGGATACTGTTTCTGTACTAAACTTTATGCGCAGGTTTTTTTATAATCAAAATTCACCTTTTCAAAAGTCTCTATAGTTATAGAGTATTAAAGGCTCCAAACGAAACAAAATTTCATTTGCGTCACAATTACCCTATTTTCTATAAACAGGATGTTATGATGGTGCATCTTAAAATAAATTTCGTTGCATTGAAATATTATAACATCATTAAAATTTATATGAACAAAGTTTTGGCGCTCATACACAATAACATACGAAATTCTTGTGTTGTACCTCTATAGCGGAGAGGGGGGTACCTTTGAACACTGTAAATATTTTCCTTTAAATAAATTATATTTTTTAAATATATACGGCAGCACAGTACTACTGCTTCAATGTAATAAGAATACAAAGCTTTACTATTTTGCATGCACACTACTGTCTAAGCAAGATATGTATATTTTGCTTTCGTGAATCTAAACTTAACAAAATAAAGTTGCAAGCTTTTTATTGATAATCCTTTATCCCTAAAAATATAATTTACTATTTAATACCTAAATAAAGATGCTAGCTTTAACTTATAAGGTTTGCTTTATTCGAATTCTCAAATCTAATTGAGTAAATTGTTGTAATGCTAAACTCCATGTGATGGGGCACCATTGAACAATTAAAACTATGAAGTAAAAAGTTATAGATGTATCTAAATATTATTGTTGAATTTTTTTTTTAAATATGAAAATTAAGAGATTAATTGTTTTTATACTTAATATGAAAGTTGTACTGATGCAGGGCTTCAACAACAGGCAAATTCAGGACACACAACAATAATTCATGATTTAGCAGATTTGTCTAACAAACCCTATACTGTTTCATTTACAATGATAAACATTATTTCTGGATTTCATAAAACAGTGTTTTATCCTTTTTCTATAACAATTTGAATGAAAATTATTTCATTTTAGTTCAATTTCATGCAAAAAGAACTCTTCATTACATTGGTCAGATTAAATTGCTTAATGTCAGGTTTCTTCGTAAAAAAGAACATACGATATATTTTCCAGAGGCATCAGATATCTATTTGGTGGATTTTAAGGATATTATATAAAAAAAACTACCACAATTAAACATAATTGGAGGGATCCTCCGTTGTGTCTCAACAATCTGCTTTGATGGATACAAATTTGGTTAAATAATAAAAAATTAGTAATTTCAGTTAAATGTAATTGTGTAATTTTATTCTTATTATTTTATATTTTGGAAAGATATGCAGTTTTTAATAAAAACTATCAATATTTTCATATTTTGTTTATTTGTTCAAAGGTACCCCTAGCTTGTCCAAAGAAAGGTACCCCTACATGGGGCAGGTTTGAACAGAAAACTTTCAGCTTTTTAAAGCCTCACAGCATATTTAATTTATATTAAAAACTGTAATTTTTTATTCCGTATCATGCAGAATTACATTTTTTCTCTCAGGAAATATTTAAAATTCAATAAATCTAATTCAAGTAAGAAATATGTGGATTTTTTTACAAATTGTTCAAAAGGTGCCCCCCCTCTTCCCTAATCATACTATAAATGCTACACCTACCAATTACAATGGAGATAACGCTAGGCAACCTCAATATCAATTTCTTGGCAATCTAATTATATGCTTAGGAAAGTTAAAGAGAAGATTGACAAATAGATGAACCGAAGTCTAACACTTTTCAGCTACGGTAGAATGTGTTATAAATAACCTTTCTTATTCAGGGTTCATACTCATTTTCAAAAACAAAAACAAAAAAAAAATCCCTTGAGAATCCCCTAATGTATTTTTCGAGAGGTACAATTTTTCCATGTCAACAATTAACGACATTTTTAAAACCAGTACCATGACATTCATCTTTTAGAAATAAAATAAAACAAGGTAATCTCAAAAATAAAGTTTATACATCACCTATATAAACAATATGAAAAGTACTTTAAAAGAAAAACATTAATTTGTGTAAAACAGATGAAGTCTGCCTTGTGGAGCTGTCCTTAAAAACTTGGTAGCTTGGCTGCAGGAATTTAATTTCCACTTCACAATTTTATTAGTTCTTCAAAAGCACTGTGAATGAATAATATGAAGGCTGCAAGTGTCAATATCAATTTTAAAATGTCCTTTAGTTTTTTTAAGTTCCTCTTGAATTGCTATCAAATCTTACTATGTTAGAAGATGAACCTAATGAATGAATGGATGTAGACAGATGTGATATCATAAAGCACACAAACAGCAGGAATTGCCCTTATTTCCCAGAGTAACCAGTCGTTTTACCAGGTTTGGGGAATTTTTTGCATTATCCCCTGCGATTCCCCTGATTTTAACAACGCAAAATTTATTCCCTGATTTTCCCATGAATCCCATATTCCCCTGATGAGTATGAACCCTGTTATTACATTAGATTCAACAATAAAAAATATAGGATTGATAAAACTACCTTTTGTTGTAAGAACCACAGTCACAATCCAACGAGGTATGATCTTTGACTGCATAGAAAATCGTATCTTTAATATGATACACCAATTTTGTTCTGTTTCAAATAGTACAGCATCATTAAAACACTTAAGGGGACATTGGAAAGCATATTCAACCAAAAAATCGATTTTTACTTTCTCATATCATTAAATAATTTAATCTTTTATCTTTCCAACGATGTGTCACACGTGTTTATATATATATATATATATAATTGTTGAAATTATTCATTCTTTTCTAAGAGTACTTCACAGCTTAATGGCCATTTAAATCTTTAGTTGACTTTCTCAAAACTTGGATTTTTCATGTTCTTTTTTTTTTCAATATATATTAAACTTAAGAACTCAGATTTTTTTTTAATACTTATACTATGTTATTTTGTATAGTTTAACACAAGGATTTAATGATTTGTTGAGAATTATTTATTTTAGACAGTGAAATCTTACCAAAAATACTAATTTAAAAATGACTTTCACTTTTTTTAATTAATAATTAATTTTAAGTTTCACTTAGAAAGAAAATGGTCTGTTAAAATACGTAAATCATGTTATTCCAACTACTCTAAAAAATCTAGACCTCTATCTTTCACTATTTCTGAGAAAAAGGTACATAAATTTGGTGAATTTAACCTTAACCTGGCGGAGATAGGACTTTCCCGATCCTTTTAAAAATATATTAATACTGCTTTTTGACCCTAATGAAAAAACAAAATATTTTGCATGTGCCTGTAAATAAACAAGGAATACTACATATACCATTTTCTAAAGAAAACATGTTATACGGCCTCTTAATAGCGCATATCATTTGCATTATGCTTGAAGTAAAGTAAAAAATATATTTTAACAATTATTGTGTATAGACCACAATGTTTCGGAATTCTTTTAACGAATCCCTGTGAACGATCTATAAATGATGCACACTCCATTTCAATAACGAACATTCTATAGTAAATCTCAATCACAGGGTTTAACCACAGGTGACTTATTACTATTATTTTGTATACCACTATTTATCACGAAAATTATTGGAAAGTATTAGACAAAATAATAAGAAAATAAATAGTTTCCAGTGACAACCCTGCAATACATACATAAAATCCGTGAAAATCCAAGTATATTTACAAAAACACGAGCAGGCATACAAATAAGCAAACCGAATTGATAACCTTTGAATTACGTTTGTTAAAGAACCTTTCTCATTAGATTCAACAATAAAAGCTAAAAATGGATAAAACTCCACTTTAATGTAAGAATCTTCTTCACAATCCAGCGAGGCATGATTTTTGACTGCATAACAAATTGTTGTCGCTTCCGGTCGAGTTATATACCAAAAATTAAACCGGTCAAAGAAATTTCTCACACGCCAAGCTGGTAAAAACTTGATCCCATTCTCGGGTAAAGTGACATCTGACGCTGGGATAGAAATCGAAGAACTCTTATTTAAGTTTCTAACGGGGTTACTTGAAATCCAGTTTTACAATAAAAAGCTATCTAACGGAAAGTATCGTATTGTTTCAATAAACTGATCTCGTTTCAAGCCGAAATTTGAATAAAATATTAAAAAATTAAGATAAATTTAAGAGACAATATGCGATTAAATCCAGATTAAGAGTACTTTGCGTTTTTGTTTAGAATTTAGGTCACAACAAATTCATTTAATATTTAACAAAATAAAACTCTTTTCCATTCCGATTCTTCACACTTCATTCCTGAATGTAGCACTGATGCACCGTAAAATGTTACACGATGCATCAGAGCTGCATTATTTAGTGTTTTAATGCATCAGTGCTGCATTAAGAATCGTTGACTGTGCAGAATTGCTAAATGTGTGGAATGAGCTTGATTACAGATTAGGCATTCGTCGTGTTACGAAACCTTTGCACATCGAACATTTGTAACTGAGAAAAAAAACTTGGAATGTTCTTTATTTTTATATAGTACCACTTATTATAATATGTGTAAGAGTTTTGAAAATATAAAATTTTTAAATCTGGACATTCATTTATGCTAACCCTGTAATAGAATACAATGCATTCAGATGAATTTGACACAGTGGAATCAGCGAGCGAGATTCGAGCACTGAACCTCCCAAATCAAAATTACAGATGTTACTCTCTGAGCCGCTAATGCTCGACATCCCCCCAATATTTATGTCTTATACTCTGTCACATTTCGAAAAGTAAAAATGAAAAAACAGCTTTGTGAAGTGTAAAATTTCGTAAATTGCTTCCTTTAAGAAAGCGATTTAAAACAAAATTACTGAAAAACGAAAATTATACATGTTAAAATAATTTAGCAAGTGGCATTAGAACATGTCTGAATTATAGGAATTGATTAATACAAATACTGCGAGCACATATTCTAAATTCGCAACCACTTTTAGAAAGAAAGAAAAAAAACACGATTAAGAATATTTTATTAAAAAATAGGAAAATTGTTTTTTCCGCGCACGTTATACTACTGATGGAAAAGTGGTTTTACAGATATTTCGAAATCGTTAATGTACAGCAGGATTTTTTTTAAACCAGGGTGTCGGGAAAGGATATCAAATGAGAGGTTCACAACCATAGTAGATCAAGTCCATTTTGAAAAAAAAAAATGAGACAGTCTATTTAGAAGGTGCATAAAATCTGTTTTATCCACTCCCACAGTGAACCAAGTCTGTTTTCACATACTTTCTCATATATGTCATCTGGTTACAGACTTGGTTTACTGTGTGAGTGGAAACAACAGATTTTATCCACCTTCTAAATGGACTACCTTTTTTTTTTTTTTTTTTTTCCAAAATGTATTTGGTCTACTACTATGGTTGTGAGCCCCTCAAATGTACCTCGAAAATATTCAGTCATAGTCTACCAAAATTTTACGAAGTATTAGAAACATGATTTTCTTAACACGGCATACTTAAACTAATCCATTTAGTTTATTTAACAAAGTAGAATTTTTGTGTACTTTTATTTCAGTGTTTCAATATTCTTAAAAACTAAGTAGGGGAGACTGGTAATGAATGGGCCAATTTTTGGTTTTTAATTTTTGTAATTTTTTCTAATTTTTTTTTTTTTTTTTTTGTCTCAGAATTGGCTGTTCAGTTACTTTACTTATTTAGTTATATAAAAAAAATCATAAAAATTGGATTAGAAAATCTCTATAAGGAATGATAATAGAAAATAAAAATATAGAAATTTGGCCCATTCATCCCCAGCCATGGGGCTGAATGGGCCATTGAAGATAATGAATGGGCCACTAAATAAATTCAATGAAAAAATGTGGAATTAATCTTTTATTCACCTAATATGACAAAATGAATGGCACTTGACATGATATGATCAAAAACATACTGAAACAGTAAGTAATACACAATGCTTATCAAAATTTATAAATATCAAAAGTGATATTATTAAATCACGCAGAAAAATGACAAAATAATGAGATTATAAGAAAGAACATAAAATATCCATAAAAATAATAGATAATACACATTATGATTTAAAGAAATTTATATTTTTCAAAATTAATATTAAACAACATGGTTGTAAGAGGGTTGAACTGCCGATTAATTGACTATTTAGTGTACATTTCTGGTATTATTTATTCTACTCATCAGATTCAGAATACAAACAATTCTAGTTTTATATCAAATGGGGAAATACTGGTTGGTGTGGTCAACAACTAGACAGTTCACTTTAATTTAACTTATGTTTCTAATTAATAACTAATATTTCTTAGGGTGAAAATGTGGAAATTATTATTTAGACATCACTATAAACCTATTCTAACTAGACAGTAATTTAATCGAAGTCCATGACAGCCAGTTATATTTCATATTAAAGAGAAAATCAGAAAAAAGGAAGAAAAACCATATTTTCATGATCAGGGCAAAAGTGGCCCATTCATGACCATAATATAGTGGCCCATTCAGCCCCACCTATACTTCAGGAATATATTCAGGTTTTTTTAATACATTAAATTCAAATAACATCTAAATACACCCTAAAATTAGTTTGCAGATATGCAAAGACTTGCTAATACACATATCTGCAATGAAATAATAGATATTTTTTCGCTTATTTATTTTACTGTAAAGGGAAAAAAAATTACTTTTCAATCAGATTCTTGACCATCCTACTCTAGTAAGAAAATGGCTTCTCCCAAACAATGAAAAATTTAATGAGTTTGGTAGAATAAATAGCTTCATCTATTGGTGGCATCTAAAATAATTTTATGCAAATACTTTTTCATATTTTGTTAATGGCCCATTCATCCCCATGGCCCATTCATTACCACTCTCCCCTATAGGGGAAAAAAATCACCTTGAGATAAAAGTTGACGCTTTCTGAGAAAAAATACTACGCTGTAAAGAACATAGTTACAAATACGGTAGTAATATTTGAGCTAAGAATTTTTACCCGTTGTAAATTAAATAAAAAAAAAAAAGAAAAGAAAATAAGATATTATTATGAAGAGAAAAATAAAAAATAAGTTTTTAAGAATTTCATTGTTATTTTAAAATTAAAAATACATTATATAATGAAATACGTTTTTATCAACTGTGATGTTGTATTTTGTTTCTATTTATAAATAAATTGAAGAAATATTAAAAAAAAAAAATCACCATAAATCAAGTGTGCAGCGAAAGCATAACTATGCACTGGAGTGTACCAGAAAGTGTAATTTTACATTTAAATGTGCTACGAGATAAAAGGTTGAAAAATTCTGTTCTAAAGACTGGTAAGGATTTTATTATAAAAGATCAAAAGCTGCTTTCACAGTGCTATTATTATTGGAAAAGTGATTTTATTGCCCTTGCAAGTTTTTATTTTGCTAGTTGAAAACAAAATATGCCCTCGTTGACGAACTGATGAACTAAAAAATATCCAGAATCAAACAAAAGGAACTGTTATTAGTTACCTTAGAAATCCATCTTACTCCAAGAAATTCAGATTCTGTGTCTAGCGGCCTTTAAAAATGAATAAATAAATACAGAGTTAATGATACTTCGAATTTTATAAACTTTCAGCGTCTTCCGGTATTAAAATCAGAATGAGACTTTCTTTTTAATACTAAACTTAATAATGGCTGCTCTTTCTCTTTTTAAGCAAATGCTTTCGATAAAACTTTAGAACAGGGATGACATTGGTTGCATGCATCATCTTATTATCTAAATGTCACAGATTCAGATTCTAAATTAAAAATACAGTGAAATTGCACAAAACGTGTGAAGTTAGACTAGCTGGATTAGAATTAAATTGATTCAATTGATTGTTGTCATCATCATAGTTCGGTGACATATATCAATGGATACAGAGTTTCCCCCAGGTTTAAAAAAGGGCAGGGTACTGCTTGTGGGAAAAGGGCACTTTTGGATTCCAAAGGGCATGTTTTGGATTCTTAAGGGCATTCTTTTGATTTTTAAAACTACTTTTTAATATTTAATAGACAGAACACTATTTTAAAGACAGCAATGAGTCAGTTTTTACTATGCAAGTAAATTTTTTAATAAACAAAGGAGTAAAAGCACTTTTTTCAGGTGGGGGCAACAAGGGAGCTAATTTTTTACATGAGGGGCAAGAGGGGTGCTATTTTGTAAACCTAACGGCAGGCAGGGTGCAGCACCCTCCTGAAACTGTCTGGGGGAAACTCTGATGGATATATATTCTTATATACAGGGTGTCCAGTCTCAACGGTGTCCAATGGCTATTTCCTAAACCGTTAGCCGTAGACATATAGTTCCAATTACAAAAATGTTTTAAATCAGGTAAAGAAATATTTTAAAAGCGATTTGGGTCAATAAAAACATTTTTTAAAAAATTACGAAATTTATTTTTTTATACGGTCCCCCGGTCCTATAAGTTATATTTAGTAAAATTTTCCTTTTACACTGACAAGTAATACAAAAAAAGTCCCATTCATATAACCCTAAAATTGAGCGAGTTATGAAACTTTAAAAAGGCATGACTTATGCCACTTTTCTGCTCTGAAAACAGATGAGTTCGGCTTGCCTTTGAGGGATCACATGCCAAGTGCATAAAGTATTCGAAGATCTTATTGTGTATCTGCGCTTTGAAAAAATCGTACAAGTATTACGATTAAGTTAACATTTATTAAGTTTCAGCAGATTGGCTAAAATAACATGTTTTATTTTGTCAGGATTTAAGACTGTTTCTTTTATGATTTTTAACAAAAATTATGTTAAGTTTTTAATGTTACTTCAAGGATCATATGTATCTTTTTCCAGTTCAAAATTTGTCCTTGAACTTTAACTAACTTTCAAATATCCGATCGAGATTACATTTTACATACTGGCGCAAATCCGATAACAATCTAATATTATTCTAATATTATTATGATTTTCTGTGGTTCTCATTTATACTTATTTTACAGGATAACACAAAAATTTTCGGATAGATTACCACCAAGAAGTTTAAGAAAAAGTTTTAGATTAGATAATACAAGATTGCGATTGTTGTTTTTTTTAAGTTTTATATATTTTTTAGCACTAAATAAGAAAATTACTTTAACTTTTAACAATCATGTAAGGATATTTCGTAAATCATAAATTGTCAAAGTTAAAGAATAACAAAAATCGGATACTATAAAGTACAGGAGTTGGCTGTGTTTTTTAACTTTTGATAATTTATTTTTACGCACTTTTTTTAGCTCTGAGTCTGAAAATGACCTTCATATTTAACCGTCACGTTAGACTATTTTTGCAAATCGTAAATGTGTAAGTTAAAATATAGCGAAAATTTCATACTATAAAACATATGTAAAACTTTATTTTATTTTATTCAATAATTTATTCAATGGTATTCTTGCAGCTAAACAGCTGAGTGGTCTGATGAGATTTGGGGGGGAAGGGGGGGGGGTCAATTTTAACTTTGAAATTTGCAATTTTTGAAAAATCCTGATGTGGTGGTTAAGAAAGAAGGTCAATTTCGGATTCAGCGGTACAGAATACATAAGAATCAATTATCAAAAGCTAAAAAACATGACATAACCCAACTTTTGCATGCTAGTTAATAATATTTTAAAATACGTATCATTTTGTAAAAAATTGAGGCTGTTAATTTAGCATCATTTTATTTAACAAAATTTCTGTTTTGCTTTCTTCTTAAATGTTTATTACAAATTGTATATTTTGCTTTAATATGTCAGAATGACTAAAGATTTCAAATTTATATTGCAATATTAATTTTACTCTCAACCATTTTTTTAATATATCTGAGGAAATTAAAATTTCGACTAAATTTGTGAATGACCCCCCCAATTTGCAGCAAAAAATATGCTCCAACTTTAAACAGCTATTACTCGGTCAATTTTAATCGTAGAATAACGGGACTTTTTTTGCATTACTTGTCAGTGTAAAATGAAAATTTTACTAAATATAACTTATAAGACCGGGGGACCATATAAAAATTTAAATTTCGTATTTTTTTTTTTAAGAAATGTTTTTATTGACCCAAATCGCTTTTAAAATATTTCTTTACCTGATTTAAGACATTTTTGTAATTGGAACTATATGTCTACGTCTAACGGTTTAGGAATTAGCCATTGGGCACCTTTGAGACCGGACACCCTGTATACATATATATACATATACGATATTTATTTTCAAACTATCATAATGTCTGATATTTTTGATATTTTCATACATTGGATATTTGTTTTCAAAATATCATTGAGAATTACTTTTTTATATATTTTTTTTCAGTCAAAACAAGTGTAAATGAATTTTTCAACTGTATTGTTCAGTGATAAAGAATTTTTACTTAATTTTTTTTTTTCTAAATTTCACGTTTGAAGTTTTAAATTTAGAACCAATATAATATTTGGAACGGCATTTACTTAAAACAGACATTGAAAGAAAAACTTCCCAATTTAGATAAGTTATTTATAGCTTCATTAAAAAGAATTTTTCTGGTTTAATTCCGTTTAAACTGTACAATAGGTTAGGGCAGCCAGAAGACAACTTACATTTATGTTCAAATTCTTCAATAAAAACAAATTATTTTATATCTAAAATTTTGTTGCATCAAACATAACTCTTTCTAGATTCTTGATACTAAATCCTATAGTTTGTATCTTGCCAGTGTAAAAAAGCAAATTGTGTCTCTTTTCAATTTGTTGATCAATTTTGTTAATAAAGAAAAGGGCATTTGGAATATTACTTTAATAAGTTTTCATCCTAAATGCAGCATGTTACCTTCTAATTTGTATTAAGTATTAAAATATTTATAATCAATAAGTTGACTATTTTAAAAACATCGGATGTTTATCAAAATTATCGGATATCTATCAAAATATCGGATACCTATCAAAATATCGGATATCTATCAAAATATCATGATATTTATGAACTCTGGTTGTCATACAGATTGAAGAAACTGAAATGCAACTTAATGAATCCCAATCCATAGCTGCCAACTCTTACGCTTTTTTGTACCACAAAAATTTTATGGTAAATTTTATCTTCTTAAATCGTCGTAATCTGCCAATTAAATAAGGCAAAAATTTCTATTAAATTTTTGTGGTACAAAAAAGCGTATGATGTTGGCAGCTATGCCAATATAGCTCAATATTGCGTAAAGGAAAAAAAATTATATATATATATATTAAGTGAGGACTAACAGATTACCAGAAGAAGATTTATGATTAGATTATTTTATTACTTTCTAAAGTATAACAACAAATATTGCCTATAACTTTTTTAATTCTAAAAGCAAATTTTTAAATAATTTTGATTCATTGGTATTTGATCCACCAATTGTTTTGGTTGTTGCCAAGTCACGATCACGTAAAATATTTTCTTAGAAAAATTTGGCTCGCTGATGGGAAAAGGTTAACAGACCTTACTTTAGGACCTCTAAAGCCTCTTATATACACATGAATTATGAATTAGAATAAAAATAAGAATTTAATGTTAAGATTAATATTTTAAATTTATATAATTTCATAATAATAAAAAAAAAGCTAATCATTTTATTGAATAGGTAGGTGCATGACTGAAGCTGTATTTGATACCTTTCATGAGAGTTAAATAAATCAGTTTTAATTTGCACATCAAAAGAATAAGATAAATACAGAAAAATCTGCCTGTAACGTAATTCCTCCTTAAACGAAAAAAATTTCATGCTGCTAGTGGAAAAACAAAGTCATTGGCAACCTAATGTTAGGCTAGTGTAAGCATTCTTTACAGATTTCTATCTTACATTTCAATATTTTTAAATGATTATTTTTTTTTTCTTTTCGGCATAGGATATCTGAGGTAGATGTCTAACATATCTTTGCACTTTTTCGGTTTTGGCCGAAGTTTATTTCTGAGAAAACTTTCTATTTTGAACCAACAAACCAATTTTTTTTTTTTTTTTTTTTTTCAGGAGGAACAGACTGGTACGAAAAAATGGTGTAAGTCAGCATTTTCTCTTTTGTTATAATTCAGTTCATTTTAAAGATACGGATATGCAGTTTTTTTTTTTTTTTTCAATTACATCTTGAAGTTGGAAAAGGACATTTCTAAATGATCAGTTTTGTCTAGGAAGTCGAATAAAAATTAAAAAAGTAACGTTATGAAAATTAATAGGAAAACTATTTTCATTGACATAACCTTACTTCATACCTTATTTTGAACACTTTTCTAACTTATATCGCCTATTTATCTCCAAGAGGTAAAAAAAAAAAGAAAAAATAATAATCGCGTTTCAATCTTTTTAGTACACCCTGTAGAGTAAGAAACAGCACGAAGTAGTTATAAGATTCCTAATTCCTTTTTACAGAAATAATAAAACAGCTACTCAAATTCTCTTCGACATAATAAACATACTTGTTATACATCTTGACGGATATACGAAATCTGCAAGAGGAAGAAAAAACAAACTTCTAACAAAATTATAACGAAGTGAACTTGATTTGACATCCTGGCGAGAGAGAAGGAAATCAGTGCGTTTTCGTAGAAACGAAATCACTTTCACTCTTGAATTGAAATTAATGAGCAAAGTGGCTACAGTAATTTAAAAAGGAGCATGATATATACGGTCGCCATGGCGGATTGTTCACGCTTTTATGCAAAAGTAACAGCCAGTTTTGTTCGGATAAATGTTTGGATTTTTTTTTCGTTGCCAGATTTAAATTTAGAGTTTTTTTACAATAAATTCTTAACATTTTCGATTCTAGCGTACTAACAATAGGATATGGTGCTAAATTATTTAACTCAATCATACTCATTCTCTCAGTCATCTGAGTGAATTGTGTCGGCTGATTGTCGGTTCAGGTAGATCAATAGGCAGAGCGTTGGAAATTTAAGCAAAGATCTTCGGTTATTATTATCATACCGCAGACCAGGCCCCTATCTGCTGGGAAGTATGCCTAGCTTGACGAGTTTTGTACCTGGCCGCGGGGCGAAAGTCGCCTGATCGCCTAATGCAGAGATCTACCTGATAGTACCTTGGCTTTCGCCACTGTATCGTTATTTATTTTAACACTTTTATTACTGTGTTGGCCAATTCTAGATTGCTGTTAATTATGCTGTTTGGAATTGTTTGTACATTGACAAAAATGGAAAGGAAAACAAAAGGAAAAGCTGGGGGAGAAGGGGGATGTTGACTTCCGGCCTGGACACTTTTTAACTCAGATGGAAAATTTTCCAATTCATATAGTAAGACATGTCTTTAGATTTACTTTTCTATTATCAGCATGTAGTACTAATAATGTGCATCTTTAGATTGAATATTATCACTTTATTTGAGCTTTTGCATTTAGTAATTTAAAAGAAAAGAAAAGAAAAAAAAAATCTTTTAAAGCTCTATACACAACTCCGAAGCTGAGAGTTATTTAATTTTTTTTCCCCCATGAAACACGTCTTTAATTCTTTAAAGTTAAAAATGGAAGCAATTTTTCCGAACCAATAACCTATAATAAGGATAGATGTTTGTGTGTGTGTGCGCGCGCGCGCACACACACACAAACAAGAGTTGAAGAGACTGCTGTAAGCAGGGCTATAAGATTTGGTAAGTAGGTGCCTTATGTCTGAAGTTATGCACCTCGAAGCCCGATTTTGGAATTTTCTAATTAGCCGAGATATCATTTTTAAATTAACATCGTAAAACGGCGAGGTACTTTCGTTCCGCTAATTATCCTAAGTCTCACTCACCAGACTTTTCTCAGATCTTCACCCAAACGAAAGCGAAGCTTTCGGTTGTTTCTATATTTTAAAAGGAGATCGTCGAGTCCCTCGTAGAGTTACAAAAACGAAAATTTTCGCCTTACCTTCCCGGTAATACGCACGACATTATATAAGTATCTTCAAAAGAAATTTCATGGCCAATTGTCATATTAATAATACATAAATTTCGTTAGATCTCAGTAAACGACGTATTCATTAAATTTCTTTAAACCTTAATTTTTGTTGTTTGGATAGCTACTTTTAATTATTTGAACCTAAAAATATTTTTTCTTTAAAAAAATGTACTATAAAGGGTCACGATTATTTAAAAAATCTAATAAATCGCTCTGAATCAGACACGAGACTTCTTTATGGAAAAAATCCCCGCTAGGAATGAAACGCGAAAAATCGGAGAAAATTAACTTTTTGGCAGATTCCGGTCTTAGCAGGTAACCGTCACTTGAAATGGTATTTTATTCTTTCACTGGGATCACGCATTTTTTCCAATTAAGAAAGGGTACCTTATTATAATAAGGTATATAAGGTAATAAGACGAGTTCCTAATAGTAGTATACTGAACAAGTCAGAAATTGTACGTAAAACGTGGCAAATGAGGTGCGTTTGTACTATAACAAGTTTTATAAATATTCAGATCTTGGTGCAATAACTTTTGTACTCTTATGCAAAATTTATTACGATTATATGTATTAAATTCAGTAATACGGAAATAATATGAACCCATCTTAAATAGGACGTCATCACCATGGCAACTTAGAATCATTACCTATCATGGGATATCATCGAATTAATTACGTATGATAGGATTTAATAGAATGAAGAAAACTTTTACTAATATCTTTTTAAGTTTTGATTCGATTTTCATAAAATTTGAAATGATTCGACAAAATTCTGCAACGATTATATATATTAAATTTCAAACCATTCTATTGGGTAGTTTTTGCGTTGTTATATGCGGACAGACAGACGGATGGATCAGACGACGACTATAGGTGCTAAACATTTATATAAATACGAACGCACCTAAAATTAATAAGGTATGAAAAGAAAATAAATATAAAAAAAATATTTCATAAAAATAATTATGTAACGCCTTATGGCTGACTCAACTTGAATTATTAATAAGCAAATACAAAAAAAAAAAAAAAAAAATTTAATAAACCGAAATTAACGTATTAGTTAACGTGCATGTCATAAATGCCTGGATGTCACACAATGCAAAACCAATTTATTGGAACAGAAGTTAAAAATTCCCATTTTAATTTATAACCCTTTAAAATTGTAGTTCTAAAACTAAATAAGAGAATTACAAAAACCTAATTTTATCACATTTAGAAGTATTTAAATGATGCCCACATGAAATTTTACAAATATTCAAAAGAGGAGGAAAAGGCTTTTAAAATTAAGAATAAGAACAATTTAACACAAACGTAAAGAAAGACATTTCGTATTTTCCATTAAGTTACTTGAAAGTAAACAACATAGAAATACTAAATAAGTCAAATTTAAAATGTTTAAACGATGCCAACATAAACTTTGATTAAAATTATTCAAAGGAGGCCGAAAAAGATTCTCGAACCAAGAAGTCAGGCTCAAAAAGAGTGAATAAGCAAGCAAAAATATTTTCGTATTTCCAGTTAAAAATTGCTAGAAACTATACAACACAGGAAAATGGAAGCAGTCAAATTTAAAATGTTTCAATGATTCGCATATAAAATTGTATAACAATTACTCAAAGGAGACGAGAAAGCTTTTCGCAGTTTCGGTTGATTTCCTTTAATGAAGTTACAGAAATGTATCCGTCGATTTCGAGTTGAATAATTTTAAACATATCATCTGTCTTAGAAGAACAATGGACCAAGTCGAAAATTTGCGATTTTGAGATATGCAGTTGTGAGATCAGGAACAGATTATATTGGGTATCATCTGATCGTTGACCAATGTCTAATTCCTGAACCGTTGGGTTTAGAATTGTAGTTCCAGTTGCAAACATTTTTCAAACGTTGTTCTTTATCATGTAAAACTTTTTTTTAGAACAGTTATTTATTTTTTTAAGTTGCGAAATTTAAATTTTTGTACGGTCTCTGCGTCATGTTAGTTAAAGGCTAAAATTAGCACTAGCCACCGGCCACAGTACCACTAAATCAGAAAAAGTGACTAGTAAAAAATCGTCTCTTAGCGGCCACAATACGGCCACTTTCCTACAAGAGGAGAGAGTAAAATTTTATTTCATTCCATCAAGGATTCTTACTTTTCTTGTTGCAATATGTTTAAATTAATATAATTATTTGGGCTATTCAATTTTAGATTAATACCAATAGAAATTTTAACAAAAGTTTACTTAGTAGTTTTAAATAAAACGTATACACTAGTTTAAAGAAAGTGGCCACTTATAAAACTGGTACTACTGGCCACTGGTGAAATTTCCCAGTTTTGCCCTTTACTATTAGTTATATTTAGAGACATTTTCTTCATTTTCTAACAAGTAAAACAGTACAAATTCCATATTGTCTATGGCCAAAGCTTACCGAGTTACGATATAATAAATTTTTATTAATTTTCAATGTTTCCTGGCACTAAAAACCCTTTTCTCGTTTTTAGTGCCAGAAAACACTGAAAATGCATAAAATTTAAAGGATCATACTCAGAGAGTTAGCGTCGTGCAAAAATGCACTATAAGCACAAAGTTTTTCTAAAAAATGTAAATTCTTTAACTTTTTTAAAAATAATAGTCATTTCGACGTAAAGAGATTTTCATACAATAAGGAACAACTATTGACACATTTTTGCAATTGGAACTCTAAATCTAAAATTAAAGATTTAGAAATTAGCTATCGGTCAACGATAAGCGACGTCTACATATAACAGTTATGTGGTGTACGTACAGAATATAGTTTTTTTTTCTATCAGAACAACTATTCACGACATTCTTAAAGGTTCAAACACTATAAAAATCTATATATTTAAAAAACTATAGGCTGTTTTTTTAGTCATCTGTCCTGAGATTTCTACTGAGACGGTTTTGATAATTATTTTTTTTTTTTTTTATCAAAGCAGTTTATTTGTGGATGTACCCACACTCGCTATTTTTTTAAATAATCCCAATTTTATACTTTAATTTTAAAAGTCCTTTATGACATTTTTTTCATATTGGTGGCAATCGAGTTGCTTCCATTGTTGGAGAGAGAAGGAAAACAATGGGAATTACCATATCATTAAGAATGCCATTTCCGCATTACATTTAAAAGTAACTTTTCTTAAACTTTTGAACAGAAAATGAACGCGCTTTTTTACTCATAAATCTCTTAACATTTCATTATTGTTTTCATTCCGCTGATACTTAGATTGAGACTCTAATCTCAGATGGTCGCAAGTGAGTGAAAATGAAGTCGAAGTAAAAGGGTTGTTCTCTACAATACTTGCAAATTTGTCCAAGCAGTCTGACTTGAATGATGCATATGTAAATTTTCATAAAAATTAGATAAATGGTAAGAAATCAGTCAATTATTGAAGATTTTAATAGTAGCAGAAATCGTTTTAAAAATTTGACTTAACAACAAAAAAAAAATTAAATAAATAAAAATTTGTGGAAAAAATAAAATAAAAAATGTGAGGGAATGATGAAATAAGACATTTTTAATAGTTGTAGAGGAAAATGCAAAATTATGAAGAAATCCAAACTGTTTCCTTTAAGAGCAACACTTAATATATAATGTATGATAAAATTAAAATTTTGGATATTTGTAAAAAAAATTAGTATTCTGTGTGAGGGAATGACTGTTAATAAAAACGCTTCCAGATATATTGACCGAAATTTTTTTTGGAAAAATTAACAAAATCTGACACCACCAATTTATGTTGCTGGACTGACAAGTGCTCAAAATGGCTTCTTCTCTGTGAGGATGCTAGATTGCTACTGCTCTTTAGTGGTAGATATTTGAGATAATAGCAATGTGTGATGGAATGGTGGTCTAACATGGGGAAACATAATTGATTGAATAGACTATATAATAATAGAAAAAAGTAATATTTTTATTATGTTTTGTAATGTACCAAATAAGAACTTTATTTTGCTTAGGGTATTTTTAATTATTTTTATTTCTGGATGGAAAGAAATAGGCAATAAAATATGGTAGTACAGGTGGGGGAAAAGTGAGGGAATGATGTTTGCATGATATATATTACATTTTTAAATACTAAATTTATTTATTTTTAAATTTTACTTTCTGTCCCTAATAAACTATGTTTAGATCTTCTAATATAAGAATTTAATAAAATTAAGAGCATTTATATGACTGGGAAACACTTTTTGCACTATTGTAGAGAATAATCCAAAAATGAAATGAGTATTTTCTTTGATAAATTAAATATTTTACTACGAATGCGTCTAAAAAAGTATGTTTCTGGATTTTTCCGATTAGAGCCTCAAGTCAAGAGCGCGAATGTTCACATGCAAAATTGCAAATGGGAAACGTACTATCAAGTTTGGGAATATATTAATAATGTACTGCACGTTAAAATATTTAAAAAATGGTGAATATAAAAAGTTTGGAAGTAAATTTTGTGACACTGAAAAAGACGTTATTTTTAGATTTCCTTGAACAAAAAATATGATTGTGTCATAATGACGCAATTTTCGTTGATTTTTCATTACGTAATACCAAAAATCAAAGCCTTAATTAATATGACTTCATAATTTCTTATCTTAATTGCATGTTACTGGTCACGTATTAAGTTTAATTTTTCAATAACTTGAAAAGTTGAATTTAGACTGTAGTTAAGAATAATATTTGTTTTCAGAGTTAGGCTAGCCAATATAATATTGATTAATTATTGTTATTATTTTTTATATATATAAATCCAGTCAATCAGTTCTTTTAAACATTTTCATTCGTCGAATTCGAAGGGTTTCGACTCGCAATTTTTAAAAACATTACATTTTTTCCCGGCATTTCAAATCTACACATAATCGATATTCTGACTTGCGTCATTATTGCACTAAACAAACGATAGTATAAAATGCTAATATAGAAAACAATCAGTTTAACAATAGAAACAATTTTATAAAATATTTTTATGATTTATTTATCGTATAACATTTTAACATTTCCATAAGAATAGGATATTTTCCCTCGATAGCTAGAAAGAAGATCTCGTAAACAAGTTATTTACATTAAACAGTTCCAATTTCTCCATATTAAAATATATATTTAAATGAGTTTGAAAAACATTCCTTTCACCCACGGTAATAATATCAATTATTTCGTCTAGAAAAAACGGCAAGATTCATACGCTTCAGTAAGTTCAAAATTTTAATATGAACGGACTGCTTTAAGTGTACCTCTGATATTCATAGCAATATATTTTAATATTAGTATTATATTACTAATGAATATTTTATAAAGAGAAACCTAATAAGACGAATTGCTATAAAAAGATTCTCGTGAATAATTTTTTTAAATCTGTATAACATTGATTCACAAATAGATTTTCTGCATTATTCATCAAATACATTGTTAACCTGATCATCTGGAGAGAAAAAAAATCTTTATGTAATAAGAAGTTACAGATTTTGATTTTTTTTTCATACATAAGTAATAAAATATTTTTTATTTAAATAAAATGACAACTTGCATTATTTTTTAATCCGTTACCAGTAATGATTCACATGTTTACCATGAAAGAGTTTACAAACACTATTAGGTCAGTAATTGTTCTTAAAATCCGTAGCCACCACCATTTCCAAATAACTTTTGCTTATTTTATCGCATAATTTGGATTAAATAAGCGGGAGAGTATTACTATGCAAAAACATAAGTCACGGATTCATGGCAGTTAGCAACTATGAAACTCACAAACTGTTGTCCCGCTGCATGAGTGCCATTGGAAACTATTTTCATGTTTTACTTGAACTACGACTATTTTCCAACTCTAATCTTCGTAGTACATATCACAATATTAAAATATTTATTTGCTTAAGGGGTCTCAGGACTCTTAAAATTGGAAAAAATGAAAAAAAAAAAGACCAATTTAAACATTTAATATCTTAAAATGTAATTGATTTTAAGACAATTTTAATTGGGATTAAAAGATATAAGTATGTTCTTGCATTTCATGTATTTAAAAAATTGTAAGATGCAGAATTAGCATTTACAGGGAGCTCCAAACTGCTAGACATTTGACGAGCAAAAAATCGGCATAACAGCTTACGCGCACGATTACATAATAAGTGTTGCAACTAGAATAAAAATTTTGGTGCCTACTTATACTTGAGATTATAATAATTACCCTGAACCTAAATAAATTTGTATTTAAAGCTTTTTTATAATTTTAATACAAAGTTGTATTTAGCTAATGCAAAATTCAGAAAATTTCAACAGTATAATCGCTTAAAGAAATATAGTTTTGAACAATAAAAAGGAAATTGTAGGTTCAGTTTATACAAACTAACATGAAACATATGTTTTGAAAATTTCATGAAAAAATATTGATAAGTTTTTGAGATATCGTGCGCGTTATGCACAAAAACGTTATTTGGAGGAAAATGGCTTCAAAGTTTCCGAAACGACGCTTCAGCTATTGAACGTGTATAAATGTAAAAGCCATAACTTCAGTTCTAATAGGAATTTCAAGGAAACAATTATATCAAAATGTTCAGAAAAAATAGGAGTTTAACATCTAAAAAAATTAAAATTTCGAAAATTTTAAAGCTTTAAGAGTCCCGACACCCCTTAAAAGACGTTATAAAAACACATTAAAAGTAAATTAAAAATCTATATTTGCATGTTTCAACTCTTTTACTGAGTCGTCATCAGAATGTATAACAGAAAATTACAAATACAATGCCTATGAAAAATGGAAAAAAATCATCGAATATAAACAAGTAATCATATAACGTGCCCTATATTTTCGCGATCGCGCGTGTTCCCTCTATGTCGCGACGCCGTAAGTTGTCCAACCATTCAACCCATAAATTCGGGAAGAGTTGAAACATGTCAATATAGATTTTTAATTTACTTTTAATGCGTTTTTATAACGTCTTTTAAGCAAACAAATATTTTAATATTGTGATATAGTTAGTAGTGGACGTAATTTTGGCTTATTACTTGCATTTATTTACATTTGCTTCGTAGTACAATTTTACAATATATGCAATAGTAATAAAATAATCTTTTCAAAAAAAAAAAAAAAAAAAATATTAACCGACTTCAAAAAAGCAGTAAAAAGAATTTAAAAAATCTTTAAACTTCTCTAATGACGAAATATTTTCCATTAACTGCACATCGGACATCATGTATCGGCATAAAAACGTTAAAATTAATATATAGAATTTAATATCTACCAAACATGGATTTTCTGGAGAATAATTTTTACAAAAGATTAATTTACATATTTATGATTTAATTTACGAATGTGTACATATAAAAAGTAATCAATTACTTTTTGAAGTTGGTGCCAACCTATCTTAAGTATAGTAAAATTGTGAATATATTGTAGCTATTACCATGAATATAGTGATGGTGGAAAATATTATACAAAATTTAAAAAATGCTCTATTTCTTCAGCAAATTATTTGTTTAATCATTATCGATTGTGAATGTTTGGCACCAACTTCAAAAAGTAATTGATTACTTTTTATATGAACATATTCGTAAATTAAATCATAAATATGTAAATTAATCATTTGTAAAAATTATTCTCCAGAAAATCCATGTTTGGTAGATATTAAATTCTATATATTAATTTTAACGTTTTTATGCCGATACATGATGTCCGATGTGCAGTTAATGGATAATGTTTCGTCATTAGAGAAGTTTAAAGATTTTTTTAATTCTTTTTAGTGCTTTTTTGAAGTCGGTTAATATTTTTTTTTTTTTTTTTTTTTTTTTTTTTTTTTAAAGATTATTTTATTTCCTACTTTTTAGTTATTCATACCGTAACACATAATTATCCGGATTTCAACATCTGCTGAATAAGTAAATTAGTTGTTAAATAAATTATAATTTACAAAAATTATTTATTAAACAAATAGTTTTTAATAAATTCTCTATAATTTCATTAGAAGCGTTGATTTTATTAGCATTTAATATTTATGATATTTTTTTAAACAAGTAAATTGTATTCACAACAGTCTACATTCATTTATTTATTGATAACATACACCTGACTTGTGTGCTTGACATAAAGGACCCGCTTATAAGTCATCGTTAATATACAAGGAGGAAATAGCGCAAGGACTTTGAGCTTTGAAGGAGGGGGGGGGGGGGGGATTTCTAGATAGCACAAAAAAATTTACAACACCAGAGAATTACATCTGGTGTTGCGTGGTTTTTACATCTGGTTACATCTGGTACATACCACAAAGAGTGTGCAACGGAAACAGCGGGAGTTGAACCCGCAGCCCAACTACAATCTCAAGCGATTAGTGGTGAGGTGCCTTAACCATTTAGCCACGGTCTACATTCATGAATTATTTTTTATAGGACTCCATTGTCAAGAAGCAAAATGCAGACTATGCAGTAATATTTATATTGACCCTTCAAGTATATTGACCAGGACCCAGATATATTTTTCACTGTTAGCGAGATGAGACTGACCAATCAGAAGCCTGCCTTTTTGCAAACTTGTAATTTTTATAGAGTGTGTCCTTTTAAATTTCAAAAATTCTTCTATCAAATAAAACAAAATTTTCTGTACTAAAATATTGACATCCAAAAAGCTGTAGACTTTTCAGGTTTGAAAATGTGGTCCAGGGCCCACCGTGGCTGAGTGGTCAAGGCATCACGCCGCTAATTGCTTGAGAGTGTAGGTGGTTGCGGGTTCGAATCTCGCTGGCTCCGTTGCACACTCTTTGTGGAGCACCCGGATGTAATTCTGTGGTGCTGTAAATTTCCTTGTGCTATCTCGTTCCTGTATATTGACGATAACTTATAAGCGGGCACTTGGCGACAAGCACTCAGGTAGGAAATATGTATTCAATAAACCAATCACGTGGTCCATAATTCTACATTATTCTTTTCCGATAATCTCCATCAATTGTTTCCTCATGTAAGATGCCTCTATTTGAGAATGGTGACATACAATGCTCAGACTCTGTTTATACATACGTGTTTGCCTACACTAGGGCAAAACTAGACATTTTCCATTCCAGAACTTGGTGATACTCGCTTGTACAAGTTTGATTATACGAGTGGCGTACAATTTAACAAGCATTAGTTTGGCAATAATAGCAAGATCTTCAAGATTCATGGCGACAGCTTTTGTCCAGAATCTATCAATCAATAATTTTTTTCCGTATGTCACCATTCTCATATCTCTTTAGGCAGTAAAGACATCAGACATGAGCGTCAATGATTGGGTGTTTAGTCTGAATCTGATAACCGAAGACAGTGCTGCTACACTTAAGAAGGCCCTTTTATGTGTACTGTATATGGATTCACTTTGCAGTCCACCGACTAATGGAGACAATTTGCTGAACTCTGATGTATAAGGCCACTTTGCTATTGAATTGTAAGCTTTTTGATACCCACTTCCGATGTCGGATAGCAACGTTTTAGACATTTGGGTTTTTCTGAATGCGGCATCTTTTCTAGACAAGATCTCGCACTTCGGAAAGTTACCGCATCCAGTAAACTATAAGGGACACATCGATACCTACGGACATTGGAATTGGGTGTGCAAAAGCTGACAATCCATCAGTAAAGTTTACACATCAGAGCGCGGTAAAGTGGTTTGAGAGAAACTTATGTCCAAACTATAGCAAACCTAGACATCTTCTGTTACATAACTACATCGCCTAGATTATATAATGTGGAAAACGGCTATCCGTGTAATACTTTAAAAAGTGCTAAAATATTGGATCGCTTAAATGTCAAACGATCCTGAAATCTAATGAGTGGATCACAGCAACATCTGCAGAATATTTTTTAAAATCCCAAGACGAATATACTATAATATGGAAATCGGCTATCCCCGTAATACTTAAAAAAGTGCTGAAATATTGGATCCCTTGAATGTCAAACGATGCTGAAATCCAATGAGTCCATTACAGCGACATCTGCAGGATATTTTCTAAAACTCCAAGACGATTTGGTCTAGACGCTGTAGTAATACGATGGTTACTTTGGAATCTGAAAATATATTGCAGATGTCGCTGCGATCGGCACCATTGATTTCAGCGTCATTGCGCATTTAAGGAATAGAACTTTTAGCGCTGTTTGGATAGCAGCTTTCCACGCTATATATTCTAGACGCTGTAATTTGGTCCAGCTCTAGATGCTGTAAGCATGTTCTCAATATCTACTGGGTTCAGATCCTGAACAGTTCTCATTGGTTCCCCAGATTCAGGTATCCAGAACATTACTGACTGACTATCGCAGTAGTAAAGCGTCTAGAATACATAGTGGGGAAATATGTTATTCAAACAGCGCTAAAAGTTGTATCCCTTAAATGTGCAATGATGCTGAAATCCAGATAGCCAATCGCAGAGACATCAGAGATATATTTTCAAATTTAAAAGTAAACATCATCGTATTATCACAACGTCTAGACCAAATCGTCTTGGAGTTATAGAAAATATCCTGCAGATGTCGCTGTGATCGACTCATTGGATTTGAGCAACGTTTGATAAGTATTACAGGGATAGCCTATTTCCACACTATATATTCTAGACTTTGTAGCAGTGGTACTTAGAAAGTACTAAAATATTATATCCCTTAAATGTAAAACGATGCTGAAATCCAAAGAGTCGATCGGAGCGACATCTGAAGATATTTTATAAAACTCCAAGACCATTTGGTCTAGACGCTGTTATAATACAATGTTTACACTGAAATTTGAAAATGTAACTCAGATGTCGCTGCGATCGGCTCATTGGATTACAGCAACATTGCACATTTAAGGGATACATTTTTTAGTGCTGTTTGGATAGCAGATATCCACACTATTTATTCTAGGCGTTGTACTTGTGCTCTGATACATGAGAAACTTTAAAGGTTGATTTTCAACTTTTCGACACCGACTTTCCATATCGGTTTGTGTCTTTGTGGGCCTTCCGGTTTGGTGGATGATAGAATGGGCGGGATCCAGATAGATTTTTCGCTCTTAGCGAAACGAGATAGACCAATCCGAATGCTGCATTTCTGCAAACAGCGAAAAGTTCGCAAAACTGCACGCTTCTGATTGGTCAATTTCGTTTCACTACCAGCGAAAAATCTATCTGAATCTCCGCCCTTGTCCAGCTAAGTTTTCGCACTTTGAAAGATCTCGTATCCTTGTAAGAGCAACAGTATGAAATATGAGCGCTTATAACTGGGCGACTGGTTCAAAAAGAATTTGAATTTTAAGTTTTTATTTTTTATAAAATGTTCTAATCATCAGATTTTGATGAAATTGGAATGGGACCAAATGGATGACTTACACTTTCAAACAAAAAAAAATTATCAAAATCGGTTCATATTTAAGAAAGTTATGCGTGAACATGGACAAAACACACATACAGGTCGAACTGATAACCTCCTTCTTTTTGAAGTCGGTTAAAAAGATTATTCTTTGGAAATAATGGTAGACAATATACCGTATATACCAGGGTTCGCAAAAACCCGGGTTTTTTTTTTTTTAAACCCAACCCACATGGGTTTTTTCATGAAAAACCCAATTTTCCCCGGGGAAAATCGGGTTTTTTCAAAAGTATAATATATGTGATATTACATTATTGTATACTACATTATTTATATATTATACATACAATACAGTAAATATATATATATATATATGTTGTTCCCTTATATACAATGTAAGTGTAATGCTACTTTACAAATTATATGAATTGAAATTAATTAAATGTCAATGTTTCTTACAAATTAGTTTTCAACATAACATAAAATATAAATTGTTACTTTGCATAAAAAGTAAAATTTTGATCTTGTTAGAAGTTTTATTTTCATGAATATAGTTGGTTTGACTTTTTTATATAAAGACATTCTTATAATACAGTAAAACCTGTAAAGTTGACCACCCTTGTAAGTTGACCACCTGTCTATGTTGTATCTTGACCACTGAAATTATTCAAATTTGACTAGAACTATTTAAAATGCCCATCAAAACCCTTTATAACTTGTCCACCTAAATCATGAATTTAAAAAAAAAAAACTCTAAACGAATTTTTTTTTTTTTAACTAGAATTTCTAAAAGGGTGAAATAGTTATTATCCTGGGAAATGCTTTTAGTAGTAATAGGTGTAGATAAATTATTCAAGGCTTATCTATTCTTACACTGTTGATCTTGTGGATTTGGTTTTCCAACCCTCCCCCTCCATTCTTTGATTATAGAGTTCTTTCTTCTATTTCCCAATCTCTTATCATTCACTCCCTTCTTTCAATAACCCCAAGTGCTAGCTGGCGAGCAGAAATATTTCCACCTTCCACCAGTTTCAATGGTTTGTGGCAATTGTAACAACAAGTGATGAGTTACACTAGAACTGTGTTGTAATACAGAAGGATTTGATTATTATTTTCATCTACTAAACTTCGTGTAGAGGTAGTATTCAAGACATTTATATTTTGTAATTGCTTTTTAACAAGGAAGATTTTGTTAACATAAAATGGCTCTAAAACGAAAATTAGTTGAACTTTCAAATTTCTTCTTGGACAAATAGGTAATGTAAATGACAAACTTAATTTTAGAATGTGTTTGTGTCTTAACATGTGAAAAAACAAGTGTTTTTTATGACTTTTATAAATTATGTGTAATAACTAGTATGGTTTGAAGAATCACTAATTGGCTGTATATTGATTGACTGTTTTTTTAAATAAATAGTTGTTAATACTAATTGATTTAAAAATTGATACAAAACTATTAATTCATTCTTGTAATTAATTTTTTCTTTTATGAGGTGTTCGAAATATGCGTGGTAATTACAATATTATTTTAAAGCCCTGTCAATAAATAAAATTTGTGGGAAAAAATGACATGACACGAATATTACGTTAAAAAAAAGTAAATTTATCATCACCCTTTATAAGTTGACCACTTGTCTAAGTTGATCACTGAAGTGTGGCACCGCAAGTGGTCAACTTACACAGGTTTTACTGTATGCCTTTACCTATAATTATGTACTATCAGTTGCACAGCAATTAAAAAATCATAGGGGGGATCAAATAGTTTCTAACTCAGTATGATCAAAATAACTAAAATTGAAAAAACCAATCAATGATAAAGTGTCTCATTAATAAGTAATAACATAGATTAATTAATAATTAATTTTATTCATAATTAAAAATGTTTATATGTATTATTTCAAAGTAAATATTAAGGAATAAATTAAATTTTGCAATTTTGTGAAATATGACTGAGGAGTACGAAAGAAAAAAAAAAGGCTCTGGGGCCTGTTTGCACCCCCTCTTCACCCCCCTTAACCTCAAACACAGCACAAATAACTATTAATTCCAATGCTATGGATTTTGAAAGAAAATCCATTTTTGTTGAACTTTTCGACACACCAAGAATGTTCGATTAATCTCAGTAAATTGAATATGAACAGAGACAAACTCCTCTGTAGGAGCTTCAGAATTTCTTGCATTGGTTTCCATTACAAATACCCCTTTGTAGAATATTCTGAATTTTTGGTAACATGCCTAGAATTCTGAAAGTGATCAGGTATATTACTTGCCTTGTACATGAAAAACTGCAACAATAAGACAGATTCAAAAAAGGTAACAACTTCGTTACAAAAGAAAAACGTCATTTTTTCAATGTTTGGAAGTTAAAGTTTACTTTAAAGGAGACACTGTAATCCAAAAGGGAAAAAAAAAGTTTCCAATGGGGGGCGGGAAGGACTTTCGTATGCCCCTGCGTGCTATGTATGTTGCCTACTATGTTCTATGTTAGTAAAATATTTCAATGTGCTAAAATATAGGTGCTACACTTCAGGTGTTTATGTAATGTCTTTTATGTATATATATCTTTTCAAAATTAACTGAATTAACTAAAATGACTTAAATTCATTAAATGTATACATTTAAAATTTTAAATTTTGCTAAAAATTGAAAAAACCCACGTTATGGGTTTTTCGGTGGGCTTTTTTCAAGTAGGCCCAGTCTGAAAAAACCCAGTGGGTGTTTTCGAACTGGGTCCAGCTTTGCGAACCCTGGTATATACTCGTGCATAAGTCGAAGAATTTTAAACACAATTTGGGAGTTGAAAAAAAAAGGGGGGGGGGTCGACTTATACAAGAGGCAGTAAAAAAAAAAAAAAAAAAAAAAAAAAAGCATAGTTGATGAGTCAGATTACATTATTAAGTTGCCTAATCCACTTATGGTATAGGAGGAACCTTAAGAACTGCTACAACTATAACCTTTCACTTTGACTTTTCAAAGTTTCAAAATACCTGCTGATAATGAGGCTGCGTCATTATTTTTTGAAAGCTTTATTCATTACTTTTACTTTGTATTATTGTATACTTGTATTATTTATAAAAATAATGTTTAACTATTTGTTGATTTCTTTCTAGCTTTTGTTTCTAAAGTTTTCATTTTAGCTTTTTTTTTTAAATTAAATTGTGTTTATAGTTTTTTTATCAACAAAGTATTTAAATATTCATCTTGTAGTCATAAATGAAAGAAATAAAAGTTAAATGTTTATTATTGTGTTAAATGTTTATAACACTGCGATGTATGCATAATGAAGCAATATTAGCTTGATTTTTGACAAGGATCAAGTATCCCCAACAAAGGGGTCAAATATCCCTTTAAGTGGGGATACATGATCCGCCTTTTGAAAGATTGAAAAATGCAATTTTCTGAAATTAATTTGTTTTTTATACCAAGAAAAAAATTATATTGTATAAGAAATGGACACATGATTATTTTGGTAAAAAAATTCCTAAAAATGTCAAATGACAACTGAGAAAAAAAAATAAAAACAGAAAGTGGGGATTAAGTATCCTCAGTCTCCCCTACTATATTTTAGCAGTCTAAGACGTTGTTTACCCTTGTAAATAAGGCTTGAATAGATTTTTGGAAGAATTTTTTCTATAAGCATAATTGAATTGATGTGAATAGGATTCAAAATAGTTTAAGCTTCTTCGATTTTGCATAATTATAGTTTTATAACGTTGAATTTCAAGAAAGAGTTTACTAATTTAAGGAAAATTTATTATTTTTTGTTAATTCTCGATTACAAATCATTTTTCAACATACTACCAGAAATGTGGTTTGACTTATGCACGAAAATTCATTTTTTTTTTTTTTTTTAATTTTACTTAAGAATTTTGCGGTCGACTTATACACGAGTGTATACGGTAATAAAAAAGTCGCATGATGCAACCCTGGAATATTAATGAGATATACGTCCCATCCACGTAAATCTGCAATTGAACCTTATCTTGAAAGTTATGAATTTCAGATAGGTTGGTTGGTTGATTTTGTGATGGCCGATTATCTACACTAGGGATATAGGCCCGAGGGGGAGTGCCCTTCGTGGGGGGTCTTTCTAAGGGAACCTAACCCGTATTAACGCATGGAAATCCATGGCTCGAAGAAAACCACGAAAACTCCGAACGATTAGGCCGACGGGCGCGATTGGGATCGAACCCAGCACTTCCCGTCTACCAGTTTCGAGAGCAGCACCTCTCAGCCACTGGTGGGGCGAATTTCAGATTGGAGGTAATCTCTATGCAAATTTTAACAAAGAAAAATCATACATTATGTATAGGTTATGAAACACTTTCTAACACTAACAGAACATTAAGAAATTTTGTTTTTTTCATGCAATGAAATGAGATTTATAAATAAACAATTTAAAAAACATATAGCGTAGTAAAAATGTATTTTCAACAATTGCTGTCCATATTTGGTAGTGCGTGTGAATTCTATATTGTTAAGCCCTGTATATGACCTATAAAACTTATACACATTCCGTAATACACTGAAAAAATAGATAAGTTAAAAATGTATAACACAATTCAAAACACACTTCCAGCAATTATCGATCACAGACTCCCTATAACCGAATTCTTTTGTGTGCCTCTGTAAATGAACTATTCACTTCATAATTTATAGAAAACATATTGTAGTGCACCTCAGTGAACCTTTTTACTTACAATATGTTTGTAGTATCATAACATCATTAAAATGTACCGCAAAGGATTTTTCCCCATGCATGACGATGCAATGTAATTATTTTGTGCGCCCCTGTAAACGAACTATAAATACTACTTATTGTATCATCCTGAAAACGCATGTTGCAGTCCACCCTGCCCAAATAACATAAAAAGATTCCGCCAACGTTGGCTAATTTTTGATAAATTGCTGTCTTACGTTAGCCCGCGGTAAAAATTTCTACCCTGTCGTACCATTGGTCAACGAAACAATTGCCAACAAAAGACTAACAGTGGCTCAACCGTGAGCTACTCAGAATCCTGTTGAAATACCCTCCAAATTAGGTCTCTGAGCATACCATACCACAACCTTACAATTTTCAACTCTACCATTTCCTAATGGTCTTCCCAAACTGCCATCGATGGGCCAACAATCTGTTCTACAGTAACGTCAATCTCATTATGTTTGATATATCGTAATAGCAATAAAATTCATCGCAAACGATTTTTCTCCTAAGTCCATAATTCTCTAATAAATCTCATTAATACATAAAAATTACATGGCAATCCTAGAATATTTACGAGAGTTAAAGCACGGATTAGACAAACAAACCGAAATCAAACATTTCACAACTATGTTTGAAAGTGTTAATAAATCCCTCTTTTGACGAAGTTATTTACCTATATAAAATAAACAATTAAATTTAAAAAATCAAAAATCCCGACTGCGTAAAAAGCTAACTAATTATTTTTTCTCATCAATGTAAAACTATTTTTTTTATTACTAACCTATTTTTTTTATTATTATTTACTTGTATTGATGTATTTTAAGTTGTGTTTAATTGTTAGTTCCTATCTATAAACACAGTTTTGACGAGGCCAAATAGATGTCAATGAAGGTTAGAGTTGCAGTAAAGCTAGAGATCCTACCTACACAACTTCCAGGTTGTGTAATGTTTAAACGGAGCTTCTGACTGTAAAATAGTCAATGAAACATCGTCTTCATTTTGAAAGACCTATCCAATGATATGCCACTCAGTACGGTGCATAAAAAGTTTTTTTCGTCTCTACCGCCATTTTGTATTTTACAGCCGCCATTTTGAATTTATAAAAACAAAACCTAGCATATAACCATCGGACGAATCTATATGGACCTCATTCTTTAAAATCCATCCAGCCGTTGGGATGTTTCGAGGGTATAAAGAAATCCACATACCCAGATACGCGAGAAACACACAACCCTTCTTGGCAGTCAGGTAATTAGGAAAATTTTATATAGGTATTCTGGTAAATAACAAACAAAAGTTGTTTAATACCTGTATTACATTAGACATTTAAATCTATACCGATTTCCATCAGGCATTACTGTGCCGAAAAATGGAGTGCAGTTATTGTTAAAAATACACTTATTGTTTTATAGAATCCATAAAACAATAAGCGTACTTTTAAGGATAGAATTAAAGTGTTTCTTGATAATTATATTACGATTTTTTATAATAATAAAGCATTGCAGACATACATACAAGAATACCACATTTTTCGGTACAGTATAATACCTGATGCATATCGGTATAAATTTAAATGTATAATTTATATAAGTATATGTATTATAAAAAATTATTTAAATTTGTAACATGTTATGTTCGTGATAATTTTTACCGCAGATATTTTTATAATAATAATTTGAAAACTGGCGATCACCAAATATAGAGCCGGGTCCCATAGTTTGAGAACCACAGAATTCGATTCGAAGAATCAATAGAGAATATTCGATTGAGTGCGTTCCCTTAAAAAAGAAAAAAAACCACTTGAGGAATGACGTCAATGATTACATATTTCATCTTTTCCCATAGTATCTTTATAGAATTAGTGTTCATTCAACATCGGCCGTGTAACCTCCAGGCAAGGATTCGGGTGACCGACCGACTATGTACTAACGAAAAGGTCGAACACATTTCCTCTCAATCGCCGAAAAAAATGTTGCACAAGCAATTAATGATGGCCAAAGACTAGCTATGTTATTAATGACTCGAAATTGCTTCTAGAAAAAAATGCGAGTGTTAAAATATTGTTCTTGAAAACTGAAATAATGAATTGTGAAAATATTGCAGAATAAATATTTCAGTAATTCCAATTCCTTTTTTGTTATGATGGTTTACAAATGCAACTTACATATATTGAAATATTAAATTCTATTGAAAAATATTGCACGATAAATATTTCGTAAATTTTATCCCACTTTTTGTTATAATATCTAGAAAACTACCACACAGATTGAAATTATTAAATTCTACTGAAAAATATTGCATAATGAACATTTCGGAAATTCTATCCCACTTTTTGTTATAATATCTAGAAAAGTACCACATAGATCGAAATTATTAAATTCTATTGAAAAATATTGCACAATAAATATTTTGGAAATTCTATCCCACTTTTTATTATAATATCTAAAAAAGTACCACATATATTGAAATAATTAAATTTTATTGAAAAATGTTGTACAATAAATATTTAAAAAATTATATGGCACTTTTTGTTATAATATCTAAAAAAGTACCCCATCGATTGAAATAATTAAATTTTATTGAAAAATATTGTACAATAAATATTTTGGAAATTCTATCACACTTTTTGTAATATCTCGAAAAGTACCCCATAGATTGAAATAATTAAATTTTATTGAAAAGTATTGTACAATAAATATTTCGGAAATTCCACCCAATTTTTTTATTATTTCCATTCCAACATAGATGAAAGTTGAAATGTATTTAAGAATTCGGTTCGTCTGGGCGTGCTCTAACTCACATAAATATATTCGGATTGACATACAATTTTTATATGTTAATGATGTTCGCTATAAATATAAAATGTCCGCTATTGAAAATGAAGTGTGTAGAATTCATAATTGATTTACAGGGGCACTCAAAATTATTCCATTATATCATGGTTTATGGGGAAAAAATGTTTGCGGTTCGTTTTATTTAAATTGCTTATTTAGATATATCACTCCATTGTACGAAAAGATGAAATTTCTTAATAATAATCTTTTGGTATTGGAAAGTGTTTCATAATCTATGCCCGGTGCATGATTCTTCGTTCTTGTTATATCATCTAAACATGGTACCACACAGGCTGAAATATCAGATTCTACTGAAAAATATTGCGCAGTAAATATTTCAGCAAATTTATCCCATTTTCTGTTATTGCATCAAAAAGTAAAAATGGTAATGTTAATTAAAATGTAAAATTTGGTTGAAATATATATGTATATATTATATATCGGTTTTCTGGTAAATAGCGTCGGCTTTCAATCTCTAGGGGAAAAAAATCTCCACACTTCCCTGTTGCCCCAGTCCTGTGTATTTTCAGGGATCTGTACAGAATTTCTTCGCAGGAACCTGTTTTTATGAAAAAGTGAACAGCTTTTTATAATTGTGAAAATTCTAGTCATAATTTTGTGAATTTGAAATTATCGTTATGTTCAGGTTCTTATTTATACATCTGTAACAAGATCCTTCGTATAAAAACTAAATAATACTATAGGTTCTTTGGCGATTTCAGCTGTTTAGCGACAGCTCAGATTTTAGTTTTAAATGGTTAAATTTGTTAAAGTAGTGTTCCCGCTAGGCCATTTTTGAAGGGCGCAGCGCCCTGCCCCTTTTAAAATCGGTAAAACGCGCCCTGCCGTTTTTTAAATCGGCAAACTGCGCCCTTCATATTTCAAAAATAGTCAAATGTGCCCAGAATCGTTCTCAGCGATCGCTTTAAGCGATGCCGCGAACACGCTATAGCGCGTAAATCACGCGAAAAATCGGAGACGGGACGCAAAAAAATAGTTATTACGTGTCCGTGGGACGCGTAATTTCGTCAAAAAATCACGGAAAAAAGCCGATTTTCGTCAAAGGATCGCAAAAAAAGCGCAAATTTCATCAAAATATTGCGGAAAAAACGCGATTCCTGTAAAATGGCCGCGAAAAAATAGCGTATTTCTTCAAAGGATCGCGAAAAAATAGCGAATTTCATCAAAAAATAGCGAAAAAATAGCGAATTTCATCAAAAAATCGCAGGTAAAAAGGCCGATTTTTGTCGAAGGATCGCAAAAAAGCGCAAATTTCATCAAAATATCGCGGAAAAAACGCGATTTTCGTAAAAGGATCTCTAAAAAATAGCGAATTTCGTCAAAAAATTGCGGGAAAATGTCGATTTTCGTCAAAGGATCGCAAAAAAGCACAAATTTCATCAAAATATCGCGGAAAAAACGCGATTGTCGTAAAAGGGCCGCTAAAAATAGCGTATTTCGCCAAAAGATCGCGAAAAAATAGCGAATTTCATCAAAAAATCGCGGGAAAAAAGCCGCTTTTTGTCGAAGGATCGCGAAAAAAGCGCAAATTTCATAAAAATATCGCAGAAAAAACGAGATTTTCGTAAAAGGGCCGCGAAAAAATAGAGTATTTCGACAAAAGATCGCGAAAAATTTGTGAATTTCGTCAAAGAATCGCGGAATAAAGCCGAATTTTGTCAAAGGATCTCGAAAAAAAGATCACATTTCGTCAAAGTATCGCATAAAAAACACGATTTTCGTAACAGGTTCGCGAAAAATAGCGAATTTCGTCAAAGGATCGCGAAAAAACGCGAATTTCGTCAAAGGATCGAGGAAAAAAGGCGAATTTAGTCAAAGCCTCCAATGCACAAAAAAAGATGTGCAAACCAAACTTATCGGTAGAACATTCATAAAATGGGATTTAGCTTTTTTTAAATGAGATTCTTAAAACTACAGCATGATTTCAGTGTACTTTAATAATGTATTCAGTATGTAGACCAGTGAAAAATCCACCCCCCCCCCCCCACTTCTTACTGCGGTATTACTATTAATCGATTTATTACATTAATTTTACAACAAGTTATTTTAATGGTACTTTAAAGTACCATTGGTGCATAAAGGGTTAATCAGCCCCACAGTTCAGTTAAATATTTAAAATTATTTACTTTATTACTTTTTCTGTTTTGTTTGTTATTTTATTATAAAAGAATTTGAACTCTTAGAATATTATAATTTTTTCTATTCTAATTGTAAATTTTAAGTATAAAGTAAAAAAAATATATATAAATAAAGTATAAATATAAAGTATTGTAATAAATGTAAAGTATAAATAATCAATCATCCAATCTAATCTACCTCTTCTTCCCCCGCCTCCGTTTCTTCGAAGGTTAAAATATTTAAAACTCTAATTTTTTTTACTTGCAACTCTGTTACTTTATTGTGACAATAAATAACCAATCATCTAAATTCTGCTTCTCTTTCTTATCAAACATACCAAATTTAAAGGCTTTTATTTTTTCTGTCCTAATTGTTAAAATTTTACTAACGATAAATAATTCATTATATAATCAACCTCCTCCCTCCCCCCCAAAAACAAATCGCTTTTGTCTCTTTGCCCCCACCTTCACAGCTCACAAAGCTTATGATCTTTAAGTTATATTTGGTGATTTATTGTAATAATAATTAATTGGTCACCCATCTAAATTTTACTACCCCTTAAAATCTCTGCTTTACCCTTAAAAAACTGCTAGTTTATGGGACTAATAATTTTTTAGTTTTTTTATTTGAAACAAAATTACTTACCTAGATCTTTGAAATATCAATTTAAGAATATATATATATATATATAATCTGTTACTAAATGTGCGCATAAACAATGATGAGTTTGTAGTAAATGTATAATTCTTATATCAGTTTCGAAGATCTAGATTTTCTCAGGGTCGAAACTGGGGGGGGGGGGGGGGCAGAGGAGGCATGTACCCCAGGCGCCAGTTGTTGATTTTTCTCACGTCCATGTTTAGCACTATTTTGTTAAAATCGTCCTGTCTGGGGTATGCCAAAGCACAGAAGAATCTAAAAATATGGAATAAGGATGCTGTATAAAGCGGAATTTTTTTCAATTCCGTTTTCAAGATTTTAATGAATCAATATTTGACAAAGTAGATTAAAGTAGTTCAGTATTACATATTTTATGATTACATAATTTAAATTTTAAAATATGTTGGCTATTAGAAAATTAATAAAATTTTCTTTGTAAATATACTTTGCGGAGGAGGGGGGGGAGGGGCACCAAAATCCATGTTTGCCCCGGGTGCAAAAAGGGCTAGTTTCGGCCCTACATTTTCTGAAGAAACAATGCCCTTTTTCGCTGAAAAAAGTGCCCTCTTTCAGCTTCAACTGTGTCCTTTTTGTGGCTAGCACACTGCCCTTTTTTTTCCTAGAGTGAACACTAGTTAAAGGTTCAGGTTGAAAGTTGAAAAGTTTTGTGAAAATGTCTATTTTTAAGACAAAGAATTTTGTGAAAGATCCTGTTTTAAGGTGAAACATTTTGTGAAAGATCCTATTTTGAGATGGGATATTTTTTGAAGGATCTTTTAAAAGATCCAATTTCTTTTTAAACAGATTCTTGACTTTCCATCTCAAGAGTCAATGCCCTATTTCCCTATTTATTTCTTCCCTCAAATTATTTCCTTAGTCTTTTTTTTTCTCTTTTTTTTTTTTTTTTGGGGGGGGGGGGGGGGGGGGGAGAGGTTGGATTAATGTCCATAGCAATTTTTGACCATCTATTCTACTATAATTCATTCTGGTTGCATGTCCAAACCAATCATATTAGTTGTTTCATTTGAATATCTTGAAAGGTGTTAAACACTGAAAGGATGTGAATCATTTAACATTAAATACTTTGAGTTATTAGTGTACTTACTTAATTTATTTATCGTAATTCTAAAAATTTAACGCTATGAATATCATGACTTCCAGCAACTATATTTCCATTCATTTAATTTTGTATGATACTTCTATGAGGATTTATGTTTACTTAACTATGTTTATTTCTAAGTAGGAAAAATACTGTTATTTGAAATGCACATCTTTTCTTTCATTTTGATAACTTTTAAAGTTTTTTCTTTTTCTTCAGTTTTTTTCAGCGTAATTTATTTTTCTTTCCATCTAGAGTAAGATATACATTAGAAACGGAAAAAACAAAAGATTGATATGGCACAGCTATAGAAAAAAAATACATTAAATGAAATCAAACCTACACTTCCTGATAAGCGTCATAGTGTTCATATTACGGAAACCTTCGAACTAGGGCGCAGCGTTTCATTCCTTGCATTAAAATAAATAAAATCAAGCTAAATTTTTTTGAAAATTGAACTATAGTAGTTTCTGCAAATATAACACTAATCGCAGCATGGCAGGCTGTAAATATTTCACAACGTTGCAACTTCGAAAATTTCTTCCGCCCTACTTACTTCCTGTATTGCTGACTTATTCAGCCCCCATACAGCTTTTGGTGTGTTTCATATTCATTTTGAAATTAGATGATAACATTAGTCACTATTAATGTCTCGAAAACTTTAAAATTGTGTTTCCGCTTGCAAGATGTTCACCTTGAGCGCCGAGAGTCACAAAAGCGAAGACCTTCGCACGATAATTTTAAACCTATATGAGCCCTCTTTTCAAATTTCTTGTTTTGGTATTAATATTTTAAATGATTTTTTTTTTCCATAGGATACCTGAGATCAATGTCTAACGTTGTACTTTTGTGGTTCTTCTATTTTGGTTGCAGTTTTTTTTTTTTTTTTTTTTTTTTTTTTTTTTAATATGAGAACATTTATTTTTTGGAACCGGTTTCGAAAGTGACAAACAAGCATTTTAATTATTAATATTATTCTGTTACATTAATACAAACACGCGTTTTATTAAAATCTTCAATTCAGAACTCGTGGATTAATTTGTGTTTAAAAAAAAAAGGGGGAAACAATCCCGATTCAAACTAAAAGTTAATAAAAAGTTGAGGAACAATGGACCACTTTTTGAAGTTTTTATTTTTCCTTCTTATGTAGATTCATCACAGATGAACGTACATGAAAAAAAAATCCCGAATATACTTTAGTTCCTATCCTTATAAATTCTCTCAAAGCATAAGTTTTATTATTATAATGATTCATTATACACAATGTTTGGGGTACAATTGGGAACAGTGGACCATGAATATGGAAAGGTAAACTATAATAATAATAATCCTTATTTAAAAGGAAAAGTACTTTATTAGAAGTCTTTAGCGATGTTTTCAATATTTGTTTCCAATCATTAAACAGCACTGAACACAATAGATTGACTTCACATGCATAAAAACATCCACATTGCGCACAATGACAATTATATACATAGATATACTTAAGATAGATATTTAATTTTAAGTCAAAAATTTTTAGCATTTTTTTTAACAATGTTATGCAAGATAAGTTTAAGAACAAATTAATTTTCAACATTCTAATGACTTCAATTAGAGCCTATTAAAAAAATACATCAAGAGGCTGGTCTATTTATGCTTTAAGTGGTATAGTTATATTCTTAAAAAATAATAAAAGGAAACCATCCCTCTAAATAAAATTTTCTCAACTAAAAGCTTGTTATCAGTCAGGACACAAATTCTTCTCTCTAATGCTAAACCTAATGGGCTTGGAATGCAGCAGCATTTTTCAACTTTCTCCTCGGGAAATTAAAATTTTTACCTTCTGCAGGAGTGGTACTGGTCCTAGGTGATATTTCAGGACATACTTTTTCCCAATATTTCAGGACAATGTCAGGACACATTTACCCGCTTACTACTTTATTTCCACAATCATTTGTCGAAGTTAGAGATTTTTTTTCTGCAATCACTAGCCAAAGTTCGAGATTTTTTTTTTTCTTCGATCGTTTTCCACGAAAGTTTTCCGAAATTTGCGATTTTTTTTTTCACGATCATTTGCCGAAATTCATGTTTTTCCCCGCGATCGTTTGCCGAAATTCGTGAATTTCAGTGAATGATTGACGACATTCTCGATTTTTTTAGAAATTGGTTGAAGACTATCGTATTTTTTTTCAATGGCCGATTAACATATTTGCACTTTTTCTTCCTGTCCGACTGACAAATTCCCGATTTCTTTTTTTCTTTTTGTGCGACCACTTGGCGAAATTTGTTAGTTTTTCATCACCAGATGACAAAACGTTTCACTATTTTCTGACTCTAAAGCACCTATTAATTGCAAAGTACTGATTCTGTGCAATCCCGAGAAAAAACACACACATATATATATATATATATATAACCATTAATTAAACATAACCTTCCACCGTCAATTATTATGAATTAAAGCTGTAAGTATTAAAAAAAAAAAAAAAAAAAAAAAAATTAATATAAGAATTATTATGGAAGAAAAAGAAAAAAGTGGACACCGACAAAAATTGAAAAGCTTATACATTGAATTACGTTATCAAATATATATATATATATTCACGGAAAAATCATGACTGTTTGTACATCATGATTATAGTACAAAACTCACAAAATTTCAGGAATTTCAGGACACGTTACCATATTTTAGGACATTTCAGGACGTTTTTTCATTTTTTAGGAATTTAAGGAATATCAGGACAAGTACGACCCATGCTTCTGTTTTCTGTGCACCCTTCTTGAAGAATGTTTCTTTTTTATTTGCCAAATTGTTTCAAAAAAAATATTTAATTTTATATCTTTTAGTGTTAAAATCTAAGTGAAGCAGGCGAGTTGTAAGTAAGATTTTAACACTTTTAAATAAAACTAACAATGCATCTTAAAAATGTTTTGTCTAGTAAAAAGAAAAAAAAAAACGTTCTTCAAGAAGGGTAGAGAAAACAGAAGGTAAAAATTTTAATTTCCCCAGGGAAAAATTGGAAAATACGGATGTATTCCACGACTATTAGAGAGGAGAATTTCTAGCCTGACTGATGAGGAGCCTCAATATGAATTGGTAGCCATCATGAGTACGCCATTCATGATATTGAAACTGCGAAAAACGCAAAATTAATTGAATTATTTTTCCTTTTTAAATATTTAACTCAAAGAATAAAATATATTGGAACATTTTCTCAACTGCGGTTTTAATTTTAAATGGTAAAAGGAAACGTTCTATCCGTTTAAGTTTTCCTATCGAAATTTCACCATTTTATCGTTAAAAAAATGTCTTCCACTGTTCTGTAGCCCTTTTTGGGATGGCTCACTATACGTCATGGAATAGACATGTAATAAGATATCTAAAATATTTTATTTGATTTTTAAAAAATGCTGAGATTTACCAATAAATGAATACCGTGTCTTTAAATTTAAATTAATATTTCTTCAATATTTCTAATCTTTATTAGAGAATATTTAAAGTTCTAAAGAAGCAAAATTTTACTTTTTCGTAGGAAAAAAAGAAAAAAACTTATTCTGAAATGAATAAATTCTACTTTGACTATGTGATTTAAGGCATTATTATACTGTCATTTGTGTGTACTAATATGAAGTTAAAAGAATGTAAAATACATTTTGAAAGGGTGGTCCATTTTATAATATTCTACTACATTTAATTTGAAAAAAAAAACCCTCCATAATCGACATGATTTGTAAAGTTTGGTAACAATGCATTTTTAACAAACAAAAACAATGACTAGTTTGGGAGGGATGACCGCGGGCGGGGGGGGGGGGCTCTTTTTAAGACAAAAGATGTTTCTATCTATCATAATCTAAAGCCTTTTTTTTTTTTCGATTATTGAAAATTTTCGATGTCTGAAAACAACAGGTACTCTGGTGTTAATAAATCAAGGATTTATTAACGAATGAGCAAAATAAATCCTTAAATGCTTGTACTTTTAAGTCATTACATCTTTATTAATTTTATCATTTTAACACGATAAAAACGCTTTTCCACAAAAGTAAAAAGCTATCCATGGATGAACGCAACAACTGAATCAAGGCAGATAAAAATTTTCACCGATAAAATGATTCGACATTTCCTGTCTGAACAGCCATTAATAGCTCTTGTGTCGACATGTGTATTGGGCGATAACTCAACTGAGGCAGAAAAAAAAATCCCGCAATTGTTACTTTCCGAGAAAAGGTAAGTCTGGAAAAAAAAAAGGGGGGGGGGGACAGACTTGACTGCAAATTATGATACAAGATTTGGGAGTCTACTGGCAATGGTCAAGCGTAGATCCAATGGGGATAATCATGGGTATCATGACTAGCCCTCTAAACGAAGAATTTTTTTATATAGTCCGGGAGCATTGTTAAAATAAATAAATAAATTATTCGTGTCTTTTAAAACCATTCAAAATTCATAAAAAATCAAGGCAAGATGAATGGATTTTTTTTATGAATTTTTAATGGTTTTAAAGACACACAGATATATATATTTTTAATGAACTTTGAAGAAATTCCAAAAATAATCATAAGAATTTTTTTAGTCTAGACTTTTTACCATTAAAATGTCAAATGACATGTTTATTCTATAAAACAATAGTGAATGTATTTTTTTTTTAAATATTGAATTAAATTACATCTAAGCAACTATATTATGAAAACTGTTTAACGAGTATAGCACAGACAAGCATGATACCCCATTTTTTTTGGCACAAGTAATGCCTGATAAAATCTGTATAGATGTAAACGTATAATATAACACAGGCATTAAACTAAACAATTTTTGTTTATTATTATTTGATATAAATTAAATAAATAAAATACAAGATGAATTATAATTTGATTACTCGCTCCTTCGAAAATCGATGATTTACATAGTCTAGAACAGTAATTTTTACTACCGCGCTGTTGTTATCGCTATCCCATGTGATGCAGCTGAGGAGGGTTAAAATTCACCTCTTCAGAAATCTCTAGTGACTTTACTGAGGCTCCAAACGAAACAAAATTTAATTAGTATCTATAGTTAAGCTGAAAATTGCAATTCGTATAAAACACAAAATGTACTAAAATTGTTTTTATGTGCATATAAAATTATTTAAAATACCTTAAAAATCAAATTACAATCCCAAAACGCTTTCGGCTAAATTCACACGACCATCGTCAGTGGTTATTTAAATGTTTTTCTCTTTGCGCTTATTCGTCAAAGCGAGACCATTGTCATTTAAGGGTGGTATGAAAGTTAAGTTGAGAGGAAAAGGAATCAAATTTTTAACAAAACAATCTTTCATTTACTATGTAGCAATTCTTTCCAGACTCCATGGATATAACAACATTTAAATAACCACTGACGATGACCATGTGAATTTGGCCGAAAACGTTTTGGGATTTTAATTTGATTTTTTTACGTATTTTAATGTATTTTGAATAATTTTATATTATATATATGCACCTAAAAACAATTTTAGTACATTTTATTTGTGCTTTATACGAATTTTAATTATTTACTCAATGTGAATTTAGCACTAGAATTTTAATATTCCTTTATTGAAAATTACAAGTTAAACTGTGAAATAATAATAATAATAAAGGGCAGAGATGGATACCGTTGCAACATACTTCTAAAGAAAGGCTATAGATCGAAAACAAAACACGTTAAACACCTTTTATACATCCACACACAAATTAATAACTGCCTTAAAAATGCTCAGCTGTAACGGCCTTTATTTTTTAAAAACAAAAAAATGCAATATCCGTCTAAGGAAAGAAACGTAACTGGTTTTCAATTAAACTGGATTACTCTCCCTATAATTATTTAACTAGAACACACTGGAAAGTTTTAACAAAAGACACTTCGGACGATTTAACGCGGAGCATGTAGAATGAATGATACAACTTGTGTACTGAGCGTAACCCCGATTTAACGCTCTCAAAGAACTGTTAAATAGGAGCGTTAAATGAGAAGCTATTGTTGTGTGGCAGTTGATGAAACCTACAAATCAACTCAAGTGGTGTTTCAAATCGTAGAAACAACTCGGGGATTGCTAGAGAGAATTTATATAACAGTAGTGCTTGTTAATTATTTCACTTTTTGTACCTCAAGAGTTTCGAGAATTTTAATTACGTAGGGAAGAATCACACCAACGCGACAAAGTCTGGGATCTTTATCGGCTCGTTTGATATCGTTCTGTTGTCGCAGCTATGCTCTAAACACCGTTGTGGGGGGAAATATTTATCATACCACAGAAGAAAATTTTATTTTGTTAATTCTGCGTGCATTTCTCCAAAGCCGCTGAAGAGAGAAAAGAAAAAAAGAAAAATCATGCTATGATAGATTAATATCCATACATCATAGATTATGCAACACTAACACATTCAAAATACTATAACAAAATCTCACCGTTTAATAAGGAGAAAGATTGGGTTTGTGTAAGCAATTTTGAAAACACGTGATACATTTTAAAACCTAATTTCAACAGCAATCTATAATCAGAAAATATCTGAATTCATTCGTGCAGCCCTGTATATGATCTACATAATTCATACACACCCAGTAATATGCGAAATATTAGTTAAACTTTAAAACGCACACCACAATTAAAAATGCACTGTAGCAATTATTGTTCATAGACACAGCGCTATAGCCCGAGTGTGTTCCTGACCTGTAAATGAACTATAAATGCTATGCATACCATATTCTATACTCTTCATATTCCATAACTACTGCAGTGCATCTCAGTCATGTATATCAATTTCAATATGTTTGAAATATGCAACATCATTAACCCTCTCATTCATACGGGCCTCATATGAGGACAGATAAGTATTGTCCTATAAAACAAAAAACTTTTCAGCATTCATTTATAGAGATCTGATTTGTGGACAGATAATAGCTAGCAGGCAGTACAATAAAATTATTAATGGGATCTCATTTATCGCAAAAAAAAAATTTTTTTTTGCGAATAATGAAAAATAATTTATGCATGAGAGGGTTAAAATACACTGCAAACGATTTTTCCCCGTAGACTATAACGCAGGGTTGCTGGCTTTTAGCCAGGCCAAAAAAAGCCGGCCGGCTTTTTTTGGTTTTAACCACTTAAAAAAAGCCGGCTTTTATTAAAAAAAGCCGGCTTTTATTGGAAGAAGTCAGTTTTTATTTTTTAAAGTTGGTTTACAGTAAATTTGTTTTAAATTTGGATCAATTAGTTTTTAATACATTTATAAATATTTTCTACTAAAAAAAATAATAGACTTCTATTAAATTTTATCAAATAAATAAGTCTTTATAACTTCTAGAAGACAACTGTGAACGCATTATCTCTGAAAAAAAAAATAATAATAATATATATAAACATTGAAAAGGATATATGTTAGGCTCCAAACTGGTGTTTTGAAATTCTATATTATATAGCTCCACATATACTACACATTTTAAAGATTATATTTAATTAAAACTGTTCTTAACTGCTCTGCTCAACAAGCGCAAAATGTTTTGACACATTTACAAATTCATTTTTTAACGGAAAGATGTAAAATTCGAAAGCCTGACCATGAAACATGAAAGCTATTGGTAATTGAACTGTTTTTTTCATTTTTTGATCAATCAATTACCTATTGAGTTATAAGCATTTTGCATCACGTGATAAACACGTTTTTCGCCCGCTCTTGAGTGCTTTTTCTTCCTTCGCGCGGAAATTCAGTTCAAAACGCTCACTTTGACACTATTTTCTAAAAAATCTATTGCGTTTACAAAAAAAAAAAAAAAAAAAAAAAAACCAGAAAAAACAGTGCAATTACATAGTTTCTGAACAACAACATCTGCTAGTTTCATGCATTTCTGAACAAAAATAAATTAAAACTTAGGTCAGAAAGTTGCCATTTTGGATTTAACAGCCTTAATGACAAAATATAACATATCAAAATGGAAACGAGAAATTAGAAAAGATGTTTTATTTGAGGAGAGTGGTACATAAGTGTATAAAAAAAAAAAAAAAAAAAAAAAAAAAAAATTCTCAAAAAATGCTGCGCATATTCATGCATATGTTATTCATAATGTTTTTAATAGTGAGAAATGGTGGTGTTTATTAATATGACTATGTATAATTTTAAATGTTTGCTAGAAATAAAATAAGACTTGTATATTAATAGCTCTTAAAATTAAGTAATAAAACATAATTAAGTAACCATTGTCCTCTTTAATTTTATAAAGCAGTAAAAATAAAAAAATTGGCAGTTGGTATGGCCCTTTTAAAATTTAGCAGACATATTTGCAATTCTGAATACAAATCACTAGCAAAATCATCTAAGTTTTATTCCAGTATTATGTCCTCATTATTGAGAAATTGGGTTACTTATTAAACTGTAAATCAATTAAATGTCATTAAAACTAATTAAAAACACTTTAAAATGTGTAGTTTATAATTACAATGCTTTATTGTATAAAAGCCAATTATGGCCAAAAAAAGCCAATTTTGGCCAAAAAAAGCCGGTTAAAACCAATAAAAGCCACCGGCCTGGCTTTTTTAAATTTTAGCCGGCTTTTTTGCAACCCTGCTATAACGTAACGGAATTATTGTGTTATAAAATGCTATGCATGTCATATCTATACTAAGCTTATTGTAGTGCATCTCAGTCATGTACATCAGTTTAAATATGTTTGAAATAGTGCAACATCATTAAAATACACTGCAAACAATTTTTACTCGCAGACCATAATGTAACGGAATTATTTTGAGTGCTCCTGTAAACGAACTATAACTGTTACACTCTTCATTTTTAATACTGAACATGACACAGCAAATCTCAATAACACATACAGTAAACTCTCTGTAAGGCGGACTCTGTGTAAGACGGAAATCTGTCTAACTCTGAAAGATTTTCAAGTCTCTACGAATCCAAAGTCATAGAGTAACATTTGTCTTAGGCGGAATATTGTCTAATACGGAAAATGTCTCGGTCCCGATCGATTCCGCCTTAGACAGAGTTTACTGTATCAATTACATGGCAATCCGAATATATTTACAGAAGTTGGAGCGAGGGCAGGCAAACCGAATTCGCAAACACTTTTCAACAATGTCGGAAAGTGCTAAGCGGTTAGGTATAATTAAACTAGCAGTCTTTAAAATAGAAAGCCTAAAGAAATAATTTAAGATTTAAGGCTTTTGTCGTGCAATTTGGTTTGTTCACAGAGTGGTCTAAATCAATAATGGCATTTATTTAAGGCGATTCTCAAAATAAAATATCTTTCCCTACTCAACAACTCTAAACTTTCTAATGAACTTTCTATATAATATAATATCTGTGTGGAATACAATTGCTTAAATTAAGTGCACACTGAAATAATCTCGAAACAGTTTAAATAATTGTATTATAACGATGCACGAATTAAAATACAATATACAGATGTAATATGTGTATAAAAATATTTCTTTATGGATCTTAAAATTTGCAGTTCGGTAGCTACAAAGAAAAAAAAAAGTAATCCACGACCTATGGCCAACGGTATTCGAAATGATAAACGCACCTAATGCTACATCTTAAGATTATTCTTGACTCCCCCCCCCCCCCCCCACACACACGTGCGCATAATCTTGCTTGTAAAGTTTGTTTTTTCGTATTTTAAATGGAATGTTTCTCAGCTTTACTCCAGAGGAACTGTAATTGATATCTAAAATATTCATTTTTTCTAAATAAAAATATATTACTCAATATATCGTTTTCATTGGAAATGTTTGTTTTGAAACCATTAGTACAAGCTGAAATTTTCATTATAAACACAATATGAAATTAACATTTTAGTGTCAATTTAGTTCATATTCATTAATAAATACAATATATATATATTCATTAATATTTAATAAAGTTAACAATTAATTTGTAAATTTTAGCCTACTCAGGACAATATCATTAATTTTTAATAGTATACTATCTTAAATGAGAATATGCATAATGAGCGTATTTGTTATACCTAATGCTATGACAGTATGGATTTTAATTTTATAATTTGTTTTTTATTTTTCCTCTATCCTTTTTAATCTTGTTTTATTTTGAACTTAATTGGTGTTCAATGGTTTATTTCTCGGTTTTTTGTGTGTGTAAGTCCCAAATTCATATTATTTAGCTACTTTATGGCTAATATGAAGATGAAACCACACATTTTATTTGTGGAACTTAAGACATTTGGGACCCGACGATTCTGTCTAAGTTCTACAAATTTCCATCATTCTATTTCCGTCATTCAATTTATGCTGTTTTTTATTATGTTTTTGGAATCTATGTTAAGTGTGTTGGGGGGAACTGTATTTGTTAATGTCATTTTATTCATAATTTCATAGTTTTTGTTGATGGTCGGTAATATTTATTTAATGGTTATATATATATATATAATTATTTACATTTGGGATTAAAATGTAAGATTTTTTTTAAAGAACGAAGGAAAATTATTTTCGAAATACAATTTACATAAATAAATGAAATCATGAAATAGCTGACTACAATACTCTACAGGTATAGCTCAGAAATTACATTCAGGGTATGAATATTTCAGCAGTAAGTACATTTAAAAAAATCAATGTTTGAACTACCCATAGAGTTTGTAAATATGATATATTCGAAAATATCAAAAATGTCCGATATTTTGATACATATCCGATATTTTCAAAATAGTCAACTTATTGATTATTATAAATACTTTCAGACTTAATATAAATTAGAAACAAAAATAAAAAAAATATTCTAAATGCCTTTTTCTTTTCTTTTTTTTTTTTACTTGCGTAGCAAAATTGAAGATCATCTAATTTAAAACAGACACAGTTTGCTTTTTACACTCACAAAAAATAAACTGTAGGATTTAGTATCAAGTGTCAAGAAAATTTATTTTTTATATAACAAAATTTTAATTATAAAACAATTTGTTTTATTGAAAAATTTGAACGTAAATGTAACCTTGTCTGATTATTCATTTCCTAATCTGTTGTGCAGTTTAAAACGAACAAAACCCAAAACCAGTAAAGATTCTTTCTGGTGAAGCTTTAAATAACCCAATTATCTAAATTAGACAGTTTATCTTTCAAAAAGCTGTTCTAAGTAAATAATGTCCCACATACTTTTATTAGTTCTACATTTGAAAAAATCAAAAAATCAGCTTCAAACGTAAAAATGCAAAAGTATTATTTATTTACTTATTTATTTATTTATTTTTTTTTTTTTGGGGGGGGGGCTAAAAAAGTCACTGCTAAAGCAAAAGGTTTTTATCTACAGAGCAACACGTTCAATAACAGGGTGAAAATTTTATTAACACTTATTTTGACTGAAAATATAAAAAATATCATACACAATATTTTGAAAATAAATATTAAATATGAAAATATCAAACTTCATGATATTTTGAAAATGAATATTGGATACAGTATATATCATGATTTATATCCATTGATATATAACACAAAACCCTGGAACTACTTGAATCTTACTTGCAACTATAAGTTCTATATTACATTAAACTATTTGTCTAATATTTAAATTTTCATTGCTCCCTTTCTCAAACTTTTAACTAAAATTTATTGAAATTTCAAAAGTACTTTTTTTTTTTTTTTTTTTTGCAAATCAATTAAAAATTTAATTTATAGCATCAAAATATATGTACAGAATGGTACTCAGATAAATTTCAATTTACTAATATGTTGACATTAAATTTAAGAATTTAAAATTATGTTTATTAACCAATGGTCCTTAACATTTTTACAAATGAAAAACTGTATGATCTTGCATTAAAATACAACAGATTAAATCTGACAAAATCATAACTGAAGATTTTTAAGCTGTAATTTGCTATTCTGTTAACAATATTTAAACAGGGTGGACTCGGACGTGGCCCTAAACTCTATGTGCGATTTTCATAAAGCTGATATTAATGAGTCTTCACTTTGTTACTCATTATAATCAATAATTTGTATTTTTGCAGATTAAGATTAAAAACTAAAAAGGTGTATCTAAATACGTATGTATATTCATATCTGTATTCTAGGGCCCAGAAAATATTTTTGAGACAGTATAGGAAGGGTTGACCTAAATGAATATTAAAGCTCTTGGCCTTTCTCGATCGGATCTCGCATTTAAATTTGTGAATTTAAGATACTATATGTTTTGGAGAGTAAAAATAAAAGCTTCAAAATTTCCCATTTTGCTTATAAATGAAAAAAAAATGCATATTTTGCATTCAAATATAAATTAAAAATTTCATAAAGTGATATACGAAGATAATTTAATTAATTACAAATAAATGTTAACTATATTTAAATTTAGGATTAATTGACGTCTAGCTGTTCAAAATTACACTTTATACATTTTTTAAATTGCATTTTTTCATTCAAATACAACAGATAAAATTTTAAATAAAGTTATACCAGAGGATTATTTATTTAAAATTCAACCTCTTAAACTCTAGAGTAGACAATAGTTACATTAATTAATTTAAAATACTTAAAAGTATCCATGAGGCAAGTTCAAAATTACAGGATTTTTTTTGTTGTTGTTGTTTGTTTGCTTGTTTTTTTGTTACAAATTTTGATAAATTGATAGCTTAACACTTTTCAATTTCCTAATCTGTTGGCAATAGTTTATATAATTTACAATATGAATTTATGACACCTGACGTTTTAAAACAGAATTTGGTGTAATTTTGAAACTATTTTTATATATATATATATATATATATAAATGAAAAATTGCATTATTTTATCATTTAATTGTAATAGATAAAATCTTATAAAATGATACCGAAAACTATTAATAAAATCAAATTTATAAAAGAAAAATTGCTAATTTAAAACGCTTAGCTTTTCCGTGAATCAAAATTTCAAAATTACACCTTTTGTTTAAAAATTAAAACCATATTGTTTTGCATTCAAATGCAGTAAATAAAATTTTATAAAATGATATCTGAAGACATCAAAATTTAAACTTCAATTTCCCAATTTGCTGACAGTAGTAAAATTTATGAATTTAAAATACTTCGTTTTCGTGAGCATACCTTTTGTTTAGAAATGAAAAATTGCATTATTTTTTTCCTTTAATTGTAATATATAAAATTTGATAGAATGATATCTAAGGACTATTAATAAAATCAAATTTATATAAAAAGAAAATGCAAATTTAAAACGCTTGGCATTTCCATGAATCAAAATATTTTCTAAATTACACCTTTTGTTTACAAATTAAAACAATATTTTTCATTTAAATGCAGTAGATGAAATTTGATAAAATTATATCTGATGACTAGTTAATTTAAACTTCAATTTCCCAATTTGTTGCCAATGGTTGAATTTATGATTTTAAAATACTTTATATTTTCGGGAGCACACCTTTTGTTTAGAAATGAAAAATTGCATTATTTTTCATTTAACTATAAGATATAAAATTTGATAAAATGATATCTGAAGACAATTACTAAAATTAAATTTGTAAACAAAATTTGTGAATTAAAATGCTAGGCGTTTCCGTGAACCAAAATAATTTCACTTCTTGTTTACAAATTAAAATTATATAATTTTGAATAAAAATGCCGTGGATGAAACATGGTAAAATCAACGACTCAATTTCAAAATTGTAGCTTGTGTTTACATGTTTTTTTTTTTTTTTTTTTTTTTTTTTACATTCAGTTGTTGTAGATAAAATTATTAAAATGATATCTGGTAAGTATATTTTATTTATAATAAAATTAGAAAGTTACAAATTATGAATTCAAAATACTTGATATTTTTGTAAATCGCGAGTCAAGATAATTTTAACCCTATCCCTGGGTTTTTTTTTTTTTTTTTTTTTTTTTTTTTTTCACAACTTTAAACTAAAACAGATAGGCTGTATAATTGGCCTTGCGCTTTAAAAATCTAGTAAAAGTCGTTTAAAAAATCTCAAAAAATTAATAGATTAAGTTTACCTTATATAAGATAAAATTATAAAAAATTATATATTTAAATTTCTTATACAAAAAATTTTAAAGAATAAAAACTGAATGGTTTAAAATTCCATGACTTGAAATTTTTATCTGAACTAGATTTTGTTTACAGATAAACTATTTTTCATTTAAATGCAGTAGAAGAAATTTTATAAAATGACAACCGAAAACAATTTAATTCATTTTCCTAATCCTATTGAAAATAGTAAATGTATTAATTTAAAATGATGTTTCACATCAAAATGTTAAATTGCACTTTTTGTTTACAAATTAAAAGTTATTTCTTTTGCATTTAAATACAGTAAATGAAAAATTTTAAAAAATCTCATAGATTAAGTTTATATCTTACTACCTATATAAGATAAAATTATAAAACATTATACATTTAAATTTCTTCTACAAAGAAATTTAAAGAATAAAAATTGATTGGTTTGAATGACTTGAAATTTTGATCTGAACCAGATTTTGTTTACAGATAAAACTTTATTTTGCATTTAAATGCAGTAGAAGAAATTTTATAAAATGATAACTGAAAACAATTTAGTTCATTTTCCTAATCCTATTGAAAATAGTAAAATATTAATTTAAAATGTTTGACGTTTCACATAGAAATAATTTTTAAATTGCACTTTTTGTTTACATATTAAAAATTACTCCTTTTGCATTTAAATACAGTAGATGAAATTTGATAAAATGATATTCGAATACATTTTAGTTCGATTTCCTAATATATTGAAAATAGTTAAATATATTAATTTACAATGCTAGGCATTTTCACTTATCAAAATTATTTTAAAATTACACCTTTAGTTTACAAATTAAAAACTATGTTATTTTGCATTTCAATACAATAGATGAAATTTGATTAAATTATATCCGAATAGAATTTAGTTCAATTTCCTAATACATTGAAAATAGTTAAATTTTAAAATGTTCGACGACTTCATGATATTTTTCTTCTTAATTATACCTTTTGTTTACAAATTAAAAATTATGTGATTTTGCATTTAAATGCAGTAAATTAAAGCACCGATAAAATTTGATGATAAAATGATATCCGAAAACGATTTAGTTAAATTTTCTATTTTGTCTGCAGTTAAATTTATGAATTTAAAATATTGACATTTCCATGAGTCAGGATAATTTAAAAATTATACCTTTTGATTATGCATTAAAAACTTTATTATTTTGCATATAATTAAATTGCAGTAGACCGAACTTGTTAAATTACCAGGCGACTATTTAATTAAGCTTCAATTCCTCAAAAAAACTGAAATTTATGAATTTAAACTATTTGACATTTCTATAATATAAAACAATTTTAAAATTACACCTTTTGTTCACAAACTAACAATTCGATTATTTTACATGTAAATACAGTAAATATTTTTTTTAATAAATAAATACCTGGTGATTATTTAATTAAGCTTCAATGTCTAAGTATATTAAAAATAGTTTAATTTATTAATTTAAATGCTTAATGTATGTGATTTTGCATTTAAATGCAGTAAATGAAAGCATATAGCGCCGTTGAAATTTGATGATAAAATGATATCCGAAAACTATTTAGTTAAATTTTCTTATTTTGTTTCTAGTTAAATTTATGAATTTAAAATACTGACATTTCCGTTAGTCAGGATAATTTTAAAATTATACATTTTGACTATACATTAAAAACTTTATTATTTTGCTTATAATTGCAGTAGACCTAACTTGTTAAATTAAATGACGACTATTTAATTAAGCTTTTCAATTCCTGAAAAATTGAAATTTATGAATTTAAACTATTTGACATTTCTCTGAGTCAAAACAATTTTAAAATTACACCATTTGTTTACAAACTAACAATCGATTATTTTACATTTAAATGTAGTAGGTATTTATATATATATATATATATATATAAATACCTGGTGACTATTTAATTAAGCTTCAATATCTTAATATATTAAAAATAGTTTAATTTATTAATTTAAATGCTTAATGCTGTCATGAGTCAAAATAATATCAAAATGACACCTTTTGTTTACAAATGGAAAACTCTATTGCTTAGGATTTAAGCACAGGGAATAGATTGTGTATTTGAATACTGTGAAAAAACAGAGATGGAAAAATAATCGAAAAGGATAACTTACGGCTCTGCTTCTATGGACTTCAATTTAGCAACATAATTAGAGGGTATATATCCTTCTTGTTTAGTAGATCTTGATCTGGCGAACCACCAGTCGCCTTGAGTGTCATTTAAAACTTCTAAATGCTCTCCTTTTTTAAAACTTAAATCCTCATCTGTCCTTGCATCATAATCATATAGAGCAACAAATACTTTGGCACTAGATCCCGATGAACTATCCGAGTCTGACGGTACCGGAGGTAAACTAGGGCCATTCCTTATAGGATCAGCATTGTACCTATTGATATTAGGTACTGATGGTTCATGCGTCTGAACACCTAGAGATGAGATGGAATTCGGGCAGTTATCGAGAATATTTCTCTCCACAGGAGCTTGGCCCGGTGCTTCCTTTTTCGTGTTTTTATTAGCAGACCGACTAAAACAATTACCCATGGTAAACACAAAATGCTACTTTATAAACACGATACAATAAATAAAAATGATCCTTAAGTTCAACTCATGCACTGGCATGTTACAAAGAAAAAATAACTCTATCCACTAATCATCCGTTAAAACTAAAATAACAAAAACATTGCTGTAAAAAGAGTTTTTTAAAAAGCCTTGTGTCTCGAAGACCCGTTTCTACTATGATGGTTTTCTCATAAGTGAACGAGATGTTGTCAGACCAGTTGCTAGCTGCAATTTAGACGACGCCCTTCATCATATTTCTTCCTATTGTGGCGCCATCTCTTTAAAGTCATATGAATGATTTCTTCAGCTGTATATCAATATCTCAGCATCCCGGTTATAAATTGATTTTTTTCCCTCCAATTTAATTTTAGTGTGTAATTTAAAATTAAGTATCGATATTTTATCAATTCCACATATAGGAAAAAAAAAATCACAATTAACATGAAAAAATTGTTTTAGATCAAAATATGACACCTCAAACCTAGAGCCGATCATGAGGGGGATTGTAAATTCAGGGGATGGCCCGGGCGGGGGGGAACACATCACCCCGAGGCATTTAAATGCCTTCGGAAGATTTTAGATTTTGTACTTAATAATAGCTAAAAAGTGTAATCTCTTTCAGAACTCCATATCCCCCCCCCCCCCTGGAACTGTAAAATTACATATCTCAGAAAAATGTATGAAATAAAGACTGGGCAGGGCCGAAACCGGGTGGGAGGGAGGGCTGTGCAGAAGGGGCATGTGCCTCGGGCGCCGCCAGAACGAAACGCAAAGGGGTGCTAAAGGTCGATTTGTTTGTCGCTTCATACAAAAATGATGTATATATGAAATACAAAGTAACTCGCAAGCTAATGTTAAACCTATAGGAGCGTTCCTTTCAAATTTCTCGCTTTCATTTTAATATTTTAAATTGAATTTTTTTTTCTTAGGATAGCTTAGATTGATCTTTAGCGTTGCCATACTTTTAGGTTTTAGAACCGGTACTGAAGGTGAAAGTAACTTTATAAAAAAAAATTGCAACCAAAATCGAAAAAGTAAACACAAACCTGGTTGGTTAGAATTCAACCTCAGCTATTCTAAGCAGGAAAAAAAATCATTTAAAACTATTAATATGCAAGCGAGATATTTTTAAAAAAACGTTCCCATAGGTTTAACAATAGTGCTCTAGTTTCTTCGCGTGACTAGGCGTAGGCTCTTAACGATCAAGCTAATGTTAATCCTATGAGAGCGTTGTTTACATATTTATTGCTCGCATTTTTAATTATTAAATGATTTTTTTCCCTTTGCATAGGGTACATGAGGTCAATAATTTTTATTGTGCGTGAGGAGGGGGGGGGCGATTGCCAAAATCCATGTCTGCCACGGGCGCAAAAAAAAGGCTAGTTTCGACCCTGAGACTGTGTGTGTGTGTGACGGGGGGAGGGGGGGGGGACGAGCACAAGTATCCAGGCCCTCAGTTTATAGAAACCTAGAATGAGACTAACAGACCTGTTTTTTAAGTTTTGGAGAGAAAAAAAAGGTGTCCCAAAATGGTTTGCACCTTTGCACCCGAGCCGCACATTGCCCCGCAATTATAGGGAGCCCAGAACGAGAATTCACTTTTTGCAAAAATATAGATCCCACAAAATGGTTTCTTGCCCTTGGTCCCCTAAAAAGAAGACAGCCCTATTGAGATTGAGTACAAATCTAGCACAAACAAGAGTATGTATATAAATTTATATATAGAGAGAGAGCTGTAGATAAATTTTTATATACACCGTCAATAAAAATCTGCAAATGAGGCAAATTTTTAATGTTTTCAGTTAATTTTACATTCAGTGGCGTAGCCAGGATTTCGTTTCGGGAGGGATCCAGAATTTTTCCTCCAGGTTATTATATATAGTAAAACTTGTCAAGATAAAATCGCAAATGTTGGTTAAAATTTTCGTTTTACACAGGTTTTCATGTTAACAGGTGTAATTGTACAGTATTCTTTTCGATAGCACTGTGGAAAATTTCCGTTTAAGACAGAATTCCGTTATAAATAGGTTCAATTTTTCCAAGTTTTGTGAATTTATATAAATATACTTATTTATGTTAAATGAATATTAAAACCTGTCAAAATAGTAATTATCTATAACATAATCCTGCCTTAAGCGGAAGCGTTACATGGTCTTAATATGCATTGCCATACAATTAAATTTCCTAAAATCCTATCTGAAAGGGGATTTTCACCACTCTTTAATGAAACATAGTAAAATCTGTGAAAGCGGAATCTTTCTATACCTGAATCCTGTCTCAAACGAAAGAGTTTCAGAATCCCGACGAAACGAAGAATAGATCTTATTGAGATAGTGTATCTTAGTTAGAATTGTAATTAATTAGACTTCTTTAAACGGAAGCCAGTCTAAAATGGAACCTTTTTCCAGTCCCTTGCGATCACTTCTTGACAGGATTGACTGCTTAGTATATTTCGAGTAGCTTTATGAATTTAGGTATATCCTTATTTAATTTCGTAATTAAAAAAAACATGGATAAAAGAAAGTAAGATCAATCTTAATAACTGCTAATAATACATTGAAGTTACATTAATATTTACTAGTGAAAAGATTCTACTAAAACTATCATGTAAAAGACGGAGCTCATACTGAAGAGTTAAATTTATTTAAATCAAGTTTCATATTAAAAAAATTTTACTACAATAAAGTTGAATTCAAGTGATTAAGTTTAAAACAGAAATTCCCATGTATAATTTCTTGCCATTGAATTAGGAACTTGTGCTGTAACAGATATTGAATAATGATTTCACATAAGTGTCAATCGCGTGCGCCGTTAATTCCCCATGGGAGTTTTTGAGATAAGGTTTTAATCTTTAAGAAAAAGATCTTACAATTTCAGCTACAGAAACTAGTGATGTAAGCACACACTCAAATATAGTTCATGCTAGAAAAAATAACTTTATTATTTTTGTCTAAAACAGCCATAATTCTTTTGGGTTTCTATGTTTCATGTCTCGCCATTTTTGATACCATGTTCGATCTAATAGTTGCTTCCAGTATCTCGTTGTCTTTAAGGAAGTTAAATTTTTTTAACAAGTTTATTTGTGTTGGATTAACATTTTTTTTTTGGAAGTATTAGGATGAATAAAAAGTAATGGTGGTTTCTGTTATTGTACTTCCCAACGAATTTATTTTAGATAGTTCGAAACAGTTTTAGAGCATTCTCCAAGTTCAGCAGTAACCTCCGGACTTTGGTACTTGAATTAGCTCCAATTTATGGTTTCGTTTTCTCCTTGTTAAAGACAAAATGCCATCCAATACCTTTTCCATACACAAAACTCTTACTCCCACCATGAAATTTCTTGAAGCAATGTTAAACTGGGCGTTCACAAGTCGTAATGTTGAATCGTTGTTGTTGCGTCAAAAGTAATGTTGAATCAAGACATTTTTTTCCGGTTGGGGGATTTCTGCAGCTCTGGAACAGGCACTTTGGAGTTCCGTTGAGGGGGGGGGGGGGGGTAGAACTTCTAAACCATTAATAAGCATAAAGTCCCAAATCTTCCGATTGCACTCTTAAACAACTTGACATGAGGATCAAGAACATAATCTCTATGGGTCAATCCATTTCAAGTGGTCCAGAAAATCATTAATTCGTTGCTCGACCATTTTTTAAAAATCTGAAATTTTTTGTACAACAACCCTAACATGATGGAAGTTCAAAATGACTATTATTTTAATTTTATTAATTTTTGTTTGTGCATGGCGGCCATCTTTGTTTCATCGTCTGCAGCAATTTTCTCAGAAGAAGGGTTTACGGAATTGTAAATAATTCATCGTTTATTTATCCAATTCAAGTGCGGATTGAAGCAATTTGTACAGAATACATTGGGCTAAAAATTTGGTAATAGAGTAGTTTCCGAAAATAAACCCTTATGGGTGAAATTTAAGCATAAAGTTTCAGTTTTTTTCAAAAATTTGTCCGTTCACAAAAGGAAATTTTTATAGCAAGGAAAACTGTGAACATGACATAATTTTTTTTACAAATAGACCGAAAGTACTTGTACTCACACGCCAAGTTTCAGACCTGGGACTTCGTTTCTCTTCACTAAAAAAAAATCCCAAATTTTTCAAAAATGTCAAAAATTGCACTTTTTAGGCTTAGATATATCTGGTGGGGCACGAGATAAAAATCTGAAGTTCTGGTTTCTGAGAGTACTGTATGGTAGTGCTAAGCACAAGAAATTTCAAGATGGAGATTTGACTACAAGCTGAGATATGGCAAGGGCAACATGTCAAAAGAATACTGCCAAACTATTGTTTTGTTGTAGCCACAGCTAAGTATTTATCTCCGAGTGTCATTTAAATTTATTTTTTTTATTATCTTTAAATAATAGTAACAGAAAATAAAGCCTTTTGCAAAGCTTAGCAATTAATTAAAAAAATAATTATGCCTAAGGCTTACATTTTGTGTGGTTTCAGTAATGTTTTTTGTAATTTTAGTAACCAAAAGAAACCTCAGCACTTTTATATAAAGAAAAAAAAAATATTTTTATAGAAGACCTGAAACAAAAACAGAACAGGGAAAGAGAAAAGCTTTTAATGTTGTCATACTTGTTGAGACATGATCAAACATGTCAAAACACATTCTTACTTGTTGGTTTAAAAACCACAATTTTGATCTTTCTCAAAATTTTATTTGTAGGAACCAAGTCTTGTCATTTCTTGATAACTTCATTGAAGACCTTGGACCTGCTGGTTCATAGAAATAAACTTTGAAATCACTATGTGCAAATCTCAGTTCATTAATAATTCCTAGCTTACTTCTTATGCAAAAATGTCATTTTCTGCAGTATAATTAAACCAACAATATTTTAAACCAACAAGCAGGAATGTGTTTTGACACATTTGATCATGTCTCAACAAGTATGCCGACATTAACAGCTTTTCAGTTTCCCTATTCTGTTTTTGTGTCAGGTCTTGTATAAAAATATTTTTTTTTCTTTATACAAAAGTGCTGAGGTTTCTTTTGGTTACTAAAATTACAAAAAACATTACTGAAACCATGCAAAATGTACGTCTTAGGTATAATTATTTTTTAAATTAATTGCTAAGCTTTGCAAAAGGCTTTATTTTCTGTTACTATTATTTAAAGATAATAAAAAAAAATAAATTTAAATGACACTCTGAGATAAATACTTAACTGTGACTACACCAAAGCAATAGTTTGGCAGTATTCTTTTGACATGTTGCCCTTGCCATATCTCAGCTTGTAGTCAAATCTCCATCCTGAAATTTCTTGTGCATAGCACTACAATACAATACTCTCAGAAACCAGAACTTCAGATTTTTATCTCATGCCCCACCAGAGATATCTAAGCCTAAAAAGTGCGATTTTTGACATTTTTGAAAAATTTGGGATTTTTTTTAGCGAAGAGAAACCAAGTCCCAGATCTGGAACTTGGCGTGTGAGTACAAGTACTTTCGGCCTATTTGTAAAAAAAAAAAAAATGATGTCATGTTCACAGTTTTCCTTGCTAGAAAAATTTCGTCTTGTAAACGGACAAATTTTGGAAAAAAACTGAAACTTTATGCTTAAATTTCACCAGTAAGCAGTTAGTTTTGGAAACTAATCTATTACCAAATTTTTAGCCCAATGTATTCTGTACAAATTGCTTCAATCTGCACTTGAATTGGAGAAATAAACGATGAATTATTTACAATTCCGTAAACCTTTCATGTGAGAAAATTGCTGCAGACGATGAAACAAAGATGGCCGCCATGCACAAACAAAAAATAATAAAATTAAAATAATAGTCATTTTGAACTTCTATTATGTTAGGGTTGTTGTACAAAAAATTTCAGATTTTTTAAAAATGGTCAAGCAACTAGTGCTGGACCACTTGAAATGGATTGACCCTTATATATTTCAGCATTCATAGATGCATTGGTAAAAATGTGTAGATCAGTGCGGCCATTCAAAATGACGCCAGCCCATATCATGATTTCACGACCTTTGTATCGATGCCTTTCACGGAGGTTTGCAACCTTATTGAGTGTGTTTTTTTCCTCCATATGGTAACAAGTCTGTAATAACTCTCCAAGCAAAATCAGGATACATCGGTAAAGGGAACTCGGCTCCAGTCCGTGGTACTCCGATGGTGATGATTTCTTCACCACTTTAACCGGACGCATTTCGCTGCCGGAGTTAGTAGAATACAAATCATGGGTTTCCATGCATGCAACCTTTTTTACGCAGCCTGTCGCTCACAGTAAATCTGTATGTCTTCAACTTTCCCAGGGCTTAATTTGCGCCGGAGTCCAGCTCCGGTACTCCTCTGTTTTTAGTAAATATTTAAATATTGCTAGTAATTCACCAGAGTTCATAAATACAGGGCTCCAGAGCCCAGTGCAATAGCGTTTACGAAAGATCGAAGCCTAAATTACCTTGTCCTTCCCACCTACAAGCTTTTGTGTTCTTTTTTATCAAAACGTTTATATGTGGCGTAATGTGTCGCACACGGAAATGGAGATGAAACGGCTTTAATTTTTATATCAGTTTTTGAGTTTGGACTGATTCAAGCTCAATCTGTCTTGCGTTCAAAATTTTATTTATTCATGTATAGAAAAAACAAAAAACTTTTCCTCCTTCAAAATTACATGTCATATTCTATTTCAAATCATTTTAATGCTATTTTGATCCGAAAACAGAAATCGCGTTTTTCTATTCTAGTAATATTTGCAAATTTATGGCATTGATGGCGGCGACGTGTTGAAAACGGCGCCACTCAAGAGATTGAACCATGAATTTGCTTTCAGTTCGAGTTTTTTTTGTGACAGTAGAATAATTTTTAATTGGCTGGTTTATTTTATTTTTTATTTAGATGTCTAACCTGAAAAGAATATTTTCTGTTTTTAGTCAACTAGCATCAGCTTGAGTTTTTGTTTGCTTGAGGTTTTTTTGTCTTCTATTAAGTACGAGTATAAAAATCACATTAGTAATTTTTCTACTTATTTTGTATCATGAACGCTGCCTATGCTAAGGCTCTGCTCTGCACATTTACGGAGTCACTTTCGTTTGTGAGTAAGATATAATTATCATGTATTGTTATTCTGATAGAAAGCAATCGAGTAGGATTTACTCTTTTTCTATAAAAGCCTCGAATCTTTCCGAGAACAGTGTCAATTTTTAACACTTTCCAACAAAGTTGAAAAGTGTTTATGACTTCGGTTTGTCTGGCCGTCTGTCCGCGCTCTAACTCTCGTAAATATAGCCGGATCGTTCTGACATTTTTGGATGTTAGTGACCTCTACCATAGCACGATCCCTATTTCAAATAAAGTTTCTAGCATGATTAGTTCATTTACAGGAACAGTCAAAAGTTTTCCGTTACATTACGGCCTATGGGGAAAAATCGTTTAAAATGGTTTTTAATGATGTTACATGCTTTCAAACATAATAAAATTCATATGCATTTATCAAGTGCACTAAAATATGCGTTCTATAGAATATACGATGCAAAGAATAGTTATTTATCATTTACAGGGCCACACAAAATAATTCCGTTACAGAACGATATATTGGTGGAGGGATTGTTTGCGGCGTATTTTAATTATGTTAAATTATTTCATGTATAATGAAATTGATATACATCGCTGAGGTTTAATATAACTTAATTCATGTATAATACGAAGTGCATAGCATTTACAGGGAAACACAAAACATTTCAGATACTATATTGTGTCCAAAGTACTCTACAATAGCGATGATTGCTGGAAATACATTTTTATGTATGTTATGTGCTTTTAAGTTTCACTATATTTATGCATAGTATATGATGTGTATAAATGTTGTAATTCATATACAGGGCTACACAAAATAATTCGTAATGGTTACTGGGTAATGATTGCAAATTGCTTAAAGGTGGTTTTTAAATGAGTTATGCATTTTTACGCGGAACTGCATTTGGTTCACTAAGAAATGTTTGTAGAACATAGATGAAAGGATATACAGGGTCACGCAAAGAATTGGATACATGGCCGTCTATAAATGATAATTTCTGGAAATGCGACTTCAGTAGTTTTAAGAGTGTTTTACTTTGAATTAAACTTTAGCTAAACAGTGGCGTGTAATAAAGGTACTAGGTTAACTACACGGCTGTACAAATGTATACAAGTGTGTTTCGATCTATTAGTATAAACTGCTGAAGGAGAAATTTCAACCTGTTATGAGTTTTCTTGCTAAACTAAATTTTCCCATTATATAGTATATATATCAACCTACAGATCAAATACAGGGCTGTTCAAAAGAATTGGAATACAGATTTGACTATATACGGTAACTGCAGAAATATGTTTTTTAAATGTTTCATGCGTTTTCTAAAATGTTTACTTAGTTCTCTTGTATGCCTTATTTCTCTAAATAACGAAGTTTTGTTAAAGCATTCAGGAAGTGTTGGAAAGTGTTCCATAATTTATGCTAAACGCATGATTTTTTTTTACTTGTTTAATTTAATCTGATTTTCAGGGACTCGCCACAAAAAATTGTTATGCGGAAAGAATTGATTATAGTTCAAGATATAGATATGCACCTTTTATAGGAAATTGAAAAACATTGTTCTTCAGCATAATAAACATTAATTTCTGTAAATTTCATTCATTTTTTCATTAAAAAATATATATAGCTGCAAACTATCCTTTTTTTGTGGTAACTCTTCTTCCGAATCAAAATCCTTACCTTTTATCGCTTTATTTTTAACATTAAAATTAGGCAAAGATTACTGTCCGGAAGGAGTCATAACATAAAAGTGCAATACTTGACAGCTAAGGGTATGCTGATAGATATATTTAAAATTTTTATTTTGCTAAAGAAAAAAAAAATGCTTTAAATTTTGCAAATAATGTATGAAATATAAATATGCAGATTAGAGTGACAGGGGAGGGGGAACGGTACAGTTGTTAGGGCTGGCAGTACCGCAGAATATTAGGGTTCCGGTACTTTTTTTATTAGAAATTAAGCGCTGAACTTTCTACGATCGAGATCCTTTACTACAGAGTGCATTGCAGAATATATATTTTAAAAAAGTAAGAGAAAAATTCGTATGATAGAAAAAGTACGATATATGTATTTTAAATGAAATCACATAACTAACTCATCGTAACAGATCTGGGTGTGACATCACACATATTACGCCGGATTATAGTATGCTGAAATCAAACATTTTTCTTCGAGTCCGGGTTGATTTTTACAGCTCCAGCAGGTATGGAGTGGGGGTGGGGGAATTAGTTCCTGGGAACAATTTGTTCTTATAGACCATTTGTAAGAATAAAATCACAAATCGTCAGTGGGATGGGGTGGGGGGGGATTGCTCCGGGCCTTGTCTGAATTTATTACCTTGATGCTGCTGCTAGATTAACGCAGTCTATACATTTGTATCAAGAAAAATATCCTAATTTAACTAACGCTTAACAAATATGCATTTAAACAAAGGAATCGTTTAATCGGAAAAATCCTATAATCTTTGGTAACATTGCTTTAAAAAAAAATCTATGGTAGACAATACTAGCAGCAAATACTTTAAAAGCTAATAAATAACCTGGGCAAGATTACACCGTGAAAAAACTGCTGCAAAATTTTATCGTGAAAGCAAAATAAATTCCAATGTTAGATGTTATTAAATGGTGTATTTACACCATTTAGTAACATTGTGATTTGTTTTGCTTTCATGAAAAATTTTACAATATTTTAAAAACTTTTCCAAAATTTTACATGTTGAGCGAAAACAAATTGTTAAATGTAAATACATTCAGTGCTTAATATGCTGTTGTAAAGCGCCAATTCTGAAGTACAGCATTTTTCAGACGTTGTTTTTTTTTAATAGCTATTTAAAATTAAAGTATAAAAAATAAATAAAAAAATCTTTGATGAAAAGTTAAGTAAAAGATTATATGCAAAATATGCATCACATCCACATTAGGATTTCGCTTAACTACACTAAAAAGTACACTGCTATAATATTGAATTTATAAAAATTATTATGTAAAAAATTATTGGCTTAGAAGTCTTCATGGCTGTCTAATGACAGGTTTGTACAGTTATAACTTTTACCGCTAATGTTGATTGATGGCAAAATGTCTACTCCTTTTGATATCATATACTACACATGAACACTACAATTAAAATTCTTCCCTTTCATTTTTCTTTTTTCTTACTTTCTGAAAGATAATGCAAGTGCTTCTATCCAGCCACACCCCGAAGCCAGCTACAATGAAACGAAATGCCTTATAAATTACTTTTCATTCAAAATAAAATACAGTGAAACGTCCGTAACGGACACTCCCGAATTGCGGGCATCTCTATTTGGTGAACTTTTTTTTCGATCCTATTTGTATGTACACATTTGTACGTCTGAATATCGGGCAAATTTCGCGCTCCCGAGCTGTTTGTTACTCGGAGGTTTTACTTTATTATAATTTTACTATGTACAGCCACAACACTGTAGCAGCTGCCCCTCCCCCGCCCCTCTAAAATAAGCTGGAAAATTGGCCCACTTGTACACATATATTTTAAAGAAAGACACTGTTGCTTAAAATCCTCCTACCTCCCCCCCCCCCCCCCCCCCCCATCCTCACACGAAAAAAAAATTATGGCTACACAAGAGAGTAGCAAAAGAGAAAGAGGTTATGGGGATCAAACCCATCTGAAATTATACAAACCTGCACTTATTTATTAAAAAATCGAATTATTTACTTTTTAAGAAATTTTTTTTCTAGAAGATTAAAGTGTGGGTTAACATATTTTCGTATAAATTATGTAATTGCAAAAAAAACAATAGGCGTTCAGCAATTTTTATAAATTTGGCAAAAAAGATACCAAAATACACCATTTTTAACGCATGAAGTATGTTTTTTTACAATAATCTGCACTTTTACCTTTATTTTGGCTGATACATTAGATTATTTGGCAATATAATTTTAAAATAATCATTTTCGTTAAGTTTGTTTTCGTCCACAATACCCTTATATCATGGCGTTGGCTAGAATATTGATTAGACAATGTAATACAACTCATAAAAGTATACGTAAAATCATAATGAAATCAATTTTAACTTAAGCAATACATTCTTTAATAAATTTTAACCTTACTAATCCATTAATGTTAAATCTAATACATTAATTTGTTATTAAGAACTGCATTAAATAAAAGAATGTATTTTAAAAACTAATTATTTACTAGTAATTTTATACTAGTAAATTTACTAGTAATTAAAAGTAGTAATTTTATTTTGGGATTGCAATCCATTTTATAAATAGTTTACGCTTGTTTTATTTTCATATTTTATATTATGATATTCATGATGAGTAAGTATTACGGTGGTCCCCAATGACTAGTTTGATATTATTATGAACAATACTTAACATTTTTTTTTTAATTTTGGGGGGAGCTTATTTAAAAATCCATTTTTAACTAATATCAAATAAAAAATTTGCGATGAATTTAGATAAATTTGTAGTTTATTTAATAAAAAAAATATATAAATCAGTGAAAATTGTAGTGAATGCGTTATATATTTAAAAGCAAATCCAGTTTGAAAATATCTACCCCATACTACTCTATGGGAGGAAATCTATGTTTTGCCAAAAACTTTCCTCCGGAAATTCTTTGGCATTTTATTCCCGGGCGGACCGCTGGATTCAGTGCATCAAATTGGAAGATAGCCCTCTGTAGTATTGTAGAGCCTAATGACTATTTTAAAAGTAACAGAGATGTGGAATTAAAATCCGGTCGCCAAACCACGATATAAAGGTGTCTCGATTGTGTCAATCGTACCGATATACTTTAACCCCTTGAAGGACGGTGGGATAAAATATATCCCACCTAATTTAAACAAGATTCTCAAACCTGCACTTATTTATTAAAAAATCGAATTATTTACTTTTTAAGAAAAATTTTTTCTAGAAGATTAAAGTGTGGGTTAACATATTTTCGTATAAATTATGTAATTGCAAAAAAACAATAGGCGTTCAGCAATTTTTATAAATTTGGCAAAAAAGATACCAAAATACACCATTTTTAACGCAGGTTTCAAATTTTTTACTAAATTTTATATTTTTGATTCTGGAGGAAAATCGTTGACAAATTGCTTTTCCTTATTTAAAAATAAAAATTTTCAGTTATTCCGGTGACAATTCAATATTTAGAGTCATTTTTGCTTGACTCTCAAGGGGTTAAGCCTTCGAGCCTTAGTTTCAATATTGACAGATAGAAAAGGATGTTACATTGACGTAATCATACCAAATCTTTAGGTTTTATGAACGAAGATGCAACTATCTTTAAAAAAAAAATAAAGCAATTTTTATTCAAATTTTCTGAAATGAACGGCTTTAAGAATTAACTCTCGTTAAAAATTGTTTTTTTTTTTTTTTCCAGGCAATCAAGTTTTTTTTTTTTTTTTTTTTTTTTTTTTTAGTTTCTAAGAGTGAAAATAACTATTTCCGCTAACCATTACGTCATTTCCGCCATGGATAATTTTACCGTGCATATTATTGCATTTGCAATCCATTTTTTTTTTCAATTTTTTTTTTAAATTTAAAATCAAAAATACGCTAGCTTCATGTTAGCCATGCGCAGACGATAAACCACCAAGTATTGTTGTCATCAACAGGATTCGTATTGAATTTATTTCATCTAAGTTTCAACTCTTTTACTAATTTTATTTAAAATGCAGAACTTTAATTTAAAACACATACATTTTAAATACATATATTACATACATATACGTTTAAAATGCACTCATTCCATGTTAAATACAAAAAGATATAAAAAAGAAAGAAAGAAAATGATAAAAAATAATGCGATAAACAAAGACAGTTTTAATTCAGCATCAAAGGATATCCGATTTATTTTTCATATATTTAGTTATATCCGCATGCTTTCGTTCGTTACTCATATTCACGTACTTTGCATTAAAAAAGAAATCCTTTAAAATTTTTGTTTTATTTCCAATGGACAGTATTACCGTGACGTCACAGTAGGTATAATGGCGGCTTGGTCACTTGTTTACGCTTTGCATTAGCTAAGATTTTTTCGGTATTTTTCTTTGCAACTTTATTTTATTGTCACACTTATGAGATCAGAAACCATATTAATGAAAATAAAAGCATAACCTTTCATCATTTAATTATCAAATGGAGCAATTTTGTAACGTTTTCCCAAACATCTGATTTTTTTTATAGCCTCGAACCGAAAGGAAGAACAGGGTCTGTATGACGTCAAATTCATATATGTTCTTTAATTCTTAAATTTTTTATTTCGTTTTCCTTTCTCACGTGAAAATCTTACAATTGAAAATTAACTATTGAGGAGAAATTATTATTCCGGATTTTGATTTTTTTGACAACGAGAAAGAAATATGATTAAATTTTATCGGGAAAATGTCAGTTGATTCTGCATGAAAAATAATGAAATTTTGAATTTTTAAGAAAAATATTTGAATAAAATAAATAAAACATACCCTATGTTTGTGTCCGGGTTATAATCCATCTATATGCAAAGATACAAAAGCATTAATTCATTCGTTTAGACGTTGACTTCATTCAAACTTTCACATTTATAATATTATAAGGATAAATTTATAACCTTTATCGCTAAGATGATGGTCAAAGGTTTACATCCTTTGGTAACAGAGTGCAATGTATTCTACAGACTTCTCAAATTTTAAAAACTTTCTGAAATGTAAAATCAGTTTCGATGTATTTATTTTATTTTATTTTATATTTATGTGTGCATGAGCACATAACTTTTTTACTGTACTGCTTTAAAAGGCACTCCAAAGCTTTTAAGTATACTCTAAAAAAGTAAATTTACCTTTACAGTGTATATTTTTTAAAGTTTTAAAATGAGACAAAATCCGTGTGCCTCTTGCCCCTTTCATTAATTAACATTCCTTTTCAGCTATATGTTTTCTAAATAGAAATAAGTTAAATTTTCGAGGTTTTTGCTTTATTTATAACAGCACTGACTGTCTAGCAAAATTATTAGCATACTTATCTTTAATATTTTTGATTATTTTTTATTTATTTTTCATTCATTCATTTCTTTATATTTCATTTATTTTTCACGCAAAGGAGTGTAATATTACGTATTATAAATAGTAAATATTTTTTTCATTTTTACTAAAACTACTTGGTAAAAGAAAACTTTTTAGAATTAATATTCTTTTTTAACGATATATTTTCTAACAAAAATTTGCTTAAATATGAAATAAATCGAAATAAGTTATTTTGAGGTTTTATTGGTTGTTTTCTTATTTAAAGAAACTCAGGTTAACAAAAGTATTTTAATACACATTTATTAGTTTTAATAATTTTCTTTTTTACACATTTTTAACACTTTCCAACAAAGTTGAAAAGTATTTATGAATTCGGCTTGCCTGTCTGTCTGCCCGTCCGTCCAAGCTCTAAGTCGCGTAAATATAGTCCGGTTGCCATGAAATTCATAGATATTATTGGATATCACTATGGCATGTTTGGTATTGAAAATGAAGTGTATAGCCTTTGCGGTTCATTTACAGAGACACTCAAAAGACAATAGGGAAAAATCGTTTGCGGTGTATTTTAATGATATCACACTATTTTAAACATACTGAAATTTATATATATCACTGAGGTGTACTACGGCGCTTACATACGGATTACATATGAATATGGTGTGCATAGAAAATATCTTTCATTTACAGTGACACACAAAAGAATTTGCCACCAGAAGAAATTTAACTACTGAAGTCTATGAACGATAATTGCTGGAAGTGCATTTTCAGTTGTGGTACGCGTTTTTAAATTGAACTTTTTTTTTTTAAATAATACTTGATGTGGATAAATTCTATAGATCATATACAGGGCTGTACAAAATTTCTCAAGTACATTTCCATTTATTGGATTAATTTTTAACACAGTTATTCAAATGGTAAATCATAACATTGTAAATTTCCAAGTGGTTGAAAAAAGTCCGTGCCAAACTTCGAACCAGAGATCTGTAGGCTGAAGCCGCCAATGCTGTACCGACTGAGCAATCCCGGACGAATCTGAAGGGCTAATTCACCTAACTAACCTTTAAAGATCGCGGTATCTGGTCTGATATCTGAATCAGCTCATCAGAATAAATCGAAGATTATTTTTACCCGACTGCCATGAATGGTTAATTGTTTCACGCGTATCTCCGAGCTCGTATCACGCGTATCTCAGAAGCCCCGTTTAAATATTACACAACCTGGAAGTTGTGTAGGTAGGATCTCTAGCATTACTGCCTCTAACCTTCATAGACATCTATAGGCCTCATGAAAACAGTGTTTATAGATAGGAACTAACAATTAAGCACAACTTAAAAGTCATCAATGCAAGTAAATAAAAATAAAATAGATAAGTAATATAAAAAATAGTTTCACATTGATGAGAAATAATTAATTAGTTCGCTTTTTACGCAGTCGGTTTTTTTTATTTCTTTAAATTTAATTTTTACTTCTTGATTATTATAAAAGGTACATTTCCATTTATTCATGGAAATTTCTGAGCGGAAATTTTCAACTGTGCTATTCGTTTCACAGAGCTAACTTTTAGCATACTATGTGGCTTAATAGAAATCCATAGATCATATACAGGGCTGAAAAAAAAAAGAAAAAAGAAAGATATTTTTCTGACTTGATTGTAATAGTAGAAGTTGGATTTTCAAATGTGGTATGAGTTTTTCAAATTGTTCATTTAGACGTCAGTATTTACATACAGTGTTACAGTATTCTGAATGCGTTGGAAAGTTTTACATAATCTATGCTGGACGCATGATTTTTCGTTCTTGTTATTTTGCTCAACTTGTATTTTGTATGTGAAATTGGAATTTTGTAATCGATTTTTCACTCACTTCCTGATATTTTAAGATTATAAAAATTGTTTGTGTTTGCGTTCGATGACAATACAATATTTTAATATTTTTAGAACTTAATTATAAATTAATAAATTAATTTTAACCCTTAAATGTCTGATTTTTCAAAATTTCATTTTTTAAATACATCATTGGAAAAATAATTTAAAAAATCCTATTTTGTTTTAAGAATGGTTTACGGCTAAAAAACAGTTTGTGATAATCGGCAATACTGGTCTTTAATTGAAAAAATAATTTTCCTTGATAAAATTCTATAATATTAAACACACAAAAATTTTAGGAACTATAATAAGAAATAAATTTTACTTGATCACTGCAGAACAAAATAGGGTATTTCGCAAGCTTCCAAACAAAACAAAAGGAACAAGTAGCAACAATATAAAAAATAAATCTATCTTTTTTCTTAAACAGCACAAGTGTTGCCCTCTACATGTTGAAAATCGATTTAATAATATTTTCAGAATGTATTTAATTGGCAACATTAGGCATTATAGCTTCAATATTATTCTAATAGTATTTTAGAGCCTAAATTGGGTATGTTGCCGAAAAGCAACACCCGGCATTTAAGGGTTAAGGTATTTTTCTGCCACAGGGGATAAATCGTCAAATATTCTTTAGAGTTATAATTCTATACGAGTCACAACAGCAGTGGATTTAACACGTTAAGCGCCACGTCAGTCACCAGTGATTGATATTGAACTTTCCGTTTAGAACGCATCATTCACCGATGACTGACGGTCTAAAATATGATATAAAACTAAAAAATATATAAATTGTTTTAAGTAACTACTAAAAATGTATTTAAAATTTACTTACTTTTTATTTATTACAGGTTTACACTTTCTTAAAAATTACTGAAAACATTATAAATTTTTCAGCTTCAGTGTCATTTACCATGGCACTCAACGTGTTAATTATCCACCAAACGACGCTCGTTAAAAAAGGCCAACTGGCTGTGAATCTACAACAACGAAATATTTCAAACACTAAACGTAGAAAATATAAATAAAATATAAAGAGTGTAATATCCATTTTTTAAATACACCTTGATCAAGTAATATTTTCGTATTTATGACTATACATTGAGAAATTATATTATGACTATACGTTGAGATAATATAAATAATACTTTTTTTTTCTGTTGCTATATCTTAAAAAAAAGCAAAAAGTATATACTTTTTTCGAAAATCCACTACCTTGGGCTTTCTAAAATGTGTAAAAAAGAGCGGCAAATTTTGCATAATCGAGCCCAATCCAAACTAACGCTTTGAAATGGAAGATTTTTTTGGAAAAATCTTATTAGGCGTGATTTTCAGAATAAGCATTGAATGATTATAAAAGAGCGTTTTTTTTAAAAAAATTTATTTATTTATTCCTTCATTCACTTCTCCCGTTCTTCAACGTTATTTAGCATTCATAGCATTTCGATTTGACTGGAATCAACAGAAATGCTTACTCTTGTGAAGACAAGTTTATTAAATTATAATTTTTATCACTAAGCTCATGATCAATTTTCTGTTACCTTTTGATATTGTAGTAGTAGTGTGGGATAATCTAACTTAAACTCAATTAAAAAAAAAAAAAAAAAAAAAAAAACACTAGAAAACAGGAATTCTGCTTTTCAGAATTTAGTGTCGCCCCCGATGACAAAAAAATATATGTATATAAATATAAATACAGTAGAGCCCCGCTTATCCGAGTTAATCGAACTTATACCTTTGGAATGGATCATTTTCTTCTGATGGACTGATGGCTCCCATTATTATGAAACAGTCATTATAAATGAAGTGTTAGGTGAAGATGAAAGGCAGTCGTAAAAAGTTCGGACTCTGATTTTCTGGTCAGAATGGTAAGAAAAAAATGGCCATAATTTTTTTTTTTTTAAGTTAGAACTCTGATTTTCTGGTCAGAATGGGAAGAAAAAAAATGGCGATAGTTAAAAAAAAAAAAGAAAAAAAAATATGGCTATTTTTATTCTTCTCACTCTGACCAGAAAATCAGAGTTATAATATTTTACTGCTGCTCTTTCATCTTCACCTAACACTTCATTTATAATGACTGTTTCATAATAATGTGAGCCATCAGTCCATCAGAAGACAATAACTCGGTGAAAGCGGAAACTCCGATAATCGGGACTCTACACTGTTAAAAATTTTGCAGCATTCTGGCAGGTCATTCGACCGTTTTTTGAAAAAAAAACGGTTTCATAACCATAATTTAACTATATTCTGACCATAAAATGGCCAATAATATGGTCAGAATAGTGTTAAATTACGGTTGTTTTAGCCGTTTTCGGAAAAAACGGTCAAATGACCTGCCAGAATGCTGCAAATTTTTAACAGTGTACTGTAACACGCGATTTTATTTTACATAAAGTGACGTCATCCACATCCGCTGAAGAATTCATCATTTGCGATCCAGTATTAAACAATATCTACAGTAAAATACGCTAAAGGACGTCACTGTCGCTGAATAATACACAAATAAAAAAAAACAGAGATTTCGTCATTCAAAAAACTCGACAAAAAATCGGCTATCTAAAGATTCACATTTGTTTGTATTATTAATATAGATATTTAAAATTAAATTTAGTTTCTAATATCTCCATGTTTTATCCGAAATCCTCCATTTATATTTTTTCAAAATAGAACGCATTTTAATTAATTTTTTTTTCCGGTTTTTAGGGGAAAATGGCAACAAAAAGACATAATTGCTATTTTTCTTCCACTTTCCACAGAAATGGAGTACTTCCGTTGCCAATATTAAGCAAATGGCTCTAAAAACTTCAAAAAAATTTATATTTAAAAAATAAATAGAGATACAGTTTTCAAACAAAATGCATTTTAAAGAACTTTTTTTTTTTCCAATACGACGGTATAAAAATCGAAAATGTGCTATGCTTAGATTAAAAAAAAAATTGGTATAGAGTATTTAATCGTACTGCTTTGTTTTACGGCTGGCTTCTGTAAGATAACGTTATTTTTTGGAATACACAAAATAAGCTGGGAGAAAGAAATAGCATACCGTACCGAGGGCTAAAAAATCTGAAATATATTTAAAGGGTCTCAGTACTCTTAAAATTGAAAAAAAGGAAAAAAATAAACGGTCAAGTTCGGGTATTACTCGCTCTCAGAGGGTTCCGTACAATAAATATATGAATTATTAACTGCATTATTATAAAAAAAATGTTTCTAAAAGAATAATAAGACTTTGTAAAAAACTATACAACGTAGGGTGGGTATAGCTGTATATACTAGAAAAGTATGAATGAGTATACCATAAAATTTCAAAGAGATATGAAGACTAAGTAATACGAAATATTGCTATTCTCTCTCTATATATAACTCTTTTTTTAATCTTATCCTATTATGTTTGGGATGAACTTATTTCGGTACTGACAATAAAAGTAGTGCATATTTAAACTTCATTTGGCCTTTCATAAAACTAAATTCAGCGTAGTAATAATCTTTTCTTTTTACAGTGTAGCTAAAACAAAACCCTTGTTCCAAGTTTAAACCTGACATTGTGCTAAGCGCGCTTCAAAAGGAGGTCGCAAACTTGGAACGCCGCCTTGGTCCGAGCCGCGTTTTTCCATGTACGTTTCTAATTAACTTTTAAAGACACGGGAGGCGTATTGAGAGATCTACTCGATGCAAACTAGTCGCGAATCCAACAGTATTTATGTGATTAATTCTAATTAAATTAGTCTGTTTTTTTTTAACAATTTGACTTTTATTGCTTTTATACTACTACTGGGCATTGCATTACACAAATATATCATTAAAGTTGTTATCTAGGCTTTAAAAACCGATAATAGAGTACGCCGCCCTTGTCATTATGTATGTCCAAACCGTCCGTGTCTTTAAGGGTTAATATCTCGGCTAATTACCGACGATTTTTTTTTCGAAAATCAATATAAACAATGCTTTTATACTTCTGCTACGATAGGTACCTCCAGCGCTCCTCAACACATTTGCTGAACGCCCGTAAATCGAAATTTGTGATGTAACGGAAAAATGCGCTTTTCTCGAAAACTATGCGACCTAGGGTGATCGCTATAATTTTCCTGCAAGGTTTAAAGTAATGTCTACTTCCTCTATTTTTTTCCTAAATTTAGTTTCAGTAGATTTGGAAATAGAGGGGGGGGGCATATTTTTGCAATACATTTTCGACGATATCTCCTAAAATATAATTCCTAAAATTAAAAGAAATGTATTTTTGAATTCAGCATTACGAAATCTTTCACAGGATACACCACACGATATAAAAAGAAATGATTTTATTTTTCAAGTAATTTAACAACCCCTGTACATTTTCCCTAAATATATTTGTGAATGTTTAATAATCCGTAAATATGTAGGTCAATAGTCTTTATTACATTCCCCAATTTGAACTTTCCACGTTTCATAGTTTACGAGTAAAATGGCTGTGACAGACAGACACAAGAGTGATCTTATAATGGTTACGTTTTTACTTTTTAAGTACAGAACCCTAAAAAATGACAATTTTCAACATTTAATATCTTAAAATGTATTTGATTTTAAGACACAATTTTAATTGGGATGAAAAATATAAGTATGTTCTTTCATTTCAAATATTTAGAAATTTTATTTACAGCTGGCTCCAAACTGTTAGACATTTGACGAGCTGAAAATTGGCATAACAGATTACGCGCAGGATTATAAAATAAATTTTGCACCTAGAATGAAAATTTTGGTGCCTACTTATACTTCAGATTGTAATAATTACCATGAACCTAAATAAATTTGTATTTAAAGAATTTTTATATTTTTAATACCAAGTTGTATTTAGCTAATGCAAAATTTTGAGAATTTCAACACTATAATCACCTAATTTTTGAGCAATAAAATGGAAATTTTAGGTTCAGTTTATACACATTAACATGAAACATATGTTTTGAAAATTTCATAAAAAAAAAAATCAGAAGTTTTTGAGATATCGTGCACGTTATGCCCAAAAACGTCATTTGGAGTCAATGACTTCAAAGTTTCGGAAACGCCGCTTCAGCTATTGAGCGGGTATAATTCTAAAAGCCATAACTCCTGTTCTAATAGGAATTTCAAGGAAACAATTATATCAAAATGATCAGAAAAGATAAGCGAAAGAAATCTAAAAAAATTAAAATTTCGAAACTTTTAAAGCTTTAAGAGTCCTGAGACCCCTTAACAGAGATTCTTTAAAATCAATTTCAATATATTTTGGGGAACATATGGTTTTTGTACTATTTTTTTTTTTACTATGCTGCTTTAAAAAGCATTTCAATGTTTTTAGCATATGTTAAAAGTAAATTTATCTGTATAGCGCTTTTTTTTTTTTTTTTTTTTTTTTTTTTTACTTTTAAAAAGAAACAAATTCGAGCATCTCTTGTCTCTTTCTTTAATTAACACGTTTTTCCAACAACATGTTTTCAAATGAAAATTTGTTTAATCGCCCGTTTAACAAATATTAAACAAATAGACTTCAGTTGTTTCGAGATTTTCTGGTTTATTTAAAACAGCACCCACTGTTTTGCAAAATCATTTGCATGCTTTTTTTATTAGATATTTTTTTTTCTTTCTTTCTTTTACTTAAACATTTATTCAACACTTCGCGTGAGGTAATACGGTGTCATAAACACTAAGCCTATTTTCATTTTTACCGAAACTGCCTACTACGAAAAATCATTGTATAGAGGTCTTGAATACGTGATCTTATTTAAAAAGAATTTTAGCACAAAAAATTTTATAAACGCCGCCCCATAAAACGCAAAAAAAAAAAAAAAAAAAAAAAAAAAAAAAAAAATTGATTGTGCGGTATTTTTAGGCGCGTTCGTAATTATATAAATACGTAGCAGCTATAGTCGTCATCTGGTCCGCCCGCCTGTTTGTCTGTCCATCTGCCCGCATGCGCATATAACAGCACTTATTATTAAATTAAATTAAAAAATATATATTCATTAACTAAAAAATAAAGAAAAAAAATAGAAACCAAGATTCAGTAATATGCTGTACTTTATACCTACTGGATTGAGATTTATTTTTCTCCCCCCCCCCCCCCCCACACCAGTCACACCCAATGACAATAATAATAACAATAATAATAAATAATGAATAATAATAATAATAAACAGTGGCTGAGTGATTTAATTGTTATATATTTTAAATACATATTTTTAATCTCTTATAAAATTTAGAATGATAGATAATTAAACTGTGATCATAGGTAAATAAATTGATTACATTTTTAGCTTTAAAGATGAAAAGAAAAATTATAATTTCTCAACGCTATATCTTAATATTTACAATAATATATTCCTAAGTAAAGCAATAAAGAAAAATAAAAGATAAAGAAGAAAAATGAAGATATGAAGAAATGAAAGCGGTGTACTTTCTAGGGAATAGCGAGAATTCGAAAGATTCGTAATTTGTTTAAAAATTTGATTTATTAAATGCATTTTAAAAAGAAATACGAAATGTATTTGGAACATTTTTGTTCTTTAATGTAAAGGAAATTATCTTTATAACCGGAAAAAAAAAAAAAGAAAATAAACTAAATCTTGAAACAAGTAATTGTTTCCAAACCAATATCCAAAAAAGTTTTTGTTTAAGATGTATTATTTTCAGAAGAACCTTTTCTTTGTCCTCAAACCAAAGTTTTCTCCATCTTAAAGACAAGTGGATTTTATCTTTGAAATAGAACCTTTTATCTTGTTTCATAATGGATATATTTTAAGCAAATATGCAAAAGTTTTGCCTTTGTTTGATAGAAAGTTTGTTAGTGACACAATCATGGGGACGGGATTTAGCGGAAAGAAGGGAACCATATCCCCTCCATGGATTTTGAAATTTTAACTAAAAAATAAAAAAAAACTAGAAAACAGGAATTCTGCTTTTTCAGAATTTAGTGTCGCCCCCGATGAAAAAAATATATACATGGTGCAATATGTTATCTATCGCCGACCTTTAATTTCTTAACCGTTGACCGTAGACATATAGTTCCAGTTACAAAAACGTTTCAAATGAGCTAAATATTCATGTTGCGGCATTATTTAAATTAAAAAATCAATTTTATAAAAATTACGAAATCTAACTTTTTATACGGTTCCCTAGTCCCTATAGTTATATTTAGTAAAAGTTTACATATCATAACAGATATAACACAAAAAGTTTAACACCTGTACTACAAAAATTGACACAGTTATTAAATTTCAAAGTTTGAGATTTTTGCACATGATTTTGTCTTTCATTGAGTGATCAATTAAAAGATGAAAAACAATTAAATTTAAAAAAATCAAAAAACCCGACTGCGTAAAAAGCGAACTAATTAATTATTTCTCATCAATGTGAAACTATTTTTTCTCAATTCCTACTATTAGCTCACACTCTCGCTATATATATCTTGTTTAAATTTTCAATCGTTAGTAAAATACTTATTATTCATCCAATCAAGCTCAAATAATTTTTTTAAACTTGTAGTGGATGACACTTGATGTTAATCCAGTTTTTTTCAAACATTAATTCATTAATTAAATTAATTAAATTAAATTAATTAATTTTCAATAATCGAGAGAGCCCTCTTCTTTATCAAGGTATTTTAAGACCGAGAGAGCCCTCTTCTTGATTAAAGCATTTTAAGCGCCACTCAAAAGGAAAGAAGAATGGGAGAAAAAATATTCTCGTATTGACCAAAGTAGGAATTGACTTAAAATATTTTTTTATATTACTTACCTAATTTCTTATTTACTTGTATTGATGACTTTAAAGTTGTGTTTAATTGTTAGTTCCTATATCTATAAACACTGTTTTGATGAGGTCTATAGATGTCTATGATGGTTAGAGTTGCAGTAAAGCTAGAGATCCTACCTACACAACTTCCAGGTTGTATAATATTTTAACGGAGCTTCTGACCGTAAAATAGTCAATGAAACATCGTCTTCATTTTGAATTTCCTATCCAATGATATGCCACTCAATAGGGTGCGTAATTTTTTTTTCGTCTCTACCACCATTTTGTATTTTGCGGCCGCCATTTTGAATTTATAAAAACAAAACCTAGCCTAAGCTGTGTCCCACCGAAATAAAGCCACCATGATTATGTGCTGTAACTGGGCACGAAACAAACCAATAAAAATGAAACAAATATTTTAAGAAAGTCTATTTGCAAATACATATTTACAAGGAGTAGCTCACTCCCTGCCTCACTTGGGATGGAAAAAAAAAGAATATGTAAAGAAAGAGGGCGGGGAAAGTGTCCCGCCGAAATAAAGCCACTACAGTTAATAGCCAATATATCCGCGATGTTCATATATGACTTGGTATATACGATGTGACATACCATTTACCAATTCCTGGAGCACAGTAGTATCAATATTATCCCAGGCTTCAATGATGGCGACCTTTAATTCTGCCACAGACTGAAACTGTCTGCCATTGGCATATACCACCCTACTGAGGATATCCCACACATTTCCTTGGGGATTGAGATAGGAAAGCGCAAGCCGTTCCATGACATGCACCCCATTATTCAAAAACAAATTCCGGGCAGATTTTGCAATGTCATTGGCGACATTGTCCTACTGGAAACCCAACTTAGGGCAACAATTATCTCTGTTAACGGCAGTAGATGGTATTTGGTAGCCTCCATGCGGTCTGAAGGAAGAGCCACGTTAAGTTTACCGCCATAGCCACATCCTCCCCACACCATTAATGAGCCTCCATCTTGCTGTCTTTCGGAGAAATTTTCCTCTTCTTTCCTCATGTTATGCCAATATAAAGCAAGGCCGTCTAAGCCATCCAAATTAATTTTTTTTCTCATCTGAGTCTATAACACGATGCCACTGGTCCTTCCAGGTTTGATTATATTGGGCTCAATCGATTCTCTTTACCCTATGAATAGCTTTCAACATGGGCTGCTGTTTCCTTTTCTTATATCGTAAATTGCTTTTACGTTTTTTAATTCGTGGCAGGCTTTATCTTCTCACTGGGATGTTATTCTCATTGGCCAACAATTTTAGGGAAATATCACTTCCTGAAACACGACGCAAAATATCTCTTTCCTGCCTGGAAGTCATTTTTCTGCGTGTGCACCTCATTTTTTTTACACCCGTACGCATTGCTCTGATTAAAAAAATTATCTACGGTTTTAGATCGTTTGATTTGCTTACATATTAGTCTATGTGAAAGACCTTGTTCCTTAAAAGCTGTTATCTGAACTTTCTCGAACTTTGATAGCTGGGTTTTCTTTACCAATGCAATTCTGCAGGAGAAATAGAAAATGCAATCTTCTAAAATCTATACAAAGTTCGAGAGGCACAGAGCAAGTATTTGACAACATAGTAATGTCATAAACATGTTGAACTGAAGCAACTGGAATGTCGATAGTTGCCAATAAATACTAATATTGGCAGTGGCTTTATTTCGGCGGGACACTGTTTCCCCTCTTTGTTTACGCATTCATCTTTTTCTCCTGCCCAGGTGGGGCAGGGAGTGAGTTACTACTTGTAAATATGTATTTGTATATGGACTTTCTTAATATATTTGTTTCGTTCTTTCTTTTGTGTCCAGTTACAGCACAAAATTACGGTGGCTTTATTTCGTTGGGACACACCTTATAACCATCGGGCCGTTAAGACGAATCGATAGAGACCTCATTCATTAAAATCCATCCAGCAGTTGGGATATTTCGAGGGTATAAAGAAATCCACTTACACAGATACGCGTGAAACACATAACCCTTCTTTTCAGTCGGGTAATTAAAGTAATTCGAGATCAAATCAGGGTGCAATGTCCTTTGTACAGCGAAACCGCCTTTAGCCGGTATCGCCAAATCGGGGAATCACCAAAGAGAGTTATTTCATCTAAAAATTTGAACTAACTTTTATGGGTCGACCAACATTCAAACGTCAAAGTAGGTGGAATCGACAATCGGGAAATAAAACATACTCACTAAGGACTAGATAAATGGCAGCGGAATTGCCCCCTGATTTTGATCTCGAATTACTTTAATTCATCTTTTAACTGATCCCTCAATGAAAGACAAAATCATGTGCAAAAATCTCAAATTTTGAAATTTAATAACTGTGTCAATTTTTGTAGTACAGATGCCAAACTTTTTGTGTTATATCTGCTATGATATGTGTAAACTTTTACTAAATATAACTATAGGGACTGGGGGACCATATAAAAATTTAGATTTCTTAATTTTTATAAAATTGATTTTTTTACTTTAAATAATGCCACAACATGAATATTTACCTCATTTGAAACTTTTTTGTAATTGAAACTATGTGTCTACGACCAACGGTTAAGAAATTAAAGGTCGGCGATAGATAACATATTGCACCCTGTATATGTATATATAAATAGTACAAAACATATCTCAATTTTAAGACTTAAAGCACACGCTTTTATTTCATGTAAAATGACGTCATTCGCATCCGTTTAAGGATTCCACATTTACGATTCACTCTTAAACAGATACAGTAAAGTATAGTGATGGGCGATTCTCGAGAATTCGACAATCGAGAAAAATCGTCATCGTAAAAAATCACAATCGATACAGCCATCGATTAATTCCTAGTATCTACAATCGAGATATTTTACAATTGATTATAACGAGAGAAGCTAAAAACAGTTGTTGGAAAACTTAGTTATTATTCTGGCCGATAATTTCATAGTAATGATAGGGCTTGCTCGATAATTCTGCTATCGCAATTATTTGCTCCTGATTTATGCTTAAGGGGTTACTTTAGTCAAGTTAAAAGACCCGCTCGCTAATGATAACCTTATGGAAGAAATTTATAAAGATATCTCATTTGAATTTCAGTATTTTAAAATGATTTTCTTTGCATTGGAATAAATTACTCTTTCTTCTTTATGAAACAGCAATGTCCAAATCGCGTAACTATGGCGCATTTGATGAATCAAATAACCTTTCCACTTTTTCGGTAACTCCAGAAAGCTTGATACAGTTTGAAATTCCCCTAAATGTCAAATGCTGTGGAATTTCCCCATTGATCGAAAACAAAAGTTTCTTTCGAAAAACGTAAGGATAGTAAGACAAAGATACCTGCTAAGAGGGAACCTGTCTAACATGGAAACTGTTTTCCAGTGCCTAGCGATTCCAACATGATTCTTTTAAGTCTATATCGAAATCCAAAGTAGTTACTTTATGACACATTTATAAACTCATTTTTTATTTTTGACGCATTAGCTAGAATCGATTAGCATTTCCCTCTTTTCGATAAAGGCAAAAGGTTTTATAGAACTTAAAGTTACCTAAATGTCTAAAGTGTATCAAATGCTGTGGAATTTCTCTGTTTATCGAAAACAAGACAGCTTTATCGAGAAACGTAAGGATAACCAGACATATATAACTTCAGAGAGGGAACCTACCTAACACGGAAACTGTTTTCCAGTGCTTAGCGATTCCAACATGACTCTTCAAGTCTGTAGCAAAATCCAAAGTCGCTACTTTCTGATACATTTACTAACTCATTTTTTATTTTAGGCGCATTAGTTAGAATCGATTAGCATTTTCCTTTTTTCGATAAAGGCAGAAGGTTTGATATAAGTTAAAGTTCTTTAAATGTCTAAAATGTGTCTAATGCTGTGAAATTTCCCCGTTTATCGAGAAACATAAGTATAATCAGACATATATAACTGCTGAGAGGGAACCTGCCTAGCACGGAAATTGTTTTCCAGTGCCTAGCGATTCCAACATAATTCTTCAAGTCTGTATCGAAATCCAAAGTAGCTAGTTTATGACACATTTACTAGCTCATTTTTTATTTTAGGCGCATTAGCTAGAATCGATTAGCATTTTCTTCTTTTCCATAAAGGCAGAAGGTTTGATACAAGTTAAAGTTTCCTAAATGTCTAAAGTGTGTCTAATGCTGTTGAATTTCTCCGTTTATCGAAAACAAAGGAGTGTTATCGAAAAATAGAAGGTAAACAGACAAATATATCTTTTAATAGGGAATTCTATAACTAAAATAAAACTTCAATGGACTTCATTTTTGGCATTTCGGATAATTTTAATCTTCCAATCCTTACCAAAGTGGTATTAGATGATGGGTCTGGAAAAGGTAGAAGAAACGCCCCCCCCCCTCCGGCCCCCCAAACTGACAGTAGGGCAGACCAAGGATGAAAGTTAACTTGATGTAAGAGAGGACTAGGGGAAGTTGAGAATGGTAAAAAAACCAAACCATTGAATAAGAAAAAAATTGAAGAAAAAGAAGAAATGGTAAAAGAACAAGTGAAGCATGTGATTACAGCCAGACAAATGAAGAGGAGCCCGATGGGTCACAGCTGGTCCAGAATGAGTGCCCAAATGGTCAGAATGGGTCAAGAACTTAGAGAATAGTATCTACAATGAAGAAAAACAATGAGACAAAATATTATGAAAAACAGATGAAAAATGCCAATAGCCTGAGGCTAAAAGTAAAATGTTTCACTGGGCGGTGCCCCCTGGTGGTAGTAAAAATAAAATCGATACGAGAAGATAGGGGAGAGTGAAAAGACTTTATTTTGTAAATTTTATAATTTTTGGACAAACAGTATAAACAGTCTAAAGGTTTGAAGAAACAAAACTTTAAAGCGCCCTCTTGAGAAGAAGAAGGAAGTTAAAATTAAGAAACATATGTCCATATTTTTTATTCGATTTTAGACACAATTTGATGTTAGTCTTATAATTTTCCTATAAGTGGAAGATACCGTACCAGAGTACGAGAAAAACCGCTGCTAAGTATCTTCCTTTAGACATTTTAAGCCCAGGGGTCCCGGTGGATTGACAAAAGAAAGGTAGATTTAGAAAAGTTATGAGATTACCCTTATTTTAATATATTATATGAGTGGGGTAAAATAATTTTGAAAAATCCTCTTTCCTGAGGCGACACTTAAAATCTTGAAAACACATAATTTGCAGTGCAGTTTTGCTATTAACAACAGCATTTTAATATTAAGAGATATTGGACAGCTTAGGAGGGCTAAAATAAAAGAAACATTGAAAATCAAGAACAAACTGGCGCCAAATTCAATAGAAAACTTCTATATCGACAATTGAAACCAGAATTGATAACTTAAACCACTATGCCTCCTAACCCATATCGGCGGTTAGTTTGACTCTTCTGAAAGCTTCCTTTCTCTCTCTCTCTCTGTCTCGCACTTCGAGATATATTTCTCGATGCAAACTGCTCGTTTACTTCGAGAATCTCTGCTCAATGCAAACATCTCGCTTACTTCGAGATACCTCATTGATTGTAACTCATCGCTTCCCATTGTCACTTCTCGTTTCTCGCTCTCGATCTCTTTTCAACATTTCATATGATGTTGTCGAGAATGAGAAATCAATTTTCGTCCTTTCTCGAAATGTTACTCTCGATGATTGTCATTTCACGTTCGGCCAAGAAAGGCCGAGAAGAGATATCCAGGGACGAGCTGCAGAGAGAAATAAGCATGACAATGAGCTGTGAAATGAAGCTCTGATTTTCAAAGTTTCTCTTATTTTAGCCCTACCAAGCTGTCACATACCTGGAGCCCTCCGATAAATATTGTTTATTAAATATAAAAATTTCAAAGAGGAAGGTGGGTCGGGTGAATCCCGAGGACGTGATTGTGGACACATGCGAGGCGCAATTAAATTTTTTTTACCGAACTCTTCCTGTGACATATCGTCGAAAAGCCCTTTGACAACTCTTTCATATTATGAACCTTTCTTCCCCCGAAGGTAAAATTCAGGGGGGGGGGGGCGAACAAATTTTTAAAACCGTCGCCAATTTCTATAATAAATTTAAATATCATTTTCGATGTGGTTTTTTTATGCAGTCTTCCGGTAAATATTATTTATTGAACATAAAAATTTTAAAGTGGGGGCTGCGTGAATTCCGACGCGAAAGAGTGGGCCCACGGAGGGGGGGAGGGGGGCAATTTCCAAACTTTTTTTGGACCCGTCATGTGATGTGTCATCGGAAAGTTCTCGGATGACTCTTGCATATTATGAGACTTTCTTCCTCCTCTCTCCAATTTGGCCCCCACTGCAGGGGGTACTTTTTCCGTTTTTATCGTTTTAGATCGGATTTTTTTACGGAGCCCTCCAATAAATATTATTTATAATCAGGGCTTAATTTCTAACAAAAAAAGTACCGGAGCCCTAATATTCTACCGGTACTAACACCAGTACCTTTTCCCCCTACCCCTCCCGCTGTCACTCCAATCTGCATCTTTGTATTTCGTACATTATTTGCAACATTTAAAGCATTTTTTTTAAAAGCAAAATAAAGATTTTAAATACATCTATCAGCATATACCTAGCTGTCAACTATTCCACTTTTTAGTTATCACTCCTTCTGAATAGTATACTGCCTAATTTTAATATTGCCTAATTTTAAAGTTAATTAATTGCAGAATTCTGTGATTAAATACGGTAAGGATTGTGATTTGGAAATAGTGTTAACACAAAAAAGGGATAGTTCGCAGTTATGCATTTTTTAAGAAAAAATAAATGAAATTTACAGAAATTAATATTTATATGCTGAAGAATGGGACAATGTTTTACAATTTCGTATGAAAGTTGCATATCTTAAACTATAATCGATACCTACCGCATAACAATCTTTTGTGGTGAGTCCCTGAAAATCAGATTAAATTAAAAATTTGACACCCTTATCGGAAAGAATCGATACTTTTATAGAAAAAGGGGAAACACTGCTCGGTTGCTTTCTATTAAAGTAACAATACAAGGCAATTATATCTACTTACAAATTGAAGTGACTTTGTAAATGTGCAAAGCAGAGCCTTAGCATGGTTACCATTCATGATACAAAATAAATAGAAAAATCACTAACGTGATTTTTATACTCGTACGCAATAGAAGACAAAAAACCTAAAACAAACAAAACCTCAAGCTAATGCTCGTTGGCTAAAACAGAAAATATTCTTTTCAGGTTAGATTTCTAAATAATTTTTTTAAAAAAAACCCAGCCAATAAAAAATTATCCTACTGTCACAAAAGAAAATCGAACTGAAATCAAATTCATTCTTCAGTCTCTTGAGTGACGCCGTATCAACATATCATAGCCGACATAAATTTCAAACAGAAAAACATGATTTCTGTTTCCCCTTCATTCTCATCAAAATGATTTGAAATAGAATATGTTATGTAATTTTAAAGGGGGAAAAGTTTTTTTTTCTATACATGAATAAATAAAATTTTAATTATAATACAGATTGAGCTCGAATGAGTACAAACCCAAAAACTGATATAAAAATTGAGTCCGTTTTATCTCCATCTCCTACGTGTGCGACACATTACATCACATATAAGTGTTTTGGTAAAAAAGAATGCAAAAGCTTGGAGAAAAGACAAGAAAAGGTAATTTAGGCTTCGGTTTTTCGGAAGCGCTATTGCACTGGGCTCCGGAGCCCTGCATTTATGAGCTCCGGTGAATTCTGAGCAATATTTAAATATTTACTAAAAACAGAGAAGTACAGGAGCCGGGCTCCGGTGGGCTCCGGCGCAAATTAAATTATAATATATGAAATTTCGGACACTTTTCTAAATTTAGCCAAGACTCCTCATGTAACATATCGTTGGAAAGGTTTGTGACTACTTATTGATGTTATGCACTTCCGGTGGCCGTCCCCCCACTTTGCCCCCCGGGGGATACTTTTCCAAATTTAGCCAAGACCCCTCATGTGAGATATCATTGGAAAGGTCTGTGACTACTTATTGATGTTATGCACCTCCGGTGACTTTCCCCCCCTACTTTGCCCCCCCGGGGGACATTTTTCCAAATTTAGACAAGACCCTTCATGTGAGATATCGTTAGAAAGGTCTGTGACTACTTATTGATGTTATGCTCCTACGGTGTCCCCCCCCCACTTTGCCCCCCGGGGGCACTTTTCCAAATTTAGCCAAGACCCCTCATATGAGATATCGTTGGAAAGGTCTGTGACTACTTATTGATGTTATGCACCTCCGGTGACAGCCCCACCCCAAATTGCCCCCCGGGGGGCACTTTTTCAAATTTAGCCAAGAGCCATCATGTGAGATATCGTTGGAAAGGTCTGTGACTACTTACTGATGTTATGCACCTACGGTGTCCTCCCCCCACTTTTCCGCCCTGGGGCACGTTTCCAAATTTAGCCAAGACACCCTCATGTGAGATATCGTTGGAAAGGTCTGTGACTACTTATTGATGTTATGCACCTCTGGTGACAGCCCCCCCCCACTTCGCCCACCCCCCGGGGGACACTTTTCCAAATTTAGCCAAGACCCCACATGTGAGATATCGTTGGAAAGGCCTGTGACTACTTATTGATGTTATGCACTTCCGGTGACCGCCCCCCACTTTTCCCCCCACGGGGGCACTTTTCTAAATTTAGCCGAGACCCCTCATGTGACATATTGTTGGAAAGGGCTATTACCAGTTACTCATGTTATCCACCTCCCGCACCCCTCCCCCCACTTTGCCCCCACAGGGAGGGCATTTTTATAAATTCAGATCCAAACCCCTGAAGTGACATATGGTTGGAAAGGCCTAAAGACCTGTGACGACTTATTCATATTATGCAGCTGCTGTGCCCCTCCGCTCACTTTGACCCCTCCCCCAAGAGATCTGGTCCGAGGTTCGCTCGTTTCAAGATTATATTTTTTTTGCAAGATTTTGTAGTGCTCTCACACCACGCCTGCTATACGGTGCCGTATATAGCGGGTAACCTGTTTGTGATTTCATATTACAAGATTACGTATAAATTAGAGGTTCCGATTAAAGGAGAAGCCCGCTAGCGGGCGAAGTCACCTAGTCTTTATTAACACCGACTCATTCCAGTTCACCCACAGACGATTCTTGATAAATGTATGACGTATATAATATATAAAATATGATATATAAAAGCAATTGGCAAACTGGAGTCATCGAGAAAAAATTTACACAATCGAAAAATATCGAGATGTCCATACAATCGAGAAAATCGAGAAAAACATCTCGTTATCGCCCATCACTAGTAAAGTATGCATAGGACGTCATTATAGAACAACAAAATGATGCCGTCATTCAAGAAACTCGATAAAAGAAAAAAACGACTATCTAATGATTCATATGCCTTCATTTGTTTGTAACATTAATATAGATACTTAAAATTAAATATAGTTTATAATAACTCCATGTTTTAACAGAAACCATTCCCTTATATTTTTTCAAAATAGCACGTATTTTAACCACTTCACCGGCTGCCCCCAGATAAGTCGGGGGTAAAAGCACTGTTTCCCTATACCTGTCGCCGGTGAAGTGGTTAATTACAATTTTTTTCAGTTGTTATGAGAAAATAGCAACAAAAATATATAATTACTATTTTACAACTATTTTCCTTTACTTTCTACAGAAATGACGTACTTCCGTTGCCAATATTAAACAAATGGCTCTAAACACTACAAAAAAATTAATATTTCAAAAATAAATGGAGATGCAGTTTTCAAACAAATTGCATTTAAAAGTACTTTTTTTCCCCAATACGACGGTATAAAATATGAAAATGTGCGATGCTTAGAAGTTTAAAAAATTGCTGTAGAGTATTTAATCGCACAATGATACATCTGCTTTGTTTTACGGCTGGCTTATACAACGTAACGTTATTTTTTGGAGACGACACGAAATAAGCTGGGAGAAATAAATAGCATACCGGGTGCTAAAAAAAAAGAGAAAGCCCTGATAATTTTGGGGTAGAACTTATTTTTGGTTTTTTAATATTTCCTTTTTGCTACACATCTCTATTACTTATGCTTGCGTGTTTAAAAATTGTCTTACCTTTTTAGCTTTTTAGCTTGCCTCTTGCGGACAAAACTTTTTTAGTTTAACTTACAGGGTCTGTCGAGAAAGTAATGAGACTAACTCCATAAAATTTATTTATTTGAAGATAATTTTACAGACACTTAATACTCTTTAAAGTAGTCTCCTCCTGCATTAATACACCGTTGCCAACGGCTCTGCCATCCATTTATGCCTACCTGGAAGGTTTCAACTGGAATGATGCTCTGAACGCATGTTACTTTTTTCTGCAAATTCCCCAGACTATCAAAACGATGAGCTTTTAATCTGGATTTTAACCGAGGGAATAGAAAAAAGTCTGGCGGTGACAGATCGGGGTTTTACGGTGGTTGGGACAGCGTTGCGACGCTGTGTTTTGCCAGGAACTGAGTTACTGAGTCATTTTGAATGATGTGTGAACAGGCGCATTACTGTGGTGCAGAATCCAGTTGCTTGTGAGCTCCGAGTGGGCGAGCGCGATTCGATTTCTCAACCTTTGAAACACTTCCTTGTAAAAGTCTGCATTAAAAGCCTGTCCGGGTGGCACGAACTTTAATTTTAGCCACATTATCTGAAGTTCGAGAACTTATTGGACGCCCAGCGCATTGTTCGTCATCGACGTCCTCTCTTTCATCTTTGAAGGCTTTGCGCCCCCTAAACACTTAAGCCTTGGGCAAAGAATCCTTTCCGTAGGCTTCTTGTAACAGGGCAAGCGTCTTAGTAGCCGATTTGTTTAGTTTTACACAAAACTTTATGGCGTAATTGCTGCTTGACACCCTACTGCATTCTGAAAACCTAACTCCTCTTTAAACACGTGTCTGCTTCACGAGCGATCCGTGGCCTGCAAAGGCTCAAGACCAACTGACTTCCGCCAGACACTGTAGCTGACATCCACCACCGCACGTACTGCCCCTTTGGCCTTCTGATCGGCGCGAAAAATTCAGTCTAATTACTTCCTGGACAGACCCTGTAATTTAATTTTCACATTTATATTCTTCATTTTTTATAAAATGGGGTTTAAGACAGTTTTCAAAATGATCGTCAATTTGAAAATCGGTATTTCTCCAGACTTTTAGCTTGGAGATCAATTTCAGAAACTGCCCTTTGGTGCATCTTCAAAAAATTGTCAATGTGCTGTAAGTATAATGATTTAAAAAAAAAAATAAAGCTCTAACTTCTATTATCTTTTATATAACTGGTGAAATCAAAGACAGTTTGCGTCTACCAAAATTTTTTTGTCGGTAATGTTGCCAGATTTCCCGAATTTAAGCGTGATTTAAGCGTGGACGACCTTTTCGAGGGTTAAAAACAAAAAATAGTAAAATGTCGAATTGCAAACGGGATATTGGCAAAGAACCTCACCATAGATTTAGCTTCAGCTCGCGCGTGTCTCCGCCTTGACGGGACAGGAGACTTAAAAGTACGCCAAACCTGAAAAATAAAACATTTTCTACTCCTCATACGGAACTAGTTCGTGTAAATTTAACTTAAATACTCTTTTATAACTGCAGTTTTGTCATATAATATTTATGTGTATATATAATGAAATTTAATTATTGTATTAGACAGTTTAGAGCAACATTTTAATTAATTAAAATTGTTTCAAACTCAAAATTAAGGTCTGATTCCGAGCACTGTCAATTCGACTTCGATATTGTTTCATAATGTCGAAGACATTCAGAGAACAGTATTGTTGGCATGGAAAGGGCGAATTATTCATATCTAAATTTTTAACAATAGTGTTCTTAATCAGGCAATTACATTTAAAAGCTTCTAAAATACACTTAAAACTTACACAGCTGATGAAATCGTGTGGAATTAAATACTTGCAGAAACACGCAACTTATATATATTATATAAGTTTATAGAAATGATAATAAACTGTTCCATTGTTTAAGTTTTAATTCATTAAATACTGCGCATTTAAACAAACATTTAAGAAACAATTTCCAAATGCATTAAATGGGAGGTGCTGGGTTTGAACCCAATCGCGCCCGTTGCCCTAATCGTTCGGAGTTTTCAGTGAGTTTCTTCGAACTTGGTTTTCCTTGCGTAAATACGGGTTAGGTTGCCTTAGAAAGACACCCACGGAGGGCACCCTCCCCCCCCCCCTTTGGGCCCATATCCCTCATGCAGTTAGTCAGGCAAACCGTCATAAACAACACCAACACCAAATGCCTTAAAATCGTTTTCGGGTAGCGAAGAAAAAGTGTTGTTCCCCAAATCGTGTCCAATACTCGAATTTATTTTATATTTTAAACTAGGGGGCTCTGCCCACTACAAGCTACGCTCGCCAACCCCAGTTCAGACACCGCAGAATCTAAAAATACGCTAATGTGATGTGTTTTAAAAATATTAGAGAAGATTGAATTACACTGAAAAAATCTGTGCACATCTCCCTGTAAACGGGTTTCCATTCAATTCCCTTTGATTTCAAAAATTTAAGGCCGAATCAGTTGCTGTTAAGACATCCAATGGTTGTTTTCGTTTTTGATTAAAGAGGATCAGTTAAACATTTGAAAAGAAGCTAAAATAAAATGAATTAAGTATACAGAGTCTTTGTCTCCCGGTATTTTAAAACAATCTCTATAACAATAGCTTAAGTCATGTGACTATCATCAGCAGTTCCGAGCGGACCACTTCGCTTTTTATACTCTACGTGCCATTTTGGTACCTTAATGTTAGCCAGGCACAGGTGATAAGTCGCCAAATATTATTCTATTGCCATCATTTCATCTATATTATAATAGTTCGTCATCAACTGTCATAAACAAATACGGTCTGATCCCTTCGTCTTTCATATGAAAGTTTAGCACAGATGTCATATACGCCCCAGATTTGCGCGATTTTTTTCCGACGCCAATTTCGGGAACGCATTAACAGCATAAACAACAACATCCGGCTTACCATCTCAAGCAAAAATAACTATACTTTGGCGCCAGTTAAGCACCCGTTGCGTATAGGACATTGGCGTCAGAAAAAAAATCGCGCCAATATGGGGCTGTATATGACATCTGTGCCGAAAGTTTTCCATTTTGGTTAAAAAATCAAAAATTTTTTTATCGAATAAAACTACATAAAAGTTGCCATGGTCGTAAAGAATTGTTGGTATTGTTACGCTAGCCGGGTGCAAATCTCGCCAATAGTTTTTTTCAACTCGCCAGTTAGCATTTTTTTTTTTATTTTTCGAGTGGTAAATTAAAACACTGATTTAAATTGAAATTAAATGTCATGGTTTGTTGCATTATATAATATTTGGCCAGATGTCATATACGCACCGCAGGTTTGGCGTGATTTTTTTTTTTACGAAAATTTGGCGAAAACCTCGTTTTCGAATACTAGTTACATATGTATTTTTGGTACTACTTAGTTATCCCGTCGACCAAATATCTATCGCCAAACTATAAGATTAAATGCCAATAATGGTTGATCGTAAATGTCACATTCACTTGACTTTAAGCAAGTTACACGTGTTTACGTCATCAAGTGATTTTTATTTCGAAGTTTTATTTGTATATTTATTAATGTTATACTAATTCATTTGTTCTTTCGTTATTTAAAATAAAAATTATGTCAATTTGTATAATTTGGCGAGTGGTTTGGCGATTTATATAATTTGGCGAAATTGGTCGGCGGAACAACTAAGTACTACCGTATTTTTAAATTATTTTCTACTAGCGAACTTGCCCGGCGTTGCCCGGGTACGTCAAAAAACAGCAGGAATTTCGAAAAAGTTCTGGAAATCACAATAAGATATCGCGAGAAAATTTTAAATCGCTGCACAAATTTCTAAAAGAGAAAAAAAAAATTATACAATGTGTTCGAAGACTGCAAGTTGATTCCTTTCACTAATGTGGAAAAATGGTTGCAAATCACTAAAATACACTAAAAATCACATACAAAATTCCTAAAATTCGAAAATTGCTATACGAAGTCCGAATAAACTTTATTGAAATGAGGGCAGAATGTACTTTAGGTCAAAAATGGAATGTCAAAAATTGCAGCAGATAGCGAAGAAACGTAAAAATCGAATTAAAAATCTCAAAAAGTTCAAAAATCACGAAAGTCAAAATTTACTATAATTGGATAAAAGTTTCAAATCTAATTCCTTTGACCTGTGGCCTCTCTTAAAATCTGGAAATCATGCTAAGCATTAGATCATGTTACTTTTATTCATAATTAATTTACTTGGGCTCCCTTAAATATAATTAATATAATCCCTTAAGTTAATATTAGTTTTTGTTGCATTAAAATATCTCAATTTGTTGATTTTCTCTAAGCAAGTAATCCTTATTGTTTTACAATGGAAGTCTATGGGAATTTGGCAAAATATTAGAGATATCGCCAAGTTGGCGTCACTTTTGGCGACTAAATTTGGTAGAAAAATTTGGCGATATATCGCCAAGTTGGCGACAAACTTGGCGGTATTTGGCGACAGAACTGTGTCCCCCATACGGTAACACCCTTATAGGTATGAAGATGCATTAACTGCTGTTCAATAATCGCATAAAAAATCGCTAAAAATTCAAAAATCGCTGTACGAATTCCGAATAAACTTTTCTGAAAAAAGAACAAAATTTACTATATTGGGTTAAAAGAAAGAAACCGTATTCTTTTCACTAATGTGGAAAAATCGCCTCGAAACTTTAAAAAGTGCTAAAAATTGGATAAAAAATTAAACAAAAAAAATCTAATCAAAAAATCGAAAATCGGGCTTCGAGGTACAAAACTTCATATATCGACGTACTTTTCCCCCGAAATTTTGTAGCTCTACGTACAGCGGTCTCTTTAGAACACCGTCGGCACACTCACTCACACACAAACTTCTTTCCTTATTATTATAGATTATTCTCAAAAGGAAATAACAACAAAAAAAAAAAAAATGATTGATAACTATAGAACAAAATAATTTATATAATTAAAAAAAAGAAATAAAAGCAAATAAACATTTGTTATTAAATAAACAACAATACACAATTGGCGTCAATTATGTACCCCCGGTGCGTATATGGCATCTGTGCCTAATATTTTTCTTTTTGTTTTGTTTAAAAAAAAAGAAAGAAGTGAAAGCCATCAATTTTAAATGAAAGTTTTGTATTTTAAATAAAATGAATGAAAGGATTATTTTTTAAATGAAAATTATGAAATATAAAAGAAAAATTCAACGGGAAAAATGTTTGGCGATTTATCACCTGCGTCTCGCTAACATAAAAATACCGAGTTCTTTATTTCTCTATCAAAATCTTTCGATTTGGCGAAAGATTGCTCAAGTACATTGAATTATGAATAAAAGTAACATGATACATTTCTTAGCATACATTTAAGGGAGGCCAAACTGGTCGCCAAATTTGTTTAAAATAATAACCTTTTCTGAAATAAGAAAAAAAAATATCTGTTATGATTAAAATTTGAGTTGCCATCATTAGAAAAAAGTATTTAAAATTAGAAAAAAATTAATATTTCGAAAACTAATTCGAATCTAAAAATTCTAATACCAGTTTTGAGATCTGGGTATCAATACGGATTTTTGGTGTTAATTTCATCGCAAAGTATTCCATATTTTAAGAGAAATCGCCATGAAACATAAACAGTTGTTTAATCAGTCGTTTCATAAATTCGTTACATTTCAGTCGTTTCATATATCCGTTTCATAAATCCGTTTCATTAGGGTTTTATATATACTAGGGGACCGTACCCGGGCTTCCCGGGTTAAAGAATAAAGGTGAAAACATTTTTTTTTAATTGAAAACTAATAATTTTTTTTATTTGCAATAAATTTTTTAGATTGCCCACTTACATTAAAAAAAGCATTTTTCATATGAGAAATACGAATTATACAATCAAATAAATGTTTGAAATTTATCAAAAGCTATAGTTTCTTATTAGCTGCATGCTAAGAGTTATTTGACCAAGATTTTGCTACTTACGGCATCCTTTTATATTCTGATAATTTCAGAGCTTATACATGTCTGTTAAATTTGTGTTTTATTTATATTATTTTATTTATTTATTCATAGGGAAGTTTTTTTTTTTTTATTAACCGTAAGAAAATGATGAACTCTTTATTTTGTTTTAAGGGCAAACGGGTTAATCTTTCATAATCGAGCTCCGCGCGATATAGGTAAATTAAAAAATATCTCATGGTTTAAAATTGTTCTTAAAACCATAGACAATCAGTAAACTGAGATGAACTTTGCAAACAAATTTCATTTTAAAGAAAAAAAATTCCTATTTGGTGATCTAAAAATTTAAATTGCACGATTACAAATATGTTAGATTTTTGTTTTTGTTTTTTTAATATTATTCTTTTATTTGTTTATAAAAGAAGTATTAATTTCGTTAATTTGACTTTCACAAATATGTTAGATTGTTTTTTTTTTTTTTTTTTTTTTTTTATTATTATTCTTTTATTTGTTTATAACGGAAGTATTAATTTTGTTATGCAAAAATAGTCAGAAACAAATGCTAATCAATGTTTTACCTAAGAAAATGATGGTTTTCTGTTAAATATGATTTCTTTTTCACTTAAATAACCATTTCGCCTAGTGTCTGAAACTTAGTATCAGTACACATGCAGAAGGAAAAACAATATAGGAAATTTATAAGGAGAAATACCCCTATAAACTAAGCCCTATACAACAATTTTTATCAACAATTTTGAACTTTTATCAGAAAATTGCATGAATAAAGATAAATAAACTTCATTATTTCTCTCTTGCCTGCAGTAATGAAAGCTATCTAATTTTCACCATTTTGAAGAAATTTCATAAAATGCTTTTAAAATTAAAACAGAAAAGTGGAAATATTTAAAAAAAAAATAGATAGTGCGATCACATCTACAAATGAACAGCTTTCAGTTAAAAAATGTATATATATTAGTAAAATTAGTTCAGCAGAAAGATCAGGGCAGATGACTAAAAAACACACTTGTGTTTTAAATATATAAATTATATAAAACTATAAAAAATTAAATTAAACAAATTATGTTACTTTGATAAAATTACAGTAACATCTTTAAACGATAGCAATAAAATTTTATTAGTAGACAGAATTTTGGACAAAAACTTGGGGAACGTGATATTATTTTAAACCTCGAATTATTTGTTTGCTTGTCTAACTCGGCGAAGCAAATCCATCCAGGCGAGAATCATTAATTTCTGTAAGATAAATCGCTATTATTTGCATGTCACCTCTCTTTTATAAAGACACTCTAAATTTTTGTAAAACATTGCGTTTTATCAGTGTGTGATTTCGATTTCATTATTTTCAAAAGTGAAGAATTTCAAAGCAACTGGGCAGTGAAAATAACGCACTCCTACAAACCATAATTCAGTTTTAAGAATTAAAATAAACGCTTTTTTATCAAATGACGTCATTTGCATCCGCTAAAGCAATCCACTTTTACAATCCAACCTTAAACTTCGTCTATAGAAAAGTATGCATATGACGTCATTATCGCGGAATCGAGGCTAACGAAAAAGACAGGCTACCGCGGTGGGTCCGATTCTTCTTTTTTTACAGATCGCTGGGGTCACGTGATGCTCTTTTCGCACACCTTCATTGGTGCATTCGAGCATTACGTTACTCCAGCGATCTGTAAAAAAAGAAGAATCGGACCCACCGCGGTAGCCTGTCTTTCTCGTTAGCCTCGCGCGGAATAACAGATAATATTCTTGACATAGGCCGTATTTTAATTTCAACTTTTTTTTTCAGGTTTTATGAGAAAATGGCAACAAAAAGATACAGTAATCTCCTATTTTTGACTATTTTCCCTTTCCCTTTACTTTCAATAGAAATGGGGTACTTTTGTTGCCACGATTAGAAAAAGGGTATTAAAAACTACAAAAAAATTAATATCTCAAAAATAAATTAAGATACAGCTTTCAAACAAATTGCATTTAAAAGAGCATTTTTTTCCTCAGACGACGGTGTAAAAATTTAAAATGTGCAATGTTTCGAAGTTTAAAAATTTGCAGTAGAGAAAATTGCAAACCCGAAATTTTATTTCAAATTTCAAAGTGTTGCCATTAGCAAAATGATGTATGCGTTACGCACAGATATGTTTGTCCTTTATAATATAGATAGATAGGGTAGATATCTCTATTTTGGTTATAGTGTCAATTTTTTATGACAAATTAGAGATTATAAATTCTAAAGTGGTGAAAATATAATTAAGACTAGAGAACAGGAATTCTGCTTTTTCAGAATTTAGTGTCGCCCCCGATGAAAAAAAAAATGTATATAAATATAGATACAGTAGAGTCCCGTTTATCCGAGTTAATCCAACTTATACCTTTGGAATGGATCATTTTCTTCTGATGGATTGATGGCTTCTACTATTATGAAACAGCCATTATAAATGAAGTATTAGGTGCAGATGAAAGAGCAGTCGTAAAAAGTTAGAGCTCTGATTTTCTGGTCAGAATGGGGAAAAAATGGCCATAATTTTTTTTTTCCAAAAAAATTATGGCCATTTTTTCCCCCAGTTAAAGCGGAAACTCGGTTAAGCGGTACTCGGATAATCGGGACTCTACTGTAGTTCAGTTTTAAGACTAAAAATACGCGATTTTATTTATATAAAACGACGTCATCCGAATTCGCTGAAGAATTCCTCATTTACGATCCAGTCACAAACATCTACAATAAAGTATGCATAGGACGTCACGATCTCAGACTAATACACAAATGCAGCAAAAAGAAATCAATTCATTTATATTTTCTCAAAACAGCACGTATTTTAATTACATGTTTTTCAGTTTTTATGAGGAAACGGCAACAAAAAGATAGAATTGCTTTTTTTTAACTATTTTCTCTTTACTTTCTACAGAAATGGAGTACTCAGCTGTACTATAGCTGCCAAAATTAAACAAATGATGCTAAAAACTACAAAAAAATTAATATCTCAAAAATAAATGGAGATGCAGTTTTCAAACAAATTGCATTTAAAAGTACTTTTTTTCCCCAATACGACAGTATAAAAATTGAAAATGTACGATGCTTAGAAGTTTTAAAAATTGCAGTAGAGATTATTCCGTACAATGATAATCTGCTTTGTTTTACGACTGGCTTATACAACGTAACGCTATTTTTTGGAGACGACACATTAATAGGGGGGGGAGGGATAAATAGCATACCGGGGGCTAAAAAAGTACAACAATCGCATTGTGTTTTTCATATTAAATTTGTTTACTGTTTACTCTATTCGATAATATATTTTCTTTATGTATAGTGATGCTGTCGTCGGTAAAGAATTATCCCACAAGGCAACAAAGTGAATTGATCTTATAAAAGATAATTTGTATGAAAAAACAATGCACCTATATTGATAATACATTTTTTTATATATCCTGTTCAAATTTTATTAGGATTTTTTTTTTAAATGTGTATGCATATGTCCCGATTGAGTAACTGTCGTCTTTCTTTACAAGGGAAGAAGTTGGTGTCATAATACGACAAATATACAATTCCCTTCACCCCCCCCCCCCCCCCCCCCAAAAAAAAAGAAATATATATATAGTCTCAAATTTTAGGTGCGCGTTATGCACTGAAATATACGACAATAAAAACAGGAATGTACGGTAATAAATAATTAACATAATTAAAAAATAATTTTCCTAAAAAATTATTAAAATAAAAAATGAAAGAAATATCATTTTTTGCAGCTATCGCACAGTTCTATTATTTATGTAATAAAGATTTACATTGTTCCTTTTTTTAATTAAAAAAAATATTTTTTAGACTTTATATTTTTAAATGTGTTTTCCTTCTACCTTAACCCCTTAAAAGGTTAAAAATTTTGTTTTTACACAACAAACTAAAAATAAGGACCACACACCACTTTTATCGTTCTAAAATATTCGCCTTACATAATCGATATATGTCTGCCTTTAAATAAAGCGAATATTGCAGTTTAAAATTAGTAGTGTAGAACAGCTTTTAGTAACGAAACAAGCAAAACTCTTCTTGCACGTAAAAAAAAAAAAAAAAAAAAAAAAAAAAAGATTTGTAGTATATTTCTCTTGCAAATGCTCCCTAAAAGTATGTCAATAATTTTTGTTTTGAGAAAGTGGTGTGAGGTAGAATTAAAAAATCCCTGCCGGCCCGGCCTACAGGCGGAGGTAGATTTCGAAGTTAAGTATACTAATTTCACCAACAAAAACTAAATCATTATTAGAGATTTAGCCACTTTAACAATTTTATCTGGTCGCTTTTGACGAGTTTTTATTTCATTTTTATGTAATAACTGGTTTTGTCAGAATCATGTTAAGGAGGTATTCAAAAAAGTACTTTTCCATTCTCAACAACTCGAAATTTTCAGGCACATTTTCAGATTCATTTTTAATAGAAAAAAATGTGAATCTTGCTGACGTGATTTTTGAAGAGATTTATAAGCGACCTGTATTTTTGTTTTTCTTTCAATTAATTAAAACTTGATTTATGAACAATTATTTTCTCAGTAGGACAATATTTTTCTTTTCTACCGCAATCGCTTCGGGAAATTCTGTTCAAAATGCCCACTTTGACATCATCTTTTGAAATATATTCTGCCTCTATCAAAAAATCGATCATTAAGGTACATTATATAGTTTCTGAATAAGAGAATCTACCAATTGGATGCGTTTGAGAGCAAAAATGAATTTTAAAATGAGTAATAAAATAAACAGTTTGAATTTTAATACACCCTTAATAAGATGATATTTTTCTTCAACCGCTATGTATTTTTAATTTGTTTTCGCTGTAAGAATAGGTCCTATCAAAAACTTGTCTATATAAATATTTTAGACAATATTAAGAAGATATATGATAGATTCATGGGGATTTTATATCTTGTGAATTGACGGAGTTATGGATTTTTTTTTCTTCAACCCCCCCCCCCCCCCTTTTTGTTTTCGTTTATAATTTTTTTTTTTTTTTTTTTTTTTTTTGGTTACGAATTGGTTTTATCAAAAACTTGTGAGTATAAAAGTTGTAGATAATATGAAGGAAATTTATAATAAAATTAATTGGATTTGATATCTTGAGAATTGACGAAGTTATGATTTTTTTTTCTCCCAAAAACCCTATTTTTTGCGCCCCTTGAGCCCATTTATAAGTTGATCAAAAATCTGTGAAACATAAATTTTTGGCCCTATTTTTAGAAGTAATAAAAACTTTAAACTGATTTGATATGTACAAAAATTAAGAAGTTATGGGGGTTTTCGGTTTTCACAAAACCCCTCCATATTTCCATCCCCTTGGTCCGATTTTGCCCATTAACGAACTTGATCGAGATTTTATGCCCCTTGATTTTATGTATAAGTTTGGAAGAGATTTGTGCAGAATTGTGGAAGTTATCGTGTCCAGAAGAAAGTGATATATATAGATAGATAGATAGATGCATACATAGATAGATAGATAGATACATAGATAGATAGATAGATATAGTTTTTTACTGGGGGTGGTTTTGGGTTCTAGGGGTCATGATCGGTGTAGATCTGCAAAAATTTTTCAGAAATTCCAACATAGGGGAGAATGTAATAGATAATATTTCATACGAAATCTACCTAAAATAGTCGCCTATGGCCGCCCTGTTAAGGGATTAAGAAAATATCAAAGTTCATTTCAAATATATCGCAAGAAAAAAAAATAAAATAAACAAGTTGGAAATTGCTCGTCAAACGTGGCAAATGAGGTGCGTTCGTACTATAACTAGTTTTATAATTATTTTTTGCACCCCATATTGTACTGAATGTATAATTTTTTGAACTTCATAAAGCGCATAGTCTGATACATCATTAAAATGCACTTCCAATATTTTTTTCCCATTCCCCGTAATGTAACGGAACACTTTTGACTGTCCCTGTAATTAAACTATACATCCGATTTTCCTAAAATTTGAAATAGCTCAACACAATTTTGCAACAATTATATCTTTAAAATTTCAGACCATTCGGAAGGCTGTAATATCATTAAAATACACTTGCAATAATTTTTCCCATTGGCCGTAATGTAAAGAAAAACTTTTGACTGTCCCTGTAATTAAACTATGCATCCGATTTTCCTAAAATTTGAAAGGGCTCGACAAAATTTTGCAACAGTTATATCTTTAAAATTTCAGATCATTCGGAAGGTTCTAATATCATTAAAATCCACTTGCAATAATTTTTCCCATTGGCCGTAATGTAAAGAAAAACTTTTGACTGTCCCTGTAATTAAACTATACACCCGATTTTTCTAAAATTTGAAAGGGCTCGACAAAATTTTGCAACAGTTATATCTTTAAAATTTCAGATCATTCGGAAGGCTCTAATATCATTAAAATCCACTTGCAATAATTTTTCCCATTGGCCGTAATGTAAAGAAAAACTTTTGACTGTCCCTGTAATTAAACTATACATCCGATTTTCCTAAAATTTGAAAGGGCTCTACAAAATTTTGCAACAGTTATATCTTTAAAATTTCAGATCATTCGGAAGGCTCTAATATCATTAAAATGCACTTGCAATAATTTTTCCAATTGGCCGTAATGTAAGGAAAAACTTTTGACTGTCCCTGTAATTAAACTATACATCCGATTTTCCTAAAATTTGAAAGGGCTCGACAAAATTTTGCAACAGTTATATCTTTAAAATTTCAGATCATTCGGAAAGCTGTAATATCATTAAAATGCACTTGGAATAATTTTTCCCATTGGCCGTAATGTAAAGAAAAACTTTTGACTGTCCCTGTAATTAAACTATACATCCGATTTTCATAAAATTTGAAATGGCTCGACAAAATTTTGCAACAATCATATATTTGAAATTTCAGACCATTCGGTTGGGTAGTTTTTGCTCTGTTACATGCGGACAGACGGACGGACAGACGGACAGACGGACGGACAGACGGTCAGACGGACGGACAGACGGACGGACTGAACGACGACTATAGGTGCTACGTATTTATATAATTACGAACGCACCTAAAAAAGAGTGAATTCAAAAAATTGTTGATTTTTTTTTTTTTTTTTTTTTTTCCCACCCTTCTAGAGTTTAAATTCTCCAAATACGTTGTGTCTGGTCGCATATGACAAAACCGAATTCTCCAGTCAAACACTGGACGATTAATAATTCGATTAATTTTAGCTTTTAGCATATTGTTCATAAAAATTAGCATATTGTTCATAAAAATTATCTCAAAATTATTATTATTATTATTATTATTATTATTATTATTGCTACAAGCTTGGTGTTTACTTACACAAACCGTCTTTTTTTTTAATAACCACCATAGGTATAATCCAACAAACAATGAATAGTTGCGGCATTACGGGATTTGAATCCATTATACTATGCATATTTTCAGAGTATCGTATTCTGTAAAGAGATAAGCAGCACCCATTCGATGTAATCGAAAGAAGTCTAAGCTAATCATTAAATTCCCTAATTTCGGATGGGTCGATGAACTCCGCTTTTGGCCAGATAAGATTAACGCTTCTCAGCACTAAGTCCGTCCTAAAGGTAAAAGTACTTTTACAGGTAAGTTGATACTGTAACCTAATTAATTTAGAAGTGCACATATATATTTTTTTTCCCTCTCAAATACCAGTTGCATAGAAATATAGTTATTGGAATTGTTTTTATACTTAAAAGTAGGAGTGGGATGGGCAATTTTTTTCATATATTATCTTAAGAGTATCTTTCTTTTTTACATTCTTCTATATATAGTGCGTATGCAGGATGCAATATGTTATCTATGGCCGACCTTTAATTTCTCAACCGTCGACCGTAGACATATAGTTCCAATTACAAAAACGTTTCAAATGAGCTAAATATTCATGTTGTAACATTATTTAAATTAAAAAATCAATTTTATAAAAATTACGAAATCTAACTTTTTATACGGTTCTCTATTCCCTATAATTATATTTAGTAAAAGTTTACACATATCATAACAGGTGTAACACAAAAAGTTTGACACCTGTACTACAAAAATTGACACAGTTATTAAATTTCAAAGTTTGAGATTTTTGCACATGATTTTGTCTTTCATTGAGGGATCAATTAAAAGATGAATTAAGGTAATTCGAGATCAAATCAGGGTGCAATGTCCTTTGTACGGCGAAACCACACCTTTAGCCGGCATCGCCAAATCGGGGAATCACCAAAGAGGGTTATTTCATCTAAAAATTTGAACTAACTTTTAGGGGTCGAACAACATTCAAACGTCAAAGTAGGTAGAATCGACAACCGGAAAATAAAACATACTCTCTAAGGACTGGATAAATGGCAGCGGAATTGCCCCCTGATTTTGATCTCGAATTACTTTAATTCATCTTTTAACTGATCCCTCAATAAAAGGCAAAGTCATGTGCAAAATTTCAAATTTTGAAATTAATAACTGTGTCAATTTTTGTAGTACAGATGCCAAACTTTTTGTGTTATATCTGTTATGATATCTGTAAACTTTTACTAAATATAACTATAGGGACTGAGGGACTATATAAAAACTTTGATTTCGTATTTTTTATAAAATTGATTTTTTACTTTAAATAATGCCACAACATGAATATTTACCTCATTTGAAACGTTTTTGTAATTGAAACTATATGTCTACGACCAACGGTTGAGAAATTAAAGGTCGGCGATAGATAACATATTGCACCCTGTATAATTAAAGTTCATTTATTCAGAGCTGTCTGTAGCCGAAACTATATATCGGAAAAATTTGAAATTTGAAATGCTTCTAATGTAATTGAAGGGAGGCGAAAGACATTTAGCAGAAGAAAAAAAGTTAAAAAATCAGAAGGTGCTTTCTGCTAAAGTTTCGGCATATAATAATTGCTCAAATTTTTCAAATTTTAGCAACCACATGTGCTGATCCACTCGCGCACAGTGAAAATATTAAATAAAAAGCCGCAGTAAATCTCTTGTCAGTTTTATATTTTTCCTCTGAAATTGTTGTACAGTTAACATAATCCCGCTTTAGGGGATGTACACATGTAACGTTATCACTAGGGATGGGGGTGGGGGTCTGGCACTTGATATCGAAAGATATCTCTTGGGGGAGATGATATCGTTATCATCACTATCTTTTATCATTTTTGGTATCGTTATAATTTTTGTTCCAGCCATTTTTTTTTTTATCCTATTATCTGTTTTTATGAAAATGCAAAGTTATTATAAAAACAAATGTTTATAAAATCATTTCATTTCAAAATATGGACTGTCCCAACGCTCGCCATTCCTATTTGTCTGCCATATGCGCATATAATTAATTGTTAGAGAAACCAAGTTGGTAAGAATATTTGTTATTTTTTACTAGTAAAAAATGGGAAGTAGGTTGTCTACTTGTTTTGTTTACAAGAAATTCTGCTTATCCCCGTACAGGGGCTAAGTTCAAGAAGACAATATTACTGATGAATGTTTTATGTAACAAAAAGCTATTATTAAATACTTTTAAATATAGTAAGTATTTCTTTAAAAGCGTTATTGAATATAAAGTTATTTCATGCATGATAGTGATATTTAATTAACTTCTTCTCATGATTTAAATCAATAAAGTATGCGAATAATAAATGCACGAGCATAACCATATGTATATCATTGCAAACGTATAAAAACTAGTCATTGGGGGCCACCGTAATACTTACCCATCATGAATATGCATAATATAAAATATGGAAATAAAACATGTGTGTCAGTTATTAATAAAATGCATTGCAATTCTAAAATAAAATTTAAACGTATACTTAAATATTTTTAACAAAACAGGATCCTGATTGTATTACAATGGAAGTCTGTGGTAATTCGGCGAAATACCAAAGATAGCGCCAAGTTGGCGTCACTTTTGGCAAAAAATTTGTATCGCTAGATTTGGCGATATATCGCCAAGTTGGCGATAAACGTGGCGGCATTACTAGTGGCATTACATACTAAGTATACACCAAATTTCAAATCTCAATCTCAATTTGTTCGGGAGATAGAGCGTTTATAGACAAACACACAGACAGACGGACGGCAATTTTTTTTTCTAAAAATATGTTTTTCGGAATCTCTAGTGTCTGAAACGTGTAAATCTGTCAAAAAATTTTTTGGATTTTTAAAACGATTACAAAACTTACCCTGTACTACGTATGCTGGGTAAGTAAAAAGAAAGGAAAAAACTGTAAGAAATAAATAAATAAATTTAGACACTGAATACGATACCATTAGGAGGAGGGAGGGTTCGAGGAATGATAACGTATGATATCGTAAAAGGTGGGAGGGAGTCCAAAATTAGCAAAAAGTTGATAGCGTTACATATGTACAACACCTTACTGGCGAAACTTTTTTTTGTCAAAGTGGTGATTCCGTACTAAAAGCTTTGCGGAAGTTTCGAGCTTTGAAAAACATTCGCACAGGTACAGTCGTTGGAAAAAAAAAGGTAAACACCCCCTACTAACTCTGCAACAAATTATTGTACAAGAAAGTTACTCGTACCAAACAATTTGAAATAAAGTCTACTTTTAAATGATGTGTATGAAATTTGCTTAGGGGGCCATCTACATATCAAAACGAACTCAAACTTTGTTTTTGTCAATAGCAATACCCAAATTTGACATTACAAATAAATTCGGCAACCTTCAATCAGACTAAAAACAAATTCTCATGAAATTCGTACAATTACTTTCCGAGAAATTAATTTTTTAAAATGTGCCTATTTTAGGGGCTGTATGTATCCAAATTGAAGGTACCCGATTGTTGAAATGCTACAGAATGACTCTGTCACTTCTATTAATGTATATTTCTCGCCAATATGACCATTTCACTCGCTTAATAGTTTTCGACTATTGCCAGTCCAAATGTTTCAATAAAATCAGTAAAATATGTATTTTTCAAATTCTACTTTTCTGCATCTCCTAGACGGCCCTTTAAACCATCATTTTGACGTTTTTTAATCATAATTCGAAAATTACTTAGAAGAAAAATTTTTAATTGAGAATTTGCATCAAGCAGGACATAATAAATATAAATCTGTCAAAAAATAAATGGTAGGTTGCAATTCATATTTTTTTCGAATGTTAATTTCATAATTTCTACTATAAAATTTTTAAAATTATAAATTCAATATATTTATGTTTAGTTTTTTTAGGATTATAACCACACACAAAATTATCACATTAGGATTATTATTTCAGAAGATATTAATAAAAATATGGAAATGTAATTTAACAATAGAACCTCTAAATTTTGATTGCTTATAATTCAAAAACTTATCATCCAAATGACTTGAAACTTCGTTTCTAGGCATAGTTTGAACCGAAGATTTAAAGTATGTTGTCAAAATTGGGTGTTGCCATTGAAAAAAATAAAGTTTGGTCTGGTTTTGATTTGTAGATGCTCCTCTAAAGAAATTTTATATACATCATTTAAAAGTAGACTTTATATCTAATCGTTTGGTACCAGTAACTTTCTTCTACAATAACTTGTTGCAGAGTTAGTAGTGGTGTATGCTTTTTTTTTTCCACGACTCTCCATGCACTGCAAATGGAACATTGCCAGAACTCAAGGAACTGTGTTATCCATTACCCCCTCAACATTTTCTAGAATTTGCACCTCGTGACCGTTGAACATGCTATTTTACGACTTTAAACGGTACTTGAGAATAATGGTCAACACATTGAACAGTATTTGTCTTAATAAACCAATTCTACAGTATATCAGTTTGTATTTTGTTAAATTATTGAAAAAAATCAATAATTCGACCTCTGGTGGCCATTTTTTCTTCCCTGCTAAATGTTTTTCGCATCTCTTCATTTAGACACATTCCAAATTTCATACTTTTCTGAGGAATAGTTTCGACTACAGATAGCTCTGAGTAGGTGAAGTTTAATTATGTTATACCCTATAGAAACAGGATTTGTCTATTTTTGGAAAATATCTGTCGGCTCATCTGTTAATCTGTATAGGACACAAATTTTATAACGTTCGGTCTTAAGAACTAACGGACGGAATTTAATCAAACTTCATGTTCAGTTAGACCTTGACATAAATTGGTGGTGATTGGGTTTTGGTGTATATCGTTTAGCAAGTGATGGTACTATACAGCATTTTTCATTATTTCAGTGATTGATAACTATATCTCAAGAACTAGTACACGGAGTTTCATCAGACTTCATATTCAATTGGACCTTAACACAAATAGATGCTTTTTCGGTTTGTGTGTATGTTTCCCAACAGGTGGCGGTGCTATGCTGTGTCTTTTGCGATTTCCGCGATAGCTATCACTCAAGAACTAATTCGCGGAATTTCATAAAACTTCATATTATATTAGACCTTGATATAAATAGAAATTGATTCGGTTTGGGTGTATATTTACTCCCAATATAATATACGCTCTATAACGTGCATCACGTCCAATAGGTGGCGCTGCTATGCTGCATTTGCAAAATTTTTGTGATAGCTATATTTCAAAACCAAATGCACGGATTTTCATCAAACTGCATATTTCGTTAGACCTTGACATAAATAGATGACGATTCAATTTCGATTACTCAACAAGGGGCATTGATGTCCTATGCTTGGGAAAGATTCCTAATCGGGTCCACAATAAATTAATGCAATTTTGCGAGCATGGTTTGCATGACTCCCGTGACCTCCCCCTTAGATCCCCCATTGTAGATTACGTAGTTCAGTATTACATATTTTATGATTACATATTTTTAATTTTAAAATAAGTCGGCTATTATAAAATTAGTAAAATTCTCTTTGTAAATATACTTTTCGGAAGAAGAAGGGGGATGGGGGGGGGGGGGGGGGGGCGCCAAAATCCATGTTTGCCCCGGGTGCAAAAAAGGCTAGTTTCGGCCCTGCATTATGGTCTAATAGGGAAAAATCATTTGGATTGTATTTTAAAAGTGATACACAATCTTAAACAAAATTAAATTTGCGTACATTATTGAGGTATGAGGTGAGAAGATGGTTACTATACAAAATGTTATGTTTAGCGCTTACAGTACGCGTATAGGGGAACTCAAAAGTATTCCGTTATATTATGCTTTATGAAGAAAAATCGTTTCCGGCGTATTTTAGTGTTGTAACTCTGTCACAAAGATAATGAATTTGTGAGGTGTCCTAAAACATACTTTCTGTAGAATATACATATTTAACAATCATTTACAGGGTCACACAGAAGAGATCGGTCATATAATGGTCTACGGGGGGAAACTTTTAGCAGCGTATTTTAACAATGGTAAACTATTTCAAATGTAATGAAATTGACCAAACGCACTGGGCGCAGCTCACAATGCTTGTGGGAAATTTCCCACAAGCGTTGCGGCATTCGGTTGGCTTTGGTGAACACTTGTAGGAAAAATTGAGAAGCTGATTAGCTATAATCCATCGTAACGTTTAGTGACGTCAGAAATGCTTGTCATCCATTGATATACATTATTAAGGTTTACTACCAGATATTTGCCACAGACTATGATATCCATCGCATCTATCGTTCTGTTCGTTCTGGGACTATCGTAATCTATCGTTCTGGGACACATAAAATATTTTGGATATAATATTGTATCTGAAGTACTGTCTATTTGGGATGATTGCTGAAAATGCGTTTTCTGTTATGATATGTGTTTAAAGTTTAACTAAATTTTTGCACATAGATTCTATAGACTATGTACAAGGCTATACAAAAGAATTCTTAATCATTACTGAGAGTGTGTGAATTGTTTAAAGGTGTTTTTTTTTTTTTTTTTTTTTTTTTTTTTTTAATCTGAGTTATGCATTTTCAAAATTTAACTACATTTAGTATACTAAGAGATGTTTATAGCATATAAGTAAAATCATATACAGGGCTTTGCAAAAAACTGGATAAATGGCCGCCTATCGATAGTAATTCCTGGAAGTGTGCTTTTAGTAGTTTTTAAGCGTGTTTTTGCCTGAATCAAATTTCAGCTTAATATGTAGTTATGTAAGGCTATAAAAAGAATTTAAGTACGCTTCCGTCTATTGGTAGAAATTGCTAAAGCTGAATTTTCAATTGTTTTATGCTTTTTCTAACTAAACAAAATTTTAGTACATATAATGTATAAAATATATACTAATCTGTAGATCATATACAGAGGTATACAAAAGTATAGGAGTACCTTTTCGACTTTGCACAATAATTGTTGAAATCTAGCTTTCAAATGTGTTATGCGTTTTCTAAAATGTTTACTTAGGCATCCTTTTTACCTTATAGTAAACGACGAAATTTTGTTTTATTGTGGAAGTGTTGGAAGGCGTTTCATAATCTATGCTTGACGCATCAATTTTCTTTCTTGTTTATACTAACTTTTGGCTGAGGCGCGATTCCGGATTAGCCTATGATTTTTGCTATGAACATTATAGCTGTTTCTTATTTTCTATCGTGTAGAAATGCACAAAGTTTTATATTTGATTTTAATGATTAAAAATGTATATGTTCATCTAATTTTGAATTTTAATAACCCACAGGGAGCGCTGTTATTATTGTTATTATATTCTTATTTTACTTCACGAAATACTGTAACTTTATGTTAAATACGAAGAAAGGGACTATGTTTTACATTCATAATCATTGATACTATTATAAATTAATATATTAGAATAGTGTAGAATAGGGGTGCACAACCTTTTTAAGAGAAGGGCCACTTTCAAAAATGTCTCGGTTGTCGAGGGCCACATCAGTCACGCGAAGAGAATTCTATTTCGAGGAGATGGGTGGGAGTGGGTTACCCCTCTAGGTTCCCCTACCCAGTCAACATATCCGATTCAGTTGGCAAATATATATTAACAGTTTACGTTTGTATATATATCAAGGATTAATTTGAAAGAGTGATAATATTCTTGCACTTTATTCGAGGGAGTAAATTTTGTTTTATTAAAAGTGCTATAAAACAAATATATGCATGAAAATGGCTGGTGCCGAATAAAAATGCGAACTTTATGAACGAAGGGGGCAGGAAGAGCCGATCAACAAGGTTTGAGATTTTTCCGCGCCTGATCGACAAAATAAGCAATTTTTCCGCACCTGATCGACAAAATTGGTGATTTTGCCGCACTGTATCGACGAAATTTGCTATCTTACTGCACCTGATTGACGAAATTCCTATTATTCTGCACCCGATCGACGATATTTGCGATTTTTCCGCACCTGATCAACAAAATGCGCGATTTTTTCGTGCCCGACAAACGAAGTTCGCGATTTTTCGGATCCCGATCGACAAAAACTCGTGATTTTTTAGTGCACGAACGACGAAATGTCCGATTTTCCCACCCCTGACCGACGAGATTCGCGATTTTTCCGCGAACGATCAACGAAATTCGTGATTCTTAACTGACTCTGACGAAATTAGCGATTTGTTCTCGTGATAATCTGACGAAACTCGCGATTTTCCCGCAGCCAGTCAACGAAATTTGCAATTTTTCCCCACATCATCGAGAAAAGTCGCGATTTTTCTGTACCTGACAAAGAAATTTGCGATTTTTCCGAGCCTGATCGACAAATTCGCGATTTTTTCGTGCCAAACCAACGAAATTTGCGATTTTTTTCGAGTCCGATTGACAAAACTCGCGATTTTTATGTGTCCGTTCAACGAAGCTTGCGATTTTTCCGAGCCCGATCGACAAAATTCGCGATTTTTTGGCGCGACTTACGAAACTCACGATTTTTCCGCTATCGATCAACAACATCATCAAGAAAATTGACGATTTTTTTCGTTCCCGATCAACGAAAGTTGCGATTTTACCGCTCTTGATCGACTAAATTCGCGATTTTTCAGGGCCCGAATTATGAAATTCGTGATTTTTCGAGCCCGTTCGCTAAAACTCGTGATTTTTCTTAGCCCGATAGAAGTTCTAGCCCGACTTTTTCGTGCCCGATCAGTGAAATTTGAGATTTTTTTTCCACGCTTCAACTACAAAATCCGCGATTTTTCGGTGACCGATCAAGAAATTTGCAATTTTTCTCTGCCTGACCGACAAAATTCGCGATTTTTCCGAGCCTTATCGACAAAATTTGATATTCTTCCGCACCCGATCAACGAAATTCGCGATTTTTCCGCGCCCGATCTACGAAATTCCCAAATCTTAACTCACTGACGAAATTGGCAATTTTTTCCCGCGGCAAATTGACGAAATTCGCGATATTTTCTCGCGACTGAAGAAACTCACGATTTTTCCGCAGTCGATCAAGAAAATTTGCAATTTTTTCTCCCATTATCAACAAAATTTATGATTTTTCCGCCCCCGATCAATGAAATTTGCGATTTTCCCGCGCCTGATCGACAAAATTTGTGATTTTTCCGTGCCCAACAAACGAAATTCATGATTTTTCCGTGACCAACCAATGAAATTCGCAATTTTTCCGTCCTCGAACGACAAAACTCGCGATTTTTCCGCGCTTCATCGACCAAATTTGCGATTTTTCCGTGCCCGATCAAGGAAATTTGCGATTTTTCCGAGCCCGATCAAGGAAATTTGCGATTCTCTCGAGCATCATCGACAAAATTCGTTATTTTTCCGCATCCGATCAACAAAATTCGCGATTTTTTCACGCCCGATCAACGAAATTCGCAATTCTTATTTGACCAACAAAATTTTCAAATTTTACCGTGGCAAATTTACGAAATTCACGATTTTTTCCTGCGACTTTTGGACAAAAATTGCAGTTTTTTCCAGTTATAAATTGATGAAGTTCGCGGGCCACACGTTACCCCATCGCGGGCCACAGGTTGTGCATCCCTAGTGTAGAAGAACGTTTTGTGATAGCCGCAGCATATTAGTTTTTTTAATGCATTTTTAACCGACTTCAAAAAAATTTGGTTATACAGTTCATTTGAATATTTTTCAACCCTTTGTATCACCGCGTTGCATATCTGCAACGTACTCAAAAGTCAATGTTAATTATACAGTTGTCTTTAAAAGACAATTTTATTTATTGCTTCCGACATAGCAATTAATATAAACTGTTCTTAGAATTCTCAACGGACGACGATACTGGGTTGATTTTTTATATTCTGAATTTTTTTTTTTTTTTTTTTTTTTGTCTTTTTCGGATTTAACTTTTGTAGGAATTGGCCAATCGCCATTAAATTTGAATATATTTTTTAAATACGTAGTACTATGTTACGTTTTAAAAATCGTTACCCTATCGCGGGCATTTTTTTACAGAGACAAGTCAAAAATTTTAATATGTGTTCATTTACTGCACGTTAAACATGAGCGATGTATTTTAAAGTGAATATGAATCATAATAAAACACTATTGTGCTAAATCACTCTCCCTAAAATACGCCAAATAGTGTGCAATAAGAAAGAAAAACAAACAAGTAATCGCTTGACGTTGGTTTAATTTTGTTTTAATTGCTTATTTCTAATCAACCGGTTTATAACCCGTCACTCACTGAATAATGAAAACTTTTAATCAGTTGCTAAACATTTTTTCAGAAATTTGTACTGAAATAAGAACTAACCATTCATATGTAATAGAAATAAGTCATGCCTAATGCATACATTAAATTGATAATTTAGAATGGGTCAATGATCTTCACTTTTGACTAGCTACTTTAATAAGAGATGTAAATTTCCAACTGGGCGAAAAATGTCCGGACCAGGATTCGAACCCGGGATCTCTTGTTTGAAGCCGCCAGTGCTCTGCCATCTGAGCTATCCCGGACGATTCTGGTCGAACTTTTTCACCCAGCTAACCTTGATGATTGCAACATCTGGTCTGAAACCTGGTTCAGCTCAACAGAATAAATCTCAGGTAATGGAACTCCAGAAATCCCTGGATACGAAATTACACTAGATTAATATTAACACAATTATTCAGTCTGAATAATTGTGTTAATATTAATCTAGTGTAATTTCGTATCCATCGATTTCTGGAGTTCCATTACCTGAGATTTATTTTGTTGAGCTGAACCAGGTTTCAGACCAGATGCTGTAATCATCAAGGTTATTCAGAATATCAGAATAATTGTGTTAATATTAATCTAGTGTAATTTCGTATCCAGCGATTTCTGGAGTAACATTACCTGAGATTTATTCTGTTGAGCTGAACCAGGTTTCAGACCAGATGCTGTAATCATCAAGGTTATTCAGAATATCAGAATAATTGTGTTAATATTAATCTAGTGTAATTTCGTATCCAGCGATTTCTGGAGTAACATTACCTGAGATTTATTCTGTTGAGCTGAACCAGGTTTCAGACCAGATGCTGCAATCATCAAGGTTAGCTGGGTGAAAAAGTTCGACCAGAATCGTCCGGGATAGCTCAGATGGCAGAGCACTGGCGGCTTCAGCCAGGAGGTCCCGGGTTCGAATCCTGGTTCGGACATTTTTCGCCCAGTTGGAAATTTACATCTAATATCATTTGTTTACCAATTAGAATAATTGTGTTAATATTAATCTACTTTAATAAGAGGTTCAAACTTTGACCGTTTCAAACGTTCGAACTTTCTTTGTTGGTTAAAGTATCCTTTGCACTCACGAAAATAATATTTTAATAGTTGGAAATCGTTATTGAAAGTGGAGGGGTAAATTTTGAGCTATAGAAGTAGAGTGCGTCACAGAGAGTAACTAGTAACGAAAACGTTATGCTCATTTATTTATTTATTTTTATTTTTTTAACCAATTTCTGTTTATTACTTTTCCATCCAATTAGTGATTTTCCTATTTTCACGATATAGCCGCCAAATAATTTCGAATCTTGTGTGGTACACCAGCTAGCATCAGAACAAAGTGACAGTTGTCCCTTTTCATTTTTAATTCGAAGTTTGTAGTTTTTAGTGCCCTGGATGTACTGCAAAACTATCTTCATTGCTTGTTAGTGGATTTCTCTAGGGTCTTTTGCATACTGAATATTCTATGTTTCTAAGCATTTCTTGATATAATGTTGCATCAATTTCATTTTCGATTTCAAACTCATCTAAATTCATTCCAGAAACACAAACACCGGACACTTTTCACACTTTTATGACTTTACATATCAGATCGTTCTAAGATCTAGCTTGCTCCAGCAAGAATCTACTGTTATTTTCTTTAATATCAATACCAAGGAATTAAATTTTTTCCTTCAACTCTTTAATTTTTACTTCTTTCTTCAATTAATGCATCAATTTATTGGTTAATTCTTCGGATTCGCTAATGATTATTCTATCATCGACATATATTCCAACAGTAACAAATTTATTATTATTATTGTTAACAAACACATAGGGATCTGCTTTACAATGTTGCAATCCAATTTTATCAAATATATTTACTAATTTTTCATACCAGGGGGTGAGGGGGATAGGTATGTCATATGTTTACTTTTTTTACAAGTGAACAATTAGTGTAGGAAAGAACATTTTAAGTACTTTAAATTTTGTGATTAAGGAAAATTTTACATGATTATTTATTGTCGCTGCAAAGAAACTAATAAGCAGAAGAGAAAAAATAATAATGATTTTAAACTGTGTTCTTCATTTTTTACTGGGATAAGGGGGGAGGGGTAAATCATATATTTACCTTATTTTTCCTACAACTTAACAATGAGGGCAAAAAATATAAATGTTTAATTTTGTGGGTAAGGAAAATTTTGCATGATTATTTATTGTCATTGCAAAAAAACTAATGGGCATTAAAAAAATCGGAGATTTTAAATTGTGGTCTTTTGGGAGGAGGGTTAAGTAAGTCATATATTTACTTTTGCTACAACTTAACAATTAGGACAAAAAAAAAAAAAAACATTTTAAATTTTTTAAGTTTTGTAGTTAAGGAAAATGTTACATGATTATTTTTTGTCATTGCAAAGAAACTAATGGAGAGGCAAAAAAAAAAAAAAAAAAAAAAATCAAAGATTTTAAATTTTGTGTGTTTGGTAAGGCTGAAAAGTAGGAAGGAGAAGTTTTCGAGGAGAAATGGAGGTGGAAATCCGAAGAAGATGAGTCTTACTCGTAACTTTTAACATTAAATCTGCCCCGCCCCTCCCCTACTGAAATAAGAAAAAGTATTCATTTATGTACATAACTTTTATTTTATATAGAAATTAAATACTACTGATGGAAATTGATATCTAAGAGAAATATTGTTTTTATTCACTTTCTATGTTGAAAAATATTTAAATATAAAAAACAACAACAACAACAAAAAAGATAGTTTTTAAAAGTGACTAATCTTAATCAGTTCTATCATAAAAGTGATTAAAAATCATTGATATTATAAATTTCGAAACATTCATAAAGTCTTAAACTTAAGGGGGGGGGGGATGTAAAGGAATTTTAAGAAAGCGCAAGTTACGTCATTTTTTCCTTACATCAACTAGTCGATCACTGGCCATTTGCAGGTCAAAGCTCCCTGCCATTTTTCATCCTAGTGGAGTAGAAGGAAAAGGCAGCTGACGTCACTGTGGATTAGCACGACGCTAACGAAAAAGAAAGGCTATCGCGTGATTTTACGGGTATCTTTTTTTACAGATCACTGGAGTCACGTGATGTTCGAATGCACCAATGCAGGTGTACGAAAAGAGATGACGTCACTCTAGCGGTCTGTAAAAAAAGATATGAGGAATGCACCGCGGTAGCCTTAAGAGTCGTCCTGCCGGCAAAGACACTCACGAGCTAATGCTAATCCTATGGGGAGGGATTTTTCTAATATCTCGTTTGCATTTCGACATTTTTAAATAATTTTTTTTGCATTGGATAGCCGAGGACCATCTCTATAGCGCACATTGGTTACTTTTTCGATTTTGGTTGCAGTAATTTTTTAGAATGACACTTTCATTTTCAGAACCGGTTTTGAAAATGAAAGTAACTTTATTAAAAATATCTGCGACCAAAATCGAAAAAGTAACCAAAGAGACGGAGAGACGGACCTCGGCTATCCAATGCAAAAAAAAAATTATTTAAAAATGTCGAAATCCAAACAAGATATTAGAAAAATCCCTCCCCATAGGATTAGCATTAGCTCGTGAGTGTCTTCGCCGGCAGGGACATGACCCTTAAAACGGGATCAGTAAGAAATACACCTATCCGTTCTTTATGTTCATACTGTACACATGAGATCAAGCAGTTTGATTGGTCTACGTTTAACGTCTATGATATGATTGGCCAGGGACGCGCCGACCCAGTGTGCAAAGTGTGCAGCGCACACAGGCGCCGAAATAGTAAAGGCGCCAAAGATTTCAGTTGAGAAGAAAATACTTTTTAAAATATCCTTAATTTACTTAAACTAAATGTATTGCATTTTCTTGACATCTGAATTATGCTTTGTAGATTTAACTGAGACAAACTTTCTTATAGATATTTAATTCTTTTTGTTATTATTATGTATTTATTTCTTTTTATTCTACTTCTGAGTCACCTAATAAGTGATTTAGACGTAGACATCTCAAACCTTTCAATAAACAGAGGCGCACCTCGTGTAGTTGCAAACAATGAAAGGCGCCATAATTCATATGACCGAAAACATGCAACACCATTATCTCACTCCAGTAGTGGTAAAGCAAAATACAGTTTTATTCCCACAGGGGCTAAATTCCACTTTTTGTTTAATAGCAAGCTTTTCCTTACCGCCAAATTTCTGTCATAAAATTACTATTCGGAAAAATATACAATTATCTCGGAGAATTATTAAGAAAATTAATATTCGGAAATACTGGTAAAAATTTCCTCTGTGGTAATAAGGCCATGAATAGTGGTAGAAGGTGAAGGGGTCTGTAAGTTGAAGGGGCCAGAAATCTTAATCACTAAATAACAAATTAATAACATTAAATAATTAACACTAAATAACGATCACTGGTAACAATTGAAAGAACCCCATTTTTAGAAAGCACACTGTGACGTGGATTCGCCGGAGATGCATTGGGCAGCCCTGAATTAGAACGGAATTCCCAGACCACGTCTCGACCCGTTTATATTTTTGTATCCGCGATCCTGTACAAAAATCAGTAAGAGACGTGGTCCCCACGTCTGAGCAGTTCCCCTTAGGCAGTCAAACAGGCCCGGCCCGACTCAATTTCTACAAAAAATCCCCCCTTTTTTTTACATGCAATTAAAATCCTTTTAAAGAATATTGCATACATATTTCTGAAGAAATGTATCCTCAAGATAGAAAGTATATACACAACAGACCATTAATGATTACTTAGACTCTTAGACTTTTCAGCATTGAAATAAAGATTCATTAAAAAAATTAATGTAGTTTAGAGCAAGAGAAAACAAAAAGAAAGTTAAAAACATCATAACTTTTGAAGCTGTATAATAAAAAGTAGGTTTTTGAAGATATTTCTCTGTGAGATATTAAGGCATATTTACAATGATTCTGTTAACAGAAGTTCATTATCGCTATTACCATTTTTACAAAACACACTGCCATCCCGACACGTCCTGGGAACAATTAAGTCCAATTTCGGCCCCGCTCGACTATGTAGAAAAAATGTAAGCATCACCCTGGCCCGGCCCGAGTCTGCTGATAAAATTAAGCCCGGCCTCAGGCACGATGAAGTTGTCGGATGTTGATCTCTACCTCTACGTTGAATATGTTATATTTCTGTATTGATGTTGTCAAACTCGCATCGGCTCGTGCAGCACTATTTTATATTATAATACGAGCAAAAATTGTGTGTGTGTGTATGTAAATTTTATCTTAAAAAGGGCTCTAACGATTTTGAATAAATTTTGCACCCTACCGTTTTGGGGCAAGAAAAGGCCATTGGGCTGGGACACATATTCGAAAAAATTCGATTAGTGGGTCATTATGGGTCAGAGCTAAATTAACTATATCTAAAAAAAGGCACAATCGATTTTGGCTAAATTTTGTATCCAACCGTTTTTGGGTCCGAGAAGACTATGGGGCTAGGTCACATGCTCGAGAAATTTCAATTAGTGGGTCATTGCGGGTCAAGCTAATTTTATCTGAAAAACGGCTCTAACGATTTTCACTAAACTCTATATTCTACAGTTTTGGATTACGGGAAGACCATTGGGCTAAGTCGTGCGAAACTATCATGTATTAGAGAAAAATTGTGTTTTTTCGGGCCATAGACCTCCGAGCAGAACAAGTACTTATATCTGTACTATCTTTTACTCTGGACCTATCATCATGGAGGAAACAGAATTTTTGTTAAGGGGGAGAGGATGGTGAAAATAAGCTAAATTTGGCCATAAATGTTTATAAATTCTTACTTTTTCAAAGACTGGGAGGGGCGGTGTTTCTCTGCACCCCCTTCGTACGCTCTTGTCTAATCACATACTGAATAAATAACTGTGATGATTGCAAGATTTGTTCCTTTTAAATCAAAACATAAAATTGGAAGTATTGAAATATGAGCATTTATAAGCATTACATATAACAGAATGACAAAAAAAGTTCAATTTAGACATAAATAAGTTAGGAGCTACAATGATCTTTGTAATATGAACGGAAAAATACAGATTTTTTAAAAAAGAATTTTAAATTCCCGAGCTATGCCGTCCCGCATAGCAAATGATAATAACCTTAAATGCGCCTAAAATCAAATGTTGAATGATTTTATATTTTTAAACGAACATTCTTCCAAACGACCTAGAGATGGGAAGGGGGACGCAATGTCTTCAGCAGCATAACCACCGGACGTGCAACGCACTGTACGGTTTGTTTTGATTTTATATTTTTAAACAAAAAAAAAAAAAAAAAAAAAAAAAAAAAATTCCAAACGAGCCTAATATTGTCAGCAGCACTGTTTTTGGCAGGGTACAACCTCGAATTTCAATGATTTTTCATTTTTAGATGAAATTCCATCCAAACGAATCTCGAATTGGAGGCCCCGCTGCCTTCTGCCATAGGGTACACCGGGCGGTGATATGCACGCTCCGGTCTGATTTTTCGAACCTCGAACTTGAGTTTAATTTCTGGCATTTAGATATGCAGTGAAACTTCCCTGTACGACCACCTCCATTAAGCGACCACCTCCCTGAACGATAATTTTTTCATGGAACGAAATTTATTCCCATAGGCTCAATACTAATTTTACCTTCATTCAGAGACCATCCCAGTTGAACTCCCGCCATGAGCGACCCATTTCTTTGAAGAAAATGAAACGAATTCCGTTCTTTCCTGGTCGCTTGAAGAAGGTTTAATTCGAAAAATAATTCCGGAGGGCGCATTATTCATCAAACTTCTAAACTAAGTTTAGATTTTTTTATTATTATTCCGGTAACTTTTAAGTGTGCCTTTTTAGGCAATGAACTTAACTCTGATGACAAATTAAGAATGACGGTCAATAAACCGTCCTGCCCATTCTTCCAGGAAACTCTCAAAGAATGAGATAAAGTAATGAAATCGTTATTATTTGTTTCCGTCCAAAAAAAAAAAAAAAAAAAAAAAAAATTGCATTTATTTACTAAACTTTGAAAGGACGAAATAAAAGTTATAAAAGATAAAACCGTAAAATCAAAGCAAACGTCGATGTATTCATTTTTAATATAATGTAATTAACTTTTGTTTTGATACTTAAATTTTTATATTTTTTTCGAATGTGAAAAACAAATTTTAGTAACATTAATTGTCACCTTTTATCAAAAATTAAAATCTAGATTTAAACATGACCTCTGTTAAGAGACCACCTCTCAGAGCGGCCAATTTTTATTGGAACGGAACGTGGTCGCTTTAGGGAGGTTTTATTGTATAACAGTTTCAATTCTGACCAAAAATTCTTGATAAAACATAAATAATATAAAATACGCACCATCCCCTTACCTTTTTAAAACGCGAAATGATTATTCAAAGCACATATATCTGAGACGGGACACGATACCTACATAGAAAACTTGCACTGAGAGAAAAACATCTCTGGCGAATCCTTGAAATGACTTCAAGATTTTTTTGTTTTGAAATAGTAAAAATTAATATTTTTTCACACCGGAGATAGTTAGAGTCGGAAAAATACCAAGAATGTATTAAAAGGGTTTTTTGAAAATGTAGAAAAACGGAAAAACTTGAAACACGGCCAAATAAAAAGGTTTTTTGAAATAGTACCGAAAGATACTGTTGGAATCGGAAAGGTAGGACGATTTCTTTCTTTCTTTTATCTTTTTTTGTAACTCTATGGGGATATGGCCATCGCAATTTCAAAATGCAGTAAAAATCGAACTCTAAGCTTTCGTTAGTTTGAAGAACCGCTTAATGTCTTTAGAAATGCAAATGCATAATTGCTTTGAAGAAAGAAAGCTCGCCATTTTGCGGTTATCATTATGACTTTTAATTATATTTCGGTTAATTATCAACAAATTAAAAATCTGAGCTCTCAGGTGCCTTTGGACCTGCCATCGTCTATCCTTATCCAAACTTTCATACCTCTATGTGCGGTAGATTTTCTTAGCCATTGCCAACATATCAGAGAAAAGACAAGCGTCTTTCTTTTATTAATATAGATATGACAAACAACTTTCTTTTATTAGTTATTGATGCAATTTTTTGTTTTTGTATTGTATTGTATTATTTTCTCTTGTCTAATAAAATTTTACCGTTTAATACAGGATTCTGATACAGACAGGTTTTATTTTCACTGACTTAACCGCGTTTCGAATTTTATTTACATAGCTGCCAACCTTCTTTATTTTATCAAGTAATTTAAACATGTTTGGAACCAGAAACTTTAATTAATAAATGAAATAAAATACGAACCCTATAGAAACAAGACACATTTTAAAAACTTTATTTGATGTGGAATAAAATTCCAGCAGGGTGGCTGCTATGCATTTACAGATACTCACAGATTTTTTTAAATATAAAGTTTTACTTTCGAAGTGAGGGGGGGGGGGGTATAGGGCGCCAACTGAAGTTCTGCACACAGGCGCTGGATACTGCTGGCGCGCCCCTGTGATTGGCCTACGTTGCCAAGATGATTCCCCCAATGATTGCTACGACAAACATGTAGTGGAACATCACATGATATATATATGTTATTGCAATGGCAAAACTATTTTTACGAATAACGATTTGGCAACAAGGCTGTATGTTTTTTTGTATGCTCTGTTCTATGCTGATTAAAGCCTAAATTATCTTTTTAAAGGTATATAATATTTCGTATACTTTTATTCCATTACAGTTTAATCAGCATAAATATTTACTATTCCTAAATACCGTACGATGGATCAACTTTTGAAACCTGAACAGTTTGACGTCGATCCTACGTGTATTGGCGCGGAGGCTAAATGGAAACACGGGAAACGAACGTTTCTAATTTTTTAAGTGAAATCCAAAATATAACTGAAACAAACAAGTTACCGCTTCTATGCAACTATGTTTCTGCTAGTGTTTTCCTCCACATTAACGATGCCGAGAACTACGATACTGCTATTGCTGTTTTGGACTCTATGTTACGAAACGAAATGAAATCTTTGCCAGACATTGTCTAGCCTCTAGAATACAATAAAGTGGCGAGTATGTTACCGAATTCTTACAAACACTTAAGCAACTGAGCAAAGATTGTAATTTTAAAGCGGTGACGGCCGATCGATACAAGAGCGAATACATCAGAGACTCGTTCATCCGAGGTTTAAGGAATCCTTGCATCAGAGATCGTTTGTTGGAAGACTTCACTATTACCTTAGAAAAGGCTTTTGAAGCTAGGGCGTTGGAACTAGCTGAATCTCACTCAGCTTCGTATATGAATACTTCACATCTTTGACTGTGGCTGTCACAGATCTTTCTGATATACTGAGGATTATATTTCTTCTGAAACTACACGGCTTCAATCGGATAAGTGTTTCTTTTGCGGAAATGACCGGAATTCAAGAAATCTATGTCCTGCAAAAGAGGTACTGTGTAGAAAGTATGGAAATAGGGGGCACTATCAAAGAGAATGCTAATCGACACCACAGCGTGTCTCGCATAACACTGCTGCATCAGTTCACACCTTAGCTTCAATACCAGTCTCACCCAGTTGCCTTCAAAAATCCATTACTAAAGTGCAAATTAATGGAGTAGAATTGAATGCACTTATTGACACTGGTAGTTCACTTAGTTTCATAAATGACTGCTACATTAAAAGGTGTAAGATAAAAATTAAACCATACTTAAGCAAAATAACGATGGCTAATTCCTCTCTCAGCTCAGACATTAAGGGTTGTGGTGAAGTTACTATAAAATTAGATGGAACATGTGTACAATGATGTAAGAGTAGTAATCATGAAAAATCTCTGTACGGACTTTCTTATTGGTCATGATATTCTGAAGAACCATTCTCTTATTGAAATTCAGTTTAATGGTGAGAGACCGCCTCTCAAAATCTGCTCCCTAGCTGTTGCTCAAGTGCCACCAGTCTCACTGTTTACTAACTTAACCCCTGATTGCAAACCAGTGGCTACCAAATCTAGGCGTCAACCTCTGGATGACCAAAAATTAATTGCTGCGGAAGTAAAGAAGTTGCTGGAAGAGGGAGTTATTGAACACAATAACTCTCCTTGGCCTGCTCAAGCATTCGTTGTGAAAGGAGAGCACCACAAACCACGAATGGTGATTGATTATTCTCAAACGATTAATCGTTTCACAATGCTTGATGCCTATCCTCTTCCAAAAATTGAGGAATTAATCTAAAAAATATCGAGATATGAAATATTCAGCACTATTGATCTGAGAAGTGCATACCATCAACTTCCTATTAACGATGCTGAAAAGCATTATACTGCCTTTGAAGCTGATGATAAATTATATCATTTCCTCAGTGTACCTTTCGGGATCACTAATGATGTTGCATGTTTCCAGAGATCCATTGGCAAGATCATTCAAGATGAAGAATTAGAGGGCACTTATCCCTATCTGGATGACGTAACTATCTGCGGAAAAAATCCTGATGAGCATGATCGAAACTTAAAAAGATTCTTGACAATTGCTAAGAAATACAACTTAACTCTAAATGGAAAGACGTGTCAGTTTTCTACTAAATCTGTAAATATATTAGGTTACACTATCAAAAACAAGACAATCAAACCTGACCCAGATAGACTTGCTCCTTTGATGAACCTACCTGTACCTAACAATACAGCATCTATTCGAAGAGTATTAGGTATGTTTGCCCACTATTGCCGTTGAATACCACCATTCTCAAAGAAATTACGCCCATTACTATCAAACCACGAATTCCCTCTTACAGAAGATGCTGTAAATGCATTTAACAATTTGAAGCCAGATATAGCCAAAGACTCATTAGTCGCAATCGATGACAATATTCGATTTAGAATAGAGACTGATGTGTCAAAGTTTGCTATAGCAGCAACTCTTAGCCGAGCAGGACGACCCATAGCATTCTTCTCTAGAACACTGAACAAGTCTGAATTTAATCATTCAGCTGTTGAAATAGAAGCATATGCCATCGTGGAATCTTTACGTTACTGGCGACATTACCTGATTGGTAGACCTTTTGAAGTGTTTACTGATCAAAGGTCTGTCTCATTCATGTTTGACAAACGTCATTCTAGCAAAATCAAGAATGAAAAGATCTTGCGCTGGAAACTTGACTTGTCTTGCTTCAAGTTTGATATAATTGATCACACGCACAGGGCGGAGCTCGCAATGTTTCCCACAAGCATTGCGGTATTTGATTGGCTTTTGGTGAACGATTGTGGGGAAAATCGAGAAGCTGATTAGTTATAATCCATCGTGACGTTGTATGACGTCGGAAATGCTTGTCGTCCTTTTACCGACCTGGTAGTAAGAATGCTAATGCATATGCATTTTCAAGAATAACTGCTACAATTAGATATAGCCAAAGCCTCATTAGTCGCAATCGATGACAATATCCCATTCAGAGCAGCGACTGATGCGTCAAAGCTTGATATAGCAGCAACTCTTAGCCAAGCAGGACGACCCATAACATTCTTCTTTAGAACACTGAACAAATCTGAATTTAGTCATTCAGCTGTTGAAAAAGAAGCATATGCTATCGTGGAATCTTTACTTTACTGGCGACATTACCTGATTGGTAGACCTTTTGAAGTGTTTACTGATCAAAGGTCTGTCTCATTTATGTTTGACAAACGTCAATCTATCAAAATCAAGAATGAAAAGATCTTGCGCTGGAAATTTGACTTGTCTTGCTTCAAGTTTAATATAATTTACCGACCTGGTACTAAGAATGCTAATGTAGATGCATTTTCAAGAATAACTGCTACAATTAATCCAGAAGTGAATTTAACCCTTTCACCGTCCGAGGATATTCACATATTGTTATAAAAATGTTTGTAAATCCAAGGATATATATATTTTTTAATTGCAGCTTGATGCTATAATATCTTTAATATCACTTTTTTCTATATATGATTCAAAATAGAATTCTGTTAAAAATATTTTTGGCTACAGCCATTTTAACATGATTTCTAGAAACGGAAAAATCCGGGCCAGTCGGTTAAAGGATTAAAACAGCTGCATGAAGACTTATGGCATCTGGTGAATGCATCACTGTGTTATGGGTTTTTTTTCTCTGAGCAGTTAAATTTCCACCTAGATTGAATCCTGTATATAAAATCATAACAATAACTTCTAGCTGAATTACAGAATTACTGTAAAAGAAAACTTTAACACTAAGATATCAATGCCACACTTAAAGAATTTTAAAACTGCAACAAAATACTAAAGCAAATACAGGGTTCTCAATTTATCTGCTCAGATCAACCCCAACAATTGTCATAGAGTCAGAATATTCATGTATGACCAGAGAAAATCACTTAAAAAGAGATGAATATAATTAATTAAATGAAATTTAAACATACCGCAAGACAAATTACTTAAAGGAATATGAATGAACTGAAAAGGTAGATTAATTTGAGAATTTTGAATAAGTTCACAGTCAAGAGCTGAGATATGAAAACAAGCTTCAAAGTCATACATAAAAAGAATCTAACTCTATGGGCTGTGATCGTAATGTGGCTAAATCCATTAAATTGTAAAGGTGTGTAAAATTGAAAATTTTAGTTAACTTAAGCTGTTTACCTTCATTACAACAAAAAACTAGAAGAAACACTGTTCATATTCTCTATATTCTTCAATTTATTAATGATTACTTTTAAATCTTTATTTTTTAAATTAATATATAATTAATTTTAGAGAAACAGACCATTTCTACTTCTTCTTGGGTTAATTTGAACTGAAACATTTATTCTCATTATTTCTGTTTTTTAAAGTATATTTACTTATCTAAACCTAGTGAAGTTACTTTATTGAAGAATACTTTTAGCAGTGCGAAAATAGATACAAGTCAAGAGAATAAGATTAAAATTAAATTTAATTCTTCATAGGGAGTTTAAACTCTTATACATACAGGTGTTTCAAAACTTATTTCTCAAGTTAACACAATTAACAAATGATATTGTAAATATTCTAACATTAATAGGACAGATTTTTATCATGTTGACATTTTCTGGCTTCAATTATATAGATTGCAACTTTTAAAACAAAGATAATCAATCATTACGTTATAATGGAACAAGAGAAAAAAAACTAAACATACCCAATGTAATCCATAGTAGGTTTCCGACATGGTATACCACAAATTATTCTATTTTCTTTTAACATAGTTATCTTAAACACTATTTATTAGATGACTTTTCTTTGACGACCATATCTTAACTGGCAGTGTTTTTTTTTGTTTTCTGTAGTAGAAAAAAACTCCTTATCTTGAAAATAGTTTCAGGGGGTGGGCTACACCCCACACACTTCCTTCGGTACGCAGCTTTACCCGATGAGTTAGGAAATCGTTTTGGAATTTGAAGTCAGGAGCCAATCTCGCTCTCCGTGGAAGTAGCTGGAATTGTTTTGCTTCAACTTTAAACTAGCCGGCATCCTCCGTGATATATTTCTAGGATAAATCAATGTTTAGCAAAAAAGGGAGCGGAACGCTAACGTCTTGCTTCGCATGCTCACGATTTATCTTGGATCTCTATTTCACAGAATCTGATATCAGGGCATTTTTTTTTACTTGTCCGATGCTCGGTCAGCAGCCAGGTATATCCAGCTTACCAGTACAGTCGAAAGATGCACCTTCTAAAGCCGCGCTCGCTCACCGTTCATTTTAAAAAAAGCGAAAAGCACTTACAATTCAATTCATACTCTTTACTCGCAAGAGTTGGTCTTCTCTCTGCTCGGTCTCAAAAGCGAATCCTTAATAAAAATTGTTTCATGCCTCGACAAAAAAGGGGGGGGGTTTCCCGGGCCCCTTTGGCCCCTCCAAATTTTATGTTGTTTCACATCTTACTGCACTCAGGACCCCTCTAAAAAAAACGCTACACGACCAATAAACCACGCGCTCGCTTCTCGCGTCCCCTCAATTCTTCCCGCGTTACTTCCCAGGAAGCAATAAAGGGTGGAGGCGAAAACTGTTTTCATTGGTCAATTTCCCTACCTAATGCCAAGAACATCTCGTTGCTATGTCCCTCTAACCACGGGGAGATCACGTGAACTCAAATCTCAGAAGCCCAGGCAATACTTGCACCTGCTTAAAAAATTGTTTTTCGTAAACAAAGTCATAAAACTGCATTGTAAAAGGGGCTGGTATGCTATGAGAAAAATAGCATTCCCACACAATAATCCTGTGTTTAAAATGTAAACGTGTGTGGTCCCAATTATTTCTGAACACAGCTGACCATTTACCCCACGTTTGCTAGTAAAAGAGAGAAAAGGGAGATTTTTTTTTTTTTTTTTTTGTGAGAGAGTATCCCAAAAGAAAAGGTTTTATTTACAGAAAAATAGAGGAATGTTTTTGAATAACAACATTTACATGTTGTAACATAATTTAAGTACGAGAAATTAATAAAAAGAAAGGGTGCTTAATTTATTAAATTACTTTTATTTATTTATTTATTTTTATTAATTTTAGAAAACACAACTGACTTTAAACTGAACTCTTAAAAATAAAGAAAGTGTACAATGAAAAATTTTGACTAGAACTAAGCTATTAATGATATACAAACAAATGGGGGGAGGGGGCGCGTGCTGTGTACAAATAATATATTTTAAAATGAAAATTTCTTAAAAATAAGTAAATTACGCCTAACAGGATTCCCCGTCGGTTGAAAAAAAATCAATTTTTTTTGAATGAAATACAAAAAAAAATTTATTTTTTGAATGTCAAAGAAGAAACACAAGGCCAAAAATTTCAAAACGAAAAAATTAAAAAAAAACCCAGTACATGTCCCAATGAGTCACTTACTTAATCTCGGTGAATCTACTCAAGGATCTTTGACCATCAAAACAAACTAAACTTCAGCCCGAAAGACAGATCAGAGTCCCGTTGTACATTCGCCACTACTGCAACACACTCCGGAAATGTGAAACAGTAGTTTGACTACAGCAAACTTCCCAAAAGGTCCAAAATTGTAAATGTTAGAAACAAAAACTGAGATACCTATACTACGTATAAAAATTATCTACTTTTCCACACACAATTCACAGACGAAAATTACCATGACTGCAATTTATTTCTGGACAATGGCGAGCAAAGTTAGTATATGAGATCGCCGACTTGAGAACTACCACTAGAGCTCACTCTAGTTACACCGTACCCGAACTCCACTCTAATAACACTAACCAAATATCCCCAACTTTGTATAGCAATATACTTACTACCTATTCCGGGGGGATTAATTTTGACTTATAGCACTGCCAGCCAGATATGGACACAAAATATATATATGCACAGTTATATAAACAAAGCATAAAATCAATACACTAGTGCACAGCTGGACAATAGAATACACATAAACAGGGACAAAAAAAAATTAACATTAGGTATATATTGTTGACAAATACATATCACTCGGAAAAATGTGGATTAGAGTTCTTCAGACTGGTGAAAAATTGTTCGTTTGAATTTTAGAAACACATAAGATCTTTCTGAGTTTTACAACTGCACTTACAGGGCCACTGTGCATTTGGTAAGTGTATGCCGCAATGTGTGTTGCAGATAAGAACACGTAAAAATTATATACCAACTTTGGTTATCAAAATTTTGCTAAAATATCCACAAATATTAAACAGTTTGATACACCAACTGTGGTGGTGAATAATTACACCCAAAATCGAAAAAGGGAAGGCAGAAAACAACAAAAAAAAATTTAAAAAAAAAAAACGGTATACAGATTTAAAATGAGATGAATTAATGTAAATACACACCAAACATTTTAATACTTACATTTAGATAAACAAACCTCAGTTCCAACCTACATACTAGAAAATTTTGAACTAAAACCCCTTTAATTCAAAACAAGAAAAATGTTTGAAATACATACACCTGAGTTGTAAACAAATAGCATACTTCTATACTTATACACTAACTCACACCTCAGATACACTAATCTGTGTAATTTCAAACAGTATTTAAAAGTGTGTATTCCCTAAAGAATAACAATTCTAGTACCTACCCTAGAAAACCAAGTAAAATTACACACTAATATACAAAATTTTATACATAAGTACTTTATTACGTATATTAAATAAAATATACCTATCCTTGCTAAACCATTACCTTAAAAAACAATGCATATACATAAAACACAAAGCGAATAAGAAGAATTTGATGCATGCATAATTCCATTAAAAATGTACAGAAAATTTTCAAAGTTCAGAAAATACAGCTAAAAATTCGGAAAAATGCATAATAAATTAAACAGTGTATGTGCGGAGTACGTTTTAATATTAAAATAACCTAAATACACACTAGAAATAATAATAACTAAGTTAGAAAACATCTAGTATGTTGACAACAAACTTCCGTTACCCGGACACAAAATCAAAACAAGTTTAAAGTTCCTCAAAAAATTAATTACGTACTAAAATGCACAAAATAACATTAAAAGAATGCTAAACATATATATATACAAAAAAAATATTAAAATAAAAACTATTCTAGGCAAAGATTAGTGCTTAAAAAGTTGCTAGACTCTATAATTTGGCTTATCTCTCCTTTCACGGAATCCATATTGACTGGTCGGGACAGCATTCGATTTAGTTGGTATCGATTGTAAGTGACTAACATTCGAAGTACGCGATGCATCCGCATTACAATCCGACGTAACTTGATTAGCTGAATTCCCTCCCGGTGCTGGATCTGAGAGCTGAACGTCGCCTGAATTTTCCTCATGCGTATCGCTGGAAACTGGGGGGGAAGAATGATGAGCCATACTTTCGCTATCTGCCTCTGCTGAATTTAAGGGCGATTGCTCTGCGCTGTCTGCTGTATCTGGCGTGCTCCGTGGGGTCGAAAAAACTGGGACGAAGTTACGTCCGCGCCTGCGCTTCCGTGGTGCAAGAAAATCGAAGTTGCTTGTCGAAGGGACGTCAGTTACAATCGGACTGGACTCAATCGATATAGAATCGACATCCTGCTGTTGTTGTTTTGGTACAAAAATGGGATTTCTGCTTTTAAACTCCGTTAGTCTGTCAACATGTACAACTTGCGTTTTAGATAAGTTAGATTGAAGAGCAATTTTAAAATTTACTTCACTTAATTTTTCAGTTATAGTGTAAGGACCATTATTAAATTTAGAGAGCTTTTTTGACTGACCTGGCTTTACGGAAGGTGTGAATAACCAGACAGAATCCCCTACTTTGAAATTTTTACACACTGCAGTTTTTTCACGATACTTCTCTTGTTTTTCTGAAACTTTAACAAGACTGCTGTGTACTTCCGTGTATACTTTTCTCAATGCAGGAAATAAGAGTTCACAATATGAAGGAGTATCATTGTAATTTAAAGTTGTAGGGGTAGAAAAAATTTTATACGGAAGGTTAAGATTTCTTCCAAACATTACTGCAGCGGGGGTTAAGTTTGTGGATGAGTGTACTGCTGTGCGGAGGGCTAAAAGAGCAAATTTGAGTTTTGTATCCCAGTCTGTTTGATTTTGGTTGACGATATGACATAGGGCATTTTTCAATGTCTGATTTTGTCGCTCCACTTGTGCATTCCCGCTTGGATGAAACGGGGTTGTCTGAATGTGTTTGGTGCCAAACTTCTTATAGACTTTCTCTATAGCTTCTGATATTAAATTTTTTCCTTTGTCAGTTGTGATATATGAAGGCGCTCCATATCTTGACACGAAGTCAGCAAGGGTATCAGCTATCATATCTGAAGTGATATCGGATACTGCGTATGCTTCAGGCCATTTTGAAAACGCATCAATATATGCAACAATAAACTTATTACCCGAAAAAGTCTGGGGCAAGGGACCCAAGATGTCCAAATTTACCTTTGAGAGTGGGAATTCAGGGGTAGGCATTCTTTGCAATGGGGCGAGATGTTTTGCCTTGTGTGCACGTCTCTGTTGGCAACTAATGCAGGACTCTACTAGATGTTTGACATCAGCGGACATGCCTGGCCAGTAAAAATTTTCGCGAATGCGATCAATGGTTTTCTGGAAGGCTTGATGACAAGCAGCTAGAGAATCGTGCGTTAGTGCAAACACCTGGGGGATAAGTTCTCTTGGTACCACAAGTCTGGGCAACTTATTCAGCACAAGAGAATCTCTAGTGTCCTCGCCCACTAAAAGATCATCTTGGAAGAAAAATCGCATATACTTGGGTGCAATTTCCACCCCTTGGTCTAATTTTTGAGCAATCTGTATACACTTTTTATCTGATTTTTGCAATTCCCTGATTTTCTCTAATAAATCAGATTGTGGCATAAACATATTTCCTTTTTCCACTTGAATACAAAAATTGCAGCTGGTCACATTTTCAGAAAAATCATTCTCATTTACATACCTTGATAAGAAATCAGCTACACTGTTACAACGACCTTTAATAAATTTAATCGCAAAGGTAAAATCTGCAAGAGTGCAAACCCATTTCGCAATTCGGGATGTTGGGTCTTGAATTTTGAGCATATATGTAAGTGGGGCATGATCTGTATAAATAAAGAAGTGTGTGTTAGCTAAGTAACACTTAAAATGTGAAGTAGCCCATACTAGAGCCAGTAATTCACGCTCCGTGGTCGAATACCTCGTCTCAGGGTCTTTTAATTTTCTACTGGCAAAGGCGACAGGATGTAAACAGTTGTTATCATCAAATTGCGACAATACTGCTCCAAGAGCTGAGCCACTAGCGTCCGTATATAAATGAAATTCCTTATTAAAATCAGGGAGGTTTAAACAAGGTTTAGATATCAAAGCATTTTTTAAATCTTCAAATTCTGCCTCTGCTTCCTGATTCCAAACAAAACGACCATTATCTTTAGTTAGTAAAATTAAATTTTTGGCTCTTTTTGAAAAATCGGGAATGAATCTCCTATAAAATGATATTGTACCAATAAAGGATCTAACTGCCTTACGAGTTTTAGGTGGTTGGAAATCTTTAATTATTTCAATATTTTTATTGATTGGTGCAACTTTACCTTTTTTAATCTCAAAACCAAGATATTGAATTGTATCAGATAAGAAAAAACATTTACTAGGTTTTAACTTTAACTTATGTTGGCGAAGTCTACTGAACACTAAATTTAATTTTTCAAGGTGGGACTCTACATCTTTCGAAGCAATCACAATATCGTCGATATAAACTAGGATACCTAAATTTCCTAAGTCACCAAAAATAGCATTCATTAATCTTTGAAAAGAATTGCCAGATGTCGATAATCCGAAGCAATTCCTGGCCCACTCAAAGAGTCCTTTATGGGTGATTATTGCTGTTTTGTGTCTATCCTCAGGACGCACAACTTGCTGGAAAAAACCACTCGTTAAATCAAGGGTTGAAAAAAAATTTGACCCAGAAAGTGCATCAACCGAATCTGTTATATTCGGGATGGGATAAGCATCCTTAACTAAGTTTTTATTAAGGGCTCTGAAATCGACCGCCAATCTATAAGAACCATCCGCTTTCTTAACTAAAAGTACAGGGGAGGCGAATTCAGACATAGAGGGGGCTATAATTTCAGCTTTTAAAAGGATATCAAGTTGACTTTCTAACTCTTCTCTAAGCTTATGTGGGACTCTATATGCTTTACATTTTACGGGTTTATCTGAGGTTAAATTAATTACATGGGGGATAGTGTCACAGCCTGGTAAGTCTAAAACTGAAGCTGCAAACACATCTTTATTCTTATCTAAAAATTCTTGCATCTTAAGTTTGAGGGGGGGTTCTAAATGATCAAGATTGATATCTGTGCTCCATGTCAGGTCAGCATGGTCAAAATCATCACCTGGGGCGGGTGTATTTACATTAAAAGCAAAATTACATTTATCATAGTCACAATCAGAATCATCGATACACTTTCGAACTTTGGCAACCCTCATTCCCTTTTTAAAAGTTACACTATCATCCGAAAAATTTGCAAAAGATATGTACAGCCCATGTTCCTGAGAACAGACACTTCTAGACGATAATACACCATTACAGACTTTCTGTACCAGAGGTTCCAAAATCACATTATCTTTACTTTGAATAAAATTATCTCTTGAACATTTAACTTTTGCTATAACTTTAGAATGGGGAGGTATAGTTATTACACTGGTGAGTACCGCAAAACTAATCTCATGATTTTTTGAATTTTTGTCCTCATTACATGTATCGGTACTTGTTTCACTCAAATGTGCAACTTCACTATTAGTTACATTGACCTGGCAGACAGGATAAACACTTTGCATTTCCCTATTTTTACTTTTTCCCTCCTCCTCATTCATTATATCTGAGCTTACGTTAGTATTTACATTATGAATATTTACATTAACACTTATCTCATTTTCATTCGAATTGTTGCAACCTATATTACTATTTACATCATTACTGTTACTAATACTACTTATACACCCTACATACAGTTTATTATTATTTACATTATCCCCTACATTAAAAATCTCATTCATATTTAGGGAATTTTCTACATTTGAATTTATCTCTGAGAGATCCTGAACAACAGAGCATTCATCTTTATTTACATTGCTTTGACAATTATCACCAATTACAGCTTTACTCATTTCATTAATGTTTTTCTCCCTAACCTGTACTTTCCTATCTTCCCTATCTGCTTTTAATTCTAGTTCATCTTTATGATTATACTCCATGTTGTTCAGAGTTTCCCCAGAAGCTTTATGTTTAAAAAAATTCTCCTTTGGGAAATTTGTTTGACATGCTACAGATTTAGTTTTGTAAAAATTGACATTGTTTATTTTACTATATTCACATTTGCTGTCAACCAGTGGGGAAGGGAGGGAGTTTTGCACACTATTTTTACACAAAGTCTGCTCGTTTACATTCAAGATAATGGATTTTTGTTGACAATTAATAATGGCACTATATTTACTTAAAAAGGGCATACCCAAAATGGCAACAAATTCATTAGCTAATTTTCCTGGTACCACGAAAAATTCTGCCTGACAGTTTACATCATTGAACTTAAAGTTTAAATCTATTTTTTCTGTAAGTGGAACCTTTTCACCTGTTACCGTTAAAATCGGGGTATTGCATGGAGTGGTATTTGCAAATGGAATAAGATTAAGGCCTTGCCTGGATATCAGATTAATTCCTGAGCCAGTATCACATAACACATTTAAAAAAATATTATTTATAAAAATTTTCATTGTAGGCAAATTGTAAACAGACAGGGAAAAAACATTATATACAGAGGGAGGAATGTCGTTAGGCCTATCATGAGTCAGTCCGACTGATTCTGACTCAGCCCCTACTCGTTTAAACCTTTATTTTCCTGAGTTACATTATTTTGGCCCGTTTCCTGTTGTGGGACATTGTTGTCGCCACCTCTACCTCTTGTATATTGCCCTCTACCTCTATAATTATTCCCTCTTTGAGAGTTATCATACCTTCTACCTCTTTGAGGCTGTTGGTATCCAGACATACCCCTACGACCCTGATAACTCCTATTGTTACCTCTCCAAAACTGGTTTCTGGGGTTTTGGGAGCAATCTCGAGCAAAATGGTTGAGACCCCCACACGTATAGCAAGAAAAATTTGAAAAATTTGTTTGTTCTGGGTTCCACAACCTTCTGTCATTATCTGTTTTCTCCACTAAACTATCAATTTTCGCAGTTAACAATTGTAATTGTTGTCTTAGCTCCTCAATTTCCTGCTTCTGATTGTGTACATTCGGTTTTTTAGCTTGAGTAGCCGCGCAAGCTATATTGATAGGCTGCGGTTGAGTTGCCTGTGCCAAATCGTGGGAGTATAAGGGGTTAACACTCCTACAAGCTTTTTCCTCTAATCGGGCATAAGCTAAAATTTCAGCAGGTGTTTTTGGGTCTTTTGAAATTACCCCCTTCCTGATTTCTGGCAATAAATTTCCCAGCAGCATGGAGTGTAGCATTGCATCTCTACTTTGCTGCGCTATTGTTGATGATACCCCATCCATAACAAGAGCCCTTAGGGAAAGATCAGAAGCCCTGTCAAAAAATTCTTGAACAGACATAGCAGGTGTTTGCTTAAAATTTAAAAATTTAGCTAAAGCTACATCTGGGGTTTCCTGATGAATGTACCTCTCTTTAATAATTTTAACCAGTTCTGCACTATCCTTACCCTTATGCAGTTTCAATAGTTTAGCAGCTGTTCCCGAAACTCTGCTTAATAAAGCAAACTTTTTCTCCCCCTCATCCCAGCCGAAAAAATCTGCTAATTCCTCCCACTTTTCAAGAAAGTCAGAACATGAAACTGTTGATTCACCATTAAAAGGGGGGATGCTTGAAAGGTTGTCGACTAAGGCCGTTTTCTTTTGTACAAGTGCAAGTTCTTTTGTAGCTTCATCTGCCATAATTAAATCTTTATATATAATCTTAACGTTAGACAGAAATAAAAGTTAAACTGTAAACTAAAATTACGTCCCTATGCAGATTTAAGAATTATACCCGGTACACAAGGGCACATTACAATTAAAACACTTACACAAAAATAAAATTATGTAAAGTATGACAGAAAAATTAGTATTTGAGAAAAGAAAAACTTCTTAGGGGGGGGGGGCATATACTTAGAAACCTCACACCTTGGAGCATACACTTATACATATATATTATAATACACAACATATGAAAAAACACACACATATATATATATACCTATTGTCCAGCTTGCCCCTAAATTTTTGGTAAATGAATGACTGAATTATCACTCGCATGAACTCTGTACAAAATGTATATACTAACTGAATGGCAATTACCAATAAAAATGAACTACCTAAACTTTTAAATCACACCCGCACAAGAAAAAAGGACAATTCTGGAATTTTGCGAGAGGAAAACATTGAAAATTTGTAAAGTATAGAGTTCTAAATTCAGTCAAACAGTTAATTCCCAACCAAATACTGTAATATATAAAATCACACATAAATTCAATACAATAACCAGGCCTTTAATAACATGGCACCATTCTTGTTATGGGTTTTTTTTCTCTGAGCAGTTAAATTTCCACCTAGATTGAATCCTGTATATAAAATCATAACAATAACTTCTAGCTGAATTACAGAATTACTGTAAAAGAAAACTTTAACACTAAGATATCAATGCCACACTTAAAGAATTTTAAAACTGCAACAAAATACTAAAGCAAATACAGGGTTCTCAATTTATCTGCTCAGATCAACCCCAACAATTGTCATAGAGTCAGAATATTCATGTATGACCAGAGAAAATCACTTAAAAAGAGATGAATATAATTAATTAAATGAAATTTAAACATACCGCAAGACAAATTACTTAAAGGAATATGAATGAACTGAAAAGGTAGATTAATTTGAGAATTTTGAATAAGTTCACAGTCAAGAGCTGAGATATGAAAACAAGCTTCAAAGTCATACATAAAAAGAATCTAACTCTATGGGCTGTGATCGTAATGTGGCTAAATCCATTAAATTGTAAAGGTGTGTAAAATTGAAAATTTTAGTTAACTTAAGCTGTTTACCTTCATTACAACAAAAAACTAGAAGAAACACTGTTCATATTCTCTATATTCTTCAATTTATTAATGATTACTTTTAAATCTTTATTTTTTAAATTAATATATAATTAATTTTAGAGAAACAGACCATTTCTACTTCTTCTTGGGTTAATTTGAACTGAAACATTTATTCTCATTATTTCTGTTTTTTAAAGTATATTTACTTATCTAAACCTAGTGAAGTTACTTTATTGAAGAATACTTTTAGCAGTGCGAAAATAGATACAAGTCAAGAGAATAAGATTAAAATTAAATTTAATTCTTCATAGGGAGTTTAAACTCTTATACATACAGGTGTTTCAAAACTTATTTCTCAAGTTAACACAATTAACAAATGATATTGTAAATATTCTAACATTAATAGGACAGATTTTTATCATGTTGACATTTTCTGGCTTCAATTATATAGATTGCAACTTTTAAAACAAAGATAATCAATCATTACGTTATAATGGAACAAGAGAAAAAAAACTAAACATACCCAATGTAATCCATAGTAGGTTTCCGACATGGTATACCACAAATTATTCTATTTTCTTTTAACATAGTTATCTTAAACACTATTTATTAGATGACTTTTCTTTGACGACCATATCTTAACTGGCAGTGTTTTTTTTTGTTTTCTGTAGTAGAAAAAAACTCCTTATCTTGAAAATAGTTTCAGGGGGTGGGCTACACCCCACACACTTCCTTCGGTACGCAGCTTTACCCGATGAGTTAGGAAATCGTTTTGGAATTTGAAGTCAGGAGCCAATCTCGCTCTCCGTGGAAGTAGCTGGAATTGTTTTGCTTCAACTTTAAACTAGCCGGCATCCTCCGTGATATATTTCTAGGATAAATCAATGTTTAGCAAAAAAGGGAGCGGAACGCTAACGTCTTGCTTCGCATGCTCACGATTTATCTTGGATCTCTATTTCACAGAATCTGATATCAGGGCATTTTTTTTTACTTGTCCGATGCTCGGTCAGCAGCCAGGTATATCCAGCTTACCAGTACAGTCGAAAGATGCACCTTCTAAAGCCGCGCTCGCTCACCGTTCATTTTAAAAAAAGCGAAAAGCACTTACAATTCAATTCATACTCTTTACTCGCAAGAGTTGGTCTTCTCTCTGCTCGGTCTCAAAAGCGAATCCTTAATAAAAATTGTTTCATGCCTCGACAAAAAAGGGGGGGGTTTCCCGGGCCCCTTTGGCCCCTCCAAATTTTATGTTGTTTCACATCTTACTGCACTCAGGACCCCTCTAAAAAAAACGCTACACGACCAATAAACCACGCGCTCGCTTCTCGCGTCCCCTCAATTCTTCCCGCGTTACTTCCCAGGAAGCAATAAAGGGTGGAGGCGAAAACTGTTTTCATTGGTCAATTTCCCTACCTAATGCCAAGAACATCTCGTTGCTATGTCCCTCTAACCACGGGGAGATCACGTGAACTCAAATCTCAGAAGCCCAGGCAATACTTGCACCTGCTTAAAAAATTGTTTTTCGTAAACAAAGTCATAAAACTGCATTGTAAAAGGGGCTGGTATGCTATGAGAAAAATAGCATTCCCACACAATAATCCTGTGTTTAAAATGTAAACGTGTGTGGTCCCAATTATTTCTGAACACAGCTGACCATTTACCCCACGTTTGCTAGTAAAAGAGAGAAAAGGGAGATTTTTTTTTTTTTTTTTTTGTGAGAGAGTATCCCAAAAGAAAAGGTTTTATTTACAGAAAAATAGAGGAATGTTTTTGAATAACAACATTTACATGTTGTAACATAATTTAAGTACGAGAAATTAATAAAAAGAAAGGGTGCTTAATTTATTAAATTACTTTTATTTATTTATTTATTTTTATTAATTTTAGAAAACACAACTGACTTTAAACTGAACTCTTAAAAATAAAGAAAGTGTACAATGAAAAATTTTGACTAGAACTAAGCTATTAATGATATACAAACAAATGGGGGGAGGGGGCGCGTGCTGTGTACAAATAATATATTTTAAAATGAAAATTTCTTAAAAATAAGTAAATTACGCCTAACAGGATTCCCCGTCGGTTGAAAAAAAATCAATTTTTTTTGAATGAAATACAAAAAAAAATTTATTTTTTGAATGTCAAAGAAGAAACACAAGGCCAAAAATTTCAAAACGAAAAAATTAAAAAAAAACCCAGTACATGTCCCAATGAGTCACTTACTTAATCTCGGTGAATCTACTCAAGGATCTTTGACCATCAAAACAAACTAAACTTCAGCCCGAAAGACAGATCAGAGTCCCGTTGTACATTCGCCACTACTGCAACACACTCCGGAAATGTGAAACAGTAGTTTGACTACAGCAAACTTCCCAAAAGGTCCAAAATTGTAAATGTTAGAAACAAAAACTGAGATACCTATACTACGTATAAAAATTATCTACTTTTCCACACACAATTCACAGACGAAAATCACCATGACTGCAATTTATTTCTGGACAATGGCGAGCAAAGTTAGTATATGAGATCGCCGACTTGAGAACTACCACTAGAGCTCACTCTAGTTACACCGTACCCGAACTCCACTCTAATAACACTAACCAAATATCCCCAACTTTGTATAGCAATATACTTACTACCTATTCCGGGGGGATTAATTTTGACTTATAGCACTGCCAGCCAGATATGGACACAAAATATATATATGCACAGTTATATAAACAAAGCATAAAATCAATACACTAGTGCACAGCTGGACAATAGAATACACATAAACAGGGACAAAAAAAAATTAACATTAGGTATATATTGTTGACAAATACATATCACTCGGAAAAATGTGGATTAGAGTTCTTCAGACTGGTGAAAAATTGTTCGTTTGAATTTTAGAAACACATAAGATCTTTCTGAGTTTTACAACTGCACTTACAGGGCCACTGTGCATTTGGTAAGTGTATGCCGCAATGTGTGTTGCAGATAAGAACACGTAAAAATTATATACCAACTTTGGTTATCAAAATTTTGCTAAAATATCCACAAATATTAAACAGTTTGATACACCAACTGTGGTGGTGAATAATTACACCCAAAATCGAAAAAGGGAAGGCAGAAAACAACAAAAAAAAATAAAAAAAAAAAAACGGTATACAGATTTAAAATGAGATGAATTAATGTAAATACACACCAAACATTTTAATACTTACATTTAGATAAACAAACCTCAGTTCCAACCTACATACTAGAAAATTTTGAACTAAAACCCCTTTAATTCAAAACAAGAAAAATGTTTGAAATACATACACCTGAGTTGTAAACAAATAGCATACTTCTATACTTATACACTAACTCACACCTCAGATACACTAATCTGTGTAATTTCAAACAGTATTTAAAAGTGTGTATTCCCTAAAGAATAACAATTCTAGTACCTACCCTAGAAAACCAAGTAAAATTACACACTAATATACAAAATTTTATACATAAGTACTTTATTACGTATATTAAATAAAATATACCTATCCTTGCTAAACCATTACCTTAAAAAACAATGCATATACATAAAACACAAAGCGAATAAGAAGAATTTGATGCATGCATAATTCCATTAAAAATGTACAGAAAATTTTCAAAGTTCAGAAAATACAGCTAAAAATTCGGAAAAATGCATAATAAATTAAACAGTGTATGTGCGGAGTACGTTTTAATATTAAAATAACCTAAATACACACTAGAAATAATAATAACTAAGTTAGAAAACATCTAGTATGTTGACAACAAACTTCCGTTACCCGGACACAAAATCAAAACAAGTTTAAAGTTCCTCAAAAAATTAATTACGTACTAAAATGCACAAAATAACATTAAAAGAATGCTAAACATATATATATACAAAAAAAATATTAAAATAAAAACTATTCTAGGCAAAGATTAGTGCTTAAAAAGTTGCTAGACTCTATAATTTGGCTTATCTCTCCTTTCACGGAATCCATATTGACTGGTCGGGACAGCATTCGATTTAGTTGGTATCGATTGTAAGTGACTAACATTCGAAGTACGCGATGCATCCGCATTACAATCCGACGTAACTTGATTAGCTGAATTCCCTCCCGGTGCTGGATCTGAGAGCTGAACGTCGCCTGAATTTTCCTCATGCGTATCGCTGGAAACTGGGGGGGAAGAATGATGAGCCATACTTTCGCTATCTGCCTCTGCTGAATTTAAGGGCGATTGCTCTGCGCTGTCTGCTGTATCTGGCGTGCTCCGTGGGGTCGAAAAAACTGGGACGAAGTTACGTCCGCGCCTGCGCTTCCGTGGTGCAAGAAAATCGAAGTTGCTTGTCGAAGGGACGTCAGTTACAATCGGACTGGACTCAATCGATATAGAATCGACATCCTGCTGTTGTTGTTTTGGTACAAAAATGGGATTTCTGCTTTTAAACTCCGTTAGTCTGTCAACATGTACAACTTGCGTTTTAGATAAGTTAGATTGAAGAGCAATTTTAAAATTTACTTCACTTAATTTTTCAGTTATAGTGTAAGGACCATTATTAAATTTAGAGAGCTTTTTTGACTGACCTGGCTTTACGGAAGGTGTGAATAACCAGACAGAATCCCCTACTTTGAAATTTTTACACACTGCAGTTTTTTCACGATACTTCTCTTGTTTTTCTGAAACTTTAACAAGACTGCTGTGTACTTCCGTGTATACTTTTCTCAATGCAGGAAATAAGAGTTCACAATATGAAGGAGTATCATTGTAATTTAAAGTTGTAGGGGTAGAAAAAATTTTATACGGAAGGTTAAGATTTCTTCCAAACATTACTGCAGCGGGGGTTAAGTTTGTGGATGAGTGTACTGCTGTGCGGAGGGCTAAAAGAGCAAATTTGAGTTTTGTATCCCAGTCTGTTTGATTTTGGTTGACGATATGACATAGGGCATTTTTCAATGTCTGATTTTGTCGCTCCACTTGTGCATTCCCGCTTGGATGAAACGGGGTTGTCTGAATGTGTTTGGTGCCAAACTTCTTATAGACTTTCTCTATAGCTTCTGATATTAAATTTTTTCCTTTGTCAGTTGTGATATATGAAGGCGCTCCATATCTTGACACGAAGTCAGCAAGGGTATCAGCTATCATATCTGAAGTGATATCGGATACTGCGTATGCTTCAGGCCATTTTGAAAACGCATCAATATATGCAACAATAAACTTATTACCCGAAAAAGTCTGGGGCAAGGGACCCAAGATGTCCAAATTTACCTTTGAGAGTGGGAATTCAGGGGTAGGCATTCTTTGCAATGGGGCGAGATGTTTTGCCTTGTGTGCACGTCTCTGTTGGCAACTAATGCAGGACTCTACTAGATGTTTGACATCAGCGGACATGCCTGGCCAGTAAAAATTTTCGCGAATGCGATCAATGGTTTTCTGGAAGGCTTGATGACAAGCAGCTAGAGAATCGTGCGTTAGTGCAAACACCTGGGGGATAAGTTCTCTTGGTACCACAAGTCTGGGCAACTTATTCAGCACAAGAGAATCTCTAGTGTCCTCGCCCACTAAAAGATCATCTTGGAAGAAAAATCGCATATACTTGGGTGCAATTTCCACCCCTTGGTCTAATTTTTGAGCAATCTGTATACACTTTTTATCTGATTTTTGCAATTCCCTGATTTTCTCTAATAAATCAGATTGTGGCATAAACATATTTCCTTTTTCCACTTGAATACAAAAATTGCAGCTGGTCACATTTTCAGAAAAATCATTCTCATTTACATACCTTGATAAGAAATCAGCTACACTGTTACAACGACCTTTAATAAATTTAATCGCAAAGGTAAAATCTGCAAGAGTGCAAACCCATTTCGCAATTCGGGATGTTGGGTCTTGAATTTTGAGCATATATGTAAGTGGGGCATGATCTGTATAAATAAAGAAGTGTGTGTTAGCTAAGTAACACTTAAAATGTGAAGTAGCCCATACTAGAGCCAGTAATTCACGCTCCGTGGTCGAATACCTCGTCTCAGGGTCTTTTAATTTTCTACTGGCAAAGGCGACAGGATGTAAACAGTTGTTATCATCAAATTGCGACAATACTGCTCCAAGAGCTGAGCCACTAGCGTCCGTATATAAATGAAATTCCTTATTAAAATCAGGGAGGTTTAAACAAGGTTTAGATATCAAAGCATTTTTTAAATCTTCAAATTCTGCCTCTGCTTCCTGATTCCAAACAAAACGACCATTATCTTTAGTTAGTAAAATTAAATTTTTGGCTCTTTTTGAAAAATCGGGAATGAATCTCCTATAAAATGATATTGTACCAATAAAGGATCTAACTGCCTTACGAGTTTTAGGTGGTTGGAAATCTTTAATTATTTCAATATTTTTATTGATTGGTGCAACTTTACCTTTTTTAATCTCAAAACCAAGATATTGAATTGTATCAGATAAGAAAAAACATTTACTAGGTTTTAACTTTAACTTATGTTGGCGAAGTCTACTGAACACTAAATTTAATTTTTCAAGGTGGGACTCTACATCTTTCGAAGCAATCACAATATCGTCGATATAAACTAGGATACCTAAATTTCCTAAGTCACCAAAAATAGCATTCATTAATCTTTGAAAAGAATTGCCAGATGTCGATAATCCGAAGCAATTCCTGGCCCACTCAAAGAGTCCTTTATGGGTGATTATTGCTGTTTTGTGTCTATCCTCAGGACGCACAACTTGCTGGAAAAAACCACTCGTTAAATCAAGGGTTGAAAAAAAATTTGACCCAGAAAGTGCATCAACCGAATCTGTTATATTCGGGATGGGATAAGCATCCTTAACTAAGTTTTTATTAAGGGCTCTGAAATCGACCGCCAATCTATAAGAACCATCCGCTTTCTTAACTAAAAGTACAGGGGAGGCGAATTCAGACATAGAGGGGGCTATAATTTCAGCTTTTAAAAGGATATCAAGTTGACTTTCTAACTCTTCTCTAAGCTTATGTGGGACTCTATATGCTTTACATTTTACGGGTTTATCTGAGGTTAAATTAATTACATGGGGGATAGTGTCACAGCCTGGTAAGTCTAAAACTGAAGCTGCAAACACATCTTTATTCTTATCTAAAAATTCTTGCATCTTAAGTTTGAGGGGGGGTTCTAAATGATCAAGATTGATATCTGTGCTCCATGTCAGGTCAGCATGGTCAAAATCATCACCTGGGGCGGGTGTATTTACATTAAAAGCAAAATTACATTTATCATAGTCACAATCAGAATCATCGATACACTTTCGAACTTTGGCAACCCTCATTCCCTTTTTAAAAGTTACACTATCATCCGAAAAATTTGCAAAAGATATGTACAGCCCATGTTCCTGAGAACAGACACTTCTAGACGATAATACACCATTACAGACTTTCTGTACCAGAGGTTCCAAAATCACATTATCTTTACTTTGAATAAAATTATCTCTTGAACATTTAACTTTTGCTATAACTTTAGAATGGGGAGGTATAGTTATTACACTGGTGAGTACCGCAAAACTAATCTCATGATTTTTTGAATTTTTGTCCTCATTACATGTATCGGTACTTGTTTCACTCAAATGTGCAACTTCACTATTAGTTACATTGACCTGGCAGACAGGATAAACACTTTGCATTTCCCTATTTTTACTTTTTCCCTCCTCCTCATTCATTATATCTGAGCTTACGTTAGTATTTACATTATGAATATTTACATTAACACTTATCTCATTTTCATTCGAATTGTTGCAACCTATATTACTATTTACATCATTACTGTTACTAATACTACTTATACACCCTACATACAGTTTATTATTATTTACATTATCCCCTACATTAAAAATCTCATTCATATTTAGGGAATTTTCTACATTTGAATTTATCTCTGAGAGATCCTGAACAACAGAGCATTCATCTTTATTTACATTGCTTTGACAATTATCACCAATTACAGCTTTACTCATTTCATTAATGTTTTTCTCCCTAACCTGTACTTTCCTATCTTCCCTATCTGCTTTTAATTCTAGTTCATCTTTATGATTATACTCCATGTTGTTCAGAGTTTCCCCAGAAGCTTTATGTTTAAAAAAATTCTCCTTTGGGAAATTTGTTTGACATGCTACAGATTTAGTTTTGTAAAAATTGACATTGTTTATTTTACTATATTCACATTTGCTGTCAACCAGTGGGGAAGGGAGGGAGTTTTGCACACTATTTTTACACAAAGTCTGCTCGTTTACATTCAAGATAATGGATTTTTGTTGACAATTAATAATGGCACTATATTTACTTAAAAAGGGCATACCCAAAATGGCAACAAATTCATTAGCTAATTTTCCTGGTACCACGAAAAATTCTGCCTGACAGTTTACATCATTGAACTTAAAGTTTAAATCTATTTTTTCTGTAAGTGGAACCTTTTCACCTGTTACCGTTAAAATCGGGGTATTGCATGGAGTGGTATTTGCAAATGGAATAAGATTAAGGCCTTGCCTGGATATCAGATTAATTCCTGAGCCAGTATCACATAACACATTTAAAAAAATATTATTTATAAAAATTTTCATTGTAGGCAAATTGTAAACAGACAGGGAAAAAACATTATATACAGAGGGAGGAATGTCGTTAGGCCTATCATGAGTCAGTCCGACTGATTCTGACTCAGCCCCTACTCGTTTAAACCTTTATTTTCCTGAGTTACATTATTTTGGCCCGTTTCCTGTTGTGGGACATTGTTGTCGCCACCTCTACCTCTTGTATATTGCCCTCTACCTCTATAATTATTCCCTCTTTGAGAGTTATCATACCTTCTACCTCTTTGAGGCTGTTGGTATCCAGACATACCCCTACGACCCTGATAACTCCTATTGTTACCTCTCCAAAACTGGTTTCTGGGGTTTTGGGAGCAATCTCGAGCAAAATGGTTGAGACCCCCACACGTATAGCAAGAAAAATTTGAAAAATTTGTTTGTTCTGGGTTCCACAACCTTCTGTCATTATCTGTTTTCTCCACTAAACTATCAATTTTCGCAGTTAACAATTGTAATTGTTGTCTTAGCTCCTCAATTTCCTGCTTCTGATTGTGTACATTCGGTTTTTTAGCTTGAGTAGCCGCGCAAGCTATATTGATAGGCTGCGGTTGAGTTGCCTGTGCCAAATCGTGGGAGTATAAGGGGTTAACACTCCTACAAGCTTTTTCCTCTAATCGGGCATAAGCTAAAATTTCAGCAGGTGTTTTTGGGTCTTTTGAAATTACCCCCTTCCTGATTTCTGGCAATAAATTTCCCAGCAGCATGGAGTGTAGCATTGCATCTCTACTTTGCTGCGCTATTGTTGATGATACCCCATCCATAACAAGAGCCCTTAGGGAAAGATCAGAAGCCCTGTCAAAAAATTCTTGAACAGACATAGCAGGTGTTTGCTTAAAATTTAAAAATTTAGCTAAAGCTACATCTGGGGTTTCCTGATGAATGTACCTCTCTTTAATAATTTTAACCAGTTCTGCACTATCCTTACCCTTATGCAGTTTCAATAGTTTAGCAGCTGTTCCCGAAACTCTGCTTAATAAAGCAAACTTTTTCTCCCCCTCATCCCAGCCGAAAAAATCTGCTAATTCCTCCCACTTTTCAAGAAAGTCAGAACATGAAACTGTTGATTCACCATTAAAAGGGGGGATGCTTGAAAGGTTGTCGACTAAGGCCGTTTTCTTTTGTACAAGTGCAAGTTCTTTTGTAGCTTCATCTGCCATAATTAAATCTTTATATATAATCTTAACGTTAGACAGAAATAAAAGTTAAACTGTAAACTAAAATTACGTCCCTATGCAGATTTAAGAATTATACCCGGTACACAAGGGCACATTACAATTAAAACACTTACACAAAAATAAAATTATGTAAAGTATGACAGAAAAATTAGTATTTGAGAAAAGAAAAACTTCTTAGGGGGGGGGGGCATATACTTAGAAACCTCACACCTTGGAGCATACACTTATACATATATATTATAATACACAACATATGAAAAAACACACACATATATATATATACCTATTGTCCAGCTTGCCCCTAAATTTTTGGTAAATGAATGACTGAATTATCACTCGCATGAACTCTGTACAAAATGTATATACTAACTGAATGGCAATTACCAATAAAAATGAACTACCTAAACTTTTAAATCACACCCGCACAAGAAAAAAGGACAATTCTGGAATTTTGCGAGAGGAAAACATTGAAAATTTGTAAAGTATAGAGTTCTAAATTCAGTCAAACAGTTAATTCCCAACCAAATACTGTAATATATAAAATCACACATAAATTCAATACAATAACCAGGCCTTTAATAACATGGCACCATTCTTGTTATGGGTTTTTTTTCTCTGAGCAGTTAAATTTCCACCTAGATTGAATCCTGTATATAAAATCATAACAATAACTTCTAGCTGAATTACAGAATTACTGTAAAAGAAAACTTTAACACTAAGATATCAATGCCACACTTAAAGAATTTTAAAACTGCAACAAAATACTAAAGCAAATACAGGGTTCTCAATTTATCTGCTCAGATCAACCCCAACAATTGTCATAGAGTCAGAATATTCATGTATGACCAGAGAAAATCACTTAAAAAGAGATGAATATAATTAATTAAATGAAATTTAAACATACCGCAAGACAAATTACTTAAAGGAATATGAATGAACTGAAAAGGTAGATTAATTTGAGAATTTTGAATAAGTTCACAGTCAAGAGCTGAGATATGAAAACAAGCTTCAAAGTCATACATAAAAAGAATCTAACTCTATGGGCTGTGATCGTAATGTGGCTAAATCCATTAAATTGTAAAGGTGTGTAAAATTGAAAATTTTAGTTAACTTAAGCTGTTTACCTTCATTACAACAAAAAACTAGAAGAAACACTGTTCATATTCTCTATATTCTTCAATTTATTAATGATTACTTTTAAATCTTTATTTTTTAAATTAATATATAATTAATTTTAGAGAAACAGACCATTTCTACTTCTTCTTGGGTTAATTTGAACTGAAACATTTATTCTCATTATTTCTGTTTTTTAAAGTATATTTACTTATCTAAACCTAGTGAAGTTACTTTATTGAAGAATACTTTTAGCAGTGCGAAAATAGATACAAGTCAAGAGAATAAGATTAAAATTAAATTTAATTCTTCATAGGGAGTTTAAACTCTTATACATACAGGTGTTTCAAAACTTATTTCTCAAGTTAACACAATTAACAAATGATATTGTAAATATTCTAACATTAATAGGACAGATTTTTATCATGTTGACATTTTCTGGCTTCAATTATATAGATTGCAACTTTTAAAACAAAGATAATCAATCATTACGTTATAATGGAACAAGAGAAAAAAAACTAAACATACCCAATGTAATCCATAGTAGGTTTCCGACATGGTATACCACAAATTATTCTATTTTCTTTTAACATAGTTATCTTAAACACTATTTATTAGATGACTTTTCTTTGACGACCATATCTTAACTGGCAGTGTTTTTTTTTGTTTTCTGTAGTAGAAAAAAACTCCTTATCTTGAAAATAGTTTCAGGGGGTGGGCTACACCCCACACACTTCCTTCGGTACGCAGCTTTACCCGATGAGTTAGGAAATCGTTTTGGAATTTGAAGTCAGGAGCCAATCTCGCTCTCCGTGGAAGTAGCTGGAATTGTTTTGCTTCAACTTTAAACTAGCCGGCATCCTCCGTGATATATTTCTAGGATAAATCAATGTTTAGCAAAAAAGGGAGCGGAACGCTAACGTCTTGCTTCGCATGCTCACGATTTATCTTGGATCTCTATTTCACAGAATCTGATATCAGGGCATTTTTTTTTACTTGTCCGATGCTCGGTCAGCAGCCAGGTATATCCAGCTTACCAGTACAGTCGAAAGATGCACCTTCTAAAGCCGCGCTCGCTCACCGTTCATTTTAAAAAAAGCGAAAAGCACTTACAATTCAATTCATACTCTTTACTCGCAAGAGTTGGTCTTCTCTCTGCTCGGTCTCAAAAGCGAATCCTTAATAAAAATTGTTTCATGCCTCGACAAAAAAGGGGGGGGGTTTCCCGGGCCCCTTTGGCCCCTCCAAATTTTATGTTGTTTCACATCTTACTGCACTCAGGACCCCTCTAAAAAAAACGCTACACGACCAATAAACCACGCGCTCGCTTCTCGCGTCCCCTCAATTCTTCCCGCGTTACTTCCCAGGAAGCAATAAAGGGTGGAGGCGAAAACTGTTTTCATTGGTCAATTTCCCTACCTAATGCCAAGAACATCTCGTTGCTATGTCCCTCTAACCACGGGGAGATCACGTGAACTCAAATCTCAGAAGCCCAGGCAATACTTGCACCTGCTTAAAAAATTGTTTTTCGTAAACAAAGTCATAAAACTGCATTGTAAAAGGGGCTGGTATGCTATGAGAAAAATAGCATTCCCACACAATAATCCTGTGTTTAAAATGTAAACGTGTGTGGTCCCAATTATTTCTGAACACAGCTGACCATTTACCCCACGTTTGCTAGTAAAAGAGAGAAAAGGGAGATTTTTTTTTTTTTTTTTTTTTGTGAGAGAGTATCCCAAAAGAAAAGGTTTTATTTACAGAAAAATAGAGGAATGTTTTTGAATAACAACATTTACATGTTGTAACATAATTTAAGTACGAGAAATTAATAAAAAGAAAGGGTGCTTAATTTATTAAATTACTTTTATTTATTTATTTATTTTTATTAATTTTAGAAAACACAACTGACTTTAAACTGAACTCTTAAAAATAAAGAAAGTGTACAATGAAAAATTTTGACTAGAACTAAGCTATTAATGATATACAAACAAATGGGGGGAGGGGGCGCGTGCTGTGTACAAATAATATATTTTAAAATGAAAATTTCTTAAAAATAAGTAAATTACGCCTAACAACTGGATTAGATCCAAAAACTTGCCCTTTTCCCTGGAAGATGTAAAAAGGCTCATAAATCGCCTGTCCTGTCTGCTGGGAAGTAAAACCTAGATTCATTAAAAATCAAAGGAAATTAATTAAAGCAACATCTTCATTCGAAAGACTGAACATAGATTTTAAGGGTCCCTTACCATCAAATTCTTGAAATCGCTTCCTCCTCACTGTGGTTGATGAGTACTCAATGTTTCCTTTTGCCATTTCCTGCACAGATGTCTCCTCAGCTACGGTGATTAAGCATTTAAGTGACATCTTCTCAATATTTGGAATGCCAGCATACATCCATACTGACAGGGGGCTGTCTCTCATGTCTAGAAAATTAAAAATGTTTCTTACATCACTTGGTATAGCAACTAGTTGTACCACTGCCTATAATCCACGAGGAAACGGACAGGTCGAACGCTACAATGGTATCATTTGGAAAACAATTCAGTTGTCTTTGAAAAGTAAAAACAAAAAAATTGAGCTCTGGGAAGAGGTCCTACAATCAGCACTACATTCTGTTCGTTCTCTCTTATGCACAACAACCAATGAAACACCACATGAACGTATGTTCTCTCATCCTAGAAGGTCTCATAATGGAAGTTCAATACCTACTTGGCTTACTCAGGCAGGACCAGTGTTGATGAAAAATCATTCAGGTACTAATAAGTATGAGTCCCTTATACAAGAATTTGAACTTCTGGAGCTAATCCAGAATATGCTTACGTAAGGTTACCAGATGGACGTGAGACTAGCATGTCTGTACGACATTTAGCTCCAAGAGGAGAACTTATCGAACCTACCTATGAGAGCAATGTTGAAATGGAGTCACCTGTTAACCAGAACAAATGCTCAGAGCTTGATGGTCATTCAAAACAATCAACAGAGATTTTGGAGGGGGCCGAAAGGAATCCTGAAGAATGTACGTTGCCTGATGAGAGTGTTCTACCTGAACAGAAAACTGCGTCCCTGTAGACTGAAACGTAAACCTGCCTATATGTCGGATTAATGTTGTAAACTAACTTTTTGGTTGGGGTGAATGATATATGTATGTTATAGCAGTGGCAACACTATTTTTACGAATAATGATTTGGCAACAAGGCTGTATGTTTTTTTGTATGCTCTGTTCTATGATGATTAAAGCCTAAGTTATTTTTTTAAAGATTTATAATGTTTCATATACTTTTATTCCATCACAGGAAGATTTATTTGTAAACATGCCTTTTTGTTAGATTCGTTCGCGTGCGCAAAATCAACTCCCCTTCAAATTGTCACCAAGTTCCTCAAATTTAATGGACAGTATTCTCGTGACGTCACAGTGGGAATCACGTGGTGTAAAAATAGTGGCTAGCGCGTTTGTTTCGTTATTGCGTCATTTGATGCAGCATTAATACAGATAAATGCATGCGTAAAATACTGCAGATTTATTCTATACGAATTATTTTTGATAAATACTTATATACATACTAATTAAAATCCATATACACTTATTAATTAAAATCAATTTTTTTTATTTTATAAATAAAATGAAAATGTGCATGCAAGTGCTTTAAAATAGAGAAAAGAATTCATGTATAACTCATATCTGTCCCTGAAAGAGTCTAAACTTCATATGAAAATAAAATATAAGCATAAATTTTCCAACCACAATGCTTTTCAATGGCGCGGTTATGAATGTTATTCCCAAGCAAACAAATTTTTGTAGCCTCGAACCAAAAGGGAGAATAAACGCACCTATGAATGACTACTCCACATGCAGAACCTCTTTACGATCGGCAATCGGCCGAAATGATCGTGAACACAACAGAAGATTGGGTCGTTGTGCATTTAACGAGATACTACTTAAATTGTTTATTTGTTTACTTGTTGATGTCCGTGGAGGATAAATTTAATAAATACTAAGAGTTTGGTTTGCGAGAACAATTCGTGTTGTCCAATTTAGTTTAAAGAACATTTTAATATGACTGATGAAACTAGTGCTGCAGCCTTAGGGAAAAATTATTTACTTATCCAACCCAATCGCAAAAAAAATTTTGGTTTTCCTAAATGTTATCCTTTTCCCGTTGTTCGTGATTCAGGTGATGAAACGGCATCATGGAATTGTGTTATCGGACATCTCAAAGAGCATTCTGTCGAAGTATCTGACGAAAAAGATATAGAGTTAATTTTCTCCCAGGTAAGACGAAATGAAATACTTTTATACTTTTATCTCATCAATATTAGAGTATCTAAATATATTGGAACAGATAACGATAAACAATTTACAAAGGTTTTCAGTTACACACATCTGTGCTATTCTGCTCCAAAACGGCCGTTTCTCTGCCGTCTTCGTGCTAAATGGCCATTTTCTTTCTCGTAAGGAAACAAAATTCATAGTCTGATTGCGCAACGGTCACTGCATTATAAATTCTACAATTTCACACAAATTGTTTTGAGCATATGCTTAATTTTTTAAAGTTGATTTTTTTTTTCAATTACGTTAATGGAATGACTAATTAGTACAGGAAGCTGAAGAGAAGAAACAATTAGATGGTGGGAGTTGGATTGAAGGGTTGCTTAAACAGTATAACGAGACCCATTTTTAGAAATTTCCTGTCCACCCCCACCTTCCCAAAGTGAGGGAGGGAAGGGGCAAAATTACATCTGTATTTCTATTATGACTGAAAAAAATGAATTTCACAAGGTGGCAAATATTACAAAAGTGAGAATCGTGTGCATTTCTGTAGATTTCTACTTAAAAAAAAAATAATAATAATTTAAATTCCACCCCGAAATTTCTGTTTCCTCCTCCACTCATCCTATTTCTTAGATGATATAAATTTTAATTCTTTAATATTTTTAGAACTTTCTGTACTACTACACTACTTTGTTCTAACAATTAATAAATAACATGTAAATTTTATTTCCAGTGCTATTCCACAAAATTAAACTGGTTGTATCTTACACATGTACAGTAGAGCGCCTATTATCCGAACAAGTCAGGACCGACCCTAGTTCGGATAAATAGACAGACAATTTTAAGGGATGTTCCTGATTATATTAAAATCTCCATGCTTTGGGCTGGCAGCACTAGTTAATGCTGGCATGCTTTAAAATTGATTTTTAATTTTTTTGTTTACTTTTTCATATCATTTTCAGAATGACTGCTTCAAAGAAGACATTCTTTTAAATGCTGCCATATCTAGAATTCTTTTTAAATACGTTAGTTGAATAGGATCAGCATTCTTCTGCCGTTCGACCCATTTCATAGCTGTTTCCAAACATTCAAAGGCTTCGTTATGTAATGAACCTGGGTCATTTTCAGAGCATTCGTTTTCATTTTCTTCAATTTCTTTTTCTTCTTGAATCTCATCCACAATCTCATCATCATTTAAAATCTGATATCCAGGTATAATAGGGTGTTTGGATAATTGGAAGTTCGTTTAAAAATTTTTTTTGAGAGAAATAGGCTGTTTGGATAATTGAAAATTCTGCTAAAAAACAAATTTGAGACAGATTGGCTGTTCGGATAATTGGAAGTTCGGATAATTGGAGTTTGGATAATCGGCGCTCTACTATATTTACATTTCATAAGTTGTGCACGTTTGGTACAATTTTGGTCAGATTGGCCGAACCGGCAAATAGTTCGAAGGCTGCATGATCTTGTTTACGTTTTGGTTCCAGGCTTTTGAAATGTTAATCGTAGGTTACAGGGTTAGTACAAAAGGAAGAATAAGCAAAAAACATGAACATTTTTCACAGTGAAGCTGAAATACAGGATTCCATTTCTTTTTTTGTTCAGCCAGAATTTCCGACTAACTAGCACTAATAAATTTAATCCAAGTGTTCAAGTGATTTTGCCAAACAATCCACCTTTTAACGTAACTCTATTGTATTGCATCGCTTTTGTCAACTGCCATTTTACATTAAGTCTGTATACAGAGCCTTCACTTCTTCTTAATATAGATATGTTTTTACCCAACTGCCAAGAAGGGTTATGTGTTTCGCGCGTATCTGGGTATGTGGATTTCTTTATACACTCGAAACATCCCAACGGCTGGATGGATATTAATGAGTGAGGTCTCAGTCGATTCGTCTTAACCGTCCAATGGCTATAGGTTAGGTTTGTTTATTATAAATTCAAAATGATGGCCGTAAAATACAAAATGGCAGTAGAGACAAAAAAATTTTTTTTACGCACCATATTGAGTGGCCTATTATTGGATAAGTCTTTAAAAAAAAAGACGATGTTTCATTGACTATTAACAGTCAGAAGCTCCATTTAAATATTACACAAGCTGGAAGTTGTGTAGGTAGGATCTCTAGCTTTACTGCAGCCCTAACATCATAGACATTTATATGCCTCATCAAAACAGTGTTTATAGATAGCAACTAACAATTAAACACAACTTAAAAGTCATCAATACAAGTAAATAAGAAAAATAGGTAAACAAAATAAAAAAATAGTTTAACATTGATGAGAAATAATTAATTAGTTTGCTTTTTACACAGTCGGGCTTTTTGATTTTTTAAATTTAATTTTTACTTGTTTGATATTACATTATCATGTTGCTATATAGAAAAGACATGCTTATTGAAAATAAGAATTTTACTTTATTTTCCAATCTAACAATTTCTGCTTCTATATTTAATTTCAGTACTTTTCAGTTAGCCAGGTGCCAGTGTTATATATGCATACGTATGTCTATATACCTGTATATAGACATATGTACATACATATAAGTGGATATATATATATACATGTGTATATATACAATATGTATGTATACATATATACATATATATGTATGCATACATAACACTGGCGCCCGACTAACCGAAAAGTACCGTAATTTCAACATATAACAAATTGCTAACTCAAAAATCTATTATAAATCCGAATACCCAACCAGTTTCTTTTTTATCATGAATAAAAAAAAAGTCAAGAATATGAAATGTAATTCCTAAGGGTGAGTATTTTTGATGCATTTTCTCTTCACACTTGGAAATTTTCATAGTTTTCCTTAGCAGTTACAAACTTTTCTCTGTACAGGGCTTGAAATTCAATTTTTCCTAAGAGTGGAGTCTCCCTACCAACTTTTATAAATGGAGGAGATTTGAGCTATTTGGGAGGGAGAAAAAAAATCTAAAACCCACTGTTATTTTACGTGCTATTTAAAGAATTAATTACATTAATAATACAGACATGACAAAATACCATTGAATCAATTTAAATTAACAACTCAGAATAATTATGCAAAATGTTTTTTTATTTAAAAAAGGAAGAAAGTTAAGCTTTTATACAATCTATTTTTCAACTTTCAACCAAATGTCATGGGTCCTTAACAATAGGGTTGTTAAATGAATTTCTGAATTCTGATTTTATTTGATTTTGAGCCCTGAATCATGTTTCACAAGGTAAACTTGTGACTAGGCCTGGGCCTTAAATCGATTTAACTCTTAAATCGATTTAAAGCTTACATCGGAAATCCGATTTAACCATTGGTCTTAAATCGATTTAAGCTAAAATCGGAAATCGCGATTTAGCTAATGTCAAATCGCGATTTAGCCAATATCTTAAATCGCGATTTAGCCACTATCTTAAATCGCGATTTAGCCATTGTCTTAAATCGCGATTTAGCCATTGGCTTTAAATCGATTTAAAACAAAATACTGATTCAGAGCTAACATCGGAAAACCGATTTATCTACTTTGATGTATCTACCACTTACATGCCAAGCTGGTGTTAAATCGATTTAGGAGGATCCGATTTAAGCAAATATCGCAAGCCTCAATGCTTTCCGATTTAAGAAAAAGACGATTTAATGAAAACAGGGCAAGATGGTGTTAAATCGATTTAGCAGGATCCAATTTAAGAAAAGGGCGATTTAAGAAAACGATGATTTAAGTAAGAATTAATATTTATTTATTTATTTTGTAAACAAGATTCAGAGTTTACGAGATTGGAATGTGTATTTTTCAGAAATTAAGAACTTATATAGTGGAAAGTTGAAAGGAAAAAGTAATGTTTAAATCTTAAAATCCAAATTCATCGAATTTATATGCTAATGCAATCTTTTGATGATAAATTAAGTTTTCACATATTTGAGTAATATTGCAATATGTATTTTTTATTTTCCAATATTCTGTAATTAATTAAAATGTTTTAAAGTAGAATCCTGCATTGTTTCAAAAGATTGTTTTCCTGAAATTCATTCAGTATTTATATGATTAAAAATAATAATAATAAAGTTTTATATTTAAAATCCAAACTCATCGACTTGCAGTTTATACTTTTATGCATTCTTATGATGAAAAATTCACTTTTTACATGTTTTAGTAATATTTTAACATTTATTTTTTATTTTCTATTATTTTGTAATTAATGAAATTATTTTAAAGGTATACCCATGCATTGTTTCGTGTATCACTATTTGGCCGTGATCCACATGAAATATTTTTCTTTTACTAATAATGTTTTTTTCCTGAAACTGATTGAGTATTTATGGTTGGAAAAAAAAAGAATAAAGTTTCATATTTAAAATCCAAATTCATCGAATTTCAGTTTTTATTTTTATGCATTCTTTTAATGAAACATTCATTTTTCACATGTTTGGGTAATATTTTAATGCATATTCTTTATTTTTTATTATTCTGTAATTAATTAAAATATTTTAAAATAGTCATGCATCAGATTTGACATCCGATTTCAATGCCAGTCCACATGGATTGAGTATCTTGCTGAAATTGATTCACTATTTATATCCAAATTCATCCATTTTTAGTTTATATTTTTATGCATTATTTTCATGAAAAATTAATTTTCATATGTTTAGGTATTATGGGAATATTTTAGTTTTAATTTATTATTATTTTGTAATTAATTAAAAATACTTTAATAAAGTTCTGTAATGAGTCAAGTAACTTTATTTTTACAGCAGAATGAGGGAGGGCTGGAGGAGGCATTCATTAGATTTTTCTGCAGATCTGCGATTTTTTGCTTTTTTGACATTTTGTTATCATTAAAAAGAGATATATTTTAAGATTATATTTTATTACTAATCTTAAAGGATGGCAACAACCACGAAAAAAAATCAGCAATTTCAGTGATGTGCTTCCAAGGGTCACACTTTCAATCCTTCTCCATCCGCTATATAAATGTCAGCATTTATGTTAAACAAATCTTATTTTAATCTAAAAGTTAAAAAGATATAAAATTGCACCTTATTTCTTATATCTCCCCCCCCCCCCCTTTTTTTTTACTACTTTTCTCATCATGGTAAATGAATAGTTAAATTCATCATTGAAGTCTTTTAATATGCTTCTGTTTTACCTCAATAACTTTTTAAATCTGTGTCTGTTAAAAAAAAAAAAAAGTGTATGTAGGCTGTTAGCAATGAAGTGCTATTTGAGTGAACTAGGGGAACCCCCCCCCCCCCTTAAGGAATTTAGATTGTAGCATGCATAACAAGTCAGACAAAAAAAATCATTTTCTTTTATATTGCTTCTTATAGAATGAGTTTATAAAATGTATTACAATAGGTCACTAATTTTTAAAATGGAAAAAAAAAACTAGTGTTTTGGGACATTCAAAGCTTTTTTATGCATAAAATATACCTCTTTTCAAAATTATTTGACAAATTAAAAGCTAAGTATACTAAATAATACAGGAGGGGGGGGGGGGGGACATAAAGATCGTATTTTGTTACTAAAATTAAAAAATAGGCTTCCATATTCTAAAATGTAAAATCGGTGTTAAATCGCGATTTAGCACTAAATCGCGATGTTGGATGGATGATAAATCGATTTAAGAAATTTCTACATCGTCCAGTCCTACTTGTGACAGATAGCACAAGCACAACATTTATAACTTTGGAAATTATCGGACATATAATAATATTATAATCTCTTAAAATTTTTTCAGAAAACTTTGCAATGCCTTCATTTTTAACTGCTTGCATGAACAATGCAAGTTGGTGATGGAATCATCAATATCCATTTCTAGACAAAATTTTTGTGATCGTGTTTTTTGTAATCCTTTGCCAAAATTCTCGGGTTTTTTTTTTCACTCTCTTTTGGGTGAAAATCATGTTTTTTCGCGATCCTTTGATGAAATTCGTATTTTTTTTTCACGACCCTTTGATGAAATTCAAAAAAATTTTTTTTCACAATCCTTTGATGACATTCACTTTTTTTTGCAATCCTTTGACAAAATTCACTTTTTTTTTTTCGATATCCTTTGACGAAATTTGCGGCTTTTTTTTGCGATCTTTTGATGAAATTCATGTTTTTTCGCGATCCTTTGACAAAATTCGTGGTTTTTTTTGCAATCCTTTGATAAAATTCACATTATTTCATGATCCCTTGATTAAATTGCAGTTTTACCATGATCCTCTGATGAAATTTGCATTTTTTTTGCGATCCTCTGGCGAAATTAGCTTTTTTCCTCAATTCTTTACCAAAACTAATGTTTTTTCGTGTTTCTTTGCCAAAATTTGCAATTTTTTTCCTATCCTTTGGTGAATTTTACGTTTTTTAGGGATCTTTTGCTGAATTTCGTGTTTTCTTCACGATCTGATGAAGGGCGATTCCGTGGAGAGTGTCACACATGTAACACTGGCTTTAATTTGCATTTATTCAATTATTTATTAAATTTTAATGTTAATTCTGAATTTAAGTGGTATGGTAAATAAGTTATTAGCATATTTTTAAATTTAAATGTGTGGCAATAAAACTCTGCTTTTTTTCTACTTCAGAAAAAAAGCACATTTTGAGTGTGAAATTAAATGATATATTTCTGTGAGTTTTACTTACACACATTTAAACTAAAAAAATATGTTAATAACTTATTTACCATACCACCTAAAATCAGAATTAACATTAAAATATAATAAATAATTGAATAAATGCAAATTAAAGCCTGCGGTACGTGTGTGACTCTCCGCATGGAATTGCCCTGAAATTCACTTTTTTTTTTTTCCGCGATCCTTTGACGAAATTTATTTTTTAGGCTATCATTTGTCGAAATTCACGATTTTCTGTTATATTTATTATGTCCGAATTGGTGCCCGGTTTTTCATAATTTTCAGAAAATTCGGAACAGAATCACCTCTGAATTCGCCAATCAGTTGCGGAAAATAACGCGAAACTTGTCAACTGATCACCAAAAAAAATGAAATTTGTCTGTCAGTCATGTGAAAAATTCGTGAATTTCAACAATCTTTTGAGGTAAAAAAATCAAAATGTGTCAATTGGTCGCACGAAATTCACAAGGCGTTATCGTAATTTCAAAATGAAAAATTTTTTGGAAAATGGTGAAATTTTTTGGACGGGAGCCTCCTGCCCACAATATTCTTTTGGGCGGGATTTCAAAATTTTGCTCGAGCGAATCTCGCCCTGAAATTCAAGCCCTACTGTATTTCCAATTTTTTCTCATTGGGATTGGAAGTATTAGTTTTGGACAAGAAAAATTACCTACCGTATTTGTTCATGATGATCTGTTTCCCTGATTTTTTATTCTCCCTTTAAAATGGATATAAAGTTGTTAATTTGAATTTTGGATAGGTAACTCAAATGTTTACGGCAACGCTGACCCAACACTTTTCTGACAATAGCACAAAAACTTACTTTGATACATCTCCCTCTTCCATTGGGAAATAAAACGCCCTATAGAGGTGCTGCTCGCAGCCTTCGGTACAGGAAAATTGTCCCTTTAATTTCCCTTTAACTAATGCTAAAGTGCCATTGAAATAATTCTTCATTGTAAATGCATTTGAAAGTTTTAGATATAGTGCTGTCCTCTAAAAAAAACCCACAGGAAAATGTATCCTAAAAAAAACCCACCCTAGATTTTCTTTAAAAAAAATCACTGAAGTAAAATTTTCTTATTGTCCTGTTTCTATATGCCATTTACAATAATAAAATTATTTAAAATTACTTATGAAATGTTTATTTAGTTTTTTAAAAAATAAACTAATAATACACAATTCTAGTCAAAAAAGAGCTTCATTTTCTCAGTTTTTCTTGTTATAATATGACATGTTAACAATGATGTACATCAATTTTTAGATGTTTTTATGTTAAACTATTAATATGTGAATAAAATGCACCATTTTCAGCTGATTATATTATGTTTGGGTCAGTTTGTGACCTTTTGAAAACAGAGGTAAAAAAAACCCATGCGGGAACTAAAAAAAACCCACTTTTATATATATAAATAAATGATGGAAAATACATTTTTTCTTTTAAATATTCATTTTAAAGGTGAAAAAATAATAAATTATGCAAATTTAATGCATATTCTAGTATTTCTAAAAATTTGAAGTGTGTCATACCCCTCCTTCCCTCCTTTGTTATAGCAAAAATAAAACCCATCCACTTTTTTTTTTTTTTTAAATACACAAAGATATCCTTTACTTGTATTTCATCCATTGTTTTAATGTTTACAAGCTTATTTTATTTTAATCATTATTATTATTTTTTAATGCAAATTTTATTACTTAAAGCAATTTTCAAGTCAATAAGTTCAACAAGCATGAAATTTTGACACATTTACCACCTCATTTTTTAACGTAAAGGCACAAAATTGACAGGGTTGACCAAGTGATTTGAAATCAAAATGAGTTTTTAATTTTTGGTAAATAAATTACTTATCGAGTTATAAGTGATTTTGGGTCACATGACAACTGGCAAAAAAGACTAAAGATTATGTTTTAAAAATCTAAATAACAAAGCTGGTCAAATGTCATTAAATTAATATAAGACCTTTTAAAAATTTTGTGATTTTGGATATTCAGGTACAAGTATGCAAAATTTCAAGTCTCTAACTTATACAGTTTCTGAGAACGAACTCTGTGACGGACAAACAGATAGACAGAGGAATGAAATGAATAGGGTTTCACCAGATGAACAAAGCCTGACATACAGCGTACAAAAATTACAATAACGATTACAACCTCAGTTAAAATTTATTAGTTTTTATTCAGTATTTTTTTTTAAATGGTTCTAGATTTTTACAAATATAGAGCTAAGAATACCAATTTAAATTTTATGTTTCTATGGACCAATAGTAGGAAATGCTACGGAATTTACTCAAGATATATATCAAGAAATTAGAAAAGTTTGGGGAGAATTTAGCAAAAAATTACATTTTATTTTTTCATTTGTAAATCCTTCAATTTACTTTTATTTTTTTTTTTTTTGCAGAATTGTGTTTTAAAAATAATTAATAATGAAAGAAATACTTTGCTGTCTAATATTTTGATTTCTAGAAGCATTTTTACATGTGGGTTTTTTTTAGGTAACATGGGTTATTTTTAGGAAAAAGTGGGTTTTTTTCAAATTCTTGTTTAATTGGCTGCCATTTTGTAATATATTGATAGAATCAAAAATACTATACATTAAAATCGTAGTCAGAACAAGCTGTGAAAATGTAGCTACTTTAAATTGTTTTGTATTTTTTATTAAATTTTATATAGAGAAAATTTCAAAAAGTGGGTTTTTTTTAGAGGACAGCACAATATTCAAATTTGGATAATTTTTACTTTGTCATATAAGGCAGAACACAAATGTCACAGGAAATCTGAAATTGTGCAAAAGAATAATCATTCTGAAATCTGAACAAATTTAAAGTACATGTAAAGCAATACGCTAGCACGGCATTATCCTGAAGCGAGAGGTTACATCTTTTCTCCACCAGATGGCGTATTCGAGCGCTTGAATCGCCAATAGGTTATTGATTAAGAAATGGCTGATCAATGGTTTGGTGCTCACCTTGCCAAATGACAGAGTCAGTTCTGCAAACATTGTGCGTTTTCTTTTTGAGTTCAAATGTAAAAAGTCTTCTACATTGCTTAAACATTCAATTCCATCTGTTATGTTATTTGCATGTTCTTTTAAATTATGTAAACCTTCGTCATTATTTTTCTTCATAGATTTCTTTCTTTTTTAGGGATTCTTTGGTAAAGGAACTTTATCTAGGAGTACCCCACAAGCTTTGGAAAAGAAAATTCGGGAAAAGTATGTTCAAAATATAAATTCTTAATCTTTCTACTTATATATAATATACTTTCTATTATACAGCAAGCCCCTCATTACATTGCTCTTCTTGGGAGACAAAATAAAAGTGCGATATATCTGAATATGCAATATGATCAAGGCCACTGAAAAAGTTAAGAAGAGTTATAACATTCAAATAAGTGTTTTATTTTTGTTTAAAAATTTAGTTCATATGCATATTATAATTTTCTTAACTTAATAACGCAGAATGACTTTATTTTTTGTTATCTGCGCTTGCAAATAGTTGATCCCATCAAGATAAAAGTCCTGTATATAATTTTTAATCTTTTATTACCTGTATTTCAAATCAAATATCTTTGTCAAATTTAATCATAGATATTCTGTTGTTTCATAAAGTGAAATTTAATATCCCATCAAAAAAGTATATCTCATCAAAATCCCATCATCTAATATTTTTTAGATACTATAGGTTTAAACTTCTAAAGAAAAATAAAGGATAATCTGCTAAGAACATTAGTCAAGTCTGAAATCATCTCATTTATTCCATCAGAGTTACAGATCCCATCAAAATAAAAGTCCTGTATATAATTTTTAATCTTTTACTATCGGTATTTCAAATCAAAGATCTTTGTCAAATTTAATATCATAGATATTCTGTTGTTTCATAAAGTGAAATTTACTATTCAAATTTACTGGTAGGAAAAATCAAGGATTGCTCAGATCACCTCTTTATAAATCACATATACATGATGCTTGTTCTGGAATCTGGAGGGGTTAGAAAGTACAGAAAAGTTTAAAGTTTTTTTGTTTTGTGAGACACGGGAAAAGGGTAAGAACTAGACAGGGCATTTGTGCTTTTTTTTTTTTTTTTTGCAGCTATTTGGGCTTGAAAATCCTGTTAGGCCTAGTGTACGAAAACAACATGATAGGTTTTATTTTATTATGAAATTATATTATAACCAGTAGACCCTTGGAAATTTTTCGCATCTCAGTCTAATATTTTTATTTTTAGCCATATCTAATATTTTTTAGATACAGGTTTAAACTTTTAAAGAAACATTAAGGATAAAAAAATATCTGCTAAGAACTCTAGTCAAGTCTGAATATCATCTCATTTATTCCATCAAAGTTACAGTAAAAGCTGATCAAAGATAGCAAAAGGCACAAACAAAAGAAAAATTAACAATCGTATTTTAACTACATTTGAGAATGACGTTATCCGCTTAGGTAAAAACATGGTACAAAGAAAAATGACGCACAAGCAAAAGAAAAATTAACAATCGTATTTTAACTACATTTGAGAATGACGTTATCTGCTTAGGTAAAACAATGGTACAAAGAAAAATAAATTGAATACATATAAATGCAATTTAATCCAATACAGTAGACTCCCTTAAATCCGCACATCATCGCAGATGTAAACAATGAAACTTTCAGTTCAGATGTAGGAGCAAAATTGCAGATTTTTTTTAGTTTTATATCATTCCTTATGTATTTTAATATGTAATCTTCGATAATATGACTGAACTCTTGTTTTTTTTCCAGAAGGAAGTATAAATTTATTTCTTTAAAAAAATCAGCACACTGCTGTTATCACTGGTAATCACAGTCTTTTTACTAAATATATTTATGTATTAACTAAGCATTTTTGGTTATGAAGGCTGGCTAGGGGCTGTGCATATATAACGTTATCAACTTTTTGGTAATTTTGGGCCCCCTCCCCCCCTTACGATATCATACGTTATCATCCCTCGACCCCCCCCCCCCCCCCCATAATGATATCGTTATCAATGTCTAAAATTTTTTTGATTTTTTTTTCTTTTGTTTGGAGTGATATATAAATTTGGTTACATTTATTTTTCGCACACTTTATTGATTCAAGAGAAGTCAATAAAATATCACTTTATATATGAAATAACTTTACATCAAATAACACTTAGAAGAAAAAGTTGCTATTTAAAAGTATTTAATATGTTTTTTTTTACATAATGCATTCAACAGTAATAATATATTATTGCACTTGCCTCAGCAATGGGGGGGGGGGGGGGTGGAGACAGAACTTCTTATCAACAAAAGAGGTGGAAAACATTCTTTCTCTTTTATTTACTAGTAAACACAAGTATAATTTCAAACACAATTCGCATATGGTTTCTCGAACAGCGTATTATATATGCATACACATATGATAGAATAGGAATGCTAAACGTTGGGGTTTTCCATATTTTCGAATTATATACTTTTATAGTCATTTAATGATTTCAATAATATCTTTGTATTTTCATAAAAATAGATAACATACTAAAAGAGATAACGTACTATTTTGATTTTAAAAAGTAACAAATAAAAAGAGAAAATTTTGGTTGGATCAAAAATGATAACGATATCAAAAGACAACCTCCCCTCCCCCTAGAGATATCTTACGATATCATTTGCCAGATCCCCCCTCCCCCCTAAAATGATAACGTTATATATGCACAGCCCCCTAAACCTGAAATAAAACTTCTTTACTTTATGATTTTCATGTGAATTAATAGTATGCCTTTCTGAGGAAAATTTCATTGATTAATTCAAAGAAACTTTATCTCATCTTTATTATGCATATTTAATTATACATTATTAATTATTTATTTGACCTGTACTTTTAGTAATTTAATCATTTTAATAATTCTTACTTTTTATCATTTTAATTTATTATTTTACTTAATTATTTTAATAGTTTACTATATTGCAAGCATTCATTACAATTTTGATTATATTATTACATTCAAATGACTGTTTAAAAATTGTAAACAAAGCAATGACCAGAAATCTGTAAATTTCTAAAATCCGCATGACGTCTGGTTCCAAGCTGTGCATATTTGAGGGAGTCTACTGTATAACAAAGCATACCTTTTAGACTACATGTGAAATACCACTGCTTCTTTTGATCACTGGTGTCTTTTACTTCTAAACATTTCAGTTTCAATTTTCTTTTTAATCATAAATATAAAATAAACCCATGCGGGGGCATCCACACTTTATCCATTTTGTACTATTTATTTTTTTTTTATAATCATTGTTGAGCATGACATAATGCAGTATTTTATTTTTGTGACAACATACATTTGAGAAAAACCTTTCATTTCATTTATGAAAACAATTCTGATTTAATTTTTAATCAAAAACATATTTTAACGAAATGTGAGTGTACTATGTCAGAAGCTGGTTCAAAAACCTTTTGAATGATACCTCATTTACTTTTGTGTGTTTTATAAATACATAGAAAAAACGATGTTGACAACAGAAATAATATGTATGATCTTATTATGAAATACACACATGTAATTTTATTTTACACACACATTGTTTTTATTTTCACTCAGTTATTTTTATTTAACACACACATTTAATTTTATTCATTAATTATTTTTATATTATTTTATTTATTTACATAATTTGATTATAAAATACACATATTTTGTTATAAAACACCAGGTTGCCGCTCAAAGCAAAAATTGCTAGGTTACCATGGCAGACAAAAAAAAAAAAAAAAAAAAAAAAAAAAAAAAATCACCATTTTGTTGCCAAACAGAAATCCTGGTGTGTCTGTGACATCTGTACCAAAGTATCATATATCCAAATGAGGAGCACTGTAAGAGGGGCTACTGTATTTAATTATAAACTAAAAATGCATCTTTATTACATAAAAAATATATGATAAATGATATAAGTATGATAAAAGTATGTTTTTGTCCTAAGAGGTTGGTGGACCTTGAACTCACGAAATAATTTAATTTAAATTTTTGTTGAATAAATATTTTATGCTTAATTCTGAACAGTATTCAAAAGTATGGATTAAGTGGTAAAATCTATCTTTAATGCCATTTTCTCAAAACATGTTTTTTTTTTTTTTTTTTTTTTTTTTTTTTTTTTTTTTCCCCTCATATTATCTTTTCTTTGAAATGCTCTATGCATATCAATTTTAACTTAGATAGTGAAGAACTTGCTGTAAAGTATCTCATTACACATTTATAGAAACTGTACATCCATTTTAAATGTCATTTAAATTTAGGTTTCAAAAATTCTGTTTTACCACAATAATATTTGAAAATTTCATAAAAACTCAATGTATTTCACAAAAATATTTGTAAAAAAATATCTTTTCACCAGCTCTAACTGGTATACAGATTTGTTCAAAATAATGAAATCTAAGAGAAAAAACTAAAAATTAGAATTAGAACACATAAACGAAAAAAAAAAAAATGGATTTAAAAAACAGTAACAAAAACATGTTTTTTCCCCCAAATATTTTAAATATTTATTTGCCAAAGTACATCCATAAATAAATTATAAATCTGTGGCTTTAATTAAAAAATAAATAAGTAAAACTTTTAAAAGTCTGCTTCCACCTAAGTTTTGCACATCTTCAGATTATTATTATTGGAGTAAATATCATTATTAAAAGAGAATAATGATGTTGAAATTAGTTTTACTTTAAATAATAATTATACATATGTTATTGTGGAACAATTCAGTAAGAATTAAGCATATATATATGAAGAAAAAGGAAAGAAATGCTGATCAAGATATAAAATTGTCTTTTATGAATGTTAAAAAATAAATGATTTGTTTGTAATTGTTGTCTGTATTTCTAATTTAGAACATGACATAATTAATTTGTAAATAAGTAGATTGAAAATGTTATTTTTTCCATTTTAATTAAATTGATTAAAAAAAAACTCCTGAAGTTTGAGTATTATTTATTATTTTAGACAGTATTTATGGGATAGTATCACAAAATATGAAAATTGCAGTCCGAACAATAAAATGTCTATTAAATGTTAGATAATGCAATTTTCTTTTTTACATTCTAATAAAATATATTCTTAGAAGTATTTTTAAGAGATATTATATTCATAATAACACAAAAATAAAACAATTAAAAGACTTTAAATTTCAGATTGTCATTTTCCTGGCATGTCACACTGTGATGTGTGCGAAGTAAGACTTTCTGCTATACTGTACAAACATCTTTTTCCAGTTTTTTTAATTTCTAATTATACCTTATATAACACCTTATATATATGAGGAATACCTTATATATATGAGGAAGGTAACAAATACTGTATTTTACAAATAATTTTCATTAATTAAAATATGATTGTCACTAAAAATGAATGTCATTTTCCTGGCCTGCTCATTTTAGTTCTTTATGCGGTATAAAGATAGCGCTACAGAGTAATTCTTCTTGTTCTTGACATAGTTCAAGTCAGAAGTAGTAAAATCATTGCTACCAGCAGAATTTTTTAGATACAGTAGACTCCCTTAAATCCGCGTATTTTTTCAGATTTAAACAATGAAATCTATAGCTAAGTTGCAGGAATAAAATTTAAGATGGGGCCGAAATCAGCGACTACCGCAATGTTTTTTTTTTACTAAATTTTTTGTTAATCATTCTCTTTTGGCTATTGCAGCTGATTTATTCCTAAATAAATTTACATTCCTTTTGATTTTGATATGAATTAGCATATCTATATCAAAAATTCCAGGGTTCAAAATGGAAAAATCCATGAACCGGAACGCTATTTTAAAATTACTGTTCGCGGATTTTTTTTTTTTTTAAATTATAGACAAATTTATTTCTAAACATATAAAGCAGTATAAGAAAAGCATTCAAGACTCTAAATAACAATGAAAAAAGTTACTAAAGTTAAAAGGTCTAAGAACGAATAATAACGTATTGATCTTACGATCGCTCTACCACTAGATGGCAGCATAGGACTTTTGGAATCGAATCGATTTCATCGGTAATAATTTAATATTTTTCTAAATTTTTATTTTACATAATTATTTTAAAAATTACGTACTTTTAAATTTAAACTAATAAATTATTTTAATATTTTACTTATTTTAATGTTTCACTTTATTGTAAGCATTCATTATAATTTCCCTTGCTTAACTACCAATCAAATTAATGTTTCAAAAATGTAAACAAATCAATGACCAGAAATCTGCAAAATTCTAAAATCCACACAACCTCTGGTCCCAAGCTGTGCGCATTTGAGGGAGTCTACTGTATTTCTTTGAAAATAATGTGTTTGAGAGCCATTATTTTGAAATTCAGACAAAAAAGTGATATTTTGATAGTTGTATCTTTTAATTGGCTTGATTTTTTTTTTTTTATATTGAATTGAAATAGATCATATTTAATGAATATTGTGCAATTTTGAAGCTCTGAAAAAAATTCCCGTTTCCTGTAGAAAATGTCAAAGTTCAAGATCATGAGTCCCTTTTTTCATGAAAATTGAAATGCCAGTATGTTTGGATTGCTATATCTCTGGAAAGCAACAACATCCCAAAATTCTTTTGTCATAAACTGTTAGTATAACACTACAAGCTTAGTAAAATTTACTTGGTTTCATGGGGCTTTGTTAATTTTTATTGTTATGTTGCCAGAAAATGCAATCAAAATGATGTTTTTGTCTGTTTTCTGCCCTTATTATCTTAGTTAAGCAATATTGCCCCAAAATCTTTCTTATAGAATATGAAAGTTTACTATTATGATAAGCTAAGTAATATAGAACTTTACTGGGATATCGATTATTATTACCGGGATATCGAATATTTAACAGATATAATCTGTTAAATATTCAAAAGTTTCAAAATCTGCAACTTTTGAATTAATCCTATCTCTTAACAGCATCACAGTTGAATAAAACAAAATATATCAGGTAGTAGTTGAACATATGTACAAAAACATGGAAACAAAAAATAAGTAGGGTCTCATACTATTTTCATTAAAAAAAAACAAAAAACAAAAAAAAAAAAAAAACAACAACAACAACAAACGTTACAAAAAGGCAGTGTCAATATCAGGCTTTTTCCCTATAAGAAAATGATTTATCCCGTTTCTCTTTCCTTTTCCTATGTTTTTTCCCTATGAGGAAATTGAACTTCTCTTTCTCCTTCTAGGGGAAAAGCTTGATTATCACACTGTCATTTTTTTTCTTCTGAAAATAGCATGAGATCCCACTTATTTTTCATTTCCACGTTTTTGTACATATGTTCAACTTCTACCTGATATATTTTGTTTTATTCAACTGTGATGCTGTTTTGAGATAGGACTAATTCAAAAGTTGCAGATTTTGAAACTTTTGAATATTTAAGAGATTATATTTGCTAACAGCATCGATATCCCAGTAAAGTTCTGTATTATTTACCTTATCCTAATAGTAAACTTTCATATTCTATAAGAAAAATTTTGGGGTACTATTGCTTAACTAAGATAACAAGTGCAGAAAACGGACAAAAACATCATTTTGATTGCATTTTGTGGCAACATAACAATGAAAATTAACAATGCCCCATGGAACCAAGTAAATTTTACTAAGCATGTAGTGTCATACTAACAGTTTATGATAAAAGGATTTTGGGATGTTGTTGCTTTCCAGAGATATAGCAATCCAAGTATACTGGCATTTCAATTTTCATGAAAAATGGGATTCATGGTCTTGAACTTTGACATTTTCTACAGGATACAGGACATTTTTTCAGAGCTTCAAAATTGCATATTACTCATTAAATATGATCTACTTCAACATAAAAAAAAAAGCAAGCAAAACTAAAAATACAACTATCGCATTTTGTCTGATTTTCAAAATAATGGCTCTTAAAGGCTTTGTAAAAATTGAGTAGACTTTTATTAAGTCATTTTCCTGGCTTCAATAAATTACAAATAAAACTGAACAAGTTTGAGTACTATAGAGGAAACATGTTTCTTTAAGCGGAACTAAAATGTTAGATCTAAAAAAAAAAAACAAGAATGTGAAAAATGTTTTAGAATGAAATTGTCATTATCCTGGCGGTCATTGTCCTGGCATACATATGACAGATAATTATAATTACATAAAAGTGAACTTTAGCTCTTTAAACTTTAACAGCTTTACGTGTAAATTCCTTTATTTAGTTGCTCAACTGACATTTTAAAAAGAATCAGAAGCTTTGAAACGATTTTGATTTTCAATTTTTTTCCCTTCAAAATCTCACATTTTGTGATATTCACCCTTATACTGTTCTGTTTCCTATATGTGTTTAATTACGTTAATTATTTTGTTTCTTATATTAACATATAAAATAAATAGTAGTTGATGAGGGATAGAGTGAGTGATTATAGTAAAATATAATATAGATCACTGATTGTAATTCTTTTTATGTGCACGTCTTACAAATTTGCAAGCACTATTTGTCAACGTTGTAGCAGACTGTTTCTTAGAAAAATTTACTACTTAGAAAAATCACTGGCTAATAAAATAAGTTAAAGTAATACCTCGGCTTATGTCCGCAATTCATTCAAAGACTACCGGTGTAAGTCGATGTATATTTAGATAGAGAAAAAATGATAATAAAAATTCTCCAAAATCTAATGAACATATTCTATTGTATTTAGGGATTATGAAATGATACATGCATTTACCATTAGCAAGAAAATGTGTTTGCAATACAAGAATTTGGAATAAATCAATAAGTTGTTATCTTACAATTTATTGTTTTTGTAGCTGTCCCATTTTGAGCCTTTGAGGATGTGAAAAAAAATCTGTCAATGAAGTTTGAAATGATAAATTTTTCTTTTTTTCTCTTAAAGCTCTTAGAACAGCAGAATGAGCTTTCTAAGCTTTTACTAGTGACTTCTTTTTTGTCACTGTCACATAACTGTCGCGAGAAAGTTTCCCAAAAATCTTCAAAAAAGTTTAAAGTGTGTGTTAATAATTTTTTTTTTTTTTTCAGGCCAGGCGATGTAAATGAGGGGTCACTTAAGTCGGGATACTACTGTACTTTTCTACACTACATGTTTCAGGATTAAAATGCTATTTTTTGGTACATGAAAACTGTTCTTTAATTTTTAATTAAATTTTTATTCCCCCAGGTAATCTTTAAAACTGCATTTAAGAATTATATTTATAAGAATAATTTTGCAGAAAAATATACAATCAATTTCAATTTTAACAATGAATTAATTCCCTGAGATAGAAAAAAGTTCCTAACAAATAAAAAGATCCGTATGGTGACTTTCACCAAATCAATCTCAGAATAATATGTACAGTATATACTCGAGCATAAGTTGAGAAATTTTGGAAAAATAAAAAAATATTTCTATACCTACGGGTAGCAATACAAAATTTATGTAAGCCTGTAACATATTGTAAAATTTTGGGGAAATTTTCATATGGATTGGGGGAAATGTTAGGAGTAAAAGCATTTTATGCATCCCTGTTTAAGTGTAATTTACTAAATTGCATTGAGATCATTTCTCCCTTTTTATATGTACTTCTATCTAGTGTTCTCTCTTTGGAAAAGTACTATTTTCATCCTTGTTTATGCATTTTCCATTTTCTCTTTTGTATATTTTGCTTATATTATAAACATTTGTTATTTTTTAGTTGTTCATTATAATTATTTGATTTATCACAGAGCAAGTTCTTTAAAATCTAAGAAACAAACTGAAGAAAGCCAGAATAATTTTCTTTCCCTATCTATTGATGCCAAAGAGAAAGGTAAAAGTTCTGTTAACCCAGCTAAACGCCGAAAGAAAGATGAAATTGAAGTTGTTTTGAGTGATACTAATGGTTCATCTGAAGATGATACTGAATCTTTAAGTGAAGGCGATGCAGTTGTACCTGATGTTGTGACTGTATCACCATCCAAAAAAGATGAAAAGGAAGCATTACAATTATCACTGGAAGAAGTAAGTTTATCAAGTTAAAAATGAGATTTTAGTATTAATTCTTGTTTCTAATGTTCTATGGGATACCATATATTTTTTTTAATGTGAAATATATTTTTAATGCTTGTAAATATTAAACTCTGTGTTTTTCCTCCCATTAACTCGTTTCTTTTTCTTTCTTTCTTTTCTTTGTTGAAGACATATATTCAAAAAGTTTACATTTAACAAATAAATATGCGCTTACATTCAATTTATAAATATATATTACTGTTTTCAGTTTGTATTTTTACTAATTTTATTGTTTTAATTTTTCCGATTTATTGAAATTATTTAGGCAAATAATTTGCAGTGTGATAATATTGTTAAGACTGAACGCTTTGTGTTTGATTTTCATTTTGTCACTTTAAGTCAAATATCAAATATGTTCATTAGTTATTCTACTCCCATACTGTGAGTTTGATAAAGAATTTTATTACTACTTGATTATCCCATCGACCAATTTAGCAAAATTATACAAATCGCCAAATTATACAAATGGTTGAATATTGCCATTCTAAAATTTTAAGTTAGGGAAATTAATTTAAATTAAAAAAATCCCTAATGAATCACTAACGAGTGTTACTTTAATGATGACGTTTATTTATGACGTAGAGACATACCAAACATAAAATTTGATTTATTCAGATGATTTCAGACAAAAGAATATTAAGAATAGTTTACCTATTTAAATGCAGAATTATTAAATTAAACCATAAAAAATAGATATTCTTAAGATATTACATTTGCGAATAAAATTTAAGTATTTTAAATGTAATAATCAAATTTTTTAAAAGGCATAAAAAATATCAATAACGGAAGATTGTAAGGAGCTAAATGCTTTTTTTTTATTTAGTCAAAAAATGTAGACGGATAAAACTATAAAATAACTATAATAAACTATATCTATTATATTTTTTCTCTTTTAATATCATGAGGTAATTGTTTATTGACATAAATTTTGATTTAAATAACAAAAGAGCAAATAAATAAGTAAAACATTCATAAAAATAAAATAAAACGTCAAATTAAAAATCACTTGATAAAATAACAAACACGTAAAGCGGGTTTAATGTCAAGTGTATGTGACATTTATGATCATCCATTATTGCATTTAATCTTATAGTTTGGTGATAGTTTTTTGGTCGACAGTATAATTAAGTAGTACCAAATTCTTTTAGAAGAATTCTTTTCTATTCAAATTCTATTTCTTCAAATAAGTACAAGAAAAATTTGATAATATAGATATTTCTAACAATAGAGTTGGACAATATCTATTGCAGTACTAATTTATTTAAAGTGAGGCATAATAGGGATATTTGCCATTTTTTAAAGGCGAATGATATGGTTGCAACAATTTAAACACAAAACAGAATAGAGAACAATGAATGAATGTTTTATACCTATTTGCTCATAACATCATTTCAATTTTTTTTGCCTACAAAATGTAGATAAAAAGCTGAACAAATTGTTAAATTGCTGCTTGCATATTACATCGTAACTTTCATAAAGCTTTTTTTTTTTTTTTTTTTAAATATTAAATAGTATGTTCCCTGTTCTCATTTTATGAGTATGATTAAACACGTGATTAAAATAATAATAATAATAATATTAAATATAATTAGATAAAATACAATTGTCTGTATAAAAATGTATTCAATATTCTTCACTCAACATTCCCAAGCTGTTTTTAAAATTTTTTTGTATATTTCTTTTGTTGGTTAAAATTACCTTAAATAAAATACTAAACTCTATTCAATATTATTTTAATAGAATTTTAATTGTAGGTTAGTGTTGATTCAAAATTACTAGCTTCTTTATGGTACAAATTGTGTTTGGCCAGACTGGGCTGATTTTAGTTATTTTTTGCATTAGCTGAACTTTTAGCTTTTATACCAGACTTGGGGATGAAAATAGCTTTCTTCCAGGATGGCCTTGTGCAGACTAGATTCTTTCATTGGGTCAGGTAATTTATTCTTTAATTTTAGGTAGAGCCTTTATATCTATCACCATAAAAGTATGGAAATTTGAACTTTTTTCTCTGTCAAATCAAATAAACATTCAAAAACTTGAAAATCTAGAAATCTAGTGCAATTTATCATAGACAGGAGTTAAATACATATTGTGGTGCAACAAATGACCTAAAGAAGAAATAAAACTATAAATTCATTGGATCATTGTTATCATCGTGCAATGCATTTTTAAAATTTATGTGATGAATTTTTTTTAGGCTATTAATTCTTTACTAAAATCTTAAATATCCCTCCTCTTGCAATGTGTTTAGTTGTAAGAAGTTTTGCTTCTTAAAAAAGGGTGCAAAAACTTATTTAAAAAACAAAAGATTGGCTGTTTGGATTTATTTTATTCTCTATTTATCATAACTGGAAATTTATCGCATTTGAGCATTTATTTTTCATTATTAAAGTTATAATGATATACATTGAAGAAATTTCCCAAATTTTAAAAAACTATATACATCAATTTTAAACCTGGGCTTGTTTTACATTGCTACATCTGACTGATATTTAGTTTTTTAACTGTGCCTCTTCTATATGCAGGTTGTTTTACAAATTACTTGTGAGATAATTTCATTGGCATGCTGTTTAATTTCAGTTTATTATTTTTTTGCTACATACCGTTGTTTCTGGTTACTAATGCTTTATTTTTCTTGCGAGTCATAACAAATTAGGTGAAACCCTCAAAGGAAAAAACTCCCATTACTGATGTTTTTTACATCAAGCATTTTGAAGTGTACTTGGATTGGGCAAAAATATTGTCTTGAAATTCTGTGAGAAACCAAGGAGATCTGTTGGTATTTTAAAGACAAAATGTTATATAATATAATGCATATACATAAACTATTATTATTATTATTATTTTTTAAATTAGTACATCAACATTGTGTATTTGTTTTGTGCGTTTAAAAAATTATACACTAAATATAATAGTTCATAAAATGATGATAAGAATTATTCAAAAACTAATATGCAATATAAATACATTCATCATCATTTTATGAATTATTGTATTTGATGTATAATTATTATTATACATATAATTATTATTAATGTAGTCTAACATCTTACATATAATTCTTTTTTAATCATTTTTTTAATGTGTAGCATATTACTGTTATATTTATTTAACCATATTTTTATAATTTGTACTTTTAATTGCAGGCATTTTTTCTATCATATGGCTTGGGAGTACTTGTTGTCAAAGACAAAGATCAGGTATTATTTCATTATTCACCTCTATTTTACTTATTTATTTGTTTTGAAACTTTAAGTTTGCTCCTGTATTTAAGTATGTTTTTGCATTGTATTTTTGAATTTATATTTAAATAAAAATAGTAATTTCAGTGTTATTTTATATTAGCCTTATTCCCCCCCCCCCCCCCCCTATTGTTTCAAATTTACTGCTTGTGTTATGGAAAAGTTAAATCATGGAAAACTGTTATGATGTAAGTTCACAGTGTTCATTTAAAATTCATAAGATATTTATTTCATGTAAAAAAAAAAAAATTAATATTTTGAAATTAAGTTTTTTCTTGAATTCTGCTTTTGAACAAGTATAATTTTGAATTGAAGAATTTTCTTACAGCATGAAACTTTATCTTAAAAAAAAATTTCATCTCAGATATGTGCACATGCACACACTAATCAAACATAGCATTGCTAGAATTGTATAATATGAGTTCCATATAGTGGAGAGTGGGGATGAGTAGGACATTTTTTGTTTTATCGTCTTCTTAAAAAATATTGTTTCTCGAAGTGCAACCTTTAGCTATTATGTTAGAGTATTTACTTAACAAAACATTAAAGGCAATTAATTTCTTCAACTGTTATAGTTAAGCAAGTATAAACATTTGCCTAAACGTTTAACATCTTCCATAGAATTCATTCAATGATTTTTTAATTTTTCATGCAAATTTTTGCATTTTTTTGTTTTGTATTGTGGTGATTTTTTTTACATTCGTAAAAGAAATCTGGTTTAAGTTTTAATCTTTTAACCCAATATAAAAAATTTTGTTCTGTGGGATTTTAAAATTTTTTTATGTGTTAATGTTTAATATAATGTTTTTTCACCTTGTGCATTAAAGTTTTTGATAAGTTTTTTCTGAATCGAAAATAACTCTGGTAAATTTTGCTACTCTCATGATTAAATTCAAGTTGAAGAATACGAAATGATGTCTTACAGTCATGCGAAGGACTCTTCTGAAAATTTTTAATTTAATCTGACTCAAAATAAAAAAATACAATAATTCAGCATTCATTTGATTCAATACCAAAGCAGTCTTATACTGCTGAAGGCAATGATGTCCCCAAATTCAGGTTTGTTTAATTTGATGTTCATTTTGGAAAAGTCGACCAGTGAAGTTGGCAAAACTCTATTAGTATTTAATAATTTTCTGATTTACACAAGACTTTAAAATTTAATATCTATGCTTTACCTTTGATTGGAAGTTATGTATTCTTAATTTGTATTTAGATTCAAGTATTTATCAATATATTTCTAAATTCCGTCTTAAACTTATGATAGTGTGGTACTTTTGGAGTTCCACAACCATTTCAGGGTTTGGTAGTTTTCTAACAAAGTCTTCCAAATTAACATCATAAATCTCTTCAGCTTCAAGGTAATAAAACACATATTTTCCTTGCTTTGGAGGTATTATTGAACTTAGCACTCTTCCTTTCAAATTTGCATAACTTAGCAATATTATAGTTAAGAAAAGGATATTTTTTTTCTTGGTAACTTAATTAGTGTAAATGTCTTTTCTTTGATGTTCTTTATGAATTTTTTTTTTTTTACATATTTAGCAATATGTTACATTTTATTGAAATTTCATCATTTCAATATTCTTTGTCTCTGAAATCGTCTTCATCATCTGCAATAACCTATAATTTCTGGCTTGGCATTACAGATTTGATTGTTATTTTCTTTAGCTGTTTTTCCTATACAAGCAACCTCAATGACTTCTTTTTTTTTACTATTAGTAATTTGCCGACTTCATTCTTTATAAAGTATTAAAACACGTACAGTTTTACCAAACTTCATTTGTAAGCTTTAATACTATGTTACTAAAATCAAAAGTCTTCATTTCCACACTATTGAATAATTACTTTTATTATACATTTATTAAATTGAATTATTGAATAAAATGATTAAATTATTTAAATGTCAAAGTTTTATACATAAATTATAATATGTATGTTTAGAATAATAATATAATCTTTAATTTTCTTCAATGTGTGAATATAAGTAATGTCTCATCCATCCGCTTAAATTCTTCCCCATTCATCCCTGCACACCTGGTTCAACAAAAATAGGCCTAAATATCATGTGTGATCATAACATAAAAATGTTATAAGCATTAATTTTTTGTCACCTTGATAAGTTTAAAATCTTTAAAAGTCTATTAAAAAGAAAAATCAGATGATCATTTTATTATTGTTATAACAAAGTTATAAATGGTAAGAAAAAAATTTAATTAAAAAAAATATATATATATATACATATATATATATGTTTGATATTTTAAGCTTTATGTGCTGGATGAAGGATAAAGGGAAGAATTTAATTATATATATATATATATATATTGGGGGACGCAGCTAATTTAGATGATTATTTAATTATTGTTTTAGCAAAAACATAAAAAGATAGGGAAAAAATAAGAACTTAAAAAAAATCTTAAACTTTATGGTATGCAGGGTAGAGGTGGCAAAAGGAGAGAAACGGACATTTTGAAGGGAAGCTATAATTAAGGTGATAAGTTATTTATTTATTGTTACTATAGAGTAACAAATTGGTCAGAAATTTTCTTTTAATTAAAGAGAAGATTATTGAAGAGATTATTGAAGGTTAAACCTAAAGGTTTGATCACAGAGGGGGAGGGGGCAGAGTGAAAAACAGTAATTTCAGGGAATCTGGGTAATTTAGACAATTGATTATTTATTGTTACAATGAAATAAAAAATAAAGCAGAAATATTAGAAAATATTAAAGTTTATAAATTTGTGTTCTGGTAAGGGGAACAAAATTTTAGGGTAAGATTTTATATGAACTATTTTTGACAGAAAATCGCCAAATCATGTAAGTTTCTCATCTCTGTACTTGTATTTTTTTAACTTCTAAATTAATGTTAAAAACAGTATGACTGAATTTTGTTAAAAAAATTCGATTGTAAACCCTTCTCCCTAAATTTAACTGTTTTTGCTTTGAAATAAGGCTTATAGTTGGGATTTTATGATATATTATTCTAAGGAAATATTTTAAATTAAAAAAAGCCCCTCCTGCTCTTCCTCCAAAAAAGGATTTAAAAAACCTCGCATGGGCTGGAATAACAATAAAAAAAAACCCTCAAACAAACCTGTTTACAACACTTGTTTACCCCTGTACAAAATTTCTGATGAAAGAAATGATCTACTATTCAATCTATTAGAAATTTTTAATACATGTCCAGCTTACAATATATTAAATATTTTGTATTCTGTAATATTTCAGTGTTTCTGTGTTCCATTTTATTGTCTATTGAATATTTCAGCAGTTTCTGTTGTCAATATATGTAACACATTGAAATATTTTGGAAATAAAAATATAAAAACACTTGCTGATATAATTACTGTTAATTTTACGATCTAGATTATTTGACAAATGTAAAAATCTATTTCATCTCAATTGTATGGAAATACCATTTATTAAAAATTTATATATTATGTTTTCTGTAGCCTCTTGATCTGATGAGACTGTGGCATAAATTCTGTGAGATTCATCCCGGTAAAAATTTTCCTGTCATGTATACTGCTTATCATCATTTCAGAAGTAAAGGATGGGTAGTCAGAAGTGGCATAAAATATGGATGCGATTTTGGTAATATTATCACTTAAATAAATAATTTTTAGTCCTTTATGAACTTGTTTTAATTGATAATTCTTTGAAGCTTTATTTATATGTCTTTTATAGCTTTTAATGTATTTAGGTTTTTTTTTTTTTTTAGAGAAAAAAAATTAGAGAAAAATACAGAAATTTATTGAATACTCAAATGAACACAAATGTTGCTACACGTACAAGCATTTTAATTTACCCGGTGATCAAAAATATTTTCTTTTATTAAATTTTTTGTTGGTTCCCTAATTGCCTTAGTAATCAAATCTTCAACAGAAAGTATGTGGTCAAACATGTTCTTTTATATTCCTGCAGTTCCAAAAGAATTTGTCAGGTAATTTAGATTTTTGACAAAACGCCTGAAATTGGAAGTGACAGTGAGTTTTTGTCATACAGTGTAACAATCGAACCTTAAACTAATTAAGTTTAAAATTTAATTCTTTTAATTATGGAAAAAATTATATTTTTTCTATCAAAAGTAGATATGACAGGTTAAGAAGGCAGATTTTGGAATAATCTGCCTTCCTTGAAACCATGTCGTAAATTAAATCTAATCAATGGCTCTCAGAGCTTCATCCAAACATGATCAAACTCCTATGTACCACCAATGTGCCATTGAATTGCTAAATAAATAATTTGATCAACAGCAAGGTCTCGGGTCAAATTATTTCCAGCTGCTAGGTTTCTTATATATACATATATATGCCATTAATTAAACATTACCGACCACCCACAAAAACCGCAATATTGTGAATGAAATGACAATAAAAATAGATACCACAAACCTATAATATACAACTGTATGTATAAAATAAAGTGCCTTATACTTAATTACAAGAATTAATATGGAAGAAAAAAAGAAGAATATGGATACAGAAAAAAATAATTGAAAAACTTATATATTGAATTACGTTTTCAAGAGTACAGAATTCAATGATATAAGCAAATCGGTTGTTTTCTGTGAGAAAAAAAGCTAAAAGCTGAAAATTTTTTTTCTCCTGTACTCAAACAACCAATATGACCAAGAGAATAGTTTCAAGATGAAAACAGAATAATATCGAATGACATGAAATGGAAAAAACAATACAACCTTTTAAATATTTAATTTATAGCATAAAAAATAGAAATATTACACAACATACCGAATAAAATCCTAGTTGTTTTCAAAATATTCTCCTGCAAATGGTATCCAAAAGCACGATAAGATTAAGGTGAATTAAGCAGTTAAGTTAATACAGAAATTAAAACCTATGGATTCAGTTAATTCATTTTGAAATACCGTGATAAATTCAATTAATATAATATAAATAGAAAATAATTACATTATTTAAAATACCTAAAAACACTTTTAAATTATTTAATTTCTATTTTACAATATTGCCAATATTCAGCGTTCAATACCACCTGGTGTAAAAAATTAAAATTATTACTCTATTACTCTAATAAATTTAATAGAAGCATTAAAAGACAAAATTTTGGTGCTGCCATCTAGTACGTTATTTTAATACTATTATTATTATTCAAATGTCACAAGATGAACCTAATAAAAGCTAATGAATTTAAAATATATCAACTGCATTACCACACAAATCCTAATATATAAATAATACCATACTATATATCATTATAAAAGAAAAAATAAAAATAAATAAATTAAATGTTAATAAAATGCTTTCAATATATTCTATTACCTTACCCATTTAATCTACGCTGAGAAATTAAATAATTTTGTAACATTGATAATATATAGAATATAGCTATATGCTATAACATAAAATAAATTATATATAATAAAAATATAAAAAACTTTAATAATTACTCTATTAAATGTAAAAAATAATAAATTAATAAAATGAACAGGAAAAAAAAAAAAATGGATGTTTATAGAAGACTGTCAGATTCTAAAATTCCCAATTGCCTAAAGATCACAAATATAGTGTGTGGATTATCTTCATATTAGCCATAAAAAAGCAAAAAAATATGATTGTGACAATCAAACACATTAAACCGATAATTAATCATGGAATACAATGTTGAAAATAAAACAATATTAAAAAGTATAGAGGAATAATGATAAAAACAAATTACCCAATTTTAATACATACAGTATATCATTAGTTATATCAAATAAACTTATATGCATATTAATCACTATAAAGATGATATACTATTATTAATTAATATGACATTGTCCTGAATAGACTAAAATTTAAAAACAAGTTAATTTTGAATTTGATTAATTATTAAATAAGCTAAATTTAATATGAATTGAAATAAAATGTCACAAATTACATATAAAACATCAAATCAACATCCATATAAAATACGTATTAGAAATGTAGTAGAACAAAAGCCCCATCATTTTTTTTAACCATTGCGTATTATCCAGGCAACACCACCCTCCTCTGTACTCTAACATCTACCCACCCAACCATCCTATAGTAATTGTTTATTATTATTTTACAATTTTTAATTTTTTACATAAATATTTTTTTATTTTATAAATTTTTTTTTTGTAATTTTGTTTACGCATGTGTTAATTTGTTTTTTTTAAAAGATCATGTAAGTACTAATTGTATATTAATGAATAATGCATCATAAATTAGTTTTTTAATATTATTGTTGATTAGATGAGAAGAACATAAACATTTTATTCTATATAAATGATTAAGTATTATATTTCGATATACAGAATGATGAAGACAAGATTTAAAATTTGTAAATGTATTAACTTTGAATTTAAATTCTTTACGTTTATCATATAAATCTGTTATTGTTTTGTTGTCTTTTATTGTAATTTTAAGATCTAAGAAATTAATTGTATTGTTAGATAAGAGGTTTTCCGTTAATTCCAAATTAGTGGGATAATTAACAGAAAATTGAGAAATTTTAGATTGATCAGTGGCAATTAAAATTATGTCATCAATATAACGATATAAATGTAGATTATTATTAGTAAAAGTACGTTCATAGTGATATAAGTATAAGTCTGATAATAAACTGGATGTACAACCACCTTGCGGTATACCGAAGTGCTGTAAATATAATGTGTTATCTTGCAAGATATAATTACTATAGATAATGAAGTTTGTTAAAGATTTAAAATAAGCGATATCTATATTAGATGGTAATTCCAGTTTTTTATAATACTTTTTAAATAATGCATTATAATATTATATAAATCTAATAAGTCTATATTATTAAAAAGATCTTTAAAGTCATATATCGTTATATTATATACACAATGAAGATTTTTAAAATATTGACAAGTTGATAGCTATATTTTATACAATGTGTGTTATCATTGTTTGTAGTAAGTATATATAATTGATTAAGAATTTTTAATAGAAGTTTATTGGCTTTATTATTATATGTATTGCAACCAATAGTTACAGTCCTAAATTTAATTAGAGTTTTATGAAATTTTGGAATAAGAACTAAATAAGGATAATTAAAGTTAGTAGATAGAATATTTAATAGTTTATAATAACTTTGAATTTTACGATTATTTACAATTACATTTTCATTAGTTTTTTGAAAAGATTTATTAGAAGAAATACAGGTTGTAAGAAGTTAGTGATAATAAGATTTACATATGATTGCATAATTATTAGGAGATTCGTCTACATATGTAATAACATAGTTTATTTTGTAATTTAGTAATTTGTTGGAAAAAATGCTTTGTGTTAATAGAAACCAAATCAGAAATATTATTTTTTAAAGCCATATTTAATTTTTCAATTACTAATATTTTCCATTGATTAAAATATTCAATAGGTTTATTGTAAGAGACTGAAATTTTATGTATAAAAATATCTATATCATATGCAAATTGTTTGATAATAGATTTAACAGTAAATTTAGATGGAAGTCTATATTTAGTACCATAACCCATTGGTTTTTTCAATTTAAAATCATTAACAATATTAAGATTTCCAGTGATTATATGTCCATGATCATTGTTTATACATTTTTTTAGATTGGGGTCATTGCATTTACACGGAAAATTACTTGTAGCAGATGTATTTTTTGAAAATGTATTGTAGTTAAATATCTTTCTACCAATTGTATTCGGATATTTAAAGGTTTCTGATATATGAAGATTATTAATAGGAAAATAACATTTTTTATCATTAATTATAGAATTTATATTAATTTTATTAAATATATGATTTGAAAAAGTTATTATCATTTGAGTATTCGTGTTTTGAATTTTATGTTTTTTTTTTTTAATTAATATTTAAAAGATTAACCCTAGTCATAATGAGATACAAAATAAATATCAGAGAAATGTTTAGAGAAAGATTTACTTAGAAATACATTTAAATGTTGTACAATCTGTTTCTTTTTAATAGCAAATATGTATTTTCGAATTAATAACCAGTTATAATGCTTTAAATATTTACTTTGAAGATCATTTATTTGTTTAGTGATTTTTTGGAAACTACAACTGATGATGAACCCTTTCCACGTTTGTTTTGTGTTGTTTTGCAATTTAAATTATGATTAAGAGTAGGATAAATTGGAGTAGTATAATAATCAATAGTGTTATTTATAGATGTGAAGACTTTGACAGGTCTATTAAATATTTCACTATTAAGTCCATAAGGATAAATTGTGTTGTAATATTTCATGTATGGATGACTCCCTATAAAGCCGTTCTGATTTATTTTTTAGAATTTGAAGGATTTCAATTGTCATATTTTTAAATTGATGTTTATAAAAATGTTGAATTTCAGCTGTAGACTGTATATTTTTTGCTTTGTTTTTATTAGAGTCTGAACGATGTTGATTGATACGTTTATGAATTGGACCTGATGTTTCACCTATATATTTCATGTTACATAAGTTGCACTTTATACAATAAATAACATTAAATGCTTTACAAAAATTTGAATAATTAGGATATGAGACAATTTGTGTCTGAGAAGCGTATGGACATGTCTTGCACCGAGCATCTAAACACTTACGAAAAAGTAAAGGACGAGGGGGAGAGTATAAATGGTCACTGGATGACGATTCAGGAACAACCCCATTATTGTTCCTGTACCGGGCATTACACTGCATAGATGCTAAGTGTATCTTGCCAGGATCGAGATGTTTACTAAGAACTGCCATATAATTTTTTTTTTTTTTTTTGGAAAGTGCAATAATTGCAAATAATAAGAAAATATAATAATATAAAAATCAATAATAAATGAAATTAAATTAGTCTTGATTAAATTTAATATTAAATATCTTGAGTATGAAATATAAATTTATATACAATATATACAAATCAGAGAAGCAGTACTCAAAAACCACCTTTAATATTTCCAAAACCAAATAATGATAACCCTAAGTGCGTAAACTACAAAAGCAAGAAACCATTGGACTTTTTAGAACAAATAAAATAACCGCATCTAAAATCCAAAACCAAGAAGACAATAACCATGCAGAGACGGCCAAAAACACTATCCCAATTGACTTCTAAGATCAAAGTAATATAAATATAAATGACTAAAGCATATTAACATTAAAACTATTATTAGAAATATTTATTGCTACCATATATTGATGTATATATATAAAAAGAATAGCTCATACAGAAGAAAATTAAGAAAAGCAATAGCAAAAAAAAATTAATCTAAAATATTGAAAATACAGTAAAGCCCCGATTATTCGCGGTGCGGTTTATCCGCGAAGCGAATTTTTTTTTTCTAATTCAAGTCAACAGCAAGGAAAATACAATAAGCCCTACTAATAAATATAAACAGAAAAATTCATGTATACGAAAGTAATAGAAGAATATTTTTCGATTCGGTTGCCATGTTTGAAATATCAGTTATAAAGTCTTGATGTCTTTTCTTGATTTTATTAACCAAACGTAAACACATCAATTAAAATATTTAACAATTAAATAAGACTATTATGATAAATTCTAGGAGAGCATATCAAGAATAGCTTCATTTTCGAAATAAAAATTATTTCATACTAAAAGAAAGACAATAGTTTACAATTTTGAATAAAGAAAAGGTGTTTCCAAAGCAAGAAGCAAAAACATGTGACTGATTTTTTTTTTTTAAAGGTGTAACTCAACTCTTTTTGTACAGTGTGTATGGCATTGTTTCCTATTTAGTGTTCTTTATTTTAGTGATTTAGATGTAAAGCAAAGATTTCTGCTTTACTGTGCTATGTATGCCTTTTAAACGTTTCATTATGTCTTTTGTACACTAAAACATAGTTTGCTGATTGTTTTTTGTTTTTTTTTTCCGTGTTTGCACCCCATTTTCAGTCTTTTTCGGGTTATCCGCGATTTCTGTTATCCGCGGTGGCCTTGCCACCCAATTCCACGGATAATCAGGGCTCTACTGTATATAGTACAATATCATACAATAACAACAAGAAAATACATATAAAATACATAACTAGAAAGGTAAAAATCATAAAAAGAATCTTTGCAATGATAAGAATGAAAAATTTAATGGAATTTCCTCATATATATATATATATATACATTGATTATTGATCATATCAATAGGCCCTTTATTATATATACAGTCGAATTTGATTAATACGAGAAGCAAAGGAATTATAAAATTATAAAAGTCTTTGTATTAACCATTACTCATAATACTTATGAAGATAATAAAAATCTTTAAAATGCACATATAATTGAATTATCTATAATTAATTGCTAATGCTAAAATTAACATATTGTAAAGTTATATTGGTACTTTTCGGTTAGCCGGGTGCCAGTGTTATATTTACATTCATATATACATATGTATGCACATATATGTACATGTATATATGTACACACACACACATAAATATATACATACATATGTATATATATATATGTACATTAGGGTGGTCACAAGTAACATGGAAAAATATTTTTTTAACATTTTCTTCCGGGGGACCCCTCTAAAAGTTGCCAATCAATTAGAAAATGAGATTGGCAAAGTTTTAGCTCAATTGAATGATATTAACCCGTGCCTCAATATGAGGTTGAATTCTTGAAAATTTGTGATTTTTGGTGAAAAACCGTAGTTTTTCTTTCATTAATTGAAAACTACTTGTAAACCCGATTCTTGTTTTATTTCATAGAAAATATTATTGCCTTGAACTTCTACTCTCATCAAACGTTATATTTAATGACATTTAGTGTTTTACAAGTCAGCTTATGAACCATACCCTCAAACTCTGCATTTTTGAAAAATAAGTGGAAAATGAGAAATGAATAATTTTTATTAAATTTGATGTTATTATTTTTATTATTTGCATTAAAAGGCAAAAGAAATTGGACAATTTTTGTAATTTTAACAATATTTTGCAAGTTATAGTTAATTATTACTTATCTAGTTCCGTGCATATGGAAAGAATTCCCAATTTGTATTGCAGTTGAAGCGCATTTAAAATGAACCTCTGAATTTCTCTTTTTATTACAAGGCTGTTTTTATTACCTGCTATCATTATTTATTTTTTAAATTCACGAAACATTCCAACCCCCACTCCCTCTTTCGATATCATGGTAGCAATGCAAGATTTTTTTATTAGGCCACATGCTCATCAAATCACCGGCAATAAGTTATCAAGTAATTGTCAAGTTTTATGTATTTTGTTTCATAATATTCTCAAGTTAAGCTGAACACTAGAGAAGCTGCTAAACTTACAGTACGCGCACCAGTTAATTACAAATTTTAATTTTAAGTAGAAGTGTAATAGGACTTCGCAAACAACTATTTCGAAAATAAAGAACTGAGTTCATGAAAAACAGATTTCACAATTCCGATTTACAGGAAGCTTTTGTTAGTTACGATGGAAAACTGTTTCCTCATTTTTTGAATAAAGAAAATGTTTACAATTTATTTATTCGAAAGAGATAGCAGTTGATTGTGGATAGCAGTTTTAATTACTTGTGGAGATGAGGAACACTTAATAAGAGTTCCTCACCTTAAAAAATAGTAGCGGAATAACTCGGGCAAAAAATGTATTTTCAACCGTTGAAGAGCAAGTGGAAGTTGGTAAAAACAGAAAATGTGTTTTGATACCACTGCAGTAAACACTGGTCGCCTCAGAAGAACTTGCTTGTATCTATATTAATTATTAAAGTAAAATCTTCTGTATTTATCCTGTCGCCACCATAATTTACAAATTAACATAAAAGCTGTTTTCAGCCAGTTATTTAAAATAAGATTCAGATTGGATGGCCCAAGTTGGACCAGATTAAGTATGAAAATGCTATTGATGGTAAAATATTAGATATAAAATACTTAATTCAGAAGAAATTTCAAGCTTTCTTATGGAACGTTTAAAAAAGTAATAGCCCATGGGTGATTATAAAGAATTTATCTATCTTTGTTTTTTTTTACAGGACATCTTCCTCCAAAAGACATCCAATTTCAATTCATCGACGATGGGTAACACAGGTCATTTATTCTCTCAAAATATATCTTTTCAGGGATCAGTTCTTATTAACAAATTTAGAAAAAGAAGGTGTGAGAGACATTTGATTATTTATGTAAAAGCATGGTTCAATGCTTCCACTTCCCCGCAATCAAGACCTGCAATTATTAAAATCACTTGTTGAGTACAGAAAAATTTATAAATAGCTTGCAGATAAAGTACTCGCTAAAATGATAAACCACCTTTGGTATCTGAACTCTGTTCAAGTTGCATTTTCATTTTTTGATAATATTTTGGGAAAGAAAATAAGCATGGCTGTAAAATTAATATTATTTGAAAAAGAAAATGATGTTGATGATAGGAATGTAAGAGCAACAATAAGTTTCAACCAAGTGGATTATTTATTGAACAAATAAGTCGATGTTTTTGTTTAATATCAAGCTGATTTTTTAATTAGATATATACAATTTCTAAATACTGATCACGATGTATGATGTAAAAATAAACATTATTTGAAATCAAGAAAAATACTGAATGATTTTAAGGTAACAAAGCTGACAGGGGAATAAAATTAATCCATGATTTCAATTCCTGTTTAACAAAAGATGAAGAACAAAAACGTTTCTGCTAAAAGCAGACCTTATCCATCTTACCACCTTAACATGACAACGAAGTATATGATGTAAGGAATAGTAATTTCTTTTCTCTATAATGCTTCCTTTCTTGTAACACAACTTTAATAATAAAATGCATTTTAAAATTTTTGTTCCCATTTTTATACTTTCTTTGCCCGTTTTTTCTTTTATATTTTTCAGTTTAAACTTCAATTTTTTCATAATTAAATCCTTTATTATATACAAAAAGAAAAACAAACAAACAAACAAAGAAAACAAAATGTTGAAAGCAGATGAAAGGGAATGTTACATTGTTTTTTCGCATTTTCATAAAAAGTCAATTTTTAGGATTTGGACCAAGTCTAGACCTGAAAAATGCGCATATGTTTAAATCTATACATTTTTACAAAAATGTAGCAAGTGGTTTTTCAAAGCAAAAATATTTTTTTATGAAATGAGATCAGCATTATGTTTCTAGGTTTAATTGTATTCATTTCATGAAGAAAAAAACATTTTTTGCGAAAAATCACGTTTTTTCTGAACTTTGACCTCAATGAGGCACGGGTTAATATTATCCAAATGAGCTGAAACTTTTTTCAATCTCATTTTCTAGCCAATTGGCAACTTTTTGGGGGGTCCCCCGAAAAAATTCAAAAATTGATTTCTTGTGACCACACTAATGTACATATGTGTACATATATGTATATATGTATGTAAATATAACACTGGCGCCCGGCTAACCAAAAAGTACCGTTATATTATATTGTAAAGTTTCCTGAAAATACCCGGCTAACATTGCAATAGTCACTGCAATTTTCAAGCTATTAATTTCACATTTCATTTTCATTTTAACAGTACAATAAGAGACATGAAAATGTTCATTAATATAGCTTCAAGCAGATTTAAAGAAAGAAATATGTAAAAATGTTTTTGTATATGTTCCGTCTGCTCTATGGCTCAGTTGCGTATCTTACAAAAGGGCTGTATTTGATACATTTTCATTTCTTTCATTATTTCAAAACCTCAGAAGCTTTTATGTTTTTGGTATTTGTCAAGGATCTCCTTGAAAGTTGAAATTCTGTAATATAAGATTGATAAATTACTCCATTTTGACACACAGTTGTAATGTAGAAATATTATTGCTGTGAGAGAGCACTGTTCAATAAGAAAGTGATTTCTTTTCTAATTCTACCCTACATTTTGCCGAAAATGACATTCAAATGAACAGATGTTTTGCACATATTAGCTGTGATCCTGCTTTTGTAGTGCATAAAAAACGTGAAAATCTTAAATATTGTTTAAAATTATGAACCATTCTTAATGTGCAAATTGCTCATTTTAAATGTGTCTTCATTTTAGCCGTGCTCGTATTAAACAAGTTTGACTGTATATAATATATTTTATGTTTAAAAATATTGAGCTACTCTTCCATTATATTTCTTTTTTGCATTTTAATTTTCATAAAAATATTGGTAATTTGTAGTAGGGTGTCAACGATTTTAATCAGTGGATTTAATTCAGCGATTAAATCATGATTTTAATCAACCAATTTATAAAAAAAATCATTGATTAAAATAAAAAAATTTCTGTTTAAAATGTCAAAAAAAGTATTAATATCTAAGATGAACATAATTTGAAAGTTTCTACAGGTATTTTGACTTATGAATAACCAAAAAAAAAAAAAAAAGTTTCAAATAATTGTTTCTAAGCTTAATTCATGAGTATTGTAAAAAATTAAAAACAGCTGAAGTTGAGTTTGTAAAAAGCATTGTAAAAAAGCATCCAACATAAAACAGTTTCATTTAAAAATGATATTTAAATGTAATATAATTTGCAATGTCATAATTTCCTTTAGGTAATCCATTTATGCATTATTTTACATAAAATAAACATAGCAATGTAATAAATTTCTGCAAGTAAAAGAATAAATAGTCAGTGTCTTAGTTTCTCATTCTACTTTTGTAATAATAGATTAATAGCAATCTCAAATCAAAGAAGAATGAAAGAGTGACATCTGCTCATCAGCTAAATTGTAAATGAATGCATAAGAGAAAAATAACTAATTGGTATAAAAATGTTAAGCACAGCAAGAGCTTTTTCAATATAAATTCAATAAATGTTCTTTTCTTTTTTAAACTTTGTAACTCATGTATACTAAATAAAACAATTAAAGACAGCAAAACTTTTCTAAAAATAAAAAAAAATTGAACCATTGAAAGCTAATAATCCCCACTGAGAGATAATGATGCTGTTATATAAATATTTTGAGGATTTCATGTATGACTGGCTATCCTTATATGCAGGGCTTAATTTCTAACAAAAAAAGTACCGAAGCCCTAATATTCTGCATTACTAAAACCGTAAAATCACCCCCCCCTCCAACCCCGCCATTACTCCAATCCACATATTTATATTTCATACATTATTTTCAAATTTAGACCATCTTTTTTTTTCTATAGCAAAATAAAAATTTTAAATATCTCCCTGCACATACTTAACTGTCAGCTATTCCATCTTTTAGCTTATCACTCCTTCCGAATAGAAATCTTTGCCTAATTTTAATATTAATTAATCGCAGAATACTGAAATTAAATTAGATAAGGATTATAATTCGTAAATAGTGTTAGCACAAAAATAAAATTGTTCGCAGATATGCATATATATATATATATAATGAATGAACGATTAGCAAAAACATTTATAAGAAAAATTTTCAGAAAATCTTAGGCGCCGTTTCATCTCCATCTCCTACGTGTGTGACAAAGTGTTTTGATAGAAAAGAATGCAGAAGCTTGGGGATGGGAGGGAAAGGAAAGGAAAAGTTAGGCTTCGGTTTTTTGGTATCGCTATTGCACTGGGCTCCGGAGCCCTGTATTTATGAGCTCCGGTGAATTCTGATCAATATTTAAAAATTTAAAAAAAAACAGAGAAGTACCGGAGCTGAGCTCCGGTGCAAATTAAGCCCTGCTTATATGTATTCTGTATGTGTGTATGAATGGATTTAGCTCATTTTCATAATTTTTTTGCTTAGCATACACATACATGTGTATAAGTTCAGATTTTGGTGATTAATAGTGATTTTTTCAAGTACAAATGCAAAATGAGCAGCAAATAGTATTTGTTAGTTTTGTTATTTGGGCTACTAACTAATAAAATTACATATTTGCAGTTTTCATTAATTATGTAATTACTTTCCGTTTGCATCCTGCCTTAAAAACAAAATAGTTAAATCCACCTGTAGTTGTAGCCAGAGATTTCTTGTAGAAAACTTCTCCATTCAACAGTATTTCTAAATTCATGTGCCTAAGGTCTTGCAAAAATAATATAACTTTATTTCTTTAGCGAAAAAAAAAACAAACAAACAAAAAAAAAAACAGGATATTATTAAAACATGTTGTTATTTAATTGTATTTTTCAATTTGTGATTCATAAAATTATTAAAAATTAAGGACATTATTTATCATACTAAAAAATATTCTTTTTTTTCTTATATCATTACTAAAGACATTACTAATGTATTTCCTCATGAAATATATGAATGCCCTTTCCTGGAACTAGCATCCTGCCCCTTTTCCTTTCTAAAATGAATACTACATTATTAATTATTTTAATAATTAAAGCTTAAAATGTATGTGTTCCTAATTAGAGAGTTAATTAGTTAATAATTATTAATTTGAAGTAGTGTTAACTATTTAATATTTAATGCAGTTATTAATAATTTTAATAACTATTAAATATCACTAGTATTTAATAAAGTTTTACATAATTATTACAGTATTAATGTATGTAACGTTATTGTATTTAATTGTATTTAATTACTAACTAATAAAACTACTGATTTGCACTTTTTATAATTTCTGTAATTACTAACTAATAATTATAATTTTATTAATTAAAGTGTAAAAACATAGATTATGTTAGTAATTAGTGTTTTAATTGTTTTGGAAACCTAAAACTTTTGGTAGCTATTCAGTATTTGAACGCTGAGGAAAAAAAATCATAAAAATCCGATTTAAATAAAAAAATTTGATTTAAATAAAAAAAAAAAAATCTGATTTTTTTTAATTTTTTTACTCTAATTTGTAGTCATACTAAAAGGGGAGAAAATGTAAACAGAAACCAATTACTTATGGAATCAGAAAATGCTGTGGTTCCAAACTGTTGAGATTTGACAAACATTGACTATATTATTGAATTACTAGTCTTTATTTGCAGCATGTTAATAAATTCTGTACTCCTTTGATACATTTAATAAAAGTTACATTATACATGATTAAAATTTAATAAGTAATAAATAAATGCATGTTTTATACAGACCATTCTTTCTTATCATTGACCAATAGGCAATTCCTAAACCATTAGTTTTAAAATGTATAGTTCCAATTGCAAAATAGTTTGAAATAGCATCATATAAAAATCCATATACGTCAAAATATCTATATATTTTTTTTAAGTTATAAAATTAAAGTTTTTATATGGTCCTTGGGTTCCATAAGTTATAGTTAGAAAATCTTTATTCATGCTTTAACAAATACTAATTCTATTAAAATCATAATAGATTTAGTATCTAAAAAATTCTATTTTTGTATGATCAAAACTTGCCAACGTTTTGTATTTTATGAATTTTCAGCATTTTCTGGCACTAAAAACATGCGTTTTTCATTTTCTGTCCCAAAGAATTCATGAAGTTCTTGTATGTTGAAGAACAACATTAGAAACATTTTCGCAACTTGAACTATATTTCTAAAACAGTTTATAACAAGAAGGGACATCCTGTATACTGCTTTCAAAAATTACAATAGTTAAAAGTGAAGCATTTGCTTGAATTTATTTCATTAAAAACCTCTAACTCTTATAGATTGAAAACTTGTATAGTTTACTGCATAAATAGTCTTAATTTCAAAAATTATTATTATTATTATTTTTTTTTTTTAGTTTAAACAATTTAGAAAATAATTTACTTTGTAAGATTTGAAAAAAAATAATTTGTGTATTTTTTTTAACAGTTCTGTACAAAGATGGACCTCCTTTTTATCATTCGTGCTATGCTGTCATTGTAAAACCAATGAAAGAGAAAAACTTTCGTGATGTGTCAATTGGTGGACATCCTAATTTTACATGGTCTTCCCTTGCCGCTCTCCATAGGATATGTTCTCATGCATCTAAGGTAAAAAAAATTTAAGTTCCTTAAACACATTATAAAGTATATCATAAAAATTACAAGGAAAGGCTCAGACTATTTTTTTTTATTTGCAGCCATGTATTTACAATTTTATCTACTGTATGTATAGAATGCAAATGGGAATTTCATTCTGAACACGTATAGCTCACGTTCTGTTAAACAGAGTTTTATGGGACCTACATTGTCAGTTAGGTAATTTTGGGAGAAGGTTTTAGTGTGTAACACATTGTTCTATGTTTTTACTTTTAAAGTTATGGTAGAAAGTTCTATAATAAGGTCAACCCATTATGAATGATTAGCTTTTTAAAAATCTACTATCTATCTAATACATCTATTTATATAAAATCCAGTCTCTGTGTGTTTCTCACAATTCTGGTTGGACCGCCTCATTGATCACTGCCATGTTAGGCTTCTTATGGATATATCGGTATCAGCTTCAACAATGAGTAACTGTTGAAAAGTAGTAATGGCAGGGCTGCCACAGTAGTGCCAAATTCTGGCCAACTTGACAAAATAATCTAATTTTGGCAAAATACCGCAAAATTTGATGACAAAAATAAATTGCTATATATGAAGCCAACTTGCCGATAGTTGGCTAATTTTCCGAAATTCCCATTGAAACCATTAAGCGTTCATAATCAAACTCACCTCAATTTAATTTAAATGCCGTGCATTTGAGGGGTTTTTCAAAATCTATGGGTCAGACTTTAATACGAAATTGTACATCTTTACATCTTCATCTCTATGCTACTAATAAAATAACCGTCACTAGACAGTGCTGTACTATCTGAGCTCCTAACTGCCCAATTTTAATGTGATTTACATAGTTGGATAGAGAAATTAAATTCTCTGTATTTTTCTGGTATAGGGTCCTTGGTGAATTAGAGAATACTGCCTTGGCAATATAGAAAAACTGCCTTGGCAAAGAAGGAAATTTGGCAACATATTTTATGGCAGCATATTTTCACATTTCAAAATGTATTATTTTCATCTATCACAGCGGAACAAACGAGAAAAACTACTCATATTCTTGCACATGTGTTGTATATATCTTTATATCTCATTTTCCGTCATTTTTGACGGGCTATCTTTCTAGTTGCCGAAACGTCAGTGAAGGCTTACTGTGGAGACACGAAAAGTTTTGGTTTCCGTTAGTCTGTCTGTCTGTTCCGCGATAACTGCCGCAAAAAGCATCCGATCGGCTTGAAATTCCCTGGGCATGTTGATGAGCCCCCCCGGATTTAGCTGTATAGTTTTGGGTTAAATTTGGTTCATTCGTTCGGAATATACAGAACATTTTATTTTGTGATATAATGCTTTTCTATGGGAAGTCAGACGATTTTCAAATTTTCATTTGTTGAAAGAAATCGCTCATATGAATAATAGATTTAAATGGTAAATTTTGGATGCTGAAATTTTTAAATAAGAGTATTAAATTATTCTTATTAGTTTGCAATTTTGTCAAAACATTTGTCAGAGCTTTTAAATTAGGTGTATAACTTATGATAGAATTTTATACACGTGTTCGAATAATATAAAACATTTTATTTTATGAATTTACTTATATTTCATTTTTTCTTTTAACCGTTGCGTAGCAACAGCATCTCATCTAAAAATATCATAAATGTGAAAGTATGTATGGTTTTTTGAAGTCAAATCAAAGCAAAAGGAATGAATTAATGAATGCCTTTGTATAGATATTTGCATATAGATTTATTTAAACCCAGAAATGAAAATAGTATTTATATACTATATAGAATAATATTTTCATTTATTTATTCAACTATTTGATTATAAATGAAAAAGTTCGTTATTTTCATACAGAATAAACTGACATTATTCTGTTAAATTTTATAAACTTTATTGTTGCCAAAAAAAAAAAGAATAAAAGAATAACAATTTCTCCCAAAGAGTTAATTTTAATTTGTAAGATTTTCACGTGCAAAAGAAAAATGGAATAAAAAATAAAAAAAAGAATATATAGGACAGGAATGAATACATATAAACATTTCACACCAAATACCACCTAAAATAGTTTTTGTAGCAGTATTTTCCCAGCACTACGAAGAAAGATTCCTCGATTTACACGATTTTACTTGGCCTTCCTTTTCTCATTCTTTGCGATTTCATTTTCGCAATTGCGTGCATTAATTGGCACAAAATTTTACATTTTTATGACTGAGATATATGTAAGGCCATACAAATAAGAAATTCCGTATTGTCTCCTATAAAATGTGATAAAGTGTTGGTTAATCATATATGTTTTTATTAAGAGGAGCAGAGCTGCCAAGCCTCCAGCGTTCTGGATACCAGTATTTTAATACAGAAAATGTTACTTTATTTAATTGAAACATTTGCGCGATTTAAAAGAACATTTTCTCTAAGATAATAGTGATGTGCAAAAAGCTTGAGACTTGGCATGTCTGGTGGGGAGTGAAATGTTTTACTTAATGCATTTATCTCTATTTTAATGCTACGTGAACAACGTCCGTGTAACAGCTTGTAGAGTGTAAAATAAATTAAATTATTAAAATAATCCTTATTACGAAAAATGAAACAGAAAGTCCGGCTAAGGGAAATGAAATGTTAGTTAACCTTTCGTAATTTGACCTGAACATAGGTTTGCGTCAAATTTCAACGGTATTTGTAACATCACGATTTTAAATTAAATGAAGATACTATTAAAAGAAAATCACAAAAAATCCTTAAAGGCGCCAAATCATGTTTATCTATTTAACGATGATGAATTATTAACTGTTAGGTTTAGAAGCCCCCCTACTTTAGGATGATTTTAGTAAGTTAATGCTATCGAGTACATTTTTTGATATTTAGATTAGATCTTAGATATAAATATTGCAGAATGGTAATCAAAATTATTTTTTTATAAACAAAATTTATAAAGGTATTAGATTTCTAAATTAGATGTATCAGTTTACATTTCCAAAAGTTCTTTATCCATTAGATACAGGTATTTGTGGTTAGCAGGCAAGTAAATACTGTTGTATGGATATTAGGATAACGTAAAATGCTTGACCGAATTATTGCTTATCCTTATAAATCGCAGTGTAAAAAGAAATCTAAGACATAGGGTAATCATTAACTCAATCAGTAGAAAATTACAAATGCAAAATAAATTACACAACGGGGGGTTCAGGGGGGCGCCCCCTGAAGAAATTTGCTTTATTATATAAAAATTACTAGAATAAGTAGCTCGTGAGAATTTCAGAATATCCTTACATAACAACGTGTTTAATTTAACGCTTTTAATGTCTGAAACCATCGAAATATTTTTTTTCCTTTTATAAATGTTTGTGTAATTTAAATAGTTTAAATTTTGTTTTTGTAGAAAGATTAATATTACGCAAAGTTTGATAAAAACAATGAGTTGCAGGGATGACGTTGAGGCTCTTGATCTGCAGATTTACTAGTATATGTATAGAATGCAAATGGGAATTTCAGTCCAAATGCTTATAACTCGTGATCTGCTAAACAGATTTTTAGGGGACTTACATTGTCTGTTAAGTAATTTTTGGGGAAAGATTTTAGTGTATAATAACACATCATTCTACATTACTTAATTATAGAGCTATGGCAGAAAGTTCTATAATTAAATCAGCTCAATTATGAAAGACTAGCTTTTTTTAAAAGAAAAGTTCTATTGGATTGATTTTGATGGAAGTGTCACTACTATTAATTAAATAAATTGTGCAAAAAAAAAAAAAAAATGCAAAAATTATATCCCTACAAAAAAGGAGCCACGGGCAAAAGATAGTTTATAATAATTCTACCTACTTTAATTTGACAATTTTTTTGATTAATTTTGAAAATGAAATAGTTGCCATCTTGTTGCAAAATGTGACCACTTAAAGATTTAAAAAAAAAAATTAATTAAAAAAAAATCTTTTCAGTTTTATGCTTTGACACAATGGTTACAAAACACACTTTCTTTTATCTTTATTTTTAAGAAATAGCAAAGATATGGTAGTTTGAAATGTTTAAAAAATGACCTCCCATTTTCAAACAAGATGGTGGATGAAGCTGACAGTGAATACAGTCAAGATCTTGAGCAACTTTTGCAACAATGTAATTCCAAGTGTATGAGGGTTACAATAGTGAAATTAATTTTGCACTAAACTGTGCATGCTAATATATGCCTGTTGGCTGTGGACCTTTCTTTGGGTTTACCTTGTCAGATAATATTCCATGATCAGGTCTGTAGTTTGTCAGACTATTTAGGGAAGCTGTCTCTTTTCAAGTAAATGCCTGAAATACTGCCTCTCTTTTTTTTTTTTTTTTTTTTGCTACAAGTTGTATTATAAGAAAAATCTTCCCTAATTTGTGTTTTTTACAAATGACATGTTCAATTTTCACTAACCAGGGATGCACTTCAGTTGATAGTCGCAGTATAATAATAGTTACGGTCACAATCATAGCCATAATGCACCTATGATGCGGATTGCCCTATGTTAAAATAAATCACAGAAAAAAAAAAAACACAGAAAAAGAAAAAAGTATCACAGTAAATTTAGCATTACATTTTTCTGAGAGAGAAGAAGAGGTCATCTCAGAAATTTTGCTTGCTACCTGTAATGAAACTGGTTGGATGTGCCAATCCCAAAACTTTCTTCTATCTCATATATTTTAATATTTAAAAATGCTGTTACAAATATCAATATTTCATTTTTATTCGTTCAATACTATACCAACTTTGACTTTCATCTTAAATTTCTACTTCCGCCAATTAATCGAAGTAAAAATGAGTTAATCTCGATCATGATATTTATTAAAATCAATAGTTTTTTGTTATTCTGTTGTATATCAGCTGTTTGCAAATCGTTGGGTTATCAGGATGGGAAGTTCCTGTTGATTCACAAGTCACCGTGGTATAACAGGAGTGCTAAAAATCAAGAAAATTACCCAAAATACGTTTTTATAGTGCCCCCTTGCGGCGGAATATTTCCAAATTCAGGGAGAACCTTTTTGCCATGACCAAAAACGTATACAAAAAAAATTTGGTTCAATTCTATGCATAACTACATGCACTTTTCGATGGTATAATATTGAAAACGGCACAAAAATCGCTATTACAGTGCCCCCTTCCAATGGAATTTTTCCAAATTCAGGGAGGACCCTCTTGCCATGGCCAAAAACATACACAAAAAAATTGGTTCCATTCTATGCATAATTTTATACACTTTTCATTGGTACAATATTGAAAATCGCACAAAAATCGCTACTACAGCGGCTCCTTCCAATGGAATTTTTCCGAATTTAAAGAGGACCTTCTTGCCATGGCCAAAAACATACACAAAAAATTTGGTTCAATTCTATGCATAACTCCATACACTTTTCGATGGTACAATATTCAGAATCGCAATTACAGCGCCCCCTTCCGGCAGATTTTTTTCCAAATTAAGGAAGGACCTGCTTGCCATAGTCAAAAACTTAAAAAAAAAATTGGTTTAATTCTATGCGTAACTTCATACACTTTTTGATGATACAATGGTGACAGACACGGACAGACAGACATTTTCCATAAACATGTTTTTTAGGATCTCTGACCCCTAAAATGTGTAAACCCGTCGAAGATTTAGATTACAACACTTTCTTCTATTGAAGATAGAAGAAAGCAAAAAGAAAAAATTTCTTTCTTGTAATGCTTACATTAAATGTAAAACAAAATTTATACAGTTAAACTAGGATAATTCGAAGTTGAAGAGACCAGAGAAAAGTTCGAAATATCTAAAAATTCAAATTACATATTCTCTCAAAAAGAAGAGATAAATAAAAGCAATTAACTCCCCGATGAAAGATTTTACACAAAAATTTTATCTAAGAATACTGCTACGTTTTTTTTTTTTTTTTCAGTAAATCAAACATTTTTTACTAGCTTAATTATTCATCACTTTTAAGAAATGGTGAGAGTCTCCCATTGCAGCCCCTAAGCTTCGATCCTTTCAACCCACAGTGAAATAGATTTTCCTGCTGAAGAGGTGTGACCAAGTCTTGGGATGGGCAGAAAATTCCTTGGAAATCCCCACATAGTTGCATTCCAAACCATCACCTTTCTTTTCCCTAGAAAGACTGTTAAAATATTTTGCACCTTAGCTGAAAAAAGTCTCAGGAAAAATTTTTACCGCAATTTTTTTAAGGTACGAAAAATTTGCATTATCCAAAATAAAATTCGAAATATCCACAATTTTTTTACATTATTTTAATACAGAATTCTAGGGACCAAGCAAAAAAATTCGGATTATCCAGAGTTTCAAATTAAACAAGTTCAAATATCCAAGTTTCATTGTATTAACTTGTATTCCTTTGTTATTTTTCTTGATTTCCCCCCCCCCCCCTTTTTTTTATTCGCAACTTTAACAAGTAAAAACAAGTTGGAAATTGCACATCAAATGTGGCAAATGAGGTACGTTTGTATTATAACTAATTTTATAAATATTTTTTGCACCGCATATTGTACTTAATGTATATTTTAGGGCTCTTTATAAGTGCATATCAATTTCATTCTGTTCCAAAGGCATCATTAAAATGCACTTGAAATAATTTTTTCCCATTGGCCGTAATGTAAGGGAAAACTTTTGACTGTCCCTGTAATTAAACTATACATCCGATTTTCATAAAATCTGAAATGACTCAACAAAATTTTGCAACAATTATATATTTAAAATTTCAGACCATTTGGTTGGGTAGTTTTTGCTCTGTTATATGCAGACGGACGGACAGACAGACAGACCGAACAACAACTATAGATGCTATGTATTTATGTACAGTAGAACCTCTTTTATCCTAAACTCTTTTAACCAAAACTCTCGATTAACCCAAATCCATTTTTAAAGCTTTTTTTTTTTTTTTTTACTATCACATTCTTTGTGTGCAAAATCCATTTTGAAAGGTTTTTTTTTTTACTTATCATATGCCTTCCTTGTGTGCAAGCGGTCCTTTCTGAACTACGAGTACATATAAATATTTTTGATCCCATTTCTTAGAGTTCTTTTGAATTTAACTTGAGCTCCCGTAAGCTACAGAGTAAAACGAAGAAAACGAACAAATTAGCATTTCTGAAACTTTTGAATGTTTTGCAAAAGGTTTGACATCGTTGAAGCAGCAGAAAGACTGTGATACTGGTGAAGTAATAAAATTAAAAAACTCCGTGATAGAGCTTCAAAGGATAGGCAATCGAAACGGCAACAAACAAAACATTTTTTCAAACCCTTGTGATATATGTTAAAGGTACTTAATTTCAAAATTAAAATTTAGGTAATTTATTCTTGTTTCCATTTTGCTATTGGTTATTTTTATTAAGGACTTGTTACCATAATAAGAAATATTGCATATATTTCTCCTTAATCTAAAAATTGAAGCATTCTCGATTATCTGAAATATGGTCGGTCCCAATTACTTCGGATAATCAAGGTTCTACTGTAATTACGAATCCACCTACAAAAAGGAAGGAGGTTACAACAAGTTTGCGAAAGTCTTCAAGGGGATACATGAGGCTTAAAAGTTTGAGAACGACCACAGTAGAGAATTCTGTTCAAAATAGGAAATTTTTCTCACAAATGTTTTATGATAATAAATATATAAGAACTATGTATTGTATAGTACTGTCTACTGTGTGATATACCTGTTTAGAGCTGTGTACTGTGTAATCAATAAACTACTGCCTATTTTTGAGGCAGGATATTAAATATTTTAAATAATTCTTACAATATATTTGTCTACAAGTAATGATATTTATCTACAATCAAATCATGACCCTCAATATAAATTGAATCAAATTATTTTTAAATGAAAATATTATTCTGAACAATTATAAACATTTTTCTAAAAATTGAAAATTTTGAAATTATGTAAGGATTTAGCTGTTGAATTTTTAAAACAGAATTAAAAAAGAAAATTATCTAGAAAATAAAGCAACTATCTTTCAATTAGAATGCCAGTGGATGGTAATTATAGAAATTGAATTCATTTGTGAACAAATTTACTTCAGAAATCTCAAATGAACTGAGTAATAATTAATAGAGTACTGGAGTGGATTAAACAAGTGGTTGCTCCAATATGCTTCATTTTAATACCAAGAAAATATTTTTTAACAACAAGTTTTCTAAAATCAAATTATTCTTCTTTCTTATTAACCTTCCGATGCTAACATAGGCAGTGTGTTACCCAATTATTTAACTAAAGGTGCCATAATTATGTTAGCAGCAGAGGGATTGCACCTTTTTTTTTATACAATCATAACTCAGTACTTTCTTAGTTGACTTGTTAATGACACTATTTATTAAATTGTTTAAACTCTATATTTGCTTTTTAATTATATATATTGAAAATTAACCTAAATTAAATATATCTACTTTAATGTATTATTTAAGTGACGCAATTTGATGTCTATATGTGTTATAAATACCTTTGTATTTTTTAAAAATTCTGTTTTTTAAGAATCACACTTCTTGTTTTCATCTGCAATGGCTTGGCAGCCATGCATATCAAAAGAATGTTTGTCTTTTCTTGGATTAAAGTACAGTCGGCTCTCGTTAATTCAAAATTGGATAAATCGAATCTTCGCTTAATTCGAACTAAACATGAAGTCCCGAAATTTTCAATGGCAGAATAACGTTACAAATTTTCATTTATTTGAACTCATTTTCTCTTGAGTTCGTTTAATTTGAACTAACAAAAATTCCATTTTTTTACTTTTCCTTATTTTCTCACGGATTTTGGATCCTTGAAATAACTTTCTTTCTTTCATTTTTGACAGAATTATTCTGAACTAGTATACATATAATCCCATGCATTTGATATCCACTCTCTTAGTGCCCCGTCTGTCCATCAATGACACCTCTATTCCTTTTTCCATTTTTTCTTCTTCCTAATCTTTTCTCTAGCATTTGACCCAGTGACATTCTGAAAAATCCACATGGTGAACATCTGTTAAAGATAGGGGGAAACTTCTTTTCAGAAGTCAAAAATGAATAGGACTAAGCAAACAACAATTGATAAATTTTGTCATAGTGATGATAAATAGTGTAAATAATTTCTTAAATGTTCATCTGATTTCAGGCAAGAAAATTATAGTATAATAAAAATTTTAAAATGCAGTTGTTCTTTACTGTACGAGGGTGGTTCAATAATTATTGTCCCTAGTGTGTATAAAATATTTATACTGCGATGGTTGATGTGGAATATTGAAGTCTATTGTCTTAGATGCTTATATGTTCAATTTCAGAACCGTAGCTGCTATATTAACTAATATTTTTAATTTTAGGTGTGAGAGGTGGAACCTAGCTTGAAAGGTGGGGGTGTTGGGGGGAAAGGCTGGTATGGAGCCAGACCTGAAGCAGTTTTGTGATAGATTTGTTACAGTGGATGAACGTCACTACATCACTATGATCCCGAGTCCAAACGACTGTAGCCACGTCTCATTCACTGTCACCCACCATGACCCCCTCCCCCTTTTTTTTAAGCTAGCTGCGACTTCTCATACCAAAAAGGAAAAAAAAATGTTAATATAGCAGCTACAGTTCTGAAATTGAGCATATAGGCATCTAAGACATTAGGCTTCAATATTCCACATCAACCCTCGCAGTACAAACATTTTATACACATTCAGGACAATAATTATTGAACCACCCTCGTATTACTAATTTTTATCTTTTATTTATATTCTTTTAATATTAATAATTAGTTTATGTATTTATATCTTTTAATTTAATATTAATTAGTCATATTCTAACGATAACAGCCGAAATAAATTAAAAAAATATTATAACATTAATTCCTTTGTAATAGTAACCCTTTAAATATTTTTTTCTCTCATACTTTTCATAATTCGAACTCTGGATAATTCGAACATTTCTTGTGGTCCCGACGAGTTTGAATTAATGAGAGCGGACTGTATGTGCCAGTGTTATAATAAGAGCAGGAAGAATTTTATTTCTGCTGTTGTTGTGGTTCGATACACTATAGCACCAAAAAGGGGCATTTTTTCATGTACATTGCTTATCCTATAAAAGTTTTTTTTTTTTAATTATTAAGGCTTTTTTTATCTGTTTTTTATTAATTAATTTTTATTTTCATGATATCTGCTTGTTTTACTTTTTTAAAAGTTACTGGATTGATCTTTATTCTCTATGTATTATTTTAGGGAGTTATTATTTTGTATGTTGTAAAACCAGCCTCAATATCTGAAAACAAAATTTCAACTCCATTTTGTGTTTCTCAGTATCAACTTGAAGTAAGTACCCTTACTTTTGTTATAAATATTTCTCACTACTTAAGCTTTCTTTTCAAAATATGTATCATATGTGAAATATCATTATTAATGTTATTACTATTTATTATTTAGCTCTTTATATAATAAATTCTTTGAAAGAAATTCTTATGTTATTTGAACCTTTAATTATAACATTAAAATACAGTGGATTCCAAAAATATTTCTCTTAATAAAATGAGAAAAACATGTTCAACAAAATGTTTCTTGTTTCTAAATGTCCTTTTTATTTGTGGCTGACTGTCATTTTTTCAATTTCAAGATTCCATATTTCATGGACCAGTTAGAATAACAGAAATGACATACACAGTAAAGGTCAAAGTATATAGTGAGGTCCTTCCTTGACAAACTACATATAAGTACCACTTCTTCCTTTTGAGTTATAAGCTGTCAAAAATGCTAATTTTTGAAATTTTTCAAAATTTAAAGGGTTATAATTTCAGAAAAAAAAAAAAATTATAGATAAGTTTTTTTTTTCTTTTTTTACACATGTTTGGAACTAGTAATAATGATATAGAAAATGTGTGGTATCTTTTTCGCTTCATACAACATAATTTTTCAAAAACTGGCATTTTGAGTAATGTTTCAGTATGTTTGAAGTTAATCATAAATAAAAAGACAAAATACAGGCAAAGATCTTTAATCCGCACAAGTTGAGACCAAATGTTGTGCAGATTATAGAATATTGCAGATTACAAAGGATTATGGGTCATTTTGTTTATTTGGAGATCATTTTAATACCATATTTCGTATAGTATAAGATAAATATGAAATCGAATAATTTAATATGCTATCCCATAAAACGCAATTTTTCAAGTTTTCTTATAAAAAAAATTATATATTTAAAGAGTAATAAAGTACATTGATAAATTTATATATTATAAAAAAAAAATATTTTTTTTTACGTGATCCATTGCTGAAATTTGCATTTTTTCCATGATCATTTCATGATTTTTTTCAAAGATTGTTTGACGAATTTTGTGTTTTTTCCCTCGATCGATTGACGAAATTCGCAACCATTTGTTGAACCTCATGATATTTTTCAGCTACAGATTGGTGAAATTTGCTATGTACTTCTGCGATCTTTTGATGAAATTTGCAATATTTTTCCTCGATTGTTTACTGAAATTTTAGCAATCATTTCACGAAATTCACGATTTTTCTTCCAGGATCATTTGAAAAAATTTGCGACTTTTTTTTTTCGTGATCAATTGCCGAAATTCGCGTTCTTTTGTGCAATCATTTCGCAATTTTTTTCAACGATCGTTTGACGAAATTAGAGATTTTTTCCGCAGTTATTTGTCGAAGTTCACGATATTTTTTAGTGACAGATTGGCAAAATTCGCTATGTGATTCAGGGATATTTTGATAAATGCGCTATGTATTTCCGCGATCTTTTAAAGAAATTTGCAATATTTTTCCTCGATTGTTTACCGAAATTCACATTTTTTTTTTCAGCGATCATTTCAAGAAATTAACGATTTTTTTTTCCAGGATTGTTTGATGAAATTCACATTTTTTTTGCGTTCAATTGCTGAAATTTGCTTTTTTCCATGATCATTTCACGTTTTTTTTTTAAAGATCTTTGATCAAATTCCTCGATTTTTTTTTTTTTTTTTCTGCGACAATTTGTCGAAGTTTGTGATCTTTTGACAAAATTTGCTATATTTTTCCTCGATTATTTACCGAAATTAGCGTTTTTTTCCCCACCATCATTTGTTGAAGTTCGAGATATTTTTCAACAACATATTGGCAAAATTTGCAATATTTTTTTGACTAAATTCCCTATGTGTTTTCGCGATCTTTTGACGACATTTATGATTTTTTCCCGCGATCGTTTCACGAAATTAGTGATTTTTTTAATGATCATGTGTTGAAATAAGTGTTTTTTCTCGCGATAGTTTTGCAGATAGTGGGTGTGTGGATTATCGATCCTTGACTGTACAGGTAAAGAAAAAGCATGTAGATTACAGATCTCTTTATTTTATTTTTTTGTCTCTTATTAATTCAACAGATATGCAAAATTTAAGCCTTTGAATTTTGTAAAATTGCAATTTTTGACTCCATGTAATTAAGATTTTGAAGATAAAAATTTTCTGCTGATGTGCTTTTATTTCACTTTTATGTAAGTTCTGTACACAAAGTATGGGAAAAATCTAAAATGGTGCAGCGATCAGTGCTTGTCAAAATTCTGTTGAATGACCATTAAATGTGTATATGCTTGTACATGGGATTCAGGAAAAGAAAACTGTTGCCTAAGAACCTAAAAAACACATATTTATTTTTCTTAACTGCTTTCCTTATTATCCCAAGTTATCTCTGGTTCGTATATATGACAATTCATTATTACCCGAGAAAGCTTGGGTATGGCATAATTTGTCGCTACAATTTGTTTTATCACATTTTTACTTGCCTGAAACTTAAAAAGAAAGAAAATATTCTTATATAATATAATAAATTATATATAATTAAATTTATATATAATGTTTGAATGGCAGTTTTCGAAGTTTTGTGATATGAAAAGCAAATGATGTGATTGAAAAAAATATGATGATTTTTTGCAGTTTTTTCTGAAAATTTTGTTAAAATACAAGCAAGTTCATAAAAAGCATTCTCACACTACCATTGTTTTGATGAGAACCAGATTTGTGTGTTATGATGGGAATTAAAAAATCCCTTTGCCAGGGACAATTTTTTGACTTTGTTAAAAGAGTAAAGAAGTTTGTTATTGCTGCCCATTTTCTGCCAAATTCCCATTCACATCTGTTTTATTATTGCAGTATTCTTCTGGTGTTTGTAACTTATGCTAATGATTTTTCATCCTTTATTTTATAAGCCAATGTTATGTCTACTGCTGTATGAAAATAGACATAGAATTTTATTAATGTTATTTATATGAGCAATTATTTAAAATATGTGGCTAGTATGGAACTTTTCATTACTTTTTTTTTTTCAATATGAGGCATACTAAATAAGTGATATATCTGAGCACAGTAACCAAGTGTGATATAACCAGATGATTGTAATTCATTTACACACTTGTATATTTTAACTCTGTCACTCAATGGACTCCCATAAAGGTTCCATAAGTTTATTAATAGGTTGATTTTGTATACTGCATCTGTACAACACAGTGTTATAAGAGAACAGGCTCTCTTTTTTCTAGTAACCTAATTTTAATATTGCATTTTATCTTTTTTTTTTTAGGAAGTAATAGTTAATAGATGGGTTCCTTCGGAAGAGCAGAGGATTGATGGTTAGTACAGATCATCAGAAAAAACATTTTTTTTTTTTTTTCATTTTTGAAACCCAAAGTATTTTTGAATTGTGCATATGATGTACATATAAATGAATTGTGATTATTTATGTATGCATTTAAGTTGTTTGCAATTTTACATGTAAATAAAAATGTATATATTATCAACTTAAAAAAAAAAAAAATCTTTTTACCAATGTCATGTTATTTCTGTTTGTTATTCTTAGGACTTGTGTATAAATGTAAAATATTGTTAAGCCTGTGTCTAATGTAAAACACACACTCACACACAAAAAACAGTTTATTTAAAATCAATTTATATAAAAAAAAAAATCGTATACACTTCATTAATATTTGTTATTTCTGTTACTTCATTATTCTCAATAATACAGTTTTTCTTATTAAAAAAAAAAAAAAAAAAAAAAACTGAGCCAGCTAAACTCTCTTTTTGTGTGTGTGTGTATATATATATATATATCCCTTTCCCCAGTATCTATTTCTCTCTTTTCATAACTATCTTTTAAAATTTAAAAGAAAGTTTAAGATTTAGGGTAATTATAAATCACATAAAAGAAAAACATATTTGAAGCTATTCCCCTTTAAATGATAAAAATGTTGTAAATAAATTGCCTTAGTTATCCCCTAATTGAACGCATATTTTTTATTGGACATTTAAAATACCAATTATAAACAATAAAATATGTATCATATCGATCACCTGCAAGAAAAGTGACACATCTTGCAAAAATTCATTTTGCGTTTTATTCCACAAATAGGTCTGTCATAGATGTGTCTTGCTACACAAAAAATTTCATAAGTGTAGTTATACTGACAATCACTTTATTACGCTATTTGTTCATTTATGACCACAGAAGAGGGGTGGATTGTGTGGGGAGGTAAATTTATCCAACTCTCCAAACCTCATCATATGCCTTCATTCTTAGGGTTTTATAAAACTTTATGCACGTTTTTGCTCCTGCATGCCGAGAAAAGTGCTATAATTTCATGTCACAGAAAAATCATGTAAATTTTCTTTCTCCTCTCCTGTGAAATTTACTTTTGTCGAGATGTGTCACTTTTCTTGCAGGTGAGCGATAAGTGAAATCTTATTATTAATGTTATTACTATTTATTATTTAGCTCTTTTTATAATAAATATTTTTTAGGATAAGATTATTCAATGAGTATAAAATAAATAGTATTTCTATTATAGTGTTTATGTTGTAGTACAGGGAGAGTTATGGTTATAGAATTGTGATTGTACAAAAATTCCTTTGCAAACAGATATTCAATACTTCTCTTTGAAACCTCACTAAATGAATGGTGTTTATTCATATTTATAATTTCATTGCAAATTAGAAAATAGCACAAATGAAATTTTATTAATTATAAATGTATAAAACAAAGTCTCAGAAAAATACAATATAGTACATAAAATGTTGCAAAATACATCAAGCTCAAGCAAAGATTAAATTCTTAACATTTGTATTTTAGAGCAGTTAATTGTATATGAGGAATACATTTATTTCTACCTTCATGACAACAATATGACAAATTACTTTAAGAAATTTTTATTTGTTTATTTTACTATCACAAAAAAAAAAAAAAAATACATGCTCATTTGTATACGCAAATATGAAAACATATATTAGGGTGGGTCGAAAAAAATTACTTTTTTTAGTTTCCTTTTCGTTATTGTGATAAAAAGATGTTATATGATGATTAAGGTCTAAAAATTCACTACATGGGCATAAAATCTTCAGCCTCTGAATTGACCTTCAAAATTGCAAAAATGGAGAAAATTACCTTGTTTATGTGAATTTATGCTAAAATTTTCTTGGGTGTAATAAATTTGTGGTGTGACAAAACTATGCCTTAAAATTATGTAAAAAAACTTATAAGAATGTTTTATCATCTTCTGTGTAAAAAAAAAAAAAAAAAAAAAAAAAAAATAAAATAAAAATGTTTTATTGTCTTCTGCTTCCATATTTAGTGTAAATGAAAAAAAAAAAAAACCCTGTTTCATGTGTATATCTATTTTTACCCAGTATCAATTTGAAATATTTTAAAAATACATAAAATGGTGTTTCAACCCTACATGAAACTTTGGGTAAGATATTAATTTTTTGTTAATATCATAGCATCGGCATGTCTGTGGGATGCAAAGTCAAAAGTTCCAGTGATAAACAAATGTAAACTATGCAGAAAACGAGAGATAGTATCATGATGCAAGACAGAATTTCAAAAATAGGTGCATTTTTTTATGATAGGAGAAAATATGAAACATTAATTATTAAAAAGAAAAAAACTTCAGAAAAATTTCATTGAAGAGATATCGCTCACCCGCAAGAAAAGTGACACATTTCTACAAAAGTAAATTTTGCAGGAGAGGCAAAAGAAAGTTTTCATGATTTTACTGTAGCATGAAATTATAGCCCTTTGCTGTGCATGCAAGAATGAAAATGTGCATAAAAGTATAAAACCTTTAAAAATGAAGACTTTGGATGAGGTTTGGAGGGTTGGGTAATTTTAACTCCCCACACAATCCGCCCCCTCTTCTGTGGTCACAAATGGACACATAGTGTAATAAAGTCATTTTCTGCTTAGCTGCACTTATGAAATTGTTTGTGTAGTAAGATCCACCTATTACAGACTTATTAGTGGGATAAAACACAAAAGGAATTTTTGCAAGATGTGTCACTTTTCTTGCGGGTGAGCGATATTATAATTGTTGAAGGATCTGACCCTGCATTTTTATGTTATGTTGCTCCAAAATAAACAATCGGGCTTTTCTAAAAAAATAGATAGAACAATTTCTAATTATCTTTTGCTAAAAGACATCATTTGAGTATTAGCTATTGGGTGCAATCTGAATAGAACTCCCCCAGACCAACCAGCAACACTGATCATCAGTGAAAACTTTGGAAGATTAAAATGAAACCTGATAAAATGTCTCTTACGATATGGCTCCTAACCACATTCCTGTATGTTAAATCAGAATTCCCCCTCAGAAAATTTGTGTTATATGCTCAAACTTATTTAATATAAAAGTGCATCCCACTTATATACTTATACTTGTGGACATGGATTTCATCATCCAGATACCAACCAAGAGGGGTCTCCATTGTTTGAATACCAATAATTTTCAAAAATAATTTTTGTGGTAAGCTTCTTCAACATTTGCAATAGAATTAACCTTGTGAATAGCTTTCTTCAAACTTTGCAAGAAAAATCTAGGAAGATTAATGTTTTTAAAAATGATATTCTAAAAGCAGACCATTTCGGAGCACTGTATCAACCGAACAGAAATCTATAATCGACCCTGTTATAGAAAAAAACTTATTTTGTCCATCCTGTGAACTTATATTTGTCAATGCTAACAGATCACCAATCTATATCAGGAAACACTGTTTGTTGCTCCCCAAAAATTAATTTCAATGCATTAGCACACTATAGACAAATTTATTTCTCAAAAAAAAAAAAAAAAAAAAAAAATATATATATATATATATATAATCTTTAGACTTTCTTTGCTCAGGTAGGAAAGGCATAATACCTGTTCTGGGAATGCCATGCCATATTCAAGCAGTTGAAAGAACTGTTAAGATTATTACATAGGCTTCAAGTGCAATGTATTCAAATTCAGAGTAAAAGTGTATATTTATTAAGATGATTATTGAGTTACATAAAATAATGACTAAATTTGAATGCAATTTTTTTTTTTTTTTTTTTTTTTTTTTTTTTTTTTGCAAACTGATTGTAATTAAAGGATTAAGCTTGTTTTCAGGCTAATTATTTTTCTTTATTAAAATCGATTCGTATGCTCTGCATTTTTGAATCGGTATAAATATTTGTTTTTCAGTAGATTAATAAAATTTGTTTTTCTGCTTTATGAGCACTTATTTTTTCTAATTTTCTTGAAACTTCAAGCTATTTTTAGAGAGATTGAATGATACACAATATCTCCCCCCCCCCCCCCCCCCCCGGAAAAAAATCAGCGGTAAAATTGATAATAAAAAGTCACTGGTCCCCAGACATCGCCACTGGCCCGCTACATAAAATTCTATTAAGTACCTTTAACCCTTTGAGTGATACCCCCCCCCCCCCCCTCCTCTTCCTAGAATATAAGCCAAACTTCCTTTCAGTTACCCAAAATTTTCGGCATAATAAAATGTAAAATTATAATTTGCTAAAAATTAAACAGTACATAAACAAAAACTATAAAATTATTAATTATCTATTTTATTTCCGGATTATTTATTTCAACTAACTAAGTTTTAATGCAACTTTTTATTTATTTTTTAAATAAAATAAAATTCTGTGCTTTGTGTTTGGTTGCGGTTTTCTCAGGGACAGGAAAATTTACATTTACCTGTCAGAGAGGGAAAAAGTTACTAGTCCTACTGACCACTAAACTTTTTTAATTAGTGGTCCGATTGAATTTTTAGCGGTCTCGGACCAGTGGACCACCAAGGATTTCGAACGCTGTATATATGCATATATATATATTTCAAATAATCTTTTAATCTATTTTAATCACAATTTCAAAATAATATTGAGTCAGAAATAAATTCTATAATTTTTGGTGTAAAGGTAAAAAAAATCAGTGTTAGGAAAATTCAACATTAATCCAGAGGTTAAAAGTAGTGTTCAATTGCTACAAGATTTTCTACACTTCTTTTCAGTATCATGTAACACCTTTTTATCACATTGGAATTTAGATTTCAGATGTAACAATAATAATAATATGACAGTTAATTGCTCTTTGAAACTGAAACTGGTACTGTCGATTTAGCGAATATTTTAATTCAAAATATCTACCAGAAATTCCAAATAATAATGTTCACTCTATCTAATCACAGAATGTTAGTCATTAAATAAAGCAAAAATAAATTCTCAAAATTTCTGATAGCTATTTTGAATAAAAAAACCTACTAAATTGGCAACATAGATTGAAACAGCATCTCAGCTCCAAAGAGTAATCTTTTGGTAAAAAGCCAAAAACAGTCCCAAAATTGGATTCATCAAGCATGATAATGTGAGACCTTATACAACTCTAATTATGGAAAACTTGCTTGAAATGGAAAGAGAACAAAATAAGGAGTGGCCAGTGTGCTCTCTTGACTTAAATCTAATTGAGTATGCAAGGGACACATTTGAAAGATGCATTGCAGCTAGCCTGATGCCTCCATTGACTGGCATTAGCTGCAGTTATAAAGGTGCTCATTTGCCAAAGTTGCACCTTGCCAGTTGCACTTTCTAGAGTTCCCGGCTCTAATCTTCAGTGATCTCTATTTACTTGTGTCTATCCTCTCCTCATCTCGGTGAAAGCTTGTAAATAGACATAGTTGTTGTCAAGCAAACAAGTGTGTTTTCAATTAAGTAAACCCATTGACTACCTGGGACTTGGAGATTGCACCTCTGAAAAAGTGGAATTTTCCAAAGCCTTATTAATTTCATAGAAAACTGCTTTAAATCAGAATTTGTTTGAGAAGATCACATATTATATAAGAATTCATTGATAATCTCCAAACAACTTATTTTTAGTCAGTTATCCAAAGAGCGTTAGAACTCTCCTACATGTTCTTGACGCCATTTGAGAGTATTAAAATTCCCATTAATGATTCTTAAAAATTTTTGTATTTTATTTTCTGTATTAGACTTTACCATATGTATATTTCTTCTTTATGCCCATACATGGCTGTCTTATATGGTATTCTCACGTAATTGTTCTGAGTGATGTACAATCACATTTATATATATGTACACATGAAAACACAAATACATAATAAACATTCTTACAATATATACTTTATAAATACAAATGCAATGTGAACAAGTTTCATGAACATATTTTGGAAAATATTTAGATATTAAATGTCTGTAACATCCTTCAAATCAACATTAAACAAGCCACTAAATACCTTAATTGTTCTTCTTAAATTCAAAAGCAATTTATTTAAAATGGAAAAAAAAAAAGGTGTGAACAATGAGAAAATGAATTTTAAAATTACAAATCTGCTTTAATATTTACAAATAAAAGCCACACAAGGTTAATTGTTGAAAAAATGCTAAAGAAGTTTGGAATTAATGCATTTTTTGTAAGCTGTACTTTCAAAGTATGCTCAAAAACATTAAAATTCATTTTTATATTTACAATGAAATTGATAATCAATGAAAATCATTAGCAAAATTTAAAAAAAAAAGTGTTTCATATTCAATTTATGACTATCAGAGTATAATAAATATATTGCTCATTTAGTAGACATGTCTGAAAACATTTCTATATTACTTGATGGGTTAAGAGGTTTGATTTGCCTTAACAAGTCATAAAATAATTGATTTTTCAAAAATACTTTTGCTTGATAGTATGGTGTACCAAAATATTCTCTGGGTAATTTATTTCAACGTTTGTAAAACTGATGAATTTACAGGCAGTTATAAACAAATGGCCATTATTATTAGTATTTTTCAAAACTTTAATTTTATCAAAACTGTTTTCTGTAACAACATCCATAATTTTCAAAAAATGAATGGCCCAATTGACTTGAAATTTGAAGATGAAATCTTCATATTATTACTATTACCTAGTTTATGTAATATGATTTCAGTTTTTTAATGAATAAAATTAATTTTTTTTAAATAGAAAAAATAGGTTTGGGATTTTTAATTCATTGTAATATCAAAAAATTAATATTTTAAAAATTGACCGTGACTTTATATCTAATTTAAAATAGAGTTTAACTGATTTATGATAAGCTTGGACATAATGAAAGCCAGCTTTAATGCAATTTTTAAAAAATTAAGAAAAGAAAGGGATGATTCAGTTATAAAAATACACTGCAAAAATCTTAATTGTTTCAAGGGAATTTCCGTTATAATAAGCAAAATTTCGCAAACTCACAAAGTTTTCTCTCTTTTCTTAATTTTCCTAAGCAGGATTTGTTCTTCAATATGTTCTGCTGTTTTGCTGAAATAAAATTACACATCTTGAAGATATTATCCTCTCTGAATATGAATCCAGAGGTTTCGCCATAAAATTAGAGGTCACTTGTACTACACTAGAAAGGAATGTAGCCACCTGCTCTGAAACACAGCTGGGCAACAAGTTCTGATGAGTTCTCACCAGCCGGACTAATATTTGAACTATTGTGACTTTCGGACAACTTTTTACCCATTCTCATGAATTTTTATACTCATAAAGTATTAGGCACATTGCACACTGAGATAACAGGGGAAAAGTGAAGTGCAACATAGTAGAAAAAACCGGTTGAAACAAAGAAGGAAGTGGTTTCAACCCTGTTATAAACCATTTTTTCTCCCGAAATTGAGCGACATTTCTCATGTGTCAGCCTAGTATGCAGCCTGCCTTATTATACATAATATTCTGCATATTATTTGAGTTGGAAATAAGAGCAATTTATTTCAAGTTGGGAAGTTTTTTTTTATTCTTTCCCTTCAAAAAATATCTGTAGCTATGCCCCTGTATGAATGAATCCATTTGTCTTAGTTGATTGAGTTAAGAAAAGACCCACAAAAAATTCCTTGCATTTAAAGAAGCTTAGAAGAAGTTTCATTTGAAGAAGAGTATGAGAAAATAGTATTAAAAAAAAATGTAAAGTGAAATAACTTTTTTTTTTTTTTTTTTTTTAACTTATTTAAATGAATAAATAAATGTTAAGTGATTTATTTCATTACTTTTGTAGAATTTTTTCTTGTTCACAAATTCAGAATTGAAAAAATATTAAAATGAATGTTATTTTGTAATTAGTAATTAAATTTCATTCTGTTTCTCTAGACAACTTAAATGGATTTTATATAAATTTTTTAATAGTCTTTCAGTTATTTTAAATAATTTAATTTGGTACTTCATTTGGTAAGAGAAAAAATAGTTTTACAAGTACCGTATTTACCCGCGTATAAGTCAAGAAATTTTGGACAAAAAAAAGACTTTAAAGTTTGGGGGGTCGACTTATACGAGGGTCCTTTTTTAAAATTTTATTTTACCAGAAGTCAAAAATGCCCTTCTGAAAGACAATTATTCTCTTTTCGCATTCCATAACAGAATGACGTCGTTTACTGTCGATTTCCATACCATGAGAAAAAAAGAGGAGACTGAGTGACGGGTTTGGTCCTGGCGATGAATGTATGCCCCCTCCTCCCTCTGACAGATCAGTGGATAAAACTCCGAGAATGTATCACCTCTATGTGCAATTGAATCGTCCGCGAGTGGCTAGAAACATGTGACTCTCTAAAAATACGTGACCCGTGTAATATCTTGGGTGTTCTTAATAGTACACATATTCGTTATTTCTTCGTTTAACTTACTGCACTTTTTCTCCTTGTTGCTGCTGATATGGCTGATTTAGTTATTAGAAAACAGAAACACAATTCATACGCAGCTGGATTTAAACTTAAAGTTATTTCTTTTGCGGAAAGAGTCTAACAACTGTGCTGCTTCTCGTCAGTTTGAGGTTCACGAAAAATTGATTCGTGATTGGCGAAGCTAGAAAACATCCCAAAATCAAAAAAAGCTTTGCGGCGTGGAAAATCGCCCTTCCCAGAACTCAAAAATGTTTGCATGGTTTTATTGTCACTAGAACTGGCATACGTTTACGAGCAATGAAGCTTCCAAAAGAAGAAAAGTATAGTGTTCCAAACACGTTTCGTGCATCAGAACATTGGTGCACTAGATTTAAGAATCGTCATGGTTTGACTTTACACCAGCGCACTAAACTGGTACAAAAATTACCATCTGACTTGGAAGCAAAGATCATGAAATTTCAAAAATACGTCATCGATCAAAGAAAAATTAAATCTTTTGAACTTTGAATAGGAAATATGGAAAATCCTCTACCAGAAAATAAAACAGTGAATTACAAGGGGGAAAAAGCATTTTGGTAAAAATGACTGGGCACGAAAAAACCCGTTTTACGGTCATTCTTTCCTGTTTGGCCGACGGTAATAAGCTTCATCCATTGATTATTTTCAAAAGAAAAACGTTACATTTCCTTCTGGTATGCTGATTCGAGCCCATGTGAGGAGTGGATGGATGCTGACGGAACAGTCGACTGGCTTAAAAATGTGTGGGGAAATGTGTGTTAAAAATCTCCAAACACAGTGTATGGAGATCTATTAAAATCTCCTTACTCTGTGGGATAAAAGACCGGGAGCTGTTTTCAAAAAACCTTCCCTTTTAGTTTACGACTCGTTTCGTGGCCACTTTTCTGAAAACGTGAATAAAGCGACAAAAGAACTGAAAACGACTGCAGCTGTAATCCGGGGAGGTTTGACATCCGTCCTTCAACCCCTAGACATTTGCCTCAAAAAGCCCTTCAAAACAAATGTTGGACAGAGTGGATTTCATCTGGTTGTCCAACATTTACAAAGGGCGGTAACATTAGAAAGCCCGACATTGCATAATTGCCCAGTGGGTTAAAGATGCGTGGAATCAAATTCCTTCCGAAATGATTATAAAATCGTTCAAGAAATGCTGCATAAGCAACGAACTAGACAGCACAGAAGATGATGCCAATTTCGAATGTGATAACGATGAGGAAGAATGTCGCGATACAGAGATTGGAAACGTGTATCAAGATGAGCGGATAACGACGGAGGATTTTTGTGAATTGTTTGGCGAATCCGATACTGAATTGGACCTTGAATCAGTTTAACTTTGTATATTGCTTTAGTATTTTATTATCTTCATTATTACATATTTAATACTTTTTTTTCATATGATTTCGAATAAATGAAAAAAAAAAAATTAAAGTTTCTTTATTATTGTACATTTAGTACTTTCCTTTTTTTCCATGTGATTTTGAATAATGTATTAAAAAAAAAAAAAAATTCAAATTTCTTAATCGGAAAAGTGGGGGTCGACTTATATGCGGGATTTAAAAAAATTCAAATTTCTTGATCGGGAAAGTAGGGGGTCGACTTATATGCGGGTAAATATGGTACAATTTGGAAAACGATTTACTTCTCCTGATATATAAAAGCTGTTAGTTGAATATGTATGCAATTTACTAAATATAAACAAACAGAAATTGTTTTATACATACAATCAGAAGGCTTCAGTAATACATTAAGGTAATACATATAATAAGAAATTTATTTAATACATAGATAAACAAGCACACTACTTCAGTTTTGTTGTTAGGATTTTTTATATCGGTAAAATACATTGATTAAAACAGATGATACAGGCACTAACAACACCACAAACAACAACAATAATAAAAGTCTGGAACTGATCTTACTTTTTAGAAACTGAATTTCTCTAAGACTTTTTAGTTGAGTTTTTACTTATTTTCATAATACAAGATCATAAATTTATTGTGAGAACTTTCTTATAACAAGCAATTTTTTATGTCTTTATTCTCATTATTACTGAGATCCATTATAATATTTTTCTTATTATTTTCAAGTAAAAATTGTAAAAATTACTTTACTGACTTCAGAAGCCATTCAGTTTGCAAAATACCTACACATGAAGTTGTCGGTAAGGTTTATTTAAAAAAATTTCTTTATTGTTATAGGAAATAGATAAAAATCTGTGTTTAAAGCCATAATTTATAAAGTATATAATAAAATATTGCCAATGTTTGACCTATTTTTTCTACCATTTGGCTGTACATATACTAAAATCTTTTAATGATTTTGTTAAGTATTCAAGTATCATTTTTCAAAATTTTGAAATGTCTTCCGTTATGCTTCTGGCATAAGTGGGGAGGGATATGGAATTTTACAGATTTTTCTTAACGTAAGAAGTTTAAATGGAGGCAGTTATTTAAAAGAACATGTAATCCACACAGGCATTTAAATAATAGCTGTTCTTTAAAACATCAGATAATTCCTAAGTTAAAATTAAGGTTGTAAAGTAATCAGATACTCATAATTAAATTGCATAATAAAAATTAGACAGAATTTTAAATGTGCAAAATAATGAAATAGATAAGTTAGAAAAATAATCAAGGGGATTAAACTTATTCCCCTTTATGTATGAAACCTTGTCTTAGAATTACAAAAGGCATTTATAAGAAAATGGAAAACACTTATTTTATTTTGCTCTGAAGTAGTAATGTTTGCAAGTTAGTATCATCTATGCACTTAATCATAAAAATGACTTTGTGAATGTATCAGAAAGATTCGTGATGTTGAGCAAATAAACAGAGAAAAAAAGAATGTTTAAGACATATGTTGGTTGCCTTCACATGAATGTCTATTCAGATGGGTTTTTTGTCGAAAGCATTTCCCACACATTTGACATATATGGGGATAGGTCTTTGTATGAATCAGCTGATGGATTTTTAAATTGCCCTTCTGTGCAAATTCCTTATGGCAAGAATTGCATTTATGGGGTCTAAGGTCTTTGTGAATCAATAAATGTTTCCTTAAGTTTCTCACTTGAGAATACTTCTTGCAACATATTTTACATCTGTAAGACTTTATGCCTGAATGTGTTAAAAGATGGGTCTCAAGGTTACCCTTTTGTACAAATTCTTTATTACATACCTTGCATCTATGCTGTTTTATTTGGTAATGTATTTTTAAATGTGTCCTTGAATTGCCTGCTTGGGAAAATTCTTTGCAACAAATTATACACATGTATGGTTTTTGTTCTGTATGGATTACACTGTGAATATTTAGATTTCCCTTTTGGGAAAATCTTTTACCGCAAATATTGCAAATAAAATCTTTGTTTTTAAGATGTAGTCTTGTTTTTGCCATACTTCTTTTGTTTGTCACTTCTATATGCAAAATTAATAGGGTTGATTACTTTGTTTTTAGAATTGTACTTCAGTTAATAATAAATCTTTAAAAATTTCTTAAACATGCATCTATTTTGATAATTACTATTATTTTTCGACTATATTTTTCACTGATTAAATCAGTTTTAAACGATATTGCACGAAAGGAACAACTTTATCCAGTATTGGTCGTGGCCTTAGGCTGCTTGTGGTGATTGTGTCTGCTCTTTATGCTGTGATTTCAGAATGGATAGTGATTGAACCTTTGTAACTTTCAGGGAATTAGGTAAACTTGCTTAGTGTTTCATTTGTAGATGCCGAATTCTGAAAAAAAAAAAAAAAAGAAAGGTATTGTTAAACTTGTTTATAAAAAGTTTGGGTGTTATGAGAACCTGATTTTAATGAGCAAATAGAAAGACAGTGGTTGATCTAATGTACTATAGGAAATTTAGTTATATTGGAATAACCTCTGATATAACAAACAAAAGTACTACACAGTCACACACATAAAACAAATTGATTTTGTTCCCTTTCCCCCAAAAAAATTTCATGTGTATTCCATTCTTTTAATAACGTTTAGGTGACACATGAAAGAAATCATCATTTATGTCCCCATTCTGCTTAATACATTTAGTTTCTTTTCTACAAAACAGACAAATTGTAGTATTTACATCTTTTTATTCATCCAATTAATTATAAGGAAAATAGATGATGCAATGTGACATAGGAAAAGAAAACTTAGGGAAATAACTAGGCGCTATAAAAAAACTATTAAATTTATTTAAATTAATAAATTATAAATAAGTAGTGCATATGATTTCTGCAATTACTTTCACAGAATGTTATCCTACTTATAAATTTAGAATGAATGTATTATTAAAATACTAAGCATAACTCTTAATAAAGGATGGGGAATGTTTATTATTCACAAGAGTATTCTATAACAAGGAATTCTGGTGCTGCCATCTGTTGCTAATTTGGCCATTTATTAATGATTATATTAATGTAGAGTACTAATGTAGTACAACAGTAGTATTAATGTAGTACCTACAAAAACTTTGGCTTTAAATATCAAGACTCGTGATTTTCATTATGTCAGATAATAAATATGAGATTTAAAAAGAAATGAACAGTTTCCAATAAAAAGGTATTTCTCTAATAAATATTTAGTTTGGAAAGGTAGAAAATTGTTAGATATGCAAGAATTGTGCCCGCAATGTAAAAAAAAAAAAAAAAAAAAAAAAGGAAAGAAAACAAAAGCAAGAAAGAAATAATTTCTATTTGCACTACCTTCTGTAAACATTTATGAGTACAGTTAATGCATTTACTGAAAAAAATATCTGCAACTTCTATGTTGTTCTTGTACCATGCAAACTCTATGTATTGGCGTCTTTTGTATTAAAGCCAGGCATTTTTCTCCTGAAGGGGGAGATACCTGCAGTTCCGGTAGATAAATTGTACTTCTAGGCCATTAATAAGTAGAAAATCCGAAATCTTCCTGGTTCATGCTTCAAGAAATGGTGACCTTCCCCATCGGCTACCTTCTGAATTATTTTTGTATTTTTTTTTTCTTTCATAGGACTAGCAAGCAAAGATTTTCGTGTCCCATTTTTAAAAATATATACATTCATTGTTTCATTTTAGTATTTATCTACACCATTTTCAATATTTTCTGGATAAAATTTACAACAAATGATTGACAAAAAAAATTCCCGATATGTTCTACGCTCTACAGTATAAGGTATAAGATGTGCCAAACTAGTCACTCTAATTCGGGCTTTATAATTTTACTGGCTTTTGTTTTGATTTTAAAGCAGTTGCATTTTTAGGTCCCGTGTGTGCCTTTATAATCAAAATCATTATATGAGAAAACTAGTTACGCGAGGTGTTAAGAGTAACTCACAAACTAATGTTAAACAAACGGCAGCTTTCTTAAGTTTATCGTTTGCAAATAAATATTTTTAAATATATGTATTTACACGAGATACCTGAGGTCAATCTCTAACTGGGTATCTACGTAATTTTTACCTTCTTCTATCTTTACAAGAAGAAAGTATTGGATTCATAAAAAATTTCGAATTCCGGTTTTCCACGGATTTACACGTTTTAGGGGTCGGAGATTAAAAAAAAAAAATATCTTTCTACAAAATGTCTGTCTGTATATGACAAATATGGTGTACGCTCTATCTCAAGAACTAATGCACGGAATTTAATAAAAAATTATATTCAGTTACTCCCTAATACAAATTGATACGGATTAGCTTTTGGTGTAAATCGCTCAACAGATGGCGCTGTTATGCTGCATTTTTCACGATTTTCGCAATGGCTCTACCTCAAGAACTAATGCACGGATTTTGATCAAACTTCAGATTTAATTAGTCCTTGATATGAATTGATGCTGATTACGTTTTTGTGTAAATCTCCCAACAAGTGGCGCTGTTATGATGAATTTTGCAGGATTTACACGATTTCTCCAATAGCTCTATCTTAAGAACTCATGCACGGATTTTCATCAAACTTCAGATTCAGTTAGTACTTGATATGACTTGGTACTGACTATGTGTTGGTGTAAATTGCCCAACAGGTGGCGCTTCTGTGCTGCCTTTTTCACGATTCCCGCAATAGCTCTATCTATAGAACTAATGGACGGATTTTCATCCAACTTCAGATTTAGTTATACGTTGACACAAGTTGTTGCTAATTATGTTTTGGTCTTAATCACCCAATAGATGGCGCTGCTATGCAGGAATTTTCACGATTTTTGCAGTAGCCCTATCTCAAAAACTACACGGATTTTCTCCAAACTTCAGATTCAGTCAGACGTTGACATAAATTGTTGCTGATTAGTATTTGGTATAAATCACCCAATAGGTGGCACTGCTATGCTGCATTTAGATGATTTCAGCGATAGTCTCATATGACGATAAAAAGTTCAGTCAAACATCGCTTAAGGCTGTTCTTAACTGCTCTGCCCAACAAGCGCAAAACGTTTTGGCACATTTACACATTCGTTTTTAAATGAAAGATATAAAATTGGAAAGCCTGGCCATGGTAGCGATTCGGTTGGTTGGTTGTATTTATGACGGCCAATTATCTGCACGAGGGATATAGGCCCTGGTAGCGATTCGGAATTGAACAGTTTTTTCCATTTTTTGATCAATCAATTACCTATTGCGAATTTGATCATGTGACAAACACGTTTTCGCCCGCTCTTGAGTGCTTATTCTCTGTTCGCGCGGAAACTCGGTTCAAAACTTCCATTTTGACACTCTTTTCTGAAAAATCTATTGCGTTTGCAAAAAAAAAATGGAAAAAACAGCTCGATGACATACTTTCTGAACAACACCACCAGCTAGTTTCATGCATCTTTGAACAAAAATAAATTAAAACTTATGTCAGAAAGTTGCCCTTTTGGATTTGAGAACACCCTTAAATTCAGAAAGACAGGGGCGATGTAATGAGTTGCTTTCTAAAAGTAGCTTTATTATAAGGGATTTTCCATAATTTTTCTACCACTTCACTGTATCTTTCTGAGGTTTCTGTGCTTTTTATAGAAGCTACACAAAATATCTGATTACCAAATTATGGAAAAAAAATTTTGGAATCTTCCATGCAACCGCAGTTACAAATATTCATATCTCATCAAATATTCAATATATTTACGTTTTAATTACAATATACTGTTTTTGCTGTTCTTTGTCAAATTTTCGGAAAGTTGTGTTAAATTTGATTGAAAACTCTGTATCTATCTATCAGGGGCGCCATTTCAGAATTTTCTTGGGGGGGGGGGGGGGCAAACATTTTTTGAGGGATGCTATATAGCTAAGGGTAAGATACAGGGGTCTAACCCCCCCTCCCGTATGAGAAACGTTTACTGACTTGTGCTTACAATAACAGTAAAAACTGCGAATACGGAAACTCAGAACCAATGAAATATTTCGTTTTAGACAGGTTTCCGTCTTAGAAGGTAAAATTTTAATATATTGGACATGATTTTTTTTCTTTTTAGATAGGATTCTATTATAGACAGGTTTCATTTTTACAGGTATCCTCACTGACTGTTAAACCATCCGCTCTATAGTATAGCTCTGAAAAGAAATGCATTATAGTAAAACTTGTGAAAACGAAACCTGTCTATAACAGATTTCTTTCTAGAAGGGGAAAAAATCAAATTTCGTTGAAAAAAATCATAAAATTATACTTGCTAAGACAAAAAGCTGTTTAAATGGAGCTTTTTCCCAGTCCCTTTCGAAGTTTTATTTACAGGGGAGCCATTTCATGAGTTTCCTGATGAAGGACAAGGAAAATTTTTCGTTGAGGAACAGGGAACGTGGAAAATTGCACAACTTGCAGAACTGCACAAATCACACAGAAAAAAATCCCGCACAATAAAACCTGCTCTACGTGGTTTTGTCTCCATAACGTCTTTCACAAGCATGTGATTATTCCACAATATTTTTAATTTTCGTGAGAGTCCGCGATTTTTCTTTCTTTCAAAATCCACAAAATCAATTCGTCAATGGGTCGCGGAAAAAAATCGCGAATTTTGGAAGTTTTGAAAAAAAAAAGTCTCAAAATGGTCGCTTAAAAAATCGCTAATTTCTTGAAACAACCGTGGAAAATATCGCTAATTTCATCAAAGATCGCGAAAAGAAATAACAGATTTCGTCAAATGATTGCACGAAAAAAAGCGCGAATTTCGTCAAAAGATTGCGCAAAAAATCACGAAAATTTAGTAGAAAAATCGCGCAATAAAATCGAGGAGAAATTCGTCAAATGGTCGCGTAATAAGGTCCAAAATTTTGTCTAACTCTCGCGCAATAAAATCACAAATATTATTAGTCGGTTGCAGAAGCAAAATCACGGATTTCAATAAATGATAGTGATAAGGAATCGTGAAATTTGTCAAAAAAATCACGAAAACAATATCGAATTTCGTCAGTTGGTCGCGGAGAAATATTGTGAATTTCGGCAAGTGCTCGCGCGAAAAAATTCCATTTCGTATAACGCTTTCAGAAAAAAAATTGTGAATTCCGTGAATCGATCGCGGAAAAAATCGTACATTTCGTCAGATGATCAGAAAAAAATCATGAAATTCGATCATTCATGAGATAATCAGCCAAAGAACGTCATGAATAAGTTACGAAATTTACAAATTTTGTGATCTGTAAGCATAAGAAAATTTTCGTTAATGATTTTCTGCAAGTGAAGGTAAAGCGTTAATTTTTTCGGATTGAGTTTTCCCTATTATGAGATGGTTTCATGTTAATTCGATTTTTCAAAGAAATTCTGAATATTTTTCAGATAAAAAAAACTACATATTTGAACATTAATGAATACTATGTATATATCTTTCTTTTTCTACAGAAAAGGTAAAATTTATAATTAATATTCATATAAAAAGCACAAATAAATGCACAAGAATTACTTTCATGTGCATTCAAGTGCAGAATTTAAAACTATTTAAAATACATTAGAAAAACCCAGAACGTTTTCAATCATCACAAGACCGTCATCAGTTGGATTTAAATGTTATTTTCTTCGGGCTTATTCGAGAATTGGCTAGAAGAAAATCATTGTGATTGTTGTGTCAATGATTTTGACGAGTTTTCCCATGATCAATTTGCACACAGATGAGAAGCAACTGATAAAAAAAATTCTCACATCTATTTTTAAAATTAACCACAGTACTCATTAAAGATATATGTCTCACTTTGAGGGAGTTCAAATAGTAAGGCTTTAGGAAATTTTTTTGAAAATTATTAATTTCTATGCATAAGCATTTATTTAATGCATATGTTTTTATTGCAATAAAGTCTGATAAGTTATTTTAAAGTTTGAGCAATTTTCTGATATTTGCTTGAGTCTGACATATGATTAGGGATGCACCGAATATTCGGTATCTATTCGATATTCGGTCATATTACCGAATATTCGGTTAGGCCGAATATCAAACTATTTGGTTTGCCGAATACTTAAACCTCTTAAAAATATTTTTTAAAACGTTACACAACTTCTACTTTTAACTGTCAATTAATAAAGATATTCAGAATACTTATAATCTTTAAATAAAAGAGAATGATTGTATATTATTTATTTGTTGTTTTAAAAATGTCACAAAAAAAAATAACCATTAGTGATATGTCATTTGTTCATGGGAATTAATAAATGTGGAAATGCAAGTTACTAAGCATTTTCTGGTAAATAATCCGTTTCTTGCTTTTTCGCAAACAGGGGGTTTCTAAACAAAATGGAAGAAAATTTCAGGGGTAATAATACACTATGACGCAAAAGTTTAGACAATGAAGAAATTCTTACATACTTTGAAAAATATTTATTCAATTTTCAAATCACTGCTTGAAATTAATGTGCTGTACATATAAACAATATTTATAACAAAGAAAAGTGGAATTGTGCATATTGCAATAAATTAAATGGTAACAAAAATAAACTGCTGTCTCAAAAGTTTAGACACAAATTAAATAAAATCGAAATAAACAATTTTTAAAACCTGGTTGCGCATCCATGCTTATGTATTACGTCATATACACGAGATTGCATGGAAGAAACTAAATCTTGCATAGTTTGTGGATCGATATCGTACCATGCATTCTCAATAGATGTCTTAAGTTCCTTTTCAGAAGAGTATTGTCTAGCGTTGCTATAAACTTTGCGACACATGATGCTCCAAAGGTTTTCTATAGGGTTAAGATCTGGGCTACATGCTGGCCAGTCGAGAACTCTTATATTATGGGAATTAAACCAAGATTTTGAATGTTTTGCAGTGTGAATTGAAGCATTGTCTTGCTGAAATTCCCACTGAGGACCCCCTAGAAGCTCAGCAAATGGCAGTAGGTTTTCTTCTAATGTCTGTGTATAATGCTGTGAAGTTTGACGACCACTGGTGAAGGTCAGAGATACTTGTCCATTATAGCAAAAGGCTGCCCAAACCATCACCGAGCCCCCTCCTTGTCTGCGACTAAAAAAACGTCGAGGTTCCTTCCGCAAGTCATGCCAATACGATAAACAATCATCTAGACCATCCAGATTCCACTCTTTTTCATCGCTAAATATGACTGACTGCCATTTCTCTCCATATGACATATGCTTTCGAGCCCACATAAGTCTTTGTAACTTATGATATGGTTTCAGAGCTGGTTTCTTCTGCATTTTGCTATAAACGATTGTTCCTTTTTCCAAAATTCGTCTACGAATCGTATCCTTTGATACAGAGAGTCCCGATGAGCTTTGAACTCCACGTACGCTCATTTGTTGAGTACTCGCTAGTCTTTGTATCAGGCGATCCTCTCGTACATTTGTCATACGTGGCCTCTCAGACCGACATTTTGCTTTATATTCGGAACCACTCGATAAAACTCGATAAATAGATTTTTTTGACCTATTAATAATAGCAGAAATTTCAGAAACGCTCTTCCCTTCACCTTTCAACTGCCAAATCCTTGAAACCTCTTCACTTGAATTTCTTTAGCTCTCGGCATGTCGACTATGAAGCGCAATCGTTTGCAGAACTTAAGTACTCTAAATTTGTGACATCATCGATTCTAAATTTGCATATGCCAGCGAATATTCAAAGAAATTTAGAATAGTGTCTAAACTTTTGCGACAAGCACATTTGAATTTTTATGAAAAAAATTAGTATTATAGCAAATAAAACGACTGTCTTTTGTACATAGCATTTTAAATCAGTTTTTGAATATATTTACAGGTTTTTGTAATTCTGACGTCATAATTCTACATTTTAAAGCTGAATGACGTCATTGTCTAAACTTTTGCGTCATAGTGTAAGCATCAAAACAGAGAATTTTTTGTCCAGTAAATCAGGATCGCAATTAACTTATTCAGTCAGATATACAGTGCATCCCCAAGTCAAACTTTAATTTTCTTTTGTTACTTTAACAATAATGAAGGTATTGTAACTATATTGCCAACAGAGTTACTTTAATTAGGATAACATGACGAGAAGTGCTGGAAATAGCAACCATTCATATCTAAACAGCGCTGCGCTAGACATTATTTTATTAAGAATGCAGCTAACAATACTTATACAGTACCACTGGCCAAAATTCAGTCTCTTCCAAGGATATCATCACATTCTATACAAGCAAATTAATATGATGCAAATTTCGGTGAAATATCTTCATTTTTATACAGTTATAAACGAAAATTCTGCTACGGCTTGTACACCTTTCATTTTTGATGAAAGAAGTGGAATGATATGTTGCTTCTTGTTCAATATGAGAGAATTCTTTTCATTTGTTTAAACTAATTGAAGTCATGGAATTTAAATTTTATTATTTAAAAAAAATTTAAACCATCCTCTTCTTAAATAATAACTCAAAACATACTTTTTTAGCACAAAATTTACTTATAAAAATAGTGTTGTTTCTTAAAGTGGAAGTAGCTAAATATTGCAAAAAATTGTTTAAAATTTAACTTTTTAATGTTAAACACTGAAATATAAAAGTATTTGGCCAGTCGAATATTCGGTATTCGGCCGAATAGATACTATTCGGCTGGCCTGATATTCGGTATTCAGCCTAACAGTTACTATTTGACTGGCCGAATATTCGGTATTCGGTTTACCTGCAGGCCAAATATTCGGCATCCGGTATTCAGTCAAAATCATTATTCGGTGCATCCCTACATTTGATGGTTGATGAATTTTCTGAAATATCAAATTCCTTGGGGGGGGGGGGCTATTGCCCCCCCCAGCCCCCCTCAAATGGCGCCCCTGCTATCTATATATATAAAAGAAAGTGAATTTTGTATTAATCAACGCGCCGCCCAAACTACTGAACCTAAAGTCTTGAAATTTGGGGTAAAAATTCTTCTTATGACATTGAGTGCCGCTAAGAAAGGATTTTCGAAAATTCCACCCCTAAAGGGGGTAAAAAATAGAACGAACTTTTAAAAAATTCCTTAAAAATCTGATTTTATTGTTATTTTTGAACTGATAACATATTTTAGTGTATTTTTGTATGCTGAATCGAATGGTACTAACTAAATTATTTTAAGTCTAATAATTCATGAGATATTTCATATTTTCCTAATTTGGCGCTAACTTTGGCACCAAAACCTCAATTTTTCAAGTGATAATTTCTAAAAACCCAATCTCTTCATTCTGTTACTATAGCAAGGGAAGAAATTCAAATTGAATAATTTTTTAATCAATTCTTTTGCTTGAATATTTAAAACAACTATGTAAGTTAGAAAAAAATTATAAACACCTCAAAAACTAAAACTAAATAATAATAATAAAAAAAAAACTGTTGTACTTTTTCGTTCTGTCAACACTATGCCAAAATGTATGGTATCGCGCCATTTATTTCTACCATTAGCGTGCAAACGATTTTTATTGCAAACCGTGCCAAAGATTAACATTTGCTATTTATTGAGCGTGAATATTTTTTATGAGTATTATTCCATCGTAATCTCGTAAAACTTTTTAACTTGCTATTTTTTGAATTGAAAATATTTATTTTTAAATTATAACTTACATTTATTACTGACACTGACATGGATTTTACGATTTGGCAGTTACTTGATGACGAGGAAGCTGTAATAAAATCATTTCAGAACTTAGGAATTATACCTATAAAAATGTTTTGTTAAAAAACGTTGAACGTCTTCATTCAAAAAATGAAATGTTTACTGCTCTGACAGACATGCTTATTACGTACGCCACGCTACAATGATAACCTGAAAGACTTTTACAATTCGAGACCTGCAGATTAAATTGACTTTATTTTATTATTTTATTGTAAAATATTTATTTTTTATTTTATTTTAAGTATTGATTTGTATTGATTTAAAAAAATAGTTGGTGAAAGTCTGTAATTTTCAAATGTTATATATTTTAAATGCTCATTTTTGTATAACAAAATTATTTTTTTTTTCAAATGTTTCATTTCATTTTGCGTTAATTATTATGGTTGGCGACAACGGTGTTGGTATAACGGAAAAATACGAAAACAGTTACTGATTTTATTTAAAATACAAAGAAAAAGGGTTTAATAAGAAATAAATATTATAAAACGGAAATATTTAATTTAAGTATGAAAGCAATGTTTGTACTGTTTAAAAAAATGTTCATATTCAAAGGTTTAAATAGAAAAATATTTTGCAATTTGCCATTTGCTCCTATGGATAAAAAGAAGAAAAAGATACTTTTTATGTTAGCCGTGCATAAATCTCGCCAATAGCACCAATACTTACAATTTTACTCATCATCATCTACTATCTTTACAAAACGCAAATTTTTATTTCATTCTGATTGACTATAACTCAGGTTCTACTGAACATAATTTTGTAGAACGTACACTGTTAGTTAAGTAATTTATTTTAGAAGTGTTTTAATGTAAAAAAATAGTTCTACTTTGAATTAGTGATAAGTACGGGCCTTTTAAAATTAGGTGAACCCGATTATGAAAGATTACCTTTAATGTAAAGTTCTACTAAATGGATATTGATGCTATGCCGGAAAGTTCTCTGTGGTGTAGTAAATTACTATAAGAGGATGACGCTATATGCAATGTGTATATACTAGAGAATATATATTCTATAAAGGTGTGCAGGGTTTCTTAAAAAATCCAGTGAGTATATAAAGTAGACCTACCCTTACATCCCTCAGAGTTCTATAATCTGCTTAACGCGAATATGGAAGATATATTTAAATTTAACTATCTATAATATGTATGAAATGGAAAGAGAAATTTCGTTTGGGCCGCTTACAACCTGAGTTCTACTGAATAGATTTTTTATGGAACTTACATTGTTAGATAATTTTTCAGAAAACAAAATAGTACATCATATCGTTCTACATTGCTTATTTAAATAATTATGGGGGAAAATTCAAAATCAGAAGAACACGATTATGAAAGATTGGCTTTTTTAAAGATTCTGCTGGGTGGATTCTGGTAAGACAAATTGTTAATTAGATAATTTTTAGGGGACGTTTTGGTACATTTGCCAGTTTAAAAGATTCTGCTAAGTGGATTTTGGTGGAACTTACCCGGTTAGTTAATTTTTCAGGGAATATTTTAGTATAAAACACATATCGTTCTAGGTTGATTGGTTATAGGATTTTGGATGAACGTTCTAGAATGAAGTGAGCCCAATTATGAAAGATTAGCCTTTTTCATAGGTTCTATTGGACGGAATCTGATGAGAATTGCATTGATAAATTTTCAGAGGAAGGGTATAAGTATATTACATATTGTTCTATCGTACTTTACCAATTCCTACAGTAAAGGATCAACTAAAGAAGTTGGTCCTTAGCAGCTGAAATTTTGTCTGTCTCAATAGAAAATAGAATAGTATAATGACGTCCATATCGTTTGTAGCAATTCGGATGGGTATGCCAGGTTAATGTCCATATTGCTTTCAAACGAATGATCAAAATCACAGATATATTTCGTTTGATCCATGGTTTGTTTAAAAAAACAGACCAGCGAAGCGGTCGAAGGCTGCTAGTCTATAATAATAAAGAAAGAAGTTTGTGTGTGAGTGAGTGAGTGTGTCGACGGCGTTCTGAAGAGACCACTGCACATAGAGCTACAAAATTTGGATTAAAGGTACGTCTATATATGAAGTTTTGCACCTCGAAGCCCGATTTTCGATTTTTTGATTAGATTTTTTTTTTAATTTTTTATGCGATTTTTAGCGCTTTTTTATGTTTCGAGGCGATTTTTCCATTTAAGTGAGAAGAATATGGTTTCTTTCTTTTAACCCAATATAGTAAATTTTGTTCTCTTTTCAAAAAGTTTATTCGGAATTCGTGCAGCGATTTTTGAATTTTTAGCGAATTTTTTAGGCAATTACTGAACAGCAGTTCATGCGTCTTCATACCTATAAGGGGTGTTACCGTAGGAGGGACACAGTTCTGTCGCCAAATTTGGCGACCAAAGTGAGTCGTCAAAAGTGACGCCAACTTGGCGATATCTCTAATATTTCGCCAAATTCCCATATACTTCCATTGTAAACCAATATGGATTACTTGCTTACAGAAAATCAACAAATTGAAATATTTTAATGCAACAAAAACTAATATTAACTTAAGGGGTTATATTAATTATATTTAAGGTAAATTAAATCTATAATAATAAGGAAAGAAGTTTGTGTGTGAGTGTGTCGACGATGTTCTGAAGAGACAGCTGCACTTAGAGCTACAAAATTTGGCTGAAAAGGTCCGTCTATATATGAAGTTTTGCAACTCGAAGCCCGATATTCGATTTTTTTATTAGATTTTTTAAATTTATTTTTTTATGTGATTTTTAGCGCTTTTTTAAGTTTTGAGGCGATTTTTCCACATTAGTGAAAAGAATACGGTTTCTTTCTTTTAACCCAATATAGTAGATTTTGTTCTCTTTTCAAAAAAGTTTATTCGGGATTCGTACAGCGATTTTTGAATTTTTAGAGAATTTTTTATGCGATTATTGAACAGCATTTAATGCACCTTCATACCTATAAAATGGTTACCGTATGGGGGGGGGGGGCACAGTTCTGTCGCCGGAGGCCGCCAACTTGGCGATATATCGCCAAAAGTGACGACAGCTTGGCGATGTCTCTAATATTTTGCCAAATTCCCATAGACTTCCATTGTAAACCAATAGGGATTACTTGCTTACAGAAAATGAACAAATTGAGATATTTTATTCCAACAAAAACTAATATTAACTTAAGGAGTTATATTAATTATATTTAAGGGAATGCAAGTAAATTAAATTACGAATAAAAGTAATATGATACAATGCTTAGCATGCTTTCCCAAACATAAATTTTAAAAGAGCCCGCAGGTCGAAGGAATTAGATTTGAAACTTTTATCCAATTACAGTAAATTTTGACTTTCGTGATTTTTGAACTTTTTGTGATTTTTAATTCGATTTCTACGTTTCTTCGCGATCTGCTGCAATTTTTTGACATTCCATTTTTGTCCTATAATACTAAAGTAATTTCTGCCCTTATTTCAATAAAGTTTATTCGAATTTCGTATAGCAATTTTCGAATTTTTCGGGAATTTTGTACGTGATTTTTAGTGTATTTTAGCGATTTCCTACCATTTTTCCACATTAGTGAAAGGAATCAACTTTCAATCTTCGAACACAATATATAATTTTTTTCTCTTTTCGAAATTTGTGCAGCAATTTAAATTTTTTTCGCGATATCTTATTGTGATTTTCAGAGCTTTTTCGCAATTCGAGCTGTTTTTTGACGTACCCGGGAAACGCCGGGCAAGTTAGCTAGTGGTATAATAAAAAAACTTTTGAATTTTTCACAGAAATGTTATCTTCAAGAATATGAGTGCTATGCTTACACAAATGCATACAAACGTTGAACAGGACTCAGATAGTCATTTAATACAATGACAGACCACTTTGATCATTTTTTTGTTATATATGCATATATATTTTGTTATATATGCAAATATTATTTTATTTTTAAATTTATTATTAGCCCCATAATTGTCCTTCCCACTAAATCTTCACTCAAATGTGAAGTCAAACATGTTCTTTACATCCTAGAAATTCAAGAACTATTCGTCGAGAATTTCGCTTTCAGTCTATCCGATAAAACGTGTAAAATCGAAAGCGTCCGGTCAGTTACCCTTAATTTTTGGATATGAGTGTAGATTTGTCGAGAACTACAACTCATATTCAAAATATTAGAATAATTGAGAAAAAGTAATAAGAAAAAATTACTTTTCATTTATTTATTTTTGATACTAAGTAAATGCAATTAAATTTCTTAAAATTAAGTCTGGAATGTTTAGATAATATTTTAATATTTACAAAATATAAAATACAGTACAATAAATTAGGTATACAGCTTTCTGAAACACATCGAAATATTAGAATAAAATTTAGATTGGTTCAAAATATTAGAATATTTTATTTTAAGCAACAATATTACCTTATGAATATGAAGTAAATGGTAGTTAATATTTTGTAGCATCCCCTTTAGGTTTCATAACAGCGTACAATCGATCTTGCATACTATATACAAGGTGTTTACAAACATTTCTATCAATATTAGCCTAAATAGGCTTTATACGTGCCACTAACTTAGTTTTACTTGAAGGAGTATTTTCTTGAAATTTTTTTTAAATTATATACCATAAGTTTTCGATAGGGTTAAGGTCTGGTGAGTTTGGTGACCGACCAAGGAAGTACCTTAATGTTGTGTTGGTGGAGCCAATTCTTAGTTGACACCGAGGTGTGCGGTGACGCTAAATCTTGTCGAAATATGAAATCATCTTGAAATAAATCTTATGATGATGGAATCATGTAATATTCCAAAATTTCTTGATATATCTGAGAGTTAACCTTTTCGTAGACGATGCATAACTTTCCAGGTCCTTCTGCACTCATGCAACCTCAAACCATGACACTAGCAGCAAATTTTACGGAACATTTAAGGCATTCTTTATCAAATGCTTCTTGCTTCATTTTCCAAACTCGAATACCTTGATTACCATATGAAACACAAAACATACTTTCATCACTAAATAATATATTTTCCAATCGTCTTCGCTCCAGAAACGTCTTGATTTACATCAATTCAATCTTATACGGTTTTGTTTTGCAGTCATGAGAGGTTTTGTTTTCGGTACACGAGGTTCAAACTTAAATTTATGGAGACGTCTTAATGTTGTCGATGTTAGAATCTTCAACTCCTTCTTCTTTTCATTTTCGGTGCAAGAATCGCAGACTTTAAAAACGGTTTTCTTAACTATACGCTTCAGTTTCCTGTAATCTCTAGCAGATATTTTTGGTTTTTGGCCGCCATTTGGACGATTATTTTGAAAATTTCCATATTTTGAATATTGTGTTAGTATTTTACAAACGCTTGATTGCGAACAATGTAAATAATTCGCTATATGACATTGATTTTTACTGTGCCGATACAAATCAACCATACGAAGTTTAATAGATTCAAGAATATCACTCGCACGACCCATTTTAAGACGAAAAAGCAAACAAACAGCAAAAAGAATACTGATTTAAAATAAAATTGTCGAATTTAATCAATGATGCCACCAGTTATGAATTGGTGATAATTAAAGGAAAATCAATGTGAAGTATTCTAATATTTTGGACCACTTGAATAAATATTCTAATATTTTGCCTTTTCAAAATAATTTTTTTTCAATTAATCTTTTCAAAAATGATATTAATTTTAAGATAATAAATAACTTTAATCAACAATAAGTTCTTAATAAAAATATCGTTTGCATATTTGCATTAAAAAACATTAAAATACCAAACGATATTTTCAATTTGTAAAAAAAAGTAATTATTCTAATATTTTGAATATGAGCTGTATATTAAAGCTTACGGTGTAGCACAAATGGATTAGTCAAGTTAACTCTATCTTTGCTTCTGTATCTATCCAACATCTTTGGAACTTTCTTGAAAAATAAGTGGCTGCTTCAAGTTCTTCTCCATGTTGGCTGAATGATCCGAAGCATGGACTGCTCCATATTATTAGAGTCCTGCAACGGGTCGGATTATCCTTTGGTTGCCAGATTTATCTCAGAAAAAAAAAAAACGTAAGATTTTGTTTGACGCTAGATAATTTTGGTTTTAACGAGCTTTCGTCCTTTTTCATACCATACTAAACTATGTTAAATGTGCCAGTAATGTTTTAGGTAACAAACTTGTTTAAAAAGAGGTTATTGATTAATCCATTTAATCATTATTTTTTAACTGTGTATTACATTATTTTATTAACACTATTTGACTAATTTTGCAGTCATATATCCCATTATAAATGAAAAATTAGTTGAAGAATAAGAACAAAAATAGTCAAAACATCCTAGAATTCAATGATGATCATAAAAACTTTCGTAGCGGATATCTTACAAAATTAAATGTTTGTATTTAAGCATAAAGGGAGATAGTAAATCAAACAAAATATTAAAACTCAAAATACAGATATACTAAATTAAAAATTTTATAATGTAGATACTTATAAAATAGTCTATAATAATGTCAAGTTCAGATGATCTAATGCTATCCAAGAGTTCGCGGATGCGCAGTTAATATTACGCCACTCAAATTTACTACAATTTACTACAAAAGTACTATACAAATTTGTGTCATTCTGATGGGAAATAAGCCGTTTTTATATTTGATGCGCATACGTATAACTTTGTTTCGGTAAAAGGTATGAAATTTTGAAGCAAACTGAAAATAAAAAAATTCTTGAAACTATCAAACGTAAGAAGTGGTAGAAAAATGGAAGAAATCGTCGTACTGGGCAAATTTAAACATACATCGTACGATAAGCCCGAAAATGGCTAAAAAACGTACAACTTACGGGAAAAACGTACAAACTGGTAACCCTAGATTATCAGCCTTTTCCCGCACCCCAAGTCGGGTTGGCGCTACATTTTTTCCTTTCGGGTCGGTTTGATTTCTACATTTTTGCTGAGGGTTGGTTTTGGGTTGAGTTTTGAAACATATGGGTCAATTTCGGGTAGATCCGATTTTTCAAAAGTGTGTCCAAAACATTTCTTCAGGTTAAAATCTATTACTATATTATAAAACCTCCATTAGTTGGGGCAGATATAAACAGTACATAAGTGCCCCAATAATCATTTTGTGATTCTCTTCATTTCAGTTAACTTCATGAGAAATAATGTCAGATCCAATATGTATTATTTTCCTGAAATAGAAGACATTTCCGTCATACAAAGTTAATTTTGTATTGAATGAAACTTCCACAAACACATCTGTCAGCAAGTACATAAAGAGCAACAAGCTTGTTTACGTTCAATTATAATTTAAATAAATTTAATGTTTTCTGAAATGCAATAAGTGATAGCAAGGGTGGATCTGGAGAATCCTCAAGGGGGGGGGGGGGGATTTTAGAAATTTGGAGACTTCAATCTGATGCGTGGGTCGGGGCCAATTTCTTCACTGCGGGTCGGGTCGTGTTACTTCTACTTCTTGCTGCGGGTCGGGTTTTGGTCCGATTGACTTCTATTTTTTGCTGCTGGTCAGGTTAAGTTATACTTTATTGCTGTGAGTCGCGTTTAGGTCTGGCTGATCTCTACTTTTTGCTGCAGGTCGGGATAACTTCTACTTTTTAGCTGCGGGTCGGGTTTGGGTCCGGTTGACTTCTACTTTTCTACTGCGGATCGGGTTGACTGCAACTTTTTAGTTGCGCCTTTGGGCTGATTGACATACATTATTTCGAGTTTGGGTCAGTTTCGGATTGGGTTTTCACTCTTGCGAGAAGGGTTCGGGTTGACCCGATTTTTTGAAAAGAAAGTCTAAATATTTTTAAAGATAAAAACTATATACAGTAAAAGCTCCATAACGGACACGCCCAAATAATTATTCAGGAATACTTTTTAATCTTCAGGATTATGTAAAAAACACTAATTTGTTACTAAAGTGACTGCTTGTCACTTTATAACTGAGATCAGTTGTAATTCAGTAAAGAATGCTTTGAAACTCTTAAAAAACACGTTAGATAAGATGTCAGGAGAATTTTTACTGCGATTGTTGATTTTACTTTACAATAGCAGCGATAGATGGCGCTGCAAATAATGGTCGTTAAATTGGGGCCGATTTCTGGCCTACCTCTTCCGGGCACCCATTTAGCGCCTATTGTTTCCAGCGCCATCTATCGTTGTTATTTTAAACTAAAATCAAGAATCGCAGTAAAAAAACTCCTGATCAGGGGTGATTCTGAGTAAAAATTAAAAATTCTGAAATTCAAAGCAAATTTTCTGAAAGGTTACAGCAGGTGGGGGATTCCATCCTGGCACTAATCATTTTTGTTGCAGGTCGGGTTAACTGTTTTGGATTCGAGTCGATTTCAGGCTGAGTGTAGATTCCTGCAAGCTGGGTTTGGGTTAACCTGTTTTTTTCAAAAGTTAGTTCAGTATATTATTTCAGATTAAAAACTATACCTATAATAATAAACATATATGTATGTATGTGTGCTGTTTTCTAAAGAGACTACTGAATTTTTTCCACGACTCTTGGATGAAATTCGCACTTCTTCAACCCTTTGAAGAAATTTGCGTTTCTTCCGCAACCCTTTGACGAAATTAGTGTAATTTTGCAGCCCTTTGATGAAATTCGCGTTTTTTTCGCGACCCTTCGACAAAATTCGCATCCTTCAGCGATCATTTCGATGAAATTCGCGTTTTTAAAGAGATTCTTTGACGAAATTCGATTTTTTCCGCGATTCTTTGACGAAATTCGCGTTTTCTCCGCGATAGTTTGACGAAATTCGCATTTCTTTCGTGATTCTTTGATAAAATTTGCATTTTTTTCGTGATCCATTGACGATATTCGCGTTTTTTCGGGGCCATATGACAAAAATTGCGTTTTTTCCGCGATCCTTTGACGAAATTTTTAAACTTTCGAAAAATTCGGAACAGAATCACCCCTGTTCCGGACATCTTACATAACCCTGCTGCAAGTACTTTTTAATAGCTGTCATCATTTGCAATTTACTGAATTTTAAAATCAGTCAGTTCACTTTAGGACACCTGGTATATTCAGTAGCTACGGGATGATGGCTGAAAGAAGCATCTAAAAAAAAGTAATAAACTTGGCCTCGAGATGTCAGTTAGAGGGTTACCCGAGCTGAAATTTCCAGACCCTAGCCCTCGTCCAACCCACACAAAAATAATTATTGGCCCGGCCCGGTATAAAAGCTAAAATATCGACTCCAGCCCTGCCTGCATTTTGCAATTAAAATTATTCATAAAGCACACTTACTTATGCTCATATTTTATTTTCAGATTATGTTCGAAATTCATGAATACAGAAAAACAAAAATATTAATGACTATTTAGGCAGTTATGTACATAAACATTGCGTAAAGATATGGCTTAAACAATTACATTCAAATGAAAATCCAGTAAGAAAATCAGTTTAGAATGAAAAAGATGAATGATAAAAGAAAATCATAATTTTAAAGCTCTAGAACGAAAAAAAAGTAGATTTCAAAAGATGCATCTCTGTAACTTATCAAATCAAATTTCTAAAGATTTCGCTAAACAAATGTACAGCATAAATATAATTTTTACGAATAACAAATAAGTAAGATGCCAGACCAACTTGGGCTCGGGAAAGGGGGGGGGGGGAGATTTTAGAGGAGTACACGGGTCGTGGTCTGGCCAATAATGCTTATCATATAGGGCTGATATTGACTGAATGTTTAGCTTTTATTCCGGGCCGAGCCCCGACCAGGAAATTTTGACCAGTGCAGACCTCTAGGAAGAATGAAGTCTAGGCCAGTCTCGACCTGGAAGAAAAAGAAATCTGGCCCGACCCGAATCTGCAGAAAAATTTAAGATCAGGGCACGGCCCCGCTCAAAAAAAGAGAAGACCTGACCCAACCCGAGCCTCGTGGATTTAAAATCGAGCTCGAGCTTCGCCCCAAGTGTTTTCCCGTGAGGATGCATAATGTCGTTTTGTAAACCCTTATAAGCCCAGGGGGGGGTGATCGCCCCTCCCCCCCCCTCCTTAGATCCGCCACTGAGTGATAGTGTTTTCAATCCCGTTAAATAGGCGTGAGTAAAAAATGTAAATTGGGACTTACCCTTTTTCAGGATACTTATCCGTTTATCGTGTAAATCCACGTTTTACTTTCAATCCAATACGTATTAGTTGAGTATATTATTCACTTTATCATTGTAGAAAATTGTATTCTCAAATGCACAACTTTTTATACCTCCTTTAATTAAATAAATTGTAGACTATTATGTAGTATATTAAATGAAAAAGCGGCAACATTTTAAGTTTTTTAATTCACACTATATAGATTGTAAATAAGAGAGCATTTTTATATACCTCTTTCCTGGATTAGCTGCATGTTCTGAATGAAAGAAAATGTTTACATTACAAGATACACAGCAATAACAATAAATCAATTCACTGTAGTTTATGAGTCTCAATTTGGCCACTCAATAAGTCATTATCTTTATAGGAATTTCAAGGTTAAATGCATTAGTATTGTAAAGAGATTTATGGCTAAATTGAAACGATGTATTGTTTATGTAACTGAAAAAATTAGTTTATGCATCTTGATGATTTATGTCCATCAATAAGTGTTATGTAATATGTAATATTTTACTAAACGGTTTACAACAATATTTTTTATGCATTGTTAATACAAAAGTATTACCTTGAACAACTTTGCAAGTTATTCTAGTATATTTGTTCTAAACTGGCAGTGATGGCTTACTTCCATCTCTAAAATAGTTATGTATATGATGCTTTGAATGGAGATAGATATCAGTAATATTTTAAGAAAATAAAATTTTTAAACTGATAACTGCTGTAAAATCCCGATTGTACCCCCTCCTCTCCTCTTCCAAAAGCAAAAGAAGTTAGGAGGTTACAGTCGAGATTTTATTTTAAATCATTAAAAAATCCTTCTTTATCTATAATCTATATATATATATTACGCTAACGTACGTGGCGCAGAAATCGCGATTATTTGTTATTGTCTAATGGCATTGCCCGAGAAACGCATCTCATTGGTTATTGTGAAAACCCTTTGGCAGGATTTAGGGCGATCGCGTTTATTTACATTTCGCCGTAGATGAAAGAGTTCCATGATGATTCCATCTTTTGCTGCAATTATGCTTCAAAATATCATTTGAAATGCCCGTAAAAGATCTCGGCGAATGCTTGAAAGTGAAGAAGAAGCTGAATTAAGAACAGAAAATTGCAATAGATTGAATCGGGAATAAAGTTAAACTCAGAGCATAAGCGATCACTAAAATAAGCTTAATAACCGTAGAGTGCACTCGTTGCTTCTGAAATCCAAATTATTGATTTAAACGTTTCGGGAGGGCATAACTGTGGAACTTTGAGTAAAACGTGCAATTTCTGCAAAGTACTATATTGGAAATGCGAATTAATCAGGAGCAAGAAATTTAAAAATGTTGTCATGACGTTAAGTATTTTTGTTTACCCCCCTCTGTACGGATCTGCGATACGAATTTCAGGTTCATTTAAGAATATTATTACGGGCCCACCAGAAGTAAGATACAATAAAACCTGCTTAGACGGAAACGACCAGTGATAAATTCCGGGAACAGATGTCATATTCGCCCCATATTGGCGCGATTTTTTTCTGACGCCAAATCATATAGGCAAAGGGTACTTAACTTGCGCCAAAGTGTCGTTATTTTGCTTGATGTGGTAACCCGGATTATGTTGTTTATGCTGTTGATGTTTTCGCCAAATTGGCAACCGAAAAAAATCGCGCCAATATGGGGCGAATATGACATCTGTACCAAATTCCGTTTTATGCAGGTTATTTAAATTGAACAAAGCATAATAACATTTTTGGGGAGAGAAGGAAGATGGAACTTTTTTTTCGTTTATTGCAGGATTCCATTAGAAACAGGCTTTACTCTATTAGAAAATAAATTTGCTGGATGGTACTTTTAAAAATATTCTATATAGTAATATTTGCTTACAATTTTATTATTTCTTTTTCAATTATTACAGTTTATGTTGTATTTGTAATTGCTTTCACATCCAAAGATTTTAAATAAAAAATTAAATTATTGAAAATATAATTAAGTTTAAATTGAATTCATCAATTAATTTGGAATAAAAAGAGCAGGAGACATGAAAAAACTTAACCTGTGAATTTACACAACTTTATAACTGAACAAGAGTCGGGCCCTGGTAATTTGCACTGTCTCCATCCCCACTCCCCTCTGTACGCACCTGCGATAAAAATTTCAGATTCATTTAAGAATATTATTAAGGCCCGGGCAACGCCGGGCGGGTCAGCTAGTTTACAAGAAAATAAGTCAAATACAGAAGTGAGAATCTCGTATTTCGGCAGATTTCCGATAAATAGTATGGAAATGCCTCCTCCCTAAAATTTTCCCCAAACAAAAACCCCTAAGCAAAATTTAAAAGTTTTAATTTCTTTTCTAAAATTGCTTCTTTATTTTTTTATTTTATTGAAACAATACTTAATGAATCATCTAAGCCTCCCCCCCCCCCCCAAATTTACTTATTTTCATTTTATAAACTTTTGCTTAAACATATCACCCAGAAACTAGAGAAATATATATATATATATTTATTTATGGTGAATTTAACAAGTATTATAACTAATGATTATTATGACAAATGAATAACAGAATAAAAAACATGTCAAAGGATATTTTTTCCTTGTGTTCACATGTGCTCCACGTATGTTCACAACTACCCCGCTGATGGAACACATGTGAACAATTTTTTGAATTTATAAAACTATTAAAAAATGTAAGAAGGTGGATTAAAAAAAGTACCACGTGTAAAAGAAAGTTCTGTTTACTATATTGAGTAGTTTTTGTTTATAGAAATTAATCCAGTTATGAGAAAAAGCTATATTTATGCAAACTGTTCATATGTGCCCCCATCTCCCCTATACAACCGCATTCGAATTTGCTTGATCTTCACGAGTTTCATTTTGTCCTATAAGGTGTATTATAAAATATAGTAGTGATATAATAGACATTTAAAGCCTCACTAACATCTCTAATCATAATAATTTTTATGACGTATCATATCATCCTGAATTCGTCTACTACAGCAAAAACATACACGAAGCAAGAGACAAAGACTGTTAGGACGAGTGATGAAAGAAGATTTGCAGTGTTGCTAATTTAGCGTGTTTTTTAATTCAAATATCTATAACATTTCCGAATAGTAATGTGCTCCTTAATTAATTTGGTATTAAATAAAGCAAATATTATTATTTGGAAACAGTGGTTTTTATCTGAATATAAAAATCCGTTAAATTTGCAACACTGGCGAAGAGAGAAGGAATTCGCATCTTGAACTATGAGTTCGCGTCTAAGCGTGATTTTTTTTTTTTTTTTAAACCGAAAATCTATCGCGTATTAAGCGGGAGCGCATAATAACCATTCGCGTATTAGAGTAGACCGGGGGAATGCTGCAACCTTAAGGGAATTTAATTTTTTCCACCTCTAAAAAATGTTTATTTTTAAAAAGTAAAAATTCTAAAGCTGAATCATGATCTTTGGTATCTGTATAAATTTAACCGTAATTATAACTGTAACATAAGCACCCATAAAAAAAGAAAAAAAAAACTTCTTTCAATCTCTGCACAGTGGCGGGATTACCCAGGATACTGGGGGTAATTCTGCCACTGTATCGGGGTAATGACACCACTCTTTAATGACCTAGTAAACACATCAAATGGATACTAGGAAACACATAATCTACTGAAAATATTTAAAAAGCATTTTAGAAAGCAAAAGGAATTTCTCATAGTTACAATTTAACTCAAATTGCAAAAGTCACAAATATAAATCTCTGCTGAATCGGCTCCACTGCATTCAAATGAGGCCATTTCTCACCCGATTTTCATGGTGGCGGCATTACCCCGAGAGGACAATATGGCGGAAATCCCCAACCAAAGCCGAAAGAAGAACCGAACTTGTTCAACACATATTGCATCAAAATGTCGGCGAATGCATGTAGATTACGGGTAATATTATCTTAAATACCTATTGTTACAATAAAAGATGCTTATCTCTATTCATTTGAAGCTTCAAAATAAGAAGCAACTAGATAAAATCTAAATTATTCACTAGAACAAACGAATGACGTGCAGCAAAATCTTTCTCACTCTAGGCGTGGTTTTATATCTATATATAATCTAGGCGTGGATTAAATATATTTCATATATACTATTTTCGTGTGCTATAGTGCAAGCACATTCACTACCTCACAGTGGCGTAGCTAAGGGGGGCGGCCGCCCCGGGCGCCGAGGCCAAGGGGCGCCAAATTGAGAGAGGTTTAATCCGAAATTATCCCACATATTTTGACAATAAATAAAAATTGTTAATTTTTTCATTTTGTGTGTGTGTGTGTGAATGTTTTCTTTAGTAAGAAATTCTGTTATATCCAAATAATGAGGAAAGAAAAAGCTTCTGTAAATGTTTCTAGGGATGAAGGGATGGCTTAACACACTTCGTACCTAAGATAATTACGTACCTGAATTGAGGCGAAAAGTGATTAAACAAGGGGGGCCAAATTGAGAGGAGCTTTAGACCGAAATTATTTCACATACTTTGAAAATAAATAAGAATTGTTGACATTCTTTCATGTATATGTGTGTGAAAGTTTTGAAGAAATTTAGTGAAGGTGGGGAGAATGGAGAGATCCACAATTGTCAATCAATGATGTAGGTTTCTAACTGTCTAGCCTCCTAAACCAAAAGGCCTGCTGCCGACTTGGCGTTACATTCCAGGTATCAAAGAGAACATTGTTCATTTGTGTACCAGCTGACCCGCCAATCGATTTTTCCAAACAAACCGCGTATGATTAAAACCGCTATTCATATTCAAATTAAAAAATGTACTATAAAGAATCTTTTAAAATGAACCTCTGGAATGAGTCTCCACTGTCTTCGGCAGCGTAGACCAGACATCCTAAGATAAAAGTGCCCACTGACGGTGGAAGGTAGAACTATAAACTGTAAGACAATTGAAAACCAAGTTGAATGAGCAAAGTCCAGTTGAAATTGGGTCTATAGAGTCCGAGATAGGAATGCGCCCCCTGCACTGGAAGATGGAGCTAAAAACTGCAAGAAAATTGTAAGCTAAGTTGAATGAATCAATTCCCGTTGAAATCTGTCCAATAGAATCCGAGAAAAGAATGCACCGTTAATGTTCGATAAAAGAAGTAAACGGTGGTAAAATAACTAAAAGAAGTAAATAGTGTAAAAGAAGTCTATATTTTGGAGAACATACTTTTAAATGTAAATAAAGGGGAGAAACCCTCGTAGAGGAACTCATAACTCATATCACGGGACTCTTGCCACAAAACACATTAATAATCTTCGATTAAATTGATAAAATGCTTTTAAATTATGTTTTTAGCATTTGACAACGTTTAATAATTAAGTTGGTTGTCTACATGTCATATAATCTCTGATCCATCAATTTTCGGAAATTAAATGGAGGGGTCGGCCGGAAAGGAGATCTCTTTTTGTTCGGCTTTAATGTATTTTCGTCACTGTATGGTTCTTTCTCCGAACTTTTGAACTGTTGTCGGCAATTTTTTGAAAAAAAATAAAAAAAAATTATCGACCCAAAAATAAGAAATCTGAGTCTCATGTGCATCAGGATCTGCCTTGAACCACCCTCACCCAAATTTTCAGACTTACATAATTCCATTTTGCATTGGTTCACAGAAGCCCCCATTACAGGAAAATATTCATATGGAATGCAAGGAACAAAAAAAATAAAATAAAATAAAATAAATAAAAAAGCGTGAAAACCAATCTTTGTGTGTGTGCGACGGAGATGGCTAGAAATATCTACTACGCGTGAGGCACCAAATTTCAAGTCATTTGAATGATAAGTTTTTAAATTATAAACCTTCAAAATTTAGTGCTTCTAATGTAAATTACATTTTCATATTTTTATTAATATCTCCTGAAATTATATTCCTGATGTCCTAATTTTTGTGTAGCAATAATACTAAAATACCTAAACATAAATACGTTGGATTTGTAATTTTTATAATTTTATGATATGAATTTTGAATTATGAAATTAATATTAAAGAAATTATGAATTGCAATCTACAATTTTTTTGATGGATTAAGCCCTGGTTTATGGAAATCCAAAATTTCACATTTTTCTTTCAAGTAGTTTTCAAACTATGCTTAAAAAACGGCAAAATGGTGGTTTAAGGGGCCGTCTATGATAGAAGTGACTAGATATTTTGAAATTTCTTATGCTAGCCTGTAATCTAGCAGTCTTCAATGACTTCATGAGTGGTGCTTAAAAGCCTTGATCAAGAAGGGGACTCTCTCGGCCAACAATTGAGTACCGAACATCAATCTGGATACAGTTCTTAAAATACGCTCGTTTTAAAATAATTAATTTCTCGGAAACTTATCGTACAAATTGCATAAAAATTTTGCTTTTAGGGTAATTGAAGGGTGTAGAGTTCATTTATGCCGTCAGAATTGTGTACTGCTATTGAAAAAAAAACAAAGTTATGGCTCGTTTTAATATGTAGATGACCCCCTAAGCAAATTTTATATGCATAATTTAAAAGTAGACTTTATTACCAATCGTGTGGTACCAGTAACTTTCTTCTACGATAATTTTTTGCAGAGTTAGCAAGGGGTGTTTACTTTTTTCCCCCATGACTGTACGTATCCGTCTTGAGGGCAAAGATACGCACAAGTTTAAGATGCGGGGCTTAAGAGGCTACTTCAGTCAAAGGAAAAGACCTGTTCGCTAATGCTAATCCTATGGAAGAAATTTATAAAGATATCTCAGTCGCATTTCAATATTTTTAAATAATTTCTTTTGCATTGAATAGTTGAGATTGATCTGCACAAAGGCCGTTGTTTACTTTTTTGATTTTGTTTACAGGTATTTCTTATGAGAACACTTTCATTTTGGGAACCGGTTTCGAAACTGAAAGCATCCTCATTAAAAAAATCTGCAATCGAAATCGAAAAAGTAAAAAACGGCCTTCGTACAGATCGATCTTAGCTATCCAATGCAAAAAAAAAAAAATCATTTAAAAATATTGAAATGCAATCGAGATATCTTTATAAATTTCTTCCATAGGATTAGCATTAGCGAACAGGTCTTTTCACTTGACTGAAGTAGCCTCTTAACCCTATCGTTTTAGCTATATACGAAGCTTTTCTCAATTACGTTGTGGAAATTTTTATTTTTTATAAGTTAGTATTGTGTAAAATGTAATAGCTACTTAACTAATGTAAGCTATTCATTCCAGCATCGAAGAAATGTTATAAACACATGTATAATAATCACTTATAAACAGATAAAGTTAAAAAATGCTATAAAAAGTGATAGAAAATCTTTATTAAGATTGACGATCGTTCCAATAGCTAATCTAATCTTTTAAATTAATTTTATGTTTACAATGTTTTTCATTATGCACCATGTCGCATGACATTGTTTACTATGTTTATTGTTTTTAAATTATGTGAAAATATTTTCTATCGTTGAATGATTTTGAAAATGTTGCCGTTTGTGCAACGAAACGATCGTCAATCTTAATAAAGATTTTCTATCACTTTTTATAGCATTTTTTAACTTTATAATGTAAGCTAGATAACTACCTTTTCCTTTTTCTAAGTTGAGTTTTTTTAAAATGTAGAACGTTGGTATCTACCTACCTACTTTTAAAAATCAATATTCTTGTTTCATAAAACGCTTTTGTTTTAAGTCTTGACCCTTATATCTTGTTAACAGTCTCACAGAGCACCGTTATATTCGGTTTTCACAGTTTAATTTGTAATTTTCAATTTAACTATTGATATTAATTTAATTTTGATTCATTTGGAAACTTAGTAGTATCGCTAAAGACTTCTAAATGAGAAGAATTGGTATTATAATAGGCTTTTACGTAAAGTTTAGCGCAAAAACAGTATTTTATGAGTCAGTCAACGAGTCAACCCTTTTATTCATTCTACGATCAAGAGGTCTCGGAGACCGCTTATGGAATTTATGGAGCAATTTTTATTACAGCAGTTACAGGTTAACTTCTGTTTGCGATCATACAGACCGCTGATTTTTTTTTTCGCGGTTTAACTTTTAATTCTCAGTTTAACTATAGCTACTAGTGGAATTAATTAAAGATTCTAGTTCAATTATAGATATTAATTTCTTCAGATGTCTAGCACTAACACAAGAGACTTCTGAATAGATGAATTTTAATTATAGAAGTCCTGTACAGAAAATTTAGTGTAGAAACGGTATCTTATAATAAAGTTGACCTTTTTATTCATTCTATGAAAAAGGGGTCTCTGAGACCGCTCACAGTATTTATGCAACAATTTTTGTCACAGCAATTAGAGGTTAACTGCTATTTGTGATCTCACAGATCGCTGTTTCCTTCTTTCTTTTTCTTTTTTTTTTTTCATGGTTTAAGTTATAATTTTCAGTTTAACTATAAATACTAGTGAAATTTACTAATGCTTTTACATAACTCATTCGTTTGATTGGAAATGGGGCAAAAACTCGCAGCAATGGGGCAAAGATACGCACTGCGTATCTTTGCCCCCATCACTGCGTACTTTTACCCCAACCAGCGGGGCAAAGATACGCAGAGCAATGTTTTTTAAAAATTCCAATTTCTGACGGACTTACAATTTGACAGAATGTCAGTTGATGGTGGCACTTGCCTAAGGTTCTAATTTAACATTTTAATCACTCGTTACATTAGTTTAGACCAATGTGTGTGTTAAAAATAAAAATGTATAGAAAGTATGTATCTTTATCCCCACCTACTCTATGTCTATACAAAGTTTGGTTGTATCTCAAACAGCCTGTTGCGCATAATGCACATTGGGCGACATATAGTGGATTTGAGAACGGATTGTCATTTTTTTCTCCCTTCATTATTAAGTTAATTTTTAATTTAAACAAATTACCTTAACAAATGTGCTCAAGGGCTCATTGTTGACAACTCATGCTCTACTCTTATTGCTAAATGGTGATCCCCTTTACGTGATTGAAAATAATTTAAGCATCGACTTTGATCATACTTTCTAGAAAAAGCTTTGTTTTTATAGGAAAAGGAAAAAAAAAAGTTTGATTTCTGAAAATTTTCTGCATGTGCAAATGAGAGGATATCGCTTCAGGTCAGAAAGTAGTGAACTTTGATCTAAGAATTGTCTCAAAAAGGAAAAAAAATATTATAAACGTGCTTATACTTACGAAATCCTATCCACGTAAAGTATTTCGGTATGAAATTCTACAGCCTTTAACAGCAACAATTTGAATTTAAAGCTTTTGAAGTTGAGATCTTTTTAGGATTGCAACTTCATATAATACATTTTTAGGAGCCTAAAATTATAAAAATAAAATAAACATAAATTAAAAATATATTTGACGTATTCATAATTATATAAAAATATAAAACATTACTTTTATTTGATTAGATTTATCCCCTTAAATCTTCGTTAAAGGATTTAAAAATTGTTTTCTTTTTTTAATTTCTGATCATTCAGAACATAAAATTTTCTGGCGATCTGACAGTCTTTTACAGTTTGAAATAATCTCAACTAATAGCTGACATACGAGTTCGTGGCAAATCATAGAGGGCAGTACATACAAGATGGTGGGGCCCAAATTATTGATTTTTCTAAAATTAACTCGCAGTAGTCTATCTACACAATCTTTACGCAAGAACCTTCAGTCTATATTTACAGATTCTACTTCAGATTTACACGAGTTCACTAAAAATGTAAATAAAGTATTGAAATAAATGTTGTTTTAGGGTTTGTATTTTCGAAAATATTCACATGAGCAGTATATAAAAACTTATACAGTCTCTTAAGAGGCAACAATGCTTGAGAAATCCTATGGAAAGCATGTGATATTGAAGTACCTTTTTTTCGTGAACTAGTGAGGCGATTTCATTTTTTTTTTTATAGTTTTGGCAATGGTTTAGCTATAAATTGATCGTTCGGTAAGAAATAAACATAAAAAGTGCAATAATTATGCGATCTAAATGACACTGAAAGGATTTTTTTTAATTTAAAAACAACAACAACAACAACAACAACAAAAACGATCAATTCACAATCGAGTTCATTATGATTAAATTTGTTTTCAGTAGTTCCCGAGTAAAAGGTACATTAACATCAACATTTTCAATATAATTTCGAAACTGTATTTGTCCCCCCCCCCTTCTTTTAAAACGCATTCAGTTCGTTAAAGAAATTATCAATCAAAGTACCATTATAGGTAAATGTAGTCAAAATATAGCCAATTGACCTGTGGAAACCTACTATAAAGATTCACAATAACAAAGCGCAACAACCCAGAAAATTAAACTATTTAAAAGTGCGCATTTTCTATTGTCTAATTTAGGTAAAACAATTTCCCGCCAATTAGAAATATGTTAGAAATTGCATAAAAAAGTTGCTAAAAATTCAAAAATAGTAGAGGACAAACCTTACTGTAAACTGTAATGAACTAAAAGTTTAAAATCGCATTCCTTTTACGAATCTAGAAAACACCCCGCTGAGCGGCAAAAAGAAAAAAAAAAAGTAACGACCATATCGCATCTCAAGAAAAATTCTTCAAACTAATTTGTTTGTTTTCTCCTAGCACACCTTTCTTCTTTTGCACAAAAAATACGTTATTAGACCAGAAATTTTATTTTACAACGCAAATAGTAGGGCAACCTGACGCCTTTTCGTTATGCATTTAGAAAAATGAACTTTGAAAAAATTGAGAACAAAATTTGTAACCCTTAACCGGAAACGTGAAAATCTCATGCAGAAAATAATTTACCAAATAGTGAGCTTAAACATTTAATCTTTAATAGTAATGCATGAATAGGACCAATTTTTTAATATAACAGCATAAAAATAAGTTTGGAATGTCGGAGAGAGAAAACATTAAGAGCAGATATGTAGACGCAAACATCTCACAGACGTACGTTTCCGGTTAAGGGTTAAGAAAGAAGATCACTAAAGGTAAATAAGACTAGAAAGCAGGAAATCTGCTTTTTCAGAATTTAATGTAGCGCCGTATGAAAAAAAATATACATGTACAGGAAAGTAGGGGAATAGCGCTTACTTAAGGGAAAACATAAATAGTTATTTAAATTTACACAAAAAAAATCAATATTTTATTAACGAAGTTTAACTTCAGAGCATAAGGAAATGTTTGCAATCAACTAATTTGCATAAAAGTTTTAGGAATTTTTTTAAATTGTTTTATTTAAATAACCGTCGATTGAGCGGTAATGCCCGGCATGATAGGGTAATTGCGATCAGAGTTTGAATACAACATTTAAGTAAGACAAAGGTCACATATGTAGTTGTGTGGGCTGTTCACACCACTGCAGACTTTTTGCGACTACTTTACACATATTGTGCACACATATTGTGTTACACATATAGTGGGCTACTTTTTTTAAATTTAGGTTTTTTAATTTTCACCACTTTTTTGAAATCGTAAAATTCTCCTTGTTTAATGACACATTAACCTAACTGATGTCACAGAAATTGTCACTTAACTAGTGTGAAGCGGTCTGCAATACCGCTCCAGCGAAAGATGAATAAAAGCCGCGATTAACTCATAGGATGTTGTTTTTGCACTAAACTTTTTGTACAGGAGTGTTATAATTAAAATTCATCTATTCAAAAGTCTCTTGCGTTAGATTTTAAGTTCCAAACGAAACAAAATGTCAGTAGTATTTGTAGATAAACTGAAATTTGCAAGTTAAACTGCAAAAATAAAAAAAGCAATAGTCTGTGAGACCGGTGACATCAGTTAAAGGTTAATTAAGGCGAAAACAGGGGAATTTTACCATTTAAAAAAAGTGGTGTCAATCAACAAATTTGAATTAAAAAAAAGTTGCCCACTGGCAACACTTCTTCTTGAATTCCACGCGAGCACCATTACCCGTTATCGCCATGTTAGGTTTTAATGCATTATAATTGGCGTAACAACGTACTAGAGAAATAAATAAAAGCATGAAAGTACAGCTAAATGTATATATTTTGTCGACATAATGAGTAAATTAATATTTGAAAATAAGAGTGCACACTTACCTTCAAGTTAGATGTTATAGAATTTTATAATAAAACAACTGCAAACAAATAACGTGAGGACACAAAAATACTTTCCTTCCGACAATCACTATATCCTTACTGGGAACTTAGGATGAAGTTCGCTAGGTGCCGGTAACGATCGCACGTTTCCAATTCTATTCTGTTTAGAAATATTTGAGTGAGCGGGATTGCCCGCTGAGTGTCATTGCCCTACTTTCCCCTATATATATATATATATATATATATATATATATATCGATAGTACAAAACATATTTCAATTTTAAGACTTAAAACACGCGCTTTTATTTTATATAAAATGACGTCATCCGCATCCGCTGAAGAATTCCTCATTTGCTATCCCGTATTAAACAAAATCTGCAGTAAAGTACGCATATGACGTCACTATCGGTGAATAATACCCAAATAAAGAAAAAAGAGATGTCGCCATTCAAGAAACACGACAGGGGAAAAAAAAAGAAAAAAAGAGATCGGCTATCTAATGATTTATATGCCTTCATTTGTTTGTAATATTAATATAGATACGTACTTAAAATTAAATTTAGTTTATAATAGTTCCATGTTTCATCAGAAATCATCCACTTATATTTTTTCAAAATAGCACGTATTTTAAGTATATTTTTTCAGTTTTTATGAGAAAATGGCAACAAAAAGATATAATTGCTATTTTCCAACTATTTTTCCTTTACTTTCTACAGAAATGGAGTACATGATTTGCCGAAATTAAACAAATGACGCTAAAAACAATAAAAAAAATAAAATTTTAAACAAAAGAAAAATTTAAATTGTGACATGTTAGATTTTTGTTTCCAACAGTAAGTGTGATCACAGATCGCACAGAGGGTTTCGTTTAATAATTCTTTCAAAACACTTTATCCTTTTGAAAAATCTGTTAGTTCCACATTTCGCAACCAGGAGCGCATTCTATTCTAAACAAACCTCTATCCGAACGAAACTCCGTTTTATATACTATCCGTAGATATATTAGTCGAGGGGATTGGGACGATAGCACCCGAGATAAGTAGTCGCCCCCTGGAGGTAAAAAGTGGAACTAAAATATGTAAGGCTAGGGTGCATAATATGAAAGAATGGTCAAAGGGGTGTCGGAAAAAGTTGGAAAAGTGCTCCCCGGGTGAAAAGGGCGGAGGTTAGAAAAATTGCTTAAAATACACAAGTTAGAGCCCGGAGGAGTAAATAATATAAGACTTTTTGAAAATTTTATGATTTGGCGTGGGGTCTGAGGTATTCAGCTATACGCATGCAAAAATTCAAGTCTCCAACTTAATTAGTGGTTCTCTTAAAAAGAATTGCTTCAAATACATATGTGGTAGCTCAAAGGGTTAAACGTAAGACTTTTTCAAGATTTTATGATTTGTTGCCTGGCCTCAAGTGTTCTGCTATAAGTATGCAAAATTTCAAATCTCCAATTTAATAAGGGGCTCAGTTAGAAAGAATTGCTTAAAATACGCATGTGGGAGCCCAAAGGGTTAACGGTACGATTTTTTAAAATTTTTATGATTTTTTGTATGATATGTGGTGTTCAGCTATAAGTATGCAAAATTTCACGCATCCAACTAAATAGGGGCTCACTTAGAAAGAATTGTTTAAAATACACATGTGGGAGCTCAAAGAGTTAAATGTACGGCCTTTTTCAAAATTTTATGGTTTGTCATTTGATGCGAAGTGTTCAGCTATAAGTATGCAAAATTTCACGCAGCCTCCAACCTAATTAGGGACTCACTTAGAAAGAATTGTTTAAAATACACATGTGAGAGCCCAAAGGGTTAAATGTACGTCTTTTTCAAAATTTTATGATTTGTCATTTGATGTGAGGTGAACTAAAATATGTAAGGCTGTGGTCAGGGCTTAATTTGCGCCGGAGCCCACAGGAGCCCAGCCCGGTACTTCTCTGTCTTTAGTAAATATTTAAATATGGGTCGGAATTCACCGGAGTTCATATATTTAGGGCTCCGGAGCCCAGTTCAATATCGATTCCGAAAAACCGAAGCCTAAATTATCCTTTCCTTTCCCTACCATCTCCAAGTTTCCGCCTTATTTTCTGTCAAAACACTTATATGTGACGTAGTGAGTCGCACACACAGGAGATGTGAGAGGAAACGAGGCGTAAGATTTTCTGCAATTTTTTTTTTATAAATGATTTTGCTAGTTGCTCATTCATTATATACATATACATACATATATATATATATATATATATATATATGCAAAGCTGCGAACAATTTCTTTTTTGTGTTAGCGCTATTTCCGAATATACTTCAGCTATTTCCTTACTTTATTTAATTGCAGAATTGTGCAATTAATTAACATTAAAATTAGGAAAAGATTTCTACAGTCAAACCTCGTTAACACGAGCACGCTTAACGCGAATTACTTTTAGCACGAACAGTTTCCGATTGCCCCGTCTTGTTGTATGTAATGTATTTAAGTTCGGATAACACGGACATAAAAAGTTTCCCCTTGCGTGTTCGCGTTAACGAGGTTCGACTGTATTCGGAAGGAGTGATAAACTAAAAAGTGGAATAGTTAATAGTTAAGAGGCTACTTCAGTCAAACGAAAAGACGCGTTCGCTAATGCTAATCCTATGGAAGAAATTTATAAAGATATCTCAGTCGCATTTCAGTATTTTTAAATGAATTTTTTTTCATTGGATAGCTGAGATCAATCTGTATGCAGGTCGTTTTTTACTTTTTCGATTTTGGTTACAGATTTTTTTCAAGAGGATGCTTTCACTTTCGAAACCGGTTCTGAAAATGAAAGTGCCTTCATTAAAAATATCCGTAAACAAAATCGAAAAAGTGAAAAACGCCCTTTGTACAGATCGATCTCAGCTAGCCAATGAAAAAAGAATTGTTTAAAAATACTGAAATGCAAACGAGATATCTTTAAAATTTTCTTCCATAGGATTAGCATTAGCGAACGCGTCTTTTCGTTTGACTGAAGTAGCCTCTTAAGTATATGCAGGCAGATAAATTAAAAATTTTTATTTTCCTAAAGAAAAAAAATAAGTGGTTAAAATTTGCAAACAATGTACGAAATATAAATCTGCGGATTGGAATGGTGATGGGGAGGGGGAGGGGGAGGGGGCACGCTACGGCTTTAGTATTGCAGAATATTAGGGCTCCGGTACTTTTTTTGTTAGAAATTAAGCCCTGGCTATGGTGCATAATATGAAAGAATGGTCAAAGGGGTGTCGGCAAAAGTTGGAAAAGTGCTCCCCGGTGAAAAGGGCGGAGGTTAGAAAAATTGCTTAAAATACACAAGTTAGAGCCCGGAGGAGTAAATAATATAAGACTTTTTGAAAAGTTTATGATTTGTCGTGCGGTCTGGGGTATTCAGCTATACGTATGCAAAAATTCATGTCTCCAACTTAATTAGGGGCTCTCTTAGAAAGAATTGCTTAAAATACATATGTGGTAGATCAAAGGTTAAACGTAAAACTTTTTCAAGATTTTATGATTCGCCGCCTGGGCTCAGGTGTTCTGCTATAAGTATGCAAAATTTCAAATCTCCAATTTAATAAGGGGCTTAGTTAGAAAGAATTGCTTAAAATACGCATGTGGGAGCCTAAAGGGTTAAATGTACGACTTTTTCAAAATTTTATGATTTGTCACTTGATGTTGTTCAGCTATAAGTATGCAAAATTTCACGCCTCCAACCTAATTAGGGGCTCACTTAGAAAGAATTGTTTAAAACACACATGTGGGAGCCCAAACGGTTAAATGTACGACTTTTTCAAAATTTTATGGTTTGTCATTTGATGTGAAGGGTTCAGCTATAAGTATGCAAAATTTCACGCCTCCAACCTAATTAGGGGTTCACTTAGAAAGAATTGTTTAAAATACACATGTGGGAGCCCAAAGGGTTAAATGTACGACTTTTTCAAAATTATATGGTTTGTAATTTGATGTGAGGTGTTCAACTATAAGTATGTAAAATTTTACGCCTCCAACCTAAATAGGGCCTCACTTAGAAAGAATTGTTTTAAATACACATGTGGGAGCCCAAAGGGTTAAATGTACGACTTTTTGGAAAAATTTATGATTTCTCGTTTGATGTGAGTTATTCAGCTATAAGTATGCAAAATTTCACGCCTCTAACCTAATTAGGGGCTCACTTTGAAATAATTGTTTAAAATACACATGGGGGAGCCCAAAGGGTTAAATGTACGACTTTTTCAAAATTTTATGATTTGTCGTTTGATGTGAGGTGTTCAGCTATAAGTATGCAAAATTTCACGCCTCCAACCTAATTAGGGGCTCACTTAGAAAGAATTGCTTAAAATACACATGTGAGACCCCAAAGGGTTAAATTTACAACTTTTTCAAAATTGTATCATTTGTCGTTTGATGTGAGGTGTTCAGCTATAAGTATGCAAAATTTCACTCCTCCAACCTAATTAGGGGCTCACTTAGAAAGCATTGTTTAAAATACAAATATGGGAGGCCAAAGAGTTAAATGTACGACTTTTTGAAAATTTTATAGTTTGTCGTTTGATGTGAGGTGTTCAGCTGTAAGTATGCAAAATTTCAGGCCTCCAACCTAAATAGGGGCTCACTTAGAAAGAATTGTTTAAAATACACATGTGGGAGCCCAAAGTGTTAAATGTACGACTTTTTGAAATTTTTATCATTTGTCGTTTGATGTGAGGTGTTCAGCTATAAGTATGCAAAATTTCACTCCTCCAACCTAATTAGGGGCTCACTTAGAAAGCATTGTTTAAAATACAAATGTGGGAGCCCAAAGGGTTAAATGTACGACTTTTTGAAAATTTTATAATTTGTCGTTTTATGTGAGGGGTTCAGCTATAAGTATGTAAAATTTCACGCTTCCAACCTAATTAGGGGTTCACTTAGAAAGGATAGTTTAAAATTCACATGTGAGGCCCCAAAGGGTTAATTTTACAACTTTTTCAAAATTTTATGATTTGTCGTTTGATGTGAGGTGTTCAGCTATAAGTATGCAAAATTTCACGCCTCCAACCTAATTAGAGGCTCATTTAGAAAGAATTGTTTAAAATACACATGTAGGAGCCCAAAGGGTTAAATGTACAACTTTTTCAAAATTTTATGATTTGTCGTTTGATCTGAGATGTCCACCTATAAGTATGCAAAATTTCAAGTCTCCAATATATATAGTTTCTGAGAAAAGGCTCTGTGACAGACGGACAGACAGACGGACGGACAGACAGAGGAGCGAGACGAATAGGGTTTCGTCAGAAGAACGAAACCCTACAAATTAATTTCTCAAAAATAAATAGAGATGCAGTTTTTGAACAAATTGCATTTAAAAGTCCTTTTTTTTCCTATACGACGGTATAAATATTGAAAATGTCTATGCTTCAAAGTTTAAAAAATTGCAGTAGAGTATTTAACAGTACAATGATACATCTGTTTGTTTTACGGATGGCTTATACAACGTAACTTTATTTTTTGGAGACGACACACTAACAGGTGGAAGAAAGAAATAGCATACCGGGGGCTAATAAACTTTATAGATAAAACAATTAAATTTAAAAAATCTAAAAATTCCACTGCGTAAAAAGCGAACTAATTAATTATTTCTCATCAATGTGAAACTATTTTTTTTTTTCAATTCCTACTATTAGCTCACACTCTGGCTATTTATATCTTGTTCAAATTTTCGATCGTTAATAAAATACTTATTATTCATCCAATCAAGCTCAAATAAATTTTTTAAAACTTGGAATGGATGACACTTGATGTTAATCCAGTTTTTTTTTCAAATATTAATTCATTAATTCAATTAATTAATTTTCAATAATCGAGAGAGCCCTCTTCTTGATCAACTTGATCAAGGTATTTTAAGACCGAGAGAGCCCTCTTCATGATCAAGGCATTTTAAGCAGCACTCAAGAGGAAAGAAGAATGAGAGAAAAAGAAATTCTCTTATTGACCTAAGTAGGAATTGACTTAAAATATTTTTTTTTATATTGTTTATATTACTTACCTATTTTTTTATTTACTTGTATTGATGACTTTTAAGTTGTGTTTAATTGTTAGTTCCTATCTATAAACACTGTTTTGATGAGGTCTATAGGTGTCTATGATGGTTAGAGTTGCAGTACAGCTAGAGATCCACAATACATACACAACTTCCAGGTTGTATAATATTTTAACAGAGCTTCTGACTGTAAAATAGTCAATGAAACATTGTCTTCATTTTGAAAGACCTGTCCAATGATATGCCACTCAATAGGGTGCGTAATTTTTTTTCGTCTCTACCGCCATTTTACATTTTACGGCCGCCATTTTGAATTTATAAAAACAAAACCTAGCCTATAACCATCGGGCCATTAAGACGATTTGATAGAGACCTCATTCATTAAAATCCATCCAGTCGTTGGGATGTTTCGAGGATATAAAGAAATCCACACATACAGATACGCGTGAAACACATAACCATTCTTTTCAGTCGGGTAAAAAGAAGATGAAATTTATTATATTGGGCTAAACGATTGCTATCGGATTCCTTTTACTAAAGTGGAATATCGCCGCGAAACATGAAACCTCCCTAAAAATAGCATACAAATTTTCAATTTACAAAATCTAACAAAACAGTCTAACAAACTGACTTTGAGGTGCATAATTTCAGATACATACACTGTAAAACAATTTCCGTTAAAATACGGAAATTGTACTGGCAATCGAGACGCAAGTAGTATTACCGTATATTAACGGACATTTTTTTCCCTTAAATTCCAGAAAATTTTCGTTTTTTTCACAAAATTTTTCCGTTTTTTTTTTTTTTTTTTTTTTTTTTCATATTTCCGTATTTAAAAATTTTTGTTTCAAAGACAATATATATATATATATATATATATATATATAACTTTTCAACGAAAAACTTACATATTTATGAACTTCAATTTTTACGGACACATTTATCAAGGTCAGAATATTTCTATTTTCTTCGAATATCAGTAATGAAACACTTAACTGTGACGGGGTTTGAACTAGGGAACTGTCCTTTTCCAGATTAGCGCTCTTTTCCGTTATGCCACGGAGACACGAGTTGCGTCTTCAGATATCGTTACTTATTTCAGATGCTTTTTATGAAGTAAGGACACAATGTTAAACAAGGAATGTATTTTCGTAGAGATAATATTTTTCAATTGAGTGTACAATTCTGAATGTTTCCATAATTTTGAATATTTAGTTTTTTAATTTAATGTTTTATAAAAGAAAAATTTTAATCTTTAAAATATTACATGCATGAAAGGATGTAATATTTTAATAGGATGTAATTATATAATTGTTAAAGCATAAGCATTAATTGTTTCTTTTTTGCAAGATTTTTTAAAATTTTGTTGTAATATTATTTTTATTTATTTATTTATATATTCATTTTTTTCACAAGAATACCAACATATTTTTTTCAAACACGTACTTTTTCAAATTATTTGTGTGATGGTCTACTGTAAACTCAAATAAAGGAAACTACTACATAGTATTCAAATAAATTTCCTTTATTGTTTATTATAACTTAGATAAACGTCAATTTTATAATAATTTCTTTATTATATTTCACATATGTTTTAAGTTTCATGTGTGAATTTGTTAAAGTGAATAGATTAAAAAATATTAAAAATAAAAATAGATTTTTTCATTAAAAAAAAAATAATAGCTTGCTATAAATAAGTAAAACATTTATTTAAAAATCATAATGAAAAATAAACTGTAACACTTCCTTTTCAACTGTCTCAAACTAAAAAAGAATTAATAAAATTAATTTTTTTAAATATAGCAAACTTAAAAAAAAACATTTTAAAGTTTTCTACATTATAAAGAACAAACGTATCTGTGCGTAACGCTAACGTCATTTTGCGATTGGCAACACTTCACGATCAAATTTCGGTTTTGAAATTTCGTGATTTGTTCTGACGTTTAAAATGCAATGGATATTTTTTGTACTGATGATGCCTTGCGTGTCGCTTGGCGAAACGTTTACATATTGTATTTTTAATTGTTTTTTATTGTCTTTATAAATTTTATTTTTTAACTGTGCTCAAGTCTGTCTTAGTTTATTTTATTTGGTGTTTTAAAGATAAATATATAAATATATAAATAAATAAATATAGGGAGAGTGTGAGCTAATAGTAGGAATTGAATAATGACTGCGAAATGTGGTGTTTGAGCTTTTATACCTCCGGTTTTTAAGCATGTTTTTGGCCTAGATCCTTAAGTCTAATGAGAATTTTATAATGACATAAACTGTCGACAATTTTGTGCCGAACATTTTGGTTTTTGATTCATCTTGATAGGTAGAAAAATAAAGCAGTTACAGGAATTTTTATAAAACACGTTTTTCGCCAAAAAATGGCTGTGTTGCTTGTTAAAAATGGCCACCACAAAACAATTATATGATCAAAAAATTTTTAATGATGTTTTAAACTCAGAAAACTATGAAGAAAACTTGGTTGAAAGATTAGGAAAATTAAAAATGTCGAGTGGCACCACCTGGGTGATTTGAAATGGATTGAGCCTGGTTCCTTCTTGCCAAATTGTGTATCTATCCCCGCACTGTCTCTTCGAAAAGCAGCAGAAAAACATAGGAACTCTAGGAACTACATACAAGCACATAAACATACGTCTTTATTATTTTAGATTAGCTGATTTATCCGGCGTTGCCCGTGATAACTACTGTTAGTATATCTAAATACAGTGTTGAATGACTGTGTATTTTTAAACAAAAATTTTTCCAAACGAACCAAAGGTTGGGAAGCCCACTGACTTCCTCGAATTTCGATTTTAAAATTTTAAACGAATATCCATCTAAGCGAACCTAGAGATGGGACCCCCCACCAGTGACTGAGAGGTTCTGCTTTCGAAGCTGGTAGACGGGAGGTGCTGGGTTCAAACCCAATCGCGCCCGTCGGCCTAATCGTTCGGAGTTTTCGAGGTTTTCTTCGAACCTTGTATTTCCAAGCGTAAATACGTGTTAGGTTCCTTTGAAAGACCACCACGAAGGGCACTCCTCCCCCCCCCCCCCACTAAGGGCCCATATCCCTCGTGTTGATAATTGGCCGTCATAAACACAATCAACCTATCAACCTAGAGATGGGGTGCCACTGCCATCGACAATGTACACTGGTTGTGTTTACACTGTTCTGTCTGTTTACTATGTCTGCTTACTATATCTCTAAGACTGACGATTTAGGAATTAGCTATTGGTCAAAGACAAGAAAAGATACTCTGTGTGTGTATATACAGATATATATACAGGGTGGTTCAGAACTATATATAACAAATGTAAAGGCAGGTAGAGGGGACTTAAATAAGCAGATTTCGTGTAGGAATGCGGGTGCGGAAATGCAGCGTTGAGGCAGTAGAGGGCGCTGTTGAGTTAGGCGGATGAATGCGCTTCGCTGATTCTAAAGTAAAGGCTAAGTACAGGATAGGCTTTCTACCTGGTAGCTTCTTTTCCTTTTCACTTGGCGATTTCATAGCGGACTTCATCAAATAGTGAAATAACACATTGAGAGCCTTTCCTTACCATCCGTATCTTGTAGAAAACCGGTTTATGAGTTTTATCAATCGACGTGTTTGCCGATTGTGTTTATTAAACTCATATGATTAAATTAAAGTTAAATAAATGAATGAAGTTTTGCGCAAAATAAGTATATAAGTGTAAAAACTTTTATAGTTCGAGAATTTATAGTCACAAAAGAGAAGGGACAATAATATATATATATATATATATATATATATATATATATATATATATATATTAATAAGGAGTATTATTATTTTAATCCGTAGGCTAGAGGGCGTAGGAGAAGGGGGCTGGGGGAGAAGTGGTCATTTCAGTCATGTAATATGATAAATACAAATTTTGTGCGGTAGGGGACGAATTTACATCTTGATAATTTATTGTTATTGAAAAAACAAATACTGCCGAATAATAATAAAAAAAAAGTTTAAGAGATGGTATAAAGTTAATTTTAATTCTGGAATAATTAGAGTAACAATTTTAATAATTTTTTTGCTAAATTATGCGTGCGTTTTTGTGATTTTTATTCTTTTCATGGATTTTATGTAATGTATAAGAAATTTTATCAATCTCAGGCGCCTCATATTAACGGAGTTTAACTGTATTAAAAATACATCTTTTATGATTAAGGCAAAAAATAAGTCTTATTTTGAATTACTGTTGCTACATTACTATAATTACAGCATTAATTATTTAGATTAACTATTTACAGTATAAAATTTCATGTAAACAGATTTTTATTCTTTATTTTATATTGGCGGGTAGATTAAAACGCTGCTAAGTAAGGTAGATTCATTTTTAGTAAAATTGTAGCTGCTTTCGACGACTAAATTTTCCACACATCAATACTAATTTATTTATTTTTCAAAAGCGTATCCAAAGAGGAGTTTATGGGGGTCAAGAACCCCTTCGAACAATTAATTTTTCTATATAACAACTTATTTTAAAAAGTAAATACATATTAAAATTCCCCTCTCCCGTTTCCAGAAAAATAGAAGAAACAAAATCTACTGAACAATGCAAATATTTTGACAATCATGAAGTGATTTAAAACGGAAATGCATGAAATTTGCAGACATTACCACTTAAGTGTCCAAAAATTGAATGAGTTTTTAATTTTCTTATATATGTGATATATCTTCAATAATAATTGTTACTTCATGAGCGTGTAAATAATTTTTCAAAGGCTCTTTTATTTATCAGATCTGTTGATAAAAATCTTAATAATTTTTTAAAAATTATTATTATTAATTTCACAACATTTTATAAATTAAGAGAATTTATTATTTTAATCAATGACTTAAAAATATATAATATTTTTAAAACTGTGATTTAAATCTTTTAAATAAATTTACTGACACTATTTCTATAGCAAATTTACTTAATATTTAACATATTTATTTTCTCATCTCCATGAAATTTATGTAAAAATTGCATTAGAGGTCAAAGATTGATTATTTCATTTGAGCAGTTTTAAACTATGAAACTGATGCTCAAAATTCTTCGAATCTAATGAAATATTTCACATTTTGAAAATCATTTATTTATATGTAAAATCTTGGTACTAATTTCGAAGTTAAAGTTTCGAGAGATAAAACATTTACTATGACACAGAAACCTCTTATTAATTGCAAACTGAATTTTCGATTTGATGTAGTATTTTATTTATAAAAAAGTTTATATATATTCATATAAAATATGCCGCACTTTATTAATATGTTGTATCACGAGAGACATGATATAGTTGAGTTGGAAAGGTCTATCCACATTAAATAAATGTTAATTAACTTTTAAAAATAGAAAGGTTGATATAATTTTACAGAAAGTCCCCTTTTACTATAAGTAATCAATAGGTGTAACTTTACTGTTACTCACAAGAATTATTTCATTAAACAATTTTATCTACACGTCAAATAAAAAAATGTAATTAATTGATGTCATCTTTATGATTATGTTATTTAATTAGTATGAAAATCAACTGTTCAGTCGTAATTACAAGGGTGAAATTTTCAAACATTTGAATAGAAAAACATCCCTAAAACTAAGCTAATCATCACAAATATTTTATATGCAATAACAATTACTACTACAGGAAGAATAAAAAAAATTATTTGCGTGAAATATATAGATATGTATGGTTCTATGGCTAATTGTTTATTACTACTATTTTATTGTAGTTAATGATATTAAAGCAATGATGTTAATTTTTCCCTTCCTCTGGAATCATAAACCAATATTGCTTCTTGTTATTTCGGAGCGAACACTTGGGTATTTTACTTATAATTACTACCCAACTCGCCAAGTAAGCGATAGGCTGCCAAATTTGGTAATGTATAACATATTCGCTAGGGAGCTTATCCTGCCGATAGGAGCCAGTCTGACTTGAATGTCATTCTCCGCTCGGATTTTGAGCATTATGCGTCGTTTCACCAATGCGGAGCTAGTCGACATGTATTTCATGTATGGGACTACACAAGGAAATGGAGTGGTTGCACAAAGGCTCTACATGGAATTATTCCAGGGCAGGAATCTGTTGGATCTCCAAACATTTGAGCGTCTTCATCGGGAGTTGTGCATGAGTGGATCACTTTATGCTTCGAGGCGTGATATGGGCACTGAAAGATATCGCAGAATTCATGCAGTGGAAGAAGCAGTATTACGCACAATAGGGGATAGTCCTTCGACAACCTGGAGAGCTGTTGGGTGTGAGCCATTCCTTTGCGCAGCCTCATACATGAAACGCATGTCAGCAAGCTCCGCGTTGACATAACGATGCTCGAAATCTGCGCGGGAAATGAAGATTCAAGTCAACGAAGCGCTTTCTTCCACCTAACTCAACAGTGCCATCTACTGCCTCAACGCTACATTTCCGCACTCACATTCCTATACGAAAATCTACTTATTTAGGTTTCCTCTACCTGCCTTTACATTTTTAACATATAGTGCTGAACCACTTTGTATATATACACACACACCTTTGTTGATTCATATTATGATTTAATAGTTATTTATTTACAAATCGATTTAATACAAACGCATATATATGTATATGGGACATTCTCACAATCCTTTGACTTTTCAGGAATAAAAATCTGGTGTAATTAAACTTACTAAAATAATATTTTAAACTTATAGACGAATGCCTTAATGATTCAAAATAAAGAAAAAATGGTCAGCAGCGAATTTTTTAAAAAAAATCTAACTGAGGTTTATGTTAAACTTGCGAGTTTAATTTTACTTACCATTTTACCGCTATAACTTTTTATTTTCTTCTAAATATTTACTTATAATGAATTTGCAAAGTACTCACAGGATATTCAAATAAGAAATAATAACAATGTAGTAATTTTAGTACAAAATTTTGGTATAACATTGGTCTAAAGGGGTGTTAAAAAAGGGACAGTAAGGAAACAAAGGGGGACGGTATAGGAAAAAAGAGACGGTAAGGAAAAAAAGGGGGACGGTATAGGAAAAAAGGGACGGTAAGGAAAAAAAAGGGATGCTAAGGATGGGACGGTAAGGAAAATTACCACCTATTTTTAGGCAAATCATGTTAAGACAAAGTGATAGCCACAATGTTCATTGATTTTTAGAAACAGTTATTTACATTGGATTAAATTTAAAAAAAAATTAATTTACCTCGAAAAGTGCAGGAATAAACCCTGGGGATGGTAAGCCCCACGATGCTTGAAATTGATATTTAAATGCTGATTTAAATTCTACATTAAATTTCCTGTCAAAAAATTTTTGCCATTCTTTTTCTAGCATACTTCTGCACGAGAAAAAGTTGAAAAAAATTCTGTGGCTGCATCTGAAAGGATTTTCTGTATAAGTTTAGCAAGAGGGACGGTAAGGAATCTAAAACCCAGGGACAAAGTTAAAAAAATAATAACAACCCTAAAAATGTGTGCAGGTTAATTTTTTGCTACATATTTATATAAAACAATAGTCCTAGTTTCGGAAAAAAATTACATCGAATTACTTTTATTGAAACAATTTTATACAGACAGCTCTAAACTTAAAAATCAGCATTAGGGACACGGGGCGGTATAGGAATTTTGTGGTATATTTAGACCTACAGCATCGTCCAAAACTTAATTATCTTCTTAAAATTGTTATGCAGTCATGCAATGGGATATTTTCTAGTATAAGAAAAAAAAATCCAAGAATATGTATTAAAATAAAATTATTATTCAGGAACAGAAAAATAGAGAAAAGTCAAAAGATTGTGAGAATGCCTCATATACACGCCGTCGAATATTTTTCAAACTCTTACTACACTTTGTACTCTGTGAATGGTATGATTTTGCCCCACCAGTGGCTGAGAGGTTCTGCTCTCGAAGCTGGTAAACGGGAGGTGCTGGGTTCGAACCCAATCGCGCCCGTCGGCCTAATCGTTCGGAGTTTTCGTGGTTTTCTTCAAGTCATGGATTTCCATGCGTAAATACGGGTTAGGTTCCCTTAGAAAGACCCCCACGAAGGGCACTCACCCCCTCTGGCCTATATTCCTAGTGTAGATAATCGGCCGTCAAAATACAACCAACCAACCATGGTATGATTTTAATAAATATTTTTTTGTAGGAAACGACTTCTTTTCAGGAAGTCGACTTCTTTTCATGAAGTATAATAAAATTTATACTTCTATAATAAAATAATAGAATGTTTTCTCCCAAACTTGTTTACATATTTTTGGGGACTCAAACTTTTATCAAAACAGGCCAGTCGCAACGAAATTTGGGTATATTGGCTATTTGGAATTTTGGATATCTTGTTAAGTACATAGATATTTTATATTCTAAAAGTAGATATAGTATACATAATTTTACAGGGACACATAAACATTTTGAATATATTATTCTTTGTTACCTTTGTAAAATTATTTGTTTTGCTACAAAATTGATTGTGTTTCAGGAAAGATTACAATGATTTCTCTTTTTAAAATAATCATGTTATACTGTTTTTTAAACTAAGAGGCATTGAAAATCCAAATGTATTATCATTTATATTGATGATTGAACCTTATTATCCAGCCATGTAGCAGATGAAAAAAGAAAAAAAAAAGAGAAAAGAAATAAATAAATAAAAATAAAAATAAATAAACAAAAACTTGAAGAAAGATTTAAAAATTATACTGCTAATCTGAATAAATAAGTGCCAAAGAAACACATGAGGTTTTTAAAAATCATATACACCGTGAAAAACTGCACAAAAGCTGACCTAGTGTAGCCGATACATTTATGAAAATTCAATATAACTCCGACGTTAACACGGGATTCCGTAAACTTTTCGATTCCCTCCAGAAACCAATTAGAGAAAGACCAATGATAAATCTCAGAAAAACTATAGATTTTTGAGGTTTCCAGATGTGCTTCTGGAAAAAATAGCTACTTTGCTGCCCGATAATTTTGGGAAAGACGTTTACGTTAATTCTGGATTTCTATTGCTTCTGGAGTTTCTGAATATAAGGGAAAAGTTTACAGAATCATGGGGAACTATTAAATTACTTTGAGTTCTCGTAAAATTTTCTTACATATTAATAAACGTTTTAATAATTTTTACAGTATACATACTGATACTTTGCATTATTATTATTTTATACAATATTAGCAAATATACAAACGTATTGTTACAACTGTTCAAATTTCTGTCACAAAATTTGTTAACTCCCATTTACACTTGCAGAAATTGAAAATTTTAATTGCATCAGGTTGTTAAATTTACAATGATGCAATACATATTGGACAATATACTACAGTAAATGGCGTGATACGAAAATTATTATATTGATGTGGAAAATCAGTATATAAGTAAAAATAGATCTTTCTAAAACACTATTTTATAAGCATTCAATGTTTATCTTAAAAATCAAAACTTATTTTATGATCTAAAATTCATAATTTTTTTCAAAATATTCCTTTACAATACATTAAATTGACGTATCCACTCAACCCAATTATCGGAAATCCGGCGCTTTTTTTTTTTTTTTTTTTTTTTTTTTTTTTTTAACGCGAGCTAGTGAATATATTAAATAAACGGTCAAGTGCGAGTATTACTCGCGCACAGAGGGTTCCGTACAATAAATATATGAATTAGTAATTGTATTATTAAAAAAAAAAAATAGTTACTAAAAGAATACTAACACTTTGTAAAAAATTATGCAAAGTAGGGTTGAGTATAACAGTATATATTAGAAAAATGTAAATGGATATACCATGAAAGTTCAAAGAGATGTGGAACCTAAAAAATATCAAATACATCTATTCTGTATAACTCATTTTTACTTTCTTCTATCTTTACAAGAAGAAAGTATTGGATTCGTGAAAATTTTCGAATTTCGGTTTTCGACGGATGTATACTTTTTAGGGTACAGAGGTAATGAAAAACATGTTTTTACAAAATGTCTGTCTGTGGAGTCTGTCTATCTGTGTGTTACACAAATATTGTGGGCACTCTGTCTTAAGAACTATTGAACGGAATTTAATAAAACTTTAGATTTAGTCCCTGATATAAATTGGTGCAGATTATTTTTTGGTGTAAATCGCCCTACAGGTAGCGCTACTATTCTGCAATTTTCCCGATTTCCGCAATAGCTGTATCTCAAGAATTAATGCATGAATTTTCATCAAACTTTAGATTCAGTTAGTCCTGATATGAACTGATCCTGATAAGTTTTTGGTGTAAATTGCCCAAGAGGTGCCACTGTAACTCAGAACTTTTCACGATTTCCGTAATAGCTCTATCTCAAAAACTAATGCACGAATTTTCACCAAACCTCAAATTCAATTAGAAATTCACGAAAGTTGTCCCTGATTAGATTTTGGTATAGATCGCCTAACCGGTGTCGCTACTGTGTTGCATTTATCAGGAAGTATTGACATGTATGAGATAGAAGAAAGTTTTGGGATTGATACATCCGACTAGTTTAATATTATTTTAATCTCTTTATAATGAACTTAATTCGGTACTGACAATAAAAGAAATGCATATTTAAACTTCATTTGTCATTTCATAATACTTAATTCATCATAGTAATAACCTTTCTTTCTAAAGTGCAGCTAAAACAAAACATTCGTTCAAAGTTCACATTTGGCATTGTGCTAAGCGCGCTTCGAAAGGAGGTCACAAATTTGCAACGCCGCCTTGGTCCTTGCCGCGTTTTCCAGATAGGTTTTTAATTAACTTTTAAAGTCACACGAGGCGTATTGAAAGAGCCATTCAATGCAAATTGTCGCGAATCCCATAGTATTTATGTAATTCATTCTAATTAAGGGGTCTCAGGGATCTCAAAAAATGGAAAAAATGAAAAAAAAAGAGACCATATTCAACATTTAATATCTTAAAATGTATATGATTTTAAAACACAAATTTTATTGAGATGAAAGATATAAGTACGTTCTTTCATTTTATGTATTTAAAAATTTGCAAGATGAAGAATTGGCGTTTACAGGGTGCTCCAAACAGTCAGGCATTTGATAAGCAGAATATTGGTATAACAGCTTACGCGTACGATTAGAAAATAAATATTGTAACTAGAATAAAAATTTTGGCGCCTATTTATATTTCAGATTATAATAATTACCCTGAACCTAAATAAATTTGTATTTAAAGCATTTTTATATTTTTAATACAAAGTTGTATTTAGCTAATAGAAAATTTTGAAAATTTGAACAACATAATTACTTAAAAAATATTTTTTTGAACAATAAAAAGGAAATTTTAGGTTCAGTTTATACAGATTAATATAAAACGTATGATTTGAAAATTTCATGAAAAAATATTCAAAAGTTTTTGAGATATCGTGCGCGTTATGCCAAAAAAAGTCAATTGGAGAAAAATGACTTAAAAGTTTCGGAAATGCCGCTTAAGCTATTGAGCGGCTATAATTCTAAAAGCCATAAATTCTGTTCTAATGAGAATTTGAAGGAAACAATTATATTAAAATGTTCAGAAAAGATGGAAGATTAATGTCTAAAAAAATTAAAATCAAAAATTTTTTGAAGTTTTGAGTCCTGAGACCCCTTGAATTAGTCTGTTTTTAACAATTTGACGTTTATTGCCTTTATACTGTTACTGCCATTGCATTACACACATATATCATTAAAAGTTGTTATCTAGGCTTTAAAAGTCAATGGTACATAGAGTAAGTCGCCCCTGTCATTATGTGTGTCCAAACCATCCATATCTTTAAGGGTTTATATCTCGGCTAATTACTGACGATTTTTTTCGAAAATCATGATCAACAATGCTTTTATACTTCTGCTACGATAGGTACCTCTAGCGCTGCTCAACAGTTTTGCTGAATGCCCGTAAATCGAAATTTGTGTGTAACGGAAAAATGCGATTTTCTCAAAAACTATGTGACCTAGGGTAATCGCTATAATTTTCCTGCAAGGTTTAAATTAACGTCTACTCCCTCTAATTTTTTCATAATTTTAGCTTCAGTAGATTCGGAATTAGATGAGGGAACATATTTTTGCGCTACATTTTCGACTATATCTTTGAAAATGTAATACCTAAAGTTAAAAGAAATGTGTTTTTGAATTCAGCGTTACGAAAGCTTTCACACGATACCCCACACGGTATACAAAGAAAATGTTTTTCTTTCAAGCAACTGAATTTGCCCCTATACATTTTTCCTAAATATATTTATAAATGTTTAATAATCTGAAAATATGTGGGTCAACAGTCTTTATTACTTCCCCGAATTTGAACTTTCCACGTTCCATTAGTTTACGAGTAAAATGGATGTGGCAGACAGACAGACACAAGAGTGATCTTATAATGGTTCCGTTTTTACTTTTTAAGTACGGAACCCTAAAAATATGTATAATTTTTGCTCTGTTTCTTTTTTAAGATATGGCAACAGGGAAAACAAAAACATTATTTAAAGAACCATTTTAGGATTTCTAAATAATGTATAATCATAATTTAATCAATATGAAATTATTAATTGATTAAAACGCAGTTTTAGGGTTCCGTACTTAAAAAATAAATACGGAATCATTTTAAGATGACTACTGTGTCTGTCTGTCACAACCATTTTACTCGTAAACTATGGAGGGTGGAAAGTTCAAATTGGCTGAAGTAATAAAGGCTATTAACCCACATATTTATAGATTAAGCAAAACTCGCAGCTTTGCTCGCTGAATAGTTGAAATATGCCAAGTGATATTTGTATGCCTAATTTTTATTAGAAGAAATTATAATTTTAGGAATAATTCAAAAATTACTAATTAAGCCACAGTTTGGCTAAACTTCATTATTACACTCATTAGGCGAAAATGAGACTTAAATTAATAAGAAGAAATAAAACTAGTTCTAAATAAATGATAATTTAGAAAGTATTTTGAAGTTTTTATGCTCATTTCAGTATTCATGTGAAGTTTTGAATTTTTTAGAAACCGTTCTTAGCACGAATTTACATCTTAAAATTAAACATCATGTCAAAATCCAAGCTTCTTGTCTAACGGTCTACCACCACTCTGGTGGTAGTGGCACCAACATAAAATGCCTATGTTGAAGCAGGGACCGTCAACCATAAATTTGACACCATTACTTTTGAAATCGTTGTGGTATTTCAGCAGATTCCATAGAAGTCTTAATTTTGAAAGTTTTTAGAACGCTTTTCGCTCATTTCACCCTTATAAATTTCGAAATTTTAGTAACTGTTCTTACATGTCATTTATACCTAATAAGTAATTTCAAGTTTCTCTCTTCAACAATTGCAACAACTGCAAAATTAACCTAAAAAGCTTGATTAATGTATTTGATAAAAAGATCGCAATCGCCACTGATGAATCCCCTGATCCCTGTACTATCTACCCGTATTATGTTTTTAGAAAGAAACTTTACTTATGAGAAAGCATGAGTTCAGTCATATTGACCAGAATTATATATTAAAATGTGTACAGATACCGAATAATGTAAAAAAAATTTTAAAGACCTTCAATTTTTCCATTTGCATCTTGACTAAGGTTCAATGTTTACATCTGCAATGATGCATAGGCTTTAGGGTCGCAGATTTGAAGGAGTCTACTGTATACTCAAATTTCAATTAAATGAAAGAAATATTTAAATAATTTTCTTGAGCTTTTACATTTTAACACCAATTATGAATGAGTGGCAGTTTACAACAAAAAATACTTTTAACAGATTTTTAATTTGACAACAATAAGCTTATGAAATGCAAATTTTAAAATAAAATCAGAATTACTGATTTCAACAGGAAAATAGGCAAAAAAATTGGGTACTTCTTTATTACCACGTCGATCACTTTTTATATAAAAAAAAGCATCCCCAAACTATAGGATTTAACGCCAATAATACAAAAGTGTGACGTCACATTTGATTTCAAATGCGAAACGCTAGCATGTGATGTACATATTCTATTTTTATTTATTTTGTGGATAAGTCAGTCAAGTTTTCCTAAAATGGGTATTATTATTATTTCTCTGTTTTTTCTTGCATTTTGAGAAAAAATGATAAATAACTGGGATCTTACATCCAAAAAGTGCAGTAACACTTTCCGGTGCAGAATAATTAATTCTGTTTGTAAAATGATGAAATTATGGACTGACACCTGAATTTACAAACGAATCTATTAGAAAATAAAAACTTGCTTATTTTCCCTTACTTTATAAAAGGAAAATTTTAGTTAAATATTCCAGGTGCCAGTACACTTAAAATTAGATGTCCTTTTTTTGTGGACACCACCCGCTAAAGGGTTAATGGCCATGATACCAGATTATATGCAAACAGATAAACAACGGCGATATAATTTTTAAAACTAATTTTGATACTTTTTTCTCCCTTACAGTTTCAAGGCTTTATATATAATGTTTACATACATTTTATATGTTGGATATGACTTGTTGGATTTACAGACTAAATAATTTTTTGACTAATGATTTTGTTCCTTCCAAACTTCCATTATTATTGACGTTTATTACTCCGACAATTAAATTTAGTTGTAACATCAGCATAAAAAACCATAAACAAATAATTTGATGGAAACAGCTTCATCTATCCCACAACTTTTAGAAACAAAGTCTTGCCTAGTATTTAATAAATTTTTGATGGGACGTTTCCGACAATCTTCAGTGTTCAGGATAAATGGGCATTGGCCAAAAATTGGGAACGTGTAACAGAAGTTTGGAAAAGCACTCACTAAATTATAAAATTTACACTATAGTAATAATAATAAAAAAAGTTTAATATTTAAATATTTACACTATTTTCTTAATTATCCCTCTTAGCTGGTGGATAAATGCTTACAACATCAGTTGAAACTGATCTATTTAACGTAACTATGCCTCACAATATTTTTTTCAATACTTTATCTTTTTTAATATCTTGGCATTGCCGCTTAAGGACAATGTAATTGTTGTTTTAAGTAACAAAATGACTAATAAATCAGAAACCATCATTAATAATAATACAGATAAATGTCAAGTTAAAAAAACACATGATCTTGATGACGTAACAAACACATGTAACACACCTGACGTCAAGTGAAAGTGACGCTATGATCAATCATTTTTATGTGAAAGCAAAATTTAACTCTTAAGTGATTGACAGAATAATAGAGATGTGCCAATATTTTTTACTGACTACTTTAATTTTCAGTTGCCTACTAGATTTTGTCAAATTTGTAAATCACCCTATCATGATTGTATCTGTTACGGCCAAAACCCGGAATCGGCCAGTTCGCAAACTAGCCGGCCGATTCTCGAATTGACCAACAACGTTTTAAACCAACTGGCCAATCCGCGAAGTGGCCAGATGCCATCGGCCAGTATAGAAGCTATAAACTACATATGATGGTAGCTCTACTCGGTTTGACACTGAAACTTAAAGTCATTTTTAAGGTTGATACATAAAGAAATTTTAAAAGTTATAAAGAACGATATTTCTTCTAATTACTGTACGCCATGTTTCGATTTAGAATTAAAATTTTTAACAGTATAGGTCCCTAAATAATTTCATATTACGTTTAAAAATACTGTTATTTTTATCAGCGCAAGGATACGTAAAGTTTGTTTCCAGCCCTCTCAGAGCAAACTTAAAGGAATAAAAAGTATTTTGATAGAGATGACTAAAAACTAACACTAACTATCTAAACTAAAAAGATGACTTACCACATTTCATAACTTTTCACTTTTGTACTACGACTTGTTCGATGCTTCCTGTGGATTAAAACATAATCCGTAAGCAAGACACAGCCGCAGTAAAAGAAATCTTAAGTTTAATAGTCAATTCAAGCCCGCAGAATGATAAAACAGAATGATAATTTCTTGTGTGGTATTCCGCGCCACCTATGCCTCAGTTATTTCACAAAAAGAAAAAAAAATATTTTAGAACGTATATATATATTTTTTTTTACTTTTGAAAATATTACAGAAAGTCATTAAAAACTTTACTATTACGCTGGGAGGATTTTATTTTTTCAGCCTAAAATTACAATAGAAGAAAGAAGAAATTGTTGGCATATAAAGAATAAGTTTGATGGTTCTTTCATTTTCATTATGAGCGGTTTCAACTGCATATATAAATTATTTTATTTTAACAATTGCGGCTATTTAAAGCCAAGGTCAAATCCTCCGACTACCACCTGAGACGAATTTCATTCAGCGTTCCCCTTTAATGTTATAGATTACAACTAATTTCCAGTTTTTTTCTTCTTAAAGGAAAAAAAAAACTTTAGGTTTAAAAAAAATTAAAGGTTTCTAAATGATAAAAAATTAAAGTTTGCCAAAATTCAACAAATATGTCATTTACTAAAATTTAACGAAAACATTTCTTTTCCGTATGTACTATAATATAACAAAAGGCTGTGGAAGAACTTCTTAAGACATTTGGAAAAAGTTATATTATAACAGGATTTAGTAGATAATAGCAGGCTTCGCCCGCTAACTTGATTGGCTCCCCCCCCCCCTCCCAAAAAAAAAAAATAATAATAATCAAAATCAAACGAAATGTAACGGTGCATTTTTAAAGATAAGTAATGGAAATAACATTCATTATGTATTTTAAATGCATTTTTTCCTAAAGAATTTTGCAGAGTCTGTACATCTTTAAAATTCACCAAGTGTTTCAAATTTTGGAAAACTTTTATACTGTTATTAAGGTCCCTAATTTAGTAAAAAAGTCTATTAGCTTGTGAATCTTCAAAGAAAAAAGTTACTTGACAGTTTATTATTACTATTAAAAAAATACCCTTCGTATTAAAACAAAGGTAAATTTTTATCACAGTTGCTTTAACCCTTTGAGTGCCACCATGATTTTTAGAGAATTAGCTAAAAGTGCCACGCTGCTAGAGGAAAGTAGAAATTTAATATACATATCTATCTATCTATCTATCTGTCTATATATATATATTTTTTAGTTAAATTCGGAACATTTTATTTACGAAAAGTAATTCAAAAACAGAGAATAAATGTAAAATAAATGTTATAATTCCAATAAATATTATAATTTCAACATAAGTGACAATAAACAAGAATCGATAAGTATGAAATAGAGATTGTATTTTTTAGATTTCTTATAAATACACGTGCGGAATAAAAAACAATAGGCAAGAATCGACAAGTATGAAATAGGGATCGTATTAGTTCATGCGTGAGCCAGGAGCGCGATCGCGTTCCTGGCATTTTCGGCCAGTGTATTGAGGAGCGCGATCGCTCTTCTTGGCACTCAAAGGGTTAAGTAAAAATAAAAAAAAAAATGGAGAGAGAAAATAATTTGAAAATTGGAACACATAAAGAATTTTGAAAAATGTTAAAAATGACTAATTAAAAAGTTTTAAATCCCAGCAAACTTTACCTTGAAAATGTGGCTCAAAGAAGTCAAAAGGTTTTCACACCCTGAATTAAGCCATACCGTAACGCTGTTTATTATGATATCGCTCATGTTTGATGTCCAATAGACCACCGTATCAGAAAAAAGAATTACGTAAAAAAACCTATATAGAATACGACGACTATTTATAAACATAAATCTTGAATTATCTTAATGAGTAGGGGACATTTAAGGTTTTCAATACAATGGTCAAAGAGAATCGCCTGCCTCAGAAAGAATACAATTAGACTCGAAGCATATATTTTAAAAGCGCAGAACTCAGACAAATTTCATATACAGTGGTAAATTTCGGAAGCTTTCTTTTAAGAGCCATTATTTTGAAAATCAGACAAGTCCGATAGTTGTATTTTTTGTTTTTCTTGATATTTTTTTATGTTGAAGTAGATCACATTTAATGAATAATGTGCAATTTTGAAGCCTTGAAAAATTTTTCCATTCTCTGTAGAAAATGTCAAAGTTCAAGGTTGTGACCGTCATTTTTCATGAAAAGTGAAATGCGAGTATGTTTGCAGTGCTAAAGCTTGGGAAAGCAACGACATCCCAAAATTCTTTTGTGATGAAATATTAGTATAACACTACCTGCCTAGTAGACTATATTCGTTTCCATGGGGCTTTGTTATTTTACATTGTTATGTTGCCTCAAAACGCAATGAAAATGACGTTTTTGTCCGTTTTCCGCACGTATTTTCTTATTTAAGCAATAGTATCCCAAACTTTTTCTTATAGAATATCAAAGTGTACTACTAGGACAAGCTAAATAATATAAAACTTTACCGGAGTATTGCTGCTGTTAGCAGGAATAGTCTGTTAAATATTCAAAAATTTCAAAATAGGCAGCATTTCAATTAGTCTTTTCTCAAAACAGCATCACGGTTCAATAAAACAAAATATATCAAGTTCAAGTAGTAGTTGGAAGTATGTACAAACACATGGAAAAGAAAAAAAAGTGGGTCCTCGTCATATTTTTTTTTAAAAAATAACAAAATTTACAAAAATTCACAGTCAAAATATCCGGTTTAAATTTCCTTTTTTTCCATTTAGAACAAGGAAGGGGAAAGAAAAAGGGATATTCCATTTTCTCATAGGGAAAAAAACATAGCTAGCGGAAAGAGAAACGGGATGTTTCGTTTTCTGATAGGAAAAAGTATAATAAATGACAGCCTTTTTTGTGACTTTTGACATTTTTTTTTTAATAAAAATATGGCGAGACCCCACTTTTTTTTTTCCCATGCGTTTGTACATACTTCCAACTACTACGTGATATATTTTGTTTTATTGAACCATGATGCTGTTTTGAGAAAAGACCAATTGAAATGCTGCCTATTTTGAAATTTTTGAATATTTAACAGACTATTCCTGCTAACAGCAGCAATATTCCGGTAAAGTTTTATATTATTTAGCTTGTCCTAGTAGTACACTTTGATATTCTATAAGAAAAAGTTTGGGGTATTATGCTTAAATAAGAAAATACGTGCGGAAAACGGACAAAAACGTCATTTTCATTGCATTTTGAGGCAACATAACAATGTAAAATAACAATGCCCAATGGAAATAAATACAGTCTACTAAGCAGGTAGTGTTATACTAATATTTCATCACAAAAGAATTTTGGGATGTCGTTGCTTTCCCAAGCTTTAGCTTTGCAAACATACTCGCATTTCACTTTTCATGAAAAATGGCGGACACAACCTTGAACTTTGACATTTTTTACAGTGAAGGGAAAATTTTTTCAGGGCTTCAAAATTGCACATTATTCATTAAATGTGGTCTACTTCCACATAAAAAAAATTCAAGCAAAACAAAAAATACAACAATAGCACTTGTCTGATTTTCAAAATAATGGCTCTTAATGTAAATAAAGTATAAACTTTTGACTAATATTAAAATGAGGAAATAACTATTTTCATGTCGGGCTCAAGAAAAAATCTTAAATTATCTTGATGAATAAGTGATATTTAAGACTTTTTCAAGTAGTTCTTCTTTTTTTTTTTTTTTTCTACACGTGTAATACGGTCTTCGCCAATTTTCAATACAATGGTCAAAGAGAATCGCCTGCCTCAGAAAGAATACAATTAGAATCAAAGCATGGATATTAAAAGCGGAGAACTCAGACAAATTTCATATATAGTGGTAAATTCCGGAAGCTTGCTTTTAATGTAAATAAAGTATAAACTTTTGACTAATATTTAAATGAGGAAATAACTATTTTTAAGTCGGGCTCAAGAAAAAAATCTTAAATTATCTTAATGAATAAGTGATATTTAAGATTTTTTCAAGTAGTTCTTTTTTTTTTTTTTACGTTCTTCTCCAATTTTCAATACAATGGTCAAAGAGAATCGCCTGCCTCAGAAAGAATACAATTAGAATCAAAGCATAGATATTAAAAGTGGAGAGCACAGACAAATTTCATATACAGTGGTAAATTTCGGAAGCTTGCTTTTAATGTAAATATAAACTTTTGAATAATATTTAAATGTGGGAATAACTATTTTCATGTCAGGCTCAAGAAAAAATCTTAAATTATCTTGATGAATAAGTGATATTTAAGATTTTTTCAAGTAGTTCTTTTTTACTTTCTTCTATCTTTACAAGAAGAAAGTATTGGATTCATGAAAATTTTCGAATTCTGGTTTTCGACGGATTTACACGTTTTAGGGGTCAGAGATTCCAAAAAACATGTTTTTACAAAATGTCTGTCTGGGAGTCTGTCTGTCTGTCTGTCTGTGTGTATGTGACACAAATTTTGTGGGCGCTCTATCTCAAGAACTAATGCACGGAATTTAATAAAAAATTATATTCAGTTAGTCACTAATACAAATTGATGCTGGTTATTTTTGGCGTAAATCGCTCGACAGGTGGCGCTGCTATGCTGCATTTTTCACGACTTTCGCAATAGCTCTATCTCAAGAACTAATGCACGGATTTTGATCAAACTTCAGTTTAGTTAGTCCTTGATATGAATTGATGCCGATTACGTTTTGGTAAAAATCGCCCAACAGGTGGCGCTGTTATGATGAATTTTGCAGGATTTACACGATTTCCCTAATAGCTTTATCTTAAGAACTAACGCACGGATTTTCATCAAACTTCAGATCCAGTTAGTCCTTGATATGACTTGCTACTGATTATGTGTTGGTGTAAATCGCCCAACAGGTGGCGCTTCTGTGCTGCCTTTTTCACGATTGCCTCAATAGCTCTATCTATAGAACTAACGGACGAATTTTCATCTAACTTCAGATTTAGTTATACGTTGACACAAGTTGTTATTAATTAGGTTTTGGTGTTAATCACCCAATAGGTGGCGCTGCTATGCAGGAATTTTCACGATTTTCGCAATAGCTCTATCTCAAAAACTAATGCACGTATTTTCTCCAACCTTCAGATTCAGTCAGACGTTGACATAAATTGTTGCTGATTAGGATTTGGTATAAATCACCCAAGAGGTGGCGCTGCTAGGCAGCATTTTGCTGGATTTAGACGATTTCAGCGATAGTCATATCTCAAGAACTAATACACGGAATTTCATATCTTTAGAATCCTCATGAGATGCATAGATTGCCATTTAATTTTTTGAGTGTGACAGCGAATTTTGAAGTATTAACATGTATGAGATAGAAGAAAGTTTTGGGATTGGCACATCCGACTAGTTTTTTACTTTCTTCTATCTTTACAAGAAGAAAGTATTGGTTTCGTGAAAATTTTCGAATTCCAGTTTTCGACGGATTTACACGTTTTAGGGGTCAGAGATTCCGAAAAACATGTTTTTATAAAATGTCTGTCTGTGAGTCTGTCTGTCTGTCTGTCTGTCCGTCTGTCTGTCTGCATGTGACACAAATTTTGTGGGCGCTCTATCTCAAGAACTAATGCACGGAATTTAATAAAAAATTATATTCAGTTAGACCCTGATATAAATTGATGATGATTAGTTTTTGGTGTAAATCGCTCAACAGGTGGCGCTGCTATGCAGCATTTTGCAGGATTTCCGCAAAAGCTCTATCTCAAGAACTAGTGCACGGATTTTTACAAAACTTCAGATTCCATTAGTCCTTGACATGAATAGATGCTGTTTAGGTTTTGGTGTAAATCGCCCAACAGGTGGCGCTGCTATGCTGCATTTTGCAAGATTTACACTATTTTCGCAGTAGCTCTATCTCAAGAACTATAGCACACATTTTCATCAAACTTCGGATTTAGTTAGTCCGTCATATGAAATGATGCTGACTACGTGTTAGTGTTAATCACCCAATAGGTGGCGCTGCTGTGCTGCATTTTGGACTATTTCCTCAATAGCTCTATCTTACGAACTAATGCACGAATTTTCATCAAACTTCAGATTTAAGTATAACTTGATTAATACTGCTGCTGATTATGTGTTGTTGCAAATCGCTCAACAGGTGGCGCTTCTATGCTGCATTTGTCATAATTTGCGCAATACCTCTATCTCAAGAACTAATGCACGAATTTTCCTCAAACTTCATATTCAGTTAGACGTTGACATAAGTTGGTGATAATTAGGTTCTGGTGTAAATAACCCAATAGGTGGCGTTGCTATGCTGCATTTTGCTGGATTTACACGATTTCAGTGACAGTCATATCTCAAGAACTAATGCACGGAATTTCATATTTTTAGAATTATCATGATGAACACAGATTGCCATTTAATTTGGCACTGAGATAGTGAATTTTGAAATATTGACATTTTAATAAAAAATTATATTCAGTTACCCCCTGATATAAATTGGTGCTGATTAGTTTTTGGTGTACATCACTCAACAGGTGGCGCTGCTATGCAGCCTTTTTCACGATTTCCGCAATAGCTCAATCTCCACAAATAATACACGGATTTTCATCAAACTTCAGATTCAGTTAGTCCTTGACATGAATTGAAGTTTTGTACATTTTGGTGTAAATCGCTCAACTGGTGGCGCTGCTATACTGCATTTTTAACGATTGCGGCAATAGCTCTGTCTCAACAACTAATGCTTGGATTTTCATGAAACTTCAGATTCAAGTATACTTTGATATGAATTAGTGCAGCTTGTGTTTTGGTGCAAATCGCTCAACAGGTGGCACTGCTATGCTGCACTTTTCAGAATTACCATTATAGCTGTATCTCAAGAACTAATGCAATAATTTTCACCAAACTTCAGAATCAGTTAATCCTTGACATGAATTGACATATTGTACATTTTGGTGTAAATCGCTCAACAGGTGGCGCTGCTATGCTATATTTTTCAGAATTTCCACTATAGGTGTATCTCAAGAACTAATGCACGAATTTTCATGAAATTTTAGAATCAGTTAGTCCTTGACATGAATTGACATTTTATACAGTTTGGTGTAAATCGCTCAATAGGCGGCGCTGCAATGCTTTTTTGTGATTTCCGCAATAGCTCTATCTCAAGAACTAATGCTTAGATTTTCAACGAACTTCAGATCCATGTATACTTGGATATCAATTATTCCTGTTCATGTATTGGTGTAAATCACTCAACTGGTGGCGCTGCGAAGCACATTTTTCAGAATTTCCGCTATAGCTCTATCTCAAGAACTAAGGCACGAATTTTTATCAAACTTCAAATTCAGATACACTTTGATATGAATTGGTGCTAAATTAATGTAATTTCCTGTACTATTTAAATGATTTAATTGATGTGATTTATATAGAAGAAAATTTTGTGATGGCCACAACATACTAGTTTTTGTTTTACACATGTAATACGGTCTTCGCCAATTTTCAATACAATGGTCAAAGAGAATCACCTGCCTCAGAAAGAATACAATTAGAATCAAAGCATAGATTTTAAAAGTGGAGAACTCAGAAAAATTTCATATACAGTGGTAAATTTCGGAAGCTTGCTTTTAATGTAAATAAAGTATAAACTTTTGACTAATATTTAAATGAGGAAATAACTATTTTCATGTCGGGCTCAAGAAAAAAATCTTAAATTATCTTAATGAATAAGTGATATTTAAGATTTTTTCAAGTAGTTCTTTTTTTTTTTTTTACACATGTAATATGGTCTTCTACACTTTTCAATACAATGGTCAAAGAGAATCGCGTGCCTCAGAAAGAATACAATTAGAATCAAAGCATAGATTTTAAAAGCGGAGAACCCAGACAAATTTCATATACAGTGGTAAATTTCGGAAACTTGCTTTTAATGTAAATAAAGTATAAACTTTTGACTAATATTTAAATGAGGAAATAACTATTTTCAAGTCGGGCTCAAGACAAAAATCTTAAATTATCTTGATGAATAAATGATATTTAAGGTTTTTTCAAGTAGTTCTTTTTTTTTTTTTTTTTTTTTTTTTTTTTACACATGTAATACGGTGTTCACCAATTTTCAATACAATAGTCAAAGAGAATCGCCTGCCTCAGAAAGAATACAATTAGAATCAAAGAATAGATATTAAAAGCGGAGAACACAGACAAATTTCATATACACGGTGTTTCAGCACAGTGGTTACAGAGTTTCAGGAGAGGTAGAGTATACACCTAGAATGGAAAATCTCATAGCAATGCATGGTCGGAAACGCTTTCCTGGCGCGGTAGTGATGATTCCAAACACAAGAAAGGACACTCTAAATAAAAAGGAGTGACTATTTACTCCAGAGGAGTGAATAGTCACTCTATCGAAGAGTCAAAATATGCGCCCAACCTCTTTAGAGTGACTATTTACTGTGAGAAAAAGTGAAAATTTTGACTCTCTGAAAGAGTGAATAGTCACTCCTGGGAAGGCAATATTCACTCTAAACAGGGGTGGATAATCACTCTTTCGGAGGAGTGACTATTCACTCTTGCTAAAGGAGTGCGGTTTTTTATCCCTGGTTGGAGTGAATAGTCACTCTTTCATAGAAGTGAATGTTCTTTTTTTATGGAGTCAATTCTTTTTTTATTTTGCTTTTATGGGCATTTTAAAAGAATCACATCTTTTACAGCATGCAATGAAAATAGATACAAGCGTGGTAAAGATTGGAATAAAATACTTTCTCAGCAATATTTATTTAATTCATAGTTTGTAACACTAATTGAACTTTTAAGGAAAAAATCAGTTAAAGTTACATATGAATTTAATTTAGATAACTGACAGAAATAAACTAACATATTTTATTCCAATTTTATCCTTTGTGTTTGCTTTTATTGCATACCCTATAAAAATATTACTTTTAAAGTTTTATAAATAACTTTTTAATAGGTGGATATTATATGTTTAACAATGTTTGATGTCATTTTAATTTTTGGTTTTAAATATAAATTCCTATCTTTTTACCGTACTTTTTCCATAAATTATTGCTATTTTTGCAAAGTCCTATTGTTCTAAAATATTTTTCATTTTTTTACTTAAAAACAATGCTTATAAACTTACATATTTTTTTTTTTAAAAATGAGTTCTAAGTATGATTTAAATATTAAGAATGTGTATTTTTTTCCGCTGTGATTTGCTTTTGTTTTATTTAATATGATCATGTAGTCTAAATTTTAAGTTCTCTGGAATATGTATATATATTTCTTTTAAACATATTCCTTAACTTAATCATGATTTCTAATTTTGGCCCATTATTGTTGAAAACAATACTTATTAATGAAACGACACGGTAAGTCATATTTAATTTAAATTTTTTATTCTCGTAGATATTGTATTTTGGGAATATGAGCAAAATAGATTTGATATGTTTTATAGGAAAAGATTGACCTAGGAAATAGGAAAAAATAAATATAAAAATAAACACATTACATTTATTTGTATCTGTATGAATTTTAATAAAAATAAAGTGAATGACTGCATATAAAAGTTCTTATTGTTTGAAAAACATTTTAATGTAAAAAAGTAGTTATTAATCTCTTTAAAAAAATATTCAGTCCTAAATTATGCTAGAAAATATGAACTTTTTAAAAAATATACTAAAGCTGTCTTATCTATAAACTTCAAAACAGGCATAAAAAACATTTTATTTCAATGCTTAAATATCATGTTTTATTTTTTAGTGCCAAAAATTACGTGCATCAAAAACGTAGAAAATGCGTTTAAATTGAAGGAAATTTAATAACTGATGCAGAATGTCTATAATTATCTTTTTTTATATTACTCAGTCTCGAAATTTTAAAATCATAACCCGCAGAAAAATGTTCAGATACAATTAAAAAAAAATTAATATACAGTAAAACCCCCCTAAAACGACCACATACTGTTCTAATAAAAATTGGTCTCTCCGAGAGGTGGTCTCTCAATGGAGGTCATGTTTAAATCTAGATTTTAATTGTTGAAAAATGGTAACAATGTTACTTAAATTTATTTTTCACACTAGGAAAAAATATAAAAATTTAAGTATCAAAATAAAAGTTAAGTACATAAGTTAATTACTGCAGAGTTTAAAAAATGAACACATTGAACTTTGCTTTAATTTTACAGTTTTATATTTTATAATTTTTATTTCCAAGTCCTTTTGAAGTTCAGTAAATAAATGCATTTTTTTGTGGACGGGAACAAATAATGACGATTTCATTACTTTATCTATTTCTTTGAGAGTTTTCCGACGCAACAGGGCAGAGGAGTTTATTAACCGTCAGTCTTAATTTGTAATCAGAGTTAAATTCATTGCCTAAAAAGGCACAAAGGGGTTTAAACACTTAAAAGTTACCGGGATAAAAAAAAAATCTAAACTTAGTTTAGAAGTTTGATGAATAATGCACGCTCCGGAATTATTTTTTTAATAAAACCTTCTTCAAGCGACCAGGAAAAAATGGAATTTATTTCATTTTCTTCAAAGAAATCAATCTCTCATGGAGGGGTTCAACTGGGATGGTCTCTGAATGGAGGTGAAATTAGTATTGAGCCTATGGGGATAAATTTCGTTCCATGAAAAAATGGTCGTTGAGGGAGGTGTTCGCCTAATAGAGTTGGTCGCACAGGGAGGTTTCACTGTATCAACCTTTTCGTAATATCATAAACATCAAATATCATATTTAACTCCGAAACAATAATAAATACTCTTAACTGTACTCTTAACTCCGAAATCAAAATTAAACCAAAAAAAAAAAAAAAAAAAATCTCACAGAACGGCAAATTAATGTTTTCGAATGACGTTTCTCCTACGATTGAGAAAATCTATCTTCTCTCATGAGTCAGTCACCCTTTCAAACGAAAGAGATAAAACTTCTTTGTTTTGGTCGTTGGTAAAAGTTTTATAATTTGCAAACACAGCATTGAAAGGGAATAAAAAAATATTTTCACTCATTTTTTTTTAAATTCACATTTCCCGAACTAATGAAGTTTGGATTATTTTTTTTTTTTTTGCTAAGCATTGTGGGCTTAGAGGTCTGCACGGGCCGAAATTTCCAAGGACCCGGCCCGACTCATAGAAAAAAAATTCGGCCCGGCCCGTAGGAAAATAATTGGTCCGGCCCGATAAAAACTTAAAAGTTCTGCCCGAGCCCGGCCCGGAAAAAGTTAAAATCTCGGCCCGAGTGAATTTCAACGAAACATTGATTTTTTATTTTTTTGAAGTGTTAAAAATCTGGAAAATGCTATACAGTAAGATGGAATTGTATAGAAAAGAAAAAAAAAATGCGTTATAGACAAGTTCCCTTCTTAGCGAGTGTAAATGCATTATATATTCTTTTCTTATGTATTAGTATATTAATTATGCATGGATCAATACGTTAGTGAGTTTAAAACTGGGTTTCGTCATACGCAGGTTATTTTCATACGTTTTACTATGTTTTAATTTAGCTATATTTTAATAAGAGCAGAAATCTAGTGTTCTTTAAAAATAATAAATTTTAATGTTTAAGGGTAGAATAATGACGATTTAAAAATGTATGCATTTTTTGCAAACATTTTTGGGCCATACCTAATTTTACTGACCTTTGAATAGACCAGGTCACGGTGAGACAATGATTTTCATACGGGCTGGGTCAAAACTAGGACTGAAAATTTTGGGTCATGAAGACTCGGAATGAACCAGTCCCGGCTTTGTACAGAAAAAAATAAGCTAGGCCCGGCCCAAGCCTTCAGAAAAAAGTGTGGCCTGGGACCGGCCCGAGTTCCGTGAGTGAAAATCGGCCCGAGCACGAGCCGGCCCGTGCAGATCTCTAGTGCGTATTCAATTGTTAAAAGAATTGTATTTCAAACCGCTACATGAAGAAATATAACAGACAATCACTTTTGAACACTCTAACGATCAATCTTTTTCTATACAACATACAACTATTTAGTGCATAGTCTTAACCTATCTACATGAATAAATGGTTAAAATTAAATAAGACTTACCTTTATTTTATGTATTCCATTAAGAATAATTTTAATGATATCTTAATCTGTTAATCCTAAGATGGCGGACCAGATGAAAATGTGATAATTTTTCTTATCTTACGAGGGCGCTGTCGCCTTGCTGTTCTGATTGGCTAATAAGCAATGCATACGCAAGCCACTCTTTCGGGAGTGACAACTTCACTCTCGATAACGGGGTGAGATATTGCACTCCTTTCTAGAGAGTGGGAAATTCCACTCTTTAAGGAGTGTATTTTTACAAAATTCACTCCAAAAAGAGTGAAAAGGCCTGTCACTCTTTCAAAGAGTGTGCTTTTCACTCCTCCCAGTGGAAGGAGGTGAGAAAACATGTTTTCTTAGTGTTGCAAAAATTCCAGGATAATGCTGGAAAGTGATGAGGAACTTGTTGCACGCATCGTGGCATCTGCTGGGGGAAGTCGGGGACATGTCCAGTATTTTCGAAAACATTAGATCTTCCATGCGCCGGAGATGCGCTTCCATGCATCATGGCCCGGGGTCGTAATTTCGAACACCATTTTTAATGACCATCGTTGTCTCTCTTTTTGTTCTGATTTCTTAGTTTGTTGCTGTACTAAGTATAATAAACATGTTTTCTCACCCTGTTCGTGTTCTTCCTTTCTTGTGCTTGGTGGGCGTTTCCACGGCTCCAGGAAAGCGTTTCCGGCCATGCATCGCTATGTGATTTTCCATCGTCTTGGTGTACACTATGGCTCCTGAAACTTTGCAAACGCTGTGCTGAAGCAACCTGTATATTAGTAAATTCCGGCAGTTTATTAATCCCCCCCCCCCACCCTTGTCACTAGTGACGCTAGTTGGCGGTGTCATTACAGATTTTGTTGTAACTGTCCTATTTTGTTGATTTATATATGGCATGGACTATAAACATAAATTAAAAAATGTATACAAATGAATTGCATATTCTTCTCTTGTTTGAAGTCCATTAAAAACACAGCCTCTCGATTAAAAAAAGAAAATGTTTTGAATATTTCTCATTTCATGGGCTGTCACTTGTCGTTCAGAGCAAAATTTTGAACAAAAATTGAAGATAGCAATCAGGGGAGAAAAAAAAAATCAAATTTTCATCTATCTTTATACCAAAAGCAAACTAACAACTCTCAGTAAAGGTAGGATTTTTGTTCAGCATTTTTTTATCACACGTATTTAGTATTTTAGGTGCCCTTTTTTTAGTAAACACTAGGGGGCTCTTCTCCCCACGAGCTACGCTCGCCAACGCTCGTTCAGACACCGCAGACTCTAAAAGCACACTAATTTAATCGGCTTTAAAAAGATTTCGGAAAATTGAATCATAATTTAAAAAACAGTGGCGATTTTCCTATAAACGGGTTCCTATTCATTTCTTTTTGATTGGGGAATTTTAAGGCCAAATCAACTGTAGTTAAAAGACACAATGGTTGTTTTCGCCTTTGATTAAATAAAATCAGCTAAAAGTTTCAAAATAAGCTAATATAAAATGAATTAAGTAAACAGAGTCTTTGTCTCCCGGTATTTTTTAACAAAGCGAAAAGAAAGTTCTTTTAAATAAGACATTTTAAATGAATCGTTTTTAATCTGACGTAATATTAACCGAACTATTCTTTCTCTTTTTAATATTCACGTGAAAATACTTTTGTTAGAAATGAAATATTATTTGCGCTGTCCTAACAAAAATAGTTGAAAAGATTATCTCAAAATATCAAATGTCTCGCGCAGTTTCTAAATTTAAACTGTTTTGCAATATTATTTTTTGTTCATTTTATGTAATAACTGTAATGTGACGTAAATATGACATAATTTCTCCTATTTAACACTTTTAACGCATGTTAATGAATTTATTATTTTACAATATCCTTTCTTTTTTAAAATTCACATGTAACTATAGTTTTTACGACGTAATTTTTAATAAGTTCCTGCTTTTTATACATAATTAATTCTAATTTGAAGTTTTTTTTTGTTTATAATAGTCACGTGTAAGTAAATTTTTAATTTGAAGCAAATATTATTGTTTGCGCTATTTATACAGTTGGCAACAGTTTAAATTAATACCATTTTCTAAAATATGTAAAAAAATCTCTCGAAATGCTGAAAATTTGAATTTAAAATAGAAATAAAACCTCAAAAAATGAGTCAAATTAAAAAAAGAAATACAGTCTGCACACCGGGAACTTCAAACGTATAAAATGATCTAAAAATGATTAAATTCCCATGTATAGTTTTTGCTCCTATAAAACTTTTTTAGTGGAACGATTTTATCCAACTTTAGCATTAAATATATCTTAAAATAATTCTTCGATTTGAAAACTGTCTGTATCAGCGTGTTTATTAAACATTTCTCTATAATACCACCGACTTTCACATTTTTGTATGCAATATTTTCCCTAATATTAACGAAGAAAGACCTCCGGTCACAAAAAATTCAAAACCGCCGGCAGCGGTGGTGACAGCGGTAGTTACTTTTTTTAGAACTAGGGGACTCTGCCCCCTACGAGCTACGATCGTCAACCCCCGTTCAGACACCGCAAACTCTAAAAGTACGCTAATTTGTTCGGCTTTAAAAAGATTTCGGAAGATAGAATTATAATTTAAAAAACAGTGTCGATCTCCCTATAAACGGATTTCTATTCATTTATCTTTGATTGGGGAATTTTAAGGCCAAATCCGCTGCGGTATTACTTGATTATCCCGTCGACCCATTTTGCCAAATTATATAAATCGCCAAACCACTCGCCAAATTATACAAATTGACATAATTTTTATTTTAAATACCGAAAGAACAAATAAATTACTATAACATTAATAAAAATACAAATAAAATGCCGAAATAAAAATAACTTGATGACGTAGACACGCGTAACTTGCTTAAAGTCAAGTTAATGTGACATTTACGATCAACCATTATTGGCATTTAATCTTATAGTTTGGCGAATGATAGATTTTTGGTCGACGGGATAACTAAGTAGTACCAAAGATACAATCGCTGTTTTCGTCTTTGATTAAGTAAAATAAGTTAAACATTTCAAAATAAGCTAATATAAAAGGAATTAAGTAAACAGAGTCTTTGTCTCCCTGTATTTTTTAACAAAGCGAAAAGAAAGTTCTTTTAAATAAGACATTTTAAATTAATCGTTTTTAATCTGATGTAATTTTGACCAAACTATTCTTTCTCTTTTTAATATTCAGGTGAAAATACTTTGGTTAGAAATGAAATATTATTTGCACTTTCGTAACAAAAATAGTTGAAAAGTATCCTCTCAAAATATCAAATAAATGTCTAGTGCTATTTCTAAATTTAAATTGTTTTGCAATATTATTTTGTGTTCATTTTATGTAATAACTGTAATGTGACGTAAATATGACGTAATTTCTCCTATTTAAGACTTCTAACGCATGTTAATGAATTTATTATTTTACAATTTCCTTTCTCTCTTAAAATTCACGTGTAAATATAGTTTTTATGACGTAATTTTTAATAAGTTCCTGCTTTTTGTACATAATTATTTAATTCTAATTCCAAATGTTTTTTTCTGTTTTAATAGTCACATAAATATATTTTTTACTTTCTTCTATCTTTACAAGAAGAAAGTATTGGATTCGTGAAAATTTTCGACTTCCGATTTTCGACGGATTTATACGTTTTAGAATGCCCAGAACACGATTTTATGGATTTTAGAAAATGTCTGTCTGTGAGTCTGTCTGTCACTCTGCCACTCTGTCACCCTGTCACTCTGTCACTCTGTGAGTCTGTATGTGACAAAAATTTTGTGGGCGCTCTATCTCAAGAACTAATGCGCGGAATTTCACAAAACTTTATATTTAGTTAGACCTTGATATAAACTGGACCTGATTAGTTTTTGGTGAAAATCGCCCAACAGGTGGCGCTGCTATGCGGCATTTTTCACGATTTCTGCAATAGGTATATCTCAAGAACTACTGCACGGATTTTCATAAAACTTCAGATTCAGTTTGTCCAGAATATAGTTTGGTGCTGATTACTTTTTTGTGAAAATCGCCCAACAGGTGACGCTGCTATGCTGCATTATTCATGATTATCGCAATAGCTCTAACTCAAGAAAAAATGCACGAATTTTCATCAAACTTCAGATTCAGTTAGTCCCTGATATAAATCAGCGCTGTTTAATTTTTGGTGTAAATTTCCCTACAGGTGGCGCTGCTGTGTTGCATTTTTCACAATTCCCGCAAGAGCTGTATCTCAAGAACTATTGCACGGATTTTCATCAAACTTCAGATTTAGTTAGTCCTTGACATGAATTGACGTAAAAATTAGTGCTGTTTAATTTTTGGTGTAAATCGCTCAACAGGTGGCGCTGCTATGCTGTATTTTTTGCGATTTCCGCAATAGCTTTATCTCAAGAACTAATGCTTGGGTTTTCAACAAACTTCAGATTCAGGTATACCTTGATGTCATTTAGTGCTGCTTATTTTTGGTGTAAATCGCTCAACAGGTGACGCTGCTATGCTAAATTTTTCAGAATTTCCGCTATAGCTCTATCTCAAGAACTAATGCACGAATTTTCATTTAACTTCAAATTCAAAAATACTTTGATATGAATTGGTGCTAAATCGTTGTTATTTCTTGTACTATTTAAATGATTTAATTGGCGTGATTTATATAGAAGAAAGTTTTCTGATGGCCACAACATACTAGTTTTTATTTGAAGCAAACATTATTGTTTGCGCTGTTTATACAGTTGGCAATAGTTTAAATTAATATCACTTTCTAAAATATGTAAAAAATATCTCTAGAAATGCTGAAAATTTGAATTCAAAATTGAAATAAAACCTCAAAAAATGAGTCAAATTAAAAAAAGAAATACAGTCTGCACACCGGGAACTTCAAACATATAAAATGATCTAAAAATGATTAAATTCCCATGAATAGTTTTTGCTCCTATAAAACTTTTTTAATGGAACGATTTTGTCCAACTTTAGCATTAAATAATCTCTTAAAATAATTCTTCGATTTGAAAACTGTCTGCCTCAGCGTGTTTATCAAACATTTCTGTATAATGCTACCGATTTTCATATTTTTGTATGCATTATGTTTCTTAATATTAACGAAGAAAGACCTCCAGTCACAAAAAATTCAAAACCGGCGGCGGCGGTGACAGCGGTAGTTACTTTTTTTTTTTAGAATAGAGAGATAGAGAGATATACTAATGCACATTTCTTCTTTATTTTAATTTTTATGCGTTTTCACTTTGTAATAAAACAGTTAAAAAAATTCATTAACACACATCGTGGAGTAATTTTATTTACTGGCTAAAAGATTTGATGCTTTCGCTTTTTCCATATAACGTATTTATATTAAGATTATGCTCGTATGTACAAAGAAAATAATAATTGACAAAGAAATTCTGAGATATTTTTCCGTAGAAAGCGTCTCTCACATTTATTGTTATGAATTCCATTCATTGATGAATAGTTTTCAGTTCGCATAAATAAGGAAAAATAAAAGAGAAGGTAACAATAACAAACTAGGGAAAAGAGAAACATGATAAAATTTCTCTGAAATAGAGAAAGCTAATCAAATTTGCAACAAAAATTTAAATGCACAGAATGAACTGAAAATTTCTGGTCTCATTTCTGTTGGTAGGGTATGTATCACTTGCAACTTGTGTCAATATGTTCCCTCCCGAAGTACTTTGCTATAAAAAACCGCAAAATAAAGGTTGTTATCCAAGAAACGTAAAATTTCAGTGCTAAATTTTCCGAGAAAAAAAAAATGAAGCCAAAACGTATGTTTTTATATTGCTTTGGACTTATCTAATACACTGGTGGAAATTGATTTATGAAAATACGGTTAAAAAAAAACTGAATGAAATTCCATGGGATATACATAGTATGTATAACAAATGAGTTACAAAAATAAAATTCATGCATAACATTAAACATAAGCAAAAAGTCAAAAATTAGACTTTCGCAATATGCAAACATGGAATGATTTATGAAATATCATATTTCATTGGATATTCCAAAATAATGTGACGAAAATTTGCGAATAACAAGGTAACGTGACATGCACACGCACAGTAGACATAAAAAGCGTTATATATTGGAAGCAATACGTTTCAATCATACTTTTCACGATGGGTAAACGAAAGATGTCTGAGGAAGAAAGAGCTAAAGTCGTTGCATATCTAGAATGTGGAAAGTCTGTTCCAAAAATTAGTAAATTGATTAAAAGATCAGTTGGTGCGATATATAACTGTAGAAAAGACACAGCAAATTATGGCAAAAATTTTAACAAAAAGGGTTTTCCACGTTTAAGTAAGAGAGAGAAAACAGGGGTTCTTCAACTTGCATCGAAATCCGGTCACAGTTCAAAGCATATTTGTGTAGATCTAGCCCTTCATGTTACTTATAAAAAAGTTAGGCAAATTTTATATTCTTCACGGAGCTTGAGATGGTCGAAAATGAAGTCTGGTTCAAAGTTACTTCTGCGTCACAAGCAGATAAGTTTGCAGTATTGAGAGAAGTACATGGCAATGAGTGACAATCAGAAGAAATTCATTTTCTCTGACGAAAAAAGATTTAATTTGCATGGCCCGGATGGTTTGAAGTATTATTGGAGGGATCTCTGAAAAGAACCAAAATCTGCATTCAGCAGAAATTTTGGTGGCGGAACATTATTGCCAGTGGGCTACTTTTTTAAAATTCAGATTTCTTAATTGGCATTACTTTTTTGAAATGGTAAAATTCGCTTTATTTAATGACATATTAATTAAGGCGAAAACAAGGTCAATTTTTCCATTTAAAAAAAGTGACGCCAATCCAGATATCTGAATTTTTAAATAAAAAAGTAGCCCACTGGCAACACTGTGGCGGAAGTTTAATGATTTGGGCAGCGATCGCTTATGATAGCAAAAGTGAAATTGTATTTTTAAACGGTCGCCAGAATTCTTTTGATGACACTTTAGTTTTAGAAAATTCACTTCTTCCATTTGCATGGCAATATTATGGTTTAGATTACATCTTCATGTAAGACAATGCAAGTATTCACATTTGAAATGCAATGAAAGATTGGTTTGACGAACACAATAGTGTTCTTTAAGATCATCCACCTCTTAGTCCTGATCTGAACCCCATCGAAAATATTTGGGGACAGCTTGTTCGAATGGTTTATGCAAATGAGATGCAGTACACATCATTTCTAGAATTGAAAGCTTCAATCTGTCGAAACTGGAAATTAATTGATCAGAAATACCTTCAAAATATTGTTTTATCAATGTCATCTAGAATAAAGAAACTCTGATGAATAAAGACGGCTTTACTAACTATTAATTTTAATTAAATGTGATATTTCATAAACCAATTTCCATGTTTTTATGTTCTTAAAATCTAATTTTTTGCTTTATGTTTTAAATTATTAATATGTATGAAATTTTATTTTTCTAAATTATTTGTTGTACAATCTATAATGTATGAAATATTATTCTTTTTTAACGAATATTATCGGAGTTTTTGTTAAAAAACCGTGTTTTCATAAATCAATTTCCACCAGTGTATCATGATAGCCTTTTTCCAGATTAGAGTACTTTCAAATGCCAAAAACATGGTCATGATATGAAAATTTGATATTGCTAATTACAAATCACAATAACAAAAAGTGAAAATTCAAAATGGTGTATCCAAAATGACAGACAAAATAGAAAAAATAGATAAAACAGAATAAGATATAATGAATGTGCTTTTGAAAGCGAGTAAATTTTGGAGTTTTTTACTTCATTGATTACAAATTTGTTATGAAAAATAACTAAATAAATAGAATAAATTGAAAATATCTGAACCAAATTAATGGATTGAAATTAGTTATTTTTTAAATAACGATGAAAAGTGTTATGTTTGCATTCTTGTCGTTAAAAAATATTATTTTAAAGTCAAAGGTAAGAAAAATTGAAAGATTCTGGAAGAAAAATTTCACACACGACAAAAATGCGACATTCTACATTGACAGGTTTTAAGCATCAAGCAACTGGATTGAAATTTTTTGCAAAATAAATTTTTTATATTGATGATATTTTCAAAATATTGCATATTTTCTTAAATAGGGGATAGCACAATTAAAAAAATAAACTATATAACGTTGAAAATAAATTCATTGAAAATATAATTGTATTTTTCATTTTTTTATGAATATCGTAAAATAATAATAAAATAAGCTTTATAAGTCATTATGTAACTCAATAATGTAATAGTAATTAATCTGTAATTGAAATAAATAAATCTGTATTTACGTTATTTAATTAAAAAAAACTCTACTGAAAAAAATTGTAAGTTGAATTAAAAAAAAATGCAAATGTGACAATTTATAGAAAAACATGTCCCACAATCAGATAAACACCTACGGGCAGCTGTTTTTTGTAAAATTTTATAGCATATAGTCTACAGATTATAAAACGGTCCACTACGATTCAGAATTCTGAAGAGTTATGAAGAGTTATTATTCAGAATTATGAATTCTAGAGTTTCATACTTGTTTCCCTAACCAAAACAATCATTTTATTGTAATTTCAATAAAATTATAATAAAATATTTCTTGTTTACTTATTTATGACTATAATTTTAAATTCAGTTATGAATATTCTATGGATTTTTGTCAGTTGAACCCATTTTGCTGCATTGAAAAAAAAGAAAAAACTGAATTTCGTTCTATGTGCTGATAACTTGAACTTGTTTGAGCTTCACGTTCACTATGAACTTCCGGCTCAGGTATCAAAGAAAATCTGTTATTTATCATATTATCTATTATGCCTCAGTGTTTCTCAAACATTCTTGTACCTAACTGAACATATAAATATTACTAAAAAAAAACTTTATTTATCGATTTTGGAACCACTATAGATCATTAAAAACGTTTTATTAAAAATGCACCTTTATATTATGTTAATGCTTTGCTCGTAATTATGATATACTACACGAAAATGATATCCATAGACCTGGCTTTTTTTTTTTTTTTCATAAATTGTTTTAAGCACTCTAGGTTAGATTGAATGATAAATTCGAATTCAGTTTTGAGAAGTTAATATTATATGTTATTTTATTAAAACAAACTTTACCGACGCTTAAATAATAAATACATATCGTACACCCCCCGCCCCAATATTTATATATAATAAACGAATGGTTATCGTAATCATGGAAGTAAAACATTGGGGAATAACTATTTTAACTGTGCATTGTAAGATACTTTGTTAGCTTATTATTAAACATAATGCAACACTAAACACTTTATATTTTAATTCTTTATTTCTTAATCTGATGAATTTCCCAACTTTCACTACGCTTTTATCTACATCCGAGGGCGCTCGGATAACTTTATACACACATAAAAATATTGTTTACAGCCAGTCTCGTGGCTGCACTCAAGCTGTTCTGTCTCTTGTTACTTAGAGAAGAATTTTATGACAATCTAAGTATGTCTATAAGTACTAACATCTGAAAGTTTGTTTCATAAAAAAATAGCAGACGCGTCGTCTCCTGCATCCATCTTTTAAAGTTATAGTATATCTGTCTTAAAGTGTGTACTTTTACAGTCGAGTTTCAATTTTTGGTAGATAAATAAGAAAGAAATTCGAAAGTTTATCTTTTACAGCATATTGATTGATTAAAGTTTCAAATTTCACCGTTGTATTTTCACACAAAAAAACTTTCATCCTGTTTTCTTTATTCATGCTATTACGTCAGGGAACATCAAAAGTAAAACTTCTTTAAAAGTAATTTGAAAATAAGTATAAAAATAAAAATACAGTAAAATCCCGATTATTAAAAAAAAAAAAAAAAAAAAAAAAAAGGCCATTTTTTTTCCCATTCTGACCAGAAAATCAGAATTATAACATTTTACGGCTGCTCTTTCATCTTTACCTAACTCTTCATTTACAATGGCTGTTTCGTAATAATGGAAGCCACCAATCCATCAGAAAAAAATAACTCGATTAAAGCGGAAACTCGGTTAAGCGGGACTCGGATAATGGAGACTCTACCGTAATAATAATAAAAAAACTCTCTCTTTTATAAGCCTTCAATAAAAATCGCGCCTAATTCCATGACTGCAATTAATGTAAGTTTCTCCAAAATTTCCTTTAAAATGCATTAATTTGGCGTGGGCACGAAACTCAATTATGACAAATCCATCGATTTTTTTTACGATTAATAGAAAACGCGAGCTAGCGAATTCCTCTAAAAAATTATGATTTTTGTTCTTAGTCCAAGAGCTGTTAAACATTTTAGGGAAGGTATTTGAGGCACCCTGAAAATTTGTGCAACACTTCTTTTGTAATGCCTGAATACAAAATCGAATGTCTGGCTGAAGGATCGTGGCCCAAAACCTGTGCCAGACAAAAAATGGCACTTGACACGTGTCTGGCACAGTTTTTGTGCCGACTAAAGTGTGTCATTTTCAAAATATTTTTTTCTAAGCATAAATATTATTGTGCCTCAATCTCAGCGTGCCTCAAATACCTTTTTTGGGTAGTCAAAAAATGGCACTTGACACGTGTCTGGCACAGGTTTTGGGCCGACTAAAGTGTCTGTCATTTTCAAAATATTTTTTTCTAAGTATAAATATTATTCTGTTTCAATCTCAGCGTGCCTCAAATACTTTTTTGGGGTAGTGTCAAAAAATGGCACTTGACACGTGACTGGCACAGGTTTTGGGCCACGATCCTTCAGCCAGACATTCGATTTTGTATTCAGGCATTACAAAAGAAGTGCTGCACAAATTTTCAGGGTGCCTCAAATACCTACTCAAAAATGTTCAACAGCTCTCCTACTATCTGTTTTTTAAAGATATGGAGAAAAAAAGACATCAATTTAGGAATCCTACAAAGATACTTTAACTAAACTATCTTTTTTCTGAACATATAACCACAATTTAATTAATATTAAACTATGAATTGATTAAAGCGTTATTTAAAAATATATACATGTCTCTTTGTTTTTTATTTTTATTTTCTGTTTTTCAGTGTTTAAATAATTTCCTTATTACAATTTCACGGTCAATTGAACTACTTTGGTGAATAATCAAATCCATTGTTGTTGTAACCCGTATACAGTCGCAACCAGAAAGAATATTTGGCAATTAGTTACCCGCCCCGCCTAACGAGAAATTGCCTTACAATTAATTTATTAACTTCCATTCAAGTTCTAAAAATATTAAAATGTTGTATTGTCACTGGAAACACGCATGTGTCCCGCCGCAGAGATCGCGGAGCGCGGCGTTCCGCGTGTCCCCCAGAGGTCCCTACCTACGTCCCTTTAGTCGAGACTTTAGCGGAAGCCAGGAAATAAAGAAAAGAAAAAGGAGAAAAATTGAAACCGGACAAATTTAATAAACAATTAAATTTAAAAAATCAAAAATCCCGGATGCGTAAAAAGTGAACTAATTAATTATTTCTCATCAATGTGAAACTATTTTTTTTTTTCAATTCCTACTAGTAGCTCACACGCTCGCTATATCTTGTTCAAATTTTCAGTTGTTAATAAAATACTTATTATTCATCCAATCAAGCTCAAATAATTTTTTTTAACTTGTTGTGGATGACACTTGATGTTAATCCAGTTTTTATCCAAATATTAATCTATTAATTAAGTTAAATTAATTAATTTTCAATAATCGAGAGAGCCCCCTTCTTGATCAAGGTATTTTAAGACCGAGATAGCCCTCTTCTTGATCAAGGCATTTTAAGCGCTGCTCAAGAAGAAAGAAGAATGGGAGGAAAAAAAAAAAAAACTCTTATTGACCTAAGTAAGAATTGACTTAATATATTTTTTTATATTACTTGTTTATATTATTTACCTATTTTTTTATTTACTTGTATTGATGACTTTTAAGTTGTGTTTAATTGTTAGATCCTATCTATAAACACTGTTCTGATGAGGCCTGTATATGTCTATGATGGTTAGAGTTGCAGTAAAGTTAGAGATCCTACCTACACAACTTCCAGGTTGTGTAATATTTTAACGGAGCTTCTGGCTGTAAAATAGTCAATGAAACATCGTCTTCATTTTGAAAGACCTATCCAATGACATGCCACTCCATAGGGTGCGTAATTTTTTTTTTTCGTCTCTACCGCCATTTTGTATTTATAAAAACAAAACCTAGCCTATAACCATCGTCCGTTAAGACGAATTGATAAAGACCTCATTCATTAAAATCCATCCAGCTGTTGGGATGTTTCGAGTGCATAAAGAAATCCACTTACACAGATACGCGTGAAACGCATAACCCGTCTTTTCAGTCGGGTAAAAAGGAAATTGATTAAATTAAAGCTCATTATTAGTAGCAAATTGGTGGTAACAGTCTCTGCTCCAACATAGGCTATAATGTATATCGATATCGTTACCCCCAAGGGGGTGGAGGAGCGTGAAACGTTCTAAAAATTGCAATTTTTGTGATAGTGAAAGTTCTAAAAACTTGAAATTTGGCATGGTAGTTACTTATACGAATATAATGTAAATACTCGCTAAGAATGGTTTCTAAAAAGAAATTAAACATTTAAAAAGATGAAATGGGCGTAAAATGTTCAAAATTACTATTTATTTGAAATTGTTAGTATTAGGTATTTGAAATGTGACATGACCGTCCCTTTAAAACGCAAATGCTCGGTTGGAACAGTTCATAAAAATCGAAATTTAAAAGGGTGAAATGCGAAAAGAGCTTTCTAGAAACGTTCTAAATTACGATTTCTGTGTAATTCTTAAGGATAGGTACTTGAAATTTGAAAAGGCTGATACTTTTAGGATGCAAATACACGTACAGAATAGTTTGAAAAAAAAAATCGAAATTTAAAAGAGTGCATTAGAAAAAAAAAAGCTCTAAACTTACTATTTTTGTGATACTGAAGAGACTAGCAATTTGAAATTTAACATGGCGGTTACTTTTAAAATACAAATGCTTTTTAAGAAAGGTTTCTGATAAAATTCCAAAAAATAAGAGAGTGAAGTAAGCGGAAAACGTTCAAAAAATATTCTAAATTACGAAGTCTTTGGAATATTACATAATATTTGTCAATTAATAAATTCCGCAAGCATTTCAAAAGCACACAAACACCACTTGTCATATTTCAACAACTATGCATGCAAAGCCGCGGGTTTTCCTAGTTATCAATAAAAAATTACAACTATCATTTTATCCGACTGCCAAGAAGGGCGTATCTGGTGTATCTTTCATGCGTATCTGGGTATGTGGATTTCTTTATACCCTCGAAACATCCCAACGGCTGGATGGATTTTAATGAATGAGGTCTCTATCGATTCGTCTTAACCGTCCGATGGTTATAGGCTAGGTTTTGTTTTTATAAATTCAAAATGGCGGCCGTAAAATACAAAATGGTGGTAGAGACGAAAAAAAAAATTACGCATCCTATTGAGTGGCATATCATTGGATAGGTCTTTCAAAATGAAGACGATGTTTCATTGAATATTTTACAGTCAGAAGCTCCGTTTAAGTATTACACAATCTGGAAGTTGTGTAGGTAGGATCTCTAGCTTTACTGCAACTCTAACCTTCATAAACATTTATAGGCCCCCATCAAAACAGTGTTTATAGATAGGAACTAACAATTAAACACAACTTAAAAGTCATCAATACAAGTAAATAAAAAAAATAGGTAAGTAATGTAAAAAATAGTTTCACATTGATGAGAAATAATTAATTAGTTCGCTTTTTACGCAGTCGGGTTTTTTGATTTTCTAAATTTAACTTTTATTTCCATTAAGCTCTCCTAAAAATAATATTTGTAGTTATATATTGTTACACATCAATTTTCATTTGTACATTTTTTTTTAATTTAGTGCAGAATGAAACGATCATTATTAAGGCTTTCTATTAACCTTAAGAATTTCTAGTTGTTTTAAAATTCATTGTTTGAGAACAAAAAGAATGGGATAATGACAAAAGAGGCTTCTTACAGAAAAAAAAAATTCTATTTAATATGGTACATTTGGCAATTTTTTTAAATAATAATGACGATTTTCTTCTGCATTAAATTAAACAATCGCTAAAAGTAAAAAGAGCGAAAAATCATGCATCACAACATATTTTTTGAAGCACCTTCAATTGCTATCAGAATATTTATAGGAAAATTCATTTTTGTTCAAACAATGGAATGAGATATCTAAGTAAGCATAAAAAAAAGAAATAAAACGTGTTCATTTTCAACAATTGTTGTCCATAGCCAGTAATGTGTGCGAATTCTTTCGCGCATCCCTGTATATGATCTACACATCTCGTAATACACTAAAAATGTTTTAAGATTTAAAACGAATTTTACAGCTGAAAACGCACATCCAGCAGTTATGGCTCAGAATCAATTCTCTAACTGAAATCTTTTGAGTGTTTCTGAAAATACACGATACTACGTAGAAATCATGTCTACGTATTCGTTGAAACAAAGTCTGCGTATTCATCGATCTATAGAAAACATGCTGTAGTGCACCTCGGCATGTATATACATTTCATCGAAATAGTGTAACATCATTAAAATACACTGCAAACGATTTTCTCCTATCGATAACAATATAATGGAATTCTTTAATGTGTGTCCTTATAAAGGATCTATAATTGATACTTACTCTATACTCTATCAAAAGCATGTTGTTTTCCACCGCCGTGATGAATATCGATTTCATTATGTTTGAAATAGAGTAACACCATTCAAATGCACTGAAAACGATTTTTCCCCATTGACCGTAATATAACCAGGTACTTTTGAGTGTCCCTGTAAACAAGCTACAATTGCTATTTACTCTATACTCAAAAGATAACATGTTTTCCACCTCAGTGATGAATATCAATTTCGTATTATATGAAATAGAGTAACATTATTAAATTGCCCTGCAAACGATTTTTCCACATTGCCCGTAATATAACGGATTACTTTTGAGTGTCACTGTAAACTAACCATACATGCTACACACTTCATTTTCAATACCGGACATGTTATGATAAAGAGCAATGACATACAAGAGTTACATGGGTAATTCAAATAAGGACTTTTAAAATTGGAAAAAAAAGAAAAAAAAAGACTATTTTCAACATTTAATATCTTAAAATGTATTTGATTTAAAGGCACAATTTAATTAGGATGAAAGGTATAAGTATGTTCTTTCATTTCATGTATTTAAAAACTTGTAAGATGCAGAATAAGCATTTATAAGGGGCTCCAAACTGTCAGACATTTGAGTAGTAGAAAATCGGCATAACAGATTACGCGCAGGTTTACAAAGTACATTTTGCAACTAGAAGGAAAATTTTGGTGCCTACACGCTAAAAACGACATTTTCAAAACTGAGTAAAAAATACTCATATCTCAGTATGTCGCATAGTCAAAATGGCTCCGAATCAAGCAGGACGGTCGTTCTGCCAAGCCAAGCTGAAAAAAAATACTAACCTCGCCAAACAAACAAGCGCCAAGAATAAAACGCAAGACACCGTAACTGCTTATTATACTGAAGACAGCTTCTCCATGTTAAATCGACCAAACATGCCAGCGTAAAATTTCCCATATCAAAAAAACCAATCGTCGCAGAAAAATAAAACCAAAACCAGAAGGACTTAATGGAAAAGATCTTCAATTTGAGACCAAATGCATCCTCATAAATTAAGGCGACCGTGGACGTTCAAAATCGCAAAAAACATTAAAAAAATCAATTTTTTGTTTTTTGAAAAAAAATGTTCTGGCAATCTTCTACTTTCAAATATAATAAAAATTATTCAAATCCGATAATTTTTTGAAGAGATACAGCTGTTTTTCTAACGTAAACAATCGTTAATCTACACTTAAAATAAAACTTTAAATCCAGTTTTCTCAAAATGAGAATTTTCGCCGACTGAGTAAGTTCAAAATTCTCCATGCGTCTTAATTTTATACCAATTTTCATAATACTTGGTAATATTGTTGTTGATATACTCTATTACAAAACTTGCTATTAAAATGTGTACATTATTTCATATAAAGGTCAAAAAGTAATATTTTATTATTGAATTTTATCCAAAATGATCAATATTATAGGTTTTTAATTTTTTTCTGCCAAGGAATTTAGTATAATTTTAAAATGTATAGCAACTTTTGATATAATATCATAAAGCTATCCCAAAAAAAAATTACAAGTTTCTGAAACAAAATTTAATGCGCATGGAGCATTTTTAATTTGTATCACTAATTACCATATTATTAATTAATTACTCATTTGCATATTAATTTTTTTTAATGAAATTAAGAAATTTTCTTAATTATTGCACAAATTATACGTGTATTAAATTTCAAAACAATTGAGCAAAAACTGTAGAAAATGTTTTTGAACGTCCACTGTCGCCTTAATTATAAACAGAGATATAGATTTTTTAAAATAACGTCGAGATACTGAAAATGAAAAATTTATTTTCTTCGTCACACCTTATGCTTCAGTCGAGGTAGAGAATTAAATAATGGACATAAAAAAGTAAGGATTGCATTTTTGGACAGATATTTTCTCAATCTACGTGCTTTTATAAAATGCAGCTTTAAAAACACAAATTTTCTATTCTTAATTAGCAAAAAACTGTTAATTAATTCTAAAGTTTATAAATTATGCCAAACAGCGATAAACCCGCCAAACCATTTTAGAAGTCATACTATTCTTTTATATTATCCTTTTGCATTGATTTCATCGAAGAAAACTATGGCCGAGATCCAGATACATTTTTCGCAGTTAGCGAAATGAGTTTGACCAATCAGAAGCCAGAATGTTTGAGAATTTTTGCTGTTTCTGGATCCCAGCCTATGTCATAAAAGTTTTGAGTCATTTTCTTAGTGCCATGGATGACGTGCAATGTTTACAGAAATCTAGGCTGGGATCCAGATAGATTTTTCGCTGTTAGCGAAACGAGATTCACCAATCAATAGCCTGCATTCCTGCAAACAGCGAAAAGTTCGCAAAAGTGCAAGCTTCTGATTGATGAATCTCGTTTCGCTAACAGCGAAAAATCTATCTAGATTGCGGCCAATTATGTTGAACACAATTTTGCATTTCCACATCCAGGAAGGGTATTGATGTCATAACAACAGTGCATATTCGAAACTATTTAAGGCATTGATTCTGAACTCCTTTGCTATACATTTCAATATTAAAGAAGTTGTTGTTTCAATAGTTTTAGTACTTTTCTCTATTGCTCACTCTAAAACACAAATATAGAAATTTAACCAACAGCGCTCAGAAACTATAGCGCCTAGAATATATGGTGTTGAAATCGGCTAACCCAGTAATACTTAAAAAAAGCGCTAAAATATTGTAGCCCTTAAATGTGCAATGATACTGCTGCAATATGCAGATCGCAGCGACATCTGCAGGATATTTTCTACAACTGCAAGAAATTGCTAGTCTATACAATGTAATAATAGTAATACGAAAATCCCGCAGATGTAGCTGCGATCGACACTTGAAATTGTAGCAGTATCGTCGCACATTTAAGGGATACAAATTTTTAGAACTGTTTGGATAGCATATTTCCACACTAGGTATTCTAGGCGCTGTATCAGAAACAACACCATAACAGAGAGTCTTTATACATAAGAGTGGTGATATATGCACAGGAGGCATGCTCATTTCAAGTTTTTGTCGAAAGTACGGCAATCCGCTTTCTTGAATAGAGGATATTCAATCTACGTTATGATCACATGGTCAAGGCAAGAACGTCTAGCGTAAAGAAGGGAAGACTCCGTCTACGTAATGTAAATCCCCGCTAGCCAATGAAACAGTTCATGGGAGAAAGCAGTAGTACACTGTTAAAAATATCGTGAAAAATTACCTCTGTTTTTAAAGGCTATCTGTATTATGACCAATGAGAACGCTTCATAGGCTTTTATATAGCGTTCTCATTGGTCAGAAAATAGAGAACCTTTAAGAACAGAGGTAATTTTTCACGATATTTTTAACAGTGTAGTTTCCTGATTCCCTTCTTATCAGTTAGAAATTCTTTGGGTAAATTACCGGTACCACGTGACTTTTTCAGCCTGGAACCCATATTTGGAATATCCTCCATTAGAAGATACGCGCATGGATGATCTCTATTAGACTAGGGAAATAATTCAACATGCATTAGCCTGGCGATAATGGCATGCTCACAAAGAACTTTAACGATTTGTTTTTATCACTTTTACCAATAAACATTTATTGGCCGTATGTCGCTACTTCGTTATAGAGACACACTTGTTCCTAATAAGATCCCGGCCTTATGCGTGCCACACACCAGGAAGACATGCGGCAGAAAAGCGTGAGGCATGCGACAATTTCACCCTCTTAACAAAGAAAAAACCGGTTTGAACAGCAGAATTTGCCACGAGCCGTTAATTCCCAAATTGGCTCAGGCGAGCTCAGCAATCTGATTGGCTAAAACTGATATTTATATGGTAGAAATTATATTTATTTTCTTATGAAGTAGTGTAATGTAAAATAAAATGCAATTATAATGACTTAAATTGATTTATTTTGTTAAATTTGATCAAAATCACAGTAAAGTAATCCAAAATATTAATATTAACGAACAATCATATTGCTGAGATCGGCTGAGCCAATTTGGGAATTAACGGCTCGTATTAAGGCACGCCACACACCGGAGAGACATGCGACAATAATCGTGAGACATGAGGCAAATTCTAATGTATCAAAATACGGAGTTTGATTTCAGTGCTATTCCTGAGCTCAGTTATAGCGGCTAGAAATATAGGTCGGGATCCAGGTACATTTTTGCAAACAGTGAAAAGTTAGCAAAAATTCTGACTTCTGATTGGTCAATCTCGTTACGATAACAGAAAAAAAATCTACCTAGATCACGGTCATAGTGTGGAAACCGGCTATTCCAGTAATGCTTTAAAAAGTGCTAAAAACTGAATCCCATAAATATTGAAAAATACTGAATGACAAATGTCTATAGGAGCAACATTTTCTAGATCTTCTCTGAGCGAAACGTTTTCTTTTGAAATAGTTACGTTGGAATTACCATATGTCGCTATAATCGACATTCGTCGTTCAGCCTCGTTCAACATTTATGGGATACAATTTTTTAGCACCTTTTTAATAAGCCGATTTTTAAACTATATCTTCCAGAAACTATAGATCCGTTATAGCGTCTAGATTATATGTTGTAGAAATCGACTATCCCAGCAATACTTAAAAAAGCGCGGAAGTATTGAATCCCTTAAATGTACAACGATATCGAATTCCAAACGGTCATTTCGAGATCTGCAGGATATTTTTTAAAGAAGAAAGAGACATGTGTAATGCACCGCTACAGCGTCTAGAATACATAATGTGGAAATTTGCTATCCAAGAACCGCTAAGGAGTGTATCCCTTAAATGTGCACTGACGCTGAAATCCGGGGAGATGATCGCAGCGACATCTGCGATATATTTTCAAATTTCAAAGTAAACATGGTATTATTACAGCGGGTTTGACGCCAAGCAGACAGGTCAGATGTATGTTAATAAAACGTTAAAAAAAAAAAGAAAAAAAAATGTTACAGCGTCTAGACCAAATTGTCTTGGAGTTTTGGGAAATATCCTGCAGATATCGCTGTGATCGACTGATTGGATTTCCACACTATATATTCTAGACGCTGTAGCACCGCGGTAGCCTGTCTTTTTTGTTTGCCTCGAAGTAGATACGAAGCTAACGAGAAAGACAGGCTACCGCGGTGGGTCCGATTCTTCTTTTTTTACAGACCGCTGGAGTCACGTGATGATCTTTTCGCACACCTTCATTGGTGCATTCGAGCATCACGTGACTCCAGCGGTCTGTAAAAAAAGAAGAATCCGACCAACCGCGGTAGCCTGTCTTTTTCGTTTGCCTGGAAGTAGATATAGATGACGTCATTTGAAGCTGTTCCTAAAGTGTGGTCAGCTCATCACGTCGCACGGAGTTGATTGTCTGTACACGGCAATGGACACACACACAAAAAAAAAAACTGGCGCACCGCTTTGTACTAATGATCGTGTAAAGATGATCCAACTCCGTGTGACTTTTAAACGTCACGAACTGGCCTATTATGTCATTGGTCACGCTAACACACTCCCCCTTGCGTCCGCCATATATAGCGGCATCTTGCACTGGAGACTGCTAAATGGGTTGCTATCGGTCAAAATCAAGAGAGAAAAGGGCAGAAGAGGGGGAAAGAACTCGTTTTTTTTTTGGTATGTAGTTTTTCACACGGGAAGATTGACATGTCTGCTCCTCTCCTTTCATGATGGTGAAATGAACCAACGCCCCCTAGATATTTGAGAAAGTCTTGACACGCGTCACGAAAACATCACACAAAGCAGGCAAAGCAAAGGAACAAAATCATTCATTGGCTCGTGGATATGAACGAGCCAATGAATGATTTTTCTTATTTGTTTTGCCTGCTTTGTGCAAAGACTTTTAAGATACATAGACCGGCAATTCCCATTCAAAAGCATGCGAAATCATGGCAGCCATCTGAAGTAAATTGAAACACCTGAACCGCGAGGTTTGTACGTCAACTGTGGTTATTTACCATTAAGTGCTATGGCTAGAATGAGCTTAAAAAATAATTTTTATCAATATGTGTGAACTTTGTGGCATATTTTTTTACATGAAGCTATTTTTTATATCTAAATATGCGTTATAAATATTGAATTTTCAGAAATAAAGTTAAATAAGGCGATTTGTTAATAATTTTATGGATGGTATGTTTGAAAAAGAGCATCTAATTTTAACAACAGGGAACAGATTGCTAAAGATTATAATTCCACCTTTTTTTTAAAGTTTGACTTACAAAAGTAACTGGTTGAGAAGTTTAGATTAAAGGTAGCAACTGTAACATAATATAGTAATTTACAAAATTTTAAATTAATTGTAAAGAAATCTACGTTTCTTAAACTAATTTTTATGCAAAAAGGTAATTAAAAAAGTGCATATTAACGAAAGTAACACTATATTTTTATCCTTGGAGGATGTTTATTGAAATACTTACTTGCTATACGAAAAAAACAAAAAAATTGATGAATAATATTTTTTTTTTTAAAGGCCTAAATGAAATAGGGTAGACTTATACTTAATGATCCGCAATGAAAAAATACGCTGATAAAAGCATTTTCTTAGGTAAATTAAAATATGAAACATATATACTGCCGTACAACAACTGTGATCAAAAATCCTCAGTTAAACTGACAGTTTGCCGGTCTATGTATCTTAAAAGTCTTTGGCTTTGTGTGATATTTTCCTGACGCGTGTCAAGGCTTTCTCGAATATTTAAAGGGCGTTGAATAGGCCGGGATCAAGATAGATTTTATGAGATTGATCAATCAGAAGTCTGCATTTTTGAAAACTTTTTTATGTTTGCAGTATACACCGAAAAGCCTGCAAGGATGGAGGCTACTGATTGGTCAATCTAATTTTACTAACAGAGAAAAATCTATCTGGATCCCGGACATTAACTTTGGTTGGTTGGGACGATTTTGAATAAAATCAAATCAGAAAGCCAATGTTTTTTAACTTTTCTGGTTAGTTTAATCGAAATCTTCCACATCTATTACTGAAAACTGAGTTACTGTACTTTGGACAAAAATTTGAATATGAGTACACGACTTGTGCATATGTCACCACTCTTACATATAAATGTACTCTGTTATGAGCATAATTATAAGCGCAGCTGGTTAAATTTGAGTATCTGGGTATTAGAGAAAGCAATTGTGGCCCACCTTGTCTGAGTGGATAAGACACCACGCCGCTAATTGCTTGAGAGCGTAGGTGGGGGTGGGTTCAAATCCCGCCGTGATCCCCACGTTGATAGAAAGCCTTTTCTCCTTGACTAAATACATCATAACGTGTTTCTGAAAATTAATTTTTTTTAAATTATGCATGATGGGCTTGGCGGCCATCTTTCCATATTTTACACAAATTTCTAAGCAGACAAGCTCATAATATGTTTGCATTATTAAGAATTTTGAACTTCTAGTTTTGGCTACAGACAGATAAATTAAGATTGTCTTTTATTTTGAAAAAAAAAACAAATTGATTTTTACTGCTTTAACTAATTAATTAACCCCCTCCGAAAAAAAAGAATCATAAGATGAAACCTGAAGTTACTTCAACTTTATTTTAAGACAAATTTCTAGGCACTCATTTCCATAAATTAAAAGCATAAAATGTTTGCGTTAGCAACAATTTCGAATTTCCGATCTTAACAATGTACTTGTGTGCTTAGAAATTTGTGTAAAATATGGAAAGATGGCCGCCAAGCCCATCATGCATAATTAAAAAAAAATTAATTTTCAGAAACACGTTATGATGTATTTAGTCAAGGAGAAAAGGCTTTCTATCAACGCATACTTAGGTACTCGACTTACGTATGGTAAATTTTTAATAAAAAATGTTAAATAAGTACCATAATATAAGCTTGGAAATTTGATATCACACTATTTTTTAGCCACAACTTTCCCCTTTTTTCTTTTCTTTTTTTTTTTGCTTGGCTTTTTTTTTTACTTTTGAAAAGTTGTTTTTTAGTAGATCAAAATTACTCAAGTTTGAAACATGTATATACTCGTTTCTGAAAACATGGACATACTCAAATAGGAGCACATAACGTTTTATCCATGATGTTTAATCACGATTATACATGATGTTTGTATTTATATATTGTTTATGGTTGTTAAATTCCACCTGCGAAATCTTTCCTTTACGAATTCATCCATTTTTTGATTTCGAAGGCTGAAGGATAAAATTTACGCTTTCGCGATTATATTACGATGGCTTTTAAGTGTTCTTCCGCGAACTCGATAAAAATGCAGTTCGCCAATTTCATGTTATAAATTATTACTGAAAGGAGCGTGTTGTTCGAAATCATAACAAATGAAATAATATGAATAAATTCAACTACCCTGGTAAAATTTACTACCTTTAACGAATGATAAGTAATTTTGTTTGAAATTGAGTATTTCTGATATTTCAGAATTGAAAGCACTGGGTCTTCATATTTGAAACAAAAAGTTTCATAACAAAACGAAAACATAGATTTACTCATATTTGAAAGTGTCATTTTTCTCAGTGTACGTATACTTTAGATCGTAATGCTTACCCTGAACCTAAATAAATTTGTATTTAAAGCATTTTTATACTTTTAATATAAAGTTGTATTTAGCTAATGCAAAATTTAGAAAATTTCAACAATATAATCACCTATAAAAATGTATTTTAGAACAATAAAAAAGAAATTTTAGGTTCAGTTTATACATACTAACATGAGACATATGTTTTGAAAATTTCGTGAAAATTTTTTCAGAAGTTTTGAGATATCGTGCGCATTATGCCCAAAAACGTCATTTGGAGAAAAATGACTTCAAAGTTTCGGAAACGCCGCTTCACCTATTGAGCGGGTATAATTTTAAAAGCCATAACTTATGTTCTAATGGGAATTTCAAGGAAACGATTATATCAAAATGGTCAGAAAAGATAGGAGTTTAACATCTAAAAAAAATTTAAATTTCGAAAATTTTAAAGCTTTAAGTCTAATGTCAGACGAACGTCTATTTGCTCGCTTTTTTCTTGCCCTCACATACCTTACACATTCGCTGCTAATGTCAGACGAGCGTCTATTTGCACGCTTTTTGTTTCAACATGAAAAATAAACGCATGCGAGTGAATGTGTAAGGCATCTGAGGACAAGAAATAAGCGTGCAAGTAGACGTTCGTATGACATTAGCCTTAGAGTCCTGAAACTCCTTAAGAGAGTTAGAGAACGGACAGACAGACAAACCCAATTCATAAGCACTGTTCAACTGCATTGGAAAGTTTTAAAGATAGAATAGATCTCCTTCCGTGGAATGAATATGCTATTATACAGGGTATCAAAAAATAGCTCTGGTAAACGTTTTAGCTTATCAATAACTCTTTTAGTAAAAGCCGAAATGAAAATAAGATCTATAATAAATAAAGTATAGACCTTTGACTTACAGAAAAGCTACAAGTTTTCGAAGTTGCCGCTCCTTTTCTTTTTGCTGAAACTTTCCGCAACGGGCTGAAACTCATCTCATGATTTTATATGGCAACGTCTCCTGGAGAGACTTTTTCAGAGATCCCAAAATCTGTGACGCTTATATCTAACTCTTCTTTGCAAAATAATGTAGATTAACCTAATTGGTTGATATTTAGAGAGCACACGGGCTTTTTTGTCCTTTTAAGAAGTCTGTCAGATGTGACGTGCACCATTCTCGTGTTCTTCTTGTTTTGTGTTCTGAAAAAGAATCTTGCTGGAGAGTCCATTTTTCATTTCCAAAGTGTTCTAGGAGTCAAAGAACAAGCAAAAAAATAAAATAAATAACTCCCCAAGAGGTTTTAATGATACGTTTGATGATTGATTTTGAAGTCTTCATCACCAAAAGCAAGCGAGGTTTTGGCAATTGTACAAATACCATTCCAAACCATAACCGAGAGAAACATTTGTTTAAATTAGATGACTGAAGTAGACGACTACTGTGTCAGTTGTGGATCAGCTCACACTGTGAACATTTTGAAAAACAATTTGACATTGATCATGAGCAGCATGCCTCACTGGTTTTATCTATTTTTAAAGTCTTGCGTTTTTGTTGACAACCGTAAGATTCCGGCATTGTTTAATTTTCATAGACTGGTATACTTAAGGAACTATATATCAATCTAGTAAATCGTCTCTCGGTTGTTCTTTATCTTTTTTGCGGCTTTTTTCATCGAGACGTTCATAATGTGTTCTCTTTACGGCATGTTACAACTTTTTACGGTTACTTTGCTTTTTCTGGAACTGTTGACTTTTCGTTTTTTACCTCGATCTGGTCTGTCTGTCCTTATTATGTTCAAGTTATTGGAATAGTTTCAGGACATTTGATACAGTCTATCTTCGAACAAACTCTCATTGCCTCATCCCTTCAGGGTGTATTGGAGAAAAGCTTTTTTCAGTGACCACTATCACAAATTTTAAATAACCTGTTCAATGAGATCCGAAGTTTATTTCACTAGTAGAGATAATAAACTTTTATTGGTGGAGTTTACTAGTGCCTTTTAAAACTAATTCTAACTCTGTACGTGTTATTTTTTGATCTCCTGTGCATCCCTGAATTTAATGTACCAGGCTGTTCCACTCTGTGTATTATACACAGGTAAGAGTAGACTGCATTAAAGATTCGTGGCTGAATTGCAGCAGGTTAACTTGTGTGTGCGAAATTCAGAGAGCTTATCGGACGACAGCTAAAAGTAGCCTCTTAAAAGAATGTCTAACTCAAAACGAAATACTGTATGAAGAATGTTGAAAAATAAATACCACTCAAATTTTCGACAGATTGTGCATGATTTTTTTTTCCTTTTAAACTCATACAGAGTTTATAATAAATTTAATAGACACTGTAACTCTAAATTAATTTTCAGCAAACAATCAATGTTGAGGGACGGGTCAAATAATGAACTGAGCCAGTTTTCTTACGCGTGAGTAGCCGACAAATCGCTCATCCGCAAGAAAAGTGACACATCTCGCAAAAATTCATTTTGCGTTTTATTACACTAACAAGTATGTCATAGGTGCGTCTTCCTACACGAACAGTTTCATAAGTGTAGTTACACAGATAATCCCTTTATTACGCTATATGTCCATTTGTGACCACAGAAGAGGGGTGGATTGTGTGGGAAGGTAAAATTACCCAACCCTCCAAACCTCAACCTACGTCTTCATTCTTAAGGGGACTTATCTGGTGGGGAAGAAAAAAAGTGAAATCCCATGTTATCCTATGGGGAAAATACTTATCCTTCTTGTTCATTCAAATTTAGAAATTTCAACAATATTTTCTTTTCAGCACGCAGATAGGAAGGTTCCTTATCCCTCTGTAACCTTAAAATTTTTATTTTTCTTTTCCAGTCATAAGTTACAAACAAGTAAAGAATACTTTTAATACACATCGGTATTTTTTGAAACTTTAACAAAAATTTTAAAATACTCATTATTATCTTTAAAATATTTTAAGCTTACAGAGGGATAAAGAACCTTCCTATCTATGAGCTGCAAAAAAATACTGTTGAAATTTCCAAATTTGAATGAACAAGAAGGATAAGTATCTTTCCCATAGAATAACATGGGAATCGACAACGTTTTTTCTCCATCAGGTAATCCCCCTTAAGGGTTTTATGCATGTTTTTAGTCCTGCATGCAGAGTTAAGTGCTGCAATTTCATCTTACAGTAAAATTATGCAAATTTTCTTTTGCCTCTCCTGTAGGGTGCCAACGATTTAAATCAGTTGATTTAAATCAGCGATTTAAATCATGATTTTAATCAAGTGATTTAAAAAAAAAAATCATTGATTAAAATCAAAAATTTTCTATATGTTTAAAATGACATAAAAAAGTATTCAAATCTAAGATGAACATAATTTGGAAAGTTTCTACAGGTATTGTGACTTATGAATACACAAAAGAAAGCTTTAAATAATTGTTTCTAAGCGTAATTCCTGAGTATTGTGAAAAATTTTAAGTACAGTAAGTTTGTAAAAAGTATGGTTTTTATCTAACAAACATAAAAAGCATTTAATTTAAAAATGATATTTAAATCTAATATAACTTGCAATGTCATAATTTCCTTTTAATAATCAAGTTATTCATTCTTTTATATACAGTAAACACAGCAATAGAGTGTCAATGATTTTAATCAATTGATTTAAATCAGATGATAATATCACATATTTTCTGATTTTTTAAAATGGTGTGAAAAAGCATTATAATCAATAATGAAAACGATCCCTAAATCACTTGTAAAAAACGGTTATTGTTAATTATAACAATATTAAACTGTGTAAAATGATGTATTATACATTTAAAAAACATCTAACTAAAATGTTAAATAACTTCAAAACAAAATATTTAGTAGCTATTCAAATATTTTAATGTTGTGGGGAAAACATCTGATTTAAATTTCAAAAATACAATTTTTGTCATCTATTTATAAATTATGTGTGAGTTTGCTGTATACATTGCTACAATTTTTGATCAATTTGATATACATACGCTTTAGAACCTGTGTAAAATTACTGGCTGCTTTATGAATTTATCAAACTATTATTTATCACCTTTTTTCAACCACTTTTTCAAAAATGTAGATTGTGTTCTTAATTAAACAGTTAATTGTTTAATAATTACAAAATTTAATCTGTATCATCAATTTAAAATTAAATGCAATTTAACAATAATTTTAAAATATAAGCGGTATTTAATATTGGTTTACATAATTATTACAAAATATTAATGCACATAATGTTCTATGTTACTAAAGAAATTTTTTATTTGCAGTTTTTTTGTAATTTCTATAATTACATAATTAAAATTTTATTAATTAAAGCAAAAAAACATAGGTTATTGCCGAAACGTCAGTGAAGTCTTACTGTGGAGACACGAAAAGTTTTGGTTTCCGTTTGTCTGTCTGTCTGTCTGTCTGTTCCGCGATAACTGCCGTAAAAAGCATCCGATTAGCTTAAAATTAAGGATACATGTTGGTAAAATCCCCGGATTTAGCTGTATAGTTTTTGGTTAAATTTGGTTCATGCGTTCGGAATATATAGAACGTTTTATTTTGCGACTTAATGCTTTCCTATAGCAATTCAGACGATTTTTCCATTTTTATTTGTTGAAAGGAAATGGCTCATATGATTGAAGGATTTAAATGGTAAATTATGGATGATGTAATTTCTAATTAGAACCATACATTATTCATATTAGTTTGAAATTTTGTGTATACATTTGTCAGAGTTTTTAAATTCGGTGTTTAACTTATGGGGGTATTTTATATATGTGTTCCAATAATATATCTTTTTATAAATTTACTTTTTTTCAAAGCACATATTTCATTGTTTTTATTTTCTTTCAACTGTTGCCTAGCAATGGAACTACACCTAAAAATATCGTAAATGTGAACGTATTTGTAATTGTTTGAAGTCAAATCAAAGTCAAAAGGGACGAATTAGCCTTTGTGACTTTACATATAGATGGAATTTACCCCAGAAATAAAGAAAGACTATGTCCTACTTATTTTGTTCAAAAAAATTTTCTTTTAAATTAAGAAGTTCATTATTTTCATAAGGAACAAATCGACATTTTTCTATAAAATTTAACATTTATTTATTTTTTTTTTTATTATTATTTTTTTTTTTTACCGTTGCCAAGAAAATCCAATCCCAGAATAATAATTTATCCTAAACGGTTAATTTTTATTTGAAAGATTTTCATGTGCAAGAGGAAAATGAAATAAAAAATAGACATGAATACGTCTTTATATTGGAAATAAAACTAAAATACGAAAAGAAGGTAAAATTGATCTCATATATCAAAAATAAAACTAATGTGCTTTGAGGTTGAAATAAAAAGGGCTTGTGTTATGATATTAATTCTTATTATTAAAAGAAATGTTACTAATATCTCATTGTTTATCGTCTGCACACAGCTAACAGAAATGTTAATTTTTAATCGAAAATTTCAATGAGAAAAAAAAAAAAACTTTTGAAAATCAAATATATAGGAAATGTCAAAATTATACACCGCAAAATTATCACTGTCGAAAATGACGTCATTGTATCGGGAAATAAATATTCTCATTCTTAAAAACCAAGCATTAACTAGATTGCCTGAAAAAATATTTTATAACGAGTGTTACTTCTTAATGCCGCCTCATTTCAGAAAATATGGATGAAAATTATTTTATTTTTAAAAGGAAATTATATTTTCATTCATAAAACCTAAACTTTTAATATAATTGCGTCAATGTTAATCATATTCTGTCCACCAGTATTGGAAATTAAGGCTCGGAAGTGTAAAAAGAAATTTAAGGTTTGCGATAACCATTAGCGCAATCAATAAAAAGTTACATATGTAAATTAATGAGACCACGGGGGGGTTCAGGGGGGCGGAGCCCACCCCCTCCTGAAGAAATCTATTTTATTATTTAAAAAAATATCAAGAATTAGTAGCTCATGAAAATTACTTCAAAATATCCTTCCATAACAACGTTTTTAATTTAATGCTTCTAATGTCTGAAAACTTCGTATTTTTTATTCTTATAAATAATTACATAATTTGAAAACTTTAAATTGCGGTTTGCAGGAAATTGAATATTACCAAAGTGTGTCTAAAAACAATGACTTGCAGAGCTGACGTTGAGGCTCCTGATCTGCAGATTTACTAGTGTTAGTAATTGGAGGGTTATTCATTTTTGAAATGCTTAATTCTTGGTAGATGTTTAATATTTTAACACAGGGAAAAAAATAAAAAAAAATCTGATTTAAATCAAAAAAATTCGATTTAAATAAAAAAAATCCGATTTTTTTTTATTTTTAAAAAAAATCATGATTTTTTTACACCCTACTCTCCTGTGAAATTTGCTTTTGTTGAGGTGTCACTTTTCTTGCAGGTGAGCGATATGTTAGTCCAAGTGAGAATTCATTTCTACCAATGTCCCCAACAAATTTATAAAGTGTAAGTTCCGTGATCGATGAATACTTATAAAAAATGCCAGAGGTACAGGATCGTAATTGATCGAGCCATTGCCGAGAAACCATGTTCATTTTGTTTTCAGATTGGAGTGGATACATAAGAAGTTTTGCTTAACTTCGGCTCGCTGCGCTTCAATAATAATAATAACAATAAAATCAGTTTTGAAATGTTGAGAATTGATATTATTTGATATATTTAAAAAATTATACTTCTAAATGACTAATAATACAAGAAAAAAAATGAATGTACTGAGACGTTCTTAAAAATGTAGCAAAATAAGACTGGTCATTCTTGTAATAAAAGCTCTCCTAATCAAGATTTAACTGTTACAATGGCTTTTGCTATAAAAATAGAAATAATGATGTAACCTCTTGGATAGAAACAATAATTAAATTCTTGTGGTTTTTTTTAAAGATTTAATAGAGCGTGATTTTTGATGTAATTAACAGTGCTTTTCATTTTACCAAAATAACATTCAAGTTAATAATAACCCTTTTATCATCTAAAAATTAAGCCACAAAATAGCAATTCTTTAAGGATATCAGCATTTAAAATAAAATATTTTCATTACATGAAATATTTGCTAAAATCATTATCGCTTTAAAAGGATTAAAATTCATTGCAGCATAAAAAAAGAAAGAATTATATTACAAGTTAATTTCGAAACACAACAGCCATTCAAAAGAGTCCTTAAGTAGGTCTGGAAAGTGAAAGATAGCGCTTTTTAAATAAAAAAGTATCTTTGTCAACGAAATTTAAATCAGATTTCGCTTGAAAGTTTTACTTTCTTTTGGTCTTATGTAATTGGTTTACCTTCAATAAAGACAATTGAGATTGGAGACTGAAGAGAGTGAGCGAGTTTTTAGGAACAACATGCTAATTAACACTTCAATCTAATATAAGTAGCGATATTTTTTCCTGTTAAAGATATACTGTCTTTTGTTATAACGACGTTTAATTTCAATTGATTTTAATTATATGTATAACAGTCCATGTAAATAAAGATAAAAGAACAACCCTTATATTTTAATCGAAAAATTGTCGCAGAGAAAAACAAAAATAGTCATTCGATTGAAAATTAATCGATTAAAAATCTTTCAATTTATGATTAAACAAGAAAAAAAAATCATGCGTCAAGCATAGATTATGAAACACTTTCCAACACATTCAGAATAACGATACAAAACTGCACAGTTTAATAAGTTAAAATATTATGTCTAATTCAACCATATGAAAACGCATAACATACTTGAAAACTCAAATTACAGCTGTTCCCATCTAGGATTGGAAAATTATCCGAATTCTTTGATCAGTCCTGTATATATTGTATTGCTCTATTGTATAGTAATCATCATGTAGTAAAATTCAGTGATTTATATGAATTTCAATACATTTTAAATAGCGTAATGTCATTAAAATACACTGCAAACGATTTTCCTCATTGACTATAATGTAACGGAATTCTTTTGAATGCCCCTGTAAATGAACTATTAATGCCACATACTTCATATACAATACCAAACATGCCTTGGTGACCCTAAATAATGTTTAGCAATTGCATGAAAATCCGAGTATATTACGGGAGTTAGAGCGTGCACAGATGACCAGATGGACAGGCGGACAGACGGCCAGACAAACCGAATGCATAAACACCTTTAAACTTTATTAGAAAGAGTTAGAAAAAAAAGGCTTTCGTACTGATATTGTACCAAACTCTGAAATTTTCGATACAAACATCCAATTTTTAAGAGCACATTTAGATTTTAGGTAGATTTCGTAAGAAATACTACCTATTGCAGTCGTTACCATGGTGCGACTTTTGAAAAATTCCTTCATAACTTTTCATTATATGACCCCAGGAACCCAAAACCACCCCCACCTAAAAAGTTTATATATATATGTTTAATTAATGGTTATATATATACATACATATATAACCATTAATTAAACATTACTGACCGCCATCAATAATTGTGATAGCATGAATGAATTTACAACAATACAGTGTCCCCAAACACACTGAATGGATACCAAATACATGATAGACAAGCTGCTATGTATAAAATAAAGTCCCTTGTACTATATAACAAGAATTAATAATGAAGAAAATGAGAAGAATATGGATTTCGATAAAAATAATTGAAAAGCTTATATATTGAATTACGTTATCAAGAGTACAGAATTCAATTATATAAGCAAAATCAGTCGTTTTCTGTGAGAAAAAAAGCTGAAAGCTGAATTTTTTTTTCTCCTGTACTCAAACGACCAATATAACCAGTAGAATAGTTTCAAACTGAAAACAGAATAAAATAAAATGCTATGAAATGGAAAAAGCAATACAACCTTTTAAATAATTAATTTATAGCAAGGAAAAATAGCAATATTATACAAAATACCCAATAAAATTCCAGTTATTCTATCCAAATACACATCAGCACATGGTATCCAAAAGCACGATAATTTTAAGGTTATTTTTACAGTTAAGTTAACACAGATTTTAAAACCTAATATATACAGTTAATCTATTTTGAAATACCGTGATAAATACAATTAAAATAATATAAATAGAAAATAATTACATAATGAGTAAATTACCTCTTAACACTTTTTTTTTTTAAATTTTTAAACTAAAGTAAAAAATTCCAAAACTATAAGTTTACAAAATCGCAAATAGCCAAAATTAAGCTCCACCTTGTGTTAAAAATTGATATTATTACTCTATTCGAAGCATCAGACAGAATCCAATTTAAATTTTAGTGCTGCTATCTATGATATTAACTTGAAACTAATATGAACAAAATGTCATAAAGATTATGCTATTATAAGTTAATTCATTCATAATATACCAACTGCTATATCCCAACAATTCCTAATATAAAAATACCATATTATATTTCATTATTCATATAAATATTAAATAAATACAAATGTTAATAGAATGATTACAATATATTCTACTACCATACCCAATTAATCTATACGGAAAATTCAAATAATTTCAAAACAATAATAATAAAATATAGCAATATGCTATAAAACTAAATAATTTATGTATAAAAAATTACATATAATAATAATAACTATAAGAAATACTTATAGATATAAAAAAATTAATTAATAAAATGAACAGGAAGAAAATATAAATATATATATATATATGTAATGGTATGTACTAAATTTTGTCCGCACGATAAAAGTCGCAATTATGCACGGATCGTCTTCAAACTCGCCAACAACTTTGAGGTGGCTAATATCTCGGCGGGGATTGAAAATGGACAAAATCGGCCCGAAGGAATGGAAATGGGGAGGGTTAAAATTTTTGAATGCCATCTTAATAAGATTCTGATAAAACCAGCTCTTACACAACGATAACAGGAAAAAATAAATATTCTTCGTTATAGCAGTTGCCAACAATTAAAAAAAACTATAAAATTCTCATCACAACAATTGCTTTTCTATTGCAAGATTTTCACGTGTAAAAATATTCAATAAATAGTTTGACGAATTGAAAGCAAATTGAATATTACGTCATAAGTTTTCTAGAGCAAGATTTCAGCATGAAAACTCAAAATGAAATAAATAGTTTGACGAATTGAAAAATATATATATTGCGTCATATTGGAAATATAATGGACCTCAGCAGGTGAATATGTAACGTCATGTGAGTTTGAAGAAACGTATTAAAACATGATAAAAACCCGACTATGGAAATATTAACATATTTTAACACTTTGAGGTTCTCTGAATTTGTTTTAGCCATTTTTAAACCTATTCCATATACATGCGCGTGTGTATTCATGTATATTAGAATTTTCACAAAATGTTTAGCTCCCTAGAGCTCATTCTTAGTGAAAGAACTGGGTTTATCTCTAAGCTTGATTTAAGTTTTGTTGGTGAATTTAGTACTTAACTTCGAAATCTACCTCCGCCTGTAGGCCCGAGCCGTCAGGGATTTTTTTCGATACGTTTTCATTTCGGATACCAAACAGAAAGACATTCAGTCAAGCTGTTTATGAATTATGAAGATTTAAAGTTTGGAACTCTTAATATTAAAATTTCATTTTAACGTTGCAAAACAGATTGCAATGTAAGTAATATTTTAACATAACTCATCGTCTGAATAAGTTGTGATTTTGAATTCGAATATTTGAAGCTTCAGAAATCGATTTCTGTTAAAAAATTCATGGGTTACAGTTGGAAAAATTTTCGATAATTAATGTCGGAAATACATATATTTCGAAATTTTCTGTCTCTAAAAAAATTTTCATTCTATAACCTATAAATTTTTTAACAGAAATCGATTTCTAAAAACTTCAAGTATGCTAATCAAAAATTATGGATAATTTCAGAAAATAATTTTTGAGTTACGCTTTAAAAACTTCTCGCTTTGCAATCTGTTTTGCAATGATTAATATACATTTTAATATTAGGATTTCCAAAATTTAAACCTTCATAATTCATAACTTGCTTGACCGAATGACGCCTCGTTTAGGATCTAAAAAGAAAACGCTTCGAAAAATCTAAATATGCTCTTAAAATTGGATGTTCGTATTGAAAATTTCAGAGTTTGGTACGATATCAGTACGAAAGTATTTTTTTTTAACCCATTTATGCCAGCGTCCCATTTTTGGGATGTTACGAATTTTAATACATTTATAAAATTTTCTTCTTCTTTACAACATAAAAATTGTATGAAGTAATTGTCTATAAATGTCTTTATCTATTACCGAGAGATGACAGCATAAGATTGATATTTATTTGCTTAAATGAAGACCTTTTTTTCGGTGTTTATAGATTTTTCATTTTTCAAGAGGGCGAAATGTAAAAAGTAAGTTTATTTGTATTTTTTGTACCTAGGATCCAAATAAATGAGTCATAATCTTAGCTTGTAGATTTCTTTGAAATACGCATTTTTTTAAATTGAGAAATTATATGTTCAAGCCTATTTTTTAGGCATGTTTGTAACGTACAAAATATAGGGCGCAAGACGCAAATGGGTACATATTTCTATTAGACATTTAGGGAGCAGTTAATTATGTAAAGTCCTTTTCGAGATGATTTTGAAATAAATTGTTTTTTAGCCTCAAATACAATTATTCTTAATTTATTATTTATAATACTTATAATGTTATTAGTCTCTGTAAGGAAATAAATGTATTTTTTAATAGTTCATAAAAAGACTAATTATAGTACATAATATACAATTTAAAAGCTTAATTTATATACATTTAGGCAAAACATATAATTATGCATTTTTCAGCATATGGATATTTTCATATTTAGTAAGTATGTTTGAATTTCATCAAATAAATACAAAAATATTTTAGCGTAATTTCTTTTAGTATTTATTTGTTCTGTTCATTTTGCAACATTTTAAAGTGATTTTACCAACAAGTTTGAGAAAACAAAAATTCAGGCATAAATGGGTTAAGCATAAATTCAAATAAGATTTCTAATCAATTAATTTTCAATCGAATGACTATTTTCGTTTTTCTCTGCGACAATTTTTCAATTAAAATACAAGGAGTCTATTTTTTATTTTTATTTTCACCGACTGTTAAATATATGAGATTAAAAGTTACAACAAAGACAGTATTCTAGAATGATATGTGATTTTTTATTAGCACTAGGGGGCTCTGCCCCCTACGAGCTACGCTCGTCAACCCCCGTCCAGACACCGCAGACTCTAAGTGCATGCTAATTTGATCGGCTTTAAAAAGATTTCGAAAGATTGAATTATAATTTAAAAAACAGTGGCGATCTCCCTATAAACGGATTTCTATTCATTTCTCTTTGATTGGGGAATTTTAACGCCAAATCCGCTGCGGTACTACTTGATTATTCCGTCGATCAATTTCGCCAAATTATAAACCACTCGCCAAATTATACAAATTGACATAATTTTTATTTTAAATAACGAAATAACAAATAAATTAGTACAACATTACAAAAAATATGAATAAAACGTCGAAATAAAAATAACTTGATGACGTAGACACGTGTAACTTGCTTAGTCAAGTTAATGTGACATTTACGATCAACCATTATTGGCATTTAATCTTATAGTTTGGCGAATGATAGATTTTTGGTCGACGGGATAACTAAGTAGAACCAAAGATACAATCGCTGTTTTCGTCTTTGATTAAGTAAAATAAGTTAAACATTTCAAAATAAGCTAATATAAAAGGAATTAAGTAAACAGAGTCTTTGTCTCCTGGTATTTTTTAACAAAGCTAAAAGAAAGTTCTTTTAAATGAGACATTTTAAATTAATCGTTTTTAATCTGACGTAATTTTGACCAAACTATTCTTTCTCTTTTAAATATTCACGTGAAAATACTTTTGTTAGAAATGAAATATTATTTGCGCTTTCCTAACAAAAATAGTTGAAAAGATCCTCTCAAAATATCAAATAAATATCTAGCGCAATTTCTAAATTTAAACTGTTTTGCAATATTATTTTGTGTTCATTTTATGTAATAACTGTAATGTGACGTAAATATGACATAATTTCTCCTATTTAAGACTTCAAACGCATGTTAATAAATTTATTATTTTGTAATATCCTTTCTCCTTTAAAATTCACGTGTATAGTTTTTATGACGTATTTTTTAATAAGTTCCTGCTTTTTGTACATAAATATTTAATTCTAATTCCAAATGATTTTTTATTTTTATAATAGTCACGTGTAAATAAATTTTTAATTTGAAGCAAATATTATTGTTTGCGCTGCTTATGCAGTTGGCAACAGTTTAAATTAATATCATTTTCTAAAATAATGTAAAAAAATATCTCTAGAAATGCTGAAAATTTGAATTTAAAATAGAAATAAAACCTCAAAAAATGAGTCAAATTAAAAAAGTAGAGGCAGTCTGCACACCGGGAAATTCCAACGTATAAAATGATCTAAAAATGAACTAATTCCCATGAATAGTTTTTGCTCCTATAAAACTTTTTTAGTGGAACGATTTTGTCCAACTTTAGCATTAAATATCTCTTAAAATATTTCTTCGATTTGAAAACTGTCTTCATCAGCGTGTTTATCAAACATTTTTGTATAATACCACCGATTTTAATATTTTTGTATGCATTATCTTTCTTAATATTGACGAAGAAAGACCTCCGGTCACAAAATATTCAAAACCGGCGGCGGTGACAGCGGTAGTTACTTTTTTTTAGAATAGAGAGATATTTGAAGTATCAGTTTGTGCTTATTTTATTATTACTGTAGTATCAATTTATTATTCATTTTCAATACTTAATATACATTATATACTAATTATATTTTAAATACTTTGTTCTTTAGTAATTGTTTTACTGTATACTTTAAAATTGATATGAATATCACTGAACTATTTTTATAGTCTTACCGATTCTAGTTATGTTTACACCTTGTACAAAAAGAAAAAAAAAAGGCTGATAATAAAATGTTTTAAAACTGAATGGTAATAATAATTGTAAATTTATTATGTATACTTTGTTTGTTCTCAATTCTGTTGTCTTTCAAAACTGTCATAATAGTTCTTATTTTTAATATTTTAAAAATTTCATTTAAGACAAATTGTCATAAAATGATCTAAATCTAAACTAAAAATTAATGTTACTAGTATAATACTTATAATTCTTGAATTTTGATAATTTAACCCTTTGTCAGGGACACATCTGGACTCCATGGTTAGGGCACATATTCACCCAACATACGCCTGTTTTAAAATTATCATTAGCACCTAATTGACTCAATTCTAACGCTCTTAAAGCGATTAGTGTCCTTTATTACGAAGTACAAAGAGAGTTTGTTCGAAATCTGATTAAAAAAACCTCAAACATCAAAATAAGTAGAACACTAAGCAATTTCCGAGGCAGACCACTAAGCTTTGTCAGCTCACATGTCACGCACCCTGCGATCAAGAGTTTAAGAAATACAAATACATTTTGAGATTTTGAAATCTATTTCATGTAAACTGTTTCTAGTAAAAATAATTCTTTTTTTAAATTTTCTTGCTCTTTTTTAAGTAAAAAAAAAAGTGGGTAAGTGTAATCACAGATTGCACAGAGGGTTTCGTTTTATATTCCTATCAAAACACTTTATCCTTTTGCAAAATCTGTTAGTTCCACATTTCGCAACCAGGGGACGAACTCTATTCTAAACAAACCTCTATCCGAACGAAACTCCGTTTTACAACCTATCTGTAGATATATTAGTCGAGGGGATCGGGCCCATAGCACCCAAGATAGGTAGGTGCCCCCTTGCGGTAAAAAGTGAGTAGTCAAAGGGATGTGCAATGATATATCACATGAAGGGTGTTGGCAAAAGTTAGAAAAGTGCCCCCGAGTGAAAAGATGGGAGGTTAGAGAAATTGCTTAAAATACACAAGTAAGATCCCGGAGGGGTAAATGATATAAGACGTTTTGAAATTTTTATGATTTTTCGTGTTATTGCAAGTGTTAAGCTATAAGTATGCAAAATTTCAAGTCTTCACCTTAATTAGTGACTGACTTAGAAAAATAGCTTAATATACACAAGTTAGAGACAGGAGGGGTAAATATAAGACTTTTTGAAATTTTTATGATTTTTTGTGTGATCGCAAGTGTTCAGTTATAAGTATGCAAAATTTCAAGTCTCCAACTTAATTAGGGGCTCAGTTAGAAAAATTACTTAAAATACCCAAGTTAGAGACCGGAGGGGTAAATATAAGATTTTTTGAAATTTTTATGATTTGTCGTGTGATCGCAAGTGTTCAACTATAAGTATGAAAAATTTCAAGTCTCCAACTTAATTAGGGGTTCAGTTAGAAAAAAATTCTTAAAATACACAAGTTAGAGCCCAGAGGGTAAATATAAGACTTTTTCAAAATTTTATGATTTATCGTTTGATGTGAGGTGTTCAGCTATAAGTATGCAAACTTTCAAGTCTCCAACATATATAGTTTCTGAGAACGGGCTCTGTGACAGACGGAGAGGCAGACAGACAGAGGAGTGAGACAAATAGGGTTTCATCAGATGAACGAAACCCTAATAGAACACTGTTATTTTTAAATTTTAACAGTTGTTTTTATTGAGATTGAAATGTTTCATTTTATTAGAGAGGTAATACCTACTGAAACTTTAACTTCTGACGATTAACCTTTCTGTGAGAGTTAAACATAAGAGCTTATTTATTTTGGAAGAATAAGATGTTGCCGACATACATGGTTTTTGTCTGCACAAAAGATCTGAAAATTCTTAAAATATTTGGTCTAAATTATAATATATTTTTTCTTAGTTATGGAAAAATAAGAACTAATTAATTGTGTTATAGAATAAACTAATTACAGATATGAACTTAAGAATTTTCGTACCTCCGTCTAGATTTCATTTTCTTAAGGCCTTCCTCTCCTCCAATACTTAATTTTTTTCCCCTAAAGTTGAAGGAAATGTTGGTTTTGTGACTTTTATGGTAAAACACACCATGCTGTATAAAGTATAGTCACTCCCCTGCCTATACGCCAAAAAAAATAAAAAAAAATAAAAATAAATAAAAAAATAAAAAAATAAAATCATGCTGTACTTTTTAATCATTATAAAGTATCGCAGAGAGACCCGAAATACGACTGAAAACGCTTTATAATTACTTATGAATAAAATAAGTTTAGTGTACTGTCAAAAACAAGTTTAATAATTTTCAACATAATTTTGAAATAATTCTTCAATTCTAGAGTAATTTGTAACATCAGATACCAAATTTCAAACCATTTGCTGGAGATGTTTAGGAATTTTATTAATAAAGTTTTGAGCTGCTAACAAAAAATTAATTTTTTATATTTTCATGCGTAATTCTGTAGTAGTAATTAGTTTTCCAAGCTGAAATTTTGTTGATATAATAATAAAAGTGCTAGTTCTAAACAGTCGTCTTGCATGGATTATGAGATACAAAGTTCTAAATATCGCTAATTTTTGCACTCGCCCAACGTTTGATCGTAAATTCTGTTACTAAAACGGCTTTCGATATTCTTAGAAACTTGAAAGCCGCTACGTAGAGAAAATTTTGCAAGTCACTGAAGGGAAAAAAGATCCAAAATTCAGCAGATGTATGTTAATAAGTTTCCGTTCGTAGTACTATTCTTGGCAATATTGTGTTTCAGCGATTCGAATCGTTATTTGTTCACTTGCAACTTACAATACGAAGATAGAGACTCTGAGCCAGAGCTTAATTTCTAACAAATAAATAAATAAATATATAAAGTTCAGGAGCTCAAATATTCTACTTTACCACTTACTACCTACCCTAGCATACCACCCACCCTTCTTTCTTTAACCCGCATTTTTGTGTTTCATCATTATTTTCAAAAGAAAACGAAAAGTTTTAATATATTTTAAGTATATGCATACATAAAATTAAATTTAATGAAATTATATGTAATAAAATTTAATGAAAAAAAAACTGTCCTTAATGGTAATAAATGTCTAAATTACTTGTTAGCCATGAATGGACATATGACGTAGGTGCAAATTTACTAATAGAAGAACCAACTTATCTAATAAACATTAAATTTGATCTGTGGAGCACAAATGTTCATAGTTGAAAACTCTCATTAGCATTTGGCACTTAACACAGGGATACTATCAATTATTGAAATTAATATTTTGAGTTCACTTTTTATTTCTATTCTAGAATTTTTCTAAAAATTCTAAAGTCTACTAAAACTTATTTCATCCATATGAAACATTTTGCACTATGACTATTGTTCTATGACTTCACCGTTTCCGTATGCGATCTCAGTTAATTTTGCGATATGCCAAAATTTCGGAATATCGGAGCTCCAAATGCTCTGAACACCAGTATTTTAAAGAAATTTTCTTAGTCTTATCTAATGGCAGAATTATTTGCGATTAAAGATGGCGAAATAAACTATAAGAAATAAACAATAATATTTTCAAAAAAAAAAGAAAAAAAAAACTAATACTAGAGAACAGGAATTCTGCTTTTTCAGAATTTAGTGTCGCCCCCGACATTTCCATTATTTCATTTTTTTTTGATGGACTGATGGCTTCTATTATTATGAAACAGCCATTATAAATGAAGTATTAGATGAAGATGAAAGAGCAGTCGTAAAAAGTTAGACCTCTGATTTTCTGGTCAGAATGGGGAAAAAAATGGCCATAATTTTTCTTAGTCGTAAAAAGTTAGACCTCTGATTTTCTGGTCAGAATGGGAAAAAATGGCCATAATTTTTTTTAGTCGTAAAAAGTTAGACCTCTGATTTTCTGGTCAGAATGGGAAAAAATGGCCATAATTGTTTTTGAAAAAAAAAAAAAAAAAAAAAAAATGGCCATTTTTTTCCCCATTCAGAGGTCTAACTTTTTACGGCTGCTCTTTCATCTTCACCTAACACTTCATTTATAATGGCTGTTTCATAATAATAGAAGCCACCAGTCCATCAAAAGAAAATAATTCTGTGAAAGCGGACACTCGGTTAAGGGGAACTCGGATAATCGGGACTCTACTGTAGCTCAGTTTTAAGACTTAAAACATGTGATTTTATTTTATATAAAACGACGTCATCCGAATCCGCTGAAGAATTCCTCATTTACGATCCAATCATAAACATCTACAATAAGTATGTGTAGGACGTCACTTTCTCAGAATAATACACAAATGCAGCAAAAAGAAAGCAATTCGTTAATATTTTTTCAAAATAGCACGTATATTAATTACTTTTTTTTTCAGTTTTTATCAGAAAGTGGCAACAAAAGGATATAATTGGTATTTTTCAACTATTTTTTCTTTACTGTCTACAGAAATGGAGTACTTGAGTTGCCAAAATGAAACAAATGCCGTTAAAAACTACAAAAAAATTAATATCTCAAAAATAAATGGAGATACAGTTTTCAAACAAAATGAATTTAAAAGTACTTTTCTTTTCCAATACGACGGTATAAAAATCGACAATGTGCGATGCTTAGACGTTTAAAAATTGCTAAAGAGTATTTAATCATAATGCTTTGTTTTACGGCTAGCGTCTGTAAGGTAACGTTATTTATTGGAGACAAAATAAGCTGGGAGAAAGAAATAGCATACCGGGGGCTAATAAGTGATGTCCAGAGAATTTGAAGTCCTGATTTACGCGTGACACCTGACAACAAGTGACTGTAAGTGAGAGCCACCTCTCGAGTGCAAAGGGTTAATTTCATTTGAAAGAACAGAAAGCAGCGTTTCTTCTACTGAATTATAGTCCGACGGGTTTCGGTGCGCAATATTTAGGAGCTGAAGCGGGTTCCGACTAACATTTAAACATTCACTAAATAACAAGTAAAAATTAAATTTAAAAAATCAAAAAACCCGACTGCGTAAAAAGCGAACTAATTAATTATTTCTCATCAATGTGAAACTATTTTTTTTTCAATTCCTACTATTAGCTCACACTCTCGCTATATATATCTTGTTTAAATTTTCAATCGTTAATAAAATACTTGTTATTCATCCAATCAAGCTCAAATAAATTTTTTTTAACTTGCAGTGGAGGACACTTGTGTTAATCCAGTTTTTTTTTCAAATATTAATTAATTAATTAAATTAAATTATTTAATTTTCAATAATCGAGAGAGCCCTCTTCTTGATCAAGGTATTTTAACCCGGGAGAACTCGCTAGTGAGAATGCCCAATTGCTTTTCTTTTACTTTACATTCATATAATATCAACTTTTTTTGGTTGGATTAGTACTTTTATTCACAAAATAGATAAAATAATTGAAAAACATTTTGAAATTTTAATTAAAATGAAAAATGATTTAAATAAGAGTCTTAAAAAAGTACGACTGTGAGAGAAAAACTCAAGCAGCGAGTTCTCCCGGGTTAAGACCGAGAGAGCCCTCTTCTTGATCATGGCATTTTGAGCGCCACTCAACAGAAAAGAAGAATGGGAGAAAAAAATTATCTTATTGACCTAAGTAGGAAATGACTTAATTTTTTTTAAATTATATTACTTGTTTATATTACTTATCTATTTCTTTTATTTACTTGTATTGTCGACTTTTAAGTTGTGTTTAATTGTTAGTTCCTATCTCTAAACACTGTTTTGATGAGGCCTATAGATGTCTATGATGGTTAGGGTTGCAGTAAAGCTAGAGATCCTAAATACACAACTTCCAGGTTGTATAATATTTAAACGGAGCTTTTGATTGTAAAATAGGCAATGAAACATCGTCTTCATTTTGAAAGACCTATCCAATGATATGCCATTCAATAGGGTGCGTAATTTTTTTTCGTCTGTACCGTCATTTTGAATTTATAAAAACAAAACCTATTCTATAACCATCGGACAGTTAAGACGAATCGATAGAGACCTCATTCATTAAAATCCATCCAGCCGTTGGGATGTTTCGAGGGTATAAAGAAATCCACATACCCAGATACCCGTGAAACACATAACACTTCTTGGCAGTCGGGTAAAAAGATAGTTGTAATTTTTTATTGATAACTAGGAAAACCCGCGGCTTTGCATGCATAGTTGTTGAAATATGCCAAGTGGTGTTTGTGTGCTTTTGAAATGCTTGCGGAATTTATTAATTGACAAATATTATGTAATAGTCCAAAGACTTCGTAATTTAGAATATTTTTTTAACGTTTTCCGCTTACTTCACTCTCTTAAATTTGGAATTTTATCAGAAACCTTTCTTAAAAAGCATTTGTATTTTAAAAGTAACCGCCATGTTAAATTTCAAATTGCTAGTATCTTCAGTATCACAAAAATAGTAAATTTAAAGCTTTTTTTAGAGCTTTTTTTTCTTTCTTTTTTTCTAATGCACTCTTTTAAATTCCGATTTTTTTTTCAAACTGTTCTGTACGTGTATTTGCATCCCTTTTAAAATTTCAAGTCCCTATCCTTAAGAATTATACAGAAATCATAATTTAGAACGCTTCTCGAAAGCTCTTTTCGCATTTCACCCTTTTAAATTTCGATTTTTATGAACTGTTCCAACCGAGCATTTGCGTTTTAAAGGGACAGTCATGTCACATTTCAAATACCTAATACTAACAATTCCATATAAATAATAATTTTGAACCTTTTCCGCCCATTTCATCTTTTTAAATGTTTAATTTCTTTTTAGAAACCATTCTTAGCGAGTATTTACATTATATTCTTATAAGTAACTACCATGCCAAATTTCAAGTTTTTAGACCTTTCACTATCACAAAAATTGCAATTTTTAGAACGTTTCACGCTCCTCCACCCCCTTGGGGGTAGCGGTACCGATATAAATTATAGCTTATGTTGGAGCAGAGACTGTTACCATCAATTTGCCACTAATAATGAGCTTTAATTTAATCAATTTCCTTTTTAAATTTGCCCGGTTTCAATTTTTCTCCTTTTCTTTTCTTTATTTCCTTTCTTCTGCTAGAGTCTCGGCTAAAGGGACGTAGGTAGGGACCTCTGGGGGACACGCGGAACGGATCTCTGCGGCAGGACACAGGTGCGTTTCCAGTGACTATACAACATTTTAATATTTTTAGAACTTGAATGGGAATTAATAAATTAATTGTAAGGCAATTTCTCGTTAGGCGGGGCGGATAATTAATTGCCAAATATTAGGTAGATTTCGTATGAAATACTACCTATTGGGATGGTTCCTATGTTGGAATTTCTGAAAAATTTTAATCTTTTAATCTGAGCTTCGGCACAAATTAAGCTCTGCTTTGAGCTGAAAATTTTCTGATGTAATAAGGAGATTAATTAGAAAATTTCAGCTCAAAATCTGAATTATCTTCTAAGTTACAATTGAATCAATAATAATTGGAATCACCGAAGCACAATGTTGACAATAGTCGTACGAAGCAGGGTTGCGTGTTTGGCCTCCATATATATTCTGAAATTTTGAGTTCATACCAGAAATAAAGAATAATATTTTATGCTTTATTTAATGTGAGACATTTAGCGATTACATGAAGTTAAAATTCTTTTTTCTAAATTTCCGGTGTGAATTTGAAATTAAGGATTAAAATTGGAGGTCAAACTGGCAACCCCGGTACGAAGAGGAATTCACTTTTGAATTTTAAGTGAACGCAGTAATTCCTTAGTACTCAATTTTTTCCATTTGTTCAATGCAGTATTACAAGGGAAAAAAAATAAGAATTTATATACTAAGCCATCATGCTTAAATAAAGCATTGAATATGGTTATGCATAACTCATTGCGTAATCCAGTATGATTGTAATTCAGATTAATCAAAGTCTATACTTATCTATAATTCATAGCTTATACTCGTTTGTAATTTTAATTATTAGACGAATAATAATTGTGAACTTATGCTATTTGGTCCCCAGGCTTATCAGTCTAAGACAATTGAAGTTAGGTTGCTTCTTGGATGACGCGATAGCTGTGTAACAAAAAGATAAATATTCGTAAAATCCGAAATTTTACATCAATAACATCAATTTTACTATCCATTCAAAGCCTACACTATTGAGGCGGAGAAACTCGAACTCTAATGTTAATCCTATGGGAGCGCTCTTTACCGAATTCTCGCTCGCATTTTAATATTTTAAAATAACTTTTTTTTTTTTGCATAGGATACTTGAGGTCGATATCTTTTTTGAACATTTGTACTTTTTCGATTTTAGTTACAATTTCTTTATATGCGGATACTTTCACTTTTGGGACCGTTTCTGAAAATAAAAATATCCTGATATAAAAAACTGTAACCAAAATCGAAAAAAAGATCAAAGACGCAATAAAAAATATTGACCTCATGTATCCCATTCAAAAAAATCCTTTTAAAATATTAAAATGCAAGCGCGAAATCTGTAAAGAACGCTCTCATAGGATTAACATTAGCGTTCGAGTTTCTCCGCGTGACTTGTGTAAATTCCTCACTGATAGATTTCAACACGTGTACTCAAAACCTACAGACTACAGTCACTGTCTGCTTGCAAACTGACTTATCAAAACCATGTCCAGTATACTTAGGAACTTGAAATTCGGTACACAGAGAGAATTTTGCTTATAGGGTAATTCCGGGATTTATGCCGCACATTTTTTTGAATGTGTGTATAAAGTCCCATGGTGGGCATAAAATAAAAACAATCATGCCGTGCTATTTAATGTTAAATATACAACGCGTGTACTGCGACAAAAAAATTCAAAAAAATTATTACTATTTTTTAGCATTTTTTTTCTAAAACATTACATTGCGGCGCGTCACCCGTACATTCAGGCTGAGACGCCGCACTTGTGCGGTAGTTATGCCGCGCTTGTAATAAGAACAGAATGAAGCTATAAATAAAAATATTAAAAAAAAACATTCATATCTGGACTATAATTATGGATGAAATAACAAAATGAAACTAAATGAGTACATTGAAACTAATAAGTGTTGCCTACTTTCACTATTGAAATTATAGACTTATTTTTTTACATTAAATTTTAATTGTTATTTCAGCAACAACGTAACATCAATGAATTAGAAAGGGAAAAGGAAAAAAAAGTAAAATTGTGTTTACATAATTTATTTGTTAACCCTTTCGGGACCGGTGGCTTTTACACAAATTTTATTTGGTTGGTACCACTTTTTTAAAAGAAGTTACCTTTACTTAAATAATCATGAAAATGCTCTAATTAAACAAAGCAAATATTACTTTTCTTTTTTACTGGTGAAGGAAACAAATTTTGTAAGCTCTTTATGAAGGTGCTTATATGCACCTATGGTCCCGAATGGTTAAGAGATCGACTTCAATCTACAGAAAAAGTGTCGAAAAAGTACAGTCTTTATGTAACTACATTTAAACACTTGATGCAACGGAGACAATTACACTTCCTCTTTTTTGGAGTAGTTTGCAAAGAACGTCTGCGTTACGCGTGATCTAATTTTTCAGTATTATTATCTTGACTTGCATCTTTCTTGCCCTTCTTACTTTTTATTTTCCCCTTTTTCTCCTTTGGTTTTAGTAAACTTGATAACATGCCTAACATGGTTAGTCTGTGCAAAAGAAAAGGAAAAGTTAATAACACTTAATCATCCCGTACAAAAGAAACTGCTGCATGTACACCGCAATAGCTGTGCGGCATGTATCCCATTTTGCATGGTGCAGACGTCGGCCATCATAGTTACCTGCCATCGCTAAGGGAATGGCGTAATTATACACAGAGTACTCTATACAACCGCTACACTTAGTTTTGACTTCGAAATCATGCATGTATTTAGTAATTAGTGCATAAAAAGTATTTAAACATGATGTGTTTAAAAGTTTGGACAGTGAAATCATGCACTTACGTCAAATTAAGGATTGTAATTCTACAAATAAACATCGAAATGGGATTCACGCTATTCACTGGTTAAAATGATCTCATTGCGCACTTATACTGTGCGTTTGACGACCATCTATCGATAATTAGAAGAAATACGAGGGGTGCGGCATCTATCCCGTATGCGGCGACTCTCCCGGAGTTACCCTAACCTAAGCGTAAAAGTCTAAAATGAAACATGTATTCGCTTTTTAAAATTCAAAAGTGAATTCCTATTTGTATTACAGTGTGAGTAGAAAGTGCGTATAAACTTTAAAAATTCATCAAAAATAACAAAAAATGATACGGAATTATGGTGCGTTTTTTTAACAGCAAAACTAGTTGTAATTCAAAAGAATCATCAATAGGAACTACTAGCACGATTGGAACTTCCAGAAGTACTCAAATGAGGATATTACAAAAGCACAAAGAACAGACTACTCGATGGATCTTTTATTCGAGAGAATAATAAATTTTGAGTGTAGAAATAGTTAACTATGCTTGTCGGAGATCTATTGCCTCTCTTTAGGGGATTTTCTGTCGTAATTTTCGAAAGGGATTCATTACTGCTTCTCCGTTTATAAATTCACAATACAACAATCATATATGAGAGGCTCACAACCAAAGTAGACCAAATCCATAAAAAAAAAAATTAATTAATCCACTTAGAAGGTGCTTAAAATCTGTTTTATCTACTCCCACGTGAACCAAGCCTGTTTTCACATATTTTTTCATATATGGCACCTGCTTACAGACTTGGTCCACTGTGTGAGTGAATAAAACAGATTTTATGCACCTTCTAAGTGGACTATCTCGTTTTTTTTTCAAAATCCAGTTGATCTACTATGGTTGTGAGGCCCTCATATTATACGTGGTGTTTCAGAAAAATGTTTACACACCTTAGTTGAAGAAAAAAAAATATTAAAAACTGTTCAAACGAAGATTTTTACTGCGTAAATTTAGTTCTATGTCTGAGGAACAGGTATAATACTGAGGTATGCATTATAAGAATATAATAAAATACCCCATTAAGAATACTCAAAAGAATACTGGATAGGATGCAAATACTCGATTGAGTTCCCTCCTCGTTCTCCTGATCTTACACTCTTGGATTTTTATCTATGGGAAACAGTAACGGATCAGGTGTACTGTGTCAAAACAGATGTACTAGATACACTGTGGGACGAGATGAAGAATGCCTGTTCAGAAATCCCTCTGAAAATTTTGGTGAGCGTTGCTGAATCTGTTACAATATATCAAGAATTTTAATCCCCAAATGAACATAAATAACGTCCAATTTTATAAAGTTCTTTCATGTGTCTGCGTTAATCAAGAAAAGTCAATCATGTTTGACAGATAAATAAGGAAATAAGACAGTTATTTATCTAATCTCTGTTGAGTGTTTCAAGGACATTATAATTATCAATAATGACTTATACAAACTTTTAAACATTTTTTAATTAGTGACCGTAAATTACAGATAGTAAATATCCTTAAATTTATTTTATACTTCTTGTTTTAAAATATCTGTCTTTCATGTGCATATTATGTGGTTAGTTGTTGATGAAAATCACAATAAGAGACATGTAGTTTTATCACTGCTACTGTTTTATGGATATTAAATAACTACAGGGTGCAATATGTTATTTATCGCCGACTTTTATTTTCTCAGCCGTTGGTCGCAGATATATAGTTCCAATTACAGAAACGTTTCAAATGTGGTAAATATTCATGTTGTGGCCTTATTTAAAGTAAAAAATCAATTTTATAAAAATTACGAAATCTAGCTTTTTATACGATCCCCCAGTCCTTATAGTTATATTTAGTAAAAGTTTACACATCTCATAACAGATATAACACAAAAAGTTTGACATTTGTACTACAAAAATTGACACAGTTATTGAATTTCAAAGTTTGAGATTTTTGCACTTGATTTTGTCTTTCATTGAGGGATCAGTTAAAAGAGTAATTAAAATAATTCGAGATCAAAATCAGGATGCAATGTCCTTTTTTACGGTGAAACCACCTTTAGCCGGTATCGCCAAATCGCGGTATCACCAAAGAGAGTTATTTCATCTAAAAATTTGAGCTGACTTTTAGGAGTCGTATACAAAATGAAGAATGAAATATTGAAATTAAACAGAAAAATAAATATTTATATAACTTTTATGGATCGAACAACACTCAAACGTCAAAGTAGATAGAATCGACAACCGGAAAATAAATCATATTCACTAAGGATTAGATAGATGGCAGCGGATCAGCCAACGACCAGCCAACGACCAGCCAAGCATGAAAATTAGGATTATGCAAATTACAATAGTAACGCGGCGTCACACGTTCGGGATAAAACACGAGCCATCTAGCAGTGGACATGCTAGTCAGCGCTGAGATGGTGATGGCAAGATACGTATACATGCAATATTCCGAAATGATACTTATTTATAGAGAATGTCAAGGGAATGCCAGAGAGGCCGCGAGTGTTTATTCAGAACGTTTCCCTAAGGATCTACATTCAACGCATGAAACTATAACTGATGCATTGCACCATCTTAGAGAGACCGGCTCTGTTTCACCACGACCCAGAACAAGTAGACGGGCAAGGTGTAATATTCGAGTGTAACCGAAGGAGGTGCTGGCAATCGCCCTGAATGCTGTTATTAACTGCTCTGCTCAACAAGTGCAAAACGTTTTGAAACATTTACAAATTGATTTTTTAACGGAAAGATATAAAATTGGAAAACCTGACCATGGAAACGATTTGGAATCGAACTGTGTTTTCCATTTTTGGATCAATCAATTACCTATTAAGTTATAAGGGATTCTGATCACGTGACAAACACGTTTTTCATCCTTTCTTGAGTGGGTTTTCTCCTTTCGCGCTGAAATTTGTTTCAAAACGCCCACTTTGACATTATTTTTTGAAAGATCTATTGCGTTTGCAAAAAAAAAAAAAAAAAAAAAAAAAAAACTGAAAAAAAAAAACAGCTTTATGACACAGTTTCTGAACAACAACATTTGCTAGTTTCATGCATTTCCAAACAAAAATAAATTAAAACTTATGTCAGAAAGTTGCCATTTTGGATTTGAGAACAGCCTTAATTCCACAACTGAGCACGGCGGAAATAAGCGAGGCATGTGGTCAGCATGTCTCGCATTTGTTACATGCACATTATGCACATCCATACCATCCGACGCTGGTGCAAGCATTGATGCTGGGTGAACACGCACGACGATTTGATTATTGTAATTTCATGCTCAACTCCTTAGAGGAAAATCCGTCGTTCCTTTGTGACATTCTGTGGACAGATGAGCCAATGTTTACACGGGGTGGCATTGTGAACGAGCACACTCGTCTATGGAAAACCTCCACATCGCCCGCACAGTACGACACGTGTGGAATACGGTATATGGGGAACCCATATTGTTGGAATCATCTTCTACGATGGGACCTTAACTAGCGATCGTTACCTGCATCTGCTACAAAACACGGTACGCGACTGATATGAAGAGCTGCCTCTCCGACATGCATGCTGGGTGTGGTTTCAACATGATGAGACCCTCTCCGCATAAAACATCAAACGTCCGGGCGTATCTGACCACCGAATTCTGTCAGCAGATCCTTGAATATAGTGGTTCGGTACAGTGGCCACCGCGTTCGCTAGACTTGACTCTCATAGACTTCTACCTGTGGAGTTACATCAAGGCATAGGTGTATGTGACTGAGGCCACTTGTCTGGGTTTTCTGAAGCAGCGCATCATCCTTTATTGTCACACAGTTTGCACACCTGCTATGCTCTAACGTGTCCAGGCTTCAGTACTGTCACGCATTCAATTGTGCATTGCCACCAATGAAGAACACTTTGAGCAGTATCTCTAGTAGATTCCGACGTTTGATGTATTCATTTTTATAGTAGACCGTTTTCTGATATTATAATAAATTGACATTTATTTTTCTGTTTAATTTCAATATTTCATTCTTCGCTTTGTATACGACCCCTAAAAGTCAGCTCAAATTTTTAGATGAAATAACCCTCTTTGGTGATACCCCAATTTGGCGATATCGGCTAAAGGTGGTTCGGCCGTAAATAGGACATTGCACCCTGATTTTGATCTTGAATTATTTTAATTCATCTTTTAACTGATCCCTCAATGAAAGACAAAATCATGTGCAAAAATCTCAAACTTTGAAATTTAATAACTGCTTCATTTTTTGTAGTACAGATGTCAAACTTTTTGTATTATATCTGTTATGATATGTGTAAACTTTTACTAAATATAACTATAGGGACTGGGGGACCGCATAAAAGGTTAGATTTCGTAATTTTTACAAAATTTATATTTTACTTTAAATAAATCCACAGCATGAATATTTATCTCATTTGAAACGTTTTTGTAACTATATGTCAACGTCCAACGGTTAAGAAATTAAAGATCAGCGATAGATAACATATTGCACCTTGTATATTATTTCATTCCTAAAGTAGGAATAATTTCGAAGAAAATAAAACACACAGCCTCATATTACAAAAAATGAAATACGTAAACAAAAGTGAGAACTACAACATCTTCAATATTGTTGCTGAGTGATTAAATACATTGATGAGGAGGAGACCAGACAAAGCTTGGATATCTTAAAAAAGGTAAGCAAATTTAACTTACCTACATTACATTATTATCAATCTTACAAAGATAAAATATAATTTGAGGATCAGAAAGCTCAACCGCTAATGTTAATTTGCAAACATAATGTTTTCTAACATATTTGATTATGAGATTGACGGAATAGTCTCGAAGCATGAGTAAATAAATAATAATTTAGATATCCTTAATCTAGCTATCCATAAACGTAAAATATATTTTCTAGTTCTCCAAACATAAAAATTGACAGTTAAAAATTAAAAATTAAAATATAAAATTGAAAGTTAATTAATTAACTTAAAGAAAAGAATAGACAAAATGGGATCGTTAAAAGACAGTATAATGATTGATAAACTGAACTCTGAAAATTACGCGAACTGGCGCTTTAAGGTAGAGATGCTCTTGATAAGGGAGGTGTTATTTGAAGTTATCACTGAAGATGCTCCCACTCCCTTAATCACCGAATGGACTAAGAAAGATAGAAAGGCCAGAGCATTAACAAACTTATCCATCGACGATAGCCAAATTGTGCACGTTAAAAATTTAAATACTTACCACTCGGAACATTTGGAACGCGCTGAAAAATATTCACGAGAGGTCAAATTTTTCCAGCAAACTTCACCTATTTCGAAAGTATGTGGTACGAAGCAGAATGAGGGCGGCAACATGATAATCACATAACTAAAATTTTTGAGTTGATAGATAAACTGTCGGCGATAGGTGAGCAAATTTCAGAATCACACATTTCTGCACTTCTTTTATGTTCCTTGCCATCATCATATGATACTTTAGTCCCTGCCCTAGAGGCAAGAGATGAAGCAGAGTTAACAGTTAATTTTATAAAGAGCAAGCTTACAGATGAACGTAGGATAGACAATTCCGAAAATTCCGAACACAATAAAAGAGCATATAAAGTTCAAGGGAAATTTAATAATTCAGAACATAAAACAGGTAACAATAAATACTGCTCACACTGTAGAATAAAAAATCATTCCAATAAAGAGTGTTCAAAAAGGGAACAAGTGGGTAAGTGTGATCACAGATCGCACAGAGGGTTTCGTTTAATATTCCTTTCAAAACACTTTATCCTTTTGAAAAATCTGTTAATTCCACATTTCACAACCAGGGGGCGCACTTGATTCTAAACAAACCTGTATCCGAATGAAAATCCGTTTTATATACTATCCGTACATATATTAGTCGAGGGGATTTGGCCTATAGCAACCGAGATAAGTAGGCGCACCTGGCGGAAAAAATTAGAACTAAAATATGTAAGGCTATGGTGCATAATATGAAAGAATGGTCAAAGGGGTGTCGGCAAAAGTTGGAAAATTTCTCCCCGGGTTAAAAGGGCGGAGGTTGGAAAAATTGCTTAAAATACACAATTTAGAGCCCAAAGGGGTAAATAATAAAAGACTTTTTGAAAATTTTATGATTTGTCGTGTGGTCTGAGGTATTCAGCTATACGTATGCAAAATTTCATGTCACCAACTTACTTAGGGCCTCTCTTAGAAAGAATTGCTTCAAATACACATGTGGTAGCTCAAAAGGTTAAACGTAAGGCTTTTTTAAGATTTTATGATTTGTCGACTGGCCTCAGGTGTTCTGCAATAAGTATGCAAAATTTCAAACCTCCAATTCAATTAGGGGCTCAGTTAGAAAGAATGGCTTAAAATACACAAGCTGGAGTTGAAAGGGTTAAACATAAAACTTTTTCAAAATTTCTTATTTGACTTGAGATCTGAGGTGTTGAGCTATATGTATGCAAAATTTCACGCCTCCAACCTAAATAGGGGCTCACTTAGAAAGAATTGTTTAAAATGCACATGTAGGAGCACAAAGGGTTGAATGTACGACTTTTTCAAAATTTTATGATTTGTCGTTTGATGTGAGGTGTTCAACTATAAGTACCCAAAATTGCATGTCTCACACATAATTAGGGGCTCACTTAGAAAGAATTGTTTAAAATACACGTGTGGGACCCCAAAGGGTTAAATGCACGACCTTTTTCAAAATTTTATGATTTGTCGTTGGATGTGAGGTGTTCCGCTATAAGTATGCAAAATTTCACACCTCCAACCCAATTAGGGGCTCACTTAGAAAGAATTGTTTAAGATACACATGTGGGACCCCAAAGGGTTAAACGTATGACATTTTCAAAATTTTGCGATTTGTCGTTTGATGTGAGGTGTTCAGCTATAAGTATGCAAAATTTCACGCCTCCAAACTAATTGGGAGCTCACTTAGAAAGAATTGTTTAAAATACACATGAGGAAGCCCAAAGGGTTAAATGTACGACTTTTTCAAAATTGTATGATTTGACATTTGATGTGAGGTGTTCAGCTATAAGTATGCAAAATTTCACGCCTCCAAATTAATTAGGAGCTGCCTTAGAAAGAATTGTTTAAAATACACATGCGGGAGCCCAAAGGGTTAGATGTACGACTTTCTCAAAATTTTATCATTTGTCATATGATGTTAGGTGTTCAGCTATAAGTACCCAAAATTTCATGTCTCTAACATAATTAGGAGCTCACTTACAAAGAATTGTTTAAAATACACATGCGGGAGCCAAAAGGGTTAAATGTACGACTTTTTCAAAATTTTATGATTTGTCATATGATGTGAGGTGTTCAGCTATAAGTACCCAAAATTTCATGTTTCCAACATGTATAGTTTCTAAGAACGGGCTCTGTGACGGACAGACGGACAGACAGACAGAGGAGCGAGACGAATAGGGTTTCGTCAGATGAACGAAACCCTAAAAAGAACAACAGTTACACACATACCAGATATTATAAAAACAAAAACAATTCCACATTATTATGTTTTGAGGAAAACAACCTATCTAAAAACGCGGAACCCGAAAAAAGAAAACATACAGTAAGTGAAAACAACAGTATTGCTTTTCTAATCGAAGAATCCAAAAATAAAGGCCCCTTTATAGTGTACAGTAGCAATTCCAGCCATATTGTAAACTCAAAGGAATTCTTTACAAAAATAACGCATAACACTGAAACAAACGTTACAGTAGCAAACGAAAACCAGTTGATTTCATATGGATCTGGGGAGGTAATCATTCATACCGAAAATGAAAACAAACATATTATATTACATGATGTAATTTATGTCCCTGATATTGAAACTAACTTGCTGTCAGTGAGTTACATATGTAATATTACAGTCCAGATTCCAGCATTGACATTGCACGTTTAATATGTATGCAGTTTTGTACAGCTATCACGAAAATCGTGTTAAATGCAGCATAGCAGCGTCACCTGTTGGTCGATTTAAAACAAAACCTAATCAGCGCCAATTTATATAAGGAGGTATAACCGAATCTGAAGTTTGATAAAAATCCGTGCATTAGTTCTTGGGATAGAGCTATTGAGTAAATCGTGAGAAATGCAACATAACAGAGCCACCTGTTGGGCTATTTACATCAAAAACTAATCAACAGAGCACCAACTTATATCAAGGTATAACTTAATCTAAAGTTTGATTAAATTTCGTGTATTGGTTCTTGAGATAGAGCTTTGCGTAAATCGTGAGAAATGCAACATAGCAGAGCCACCTGTTGGGCTATTTACATCAAAAACTAATCGACAGAGCACCAACTTATATCAAGGTATAACTTATTCTAAAGTTTTATTAAATTTCGTGCATTGGTTCTTGAGACAGAGCGCACACAAAATTTGTCACATAGACACAGACAGACATTTTCTAAAAACAGTCAAATCGTGTTCAGGACCTAAAACATATAAACGATCGAAAACCGGAAATCGAATTTTTTCACGAATCCAATACTTTCTTCTTGAAGAGATAGAAGAAAGTGAAAACGCAAGAAAATTCAACGCATGGAAGGTGCTTTACTTTATATTTCATTTTTAGTTAATGTGTAAATTATAAAACCGTTAGAAGTCTCAGAATATCAAGATGACAATCGTTTATGCTGAGTTTTCCCTTTCTAAAAGCAATTTCTGTTCTGGTAACAACGAAATAAAAATATTTTAAAGATAATTCTTATCGCTAACATCGTTTAAAATACGTATTTATATTTTCCCTCAATTGAAATCTTGTAAATATAACACATAATTTTATTTTTATTCTACATCAAAAGGTGATAACTAGCCAAATGAGGTAATCCTAAGTCAAAGTGCTTTATCAAAAAGTTCTCTTCCCATTCCTCTGTTCACTAAATTGCTGAAATAAACTTTTCTGACCACACGTAAAAAATACGTTACAGCAATCTTCTCCTGATGATTGAATATTACATTGATTGTGAGCATGAGTTTCTACTAGTTTGTAACCTAAAGTATATGCTTACTTGGAATTCAAAGGTGCAATCACAGACTAAAGTATAGATTTATTGTCTTTTAGTACAGATTATATTGTCTTTTAGTATAGATTATATTGTCTGTGTGCTCAATCTCTTTTGAAAAAAGGGTAAAAGAACCCAAGACAACAATAGCACAGGAAATTACCACACCATTCCTTTTTTACCTTTTGTCCTCGCACATAAGAAACCACAGGGGCGACTCATCACTCATCCCATTGTCCGCCTCCGCATAATACGGGGCGTATATATAGAATTTTTTTCTTTTTTAAGTTTGCTTTTGCTACCCACTCGTTGGATAGGTAGGTTTTTGTTCCCTGGGCATATCTTATGTAGACACCCCATTCTGTATAAAATTTCAGATTCTCCAAAAAAAGAAAATTAACTCTGTTGCGTGGTGCGCTAGAAATTTCATTTTATTTCAGAAGTCTTTTCCAAAATCTTATAAGATTAGATGTATATCTTTGCAAATAAAGATTGGGTGTCACCCCTTAGAGGGTGACACCGGGGGTGGACCGCCCCCTCCGCCCCTGAGCTACGCCACTGATGTGACGGAAGAATAATATTGGCCAGAAATGTAAAATTTATAGAAAATAAGATAAGTAATTCAAATACTAATAAAAATCTAGAGGCAAGAGAATTAATCGCGCAAACAAACACAACAGAAAGACATAAACGAGATAGAAATACATTTGACACCAACACAAAATGAACTAAGTCCACTATCCGTGTCACAACAAGAAAATTCACAAGTCAGAAGATCCGAAAAACCCAATAGAAGTGTACCACCTGACAGGTTTGCTTATGCAGTCCGGCACGATTCAGTATATGAACCTTAAAGTTGGGAAGGTATGATAAACATAGAGAATCCTATAGAAAAACGCACTGGGTAAAAGCGACACAAGAGAAAATAAACTCCCTTAATAAAAATGAAACCTGGTCCTTTGTTGTTCCCCCACAAGGAGCTGAAGTAATTTGGTCCAAATGGGCTTTTAAAGCGAAATAGGACGAATTCGGTAAAATCAAGCGTTACAAAGCCAGACTGGTTACTCAAGGATTTAGACAAAAGTATGGAGTCGATTTTGACGAAACGTATGCACTAGTAATATCCCATAACACTCTGAGATGTTTCTTAACCGTCGTAGCCTATCACAATCTTAGTATCAGGCAAAGCAGCATTTTTACATGGGGAACTTGAATAATATATATATGTCGTAGGCTAATTGAGAAATCCGGCTCTTTGTAAACAGCCTAGGCTCTTTGCAAAGCGCCGGGCTAATTGGAGAATCCATCTCCCTTGTTCCAATTAGCCTGATATTTTTCAGGCTTATTGCAAAGAGCCTAGAAAGTGTTAGGCTAATTGAAAAATGACCACTTATTATCCGATCAGGGTGACATTTTTAGCTCACAGGCTATCAAAGCCTGACAGCTTACGTGCCCGCCGATTCTGTATGTACGTGTGTACGTACGTACGTACGCATGTACGTAACGCGATAACTCTTGATAGAAATATCCGATTTATGACCACTTATTATCCGATCAGCGTGATATTTTTAGCTTACAGGCTATCAAAGTCTGAGAGCTTATGTGCCCGCCGATTATGCATGTACGTGTGTACGTACGTACGTACGTATGTACGTAACGCGATAACTCTTTATAGAAAAATCCAATTTGCTTCAATTTTTTTTCTAGGTTTGTTATGATAAGGCGCTTCCCTAATTAGTTTTTGGGGTTCATTGGTTAAGGATAAAGGGGGAAAAGGGAGGCTAGTCCCCCCCTTAATTTATATAATTGGGTTTTTCATACAGAAATATTCGATTTGCTCCAAATTTGGTATACCGATTTATTGTGTTAAGGAGCTTCCCTGATTAGATTTGGAAGCTCATTATTTAAGTATAAAGGGGGGGGGAGGGGGCTACCCCCTTAATTTAGATAAATCGGTTTTTCATGATGAATTATTCGATTTGCTCCAAATTTGGTATACCGGTTTATTAAGTTAAGGAGCTGCCTTGATTAGATTTGGAGGTACATTAGTTACATATAAAGGGAGGAAAGGGGGGCTATCCCCCCCGTAATTTAGATAAATGGGTTTTTCATGCAGAAATATGCGATTTGCTATAGATTTTGTATACCGGTTAATTATGTTAAGCAGGTACCCTGATTACATTTGGAAGATCATTATTATGTATAAAGGGGGAAAGGGGGCAATTGCCTCTCCCCTTAATTTAGATAAATGGGTTTTTCATGTAGAATTATTCGATTAGCTCAAATTTGGTATACTGGTTTATTATGTTAAGGAGATGGCTCGATTAGATTTGGAGGTTCATTAGTTAAGTATAAAGGGAGGAAAAGGGGGGGGCTACCCCCTTAATTTAGGTAAATGGGTTTTTAATGCAAAATTATTCGATTTGCACCAAATTTCGTATACCGGTTTATTATGTTAAGGAGCTTCCCTGATTAGATTTGGAGGTCCATTAGTTAAGTATAAAGGGAGGAATGGGGGGCTAACCCCCCCTTAATTTAGATAAATGGGTTTTTTGTGCAGAGTTATTCGATTTGCCCCAAATTTCGTATACCGGTTTATTAAGTTAAGGAGCTGCCTTGATTAGATTTGGAGATTTATTGGTTAAGTATAAAGGAGGGACAGGGGCTGATGTCCCCTTAATTTAGATAAATGGGTTTTTCATACAGAATTATTCGATTTGCTTCAAATTTGATATACCAGTTTATTACGATATGGCTTCCTTCATTTGATTTGGAGGTTCATTGGTTAAGTATAAAAGGGGGGGGGGCAATCGTCCCTGCCCTTAATTTAGATAAATGTGTTTTCATGCAGAATTATCTAATTTAGTTTAAGTTTTTTTCTAGGTTCATTCTAATAAGGAGCTTTTTTGATTTGATTTGAGAGTTCATTGGTTCAGCATAAAGGGAGAAATGGGGCAGCTAATACCCCCCCCCCCCCCTCCTTAATTTAGTGAAATGGTTTTTCATGCAGAAATATCTGATTTGCTTCAAATTTGGTATACCAGTTTATTACGTTAAGTAGCTTCCCTGATTAGATTTGGAGGTTCTTTGGTTAGGTAGAAAGGGGGCAACGGGGGCTAATACCTTCATTTATTTTTCGAGGGGCATTATTTTTTTAAATAAGAGTAGCTAGTACAATTAGTGTGAATAGCCTGTGAGCTCAATCCCATCAGTTTAACTGGGCAATTTTCTTTTTATTATGTTTATTAACGCATAACCCTACCCAAACCCGAAAAATAAATTACAACAGACCGTACCCAGATTCGAGCAAGACAAAATAATTTGAGTCTACATGCAACCCGACCCGAACCTGAGAATTCCATTTGAAAAAACCCGAAATCCCGAACCAAATCTGATAACCGACAAAAATATTCCAAAGATCCATAACCGAATCCGAACAAGACAAATTAGTTTCCGTGGACACACAACGCTACCAGAACCTAAATATTCCATTCGAAGTCAACCTGAAACCCGTCCTGAACCAAATCTTGACCGACAAAAATATTCCAAAGAACTATAACCTGATGCAAGCCAGACAAACTCATCTCCGTCCACCGGCAACCCGTTCCGAACCTGAAAGTTCTAATTGAACTCAATCCGAAACCTGGTTGTGGTCGATTTTCGGGTTGACTTCAAATGGAACCTTCAAGTTCGGATCCGGTTGAAAAAAAATTAAACTAAATCAGATAATTCTGCATGAAAACCCATTTATCTAAATTAAGGGGAGGGGCAATTGCCCCCCTTTCCCCCCTTTTATACTTAACCAATGAACCTCCAAATCAAATGAAGGAAGCCATATCGTAATAAACTGGTATATCAAATTTGAAGCACATCGAATAATTCTGCATGAAAAACACATTTATCTAAATTAAGGGGACACTAGTCCCTGTCCCTCCTTTATACTTAACCAATAAATCTCCAAATCTAATCAAGGCAGCTCCTTAACATAATAAACCGGTATACGAAATTTGGAGTAAATCGAATAACTCTGGATGAAAAACCCATTTATCTAAATTAAGGGGGGGTCTAGCACCCATTTCCTCCATTTATACTTAACTAATGAACCTCCAAATCTAATCAGGGAAGATCCTTAACATAATAAACCTGTATACGAAATTTGGAGCAAATCGAATAACTCTGCATGAAAAACCCATTTATCTAAATTAAGGGGGGGGGGGGGTCTAGCCCCAGTTTCCTCTCTTTATACTTAACTAATGAACTTCGAAATCTAGTCAGGGAAGGTCCTTAACATAATAAACCGGTATACCAAATTTGGAGCAAATCGAATAATTTTGCATTAAAAACCCATTTACCTAAATTGGGGGGAGGTACCCCCCCTTTCCTCCCTTTATATTTAACTAACGAACCTCCAAATCTAATCAAGCCATCTACTTAACATAATAAACCAGTATACCAAATTTGAGCTAATCGAATAAATCTACATGAAAAATGCATTTATCTAAATTTAGGGGAGAGGCAATTGCCCCCTTTCTCCCCTTTATACATAATAATGATCTTCCAAATGTAATCAGGGAAGCTGCTTAACATAATTAACCGGTATACCAAATTTATTGCAAATCGCATATTTCTGCATGAAAAACCCATTTATCTAAATTACGGGGGGGACGATAGCCCCCCTTTTCTCCCTTTATATGTAACTAATGAACCTTCAAATCTAATCAAGGCAGCTCCTTAACTTAATAAACCGGTATACCAAATTTGGAGCAAATCGAATATCTGCATGAAAAACCCATTTATATAAATTAAGGGGGGGGGGGCTAGCCCCCCTTTTCCTCTTTATCCTTAACCAATGAACCCGAAAAACTAATCAGGGAAGCACCTTATCAAAATGAACCTAGAAAAAAAATTGAAGCAAATCGGATATTTCTATCAAGAGTTATCGTGTTACGTACATACGTACGTACGTACGTACACACGTACATACAGAATCGGCAGGCACATAAGCTCTCAGGCTTTGATGGCCTGTGAGCTAAAAATGTCATCCTGATCGGATAATAAGTGGTCATTTTTCAATTAGCCTAAGGCTTTCTAGGCTCTTTGCAATAAGCCTGAAAAATATCAGGCTAATTGGGAAAAGGGAGATGGATTCTCCAATTAGCCCGGCTCTTTGCAAAGAGCCTAGGCTGTTTGCAAAGAGCCGGATTTCTCAATTAGCCTACGACATATATATATATCACACAACATGAAGGCTATACAAACACTAAAGAACCTAATAAGTTTTGCAAATTAAAAAAGGCCCTATATGGGTTAAAACAAGCAGCAAGAGCTTGGTACTCAAACATTAGTGAACACTAAAATAATTAAATTTTAAACAAAGCATAGCTCATAATTGCCTATTCATACGAAAAGAAGGGGAAAACACAGTTATATTGCAGTATACATAGATGATATAATTATTGCAGGAACAGATGAAGAGATTAAAGATATAATAAATAAGTTAAGATAAAAATATGCACTCGAAGATTTAGGACAAATTAACAACTATCTCGGGATAAAAATAGAAACAAATACACAACGGTTACAATCTGAATCAAACATAAAAAATAACTGAAATATCAAAAAGGTTTAATCTTGAAGAATCAAAACTGTATGGAACACCCATGGAAACAGGTTTCCTAAGATCAGAAAATGATAATACACCAATGCAGAATAACACGAAACATCGTCAAGCAATTGGTGCTTTATTATATACTAGGGAATCGTACCCGGGCTTCCCGGGTTAAAGGATATAGGGGGAAATATTTTTTTTAATTGAAAACTAATAATTTTTTTTATATGCAATAGACTTTTTAGACTACCCACTTACATTAAAAAGGCATTTTTCATATGGAAAATGCGAATTATACAATCAAATAAATTTTTGAAATTTATCAAAAGCGACATTTTCTTATTAGCCGCATGCTAAGAGTTATTTGACTAAGATTTTGCTACTCATGGCATCCTTTTATATTCTGATAATTTCAGAGCTTATACATGTCTATTTAATTTGTGTTTTATTTATATTATTTTATTTATTTATTCATAGGAAAGTTTTTTTTAATGGATATTAGCCGTAAGAAAATGATGAACTCTTTATTTTGTTTTAAGGGCAAATGGATTAATCTTTCGTATTCGAGCTCCGCGCGATATAGATAAATTAAAAAATATTTCATGCTTTAAAATTGTTTTTAAAACCATAGACAATAAGTAAACTGAGATGAACTTTGCAAACAAATTCCATTTGAAAAAAAAAATTCTATTTGGTGATCTAAAAATTTAAATTGTACGATTACAAATATGTTAGATTTGTATTTTTACAATATTATTCTTTTATTTGTTTATAAAGAAAGTATTAATTTCGTTATGCAAAAATAGTCAGAAACAAATGCTGAAAAATGTTTGTTGCTTTTCGTGCAAAATGTATGTATTGAAACCGGCACGTGATATGATAAACTTTAAAAAAATCATGCTTAAAAATTATTTTAGAAAATATAATACATCAGTCAATTAAGATACAGTTTTTAAACAAATTGCATTTGAAAGTAAATTTTTCCCTATGCCACGAAAATTGGAAAAGTACGACGGTCAGAAGATTAAAAAATTGCAGTAACGAAAATTTCAAGACCGAAATTTGATCGTGAAGTGTTGCCATTCGCAAAATGACGTCAGCGTTACGCACATATACGTTTGTTCTTTATAATATACTAAGGGATCGTACCCGGGCTTCCCGGGTTAAAGAATATAGGTGAAAACATTTTTTTTAATTGAAAATTAATAATTTTTTTATATTGAATAAATTTTTTAGATTGCGAACTTACATTAAAAACGAATTTTCATATGGGAAATACGAATTATAGAATAAAATAATTTTTTTAAATTTATCAAAAGCGATATTTTCTTATTAGCCGCATGCTAAGAGTTATTTGACCAAGATTTTGCTACTTATGGCATGCTTTCATATTCTGATAATTTCAGAGCTTATACATGTCTGTTAAATTTGTGTTTTATTTATATTATTTTATTTATTTATTCATAGGGAAGTTTTTTTTAATGGAAATTAGCCGTAAGAAAATGAAGAACTCTTTGTTTTAAGGGCAAACGGATTGATTTTTCGTAATCGAACTCCGCGTGATATAGATAAATTAAAAAATATTTCATGTTTTAAAATTGTTTTTAAAACCATAGACAATCAGTAAACTGAGATGGACTTTGCAAACAAATTCCATTTGAAAAAAAAAAAAAATCCTAATCCTATATGGTGATCTAAACATTTAAATTGTACGATTACAAATATGTAGATTTGTGTTTTTTCAATATTATTCTTTTATTTCTTTATAAAAGAAGTATTAATTTCGTTAATTTGTCTTTCACAAATATGTTAGATTGGTGGGGTTTTTTAATATTATTCTTTTATTTGTCTATAAAGGAAGTATTAATTTCATTATGCAAAATTAGTCAGAAACAAATGCTGAAAAATGTTTGTTGCTTTATGTGTAAAATGTTTATTATTATTATGTATTGAAACGGGCACGTGATAAGATAAAATTTCAAAAACCATGCTTAAAAATTATTTTAGAAAATGTAATATATCAGTCAATTAAGATACAGTTTTTAAACAAATTGCATTTGAAAGTAAATTTTTTTCCCTACGCGACGAAAATTGAAAATGTACGATGGTCAGAAGATTAAAAAATTCCAGTAGCAAAAATTTCAAGACCGAAACGTGATCTTGAAGTGTTGCCATTCGCAAAATGACGTCAGAGTTACGCACAAATACGTTTGTTCTTTATAATATAGATACTTAATCAGTAAAATATAATAAAGATCAGTTATTAGGATGTGGTTATCAATTGAGGCTCTTATGCTCGGTATGAAAAACAGCAATTTTAACCTTCTCAAAATTTTACACACTTCTCATATCCATATTCATCATTAAAAAAAAATTCTATTTTGTTTGAGCATTTAAAAATCATTTTAACTCAAAACTTGAAGTCACGATTATCAGCAACATCTTTTATGTGAACAGGCGCACTCTTTACTTGAGATTCTAATCTCAATTCTGGAGAGTAAAAAGTTCCGTAATTCATGATTTTTAGACGTATTTGTGTTAAAATGTTTAGTTTTATCAAAGAAAATGAACGTTTCTTTTAAATATGGCTTCATTTTCACTAAAATAAGCATTTCGCTTGTGTCTGAAACTTAGTATCAGTACACTTGCAGAAGGAAAAACAATATAGAAAATTTATGAGGATAAATGCGTGTTTTCAAAAGCAGTATGGCATTTTCCGTTATTATGCCCCTAATATAATATTCTGCTCCTAATGGGATTTTGAGACACAAACCCTACGCAACAATTTTGAATTTTTATCAGAAAATAGCATGGATAAAGATAAAAATACCTCAATATTTCTCTCTTGTCTGCAATAATGAAAGCTATCTAATTTTCACCATTTTGAAGAAATTTCATAAATGCTTTTAAATTAAAATATAAAAGTGGAAGTATTAAAAAAACAACAACAAAAAAGTCCTTCCGGCCAGTGCCGGGAGGAAGAGGTAGCTTTCATATTCCTTATTTTAAAAAAGCCAACTTATATTATTCAAACACACGAAGCTCAATTTAGTGGAAACCGAATATAGGAGATACAATACTAATTTTTATCAATACTAAATCATTATGAATGAGAATTTCGCGAAATTAATCAGCTTTATCCAAGCTGCTTTTATTAAAAGTAACTTATATTTGGCTGCCAAATTCGGCGATTTCTTAAAGTGCCTGCCAGTTTAAGACAACATGGTGGATGAGGCTAACCAGTGAGCTTAGTCGAGACCTTAGTAATTGCTGTGCACATGCTCACTCACATCGGAATCGATTGATGTATACGAGTGCTGTCGCAGGCAAAAAATCAGATTTTTCAAAATGTCACCCACATTAGATATTGAAATTGCTATATCTGAGCCATTTTTTAAGATAAACACACAAAAAAAAAATGCTCCTGAATCCTTATATCAAGGTCAAATACTTAAGAAAGAAACCTTTTTCAATTTCTGATTTGTTTGCACCTCACTTTAAATATAATTTTTTTTTTATTTAATGGCTGCCATTTTGAAACAAGATGGCTGATGAAGCTGGCCAGCGAACTTGGTCGAGATATTGATGTATACTATCCACATGCCTTCTTGCATCGAAATAGGCGAATACGTGTGTTATCGCGTGACAAATACAAGATCGTTTCAAAATGTTAGCCATGCTAGAAATTCAAAGTGCTATAATTCAACCATTTTTTAAGATATAAACAAAAGAACAAATTTTCTGAAACAAAAACTGCTCCGGAATCTTTGTATCGAGGCCAAACACATAAAAAAAATCTTTTTCATTTTCCAATTTTTTAATACCTTTTAATACTTCATTTTAAATTTTATTTATTTATTTATTTATTTTAATGGCAACCCTTTTGAAACAAGATGGCAAATGAAGCTCGCCAACGAACTCGGTCGAGACATTGGTATGTATTATGTACAGATCAAGTTACATCGAAATCGGTTCATAAATACGCCTGTTATCGCGTGACAAAAATCAGGTCGTTTTAAAATGTCAGCCACAATAGAAATTCAAAATGCTATAACTGAACCATTTTTTTAGATATAGACGAAACAAAAACTGTTCCGGAATCTTTGTATTAAGGTCAAACACATACGAAAAAAATCTTTTTCATTTTCCAATTTTTTGGTATCTCATTTTAAATTTAAAAATTTTTTTAATTCTTTAAATGGCTGCCTTTTTGAAACAAGATGGCGGATGAAGCTGGACAACGAACTCGGTCGAGATATTTGTATGTACTATGTACACACCAAGGTACATCCAAATCGGTTTATAAATACGCCCGTTATCACGTGACAAAAATCAGGACGTTTCAAAATGTCAGCCACGCTAGACATTCAAAATGCTATAACTCAGCCATTTTTTAAGGTATAGACGAGACAAAAACTGCTCCCGAATCTTTTTATCAAGGTCAAACACATAAGAAAAAAATATTCTGTCAATTTTCAATTTTTTGGTACCACATTTCAAATTTAAATTTTTCTTAAAAATTTAAATGGCCGCCATTTTTAAACAAGATGGCGGATGAAGCTGGCCAACGAACTCGGTCGAGACATTGGTATGTACTATGTATAAACGAAGTTACATCCAAATCGGTTCAAAAATACGTCTTTTATCGCGTGACAAAATTCAGGACGTTTCAAAATGTCAGCCACGCTAGAAATTCAAAAGTCCTTCCGGCAAGTGCCGGGAGGAAGAGGTAGCTTTCAAATACCTTATTTTAAAAAAGGCAACTTATATTATTCAAACACACGAAGCTCAATTTAGTGGAAACCGAATATAGGAGATTCAATACTAATTTTTATCAATACTAAATCATTATGAATCAGAATTTCACGAAATTAGTCAGCTTTATCCAAGCTGCTTTTATTTAAAGTAACTTATATTTGGCTGAGATGTTGATGTATACTATCCACATGCTTTCTCACATGGAAATAGGCGAATACGTGTGTTATCGCGTGACAAATACAAGATCGTTTCAAAATGTTAGCCATACTAGAAATTCAAAGAGCTATAATTCAACCATTTTTTAAGATATAAACAAAAGAACAAATTTTCAGAAACAAAATCTGCTCCGGAATCTTTGTATCAAGGTCAAACACATAAAAAAATCTTTTTCATTTTCCAATTTTTTAATACCTCATTTAAAATTTAAAATTTATTTTTTTTTTAAATGGCAACCCTTTTGAAACAAGATGGCGAATAAAGCTGGCCAACGAACTCGGTCGAGACATTGGTATGTACTATGTACAGACCAAGTAACATCCAAATCGGTTCATAAATACGCTTGTTATCGCGTGACAAAAATCAGGTCGTTTTAAAATGTCAGCCACAATAGAAATTCAAAACGCTATAACTCATCCATTTTTTTTAGATATAGACGAAACAAAAACTGTTCCTGGATCTTTGTATTAAGGTCAAACACATACAAAAAAAATCTTTTTCATTTTCTAATATTTTGGTATCTCATTTTAAATTTTAAATTTTTTAAATTTTTTTAAATGGCCGCCATTTTGAAACAATATGGCGGATGAAGCTGGCCAACGAACTCGGTCGAGATATTTGTATGTGCTATGTACACACCAAAGTACATCCAAATCGGTTCATAAATACGCCTGTTATCACTTGACAAATATCAGGACGTTTCAAAATGTCAGCCACGCTAGAAATTCAAAATGCTATAACTCAGCCATTTTTTGAGATATAGACGAAACAAAAACTGCTCCCGAATCGTTGTATCAAGGTCAAATACATAAAAAAATATTTTTTCAATTTTCAATTTTTTGGTACCACATTTCAAATTTAAATTTTTCTTAAAAATTTAAATGGCTGCCATTTTTAAACAAGATGGCGGATGAAGCTGGCCAACGAACTCGGTCGAGACATTGGTATGTACTATGTACAAACGAAGTTACATCCAAATCGGTTCATAAATACGCCTTTTAACGCGTGACAAAATTCAGGACGTTTCAAAATGTCAGCCACGCTAGAAATTCAAAATGCTATAACTCAGCCATTTTTTAAGATATAGACGAAACAAAAACTGCTCCGGAATCTTTGTATAAAGGTCAAATACATAAGAAAAAAATATTTTTCCATTTTTAATTCTTTGGTACCACATTTCAAATTTAAAATTTTTAAGAAAATTTTAAATGGCCGCCATTTTGAAACAAAATGGCAGATGAAGCTGGCCAACGAACTCGGTCGAGACATTGGTATGTACTATGTACATACCGAATTACATCCAAATCGGTTCATAAATTCGAGAGTTACAGTATGACAAAGGTCAGATATATATATATATATGGATATATATATATATATATATATATATGGATATATATATATATATATATCAACTTTTGAACGGAGGGTGGTTTCGGGGTCTGGGGGTCATGATCGATGAAAATATACCAAAATTTTTTGAAATCGCTTTCCTCCGAACGGCTGCAATAGGTAGCTTTTTGTAATGAAAGCTACCTAAAATGCTATAACTCAGCCATTTTTTAAGATGTAGACAAAACAAAGACTGCTCCGGAATCTTTGTGTAAAGGTCAAATACATAAGAAAAAAATATTTTTCCATTTTCAATTTTTTGGTACCACATTTCAAATTTTAATTTTGTTAAAAAATTTTAAATGGCGGATGAAGCTGGCCAACGAACTCGGTCGAGACATTGGAATGTACTATGCACGCACCGAATTACATCCAAATCGGTTCATAAATACAAGAGTTACAGTGTGACAAAGGTCATATATATATATATATATATATATATATATATATATATATATGTCAATTTTGAACGGAGGGTGGTTTCGGGGTCTGGGGGTCATGATCGATGAAAATATACCAAAATTTTTTGAAATCGCTTTCCTCCGAACGGCTGCAATAGGTAGCTTTTTGTAATGAAAGCTACCTAAAATACAGATAGTGCGATCACATCTGCAAATGAAGAGCTTTTAGTTTATAAAACATATTAGTAAAAGTGGTTCAGTGAAAGATCAGGGCTGATGACTAAAAAAAAACACTTGTGTTTTAAATATATAGATTATATAAAATTAGGAAAAATTAAATTAAGCAAATTATGTTATTTTGATAAAATTATAGTAGAATGTCCTAAAGAATAGCATTAAAATTTTATTATTCGAGAGAATTTTGGACAAAAGCATCCGGAACATGATATTATTTTAAACCACGAATTATTTGTTTGCTTGTCTAACTCGGCGAAGCAAATCCATCCAGGCGAAGAATCTTCAATTTCTGTAATATAAATCGCTATTATTGTCATGTCACCACTGTCTTATAGAGACACTCTAAATTTTTGTAAAACATTGCGTTTTATCAGTGTGTTATTTCGATAATATTATTTTCAAAAGTGAAGCATTTTCACCTGTGATGAATTTCAAAGCAGATGGGGTGTGAAAATGACGCACTTCTACAAAACATAATTCAGGTTTAAGAATTAAAATACACGCTATTTTATAAAATAACGTCATTTGCATTCACTAAAGCAATCCACTTTTGCAATCCAATTTTAAACTTCGTCTATAGAAAAGTATGCATATGACGTCATTGTCACGGAATAACATACAATATTCTTGGCATAGACAATATTTTAATTTCAACTTTTTTTTTTCAGGTTTTATGAGAAAATGGCAACAAAAAAATACAGTATCTCCTATTTTCGACTATTTTTCATTTCCTTTCAATTACTTTCAATAGAAATGGGTTACTTTTGTTGCCACAATAAGAAAAATGGTAAAAAAACCTCCAAAAAATTGATATCTCAAAAATAAATTAAGATACAGCTTTCAAAGAAATTGCATTTAAAAGAGCATTTTTTTCCTTATACGACGGCATAAAAATTTAAAATGTGCGATGTTTAAAAGTTTAAAAATTTGCAGTACAGAAGATTGCAAGACCAAATTTTTTTTTCAAATTTCAAAGTGTTGCCATTCGGGAAATGACGTATGCGTTACGCACAGATATGTTTGTCTTTATAATATAGATAGATAGATATACTTAATCAGTAAAATATAATAAAGATCAGTTATTAGAATGTGGTTATCAATTGCTCTTATGCTTGGTATTCCGGAATGAAAAACAGCAATCTTCACCTTCTCAAAATTTGCATACGCTCTTCTCATATCCATATTCATAATTTTTTTTAAAATGTATTTTGTTTGATCATTTAAAAATCATTTTAACTCAAAACTTGAAATCACAATTCTTTTATGTGAACAGACGCACCCTTTACTTGAGATTCTGATCTCAATTCCGGAGAATAAATATTTCCGTAATTTATGTTTTTTAGACGCATTTGTGTTAAAATGTTTAGTTTTATCTAAGAAAATGATCTTTTTTTTAAAATATGATTTCATTTTCACTTAAATAAGCATTTCGCCTAGTGCATGAGAGTTAGTATCAGTACAAATCAAAAGGAAAAACAATTAGAAAATTTATGAGGGAAAATGCGTGTTTTCAAAAGCAGTATGTCATTTTCCGTTATTATGCCCCTAATACAATATTCTGCTCCTAATGGGATTTTGCGACACTAAACCCTATACAACAATTTTTATCAGAAAATAGCATGAATAAAGATAAAAATACCTCATTATTTCTCTCTTGTCTGCAATAATGAAAGCTATCTAATTCTCACCATTTTGAAGAAATTTCATAAAATGCTTTAAAAATTAAAATATAAAAGTGGGGATATTAAAAAAAAAAAATACAGATAGTGCGATCACATCTACAAATGAAGCGCTTTCAGTATAAAAAAATATTAGTAAAATTGGTTCAGCAGAAAAATCAGGGCGGATGACTAAAAACCACACTTGTGTTTTGAATATATAATTTAAATAAAATTAGGAAAAATTAAATTAAGAAAATTATGTTATTTTGATAAAATTATAGTAGAATGTCCTAAAGAATAGCATTAAAATTTTATTATTCGAGAGAATTTTTGACAAAAAATTCAGGAACATGATATTGTTTTAAACCACGAATTATTTGTTTGCTTGTCTAACTCGGCGAAGCAAATCCATCCTTGCGAGAATCGTCAATTTCTGTAATATAAATCGCTATTATTTGCATGTCAACTCTCTTCTAAAAAGACACTCTAAATTTTTGTAAAAATTGCGTGTGTTTATCAGTGTGTGATTTCGATTACATTAAGATTATTTTCAAAAGTGAAGAATTTTCACCTGTGAAGAATTTCAAAGCAGCTGGGCTGTGAAAATGACTCACTTCTACAAAACATAATTCAGGTTTAAGAATTAAAATACAGGCTCTTTTATAAAATGACGTCATTTGCATACGCTAAAGCAATCTTTTTTTACAATCCAATCTTAAACTTCATCTATAGAAAAGTATGCATATGACGTCATTATCACGGAATAACAGACAATAGTTTTGACATAGCCCATATTTTAATTTTAACTTTTTTTTCATGTTTTATGAGAAAATGGCAACAAACAGATACAGTATCTCCTGTTTTAGACTATTTTCCATTTGCTTTCAATGACTTTCAACTTTTATTGCCACAATAAGAAAAATGGTATTAAAAACTACAAAAAAATTAATATCTCAAAAATAAATTGAGATACAGCTTTCAAACAAATTGCATTTAAAAGAGCATTTTTTTCCTTATACGACGGTGTAAAAATTAAAAATATGCGATGTTTAGGAGTTCATAAATTTGCAGTAGAGAAAATTGCAAAACCAAAATTTTATTTCAAATTTCAAAGTGTTGCCATTCGCAAAATGACGTATGCGTTACGCACAGATATGTTTGTCCTTTATAATATAGATAGATAGAAAGATAGGGTGGTCCCTCTGTTGGTTCACTTTTTATTATGAAAGAAAACGCATTTTTTATGAGTGAAAATCGAAATTCTTTATTCAATATGGAAGGTGGGCCTACGCCATTTATGTATGAAATACAATATCGCACATATGGTTACCGCGGCCCCGCTTAGATTCCATCATCCAAATATAAAAATTTTCGATGACTTTTCCCAGAATGAGCGGATCCATGGCCAAAATTTCAGCCCGAATGTTACATTTGAGGTCTTGGATTGTGCGGGGGGTATAGACGTACAGTTTACTTTTCAGAAACCCCCAAAGAAAATAATCCATTGGGGTTAAATCTCACGATCTTCGCGGCCAGTTCACATCAGAATTTCTTGAAATTACGCGATCTAGAAATTTCTCGTTCAATAAGTTGATGGTTTGGCGAGCAGTGTGCGCCGTTGCACCGTTGTCAACGAGTCCATAATTACAAATGACATACATATGACAGTTCATACATGCACGACACATAACAGCTAACGCAAAAAATTTGTGAAATATTCATAGTTCAAAAAAGAACCAACAGATGGACCACCCAGTACTAGTTAAAATACTGGTTTTATTATTACATAAAACCAATTAAAAATGTCATTTTGAATATTATTAGTTAAAACCTTAAATTGAAAACTAACGCCTACAGTTTTCTAGACAGACTGTTTTGTTAGTCAAGATGAATAAAAATGGATAGTTTAAAAAAAATGTATATACGAGGGTCGATCCAGAAATAAGGTTCCCAAAGAGCTGCAGCCTCACGGAAGGCGAAATACGGCAACAGCGCTGTGCGCAGCTGTTCCCGCACTCACGATTCCCCGGCCGCGCTTCGCTGCGTCTCTCTTTTTTGGCTCAGCAGGCGTCCGAGATGGGGGTTCCCATTGTTGATCCCGCCAAGTGCGAGATTCGTTCCGTAATTCGCTTTTTGCAGACCAAAGGGACTACACCCGTGGATATTCATCATCAGTTGACAGAGGTGTATGTCCGTTCAACACGTCCGAAAGTGGTGCGGGGAGTTTCGTGCCGGTCGGAAGGAAGTCCACGATGAAGAACGGAGTGGAAGACCGTCAGTTTCGGAGACGGTTATCGAGATGGCGGTTATCGGACCTCGCACCTAGTGATTATCACTTGTTCCCCAAGTTAAAAGACACTTGGGTGGCCAACTCTTCCGGAATGACGATGACGTCAAAGAAGAGGTGAAACGCTTCCTCAGCGGGTTGACGGCGGAGTTCTACGAGATTGGGATACAGAAATTGGAGCACCGCTTACAAAAATGCGTAAGAAAAGATGGCGATTATGTAGAGAAATAGAGCAAACATTCTTCTTTCCAATGATGTAAATTTCTATGAGAATAAACAATGTTGTCTATTTGTAAATTTGATGGGAACCGTATTTATGGATCAATCCTCGTATCTTATAAATAAATAAAATTATAAGACCAGAGTTGCCAGGCAACCACAGCGACTATTTCTTAATTCTATGTCACATCGTTACCGTTTTTTTTAAACAAAAAATTTTAAATGCACTTTCACAATATTTGCAGAATATATATATATATATATATATATATATATATATAATACAAAATTAATTTTCTTAAAATTTTGGGGCGAATGGGATATAAAAATAGTCGCCTGGCAGTTCTGTAAGACGAAACGCAAATTTTCACCTTGATTCAAGCATAAAATGTATAATGCATTAATATATATATATAATATTTATTTATATAACTATATAAATAAATAAACAACATTTAGTTATTAAAATGTTCTCTGATGATGTGCTTGGAAAGTATGAAAGTACTAAGAAGTTTTAAATAAAATGTATATTTTTAATTTTAACTTGTAACATCTTTTTCATTATTTTACTCGCCTTTTAAGTAAGACAGTGAACTTTTAAAGTTCACATCATATTATATATATATATATATATATATAATAGCCTTTTAAGTACTCGCCTTTTAAGTACTCGCCTTTACTCGCCTTTTAAGTAAGACAGTGAACTTTTAAAGTTCACATCATATTATATATATATATATATATATTTAAGCATTTTTTTCTCTTATGAAGTTTTTACTGATTTTTTAATGGAAACAAAAAAAATAAAAAGAGTTCTTTCCCATTTTACCCAGGAAAAAAAAAATCTAATTGTGACCATGAAAAGGACATAATTTTTTTGTTTCACGCAAATATGCAAGATGTAGATCATATAAAAATATTTTAAAATAAAGTTACAGAAATGTAATTTTCTCATTTTGTGCAGGAAGTGGATAAAGTCTAAACTTTGTTTTTAAATTTCTTAAAAATAGATTAATCTTTTTGAAATAAAATTATTTTAATTAAAAAATTTTTAATGGATTTAATAAAGCTTAAACAACTGAGCAAAATTTATAACAGAACTATCGGCCTTTTAAAGGACATAAAAAAAATAATTTGCAAAATTCACAAACAATTATTTTATGGGTTCATAAACAGAGTATAGAATACATTTTAAAGTAAGTAATTTATAAAATTTATGCTTATTTCGGGGCAGTATGACAGCATCGGAAAACAGAAATTTTCAATCCTGTCATTAAATAATCTCACAGAGAGATGAACGATTTTAATTTTTAATGAAAAGTAATCAGATTATGTATTCCTTTTAATGTTTAATCATATTTATTTTCTATTCACTTCTTATAATAATCGAATAAAACTAATGTTTTTTTTTTTTTTAGAAATTATTTGGTGAAATATTAACATCATATAATAAATATTACATTAAAGCAGATTATCGATCACATTAAATTCTATATTTTAAACAATATGTTCAATGTTTCAGAAATGAATTTCTTTTAAAATGTTCGGATTCTTCGCGTCATTATAAATTATATAAAATAAGAAAATAACTAAATTAAAAGTTTTGTGAACAGTGAACAGCAGAGCAGTTCAAGGGGATACCCAGTAGCAGTGCTACTCCACTCCCTGTGTATGAGTAAGCGTATAATACATCCTAGAGGAGCCATGAAAATAAAGTCTAATCGCAGCACATTAAGTATTACTATATAAGAAAAAATAAATAAAAAAGAGTAATAAAAGAGAGGCTGAAAATTTATGAAAGGGTAATCCAAGGATTACAGTAAAAAGAAATTAAGTTAAAAATTTGATTTAAGGATAAAATAACAAAAATGTAAAAGATAGTTTAAAAATAGAAGATGTTAACACTATCCATAAAAAACCGTAAAAAGCAAAACTAGAAAAAAATACCAATTACCTTCATCAAAAAAGGCCGTATTCAGCGCCATACATTTAATCTATAAAATTTACAGTTAGTTAAGCAGCTTTACCGAGATAAAGCTAAAAAGAGAATATAATAAGATAATATATACAGTCGAGTCTCGCTATAACGAAACTCCATACGTCGAATTTCTCTATATAACGAATTTTTAGTAGGAACGGTCCCTTTTTCCCATGATCTCATTAAAAACAGTCTCCATATAGCGAAAATATTTATCTCCATACAACGAATTTTTTCATAAAATGTTCTTTATTTATTGTTTTAAAAAAAAGCTTCCAAATCACATGGAATCAATTTTCCATCACTGATTGATCACTGATTGATTTATCGGATTGATTTATCGTTCAGCGCTGAATTTTTTATCTTACTTTTCTACCTTGAATTTCCTTGTTTTTTATGCCCAACGAATTTATCTCCCCCCCCCCCCCCCCCACTCCCACACACCTTCCAACATACCTCATAAAACAGTGTCAATTGGATTGTTACACATATAAGAGCGGGATCAGAGAGGTAATTGAAGTTTAAGGTGAATGAGAATTCAAATGGAGGAAAATGTTTCCGATACAATTTTTCATTCCTTGCTACAGTGTGAACATTTTTTCGAGAGTGTAACAATTTTGAAATCAAAACGGCGAAAAATTACAGATTTCTTCGTCTAAAATTAATGTAAGATTTCCTTATGTGATTTTTATTATGCTTTCAATTAAATGTCTGTTCTCTTTTTTGAAACTGTTTAAATAATTCAGAAATACAATATTAGGTTAATATTTATAGTTAAACATTTCAAATTCTTAATTAAACAGCTGAAAAGTAATTTTTATTCATAACTTACACATTAAATAGGAATTTTTACTCATTCTCTATATAACAAATTTTTCTCTATAACGAATTTTTTACTGGAACAATGGATTTCGATATATAGAGACTCGACTGTATATATTTTTTTAATTTTTATTAAGAAAGAAAAGACAAAAAAAGTATTAGCCGAAGAGAGCGACTACTCTTCAAAAACAGTAGTATATCGGTGTTTTTTATGTTTAGTAGGACTGAGAGCATCATAATCAGGTAGTTCATACATGATATCGTTTGGGACTTTATAAATTTGACTGGAATTTTTTGGATAGAAATTTGATGCGATTAACGAGAGAAGTAGTTTTAAGGTAATTTCTGATAGTAGTATTTCGTAGAAATCTGGATCCATTCAGGATACGGCGTAGTTGTTTGTTATGAAGATGGGAAAGACGGCCCATACCCGTTCTACAGAGGAAGCCCCACATCGAGAAGCCGTAGGTGAGGATAGAGATAATGCAGGCATTGTAAATAAGAAGCTTATTATGTGTAACATATTAGGGGCCCTTAAAATAGGAGAAAGACATTTAGCAACCCCCGTGGCTTTATCGCGGATGCTAAGCAGATGTTTATTGAATGCTAGGCGTTTGTTAACGATAACCCCCAGGTACTTAGCTTCATCGGACCAAGGAATGGTAACATTGTTAATGGTTAGTCTATTGGGAACATTAAAAGTACGAGAAAAGTAGACAGCCGTAGTTTTACTTTCATTAAGTTTGACACGCCACTGATTGCACCAGTCTATGAATAAATTAAGGTGATTTTGAATGTTTTTACAGAGAAAATATGGATGGTGTGCAGTAGCATAAATAGTGGTGTCGCCCGCATAAAGGGCGAGTAAAGTGAGAATAGTACGAGGCCCGTCAAAAAAGTAGAGGTTGAAAAGAGTTGGGCCCAGGATTGAGCTCTGTATTATACCACATAAAATAAAGTGTAAGTCAGAAAAAATATTGTTTATGCGGACAGAAAAAGAACGATCTCCAAGATAAGAGAATATAAGGTGTATAAGTCCGGATGGAAATCCAAGCCGAATTAATTTGTAAATGAGGCCTTCATGCCAGACTTTATCAAAGGTCTTGGCAATGTCTAAAAAGATGGTAGCAGTAGGCTTTTTTGCATTGAAGTTTTCACTAAGAAATTCCACAACGCGCAAAATCTGGTGTTGTGTGGAGTGGCCAGCTCGGAATCCGAATTGTTCCGGTGGCAGAATGTCATGTTCATTAATGATTTTTTTCGATTTGCAATCTCAAAAGACGCTGCGTCAAACTCCTCCCACAAGATCTTGATGCGAGGGTTGCCAAAATAAATTCCGAACCCGTTCCCGTACTCGCATATTCATCGCTCTAAACAGACAGCCAAGCGAGCGACCGTGCCAAGAGGATTGTTTTCAACCTGTTTAAAGAAATGAGACTTTTTTTAGACGGATTTTCGGCAAAATTGTAATCGCGGACTGTATAAAACGGACGGTTTTTTTTTTTTTAATTTTATTAAAAATATAGTAAAGTTTAAAGATACGATTGAGAAGTCAGATGGTTGAACTTAATGTTTAAAATAGTGGTATATAGATATTTAGGAGTTAGATACCTTTAAAACATGGAGTTTTGACATTCATAAAAGGAATCCGGTATAAATTTTCCAGTGCAGTATACAAAAAAATTCTTTATTTTTTTAATAAAGTTTAATCGGAATTCTTATAGGGCTTTTTGAATTTTACACAAAAATTTTTATCTACATTTAGTGTTTTTGTAGAAATTTTTCGACTTCGTAAAAGAATTCTATTTCAAAGTATTAGCTCAGTATAACAAATTTTGTCTTCTAAAATTTTTACCGATACTGGCGAATTTCAAATAAAAAATTTGATTGATATCTATATTTCAACAACTTTTATAATATTCATACATATATAAATAGCCCTACATGTAAAAATTTTTATAAATGGGATTTTAAAACACTCCATAAAGCAGATAAGGGATATAATTTAGCATATTTTTTCCAAATCATCAAGGAAAACACCCTTTAACCCTTTATGTACTCAATTATGAAAATTTTATATTCTAAAGCATTTTTCGTGAATTGTTTAAACTACATTAGAAGATTTTTTAACAAATTTTAGAAGGATTTTAAAAGTATTGAAGGATTAATTAAATTTGAATTTATAGGGATTTTGAGCAATATTTATAACCCTACTCAAATCTTTTATTTTTAATATTTTTCTTAGTATTTTGTTAAATTAGGAAATATACAAATATAATGTTCTTACAATAGAAATATTTCCGAATTGAAAAATTCCTACCCCCCCCCCCCCCCCAAACGCCAAGAAAGCTGAAAAGATGCAAAGGCAAAAGAAATCATCCTTTTAAAAATATTTCTGTTTTGTGTAACCCATAAGGCTTTATGAACAAGATAAAGTAGTATATCTATAACTCATTCTAAACTATATTTCAACTAATCGATGTATTAAATGAATTTTATAACAAGTATTTTAATGGTACTTATAAGTACCGCCAGTAGATAAAGGGTTAAAGAAGCATAAATAGTATTAATTTAATACGGTTAAACCTGAATAAGAGAGAAACTTTTATTAATGCTATTTCTTCTGAAACTGCATTTTTAAAATTAAAAATCTTTGTTAGCGAGACCACAAAATCTCCAATTGAAATTGCTTTATTTGTCTTGATACTTACCTTCATAATTGAGACAATTTTCACTTGTTACCAAAGTTCAACATGAATGACCTCCTGAAACTAAGAACACAAATATGTCACCTCTACCAGTATAATAGTTATTACTGTCACTTTGAGAGCCTTTTTTAGTAAAAGAAGCACTTGTTGATCTTATATAGGAGAGGTAGGGGTAATTAGGATTAGGGGCACTTCAAGGGCAACTTGTAACAGATAAAAAAATTGACCATGTTAATTATGAAGTCTGACTAATATTCCACGTGTGCAATTTGTTTGGAGTGAAAATGTATGTTCCTGTACAAGTAATTACTGTTTTTCCCAGAACGCAAAGAAAAACGTCGTCTGTCAAAGTGAGAATGTTTTAGTTAAAAAGGTCCTGTTTAAAAAGTTGTAGGAATATTGAAATATAGCTATGGATTTAAATTTGGAAAAAAATTGTTTTTAAGAGGAAATGGTTACGTTTTGCAACAGACGAAGCATAATGTTAATAAACTGCATGATTCTAATTATCCCAGAAATAGCATTTTCGGGTTAAGAGTAAATTGGGATCGCAAATTTTATTTTCTATTTAAATCAAATTGCGGTTTAGAATGCATTTTTTAATCTTTCAGTTTTCAGATCCTGTGAAATACCCCTAGTTCGGTTTACTTTACTGCACATTTTCTGTTAGCAAAACATTTATTTTACAATTTTACCTTGCATTTATTCCAAATTTTAGCCTTGACCGCATATTTTAAGCCTAATTAGGCCTCAACACGTTTAATGTAAATGAAATTTTCCTCCTTCACAACATATGAGTTTTGACTGGTCCTTTTCTCCCTGTTATTTTGTTCCCCATTTCATGTTATTTTGAAGAAAAAAAAATATATTATTTTTTGAACTTAAAAAATTATATTTTTAGTAATAAAACAAGGCTATTAATTTACAATAGAAAATTTTGCATTTGATTTTGTTTTGTAGGTAGAGTGTAAAATGTATAAATATTAAAAACCCATTAAAAAACTTTTTTTCCAGCGTACTTATCTTTCCAATATTGAATCTCTGAGTTGTAGTTGTGAAACCAAAAATATTTTCCTGTAACGCCCAAACTGAGATCTTTTAATCCCATTTACCCATGACTGTGTATCTTGCAAGGCACGGGAGAAAATACCATTGATCACAATTACCCCATTTTATGGGGTAATTGGTATCAAAGAGGCATTTTTTGAAAAAGACACTTGTATCAGGTAACATGGTACATTAAAAATAACTCTTTACACATTTCAAGAGACAACTACCTACTGAGTAAAATTATACAGAACAGTAGTATGTAGTCCATCACTTCATTCTATGACAATCGTCAAAAAGTGATACTAGTTACCCCCAACACCACTAACAAAGACACCACTTTAAGGCTGAGTTGGTCGTTCCTTCAGTTCCAACTTCTCCAAACTTAATTTTATTTATACTCGTATATTCTTAAATAAAACAAATCAAAAATTTCACATGTTAACTTGTCCCACCTAGGAAGTTGTAACAAGATAGATCTCTGATAAGATTAACTCGCACATCCCCCTTTAAAAAACTGATATTCAAAATAATTTATAAGGCGATTTAAATATTTATAAAACACAGGCCACTATATCATTTCTTTTCAAAAATGATAAAAAATATTCTACGAGAATTAATTCAATACTTATCAATTCACAGCATCATTAAAAGAACATTTTTATCCTACTAAACTTTACATGTTTTTCATGATTATTTTAGTACTACGCTTCTTAATAAAAGTAGTTTATCTGAAATTGGGTTTCAATTCTTTTACAATGGTAAGGATTACATCATTTCACTCATCACTAGTAAATGGATTTTCTTACAGACTAAGGGATTTTTAGGAAGTCCTTTAAAAACTGTGCAGTTATAAATCTAAAAATTGCTCTTGCGAATCTAAAAATCCCTTTCCACACCAACCACTTCCTGTCCTGATTTAAACCTGAGGGGAACTCTGCTGTAATAAACTGCCCTCTGTTGTATATAATTCTTAATTGTAAGAAAAATTCACAAAAATGCATTGTAGCAATAATATTGAAGTCGCGTAAATTTTGTCATAATAATTTTCAACTGTACTTTGAATATTGCTGGCTGTTAAGATTTCTAAAAATCCCCCACTCTTGAAAATTTAAGCATGAGCAGTGGTTCCCAACATTTTTAGGCCACACCTCACCTAAGAATTTCTAAAATCCAGATGCTTCACCTTCCACTGTAACTTGCAATTCCTATTGTTTTAAAAGTGAATCCATATTCACATGAGGTGAAGATTAAAAAAGGAAGTAAAATAAATTCCCATTCAATAAATACTAGTCGAAAAAGTTTTAAACAAAAAAAAAAAAAAGTTACATAAAAAAGGCATTTAAGCATCACAAAATTTATGCCATTTTATATACATATATATTCCAGTTATTGCTGTATTTTGAAATCTTGCGAGAGAGCTTTTTGAAAAAGATAACTTATTTTTTCACTTTATCTTAAAACATCCACATGTACTGACTTTATGTTTAATCTGCACCACATTACAAAAAAAAAAAAAAAAAAAAAAAGAAAAGAAAAGAAAGAATAAAAGAGCCGATAGGGAATCAGTTTAATAACAAATATCAAGCTCCCCTCCCCCTGCCCTGTGGGATGTATGCATACCATTTGGAACCACTGTTGTTAGAGAATGGCTGTAGATTAATACAGATTGTTTTGAATTCATTCAATATTCTGAATCTGAGCTCAGAATCTTAGGCTTTAACTGTGAATGCTCTTCGAATTGAGCTATTTAGATGACATCCCAGACAACAACAAAATTAATACTTGCATCACTTATTTACAAAAAAAATAATTGTTAAAAAATAAAGTGTGATATGCATTCATAGTTTGTTCGAGTTTCATTTTCTTGTGATTTATTCTGTCGAGCTTTTTCAAATAACACATCAGATGTTGAAAATGGTTGTTTTGAGTAATATTGTGTAGGTTTGGATGTTGTCCAGGTAGCTCAGTTGGAAGAGCATTTACAATTAAAGCCAAAGGTTCTGGGTCGAGCCTTAGGCTGGACACATTTTCACTCAGTTAGAAAAATTGCTACTTATAAACTACAGTTTCTTGCAACATATATTTATATGCATATACACACAGATTAAATGTCAAATTTATCTAAAATTTTCTTTTCTTTATAATAATCAAAAGGAAATAAAAAAAAATCTTTTAAACTTGACAGTTTATTTCAAGTGCCTTTCTCTTTATGTTAAAGTTATGTAGATTAAAATAATAACCAGCCTAAATAATAATAAACTCAATTTATCTGATTTATCCTTGTAGCTAAATTACTGATAAGATGGTTATATTCAAAGAAAGAAAATCATGCCCTTTTCAACAACATTTTTTGGCCATCTATTTTATTTTTACATAGACAGTTGACGATAATGTACAAACATTTTTCACATTCTTGTGCTAAAAGTTCTACATGACACGGAGGCTAACTGCAAAAGGAGAAAATGCTTCAGTAGGGAGAATCTATTTCTTTGGCTTGAAATTCACATTGTTATGATTTTTCTTTTTTGCAATTACAAAGAAATGAGACACCTTCGGACTTTTTGCATCACATTTATATATTTAGATTTGTTTTGTGTCAAGCCAAAAACAATATCCGTTGTGCACCAGGAAGTACTTGCAGGTGTTTGCAGATGTTTCATGAACTCCCAATTGGATATGAAGGATGTAAAAAATAAACAGTCGAAAATTTTGTCCCAAATCAATACAACCTTATCTTAAATGAAATTTATTAATGATTGGCCTAGTTTGATGAGAGCTACAGACTGGAAAGACAATAAAGTAAAAAACACAATAAATATTTCATAATAAAACGTACAATAAGGTCCAACTGCAAATGAGCAATACATTTTTTTTAAAGGGGAAAAAAAAGTGGGAATGTTAAAAGTTGTTTTCAAATTTTATGTATGAGTAATTCAGAATCAAAATGGATCAGGTTCATAAAACATTATACAGAGATATTTGTAGATAAAATTTATTTGCTCATTGTAATTTTAATTCAAATTTGTAGGAATTTAGCACCATTTTCAACCTACTACTTACTTATTTTGTATTAAATTGATGAAATTACTGGATATAGAACAAGAATCCAGGTTTAATGAGAAAATGGACGTTATATTCTTTGGTTCTGAATGACTTATATTCAACGAAGTGTGTTTAATTTTATGTCTGTTAAAAATTGTGCATCTATTATAGCCCTCCCTTTCCCATCTAACTTTCATGAAAAGGAAAAAATAAATAAAAAATCAGAATGATATAAAAATGAAACAAGAGTTTACAATAAAATTCATTTCTTGCACATTAAATAATACTGATCATTGTAATAATACAAGAGAAATTTATTAAAACAAGATATGGCATTCATAACAATTTTAATAAATATTGGTTAAAATGAATTTTAATATGATTTACAGAGAGTAATATCAATTTCTCTTATAAAAAATATAATTTTTTGCATTTTTCTTATATTTATATACTCTTACAAAATATTTATTAAAATATTTAAAAATAATTCTTTCACTTTTATATGAAAATGAAAGTTTTCAATTAAATTCTAATTCAGAATTGTGCAAAGCAATATCTCTGTAATTGTCTCTGTGTACAGAGCTCTTTTGCTGACAACTAGATGCATGTACATTTCAGAGACAAAGCAGGAAACTATATTTTGAATTTTTCACTGAGCATTTGAGCTCTGGAAAGAAAATATGTACAGATTATACCACCACCAGTATGATCTAGATCACATTTTTAAATTTTAAAGGCACATTCAGTATAACTTTAGTTGCTCTTGTAAATGGTCAATTTAAATTTTATACATGAAGATGTAAAACGTTTAGTGACAGTGGTGTGTCGGAAAAGAGTTACCTTAAAAATACTTAGGTTAAAATTTTCAAATATACCTCAGGCCAATTAATTGTCAAGAACCAATATAAACATTCTTTACATAATTGTGGTCGATGATGCATTCTCATTAACACTAAAATCATGAAGTCTTTCTCTGGAAAAATAACAAATCTTTTTTATTAGCATTTCCTTTTGAGACAAAGACGAATATAGCTAAAAATGCCTGACATTTTCAATAATCGTTTCAGAATATATATAAATTTAAAATGTTAGCTGCTCCAATAACAGCCTGGACTTACATTCTAGCAACATGCATTCTATATAATTATGAGATCCTAAAGCTTGGCTACAAAGCCATTTGAATGATTATTCAGATTTGACAATCAATAGTCATGGAGCAAAGTATTCACATCCTCAAAAATACACGCCTGGAATGCAAGAAATACTTCAAGCAGGACTTGTTCTTAATTCTTTCATTATTGGGCTCTGTTGATTGGTCAAAGTCATGCAGACAGGACTGCAAAATTAAAGATTTATTACCCCGTCCATTTGTTCATTGCAGAAGAAGCTAAAAAAAAATTGGCTTTTCCCTAATTAACATATACAAGATACAGCAACAGAATTTTTTCAGTTTGTTGTCTTCTCTGCACTGTGACTTAGCTTGTTTGGGCATAATTAGAATACAAGTAATTTCTTCTAATTGACCGACTCCCAGGATTATTATCTGCTACTGAGTTTTCTTGGGTCTAAAATGAAAATGAATTATGAGTAATTAGATTGAAATATCAGTATTAAATCAAGTAAATGTTATCACCATTGTTTATAATAAATAAAAGTTACATTATAAATATAGAATAATGTGATTTGAGTATGAAGTTTAAATGATAAGTTTTATCAAGCTTGACACTAAACATGCTAAGGGGCTGTACTTATACAGTAGCCTTCCTCTTAACCGGAACTCCGCTTTAACCGGCTGACTTTTTTTCCCAACATCAGGCAAAATTCAGAAAGGAAAATTTCGGTTCTCATTTCTTTATGGTTATTTAACACAAATTCACGTAATGTAGAATAATTTCAACTTCTCATAAAGGTACGTGACGAGATTTTCAACTATTTAATTTGTATTTAAAACTTTTCATTATTTGTTATTAGTGGTAATTTTTATTTCAATTCAGTTAATTACAACTAGTATTCATTTCACAAAATATAGAAAATATGTACATTTTTAAAACTACACAAATTAAAAAGCTATAATGCATCCTACGCATTTAATTAAATATGCAGTTACTTATTTAATTTTTATTACATCTCCGGTTTAACCGGTTTTTTGCTTAACCGGCTAACCCTCGGTCCCGTTTAGGCCGGTTAAGAGGGAGGCTATTGTATAACTTTTATCAATCTTTTGGTAATTTTGGATTCCACCCTCCCACCCCCCGTTAATCATATCATTATCAATGTCTAAAAATTCCTTTGATTTTTGGAGTGATATACAAATATGGTTACATTTATTTTTTGCATACTTTATTGATTCGAAATGAAGAGAAGTCAATAAAATATCATTTTATATATGAAATAACTTTATATCAAATTAAATAACACTTAAAAGAAATAGTTACTATTTAAAAGAATTTAATAATAGCCTTTTTTTTTTTTACATAATACGTTCAACAGCAATAATGTCTTTTTGCACTTGACCACACAGGGGGAGTGGGAGGCAAACAGAACTTCTTATCAACAAAACAGATGGACAAAATTCTTTCTCTTTTATTTACTAGTAAACACAAAGTATCATTTGAAACGTACTTCACATATGGTTTCTCGAACAGTGGTTTATAGATGCATACGCATATGACAGAAGAATAGGAATGGCAAACGTTGGGGTATTACGTATTTTTTAATTAAATAATTTTATAATCATTCAAAGATTTTAATAATAACTTTGTATTCTCATAAAAATACATAACAGACTAAAAAGAGATAACATACAACTTTGATGTAAAGACCAAGTTACAAATAAAAAAAGAAAATGTTGGTAGTGTGAAAAATGATAATGATATCAAAAGACAAATCCCCCCTCCCCTTAGCGATATCTTACGATATCATGTGCCAGACCCACCCTCCCCCCTAAAATGATAACGTTATATATGCACAGCCCCTAATGCGAAACTGACATTGACAATGTAACTGGAAACCATTTTACACTGCGCTCTTTGTGGGTGATATTTGGAACTTTTGTTAGCCAGAAGACCACCAAATATTTTTCCAATCCCCCATTAATGACATTGTTATTGACTAACTTAATTCGTAATTTGCTCTGATTATGGATGATCAATGTTATTTCTACTGATATACTCTTATTCCCATATTTAATCATGAATTTTGTATAAATTTAACAGAGTTTTGCCTTTAATTTTTTGGTTTAAAAAAGCACATGTACGTGTTCATAGAATAATTGGTATATTTTTAGGGACAACTATTGAAGTTTCTATGGTGAGCATTTATTTCAATTTTTGTCAAAAGCTCTTTAATTTATCTATTTTATAAATATTTAGAGCAGGGCCGAAACTAAGGAGGGGCAGAGGGGGCATGTGTCCCGGGCACCAAAACGAAGGGGCGCAAAATGAAGGATTATACCTTTGGAATGGATCTTTTTCTGCTGATGGACTGGTGGCTTCCATTATTATGAAACAGCCATTATAAATGAAGTGTTAGGTGAAGATGAAAGAGCAGCCGTAAAAAGTTAGAACTCCGATTTTCTGGTCAGAATGGGAGAAAAAAAATGGTCATAATTTTTTTCCTATTCTGACCAGAAAAACAGAGTTTTAACTTTTTATGACGCTCTTTCATCTTCACCTAACACTCCATTTATAATGGCTGTTTCATAATAATGGAAGCTATGAGTTTATCATAAGAAAATAACTCGGTTAGAGCAGAAACTCACAGTCGGTTAAGCGGGACTCTACTGTATATTTCATTTTAAAAATGATCTTTAGAATATTTTTGTTAGTGTTCAGAGGGGGGGGGGGTCATGACCCCCCCCCTTGGATCCGCCATTGTAGATCACATAGTTTAGTATTACATATTTGATGATTACATATATTAAATTTAACTAAGTCGGCTATTAGAAAATTAGTAAAATTCTCTTTGTAAATACTTTATGGAAGAGGGAGGGGGGGGGGGGAGGTTGCAAAATCCATGTTTGCACCGGATGCAAAAAAAGTCTAGTTTCGGCCCTGGTACAAAATCTAGCACACTATACTACAAACTACGATTAAAAGTAATGACTACTGTAGTTTCGTCACTTGTAGTGTGCTACTTCTGACCCCTGGGTACAATTGTATAACTACTCCTTCTGCCACAGCATAAAATTTTATAGACAGATTTCCGGTTACATTTTTACAGATTTTACTGTATTACCTACACTTTCTAGTTAAAAGCTCTGCGAAACACAGATAATTGACTTGGCAATTTTAAGCATCACCCCCCCCCCCCCCCCAAGAAAAATATGCCATAGCAATGGCTCTGATTGTATGCTGCTCGAGAGATTTTGAAATACATGAATATTTCTTAATATGAAGAATAGAAACATGAAATAAGCAAACCTAAGAGTTTTTACTCATAACCCTCGATAAAAGACAATTTTTAAACATATAAATATAAAAAACCAACAGAAGTGTAACAAATATGAAATTGTAAATATTTACAAGGGTACAAACTTTTTTTTTTTTTTAAATAGATAATTGAAACAGTTTTTGCATCTGTTATGTGTTGTTAATTTTAGACAATTTTTAAACACATTAACATAAAAAAAAAAGAAAAAAAAAAACTAAAGTGTATATTATACAACCGGTTAAGTGGGGTTTCATGAAAAATCCTTGCTTCTTTTCTGTTATGTTTAGAATAAATTATCCATTTTTTTTCTTTTATTAAAAACTCAGAGAAAAATTTAAAGTTAATAATTAATGTTAAAGAACTCCTCATTTACAAAATAAGAAAATTATGTATTTAAATCACAATTTGCTATATAACTAATTTGGGTACTTTTCGGTTAGCCGGGCGTCAGTGTTATATATACATATGTATGTATACCTATATATATATATATATATATATGCATATTTATACATATATAGAAGCTATATGTATACATATATACATATGTGTGTATATATACATATATATGTATATATAGATATACATACATATGTATATATAACACTGGCGCCCGGCTAACCGAAAAGTACCCTAATTTTAAATGTTTTTAGTTTACATTTAAATTCTAAATGACCACAAAGAAATTAAATAAGAGATTTACATTGTTAAGTAAGAATATAACAGACTTCATAAAATAAACAATAAATTGCTAGTGATGAGATGCATTTGCAGAGATAAGAAGAAACAAGGATCCTTTAAAGGAACTTTCACAAAATATTTAATCTCAAAACAGGATTTTCATAAACTTTTCAATTTCAAAACCCTTCACTATATTTTTTGACTTAAAAATAGACCTTTCACAAACCTTTCCCACCATCAAACTGAAACTTTTACAAATTTAATTATTTAAAAGTGGGATCTGTCCTGTCACTTTTACATATATGTAAAGTGAAAATATAGATGTTACATGCATATACTTTCTTAAAGATGTATAAACAAAAACCTGAATATAACGATCATTTCAAATTCAGAAAATTATGATTTTAAAACTGACATTTGGATAACTCAGAAAATTTGTTTGCAGGAATTGTTTTTATTTTACGTTTAAGATCAGACAATACACCACATTTAAAAGTAATTTTAATACCGTGAAATAAAAGTTAATAGATACAGAATATTTTATTTTTAATCTAGCAAGAAAACTGCAACATTCAATTTTTTGCATTACACTAACATACAGCGCTGAAAACGTAAACAATTTGGCGAAAAAATTTTGAAATAGCGCCAAAATAACATATGTGAAATATTATTAATAACAGCAAAGAAATACTTTTAATAAACGCAAAAATGAATTAAAGAAATTAACAGTTATTGAATTTAATTTTGAATACAAGATAGTTCAGAATAAAAGGTGGGAAATATATATAAAAACAAAACATTACACTTACCAACAGTAAAGCGGGAAGCAGAAGTGTCTCTTTTAATTATAATTAAGCTGTTATATGAAGAGAATCTGTGATTTACCCATCCTGCTCAAGAAACTAGGCTGTCTTTGTTCTCCTAAAAGTAATACTAATACTAATAGTAAAATAAATAAATAAATTTATATTCATTCATGTTTCAGCCAAATTCAGCGAGTGGCCATTTTGACAGAAATGTTGATCTTGAAATCCGCAGTCAAAAAGTGACGTCAACTTCCTTAAGCATTTGATTGGCTGTTACTGGCGAGTCGCTTGGCTCTCAGGCGTCAAAGATGCCCGGAACAAGAGAGTCGCTCGCGGTCCAAGCGACTCCCCTGGCTCCATAGCATTAACATGGAGACGCCTGGGATCCAAGCGACTTTGACTCCTCGTGTAATAACACCATAATGATCCTCTCAATAACTTTAGAAAGGCTGAAGAGCAGACTGATAGGACGGAAGTTACTAGGATCGTGTAGTTCGCATGCAGGTTTAGGTATAGGACAGATGATAGATTTTTTCCAAAGTTTGGGAAAGTAGCAGAATTATGAAAAGTTTGAAAAAAGACATAATCTGATCTGTTTAATTAAAAATTTAAATATTTACTCATCCTATGAGTTTGTTTAATCACCGGATCGAAAGTTTGTGTTTGCCATTACTGTCTTACTGCCGCGAAGTAAACGATAATTTCAACGGTTACACCACAGGCCATGAAAGCAGAACCAAAAGCTAATCGCGAAACGCCCCGCTCACTACCGAACAATTTCGTTGTCATCAGACCTCTGCAACTTCAGTGGCGCAACTTTGTGGCACCTTTTAACACTCAAGTGTCATATTTGTGATGGCCTCTGTGGTACTGTAAAAGGTATACTTTGATGAGGTACACATTATAATGTTCAAAACATGCATTAAACAAGTTAAATATAGTGAAATCATGTTTAAAATTTGTCAAAGGGCCGTTGCTTTATTTGCGTTGTGAATGGTAAAAAAAAATAATCCAGGAAAAATGGTCAAAATAGTTTATTTTTACTTCCATGCTCACTGGACTGCAATTAACAAGTTGTCGAATAAATTTCAATATTGCATGCAACAAATGCACTGACAGTGGCACGTTTAATTTGCGTGAACACAATGGATACCTTCTTTGAGCATTCTGGTGGTACACTAGGCCTAACTCTGATGACATAAGTTCAGTCAATAAAACAGAGTCGCCAGAATAATTTATGCCAAATTAACTATGTGGATGCATTTTTTTAAAATCAATATCAAAAATGAAAAATAAAATAAAATCAAGAAACAAAAAGGGAAGACGGTGGCTCTTACTAAAACTTGGAAGAGAAGACATAGTGATGAAGCTTCGCCATGTGCACAAGCCGCGTGAAGAAAATTCCAAAAAAGAAAAGCCGCGACCTCAATCGTGTCCATCCGATCACCAACTGATGAAAACTTCTTCCCAGCGAGGTTACCAGGCTAACTGAGCATTATGCCAAAATCGCCAAGCAACACGACAAAAATTCACAAAAAACAAAGTGCATTTACTAACGCCGTGGGCTTAACCGCCAAAACTGATAACCCAAAACAATTGAAGTGGAAGTAGCAGTGGAAAAAAAAGCAAGTCGCAAGGTGTGCGCAGTGATTTGCGAAAGAACGACTCACCTACGCAGACAGTAAAATACCAAGGAGGAAACATAACCGCTTGAGTTCTAAACAAACTCAAGGCGAGGAAAGGAGAAAAGGTGGGGAAACTCACTGGATGCGTCGTGATTACGACATACACCAGGACAACGGAGAAAAAAAAATAACAGAATGAGTGAAGGTGATACCTACACTCAGGAAGGGATTTTTTTTTTTTTTTGAATTAGAGCAAGCACAACCCGCTAAATTGCCAAAAAACAAACAAAAAAAAAAAAAAAAAAAAGGAAATTTTAAAGAGGAAACAAAGGAGGGGGGGGGGGGGGAATGAGAATCCACCAAAATGCCCTTACACATATGACAGAAAAAAAAACATTGCAATACATCATTAAATCTTGAATACAGAATTACAGTATAGACATATTGTATAGCAATATCAGTTCATGATATAAAATATAGTATTCCTTATAACAGATTATAAGCTGTGTGTATATAATCACACAACACCTGCACGCGAAATTAAAAAAAAGGTTAAGTCTTGGTATACAGATCAAAAGTTATGTCACAGTACATAACACCTGTACGCGAAGGGAAAAAATGTTAAATCTTGATACAGAAATAAGTCAATGCATCAAAGTTGCATGACACCTGTACGCGAGGGAGAGAAGTAACATTTTTTTTTATACAAGGCTTATGGCTTTAATTGGTATTTTAAAAAGGCATTGGAAATGAAACATTTCAACATACAATTTACTATGCTTGCAAAAACCGAAAGGTTACACTGTCATTGACTGATTACTTTTTAAATAATTTTTGAATAAACAGATAAGAATATGATTTTCATACAGAAGGTTAAACAACACATTGGAAGGCTTCAATAAAAAAAAAATTTTGAAATGGTGCACCATAAAGAGAAAAAAATTAAAAAAAAAAAAAAAAAAAAAAAAAAAAAAAAAAAAACTTTCAAATACATTGACTATACCTTCAATATAGTGAGAAATGCCTAGGACTTTGAAATTTTGATGATCATGATCATAAATTGAAAACCATTTTTTCTTTTTTTTTGAGAAAGAAAACCAAAACTAAACAAGTAGGTAAGGTATTCAACAGAATGTCAAATATGTATATATAAATAACAACAAATTACATGTTAGTAACATATGCAAATTATACATTTTCACTGATGCGAACACATAATATCAATCTGCACAGATATAAAATAGAAAAATTATACCATTGGGCACAGAACTTAACTGTGGTCGACCATAATTACAATGTGAATAAGGGTTCACTGGCTACGATGAACATCAGTGTAGATTGGGCTTAAAAAATGTAAGAAAGGCAAAATTACAATACAGCAGTACAAAAATACAAAATACAGTTGCAGAAGTAAACTTTATGACCATACAGAACATACACATATATACATTAAATTTCAGGATTCACATGAGCTGCCAGGCTTGGTAGAATCCAAAAAAAAATTTTGAGTGATGATTATCCTAATTAAGCATAACAAATTGAGATATACAAATATGTTACTTTGGTGAGTCTGCCTACTTTCAAAATAAAAGGTAAAGAAATGTGTTTAAGGTATGCAGACAAGTTTTATACAAAGTAAAGAGATTGCATTATGAAGAAAAGAGGAAAAAAATAAATGCATATATACAGTTATAAGTTTGATTCGTGCATCCGCACAGGTTAATGTGTTAAAGACACTAAAAAGTGTGAACATTAACCTAACTCTCACAAAGTGAGTGTGATGACATTGGACTTAAGGTCCGTGTCCTAGGGGTAAAGGGCAGGAGAAAGGACTTACCCAGTTTGCACCGAGCAAGCCCCCCTGTCCCACGACAAAAGTTATCAACAACTCCTGAAGGGGACGATTCAAGAACACAACAAATTTACATTTATTTTATTGGCTTGGATCAACTGGATCAGTGACCCAAAATAAGAATGGTCTCAAGGGGTAGGAGAGTATATTTTAGGGGCACTTTTTGAACAAACAGGGACTCTCCAAGGGAAGAAATGGATGAAACCCGGACAAAAAAAATGGTGTGTAACAACACAGGGAAAATGACATAATCAGGAAACTTGAGACCAAAGATTGACACAATCAGGTTTTTTTTAAAATATAGACATGGTATATTAAATATTTTCTAATTTATAACCTTTTTTCATTCTATCAAGAATTCAGAAGATGGATCCTAAAGCATCTATTGACTTAATTACCTTATATTAATTTATTTTAGTCTTTTTCTTTTTTTTTTTATACACATTCCAAAAATACTTAAACTTAATGAGAGCCAAATCCTCAGAAAATAAAGGGAAAGAAATTATCAAAATTTTTGTTTGATTACAGGTATAAAATGGACAATAAGTAAAGAAATTAAGTTCAGCATAATTTACATTCGTCTACCTAGAATCAGATAAGCACGGTTATGATATAAGAAGTGATTACTTGTATTTTAAACATTTGATACATTAAACTTAATAGCTATATTTGCAAAATTTTTTGAATAAACTTTAAGCAGCTGGTGCATTTACATCTGTGGAGAATAACAAGTTTATGAATTACATGGATAATAAAAAGATACTTAGTAACAGAGTCCCACAGGAACAGTGCTGGAAGACATCCAAACAAGTATTCCCGGGCCAATGAGAACACTTAGTCAGGTCATCTAGCAGCAATTGCCAGTAGAGGAGTGGCCATTTCTTCCACCGACAGGCTGGTTATGTAAGACTTGTCTGTAAAAGAGTGTATATTATCGATAATACATGTAATCATCATTATGAGGTTTAATTATGTTGCGCTTCTGACGAAGCGTGTAATCTGATTGTACCGGACGAGATGGAGTGAAAATTCTAGAGGTCTGGCGGGAAGTGCCAGGTTGATTACAGTCATTTAAGGCATCAGGTATTCGCTTGTTACTACTTTGAGACTTTGAGAATTTTGGATTCCGTTTATGTAGTTTGACAATTCTATCAGTATGCACAAGTAGTGGTGAAATTTGAGGATCATCTTCAGATATAAGTTGTAACATTGCAGGGGAGATAATTTTTTGGACAGAATATGGACCTAACATTTTCTTCTCAAATATGTTTGGACATTTGATATAGACTGTATCTCCAATGTCTATTTTTGGGAATTGTCTGTTGACACGAGACTTTGCGTATAGGTCTTGACGAGAATTTTCATTATTTTGGTATGCATGAAAATATACTTGGTCAAAATTTTTAGCAATGTCTGCAATTTCTTGGTTGTCATTGATTCGCCAGTTTGGTTGGTTTTTATAGTTGAAGTATATGTCACTTATTTCTCTACCAAAATGGAGAAAGTTCGGTGAGAATTTTGTAGCAGGATGAATTGTTGCATTGTAAATGGACTGGTGAACTTTTGCAGCAGTACCAATGTCGAAGCCTTGGGAGGCCATAGTAAGAATGGAAGACTTGATCTGTGGGTTTAAACGTTCACTTATTCCGTTCGCCTGGGGGTGCGCGATGGAGCTATGTTTGAGACAAATGCCTAACAATTTATTGAATGATTTTAGTAAGTCGCTCGTAAATTGCTTCCCATGATCACAAAGTAGAAATTCGGGTCTTCCATGAGTGGCAATGTAATGTAACAAGGCTTTAGTTATTGCTGGAGCAGTTATGTTGTTTAAGTGGTAAAGTTCCATATGTCTGGAAAAATGATCAACAATTGGAAGGAGATAATGGTTACCCTTAATGGGGCCAAGAATGTCCATTGAAACTTTTTGATTTGGAGCAGTGGGTACCGGTGAAGCTAGAAGTGGAGCTTTGTTTGATTTAAGTGGCTTGTTGAGTGAGCATACCTCACAAGACTGGACAAAGTTGTACGTGTCAGCAACGAAGTGCTGCCAAGTGAAGCGTTTACGGAGGTTCTGCAGGGTCTTCTGGATACCTGCATGAGACACATATGCAATGGTTAAGGCTTTTTCTTGTAGTGAAGGGGGTACAACTGCTCTATGTAAATCCGTGCTAATACGTGCATAATCTTTAAAGAAACACAAAAGTTGGGTTTCAGGGTGTATATAATAACCAGTAAGTCTTTTGCCTTGTTTACCATTTTTTAGATCATGGATGATTTTGCTCAACTTTGGATCCGCAAGCTGTTCGTTGAGGATTGTTTCGTCCAAAATTTCTAGAGGAGGATCGTTATTTTCTGACTGAACAACATTTACAAACTGATTGGAATTTTGTGTCTGACTTTGAAAATTAGTTTGAGATGCTATTACTTGAGGCTGAATTTCATTATGTAAGTCATTCTCAGTGTTAGTGACTGGTAGTGGTTCGGAAGCACTTAAGAGTTCCGGATTGGTGTTGAGGTCCTGATACGGCGGAGCAGTCGGACAACGACTAAAATAGTCCGCTAGTACATTTTCTTTTCCGGGTACATGTTGGAAATTGAAGGAAAATTCTGATAGTTCCATTAACCATCTTGTTGTTACATCAGCAGGGGAGTTGGTTTTTTTGTATCTATTTAATGGTTTGGCGTCCGAAAGTACTGTAAATTGTCTATTAAATAGGTAATACTTGAAAGATGTTATGCCTTTATAGATCGCATAAAGTTCAAGCTTTATGGGTGGGAATTTTTTTTCTGCATCAGTGAGTAGCTTTGAGTAATATGCTACGGGTAGAAGCATGTCATTTCTTTTTTGCATCAAAACTGCAGAAATAGCTTGTTTCGAAGCGTCTGTGTTGACATAAAACTTTTCATCCCAATTGGGCAAATGAAGAACAGGCTCATTAAAGAAGATTTTTTGTAAGGTTTGAAATGCTGACTCTTGTTCATTATCCCACACAAACTTTGTTTTTGGTTTTGTAATTTCGATGAGTGGGGCAACAAGATCAGAGAATGATGGTATTAGTGACCGATAGAACGAACACAGTCCTACAAAGGCTTTAGTTTGCCTTTTTGTCTTAGGTGTAGGAAATTCAACAATTTTAGTGATGTTACTTTGGATAGGAAAAATTTTATGATCTTTAATATAAAACCCAAGAAATGTAATATCAGTTTTAAAGAAGGATGACTTTTCTGGAGATAAAGTTACGTTATGTTTGATGAAGACATTGATTAATTTATCTAATTTATCGAGCATCTCTTGAAATGAGTTAGCACCTACGACCAAATCATCTTGATAGGCAAAGCATGAGTCAACTCCAGACTCTTGGATGAGAGTGTCTATCAGTTCTTGAAATGTTGAGGCTGCTGTTTTAAGGCCAAAAACAAGGACTTTGAAGGTGAAAACTCCCCATGGGGTAGTGAAAGATAATTTGTCTTGCAGGTCTTTTGGAACAGCAATTTGCCAATATGCTGATGGAAGGTCAAGAGTAGTAAAAAATTTATATTGTGAGAGTTGTAATAATAAGTTAGATATCTTAGGGAGAGGATATGAAGAAGGTATAATGATGGCGTTAAGTAGCCTGAGATCTAAGGCAAGACGGTACTTCTGTGGTTGAGACGGACTTGTTTTCTTTTTCTTTACCAAGAGCATAGGACATGCCCAAGACGAATTTGATCTTTTAATGATATTGGCTCGTAACATTTCTTGTATTTGATCAAGAGCCTCTTGTTGAAGGGCCTGTGGTACTGGAAAGGGAAGAGCTTTTATGGGATGGGAGTTAAGTAATTCAATGTGTGGTGATACCAAATCGGTTTGACCAATAGTATCGAGCGATTTAGAAAAGGCCTGAGCTTTGCTACGGAGAAGATTGCTCATCGTTTCACGTTGTTCAGAAGTAAGGTGATTCAAATCAAAATCTTCAGGGGACAGATCATTTATTCTTTTTTGAATTATCTCATCTGATGGAACAATTAAATTGCAATGATGTTGCTCTATTTCGTCAAAAGTGTAATTTTGAATGTGCTCTTCTGCCACATTGTTGATAGTGCCAAGTCTGGCATTTTTATTTAAATGTATGGTCTTATCAGATGTATTTTCTAAGACGATGACAAAGGCGTTATTCTTAATGTGTGGTAATGAATGTAATGATTCGTGTCCTATTATTTCAGAACTTTTTAATTCAGGTACATACAGAAAGTACTGACTGGGTTCAGAAGTAAATTTTGCCCGAACATACACACATGATTTTTTTGGAATTCTAACTTTTCGGAAATTCTGAACCATAATTTCTGGTTCATTTTCAACTGATTCCTTACTAACGTCTTTATCAGCTTCGTTGTCAGAAGCAATTACCGAGTCATCAGTATTGAAAGATGCGTCAATGTGGTTGATGTATTGACCATTTTTGGTTTCATTAACGAACGGAACAACAACGTCTTTTAACAAAGCAGAGTTAAAACCTGGGGTAAGTGACATATTATTTTTGTGCATAAAGTCATAGCCGAGAATTATCTGGAAATCACTACAAATGTCAGTAATGTATAAGTTATGTTTAAAGAAAAGATTACCAATTTTAAATGATAACATAATACAACCCTTAAATTCAACCTTAGAGTTAATTGTAGAGATATTAACTTTATTTGAGAGGTATTTGTAGTTAACTTCGTGTTTAATTGTTTGAAAATATTTATCATCGATTAAGCATAGGGTGGATCCACTGTCGAGAAGAGCTACAGATTTAATATTATTTACCTTTACTTCAATGCAAGGAAGTTTTGCTTTGTTATGAAATGTGCTACATATACGGTGTTCCACCTTTTGAGTAGCATCTGAATTTAAGGCAATTTCTTCTGTTTGCACAAAGTTGTTAGAGAAAGATGGGTTGTGAGTTTGTGTACACTTATTTAACACTGGCTTGCTTGGAAGCCTAGAGATCAGAGTGCCAGTTATCTCTGTCTCCTTTGGTAGTTTAAATTATTACGATTTTTCTTTGGTGGATTTGGTTTGTTTCGTGGGGACTTAGGTGATTTACTACTTTTGCATTGGTCATTTGCACGGCAGTTGTCTATGAAAGACTGAAACTCGAAGCAATTCTTCATGACGTGCCCTGGCTTTGCACAAAATGAACAAGTCACAAGCCTTTTGTTAAATGACTTTTGTCTGTGACTGTTTTTGTTGTTGGTACTTTGGTATTTTTGTCGCTTTTCACTGAAAATTTTGCTAGGACTGAGACGTGGTTCCCTAACCTGTGCATGATTGAAATGTAGAACTGGTTCAGTTCGGGTGCTCTCCGCTTCACTATCTAGTGAATAAATGGTGAGTAACTGTTCAGTTCTATCAATGGCAGATTCCAATGAATCAATGTTCTCTTCCAACAATTTAATTTTAATTTTCCGAGGTAGATTTTTCAAGAAGTGGTTAAAAGAAATAGGGCTTAAAGCCGCTTCATTTAATGTTGGATAAGACAGCCTACACAATTTGCGAATTCTGCATGCAAATGCACGAGGGTTTTCCTCAGAGAGCATTACACATTTATCTAATAGGTCAGAAGCCTTGCATTTATCCGGCTTCTTCCCAAAGAATTTAACAAATTCATCCCTAATACTTGATAAAGAGTCGAAGTTTTGTTTGGCAATAGCATCAAGGTAGAAATCTAAAGCTTTATCTTGGATTTTTGATTTCAAAATGGCAATTACTTCTTTGTCTGAATAATTATTCAGCTCTTTGATTTCTAGTAATTGCTCGAAAAAAAAATCTACAGTCTCTGGAGAGCCAGAATATGGTTGAATAGAAATTTTTGGAGGAATGGCTTTGGGAGGCATATTTATACACTGATAACCACCTTTATACTTAAATAACAAATATGTAAAAAAACAAATTCACATAAAGTTGAAATATCAATTTATACCTTGTTATGCTGATGACAGAAGACAAATATTTTATTATTATTATTTTTTAATCAACATTTTGAAATGAATCCTGTACTATTCATTTAAAATTCTTTCAATTTGATTATATTCATGATAAAAGATATATTTAAAAAGGAAATTACTGTATTTATGATATCTGATACACAATATGAAAAATATACAACAACCAAAGTATTCATAGACTGTACGATTCAATATTATTTATCAATTGCCTCATTTCATTCCCATTTAATTCATATTTTATCTGTAAGAAATCATAAAATATACTTATTTGAATGAACATGTAAGGACAAAAACAATAATGGTCTTTATCTTCTTTTTTTTTTATATATACTAATAACATTTACCACCTTATACCACAATTGAAAAATTTTTAATCATCATATTTCAGGTAATTTTCCTTTTACTTTTCTATTATTTATTTATTTCATATATATAATCACATTTTATAAGATATTTTGCACACAAAAAATTAATGAGTAACGTTAAATTCATTCTTGCATCCATGTAATTAAAAAAAATGTTTACTTATAACAATATTCTTTATTTTCATGAGTTGAAAGAATTGAGGTTTATACTATAATAAATTAAGCATTGTTGCAATAGTCCAGTGTTACATAGAAGGAAGGTCCGGAACCATATGTGGTACTGTAAAAGGTATACTTTGATGAGGTACACATTATAATGTTCAAAACATGCATTAAACAAGTTAAATATAGTGAAATCATGTTTAAAATTTGTCAAAGGGCCGTTGCTTTATTTGCGTTGTGAATGGTAAAAAAAAATAATCCAGGAAAAATGGTCAAAATAGTTTATTTTTACTTCCATGCTCACTGGACTGCAATTAACAAGTTGTCGAATAAATTTCAATATTGCATGCAACAAATGCACTGACAGTGGCACGTTTAATTTGCGTGAACACAATGGATACCTTCTTTGAGCATTCTGGTGGTACACTAGGCCTAACTCTGATGACATAAGTTCAGTCAATAAAACAGAGTCGCCAGAATAATTTATGCCAAATTAACTATGTGGATGCATTTTTTTAAAATCAATATCAAAAATGAAAAATAAAATAAAATCAAGAAACAAAAAGGGAAGACGGTGGCTCTTACTAAAACTTGGAAGAGAAGACATAGTGATGAAGCTTCGCCATGTGCACAAGCCGCGTGAAGAAAATTCCAAAAAAGAAAAGCCGCGACCTCAATCGTGTCCATCCGATCACCAACTGATGAAAACTTCTTCCCAGCGAGGTTACCAGGCTAACTGAGCATTATGCCAAAATCGCCAAGCAACACGACAAAAATTCACAAAAAACAAAGTGCATTTACTAACGCCGTGGGCTTAACCGCCAAAACTGATAACCCAAAACAATTGAAGTGGAAGTAGCAGTGGAAAAAAAAGCAAGTCGCAAGGTGTGCGCAGTGATTTGCGAAAGAACGACTCACCTACGCAGACAGTAAAATACCAAGGAGGAAACATAACCGCTTGAGTTCTAAACAAACTCAAGGCGAGGAAAGGAGAAAAGGTGGGGAAACTCACTGGATGCGTCGTGATTACGACAGCCTCAGTAAAGTGAGATGAGGGAGGGGGTTTCTACACAATAACTATAATTGAGTAAGGAATAAAAGAGTGCCTATCTCTCTTTTATTCGCTTGACTCTGAAAATAGACGTTAGGGGGTACTTTAGTGTTCTTATCAGGGCCGGAACTAAGGGGGGGGGGGAAGGGGGCATGTGCCTCGGGCGTCAGAACGAAGGGGCGCCAAATGAAGGATTATACCTTTGGAATGTATCATTTTCTTCTGATGTACTGAATGCTTCTATTATTATGAAACAGCCGTAATAAATGAGTGTTAGGTGAAGATGAAAGAGCAGCCGTAAAAAGTTAGAACTCTGATTATCTGGTCAGAAAGGGGAAAAAAAATTATTCTGAGCAGAAAATCAGAGTTCTAACTTTTAAAGGCTGTTATTTCATCTTCACCTAACACTTCGTTTATAATGGCTGTTTCATAATAATGGAAGCCATCAGTACATCAGAAGAAAATAACTCGGTTAAAGCGGAAACTTGGTTAAGCGGGACTCGGATAATCGGGGCTCTACTGTATATTTCATTTAAAAATTATCCTTAGACTATTTTTGTTGGTGTTTAGAGGGGGATCATGGCCACCGTGACCCCCCCCCCCCCCCTGGATCCACCATTGTAGATTGCGTAGTTCAGTATTACATATTTTATGATTACATATTTGAAATTTTAAAATAAGTCGGCTATTAGAAAATTAGTAAATTTCTCGTTGTAAATATACTTTCCGGAAGAGGAGAGGGGGGAGGGGGCGCCAATATCCATGTTTGCCCCGGGAGCAAAAAAAGCTAGTTTCGGCACTGGTTCTTATTACAGAGATAAATAATTTTCGGAATAGAGGAACAAAAGCGATATAAAGTAAGCGTCCTATCTTAAATGGGAGAGGTAACCGCCAGATTAAAGGCGAGGTCACATCAAACAAGGTCGCACGCCACGTAGCGGACGGGGTTGAACTATAGAAATATGCCTAGCTGTTTTCTTCTTTATGGATAATCTATTAATTGTACATCTATGAAATAACTGCGCAAGCGCAAACGTCGTGTTTTCATTTGTTTGTAGCATTTATATCCTGACAGTAATAGAATATTCTATTAATATTTATTCGTGTTTTTTTAATTTATTATATAGTTAATTATTTAAATAAAAGCAGTTCTTTTTAGAACTAATATTATTTGTTAAAATGGCAAAATAAGAAAATTCTTTTTCTTATAGAATTCATATCTGTCCTTTTCCGAAGAGTAGAACAAGTTAGTTGCGTATTTTTATTTTAATTTATATAAAAAATGATAAAATATTATTTAATATATATTATTAAATGTTGTTGATTTAAATACGCTCGATTTTAATTATTTTCTTTTAATGAAATGAAAAATGACGCATAAAAATTAGTAAGTAGTTAATATGTAAAGATAGAATTTTGTAGTCTCATTTTTTACTAATTTATTGATGTGCTAAAGTTATATAAAATGATATACACGGTTGTATTCCCGATGAGAATACAACGTTTATGAATGTTTAGAATATGTGTAGAATTTAATTATAAATAAAATATTCAATTTTAAGTCCTTTTGTTCGTTTATCGAGCACAAACGATAAATTTCCAATATTCTCTTAATCGCATTGCACTCATCTTATTTAACTTACAAATATTTCATTCATTTAATTTAAAACTCAGTTCATTTTATATTCCGAATCACTTTAATTTAAAATGCATGCATTAAATGTTGTACTATTAAACGAGCAAGTGTTGTTCATTTATTTGTTTAAATATTTTGCGAATCTAGGCAATAACTTCAATAATTTTCCTAAAATCGCCAGATTAGATTTTTTTCTTTTTCTTTTGAAACAGACAAAGCCATTTTGAGAATCCCTGTTAAAAATTCAATTATGAATTTCAGATTGTTCCTTACTCACAGAAGATGAATTTTGTTTATCAGATTTATTGCAAAATATTTCTGTTACAGCTTGTTTTGATAAAAATATGTGTATTTTTAAAAAAGTCGCAATGTCATTTTAGTTTAAGGGCAAAAGGCAGTAATGCTTTCGTAGCATTAGTGCTTTTCTCCCGAAATTAAAATGATATTGCGACTATTTTTTTTAAATGTACATAATTTTATCAAAACAAACTGTAATAAAAATATTGTGCAATAAACCTGGTAAACAAGATTCATCTTCCATAAGTGAGTAAATATTCAGAAAATTTGCGCAAGATATGCGCAGATAGTAGATATTCTGTCATATATGACGTCATACTGAAACCCCCCGCGGATTTGTATTATCAACCCCGTTCACCAGACGGCGCAGCTGTGTCAAGATACTCCTGATTCCAGCATTGACATTGTACGCTTAATATGTATGCAGTTTTGAGAGAAACGCGATTAGTGTATGAATCGTAACATACGATGATGCGACGGGGTCTGTAGAGCCTGTCATTTTGAGCTATTTTTCAAAACGAAAATGGGCCAAGAAAATGGTTTATATTTCATCCGGTAGACGGCGTCATTTCAGGGGCAAATACACCGTCAAAATACGTTAGTGAGAGTTCGTTTTATCATTCTTAAACGCTTCATTTATCTGTATTTTCGTTATTTATTATGATATATATTTAAAACTGACATCTTTGACTAATGGGAAATATATTTTACTAATAGAAAAAGTTTAACGTCAGTATATAAAGCCAGTTCTTAAATTTTTAGACTTGTTTGTAGAATTTTGCAATTTGACAGGAATGTAACTTTTCTACAATTTCTGATTTTTAGGATTAGATAGTAATAATTAGGATAGTAATAATCATAATAAAAAAAAATCGGTATTAATATATATATATATATATATATATATATATAGCCTTATTACATTAAACATTAAGATATATACACTTCAGTTCTTCATGCTTTAATATTTGCATTTAAAATTGGCGATCTACAATATGCTAATTGTAATGTTATCATTAAAAGTCTTTTTTTTTTTTTTTTTTTTTTTTGATAGCTTAGAAAAAGAAAAAAATGATATCATTACATAATTGAGTTTCGTTTTAACTATATATTTTAATACAACTTCGTTGTTGAACTTTGCTAAAACAGATTTTGAAGAAAATTAACTGTTAAGAAACTTTGAATTTTTTTTATGTTTACAATCCACTCAGCAATATCAATATTTTATACAGCATGTAAATGTATGTTTTCTTTTTACATGTTTTTTTTTTATTTTTTTGACAGTGCATATACATTTTTACAGTAAATAGCATAAATGAATATAATAAATACCCACTCTTCATTAATTTCTTGAAAAATTATTTTTTTTATTTAATAGTTATAATTATTATGTTCTAGTTTTTATTGTTATATTATTCTATCAACAATATTTAATCAATCTTATTGTCACATTTCCCATTGTGAATAAAAATTTTGTTCTTATAAGAACAAAAGTAATTCAAAATTTCAATGATAAAACTCTTAGTATTTCAGTAATGAACATGAACACCCAACAAAAAATTATAGATAATTGTTTTTTAAACCAGAATTGAATGAAACAAATATTAATATATATTTAATGAAACAAAATAGTCATTTTCAAATAAATTTAGCGCTCAGCGTATCAATAATTAATCAGATATTTATTAGAATAATTTATTATAGTCATTATCACAAAATCAATATTTTAATTATTTTATTGGGTAAATCTGCCAGTAATGGACGCCCATAAGAATTTTCCTGAAAAATATAAATAAGAAGATCTAAATTAAAGTAAAAAGAAATACAGAAATAAAAGTAAGAAAAGGCGTTCTATAGAAATTCTGCAAGGAAATATTTTTAGTCGAAGGAAATTTCAGAACTGAGAAAAATCCTGAAGAAGAATTTGTGATAAAATCAGCTAGTCTAGTTGGGATGATCATCTGTAGTTGGTTAGTTTCCATAAATAATAGAAATTAATCAATTCAGTGAAAGTCCTTGCTGGACATTTAGCTGAAGGCAAGATGTATATTTTTAACTTAAAGAATTTGGAGATTCTGTGAAGGCTAAATAGTAAGTAGTTAAACTGTATATAAGTTTCAAAGTTTCTGTTATTTTCTCAGTGTTTTGCTATGCACATGCACTTGTTTAGTTGTGGAGTTGCATTTTAAATAATATTTTGTTTAATTTTTAAAATTTAAATACAAATTTGTTTATGTAAATGTAAGTAAAAAAAAAAAGAATATCCTATATAAAAAAGCTTCTTTTAAAATTGAAATTTAATGTAGTGCAACTGACTGATATTTTTAATAAAAAATAAGTTCACAATGCACATAAAATGGAAATGGGACATGACGGGTTAATTTAAAGTCATAATTATGCATTTGCATCATAATTATGCATATCCTAGTTGAACATAAATTTTGTAAAATATTTATAGTAAATTGTTTTGCATTTCATTCTAGTATAAACAAATAAGTAATAATCTAATATAAACAAATGAATGGTATCAAATTAGAAGATGATATCATGGAAGACGGTAGTATTCCGAGTGACGCAGCCTTAAGCCTAAAATCGTATCGTATCGTATCGTAGAATTCGTAGATGGCGGAACTCATATATACAGCTAACTCCACATCAAAGAAAATGCGAAAAGCCGCCTATTAATAACTCAGCAAATATAGGTCCTATTGTTCTGATTTTTTTAAAACAGTCTTATATCTTGCAGTCTAATCCTATTCTGAATTTTTTACAATTCTACGTGCAGTATATTTTCAGATCTGTAAACCCATTTTGAAAGCAATTTCGATGGTGTAAGTTTGTCTTTTTTTTTTTCTCCGAAACGGTCTAGATTTTTTTAAAAACATTAATATATAAAATGAATCTATTTTTGATGAAGTGGATAACACTAACCTAGTATCTAGGAAAACTCTTAATTTTTATATAATCCGCATGAAAAATTGGACTGCTTAGGATCGCGGATTACATGCTATTCTATGGGCTAGCAGACAGAACGTTGCACATCGGTTTTGCGCGATTAAGGTCACAGTTAAAAATCTGAATATTGGCAATAAACCTTTTTTTAAACTACAAAAACAGTTTATTATGTGCTTTAAAATACTTAGAATGATTTTTTTATTTTTTTAAATGGAACAGTATTTTGTAATTATATGTATTTTATTTCCTTGTTATTCATAGTAAGTAAACATTTTTTAAGGAGAAAATATTTCACATTTAAAAAAATTCTCGTATCGAAATTCGATATTTATCGCAAATTCTCGTATCGAAATGAAAATTCATCGCGTTCGCCATAAGACTTCGTCATGTATCACTACGCGATACGCGAAGTTGACTGAAGAAATAAGAAATATCAAAGATCTTGAAATGGTATTCCAAGGGGAGAAAGTGAGTACAATTTCTAATTATCCAGACAGCATTCTTTGCAACCGATCCTTTCTAATTAGTATAATATTCTGAATTCTTTTTATTTTCAACAATACTCATAACTGTTTTCCGTACAAAATAACGTTCATGTGTGGCTTAGGTATTTCTTGTGATATGTGAGTGTAATACAGATAGATTACTAATTTAATTTTGTGTTTTGAGTCTTCTTTTAAAGAAATTAAACACAATCTTTCATTTTTAAAGAACGCACAATTTAAATAAAAGGTATGAAGAAATCAAAATTAAGATTTCCAATCCCGTTTATAAAATGATTCATTTGCGAATCGTTTCTAATAACATTATAAACGAAAATTGACTTAAAATGACATCTTTTTCGAAATATGGGTATCTTTCGTTTATTTATTTATTTTTTTATATGTAACTCTTTTCAGCTTCAAAAATTAAAGCATCGTAGTATTTTATTTTTATAAAATTAAACCTAAAGGGGAAAAAAAATTCTTATTTCCGTTTATCTCTGTAACAAAAGAAAAACAGAAGAAAAAAAAAACAAACCCTGAAGCATGTCTTTTAGGCTGATTACAGCCATGGGTGCAAGACCTTCAGTCTCAGGACTGATTTCAGTCTTTGACATATTTTTGACTGATAGTAAATTCTACTTTATATACTTAAATTATCACGATTAGCTCAAAATGAACCATTTTATCTTGACTGGTTGTTTTGAGCTCCTAAAAGTAAAAATTTTCATCATGATACTTTTCCTTATTTAGTAATTAAAGTTTATAGATAAATAAGATAAAACAGCTTTTTTGCAAAAGTAAGATACTTGTTTTTATTTAATTTTAAAGTTAATATGCTTAAAAGAAAGCTTTAAATAATTTACTTTTAAAAAATATAAAAGTAGCCAGCTCCCTTATATGGTATTTGTGGTAATGAAGTATTATTGTAAATAAGAACAATTCAGAACTTGCTACTATTTAGAAAAGATTGGTTTCACAAAATTTCATTAGCAGCTGCATTGTAGCTGTCATGATAATTAGACTTTGTATAAACTAATAAAGTGATTACCCAGTAACCATTTCAATTAATATATTAATCTGCCTCGCATCTTAAATTAAATATTAAGTTTTTATTCTTCTTTCATTAAGCCATCCACTATTCTTTAACATTCCGCATATTCCGTTTACAAAAACTCTTTTTATCAATTCCACCTGTACACTGGAGGGTTGCCGTATCACTTACAGAGTAGCACGTTTATCGCCTCGTTGTGCAATAGCATTTGAAAGATCACCACACTAACATAAAAAAGTAGCAATAAAAGAAAAACAAAATTAATCAGTTGATTGTAAAAAACCCGCTCCATTCTCGGTCGGGGGAGGAACATCACAAGAAAAAAAACCCTCGCGAAATTTGACAGTATGTCAGGGAGGGGGGGGGGGGATCCAAAACTTCATCAAAATAGTTGTAACTTTTCTAATAAATATGTTACATATAACATATGGTAGTAATAATCGGTATATCTGATCAAAATACAAATAATTTTTTTAAATGAACTATTTAATGATTTTTTTATCCCTATTACTGTATTGGATTAATAGCAGTTTAAGAGCCATAATTTTATATTCTAAAATCATTAAAAGCACTCTGCAAGCAGTTCTTGTTCAATCACAAAAGTCTGCCACTTAAACATTTTAATGCAGAAAATGTAATGTATTTCTCATATGTAAACAATGAATTTTGCAGTTAAGAAGCTTAGGTATTTCACAAATATTGCTATTTCTTGGAACAATAAATTTGATGCATTATCGTCTTTAACACATTATTTTGGAGTAATGAAAACAATGTTATTATATTAAATTTTTTTGTAAATGGGTGTTATAATCAGTAGTAATTCATGACAGGTTTTTCTTACAGCACTAAAATGCATGCCTTCCAAAAGTTTTTTTTTTTTACTAAATTTTTGCCTTATTTAATGGAAGAAAGTTCTGCCAAAAATAAGGCAAAGATTTCATTATTATTAAAAATAGTGAAAAAGGAATAAATTTGCCAACAATGCATTTAGTGTCCCCAAAACTGTCAGTAACGAGCTACCACTGTTTATAATTACAGTCGAACCTCGTTATCCCGACACTCTAATGTCCAGAAAAAAGTGTCGTCATAAGCGGTGTGTCGCGATAACCGGAGTTAGAGAAAAATAGGTTTATAAAAAGCTGTATTTTTAATTAATTTAAGACAATTTTAAATTCATAACTGTTCTTGCAGTTTTAAGCAATAAAACATTACTGTTAAACAAAATAAACACAAAAAAGAAAATTGAAAAGGATAAAAATCAGATTTATGATGACTGATTTTTTTATTGTTACATGAAATATCGATGAATTAAGGTTTGCTTTAGCTAGATCCTACAATTATATTTTCGATATTATGCAATGAATTGTAATCAATATTCGTTGTTTCAGAAATGTATGTTAGATAACTACTGAACGTTCCAATGCAATGCAATGCTTCCGTTTTAGTCGGATGAAAAACGCCGTGTGGCCACAAGAAAATCCGTCGGGATATCCGGGGTTGAAAATTATTCAACGACGTAAAATCCGGAGTTTATTTGCATTAAAATCATATACAGAAAATCGGGACTTTGAAAAACTGACGTGATAAACGGAGTGACGTGAAAACCGGGTGTCGGGAAAACGAGGTCCGACTGTATTTTGCCCAGGCATATCTAGATCATACTTTAAGGTAATTTAATAGTGTGTGATCTGTACCTATTATGTAAAATTTTATAATTTGCACAATTTATGGTTCCAAGGAATGTAATTCAAAGCATGTATACGAGGTAAATTTAATGATGTATGAAATATGATCTAAATAATGCAAAATTCAATAATACACACAACTTCTCATCTCAAGGTGTGCTTTATAAAGATCTTCTACTATATTCATCTGTAGTTCAAGTTCACTCATCAAAAACCTTAAAGATTTAGTATCTGTGACTGCTCTGAAGAGGGCATTATTACAACTTTATAATTTTTTCATTTTGTAGCTCAAATTGCTCAGCTTAGAATTTACCAATCCAAACATTGCCATCTTGATTTTTTTCCACTGTCTTTATTTACCTCAGAAGTGATTAAGATTTTTTTATATTATAAATCCTAAAGGTTATAATAGCAAAAAAGCATCTTTAAGCCCTTGGGGATGAGCGACCGGTATACTTAGCCACTTAAGGTGTTCAGAATCCTTCATTATTCTCACCACTTATTTTTAATTGTAAAGTTTACCTTCTTTAATCGGAGCATTTCTGTGATTCAATTACAGAAAATTTTCTGCTTTTAAAAACCTGTAGTAAAAGATTAAAAATTAACCAAAGGGCTCTTGTCGCGAAGGGGTTAAATATTTTGAATTACAGTGAACTTTAATAACCCTTGGCTTTAATTGCCAGTACTCTTCCAATTGAGCTATCTGTACGACAGCCCAGCCAACACATTATTCGCTCAGAACAACTATTATCATGACATCAATTGATTGTGTGAAAAATAATTTAAAGTGTACATGGTTATACGTATATTTTTTTATTATTAAGCAACAGACTTTGCAGATCCGTTTTTCTCAAAAGCTTTAAAGATTGAAATCTCTAGGCTGGAGAGGGAAAGTGGTAATTTTGAGGAATAGGAGGATAATTTATATAGAAGAATTTTCTGTATAAAAATAAAGATTTAAATTATTTTAATGCTGGGGAGTAGGGGGAGGGAGAAAAGGTGAAATGTACAGTCGCGGAAAAGAAAAAAGTAAACACCCTCTACTAACTCCTTAATAAATTATTATCGTAGACGAAAGTTATTGGTACCGAACGATTGGAAATAAAGTCTATTTTTAAATGATGTATATAAAATTTGCTTAGGGAGCCATCTACATATTAAAACAAATCCAAACTTCATTTTTTTTTCAATAGCAATACCCAATTTTAACGAGATATTTCAAATCTTCGGTTCAAACTATGCCTAGGCACCAAATTTCAAGTCATTTGAATAATAAGTTTTTGAATTATAAACATTCAAAATATAGTGCTTCTAATGTTGAATTACATTTTCATATTTTTATTCATATCTCCTGAAATTATGCTCCTAATGTGCTAATTTTTTGTGTAGCAGTAATACTAATATACTTAAACATAAATACGTTGAATTTGCAATTTTTATAATTTTATGATATGAATTATGAAATTAATATTCGAAAAAATTATGAATTGCAACCTACAATTTTTTTGATGGATTTAGAATTATTAAGTCCTGCTTTATGGAAATTCAAAATTTCACATTTTTTTTCCAAATAGTTATCAAATTGTGCTAAAACAACGGCAAAATGATGGTTTAAAGGGCCGTCTATGATAGAAGTGACTAGATATTTTGAAATGTCTTACGCTGTCCTGCAATCTAGCAGACTTCATTGACTGCTTGAGTGACGCTTAAGGTGCCTTGATCAAGAAGGGTCTCCCTCGGTTAACAATCGAATACCACCGAACTTCAATTTGGATACAGCCCTTAAAATAAGCTTGTTTTAAAATAACTATTTTCTCGGAAACATATAGTACGAATTGCATAAAAATTTGTTTTTAGGCTAATTAAATGGTGTAGAATTCATTTATGCTGTAAGAATTGTGTACTGGGTCATTCCATGTCAGTTCAGGCAGGCATGTAACCCACCATCACAGATTTTGATGAAACTGAGTGTGTTTGTTCCTTTTATTAAGATATGATTTCCAGTATTTTTTTTTACTCCTTGGTCAAATAGTTTCCGAGAAAAAAATTGTCAAAATTTTGAAAAACTGCCGTCAGTTGGCATTCTTGACTGCTCGATTTTCAAATGTAGCATGACATAAATATAATCATATTTCAATATCTATTCTACAAATCATCTTCAAATAATTTATGCATAATATATAGGGTACGCAGTTTATGAAAAAAGAATACTGTTACGCTTATAACATTTTAAGTGTGTCTAAAAAAATGTTTAATCTTTGAAGTTGTGATTTTTTTATGAAAAATAATGCATTAACTAAAATAGCATTATCAACAAAAGGCGGTATTTTTATTAAATTTATTTTTTGTGGGTGATATACTTAAAGGTGTCCTTTACCTGATTCTGAAATAAAAATAGTGGGATTTTGGGTGTTTTTAGTAGTATTTCCTATTTAAAAATATTTTGAGGCGTATTTCAAATCAAATCAAGCAGAGTCAGTTCGCCTAAGACATTTAATTCACTGTCACAAATTTCAATGAAACTGGGTATGTTTATAGCTCATTTTAAGACAGGATCAAGGAAATTAAAGGTGATTACAAGTAAAATATTTTTTAAGATAAAAAAAAAATCTAAATTTTGAAATTTTTTTAAAAATGTTTTTAATGATAGATCTATATTCAAAGACTGCATAAAAAAAAAAGTCATTTCAATATAAAATCACTAAATAAGTTTCAAATAATGTATATGTGACAAATAATGTAGGTAGATTATTATTTATTGTTGTTTGTCATGTTTAAATGCTAAGAGTGTGTTTAATCTTGTGAATTCTTAAAATCAAGAATTTTGTGAAAAATAATGTGTTAATCAAAAATTTAATAATAACTGAAGGCAGGCTGTTATTACTTTTTTTAATTGTACTTAAAAATATCTTTTCAATAGTTATAAAATAAAAATAGTGAAAATATGAGCAATTTTAACAAAATTTTCATAAAATGTGAATGTTTAATGATAAATATTGAAGCTTTTTATGTTAAGATGTACTATAATGACTACGATATCATGTATTGCTACTATTGCTTAAATATAATACATACAATAATAAAATAACAAATATTATTTACAGCAATAAAAATTAAATTAAATAGTACCAGTTCCTTTACCAACACTACATTGCACAACAGTCGACTTAAAATCAACAGCCCACTCTTATTGAAAAATACTTTCAACTGTTCAAATAATAAATAAACTGCATTTAAAAATCTTAATATCAACTTATTATCTTAAGACGATAATAATAACTAAACAACATAATGAATTTATAAATCAGCTTTTAATTGAAAATTCATGAAATGGTCCCTTTAAATGTTGTTGTTCATCGAGTCAATCAAAACAAATGAAAAAAAATAAAATAGTGAACCTAATATGCTGACTGCAGTGACACTTCTAACAAAACTAATTAATTCCTTACCATCTGAAATCAAACCCGAAAGATCAAAAAGAAAAAAAAATCATCTGTCGTCTGAATGTGACATACTCAGTGGTTGTTGAGATAGGAATGTCTTTGTGACATTTTCACCTGTACTTCAATAAAATATAAACATGTAAGTTTTTTTCATTCATCCAAATTAAGTAAAACAATTATAAAATTTTGTTGTCATTACACCAGATGTTAAATTTTTCGTTACATACTATTAGATAAGTTCTTTACTTTTAGACATTATTGACATAATATCATAAAATTTACTATATGTATTTTCTATAAGTGTATAAACAATATATATATGCTTTATTAAACATAAATGAATAATTTTTAAATAATTTGTTTGAGAAAAGGGATATATATACACACATATATTTGTTGAAAATCCATCTTTCAGCAATATTGTGATGAAATAAATCAAATTACCGTAATTTCCGGTGTATAGCCCGCGGATCAAACAATCGTGTTTCGACCCAGAAATTTTTAAAAATAAAATGCAACTTTTTAGATCACAGTAAATATTGGTCTTCAAATACTGAATAAAATTTCTGGGTCCAAACTGAATTGTTTGATCTGCGGGCTATACACCCGAAATTACGGTACATATCATTAGAAACTGAATAAAGTTACAAAAGTGCAACTCATTAAGTTTTAAATAATTTTTTAGATATAGTTATTTGAAAGATATAAATATAATGGATTATGCATTTTTTGCATATATTTAAAGCACAATACGTCAAAATTTTCTTCAAAAGAGTGAAATTTGGTATTTTTTTCAATATTAGCAGCTCAATGCTAAATTTTCAATACTAACAGCCAAATATGAGTTTAAAGATTAGGACTGTCATTTTGAAAATTTCTATTGGGCGGTGAGGAGCTAGTGATTTTTCTCTTTTTTGGAAAGGGATAATTGCTCTTCGCCCTAGAAGTTTTACTAAAAAACAATATTGTTTATTTTTTTCCTTAAGAAACGAACATAAAAGATAATTTGAAAAATAAAATAAATGTATAAATAAAAATATTTCCAGGGATGATACATTGGATAGATTTTACATCTAAAAATATTGATAATTTTAAATATGATTTAAATACTACTAAAACCAACCAAAATCCCACTATTTTTATTTCAGATCCAGTTATAATGTAGTATTATGTACAATTTAAAATTAAAAAATTAGTCATAGAAACTCCGCCTCTGATTGATAAAGATTTTTTAATAATTTCATTATTTTTTGTAAAATATTTTTGATTTAGAAGATTATACAATTTTTTAGACACATTTAAATATTTTTTAACATTACAGCAATATTTTTTTTCATAATCTACATACTTTATTTACCTTGCTTAAATTATTCGAAGAAGATTTCTTAATTAGTTATTGAAATATGATTTTATATATAAAATGAGGCCTTTGAAAATTGAACAATCATTAATGGCAACTCGTGGCATTTTTCCAAAACTTTGATAATTTTTTCTCATATTTTCACTATTTTTATTTTATAACCATTTAAAAGATATTTTTACGTACAATTAAAAAAAGCAATAACACCCTGCCTTCGGTTAATAATAAATTTTTGATTAACACATTATTTTTGACAAAATTCTTGATTTTAAAAATTCATAAGATAAAAGACACTCTTAGTGTTTAAACATGATAAAAAACAAGAAATAATAATCTGCCTACATTATTTGTCACATATACATTATTTGAAACCTATTTAGTGATTTTATATTGAAATAACTTTTTTTTTTAATGCAGTCTTCGAATATCGAACTGTCATTAAAAAAATTTAAAACAATTTTTCAAAATTTTGATATTTTTTATCTTAAAAAATATTTTACTTAGGATCAAGAAAATTAAAGGTGATTACGTCTTAAAATAAGCTATAAACAAACCCAATTTCATTGAAATTTGTGACAGTGATTAAATGGCTTAGGGGAACTGACATGGAATGACCCTGCTTGATTTGATTTGAAATGCACCTCAAAATATTTTTAAATAGGAAATACTACCAAAAACACCCAAAATCCCACTATTTTTATTTCAGAATCAGGTAAAGGACACCTTTAAGTATATCTCCCACAAAAAATAAATTTAATAAAAATACCGCCTTTTGTTGATAAGGCTTTTTTTGTTAATGCATTATTTTTCATAAAAAATTCACGACTTCAAATTTTAAATATTTTTTTAGACACACTTAAAATGTTATAAGCGTAACAATATATTTTTTTCATAAGCTGCGTACCCTAAATATTATGCATAAATTATTTGAAGGTGATTTGTAGAGTAGATATTGAAATATGATTATATATATGACATGCTACATTTGAAAACCGAGCTGTCAAGAATGCCAACTGACGGCAGTTTTTCAAAATTTTGACAATTTTTTTCTCAGAAACTATTTCACCAAGGAGCAAAAAAAATTACTGGTGGTCATATCTTAATACTAAGAACAAACACACGCAGTTTCATTAAAATCTGTGATGGTGGGTTACATATTGATATTTTACTGCCTGATTTGATGTGGGATGCCCCTACTGCTATTGAAAAAAACAAAGTTATGGTTCGTTTTAATATGTAGATGACCCCTTAAGCAAATTTTATATACATCATTTAAAAGTAGACTTTATTTCCAATCGTTCGGTACCAGTAACTTTCTTCTACGGTAATTTGTTGATAGTAGGAGAGCTGTTGAACATTTTTGAGTAGGTATTTGAGGCACCCTGAAAATTTGTGCAACACTTCTTTTGTAATGCCTGAATACAAAATCGAATGTCTGGCTGAAGGATCGTGGCCCAAAATCTGTGCCAGACACGTGTCTGGCACAGTTTTTGTGCCGACTAAAGTGTCTGTCATTTTCAAAATATTTTTTTCTAAACATAAATATTATTCTGTCTCAATCTCAGCGTGCCTCAAATACCTTTTTTTGGGGTAGTCAAAAAATGGCACTTGACACGTGTCTGGCACAGTTTTTGGGCCACGATCCTTCAGCCAGACATTCGATTTTGTATTCAGCCATTACAAAAGAAGTGTTGCACAAATTTTCAGGGTGCCTCAAATACCTTCCCTAAAATGTTTAACAGCTCTTGGACTATGAGGAGTTAGTAGGGGGTGCTTACTTTTTTTTTTCCATGACTGTACATTAGGGAAGTTAGTGCTTATTTATTTATTTATGTTAGTGAGCAACAAATGTTGCAGATTTTTTTTTCAAACTAATTTTTGAAAGATTTTATTATTTAGGTAAGCTGGAGAGGTGGGTCCAAAAGCAGAAGTGGAATCTTCGGAGCTCAGGGTATTATTTTATATGATTTATTATTATTGTTAAAAAAGAATTTTAAATAGGGATGGTGAAAGATTATTTTATATAAAATTAAAGAATGTTTAATTTTTTTGCACTAGGAATGAGAAAAGGGAGAAGCAGAAATTTGTAGTTTTGGATTTAATATAAATGTATGTAATTACTTTTACAAGTGAGCGATGATTGTTATATATATATATATATATATATATATAAAGGTTTAAAGAGTAATATTTCTTGCTATTTTTCTTAACAAAGTAAATTTTTTATATAGTAAAATGTAACATAGCTTTTTATATCTCTGAAACAAACCAACAGAAATACCCTCTAAACATGCATGTTGTACATTACTTCCATATCTTACCAAAGCGTTCCTATAAAAATCTCATTGCACGGTGCTCTTTAAAATTGAAGCATGGTCATCCTTTTTTGCGGGGAGGGAGGGGGGAGAGATTGAAAGTGAATGGAAATTCTTACTATGAATTCTTTGTATTGGTCTTTAATTTTTTTTGAGTGTGTTTATTGTTTTATTTATTTTTTTAATAACCTAAAAAAAAATAATGATATCAATACAAAAACCCTTAACGGGTTAAAAGTTTGTGACGCAGCACTTTATCTTATGCTCTAAGAATTTTAAATATGGAACTTAAAAATAATGATATCAAATTTTGAGTGACGCTATGCTAATAATTATAATCTCTCTATATATTATTTATTTCATCTTTTAATTTTTTTATAATCGCATGTGCAAAAATTATGTTCAATTAAAAAAAAAAACGTATAAAAGTTTATTCATTGATGCTTTAACATTTACACCTCTCCAAGTATGAGTTTTAAAAGATATGATATCAAAATTTTAGTGACGCTTTGATGTGGCTTTAAACGATTTGTTTTAAAATTAAATTTAAATTATTTTTGTTTTGGCTAAGATATATTCACACATCTAAATAATAGTTTTAATTTTCCAATATACTTTAAATATGTCACTTTCACTGAATTTATATGATGCATTTAAATGCATTTATTTGAATAAATTGATTTATCCTTTGTCCAATGCTATTAAAAATTTAAAATAAGATTTACGTAAATAATTTTTTTGCGTCATTGTATCCAAACTAAGTGAAATGTATTCAAATGGATACTATGAGGCAAAAAAATTATTTACGTAAATCTTATTTTAAATTTTTAATAGCATTGGACAAAGGATAAATCAATTTATTCAAATAAATGCATTTAAATGCATCATATAAATTCAGTGAAAGTGACATATTTAAAGTATATTGGAAAATTAAAACTATTATTTAGATGTGTGAATATATCTTAGCCAAAACAAAAATAATTTAAATTTAATTTTAAAACAAATCGTTTAAAGCCACATCAAAGCGTCACTAAAATTTTGATATCATATCTTTTAAAACTCATACTTGGAATTTATGAGAGGTGTAAATGTTAAAGCATCAATGAATAAACTTTTATACGTTTTTTTTTAATTGAACATAATTTTTGCACATGCGATTATAAAAAAATAAAAAGATGAAATAAATAATATATAGAGAGATTATAATTAATAGCATAGCGTCACTCAAAATTTGATATCATTATTTTTAAGTTCCATATTTAAAATTCTTAGAGCATAAGATAAAGTGCTGCGTCACAAACTTTTAACCCGTTAAGGGTTTTTGTATTGATAAAATTTACAACAAATGATTGACAAAAAAATTTCCCGATATGTTCTACGCTCTACAGTATAAGGTATAAGATGTGCCAAACTAGTCACTCTAATTCGGGCTTTATAATTTTACTGGCTTTTGTTTTGATTTTAAAGCAGTTGCTTTTTTTAGGTCCCGTGTGCCTTTATAATCAAAATCATATGAGAAAACTAGTTACGCGAGGTGTTAAGAATAACTCACAAACTAATGTTAAACAAACGGCAGCGTTCTTAAGTTTATCGTTTGCAAATAAATATTTTTAAATATATGCATAGTTGCCAACTTGTACGGATTGGCCGTACAATGTACGGATTTTGTTCTAAGTGTACGGTTGTACGGATGAACAGTAAGATTGTACGGTTTTGCGCACGGAAAAATACGAATTTCGTCCGAGATCGCGTAAAAAACGCTAATTTCTTCAAAGGATCGCGGAAAAAAAAACGCTAATTTTGTCAAAGGATTGCGTGAAAAAACACTAATTTTATCAATTATCTTTGAAAAAACGCCAATTTTGGCAAAGAAACGCGAATTTCGTTAAAAATCGCGGAGATTGCACGATCATTGCACGGTGCTCTTTAAAATTGAAGCATGGTCATCCTTACAAAACACTAATTTCGCCGAAGGATCGTGGAAAAAAAAATGCATTTCGTCAAAGATCGCGGGAAAAAACAATTACGTCAAGGAATTGTGAAAAGTACGCGATTTTCGTCAAAAATCGTGGGGATAAAACGCGAATTTGTTCAAAGGATCGTGAAATGAACGCAAATTTCATTAAAGTTGCGGGGAAAAACGCGAATTTCGTCAAAAAACGCTAATTTTGTCAATGAATCGCAAAAAAAACCGCGAATATCGTCAAAGATCGTGGGGAAAAACACAAATTTTATCGAAGATATTTGAAAAAAAGCTAATTTTGTCAATGGATCGCGAAAGAAACGCATATTTCGTTAAAAATCGCGCAGAAAAACACTATTATTGTCGAAGGATCGTCAAAATAACGCGAATTTTGTCAAAAATCGCAGGAGAAACACTAATTTCGGCAAAGGCTCGTGAAAAGAACGCGAATTTCGTCAAAGATCGCGGGGAAAGAACACTAATTTCGTCAAGGGATCGTGAAAAGAACGCGAATTTCGTCAAAGTTCGCTGAAAAAAACGTGAATTTCGTCAAAGGATCGCGAAAATAAAACGAATATCGTCAAAGATCGCGGGAAATAATCCGAATTTAGTCAAAGATCGCGTAAAAAAATGCGAATTTCGTCAAGGATCGCGTAAAAAAAACGCGAATTTTGTCAAAGAATGCAAATTTCTTCAAAAGATCGCGAGAAAAATGCGTATTTCGTCAAAAAACGCAGAAAAAATGCTAATTTTCTCAAAGGATCGCGAAAAAACCGCGAATTTTGACAAAGATCGCGGAAAACGCAAATTTCGTCAAAAGATCGCGAAAAATCGCAAATTTGGTTAAAAGGTCGCGGAAAAAACGGTGATTTCGTCAAAGGGTCGCGAAAAAATAAACACGAATTTTTTACAGGATCATGGCAGAAACGTGAATTTCGTCAATGGGCCTCAAAAAAACTCATAATTAGCAACTGCAGGGAATTCCCCTCTGTTTCCTCCCCAATCCCTTTGCTGTAAACCTTTCAGAAAATTTGCTGTGAATTTCATTTTTTTTTTTTTTTTTACTTTGAATTTCCCATGCAAAAAAAAATTTCTTATGAAATCTTAAGTTTTTATTTTGGGGGAAAAAAAGACTATATAGCATAGAAAATGTTATGAAATATTACTTTTTTCATTGCATGTGCATATGTTATGTATGTTTAAACACGTAAGGATACGTCATAAAAATTGTAAGGATTTCAAAATTGACATGTTGGCAGGTATGTATATGTATTTACACGAGATACCTGAGGTCAATCTCTAACTGGGTATGAGGTCAATCTCTAACTTCTTCTATCTTTACAAGAAGAAAGTATTGGATTCATAAAAATTTTCGAATTCCGGTTTTCCACGGATTTACACGTTTTAGGGGTCGGAGATTAAAAAAAATTATCTTTTTACAAAATGTCTGTCTGTATATGACAAATATTGTGTACGCTCTATCTCAAGAACTAACGCACGGAATTTAATAAAAAATTATATTCAGTTACTCCCTAATACAAATTGATACGGATTAGCTTTTGGTGTAAATCGCTCAACAGGTGGCGCTGTTATGCTGCATTTTACACGATTTTCGCAATAGCTCTACCTCAAGAACTAATGCACGGATTTTGATCAAACTTCAGATTTAATTAGTCCTTGATAAGAAATGATGCTGATTACGTTTTTGTGTAAATCTCCCAACAGGTGGCGCTGTTATGATGAATTTTGCAGGATTTACACGATTTCCCCAATAGCTCTATCTTAAGAACTCATGCACGGATTTTCATCAAACTTCAGATTCAGTTAATATTGATATGGCTTGGTACTGATTATGTGTTGGTGTAAATCGCCCAACAGGTGGCGCTTCTGTGCTGCCTTTTTCACGATTCTCGCAATAGCTCTATCTATAGAACTAATGGACGGATTTTCATCTAACTTCAGATTTAGTTATACGTTGACACAAGTTGTTGCTAATTATGTTTTGGTCTTAATCACCCAATAGATGGCGCTGCTATGCAGGAATTTTCACGATTTTTGCAGTAGCTCTATCTCAAAAACTACATGGATTTTTTCCAAACTTCAGATTCAGTCAGACGTTGACATAAATTGTTGCTGATTAGTATTTGGTATAAATCACTCAATAAGTGGCACTGCTAGACTGCATTTAGATGATTTCAGCAATAGTCTCATATGACTATAAAAAGTTCAGTCAAACATCGCTTAAGGCTGTTCTTAACTGTTCTGCCCAACAAGCACAAAACGTTTTGGCACATTTACACATTCATTTTTTAATGGAAAGATATAAAATTGGAAAGCCTGGCCATGGTAGCGATTCGGAATTGAACAGTTTTTTCCATTTTTTGATCAATCAATTACCTATTGCGAATTTGATCATGTGACAAACACGTTTTCGCCCGCTCTTGAGTGCTTATTCTCTGTTCGCGCGGAAACTCGATTCAAAACTTCCATTTTGACACTCTTTTCTGAAAAATCTATTGCGTTTGCAAAAAAAAAAAAAAAAAAAAAAGGAAAAAACAGCTTGATGACATAGTTTCTGAACAACACCACCAGCTAGTTTCATGCATCTTTGAACAAAAATAAATTAAAACTTATGTCAGAAAGTTGATCTTTTGGAAAAGATAAAGTGATAAGATAATAGAGTGAAAAGATAAACTCATAGGATAAAGTGCTGCGTCACAAACTTTTAACCCGTTAAAGGTTTTTGTATTGATAAGATGTTACAAGAGATAAGATAAAAGAAAAAGTTAAAATGCGTTATGATGAATAAATTACATGAAAAATGCAATGAAATAATTTTAAAAATAAAAAAGAAATGGTGCAAGGTTTCATAAAAAAGCATTTTTAGTGCAAACTAAAAGGAAAAAAATATCATTATTTTCTTTTACTAAAAGAAAAGAGCTCCTTTATAAGCCTTAAAGCAGCTTCAAGCTTATGTAGCTAAAAACCACAATAATTCCAACTGTATGTACTACTTTACATTGGTTTGCCAGTAAGAGAAATGTCAGATTTTTTTTTATTGCAACCCCCCTCTCCCATTCCAAAAATTTTGGTTCCCGACTTTAATATTTTCACTAGGAGGGGAAGGGAAATTAACCATGGAGATCACAGAAGTAAATCAAAGAGGTGTTTGTTTTATATTTTTAATTGGGGTAGGGAGGGTGCTGTGTCCTTTCTTAAAAATTACAGATAGACATTCCACCACACACATTCTCAGCACTGAATGTGCACCACAGGTGCAGATTCATGGTCTCCAGTCGCCACATGGCGACTAAATGTTTTGCTGTGGCCACTAACTTTTGGTGTCTAAGTCGCCATATGTTTTGTTTTTTTCAGATAATTTTTCTTATAGAAAAACAAACGTTTGAAGTGTATTTTGATTTTTCTAGTGCAAAATAATCTGACATATTCACAATTTTTTTAATATGTACTTTTATGACAAAATCAAAATAAGAAATATTGTTTTCCTAATATTCCTCACAATCTTGATTGCTTAGCTTATACATATTTTTAACTGTATTTTGCCCAACTTCATCTTCTGGCTGTATATAGCTTAAGATTTATATTAGTAGAAATTAATAATCAAATTTCATGATTAAATTAAATATACACATTTGAAGTAATTAGTCTGTGTTTTATTGTACATGTGTATACATTAAATAAATTATTTTCACTGTGAATTCCTGAACATTTTTGTTTAGTCCCCCCCTTCCATATAAATCCAATTGTTTTTATGTGTTTGGTTCCCAATGTGGTCACTGGATTTTTTGAGTTTAGGAGCCAGTGGCTTCTTCCTCATTTTGATAATCTGCACCTATAATGTGCATACAAAGATTTAAATATATAAAAAACATCCTGTGAATTTCTTTCTCCCACAAAATATTATGCTTTTGCCTTCCCCATCCCCCTTTCCCCAATACCAAGCATACACAGTTTAAAGTTTTTTGCTTTGGATACATAAATTTTCAAGCTCTTACATTAACTGCTCCCCTCTAAATAAAAAAGACCTAAATTTCCAGCTTACAAAGTTTACAATCTTTAATATTTTTTTATATTTTTCTTGAAACTTTGATGATCTAATTATTATTATATCGTAAAAAAAAAAAATAATAATAACCATTTTAATATTCCCCAAAATTTAAAAAGTTCCCCCCCCCCCCCCTCACACACACAAACAGGAAAAATAAATACTCTATTATTTTAGCATCAATAAATAGATAAACAATGATGTAAATAGTGATGAAAAAAGTGTTGGATTATTATACCATGAAGGTAGGTTTACCAAAAATCGGTTTTCTATTTGCATTCTCCAATTTATATTACATATATGTAGAAAAAAAGTATATGTAAAATAAGAAATTGTTCACTAATAATGATTCAAGACCACTCCCGGAGGAAAGTTTTGTTTATGATACTAGATAAAAAAAAAAAAAAAAAAAAAAAAAATCAATCATTTAAGTGTTAAAAATGTGCATTGTGAGGCAGATTAGCGAAAAATTCGAGAGGTAAAACGGTGTTTTACATACAGAAATGGGCAATCAGCTGTTCATTATTTTCCCCAAAACGAGCGCCATCTACAGGCGAAATTCCCATCCCATATCTCGCGTTTTAGAGGCGAAAATGACAGGCTCTACAGACCCCGTCGCATCATCGTAGACTACGGCTCTACAGACCCCGTCGCATCATCGTAGGCTACGGTATGAATGCAGTTACATGTTGCATTTACGATTATCAGAAGTAATTAATGTGTAGAATATATATATATTAACGCGTTTTTTTTCTGAAACTAAATAATATTTTAAAAACTGTGTGCCATATATGATCTTCTATTTCTTCTCTACCACCAAATATTTTTTTTATTGAAATCGCTCGAGTACTTTAGGAATGAATGAGGTTTTAGCTGAAAAGTACAATTTTGCGGAGGGTTATATATAATAAATGAGTGCAAAATATAGGAGTAAAATTAGTGTGAGTGGGCGTGGCTTCCAAATCGTGTTTTACCTGAAATAGTTAAAAATATAAAAATTGTTTATTTATATTCAAAACAGAAATTTTAAAGAGGAAAATTTTATATATCTTTTTGCTCCAATTGAAACGTGTGAAATTTTCGTTGGGTCCTGTAAAGCTAAAGAACTTTCACGCTCTTCGGCTTACTTATAAAATTGTATTTCAAAACTCAGACCTTTTCTGAAACTAATTAATTTTGTTTTAAACTGTGTTTCATATATGGCACAAATTTTGTTTTATCGATATCGCTCGAGTACTGCAAGGTTTAATGGGGTTTTTATCGGAAAAGTACAATTTTTCGGACTTGGACACTTCTAACTTCTGCAAAGTTCTTGCACAGTTTTATCAAACACATGAATTAAAGTACAGACAAACACTTGGATAAAATTTAGTTACGTATAATAAATGAGTGTAAAATGTTGGAGTAAAATTAATGTGAGTGGGCGTGGCGTCCCAGTCGTGTTTTAGGGAACTACCTGAAATAGTTAAAAATATAGAATTATTTATTTATACTCATAACAGAAATTTTAAAGAGGAAAATTTTATATATTTTTTTTTTGCTCCATTTTAAACAGTGTTGCCAGATTGGGGGATTTTGTCCCCATTTTGGGGAATTTTTTGGGGACTAGGGATGGGCATTTCCACTCATTTTGAGGAGTCGACGCTGAGTCGACTCACTTGATTGATGAGTCGACATACTGACTCGACTCTCGACTCACTTGCGAAAGTAAGATTCGTTGGTTGGTAGTAAAGATGACGCAATTCTACTTTTCGTATCAAATTTATCGCGTAGGAGAAAATATTTGAGCATAAGCTTGAATTATTTTGGTTTTGATTTTATATAGAAGAAGTCTTTTATATTAAACTTTGTTGGATGGTAACTGGAAACAGCCAAACTAGATCTCCCTACGGGCCGAAATTTCCTGGCCCCGTCCACAGAAAAAAAAGTTCGGCTTGTTCATAGAAAAAAGTTTGGCCCGGACCGTAGAAAAATAATCAACTAAACGCCCCGGTATAAAATCTAAAAGTTCATCCCGTACAAAAAAAATTACTGGTCCGGCCCGGTTGAAAATTTAAAAGTTCGGGCCGATCCCGTCTTGGCCCGACCTCCCCCCCCCCCCCCCAAAAAAAAAGTTAAAATCTAGGTCTAAAATCTAAAAACTAGAAAACATGGATTTTTACGTCGATAGAATTAAAAATTGTTTCGTACGAGGAGTTCTGACTAAAAATACTTATTTTATACATTTTCTTTTCATTTTTATAATCTTCATTTTTAAAGAAACATCGTGTGCTGAAATATTTATTTTTTTAATGAATCACTATCCTGTATGTAAATGATTCAGTTAACATTATTATCGTTAATCCATATTCTATGTATTTGAGGCTTAAGAATCTGATAACTACTATACAGTAAAATCACCGAAGACGAAATTGCTTAGGAAATAAAAAATATACGTTAGAGACAACTTTTCTTCTTAGTAGTTTTAAATGTATTATGTACTTTTCCTCACATATTATTATATTCATTTTTCATGTATCAACACGTTTTGTAGTTTAAGACAGGATTCCGTCATATACAGGTTCTTTTTCACAAGTTTTATTGTATTTTAATTTTATTGCCTAGAAATTGCTATTCTTTAAAAATAATAAATTTTAAATTTTAGTTGTACAATAATGGCAATTTAAAAATATATGCATTTTTTGCAAAAAGTTTTGTGCCGGGACAAATTTTACTTATTTTTACACGGATAAGACCAGGCCCAGACAATAATTTTCGTACCGGCTGGGTCGAGACCGGTACTTAAAATGTCGGCCCTTGCAAATCTTGGAAGAATGAAGCCAGTCCCGGATCGATACTGAAAAATTAAGTTGAGCTCGGCGCAATCTTTTAGAAAAAAGAAAGGCCCTAGGCCGGTCTGCAAAGAGTAATGCCTAAGCCCGGCCCAAAGCCTTAAAAAAAGTAAGGCCCGGTCCGACCCCAGCGTTGCCAAACATTGGCCCTAGCTCTGCCCACGGGCTGGACCGGTGCACACATCTAAGCCAAGCTGTAAAATATAGAAATATATTTGTTTAACCCTAGATCTACCGGGAATTTTATTCAAGTTTTAATAAAACGTTCTACACCAGAATTTTTATTTAAAACTATTTAACTTATTTATTTACCTTATTTTTGTCTGGTTTATATACTTAGTTTATTTTAAAGAAATTTCTGGTTTGAATGAATATTTTGTATGTACCTGTCGGGTCCAATGGACCCGTCTGGTAGACGGAGGGTTAATCCCGCACCATGTCTAAAAATTTACCTTTTTTTTTTTTTTTTTTTTTTTTTTAACTGGGAGTGGAAGGTTTTGATGTGTTATTATTATTATTATTATTTTATATATATATCAAGTTTTAAAGGTTTAAATTTTCTGTGCTGAAAACAAAACGGGAAACGGATTTTCTTTTTTTTTTTTTTTTTTTTTTCGTGTGTGTGTGTGTACGCGCGCTCGTGCGGGGAGTGTGGGGTAAGTGAAATTTACTGCTGACAAGGACAAGAATTCATCAAAATATCCGAAATCCTCCTCAATCACAGCATTTTAAATTCTTAGATCTCTTCTTCATTGATTTTTTTAGTATTCTGTACTTAAAAAGTGAAAACGGAGCTATTATAAGTTGATAGTGTTAACAAATTTATAGATTAAAAGCTATTCACAAATATTTTTCAAAAAAAAAAAAGGACTAATTTAGTTACTTGATTTTTTTTTCTTTTATGCGTGTGTGTATGTATATCGTTTGGGTATTGTTGGAAAGACCTCGTAACACCGAAATCAAAAATATATTTGTTCTAATTTTAAATACTGTCAAAAATATGATACAAAAATATGCCCCCCCCCCCCTCCAGCCTATTTCCGAATCTACTAAAACTGAAATTATTAAAAAAAAAAAAAAAAAAAAAAAAAAAAAAAAAAAAAACTAGGGGCAATAGTAGTTTATTCAAACTTTGCTGGAAAATTATAGCGATTATCCTCGGTCACATAGTTTTGGAGAAAACCGCATTTTTCCTTACACACAAACTTTAATTTGCGGGGCTCAGCGGCAGTATTTTTAACTACAAAGTTATAAAATTGACAGGCCTAACTATTGTGGCCATTTGGAATCAAATAGCGTTTTCCATTATTTTTACATAAGTAAATTGCTTATCAAGAAAATTACGATTTTTGTCACGTAACGACAAGTTTATCTCTTTTCCGCGTGCTATCGTGTACCGAACTTCGTTTAATAACTTCAACTTTGACAGCAGTTTTTGAAGGATATTTTGACAAAAAAAAGGAAAACGCCATTCGATTACTTAGTTCCTGAATAAGAACACGTGTAAATTTTACGCTTTTCCGAACAAAAAATAATTTAATAATCAGTCGCCCGTCCACCCGGAAGGGGGGGGGGGGGTAAGTTTTAAAAAGTTATTTTTTTCTCATGTTTATAGTTTTTGATTTACTCCCTTTTAAAATTTTATTTTTAAAAGCATGATAATATATTGAGATATATCCATAGAGAGACACACACAGCCTAGTTGTTTACGAAAAAAAGGGAGGAGGGGGGGGGGGGAAGCGACAGGATTCCGAAAATATCTTCCATATCTGGGTTTAAATAAGGAACGTTAGAAAAATCGATTGGCTAAACTTAAAAAAAATATATGCAAATTATATGCATTTAATATTACCTGCGAACATTTTTATTTATAAAACGGAATTAAAATAACATTATATAAGCAAACAAATAAACGATAATTCACTTTCATCTAAAATACATCTATTATAAAATAAATTCGGTAACTTAGTATATTTTATACAACCTGCTACTAAAGTAGGATTTTATTTCTCTTTCTTCTAAGTTTTTTTTAATATTGCATGATATGAAAACAGATGAAAATATTCCCGTAACTAGTCCTACTTCTTTTTTTGCCAAAAAATACAAAGGTAACATCTGCTTTTTTTTTCTCTTCTATTCCCTAAGCATATCGTAAATTCAACTAATCTTTAACAAAATATCCTACAGCCCGCCCCCTTGTCTCTGTCCCTCCCTCTCCTTTCATTCATACCGTCATCTTCCTAAACATACATCTACACTGCTTTCTTCTTTCCCAAAATCGCCAATACATAATTAAACAAAGATCTCCGTTCTCTGTTAAACAACCCAGCCCGGATTCGAAGAGTTGAAATCCGATACTGAGTCGAAGAATCGAAAATCCACTCTTCAACTCTCGACTCTCCAAGTCCGACACTGTGTTAAACTCGTCCAACCACTCTTTGGAGTGAGTCGACTTCGACTCTTCGACTCCGAATCCCAAAACTGAGTGGAAATTAAAGTTCGACTCTTTTGAGTCGAGGTAGTGATGGGCGATTCTCGAGAATTCGACAATCGAGAAAAATCGTCATCGTAAAAAATCACAATCGATACAGCCATCGATTAATTCATAGAATCTACAATCGAGATGTTTTACAATCGATTTTAACAAGAAAAGCTAAAAACAGTTATTGAAAAACTTAGCTATTACTCTGGCCGACAATTTCATAGTAGTGATAGGGCTTAGTGATGGGCGATTCTCGAAAATTTACCAATCGAAAAAAAATCGTTATCGTAAAATACACAATCGATACAGTCATCGATTACTTTCGAGAATCTACAAAGTAGATGTTCTAGAATCGATTACTGAAATCATTGTTTTTACATATATATAAGGCAGATTTTATTAAATATAGGGTAACTGAAAACAGATGGAATAAAAAAACAACAAACCAAAGGGAAACTATAAAGGAGCCATAAGACTGGAAAAGTCTTGTAAGGGTGCCCCCTGGTTGAAAAAAGCTGAAAAAACGCGAGTAGCTATGAAGCGGTAAGGGGAGTTTAAGTATCAAAAATTAGAATTTTTCGGCAATTAGCACCAAAATGGCCAAAGAAATAAGAATCAAAAGCACCCCCTAGTGGCAGAAATATGAACTAAAGGATGATAAAAGGGATCAAAATTTTTTATTGATTTTTCTACGTCATTTGAGATTGTATCTTTAATTTCCCCATTTTTATAAAGTCTTCGACTGGAATACATTAAACGAACTCCCGCGGGGAGCAAAGTAGGAGGGAGGGGCAAGGAAAGTGCATAATATGAATAACTGGTCACAGGACTTTCCAACGATATGGCACATGAGGGGTGTCGGCTAAATTTAGTAAAGTGCACCCGCTCGGGGGCAAAGTAAGGGGAGGGGCGCGGGCGATATATAAAATGAAATAGTAGTCACAGAGCTTTCCAATGATATATCATATGAGGGGTGTCAGCAAAAGATAGAAAAGAGTCCCAACTCCCAGGATTCCCATTATCGTGCCCCCCCCCCCCCCGAAATATTCCCTGCCCATCCTTCTCTTTGAAATTTTCATATATTAAAAATTATTTATCGGAGGGCTCCGTAAAAAAAATCCGATCTAAAATGTTTAAAAACGCTACGATTTCAAAAAAGTTCGAAAAGTGCCTCTCTCGGGGCGCCAAACTAAGGAAGGAAGAAGAAAGGTTCATAATATGAAAGAGTAACTTTGCGATGATAACCGAAAACTTTCCGATGATAGATCAAATGACTGGTCCAAACAAAGTTTGAAATCTACCCCTCCCACGTGGGTTCCCTCTTTTATCCTAGAATATACCCGGAAATCACGCAGCCCCACTTTTAAAATTTTATATTTAATAAATAATATTTATCGGAGAGCTCCATTAAAAAACCTCATTTAATGATATTTATTGTAGAAATCTCTACAATTAAAAAAAAAGTCACCCCCGCACCACCAAGTAGATGTTCTAGAATCGATTACTGAAATCATTGTTTTTACATATATATAAGGCAGATTTTATTAAATATAGGGTAACTGAAAACAGATGGAATAAAAAAACAACAAACCAAAGGGAAACTATAAAGGAGCCATAAGACTGGAAAAGTCTTGTAAGGGTGCCCCCTGGTTGAAAAAAGCTGAAAAAACGCGAGTAGCTATGAAGCGGTAAGGGGAGTTTAAGTATCAAAAATTAGAATTTTTCGGCAATTAGCACCAAAATGGCCAAAGAAATAAGAATCAAAAGCACCCCCTAGTGGCAGAAATATGAACTAAAGGATGATAAAAGGGATCAAAATTTTTTATTGATTTTTCTACGTCATTTGAGATTGTATCTTTAATTTCTCCATTTTTATAAAGTCTTCGACTGGAATACATTAAACGAACTCCCGCGGGGAGCAAAGTAGGAGGGAGGGGCAAGGACAGTGCATAATATGAATAACTGGTCACAGGACTTTCCAACGATATGGCACATGAGGGGTGTCGGCTAAATTTAGTAAAGTGCACCCGCTCGGGGGCAAAGTAAGGGGAGGGGCGCGGGCGATATATAAAATGAAATAGTAGTCACAGAGCTTTCCAATGATATATCATATGAGGGGTGTCAGCAAAAGATAGAAAAGAGTCCCAACTCCCAGGATTCCCATTATCGTGCCCCCCCCCCCCCGAAATATACCCTGCCCATCCTTCTCTTTGAAATTTTCATATATTAAAAATTATTTATCGGAGGGCTCCGTAAAAAAAATCCGATCTAAAATGTTTAAAAACGCTACGATTTCAAAAAAGTTCGAAAAGTGCCTCTCTCGGGGCGCCAAACTAAGGAAGGAAGAAGAAAGGTTCATAATATGAAAGAGTAACTTTGCGATGATAACCGAAAACTTTCCGATGATAGATCAAATGACTGGTCCAAAAAAAGTTTGAAATCTACCCCTCCCACGTGGGTTCCCTCTTTTATCCTAGAATATACCCGGAAATCACGCAGCCCCACTTTTAAAATTTTATATTTAATAAATAATATTTATCGGAGAGCTCCATTAAAAAACCTCATTTAATGATATTTATTGTAGAAATCTCTACAATTAAAAAAAAAGTCACCCCCGCACCGCTCCCCCCCCCCCCGAACCCTTTCCGGAATTCAACTCTGGGAGGAGAAAGGTTCATAATATGAAAGAGTGGTGAAAGGACTTTCCGATGATATGTCAAGGAGAGGTTTGGTAAAAGTTTGAAAATTACCCGCCCCCCCCTCCCTTTGTGCACTCTCGCGCACCCCAGAATTCACTCACCTTCCTCTTTGAACTTTTTATATTTAATAAATAGTATTTATCTGAGTCTCCAGGTATGGGGCAGCTTGGCAGAGCTAAAATAAGAGAAACATTGAAAATTCGGGGCAAAATGACACTAAATTTAACAGTAAAGTTTGAAACTAGGACTATACAGAACTGAATACATAAACCACTATGCTTCATAACCCACATCGGTTAATAGCAATAAAATGATAAGTGCCAGTTAAACTGATGGCATTGAGCTCACAGGTTATTAACACTAACTGTATATTATACTCTTATTTCAAAGAATAATGTCCCTCAAAAAATAAATGAAGGGAAATATCCCCCGTTTGCCCCTTTTATACTTAACCAATGAACCTCCAAATCTAATCAGGGAAACTCCTTAACTATAATAAATCAATATATCAAATTTGAAGCAAATCAGATAATTCTGCATGAAAAAAAGAAACATATTGCTAAATTAAGGGTGGTCTAACCCCTTTAACCCTTTTATACTTAACTAATGAACCCTCAAATCTAATCAGGAAAGCTCCTTATCAGAACAAACATAGAAAAAAAATTAAAGTAAATTGAATAATTCTCCATGAAAATCCATTTATCTAAATTAAGGGGAGGGGACTTGCCCCCTTTTCGCCCTTGTATACTTAACCAATGAACCTCCAAATCTAATGAAGGAAGCGCCATATCGGAATAAATCGGTATATTAAATTTGAAGCAAATCCAATAATTCTGCATGAAAAACCCTTTTATCTAAATTAAGGGGAGACTAACCCCTCCCCTTTATACTTAACCCATAAACCTCCAAATCTAATCAAGGCAGTTTCTTAACATAATAAACCGGTATCCCAAATTTGGAGCAAATCGAATAATTCTGCATGAAAAACCCATTTATCTAAATTAAGGAGGAGGTCTACCCCCCTTTCCCCCCTTTATACTTAACTAATGAACCTCCAAGTTTAATCAGGGAAGCTCCTTAACATAATAAACCGGTATACCAAATTTAGAACAAATCGAGTAATTCTGCATGAAAAACCCATTTATCTAAATTAAGGAGGAGGTCTACCCCCCTTTCCCCCCTTTATACTTAACTAATGAACCTCCAAGTTTAATCAGGGAAGCTCCTTAACATAATAAACCGGTATACCAAATTTAGAACAAATCGAGTAATTCTGCATGAAAAACCCATTTATCTAAATTAAGTGGGGGACCAGCTCCCCTTCTCCCCCTTTATCCTTAACCAATGAACTTCCAAGTTTAATCAGGGAAGCTCCTTAACATAATAAACCGGTATACCAGATTATGAGCAAATCAAATAATTCTGCATGAAAAGCTCATTTATCTAAATTAGGGGGGGGGGGTCCAGCCCCCTACTCCCCCTTTATACTTAACCCGTAAACCTCCAAATCTAATCAAGGCAACTTCTTAACATAATGAACCGGTATCCCAAATTTGGAGCAAATCGAATAATTCTGCATGAAAAACCCATTTATCTAAATTAAGGAGGAGGTCTACCCCCCTTTCCCCCCTTTATACTTAACTAATGAACCTCCAAGTTTAATCAGGGAAGCTCCTTAACATAATAAACCGGTATACCAAATTTAGAACAAATCGAGTAATTCTGCATGAAAAACCCATTTATCTAAATTAAGGAGGAGGTCTACCCCCCTTTCCCCCCTTTATACTTAACTAATGAACCTCCAAGTTTAATCAGGGAAGCTCCTTAACATAATAAACCGGTATACCAAATTTAGAACAAATCGAGTAATTCTGCATGAAAAACCCATTTATCTAAATTAAGTGGGGGACCAGCTCCCCTTTTCCCCCTTTATCCTTAACCAATGAACTTCCAAGTTTAATCAGGGAAGCTCCTTAACATAATAAACCGGTATACCAGATTATGAGCAAATCAAATAATTCTGCATGAAAAGCTCATTTATCTAAATTAGGGGGGGGGGGGGGGTCCAGCCCCCTACTCCCCCTTTATACTTAACCCGTAAACCTCCAAATCTAATCAAGGCAACTTCTTAACATAATGAACCGGTATACCAAATTTGGAGCAAATCGAATAATTCTGCATGAAACACCCATTTATCTAAATTAAGGAGGGGGGTCTACCCCCCTTTCCCCCCTTCATACTTAACTAATGAACCTCCAAGTTTAATCAGGGAAGCTCCTTAACATAATAAACCGGTATACGAAATTTGGAGCAAATCGAAGAATTCTGCATGAAAAACCTATTTATCTAAATTAAGAAAGGGGGGGAGGGACCAGCCCCCCTTCTCTCCCTTTATCCTTAACCAATGAACCGTCAAAACTAAACAGCGGAACGCCTTATCAGAATGAACATAAAAAAAATTGAAGCAAGTCGTACATTTTAATCAAGAGTTATCGCGTTACGTACATACATACATACGTACGTACAGTACATGCATACACACAGAACCGACGGGTACATTAGCTCTCAGGCTTAGATAGCCTGTGAGCTAAAAAGAGATTGGATAAGCAGATGGACTCCTATGAGAAATTATGACTTAAACCAGAAATGCGGTAAGTTTGACTCTGAAAGCTTCATTTCCATCTCGCATTTCGGCAAATCTCATCTCGATGATTTTTCCAGCATTTCGACGCTTCCAGATGGGAATCTGCTCGATGGTTGGTTCTCTCGCGGTTTTAAACCTTTCGGGATGGGAAGTCTCTCGAGAGTTTCCTTTCGCCCTTTTCAACCTTTCCCGATGGGAAGCCTCTCGCTTGTTACTCTCGTCCTTTTCGAAATCTCCCAATGAAAAGCCTTTCGAGGATTTCTCTCGCGCTTTTCAACATTTCGCTATGAGAAGCTTTTCGAGGATTTCTCTCGTCCTCGGCAGAGAAGAAAAGTAAGAAAATTTATCGAGAGTACCAAGGGACGAGGTAGAGAAAAAGGCATGACAATGAGCTGTGAAATGAAGCCCTAATTTTCAAAGTTTCTCTTATTTTAGCCCTACCAAGATGTCACATACCTGGAACCCTCCGATAAAAATTATTTATTAAATATAAAATTTTCAAAGAGGAAGGTGGGTCGGGGGATTTCGAGAAAGGAGGACGTGATAGTGGACTCATGGGGTGCAATTTTAAAAATTTTACCGAACCCTTCCTGTGGCATAAAATCGAAAAGCCCTTTGACCACTCTTTCATACTATGAACCTTTCTTCGCCCAAAGGGGGGTGGGATGGGGCGAACAAATTTTTAAAACCGTAGCCGATTTCTATAATAAATTTAAATATCACTTTAAATATGGGTTTTTTATGTAGTCTTCCGGTAAATATTATTTATTGAACATAAAATTTTTAAAGTGGTGGCTGTGTGAATTCCGGGGTGAAAGAGTGGGCCCACGGGGGGAGAGAGGGGGAGCAATTTTCAAACTTTTTTTGGACCAGTCATGTGATATGTCATCGGTAAGCTCTCGAATGACTCTTTCATATTATGAGACTTTCTTCCTCCCCTCCCCAATTTGGCCCCCACTGCGAGGGTAGTTTTTTCCGCTTTTATCATTTTAGATCGGATTTTTTTATGGAGCCCTCCGCTAAATATTATTTATAATATATGAAATTTCAGGACACTTTTCCAAATTTAGCCAAGACCCCTCATGTGACATATCGTTAGAAAGGTTTGTGACTACTTATTAGTGCTATGCACTTCCGGTGGCCGCCCCCCCACTTTGCCCCCCCGGAGGACACTTTTCCAAATTTAGTCAGTACCCCTCTTATGAGATATCGTTGAAAAGGTCTGTGACTACTTATTGATGTTATGCACTTCCGGTGACAGTCCCCCCACTCTTTGCCCCCCCCTGGGGGACACTTTTTCAAATTTAGTCAAGACCCCTCGTGTGAGATATCGTTGGAAAGGTCTGTGACTACTTATTGATGTTATGTACCTACGGTGTCCCCGCCACCACTTTGCCACCCCCCCCGGGGGCACTCTTCCAAATTTAGCCAAGACCCCTCATGTGAGATATCGTTGGAAAGGTCTGTGACTATTTATTGATGTTATGCACCTCCGGTGACAGTCTCCCCCAATTTGCCCCTCCCGGGGGACACTTTTTCAAATTTAGCCAAGACCCCTCATGTGAAATATCGTTGGAAAGGTCTGTGACTATTTATTGATGTTATGCACCTCCGGTGACAGTCTCCCCCAATTTGCCGTTGGAAAGGTCTGTGACTACTTATTGATGTAATGCACCTCCGGTGACCGCCCCCCCCCCACTTTTCCCCCACGGGGTGTTTTTCTAAATTTAGCCGAGACCCCTCATGTGACATATATTGTTGGAAAGGCTTATGACCACTTACTCATGTTATCCACCTCCCGCACCCCTCCTCCCCTTTCCCCCCACGGGGAGGGCATTTTTATAAATTCAGATCCAGACTTCTCATGTGACATATGGTTGGAAAGGCCTAAAGACCTGTGACGACTTAATCATATTATGCAGCTGCTGTGCTCCTCCGCTCGCTTTGACCCCTCCCCCAAGAGATCTGGTCCGACGTTCATTCGTTTCGATATTATATTTTTTACAAGATTTTGTAGTGCGTGCACACCACACACGCCTGCTATCATATATCAGTGCCGTATATAGCGGGTAACCTGTTCGTGATTTCATATTACAAGATTACGTATAAATTAGGGGCCTCAATTAAAGGAGGTGCCCGCTAGCGGTCGAAGTCACCTAGTCTTTATTAACATCGACTCATTCCAGTTCACCCACAGACTATTCTTGATAAATGTATGACGCATATAATACATAATATATGATTTATAAAAGAAATTTGCAAACTGTAGTCATCGAGAAAAAATTTATACAATCGAAAAATATCGAGATGTCCATACAATCGAGATAATCGAGAAAAACATCTCGTTATCGCCCATCACTAAGTCGAGGCAATTCACTATCGAGGAGTCGACAGTTCGACTCACTTGGAAGAGTCGAGATTTTGAGTCGACTCTTCGACTCTTCGGCCAACTCTATTGGGGACAAGTAGTTCGTGGGGAAACTTTTGGGGAATTTTTAATTTCTTTTAGTCTTGTAGAAAAACTGGATCAGTCTCGAACTCAATTTTGATTTGAAAAACGAAAATACAATTCAGAAATCGGAAATATTAATCATTATTCTCTTGGATGTGGTCGTGTTCATTGTTTACTACATTACAGTTTACACATATTACAGATACATGAGACTCTAAAGTCTTAAGCAGCTTAAGTCTGCACGTGACTAAATCTGCAGGACTTTAACGAAAAATTCCTACACCGTACTTTTAAAAAATTTTAACTTAAATATGTGGAAAGCAGATATTTTTCTCTTATGATATGCAAAAGCACATCGATTGATACAGCGAAAATACTTTGCATTATGATTATGTACTTCAGTATAGGGATGACAAAAAAATTAAAACAGCGTACCATCTCGGATTCATTCAAATCCCAATTGATAAAAGATTGTCTAAAGCTATGGAGCTAATGTAACAATAGCCCAACATTGTTAGACAATACTTTTAAAAACAAACATGAAATAACTTGTCACTGCAAAATATCTCTCATTCTCATGTAGCTACAGAATATGCATTCAGCCCAGTTTAAAAGTTTATTTTTTTGTAAATGGGGAATTTTTTTAAAAAAAGGCTTGATTTGGGGAAATTCCCAGCTTAAATTACTTAGATATTTTTTATAGTGGTAAATTGAAAATTTAAAAATTCCCCTTTTGAGTAAAAACTGAGTTGGGGACAATTCCAGGAATTTTGGGGGAATTGACTTTTGACTATCTGGCAACACTGATTTTAACCCTCCGTCTACCAGACGGGTCCATTGGACCCGACAGGTACATACAAAATATTCATTCAAACCAGAAATTTCTTTAAAATAAACTAAGTATATAAACCAGACAAAAATAAGGTAAATAAATAAGTTAAATAGTTTTAAATAAAAATTCTGGTGTAGAACGTTTTATTAAAACTTGAATAAAATTCCCGGTAGATCTAGGGTTAAGAGCGTGTTAATTTTTAATTGGGTCCTGGAAAGTTGGAGAACTTTCACGTTCTTCGACTTGCTTAAAAAATTGTATTTTAAGCCTCAGACTTTTCTGAAACTAAATTTTTTAAAACTCTGTTCCATATATGATCTTCTATTTATTGTACCACCCAATTTTAAAAAAAATCGAAATCGCTCGATTACTTTAAGGGTTAACGGGGCTTTTTAGCTGAAAAGTACAATTTTTCGGAGAGCTAAAAAACTTAGATAGTTCTAACTTCTGTGAAGTTCTTGCACAGTTTTATCAAACACATGAATTAAAGTACATACAAACACTTGGATAAAATTTAGTTACATATAATGAATCAGTGTAAAATGTTGGAGTAAAATTAATGTGAGGGCGTGGCGTCCCAGTCGTGTTTTACCTGAAATAGTTAAAAATATACAAATTAATTATTTATACTCATGACAGAAATTTTAAAGAGGAAAATTTTATATATACTTTTGCTCACGTTTATGACTGATTTAATGTTTAATGCTGTTACACGGAAGTTGGAGAACTTTCACGTTCTTCGGCTTTGTATTTCAAGCTTCAAACTTAACGAAAATTAATACACGAGCGTCTGGGGAGAGAACGACTTCTAATAGTAGCATTTAGAAAAAATTCGGCTCCCGCTTCAACAGGGAAGAAAGGGAGAAAACAGTCTGCGTTCTTCCCTCAACCTTGTGTAGCTTTCCCGTTTCGCTTGTATTTATTATTCGGTTATGAGAACATTAAAATAAATAACGTAGAATGTTGAATTTTATAATTTGATTTTCATAAAAAAAGGATTTTTTTCAAAAACAAATAACATAATTTTAAAAGGAAATAAATAAAAAAGAATAATATCTGTTATTTATATAAAAACCTTTTATATATAAATCTGCAAAAATTATTTTTATAATTATAGCTTCATATTTTAATATATAATATTTTATTACACACACACACACACACACATATATATATATATATTAACATATTTAAAAAAAATAAGTACATTTTTCAATTCTGCGTTATATTTATATATAATGTAGTTATTTGGCAATTAATATTATATATAACTATATTCAAAAATGTGTGTTACGAAATACTGTTTTTTTTTTTTTCTTTTTCACCTCGGAAAAGTCATTTTTTATTAAGTTTTATATATTAATGATTTACCTTTCTGTGCGTTTACCTATTCTTTTTTTAAAATAAGGCCAATTGACGTAAATGTTTAATATTTTGTTAAGATTAGCACAAACCTCATCGTATCCTACTTTTTTTTTTCTTTTTTGCAAGCTTATGTCAAAATTTCCAGTTTGGGGAATTCGATTTGAATATTTTACAATGACTTTTTAATTTATTATTAAGTGATTTTATGAAGGAGGTATGAAATAATATATTTTTTAACGATTACGTTTAGCAGATTATGTAGGAAGGAGGGGTGGGGGGTTAAAATTTTTTACTTACATAAGGACGAAAATATCAATTTCCCCGTTTAATTTACTGCATCTATTTGACATTAAATGAAATTTCCCTTCCAGAGTTGCAATCTTTATAAGTTCTTTTTTCTTTTCTTATATATATATATCAGTGTGATTAAAATGCTAAAACTTCGATATGTTTTTCAATTAACTCGATTTTCAAACGGACAATCCTCGTGGTTCATAAAATTAAAGACAGGATTTTCCTTAATATAAATTGACTGTTGAAGAGTATTTGCTTAGTATTTTATAAAAATAAAAATATTAAGCAAATAGTCATTTGTTCATTATTTTTACAGCATGTTATGACATTCCATTTATTTTTTTAACCCTTTATGTCCCAAATTATGAATTCATGAAAATTTCATCTTCTAAACTATTTTTTGTGAATTTTTGAAACTACATTAGAAGATTTACACAATCATTTAATAAATTTTAGAAGGATTTTGCCATTTAAAGTCAATTAATTAAATTTCTATTTATAGGAATTTTGTGCAATATTTATAACTTCATTCAAATCTTTTATTTTAAATATATTTTTTTAGTATTTTATAGAATTAGGAAATGTACAAGTATAATGCTCTTACAATAGAAATATAGGAATAATTCCGAACTGAAACTTTTCACCCCCGAACTTTCAACGTCATGAAAGCTGAAGAGGTGCAAATGAAAAAAAAAAAAAAATCATCCTTTTAAAAATATTTTTGTTTTGTTCAACCAATAATGCTTTTGGAATAAGATAACGTAAAGTACCTATAACTCATTCTAAAATGTACTACTACTAATCGATGCATATTTTATATCAAGTTATTTTAATGGTACGTTAAAATAGCGTCGGGGCATAAAGGGTTAAATAATTAATTATTCGGATATCTGGTCCTTACACCTATAGAGCACACATAGAATTAAAATTATAAAAGAGAATGTTGTAAGAAATTAAAAAAGAAGTGTTGTTTAAAATCTTCTTAATAATTTTTAAATTAACTTTTCAAATACTATTACAATAATTAAACTTTTTCTTTATTAAGTCATTTTCCTTCATAAAACCATTTAATAATGTGTCAATAAGATATTGTAAAATATCTTTTAAACAAAGTACAAAAGTTACAAAAGTCCTTTAACCGTAAAATTTTACATAAGCTTAACCCCCCCCCCCCCACACACACACACACACACCCTCGCTCGATTACTTTAGGGGTTAACGGGGTTTTTTAGCTGAAAAGTACAATTTTTCGGAGAGCTAAAAAACTTAGATAGTTCTAACTTGTGTGAAGTTCTTGCACGGTTATCAAACGCATGAATTAAAGTACATACAAACACTTGGATAAAATTTAGTTACATATAATGAATCAGTGTAAAATGTTGGAGTAAAATTAATGTGAGAGCGTGGCGTCCCAGTCATGTTTTACCAGTCGTGTTTTACCCAGTCGTGTTAGTTTTTTATTGGGTCTTGGAAAGCGGGAGAACTTTCACGTTCTTCGGCTTACTTATAAAATTGTATTTCAAGCCCCAGAAATTTTCTGAAACTAAAATTTTTAAATCTGTGTGCCATACATGGTCTTCTATTTATACTTTACCACCAAATTTTTTTTTTTTTTATCGCAATCCCTCGAGTACTTTACAGGTTAATGGGGTTTTTAGCTAAAAAGTACAAATTTTCGGAGAGCTAAAAAACTTAGACGCTTGTAACTTGTGTGAAGTTCTTGTACAGTTTTATCAAACACATGAATTAAACTACATTCAAACAATTGGATAAAATTTAGTTATATATAATAAATGAGTGTAAAATGTCGGAGTAAAATTAATGTGAGTGGGCGTGGCGTCCCAGTCGTGTTTTACCTGAAATAGTTAAAAATATACAAATTAATTATTTATACTCATGACAGAAATTTTAAAGAGGAAAATTTTATATATACTTTTGCTCACATTTATGACTGATTTAATGTTTAATGCTGTTACACGGAAGTTGGAGAACTTTCACGTTCTTCGGCTTTGTATTTCAAACTTCAAACTTAGCGAAAATTAATACACGAGCGTCTGAGGAGAGAACGACTTCTAATAGTAGCAGTAGCATTTAGAAAAAATTCGGCTCCCGCTTCAACAGGGAAGAAAGGGAGAAAACAGTCTGCGTTCTTCCCTCAACCTTGTGTAGCTTTCCCGTTTCGCTTGTATTTATTATTCGGTTATGAGAACATTAAAATAAATAACGTAGAATGTTGAATTTTATAATTTGATTTTCATAAAAAAAGGATTTTTTTCAAAAATAAATAACATAATTTTAAAAGGAAATAAATAAAAAAGAATAATATCTGTTATTTATATAAAAACCTTTTATATATAAATCTGCAAAAATTATTTTTATAATTATAGCTTCATATTTTAATATATAATATTTTATTACACACACACACACACACATATATATATATTAACATATTTTAAAAAAATAAGTACATTTTTCAATTATGCGTTATATTTATATATAATGTAGTTATTTGGCAATTAATATTATATATAACTATATTCAAAAATGTGTGTCACGAAATACTGTTTTTTTTTTTTTCATTTTCATCTCGGAAAATTCATTTTTTATTAAGTTTTATATATTAATGATTTACCTTTCTGTGCGTTTACCTATTCTTTTTTTTAAATAAGGCCAATTGACGTAACTGTTTAATATTTTGTTAAGATTAGCACAAACCTCATCGTATCCTACTTTTTTTTTCTTTTTTGCAAGCTTATGTCAAAATTTCCAGTTTGGGGAATTCGATTTGAATATTTTACAATGACTTTTTAATTTATTATTAAATGATTTTATGAAGGAGGTATGAGATAATATATTTTTTAACGATTAAGTTTAGCAGATTATGTAGGAAGGAGGGGTGGGGGGTTAAAATTTTTTACTTACATAAGGACGAAAATATCAATTTCCCCGTTTAATTTACTGCATCTATTTGACATTAAATGAAATTTCCCTTCCAGAGTTGCAATCTTTATAAGTTCTTTTTTCTTTTCTTATACTAGGGGGCTCGGCCCCCTACGAGCTACGCTCGCCAACCCCCGTCCAGACACCGCAGACTCTAAATGCACACTAATTTGATCGGCTTTAAAAAGATTTTGAAAGATTGAATTATAATTTAAAAAACAGTGGCGATCTCCATATAAACGAATTTCTATTCATTTCTCTTTGATTGGGGAATTTTAACGCCAAACCCGCTGCGGTACTACTTGATTATCCTGTCGACCAATTTCGCCAAATTATATAAATCGCCAAACCACTCGCCAAATTATACAAATTCATATAAATTTTATTTTAAATAACGAAAGAACAAATAAATTCGTACAACATTAATAAAAACACAAATAAAACGTCGAAATAAAAATAACTTGATGACGTATATACGTGTAACAACATTTCAAAATAAGCTAATATAAAAAGAATTAAGTAAAGAGAGTCTGTCTCCTAGTATTTTTTAACAAAGCGAAAAGAAAGTTCTTTTAAATGAGACATTTTAAATTAATTCTCAAAATATCAAATAAATGTCTAGCGCAATTTCTAAATTTAAACTTTTTTGCAATATTATTTTGTGTTCATTTTATGTAATAACTATAATGTGACGTAAATATGACGTAATTTCTCCTAAGACTTCTAACGCATGTTAATGAATTTATTATTTTACAATATCCTTTCTCTTTTGAAATTCACGTGTATACTTTTTATGATGTAATTTTTAATAAGTTCCTGCTTTTTATACGTAATTATTTAATTCTAATTTGAAAGTTTTTTTTCCTCTTTATAATAGTCACGTGTAAATAAATTTTTAATTTGAAGCAAACATTATTGCTTGCGCTTTTTATACAGTTGGCAACAGTTTAAATTAGTACAATTTTCTGAAATCTGTAAAAAATATCTCTAGAAATGCTGAAAATTTGAATTTAAAATAGAAATAAAACCTGAAAAAATGAGTCAAAATAAAAAAATTAATGCAATCTGCACTCCGGCAAATTCTAACGCATAAAATGATCTAAAAATGATTACACTGCCATGTATAGTTTTTTCTGCTATAAAACTTTTTTAGTGGAACGATTTTGTCCAACTTTAGCATCAAATAACTCTTAAAATAATTCTTCGATTTGAAAACTGTCTGCATCAGCGTGTTTATCAAACATTTCTGTATAAAACCACCGATTTTTATTTTTTTGTATGCATTATTTTTGTTAATATTAACGAAGAAAGGCCTCCGGTCACAAATAAAGCAAAACCGGCGGCGGCGGCGGCGGCGGCGGCGGCGGCGGCGGCGGTGACAGCGGTAGTTACTTTTTTTTAGAATAGAGAGATATATATATCAGTGTGATTAAAATGCTAAAACTTCGATATGTTTTTCAATTAACTCGATTTTCAAACGGACAATCCTCGTGGTTCATAAAATTAAAGACAGGATTTTCCTTAATATAAATTGACTGTTGAAGAGTATTTGCTTAGTATTTTTTAAAAATAAAAATATTAAGCAAATAGTCATTTGTTCATTATTTTTACAGCATGTCATGACATTGCATTTATTTTTTTAACCCTTTATGTCCCAAATTATGAATTCATGAAAATTTCATCTTCTAAACTATTTTTTGTGAATTTTTGAAACTACATTAGAAGATTTACACAATCATTTAATAAATTTTAGAAGGATTTTGCCATTTAAAGTCAATTAATTAAATTTGTATTTATAGGAATTTTGTGCAATATTTATAACTTCATTCAAATCTTTTATTTTAAATATATTTTTTTAGTATTTTATAGAATTAGGAAATGTACAAGTATAATGCTCTTACAAGAGAAATATAGGGATAATTCCGAACTGAAACTTTTTACCCCCGAACTTTCAACGTCATGAAAGCTGAAGAGGTGCAAATGAAAAAAAAAAAATCATCCTTTTAAAAATATTTTTGTTTTGTTCAACCAATAATGCTTTTGGAATAAGATAACGTAAAGTACCTATAACTCATTCTAAAATGTACTACTACTAATCGATGCATATTTTATATCAAGTTATTTTAATGGTACACGTTAAAATAGCGTCGGGGCATAAAGGGTTAAATAATTAATTATTCGGATATCTGGTTCTTGCACCTATAGAGCACACATAGAATTAAAAATATAAAAGAGAATGTTGTAAGAAATTAAAAAAGAAGTGTTGTTTAAAATCTTCTTAATAATTTTTAAATTAACTTTTCAAATATTATTACAATAATTAAACTTTTTCTTTATTAAGTCATTTTCCTTCATAAAACCATTTAATAATCTGTCAATAAGATATTATAAAATATCTTTTAAAAAAAGTACAAAAGTTACAAAAATCCTTTAACCGTAAAATTTTACATAAGCTTAACCCCCCCCCCCCCACACACACACACACTCACACACAAAAGAAAAATAATAGGATATGAAAGTCTGTTACAAAAATATATTAAAATATAATAATAATAAAATATGAAACTATAAAAATATTTTTTCAGATTTATCTAACAAAAGATTTTCAGATAAATAACAGCCTTTCTGTTTTTATTATTATTATTATTTCCTTTTAAAAACATTTCATTTTTTGCAAATTCGGTGGTTTTTTGTTTGTTTGTTTGTTCAAATTATAAGATTCAGCATTCTTCGTTGTTTATAATTTTAACAATTTCCATAATCGAATAACAAATGCAAGCGAAAAGGAAAAGCTACATAAGGCTGAGGGAAGAACGCAGTACTTTTTCCCTTTTCTCCACAGCTGAAAGGGAAGGAGAATTTTTTTTCTAAGTTCTACTGTTAGCAGTCGTTCTCTCCCCAGACGCTCATAATTAATACAGTTTTTGTGGTCGCGAATATTTCAAAGGTCTTGAAAGAAAAAAAAATTGTTAATTCACATTTAAATACTTTATGGAGTACAACGTAAAATGAAGTGAGACTTAAAGAGCAGAAGTGTCATTTTAAAATTTTCTGGGCAGAAATGTATTTCATAATTTTTCATTTAATTTGCATTAATGTAATTCATAATTGCTAATTTAACTCATTAATATATAGGTGTATTATTTTATATAACATATAATGAACCTGCATAATATTTTTTTGTAAAGTCAAAGAAGCAATTATTCAGGGTGGACCATGTACGAGGGTTGTCTTTTATGTTTTTACAAACGACCAATAGAAGGCGCTACTGAAATTTCTCTTCAGGATATTCAAAAAATTAACATTTTTACTTTCTTTTATCTTCAATAGAAGAAAGTATTGTAATCGAAATTTTTTTCGACTTCCGGTTTTTGACGGATTTACACGTTTTAGGGCTAAATTTTTTTAAAGTTATTGGCTATGGCAAGCAGGTCCTCCCTGAATTTGGAAAAAAATCGCCGGTAGGAGACGCTGTAATAACGATTTTTGTGCGATTTTGAATATTTTATCATAGAAAAGTGTATGAAGTTATGCATAGAATTGAACCAAAAAAAAATTTTTTAAGTTCTTCGCTATGGCAAGCAGGTCCTCCCTGAATTTGGAAAAAATTCACCAGTAGGGGGCGCTGTATTAGCGATTTTTGTACGATTTTGAATATTGTACCATCGGAAGGTGTATGAAGTTATGCATAGAATTGAACCAAATTTTTATTTTAAGTTTTTGGCTATGGCAAGCAGGTCCTCCGTGAATTTGGAAAAAAATCGCCGGTAGGAGACGCTGTAATAACGATTTTTGTGCGATTTTGAATATTTTATCATCGAAAAGTGTATGAAGTTATGCATAGAATTGAACCAAAAAAAAATTTTTTTAGTTCTTGGCTATGGCAAGCAGGTCCTCCCTGAATTTGGAAAAAATTCACCAGTAGGGGGCGCTGTAATAGCGATTTTTGTGTGATTTCGAATATTGTGCCATCGGAAGGTGTATGAAGTTATGCATAGAATTGAACCAAATTGTTTGTGTTTGTTTTTGGTCATGGCACGAAGGTCCTCCTTGAATTTGGAAAAATTCCGTCGGAAGGGGGCGCTATAATTGCGATGTTTGTACGATTTTCATTATTGTACCATCGAAAAGTTCATGAAGTTATGCATATAACTGAACCAATTTTTTTGTGTATGTTTCTGGCTAAGGCAAGCAAGTCCTCCCTGAATTTGAAAAAAAATCTGCCGGAAGGGGGCGCTGTAATAGCGATGCCGGTGCCATTTTTATTATTATACCATTGAAAACTGTATAAAATTATGTATAGAATTAAACCAAATTTTTTGTGTATGTGTAAGACTATGGTCAGTAGGTCCTCCCTGAACTTGAAAAAATTCCACCAGAAGAAGGCGCTATAATTGCAATGTCTGTACCATTTTCATTATTGTACCATCGAAAAGTGTATGAAGTTATGCATAGAATTAAACCAAATTTTTTATGTATATTTCTGGCTATGCAAGCAAGTCCTTCCTGAATTTGAAAAAAAAATCTGCTGGAAGGGGTCGTCGTAATAGCGATGTTTGTGCCATTTTCTTTATTGTACCATCGAAATGTGTATAAAATTATGCCTGCAATTGAACCAAATTTTTTATGCATGTTTTTGGTTTTGGCCAACAGGTCCTCCTTGAATTTGGATATATTGCGCGGTAAAGGGGGTCTGTGATAGCGATTTTTGCATACTTTTCTTGATTTTTCGTAGTTCTATTGTCCATCGGCGGCTCATGGAGCGGCTTGAAGTCACTTCCTGCTACGCCGGCTATTCGCAAGCAGCTGATAACAACAGAATAAGGAAAAACTATTAATTTTAACAAATATCATGATATAGATTAACTCGTTTTTAGTCCGTTTAATTCAAAGAAGCAGAAATTTAAGATGAAAATCAAAGTTGGTATAGTATTGAACTAATAATATTGAAGTATAAACATGTGTAACTACTTTTTGAATTATTAAGATGTATAAGATAGAAGAAAGTTTTGGGATTGGCACATCCAACTAGTTTTATCATGGAATCAGTGGCATTTTAGGAATCGTTTGCGTATTTTGTTTACAGTGAGTGTTCTAAAGAAACAAGTGAGTGAAAAAAATAGAAATAACTCGTGAAGGTTTCCGTTGGATGATTTTTTATGATTTTAAGAAAGGTCTCACTCGACAAGAATGCTTAGTATCGCTTTGTGAAACTTTCGGCAATGAAGCACAAGCACCGTCAGAAAAGACTGTTTACAATTGGTTTGCAGAATTTAGACATGGTCGTGTGTCCGTCAGTGATGAATCTCGTGAAGAAAGACCAAAATCGGTAGTGATTCCAAACAACATCGATGCTGTGCGCAAGATGATTGAAGAAGATCGGCATGTCACGTATCGTGAGATAGAAGCATCCCTTGGCATATCACAGACTGCAATATATTCGATTTTGCGTGAACATCCAGCTGTTAAAAAGATTTGTTCCAGATGGATTCCGCACAATTTGACAGAAGCTCAAAAAGAGGCTCGTGCAAATTGGTGTAAGAAAATGCTAAAAAAATTCAAATTTGGTACTGCAAAATCCGTATACAACATCGTTACTGGTGACGAAACTTGGATGTATTCGTAAGAGTCGGAAACTAAACATCAATCCACTATTCGGGTGTTTCCAGATGAACCGAATCCTACGAAAGTTGTTCGTTCACGAAGCACTTCCAAGAAGATGATTGCTTGTTTCTTCGGCCTTACAGGACATATCGCAACCATTTCTTTAGCGGATCGAAAAGCTATTAACGCCAAATAGTATACAGAAATTTGTTTGCTAAAAGTCATCAACGAAATCAGGAAAAACAACAAAAAACGCCGCATCATTCTTCATCACGACAACCGCAGCTCCCACACAGCACGTGAAACAATTGATTATTTGAAGGATAAAAATATCGAATTAATGTCTCATTGCCCATATTCTCCTGATTTGTCACCTAATGACCTTTTCTTATAGCCTTATGTCAAACAAAAAATGCGTGGGCAGTGATTTCCATCACCTCAAGAAGCTGTTGATGCTTTCCAAAACTATGTTTCTGAAATATGAACTTCAGGGTGGAAAAACTATTTCAAAAATTGGTTTGAAGAACGGGTGGAAAAGTGTATAAATCTTAAAAGCGAATATTCTGAAAAGCAATAAAACAGTTTGACCCCAAAAATTTCTTTTTCTTCTTACTTTTTGTAGAAACTTAAACGGCAACCCTCGTATAACTAGATGATTTAAAAAGATTCTATTTTTTTAATTTTGTTCATTTTTCCTGTTTTAGTTATTGAATATACATACTCGGGAATTACAGAAATTTGGAACTTTATTTTCAATGTTAGATAACGCCTCACAAGGTTTATAATCTAGTTCAAAGGGGAGGAGAGAACACAGTTGCGAAATCATATGTAGCATAGATTACACATAACGCAGTTGATATTGATGCACAGCACCTCCTACTCGAAAATGTAAATATATAAATAAAATATGAAGAATGGCTATAACTCTAGTTCTAATTAAGATACGAATAGACGAAAAGTTTGTTTATTTCCGTTAGCAATTCTTTAAAATAGTATGCGGTACATTTTCTCTTAAGAGGCCGACTGCATAATAAAAATTGAGTCTTTTTTGATATTGTAAATAGCAACACCAACTTTTGACACCCTGTCTGAGTTTCTTCGATTATAGCATACCGTCAAAAAGCATAGTTTATATACTTTAACTTGAATACCGATACGCTTACAACTATATTTTTTGGTTATACAAATTTTGAAAAATCAAAGTTGGTGTAATTTTTAATATGTAAAAGACTCCTTATGTCAAAATAAAACTCACATAATTACAGAAACCTTTAAATAAACTAAATTGGTATTTTTCGTTTATTTTGGAATTAATTAAAATTTAAGTTATAGCTATCGGTTATTTGTTTGGTTTTTGTAGTACTGTGCCATTTTTCTCGGGTACTGCTGAAACGATTTCGATATACTTAAAAATAGTGTTGCCTGTAGTAACCTCTAATTTCATTTTGCGGCAACGAATAAAAAAAAGAAGAAGAATAATGCGATTTTGAAAAAAAGAAAAAATTTAAAAGCTGAACATTGATGTATTTTTTTCTTGTGAACTACTGAATATAATACTTTATTCCTTATTGTACTTTCAATACTTTTTATTTGTACTTTATCGCATTAGCCAAATCATAAATCCATCGTTCGGCAAGAAAGAAAAAAATCCCATCAGTAAAACAATGTTGGGGACAAAAGAAATCTAGGCATTTTAAAATTCTTTTTTTTACAAACTAAAATAACTATTGAATAAATCAAGGAAAGTCAAATATACCCCTTTGGTTTCATCATTCTCATTTACATACTTTCGAAAGATGGATTAGCGTTAGCGCCCTCTATTGGTGAGTTTTTGAAGTATCACTTTTTTTCCGTTAATAAAAATCCCGCACCCTGACAATGCTTTTAGTCCAAACTGTAATTACGTACCTTTAAATGTTCTTTTTTTATGAATTTGTAAAATTTATATGGACTTTCTGCCCACCGTTTATTATTGACTCTCCTTATAGCTCATAACAGTTTCTGATTTTTTTTTTTTTTTTTTTTAAACTTAGTTAATTCAGAATTTGAGCTGTAATTTCACTGATGTAATAATAGTCCAGGCAATAGAGACCGTATAGGGACTCTACATAGGAAAAATAAGGGTAGTACTGGAAATCGGCTTTCTAGATGTTTTTTGGGTCGCTGAATCCGAATTTGTAACTTCCCACCAAAATTTCCCCGGCAACCGCCCCCAAATTTTGGTAAAAAGCCCCATAAAAAAGGTTTTTATTAAAAAATTCCATTTTTTTACTGTTTTAGGGGAAAAGGAATGAATGAGGTTTTAGCTGAAAAGTACAATTTTGCAGAGGTTTATATATAATAAATGAGTGCAAAATATAGGAGTAAAATTAATGTGAGTGGGCGTGGCGTCCAAATCGTGTTTTACCTGAAATAGTTAAAAATATAGAAATTATTTATTTATAATCACAACAGAAATTTTAAAAGAGGTAAATTTTATATATCTTTTTACTCCATTTCAAACGTATGAATTTTTCGTTGGGTCCTGTAAACTTTCACGCTCTTCGGCTTACTTATAAAATTGTATTTCAAAACTCAGACCTTTTCTGAAACTAATTAATTTTTTTTTAAACTGTGTTTCATATATGATACAAATTTTGTTTTATCGATATCGCCCGAGTACTGCAAGGTTTAATGGGGTTTTTATCGGAAAAGTACAATTTTTCGGACTTCTAACTTGTGCAAGTTCTTGCACAGTTTTATCAAACACATGAATTAAAGTACAGACAAACACTTGGATAAAATTTAGTTACGTATAATAAATGAGTGTAAAATGTTGGAGTAAAATTAATGTGAGTGGGCGTGGCGTCCCAGTCGTGTTTTAGGGAACTACCTGAAATAGTTTAAAATATAGAATTATTTATTTATACATATAACAGAAATTTTAAAGAGGAAAATTTTATATACATTTTTGCACCATTTTAAGACTAGCGTCTGGGTGTAGCTCCGCTCTCTATGAAGATCGTAGCGACTGGATTCAATTAAGTCCAATCGAAGCTAGATTTGGCGAAGTATTGCTAGTTTTAGTTTGGCGAAGTGCTAGTTTCGCGAAGCATAAATGTTATATCCAAAGCTGTGTGGAGTCGGAGTCGGTGCAATTTTTCGATGAAAAGAGTCGGAGTCGCTAAAAATATGCAGACTCCGACTCAGACTCCAAACTTTTTGTTGAACAGTTTGAAGTGAAATACAAAATAAAACTAATTACGCTTAATTTTAAATTTATGAACTGAATTATTATTTTATTTTTTAACTCTATACATCAATAAATATTTAGTTATTTTTCAGTTTATTGACACGTTAATGAGTAAATACAAGGCAAAAGGGCGGATGTGATTTTTTTGCCTACATCAGTCATTAAATTGATTCATTTACTTACTTCTTCAGCATCATAGATGACACTATTGTATAATAATTAAATTAAAGTGAGTTTTGAAAGGTTTTTGTTTTGTTTTGTTTTTTGTAAATTAAGTCCAACTCAATCCGAATCCCGTGTTGGTCCGATTACCCAACCCAATGAAGGAATCTATCTCAGACAAAAACAGATGTTTCAATTTAAATTCTGTCTATCCGTGTTCGGTTCGGGTCCTGAAATTTATATTTTAAGTCAGTCCGAAGCGAACCGGAAAGAAACCTGAACCATGAACCCGATTCGAAATGAAATAAAACCAAAATTTTATTGGAATTATGAAAAATAGTAATCTCTAACAGCACTTTTATCTTTTGTGTAGGAAAAGGACTATATCTTATATTATAATGCGAGCAAAAATTGTGTGTGTGTGTATGTAAATTTTATCTTAAAAACGGCTCTACAATTTTAACTATATTTTGCACCCTGCCGTTTTCAGGCACGAAAAAAACATTGGGCTGGGTCACATATTCGAGAAAATTCGATTAGTGAGTCATTTTGGGTCATTATGGGTCAGAATAAAATTAATTATATCTAAAAAACGGCTCAATTGATTTTGACTATATTTTGTATCCAACTGTTTTCGAGTACGAGAAGACAATTGGACTAGGTCACAGGTTCGAGAAATTTCAATTAGTGGGTCAAGCTAACTTTATCTAAAAAACGGCTGTAACGATCTTTACTAAACACCATATTCTACAGTTTTGGATTACGAGAAGACCATTGGTCTAAGTCACATGTTCGAGAAAATTCGATTAGTTGGTCATTTTTGGGTCACTGTGGGTCAAGCTAATTTTATCTAGAAAACGGTTCAATCTGTTTTGATTAAATTGTGTATCCAGCCGTTTTCGGGTACGAGAAGACTATTGGGCTAGGTCACATGATCGAGAAATTTCAATTAGTGGGTCATTTTTGGATCACTGCGAGTCAAGCTAATTTTATCTAAACAAGTAAGAAAAAATCATGCGTCAAGCATAGATTATGAAACACTTTCCAACACATTCAGAATAATGTAACAAAACTGCATTGTTAAAAAAATTAAAGTATTACGTCTAATTCAACCATATGGAAAAGCATAATACATTTCAAAATCTATTTAAGCTGCTCCCATCCACAATCGGTGAATTATGCAAATTTTTTCAGCAGCCTTGTATATGATATGATTTGAATCTATTAACTACATGCATGTCAAAATTTAGTTCAATTAAGAGGTACATATACTTCAGTCGAAAATTTACCTTCAGCAATTTCCTGTAATAAGGAGAACGGTACGTGAATACTTTTGTGCAGCCCTGTATTTGAGGTATAGAATTTATAAATAACGAGTAAGATACAAAAAATTAATAAAATTTAAAAGCGCATACCGAATTTTAAAACGTACACTCCAGCAATTATTACTCAAAGACAGTACTGTACTGTAACTGATTTCTTTTGTGTGTCCCTGTAAATGAATAAAAAATGCTATGAATGCCCTGTTCTAACGTGATCGTAGTCAAATTCGGTGATTTATATCAGTTTCCATACGTTTGAAATAGCGTATTGTCATTAAAATACTCCCCATACAACCAAAGACTGCCTCCGGACGTCCTATATGGTCCTATATAGAGCCGAGAGGTCCGATACCCGTCAGATCCTGTACAGAGCCTAATTTGGACGTTCGCAGGACGCCAGAATCCGGACGAACCATCTACGATCGTCCGGTGTTGTCCTGAGAACATCCGTGTCACCTGTACGCATGCGCAAGAAATTCTGACTTCAACTGCTCTGTCCGGTTGTTGTTGAAACGAAAGATTTTTTTTTTAAACAACTGTGTTCTATTACTTATTTCTTTTAATGAGGATTAAATTTATCCTAAAGGTAAGTAAACTTTCGAATCTTAACTTTTTAGAGTGAACTTTTGAGTTTTGTACTAAAATATAAGGCTTTTGTCGTAATCTATACCATGAGACAGGCAAACTTTCATAGAAAACATATAAACAGTTATAAGCATTTTTCATATAAATACTCGAAATAATAATGTTGTATGATCGTAAAACAAACCTTTGTTCATTATATTTTTACTGAAATAGTATTATTTTTAAAGATAGATCATTTCATGAGTCATCAAAACATTGTTTATGACCCATTGTTTGGGTGTTGTGTTAGATATAAAAATACATTAAACATTCATTTTGGTGATGATGAACAAGTAAAAATATTCATAAAGCTTTAAATTCAACTTTTAAATCTATTTAACCATTAAATTTATTTATCTTTAAAAAAATCTAATAAAAATACTCGTAAAGTATATTTCATTCCAAGAATAACCTGCTTATAAAATTAATTTTGTATAAGATAAGGATTTTTAAATTTTCTAACTAAACCTACATGTGGCTTAATAGCAAAGATCCAGTTGGGGACCCTGTGTGACATTTTAACAGCTTCAATTTGCCTTCATTTATGCATATATGCTGTATTAAAAAAGTATATATAGCTGGTTTTTAGCTTGCTTTTTTTTTGGATGGGGGGAGTTCAGTGAGACACACAGCACCCCTGAAAAAAAGATAAAGTACACTGTTTTAATTCTTCATTTTAAAAAATGTGTCACAGTTGCTTTCTATTGGGTTTTTATGTTGCATTTCTGTGTTGTTTGTTGTTTTGATGTGTTTAAAATCTGTCGTATTTTCAAAGAAAAGATTTTTAGAATAGCTTATTTCATCTGTTTTTCATTATAAATAACATTTTAGCCTTGTCTGTGTTACCTCTAAGTCATTATTTAAAGACGCTGCACCTGTCTTTTTAAAGTTGGCAAAATACACCTTGCTTTCTTTTTTTAATATAGTGAAATGTACCCCTATTTTTGTAAAAATATCTCATAAAACTCTTCGACGAATCGCAGTATTGCGCAGTATTTCAAAATCCGTGTGCCCTAGAGCTTTAAAAAATTATAGAACTTCCTTATTTCTTTAGGAAAACAGGTTATTCAATCATCGTAATCCAATTGAATGTTCCAATTGAACGTGATTTTTAATCCATAAAATCATTTAAAGTTAATGTTTCTTTGTTTACCATACATAAAAATCCCATTTTTTTTTTTTTTTTTTTTTTTTTTTTTTTTTTTTTAACAATCACTACTATACTAAACATGTTAATGCAATTTCTCTTGAAAAAATAATTCAAAATATAAGAAACACTCTATATCTCAAGTTGAAACATCATGTAGCTAGGTGCAAATATTTGCACCTGTTTAGTAATAAATGTTTTTGAATCATGTAATAATCACATTGTTTTATTTATTTTATTTAAAGTATTCTTCCCTGTATTTATTTTCTGTTTACAGTAGTAAACACTAGGCCTGGTAGCAAAATTTTTTCAAATTCTTGCTCCATCTTATATATTTTGTTAGTTCTGCAAGCCCAGTAGCAGTAACAGTGCAGCACGGCAGCAAAGCATTGTAGATTATATTAAACTTTGCAGATTAATCCACCAAATTAAAAAGAAATGCTGGGGTTAAAAAATAGCTGAAATTTGCTTAAGTTGCTAGATTTATTGTATTTATTGTGTCCTTATATTATATTTTCTTTATAAAGGGAAATTTTGATTACTTTAAGTGTTTTTGTCATTTCTTATGATAGTAGGCTTATTGAGTCGCAGATAAATTTGAGTTTGCTGCAGACTGACGCAGAAAATTCTGCTTCTGGGTCTGCAAGTGTACATGATCTTAAAACTGAAAGTAAATAATACCATTTTTCAGACATAGCATTTTTAATTTTTATTGGTACTTTTGTAATAATTTTAACTGGATGTCTAAACTCATTATTAATTTCAGTACTTCTCTGTTATCCCATCAATCACTTTTCTTAAAAAAAAATTATTGCCAAAAAATTTCAACAACTAATAAATAAAAAGTAAGAATGTTATCATTGAAGTTAAAAAAAAAAAAAAAAAATCAGAAAAGCTCTGCTTACTAATTTGCTAACTATCAATTTTAAACGATATATTTTATAATATACTATTATTGAAAACTGAAATAAAAATCTTGGATATTTAATACATAATTTTTTCTTAACTGTCCCTCTCGTCTGGTGAATGTTTAAGCGATATCAATTGAAACAAATCTATTATATGAAACTATGCATCATAAAATTTGTTCAATAGTTTTTCCTCTTTTAATATCATTTTGTTGCTGTTTAAGAACATAATTGTTATTTTAATCAACAAAATATCTAATAAATCAGTAAAACATCATTAAAAACAGATATAAACACATATGACATCAAGTAAATGTGCCGCTACGATCATGTAATTTTGGCATTCAATTTTATAGTTTGATGGTAGCTTTTTCGGTACTCCTCCATTATCTTGTCGACTGCTTTCAATAAAAATAACTTTGGCTAAAATAGGATTAAATGCCAAAGATATATGATTGTAGCGTTACATTCACTTGATGTCAGATGTTATTTTAATCCATAATATTATATATGATGTGTTTATGTCATCTTATATGTGATATCTTATATGTGTTTGTCATCAGGGAATTTTTAATTTGACCTTTTTCTGTATTTTTAATGGTGTTTTATTGGTTTACTAATTATTTCATTAATTAACATAAGAGTAAAGCTTTTAAATGGTGGCACTATGATATTAAATGAGAAAGAGCTTGAAAAATTTGTGATTCATAGTTACCTACAATAGATCCATTTCATCTGACCATTACAAACATTCACTAGCCGATAGAGATAATTAAGGAAATAATGTAAACAAATAAATATCCAAGATTTCTTTTTCTGTTTTAAGATATTATTAATTTATTGTTTAACATTATTGATAGTCTGAAACTTTAGTGAGTGAGTCTTTTCCAAATTTTTTGTTTTTGTTTTATTTTGGTTTTTTTTGTGCAGGGGAGAGGGGGGGGGGGGGTGTCCAATGGCTTCATTCTTCCATTTGTTTACTGTGTATTACAAATTTTAAAATTGGAGTTTTTTACGATAGAATAGTTTTTTTTAAATTTTAATGAAAAGGGTCAAATATCCAAGATTCCTTTTTCTGTTTTCATTAATTTTGTTGTTTAAAATTATTGATAGCTGACACTTTAAAAAGTGGGGCTTTTCCAATGCGCTAATTATTTCAACCCTGATCGTGAAAGGGATTTTTATTGAAAATAACCATGCGATATTTCTAAGATATTTGTAATTTTATGCCAGAAGTTTAATATGAGTTTTATTTTATTACTTTATTGAATAACAGTTATTTATTCACTTATTTTAAGTATATATTTGTGATTTAATAAAATAGTTTGAAAAAGTCTGTAATTTTCAAATGTTATATTTTTAAAATGCTCACTGTACTATCAATTTTTTCTTTAATTTTTCAAATGTTTCAATTCACGTGATTTTCATTTTGTGCCAACTATTATGCTTGGCGACAGTGGTGTCTGTATAACGGAAAAGTACCTCCATTTGTTTATTAGGCATTACATACAGTTTGTTAAGATACAATAGTTTTTATTATTTATTTATTTTTTTTAATGAAAAGTTGTCAATGGGTAGAGCTTTTTATTTTATTTTTTTTTTTAAACCTCGAACAATATTATTATTTTATGACTTTATTTATAAAATTATATACACAGACATGAAAATTAATGGTTCAAATGTTAATGTAATAGGTATCACCTAAGTCAAGAATTTCTTTTAAGCAAACAATAATGTTGATTATTTTCTCACAGCTTGTTAGTTTCTCTCCTGCATAATGCAAAAGATGGGATAATTAATCTGTTAGTCACAATGTTTGTTTGTAACGAGCTAAGTCATATAATTTTATTTTACTTAAACTTGCAGAAGTTTTTCTAAATACTATATTAAGTAATCAAAATAAATATTCCTATATTTAATACAGTAGACGCTCGTTTTTACGAACCTCTTTTTCACGAACACTTGCGATTTTACGAACTATAGGGTGGCCCGGAATACACTCCCATAGAAACAATGTAATTTTTCGCTCCCATTTACGAAATATGGATTATGAAAATCTCTTTTTTGCGAACTCAGTTTTGATACTTCTGCATTTTTATTTATTTATTTTTTTTTAATATCGGAACACAGTGTCACGTCAATTAAACTCTCAAAGTACAATGAGACATCAGATGCATTCCAAGAATGTGTTGTTTTCCCCAATCTCTTTCGGAGGGAGGGGGCATAGCAGCAATTTCAAGTAGTGGTTGTAAGGACTAAGGCACTTTTTTGAAGGGAGCAATAACTGTGAAAGGTTTTCAAGCATAGATAAAATGGAAATATATATTTTCCAAAATGTAATTTTTAAAAAAAAAAGGTAAATGATTATTTCCATTCCTAATTTTTTATTTATGTTTTCATCTATGTATTTTCACATGTTAAGTACTAATCCAATCTGTATTTTCATATGTAATGTTTTTAAGGCATAAGTAACGTATATTTCTGTGTACTAAAATTATTTTTTGTGCATAAATTTGCATTTATTTCTTGTACATTTAAAAATACACGTATAAATTTATAAATAATAAATAATCTTGAAATACTGCTTCATTTGTGAAGAGGGGGCAGTTTGATAAAAATAGACAAAAATAATGTACATATTCATATCATTTTTGGTGTTTTCTATTTTAAGAACTTTCTATTTTACGAACTATTTTAGTGTTCCCTACGAGTTCGTAAAAACGAGCGTCGACTGTATATTCCTGCTTAGATTTCCTTACTGTTGCTAGTTTATTTTACAATTTGATTCAAATTAAATTTGAAACCATTTTTTCTATTACAATGTACTTTACTTGACAAAAATTTTAATCTTATAAAGCTTAAAAGCCTTATCTTTCTAAAAACTGATTCATTATCTGTATTATATAAAACTAAATATATTTAAAAACATTAATATGTTTGTTTACATCTTGAATTTATTTAAACATAATTAAAAAAAAAATCCATTGATTTAAATCACGATTAAAACTAAATTGATTTAAAATAAATGAACCCTGCGATGGAATAATGGAGAAGTACTTTAATTCCTTTGAATTTGTTTAGATCGAATGTAAAGATAATAGAAGCTGCTTAATGCCACGTGTGATCATTTATATTAAATTTTATTTTGAATTGATTTGACTTTTGTATCTTCAGTTATTTTATTTATTTTTTGTAGGCACAAACTGTAGGATCCAAAAAGTCCCAGCATGGATAAATGAAGGTTAAAAAGATACTGCAAACATCCAGCATTCAAAGCTCAGTTCTACATAAAATGTTAAAGAAATTAAATTTCAAAATTGGTAAGTTTTTAAGTATTTCTGAATAAGGGTCCATAACAATAAAAATTCATATCAAGTCTATGCATATTTGTATCTCCCTGTTATATATTCTTTAATTATACTTTTCTGCAGCAAAATTATAATTGATATTTTTTATTGATTTTTTTTAATTGATTATAATTAAATTACAATTGATTTTTTTTTATTGACATAACTGCAATTTTAATGTAATCAAATGATAATCATAAAAAAAACATTTAACTATTTTTACTTCAAATGTATCTATATATTAATTAAATTAAACTTTACAAAGAAAATATAAACAATTTTTTGCAACAAATTTAGTCGAAAACAACTTTTATAAGTAAGTGAAAATCCATGTTTTATAATTTTCATTAATAAATATATTGAGAAAATTAATTATTATTTATTAACATGTATATTGAGAATCTAAAACTTAAAGTAAAATGTAGTTTTGGTTTGGGTTTAGACTTGGCAGTTATATCAAAACTAAATATGTGGGAATTGAAAATTATATATTATATGCATTCAATTGTGGTGTCATTTTGGTGAGAAACCAGGTTTGCCGGCTTTTTTTTTTTTTGGGGGGGGGGGGGGGTAACCACTTTTAAAAAGCTGGCTTTTATTGAAAAAAAGCCAGTTTTTATTTTTTAAAGTTGGTTTACAGCTAATTCGTTTTAAATTTGGATCAATTAATTTATAATACGTTTATAAATATTTTCTACTGAGTAAATTATAAATTTCTATTAAATTTTCTCAAATAAATAAGTCTTTATAACTGCTAGAAAGCAACTGTGAAGGCATTATGTCTGAAAAAATATATACATAAATATTGAAAAGAATATAAGTTAGACTCCAAAAAAATAAATAAAATTTCTCTAAATAAAATTTTGAAAAGCTTGTTGCTAAGCATATTCATGCATATGCTATTCATAATATTTTTAATAGTGAGAAAATGACGTTTTTATTATGACTATGCATAATTTTAAATGTTTACTAGAAATAAAATAAGACTTGTATATTAATAGTTCTTAAAATTAATTAAGTAATAAAGCATGTAACTAAGTAACCATTGTCCTCTTTAATTTTATAAAGCTGTAAAAATGAAAAAATTCGGGGGGTGGCGGGGGGTTAAGGGTCAGTCAGTGTAAACCAGATAAAGCAGTTGGTATGGCGCTTTTCAAATTTACCTAACATATTTGCAATTCTAACTACAAATCACTCGCAAAACCATCTAAGTTTTATTCCAGTATTAATGTCTTCATTATTGAGAAATTGGGTTACTTATTAAATTCTAAATCAATTAAATGTCATTAAAACTAATTAAAAGCGCTTTAAAATGTGTAGTGTATAATTACAATGTTTCATTGTATAAAAGCCAATTATGGCCAAAAAAAGCCGGTTAAAACCAGTAAAAGCCACCGGTGTGGCTTTTTTTAAATTTTAGCCGGCTTTTTTGCAGCCCTGTTAGTAACCTACTCTAAACAAACAATTGCTAGATGTTGTATTTTCTATTTTGATATCTCACAGCTAAGTGTTTTAATATTATATGTGGGGGTAACATTTTCTATGATATATAAGAAAAAATGAAACACAGCAAATGTTGTTTGAAGTCAGTTTCCAACCAAAATGTTAAATACTGAAATCATACTAAAGCGTCTTTTGAAAGAGGGGGAGGGGGAGGGGTAATTTGCTAATTTTTATAGAATGAAAGATTTAAAAATAACATTTATAATAATGCCAAAACCACAATAATTTGTTCCTTTAAAATTGCATCATTTATATACTTAAAAAACAATATTATGTAGATGAGGGATCTATAACACAATCCAAATTTGTTTTTGAACTGCAGGGATATTGATTGAACTCTTTGTATTATTATTTTTTTTTAACTAGTTCTCCTGGAAATTAGTCAAATGCAACTGAAAAATAATTTCAACAGAGACATGATATATTACAAAAATTGGTATTAAATTAAGTTGGAAAAGCTACTCTCAAAATTCTGAGACTGAAACGCCAAACTTTTAAAAGCTGGCTTTTTCTTCTTTTTTTAGAATATATTCATATAAAGTGAAAATCATTTTGTTTTTTGAGAAATTTAAAAAGTTTTTATTTTATATTTTTTTAATTAATTTTAATTATGATTATGACGACGCAACTTACAAATAAACTGTTTAAGATAAAAGTTCCAATCAAGGGGGGAGGGGCGAAGTGATAGAAAATGTACGTCAACTGGGAACCTTAAGGCTCCTGTCCCTGCCAGCGAAGGCACTCAAGAGCTAATGTGAATCATTTGGGGAGGGATTTTTCTAATATCTCGTTTGCATTTCGACATTTTAATATATTTTTTTTTGTATTGGATAGCCGAGTTTCCATCTCTACATCGCACCTTTTTTACTTTTTCAATTTGAGTTGCAGATATTTTTTAGAATGACACTTTCATTTTCAGAACCGGTTTAGAAAGTGAAAGTAACTTTATAAAAAATTTCTGAGACCAAAATCTATGATTTATATTTAAGAAAAAATGAAACAGAGCAAATGTTGTTTGGTCAGTTTCTAACCGAAATGTTAATACTGACATCATACAAAAGCGTCTTTTGTAAGCCAGGGGGGAGGGGGGTTAATTTGCTAATTTTTTATAAAAATTACCAATTTTTGTAGAATGAAAGATTTAAAAATAACATTTATAATAATGCCAGAACCACAATAATTTGTTCCTTTAAAATTGCATCCTTTATATACTTCACAAACAATACTATGTAGATGGGATCGATAACACAATCCAAATTTGTTTTTAAACTGCAGGGATTATTGATTAAACCTCTTTGTATTTTTTTTTTTTTTAACTAGTTTTGGAAAATAGTCAAATGCAACTGAAAAATAATTTGAACAGAGACATGATATACTGCAAACATTGGTGTTAAATTAAATTGGAAAAGTTACTCTCAAAATTCTGAGACTGAAAGGCAAAACTTTTAAAAGCTGGCTTTTTCTTCTTTTTTACATTCATGTAAAGTGAAAATCACTTTGTTTAGATTAAAAAAGCTTTTAATATTTTATATTTTTTAAATTAATTTTAATTATGATCTTGATGACGTAACTTACAAATAAACTGTTTAAGATAAAAGTTCCAATCAAGGGGGAAATAGAAGATGCAGGTTAACTGGGAGCCTTAATGAAGCATAATAGATATGATTATGTGAATAACCTTAAATATGGCAAAGCAATTCAAATTTTCTTACATATGTTAATTCTCAAGTATTTTTTTATGCATACATTTTTTTTTTATTATTTAAGTAAAAAGATTGGGAACTTTTATGTTTGCCAGGTGCAAATCCTGCCAACCGCAATTTTTTTCTCGTCAGTGACAGCTTTTATTTTTTGCTATGGAAATTAGAAATAATACTTTGATCATGAAATTAAATATTTTGCTTTGTGGTCTTCTTTATAAATTTTTGTTTTTATAAAACTTCTTTAAAAAGACACTGTGAGAAATTTTTTATTTTTTCTGTATTTTAACTGATATTAGTAAAAGGTACGTATGTAATTTAATGAAAATTATGTATTTTAAATGAAATAAGTGAAGGGTTTATATTTAAAATTAAATGAATTCAACACAAAGTAGGGCTATTAAAGGAATTTTTGTCAATTTATTACCTGATTTACTAACATAAAAGTAGTACCAATACCAAGTTAGAAATTAAAAATTCTCTTATTTTCTTTTACACAAAATTTTGTTTAACTCCTCTAGCCATAATGATATTTTACTCTGAATTTTTATGTTTTGAAAATTATTTGTTTCAGATGCTGTTGAGAAAGAAACTTATATCAAGGGCACACATTGAAAGAGTATTAAAGGCATAGTTACAACATGTATAAGAACGTAAATGTTATGTAAAAAAAAGTCTATAAATGTAAATTAAAGTACTTTAAATGTATTTGTTGGTGTTGTTATTTTACAGTATTTTTTTCTTTCTTAACAGTGGTTTAAAACATATGTACTTCAGCAATTGCATTGTTTAAAACTTAAAATTCATGCATTCTAAAGCAGCGAGTAAAATAATTGTACAATTATTTTTAAATATTACATCCATACTGGAATAGAAGATGTAAATAGATTTAGTTACAGGAGTTTATTCACTATTTTGTAAAGAATATCATGATGTGAAGTGATTTTAATATATTTTTTATGTGTTTAATGGCAAGCTTTTCATTTATTTACTATAAAAAATAATAAGGAATTCAATGGATCTCAGACATAGAACAACTAGATTGAATGTACTATTTATTATTTCATTAAAACCAAAACTTGACAGAACAAGTTATCAGGTAAGAAGTTTTAAATATAATAGAATCTAATGGTATAAATATTATGAAACTTTTATGATCTTGTGTGTTTACTTCAAGCTAAAGGGAAGAGAAAATATACCTAATTCTACCCTACCTAAAAATAGAAGTTTTTATTGCACTTGAAAAGAATGCCTATTTAATTGCTTTCATATTTAAAATCTGACATCATAAAATGTTATTATTTTCTTTTGATTTATCCTAAAAATTAAATACTAAAAATTTTTGGTTTGTTTAAAGTAAATGTAATATATATAATTGATTATTAACAGAACTTATTAATATATTATTAACAGTAAATATTGAGCTAAATGCTTACATACTTTTAAAAAATGTAATGTATTTCTCTTGAATTTTAATTTAAAGAAATGTAATTAGTTCAGAAAAAATATATAACAAATACAAAACATATTTGTTACTTGAGAATGAAGTATTTTCATTCTGAGTTTTCATTATTTCTTCGCCATGGAGTAGGTAATGCTCTTTATCTGTTTTTATAAATCATGAAAAAAAAAAAAAAAAAAAAAAAAAAGAGTATGAGAAAATTGATGCTGCAGAAGAATCGATAAAAATTCTGAGAATTTTTTTGTTAAAATGTCATTTAGTGCATACTCAAATTTTTCATTTTAAATGAAAACTTCTTGCACATTCACAATTTCAATTTTGAAACTAAATACATGAAATTTTTAAACAAGTTTACTACATTTTTCAATTCTCTCAAATGAGACATGTCTTAAATTGTGGTTGTCTAAATACACATACACACATGAAGTTTGCAGACATTATTTTAATACGAAATTTTATTTCTTTTAAGTAGGGTCTGTATTAAGTTGTAAACGATGTTTTCGATGGTGGCCTTTCCCCTGTTGTATCTCAAAAATCTGATTAAAATAAAAATTTTGACCGTGTTAAAAAACAAAGATTTTACCCTCTTATTTATTTATTTTTTTAGAAATATTAAAATTGCTATTTAACTTTATTTTTACCTATATTAAATAAAAAAAAACTGCAAATTTGATGTATTTATGAATTTAAATGACTGTGGAAAAGTATGAGAAATATCAAAAGAATGAAATTAAATTTATTTAATACATATATAACAATTGGTGTTGAATTCAGAGGGTGGCCCAGGAGGGAATCCTCCTCTTCTCCATATAGAAGGTTTGAGATTTATCCCTTTTAATGAACGAAAGTGCAATTTGACCCCCCAGATCTCTAAAATACACGCCCCTCCCCTGCCTGGAGCCACAGAAATCCCTCCCCAAGAGGTCTGAATTCAATACCGATAACAATATTTAACAATTTTTTAAACTGTTCTAAGAAAATGAGGAATTTTTTATGCATTCAGCTATTACTGATAAAATTTGTTACTTTTTCAAAAATTTCAATTCGGTTACTTTTTCATCACTAATTTTAATGCAGATTTTGCTTAGGAGTAAAATTCATTTGTTAGAAAAGTATATTAAGTCTAGACCAATATACCCTTGCAAGGCTTTTGCACTGTAATCTTTACTGTAAATTAAGTGCATTTTTCCTAAATTTATATTTGTAATTTTTTTTTAAACCAAACAAATTGTACTAATAGGAGCTATGTCAAAAGCTTTTCGTATAAAATCCAACTCAACTTTGTGTATTTACCTAAAAAAAGGGGTGTTGAAATCAGAAAAAATGTGTATGATGATATTAATCTAAAAGTATAAAGAAAATTCAGTTTGTTATATTAGATATGGGCGAAGAATCCTATCCAATGATACCCCATTCATCGTATGCTACTTATTAGTTGAAAAAAAGAGATGTTGATAACAGAAATAATAAATAATTTTTCTCTTGAAATGAACTGATATTTTCTTCGTATTCATTTTTCATGCTTATTTTTAAATATTTTTAGTACAATTTATTTATATTGAAAGATTCCTATATTTGCGAAAAACAACAGGAAAAATAATCATACAAAAAGAAATCTATTAAAATATATTTTTCAGTAATATAAATATAAGATTTTAAAAATCAAAAAATGAAGGGGGGTTGCAATTGCCCCACCTGTCCTTTCTAAATGATGCTTCTGATTTTTATTAATTTTATTCTACACTGACATTTTTATTAAAAAATAGTGGTAACCTGGACAACAATTGTCCAGGCTACCACTATTTTTTAATAGAAATCTTTCAGTGTGCGCCGTCGCTCAGTTTAAGATAAAATTAATAGAAATCTGAAGCCTCATCTAGGAAAAACAGGGTGGGGCAATTGCCCTCCCTTCCTATTTATTTTACTTTTTTATATAAAGCGTCCGCTACTGATCCGAAGAGCATCCTATGAATGCCGCATGCCGGACGAGCAGAGGATGCAAATTCTATTTGTTTTATCTGGTCCTATGAGCGTCCTACTGTCATCCTATGAATGGCTGAAAATGACGTCCGAAGGACGTGATTAGGTGTCTCTTTCTGCTCTCCCGCGGACGTCCGCCGGATAACGATGGGATATTGTAGGACGTCCGACGGACGAGGCAATATACTGCATAGGACGTCTTTCGTATGTCCTCAGGACGTGTTTGTGTTGTATGGGTCTGCAAACGATTTTTCCCCATATACCATAATGCAATGGAATACTTTTGAGTGCCCCTGTAAATGAACGATTAATCCTATATACTTCATATACAATACCAAACATGCTTTGGTGACCCTAAATAACTTTTATCAATTTCATGAAAATCCGAGTATATTTACGGGAGTTAGAGCGTGGTCAGACGGACAGACGGACAGACAAACCGAATGCATAAACACTTTTCAACTTTGTTGGAAAGTGTTAAAAACAGCTGTAACGATTTTCACTAAACTCTATATTCTACAGTTTTGGATTACGAGAAGACAATCGGGCTAAGTCAGATGTTCGAGAAAATTCGATGGGTCTTTTTGGGGTCACTGTGGTCAAGCTAATTTTTATTTAGAAAAAAGTTCCAACGACTTTGACTAAATTTTTATTCCATCGTTTTCGGGCTCGAAAAGACCATTGGGATAGGTCGCATGTTGAAAATTCGATTAGTGGTCACAATGAGTCAGGGTCAAGCTAATTGTATCTAAAAAACGGTTCAAAACATTTTGACAAAGTTTTGTACTATACCCTTTCCGGGCATAAGACCATTGGACTAGGTTGCATGCTGAAGCAAATTAAAATAGTTGGTCATTTTGGGGTCCTAATGGATCAGGATCAAGTTTAACTGTATCTAAAAAGCGGCTCAAACGATTTTGACAAAACTTTGCATTTACCATTTCTGAACACCAGATATCCATTGGGCTAGGTCGCATGCTCAAGAAAATTCTATTAGTGGGTCATTTTGGGTCATAATTGGCCAGGGTCAAGCTAAATGTATCTCAAAAATGTTCAAACGATTTTGACAATTTTTTTTATTATACCGTTTCCCAGTACATGAAGACCATTGGAATAGGTCACATGTTCTATAAATTTCGATTAGTGGGTTATTTTTGGATCAACGTGGGTCAAGCTAATTTTATCTAGAGAATGACTAACGATTTTCACTTGATTTTGTATTCCATCGTTTTCAGACTCGAGAAGAGCATTACTTTAGGTCGCAAGTTCGAAAAAATTCGATTAGTGGGTCATTTTGGGTCGCTATGGCTCAGGGTCAAGCTAATTGTATCTAAAACAGCAAGAATAATTCAGTGGGAATAATATATCGAGATAAAAACAAAGCTAATTTTGACCGTGCTTAGCTCGGTCATTCCTGCTAGTATTTACTTTTTCGACTTATAAGTTAAACGATATTATGGACTTTCTTTTGAAAAATCGGGCCAACCCGACCCGAACCCGCAATAATAATTATCAGACTGGCCCACAACGAAAAACATTTAGCGCCAACTCAATCCGAACCACCATCGTTCGAATCGGACCCTAACGAATGCAACAATCTACTTTAGATAACAATGGATGTTTCACTTATCCTTTGTTCAACTTATACTGCCTTATTTTTCAGTATTTCAGATAAAAGAGAATGTGTGTAAAATATGAAACTGATTAAAGCCGCTATCACTACAATATAGGACAACTCATACAGAATTTTTCTCATTAAAACAAAAAACTGCAATTTTCTTCTTAAATATTTCTTACCCCAAACTTACACTTTCTTCTATTTCTAAGCCCCAACTAGAGTCTTCCGAAGGCTGGGTTGCACCCGACCCGAATCTAAAAATTTTGCTGAAAGTCAACCCGAAACCCGACAAAAAGGAAATCGTCAACCAAATCCGAAAATGGAAAAAAAGTCGTCAATCCAACCCTAATTCAAGACGAAAGAAAATTAGTTCATATTTTATAGAATAAACAATTATAGAAAAAGCCTACAATTTTATCTTTTTTGTATAAAAATGAACTTCATTAATATTCAAATATATAAATTTTTCCTTTGAAAAATATTCAGTACATATTTTCTTTTGAAAAATCAGGTCAAATCAAAAGTGCCAAAACCTGACCCGAAGCAATTAAAGTCTATCTGGTTCGGGCTAAATTTGGTTATCTTATCCGATGGAGGACCGTAATGCTAACCTACTACAGAAAAAAACATATATTTCATGAATTTTGAGAGGAAAGTGAAGAAACTCATTTCATGCCTCAAACTGGCTTTTTTTTTTTTTTTTTTTTTTTTTTTTTTTTTTTTAGTAATGTATATTTTTTAAAAAAAATTTTTATTTTCTCCCCGAATTCCTGTAATATATATTACAGTGATTAAAATTGTCTTTAAAGTATGAATTAATGTCTGAAATTGGTATATAAACTGTAAATTATAAATACAGGCATTAAAATCTCAAATGTAGATAACTACATTTTTATAATATGAGGATAATTACTCGGCACTTTAAGAGTATATTCCTTTCATCTAATACATCATTCTTCAAGTAAGGGGAAAATTATTCTTTCAAAAAACTGGTACCAACCAAAAAATTTAATTTTTTTTTTTTTTTAAGCGCTAAACTGTCTATAACGCTTGGCAGGAAATCTTGCCAGTCGAATTGTATGAGTTACATATCTATATATCTATAAATAGGGTAGATGTGCCAGTAATGGACACTCTTAAGGAATTTCTCTAAAAATTGATTTTTAAGTAAAGTTATGTGTATTATATTCCAGTTTTTTCAATATTATATTAATTTATCAACAATATTTAACTATTTCCATCGTCTCATTTCTAAATATGAATCAAAATTTAATTGTAAATAGCAGAAATATATCAAAACACCTTAAATGCCAGTAATGGACACCCTTTGTTCCAATAATGGACACCCTCTATTCCAGTAATGGACACCCCATAAAAAGTAATAACTATAATTGTTTTTATTACTGTATTTAGAACTAATCGAACGACATTTTCGGCCGAAAATAGAAATATTACCGAAATTCGGTTTCTGTTTTGGTTTCGGTCGATCCTTAATCTTAATTACTATTTAATTTTGAACACTTTTTTAATTTGCATTATCTATATATCTCCAACAGGTAAAAAATTAAAGCGCATTTCAATCTTTTTGAGAGACCCTGTGTGTATGCCGGAGTCGGAGTCGAAGTCGATTGTTTTAGAAATCCCGGAGTAGGAGTCGGTCATTTTTCCTACCGACTCCGCAGCCCTGGTTATATCGAAAACAATTTACAAGAAATTTTGAACACAGATAGAATGAATAGTGATGATGCTTATTATATATTCCGATTGCGGAAATTTCAACTTGTGGTATCCAAAGGGTTTCGCCTCCCTCACGGAAAAATAACATTTTTGATAATGTGTCTTCTAATTGTTAAAAATACTTGCATTTTGTAGGCAGGCACATTCTGAATAGAATCATACTTAAATTTGAAAAATTCTAAATATATATATATACCTTTGTTTCAGAATTAAAACAGTCATAGACACTAGAAATTTTGAATGAACATATAACCTTAATAGTGATGCGCAAATACTCCAATTGAAATTTTAATGAGTGGGGTCAAAAGAATGTTTTCCTCCTCCCCTCCGCTGACAAAAAAGTAACACTTTTGTTTATGACTCTTCAAATTTTCTTAGCATGTATACTATTAAGGATTTACCTGCATACAAAATTTAAAATACCTTTGACTATTCGAAGTCACATCACCAAAAAGTATTTTTTTTTTATCTAGGAGGTGGGGGGTGGGGGAGGCTTCAGATTATCTTCTCTTAAAGTCTTCTATAAAGTAACACTTAAACAGGATTACTATTAAAAATGTACCTGCCTGCAAAATTCAGGTATCAATGTCAATCTAAAGAATAAAATTGCATTTTTGGGGGGTGTAGAGGGGGGGGGGGTTGATTTCCAAGAGCTTAAAATGCAGGCATGAAGGTGGGAAATAGGAAAAAAGGAGGAAAAATCTTTTCGATCCAAATGATGGCGCCAAACTTTTAAAATTTAAACACATTTTAACAGTTATTTATGGGATAAAACGAAATATAATTGCACGTATGATTGTTATTTTCTTTTCATAGCTTAGAAAGCATTAAAAACAAATTTAAACTTTTAAATCAAAAGTGTTGCATAAATAGAAGAAAATATTCTATTGCAAAAAGAATATTATGAAACTTCCTTTTTCTTTTAAAGTCTAAAAAACTTTCACTCTGGAGAGATACTTTAATCAAATTTATTCACACGACTTTCATGTGATTATAATATAAGCTTCCCTTTGATTTGATAGATCTTTTGCACAGCAATTCAGAAAAAAAAAAACCCTCAAATTTTAGTTAGACAAAATGTCTGATTATTAAATTTTCAAGATCCCCCCCCCCCTCCTTATATGCTTCATATATTTTCTTTGCATTTTTGCATCAATCCAGAAAATCACCAAAATTATTTTTAAAAAGGTGGATTTCCACCTTTAGGAGGAACACTTTCATGTCTGAAAATGGTATCATTTTTGAGAAGTGTTTACTGTACCCTAATAGAAGAAATATGCGATTTTATTGAATTTTTATTTGTAGGTACCACGGTTCACGTAATATTTTGAGAAAATTTTAGGAAAGAATTTTTCTAGTGTTTAATAATGCACAAGAAATTAAAATCCTATGCATAAATAGAAGAAAATATTCTATTGCAAAAAGAATATTATGAAACTTCCTTTTTCTTTTAAAGTCTAAAAAACTTTCACTCTGGAGAGATACTTTAATCAAATTTATTCACACGAGACTTTCATGTGATTATAATATAAGCTTCCCTTTGATTTGATAGATCTTTTGCACAGCAATTCAGAAAAAAAAAAAAAAAAAAAAAAAAAAACCCTCAAATTTTAGTTAGACATAATGTCTGATTATTAAATTTTCAAGATCCCCCCCCCCTCCCCCACCTTATATGCTTCCAATATTTTCTTTGCATTTTTGCATCAATCCAGAAAATCACCAAAATTATTTTTAAAAAGGTGGAATTCCACCTTTAGGAGGAACACTTTCATGCCTGAAAATGGTATCATTTTTGAGAAGTGTTTACCGTACCCTAATAGAAGAAATATGCCATTTTATTGAATTTTTATTTGTAGGTACCACGGTTCACATAATATTTTGAGAAAATTTTAGGAAAGAATTTTTCTAGTGTTTAATAATGCACAAGAAATTAAAATCCTATCTTCCAACCTACAAAGATCATGCCGCATTTTTGCATCAATCCAGAAAATCACCAAAATTATTTTTAAAAAGGTGGAATTCCACCTTTAGGAGGAACACTTTCATGCCTGAAAATGGTATCATTTTTGAGAAGTGTTTACCGTACCCTAATAGAAGAAATATGCCATTTTATTGAATTTTTATTTGTAGGTACCACGGTTCACATAATATTTTGAGAAAATTTTAGGAAAGAATTTTTCTAGTGTTTAATAATGCACAAGAAATTAAAATCCTATCTTCCAACCTACAAAGATCATGCCGCATTTTTGCATCAATCCAGAAAATCACCAAAATTATTTTTAAAAAGGTGGAATTCCACCTTTAGGAGGAACACTTTCATGCCTGAAAATGGTATCATTTTTGAGAAGTGTTTACCGTACCCTAATAGAAGAAATATGCCATTTTATTGAATTTTTATTTGTAGGTACCACGGTTCACATAATATTTTGAGAAAATTTTAGGAAAGAATATTTCTAGTGTTTAATAATGCACAAGAAATTAAAATCCTATCTTCCAACCTACAAAGATCATGCCGCATACAATTGTTTTTGCTGTTTATCTAAAAACATGCTAATTTGCCCTGTTTTAAAAAGATTACCCAATTACGGAAGATTAAATTATAACATTTTAATTATTTTTAGCACAATCAACTAATTGACAAATAAATAATGAGAGTAGAATTGTATTAGAACCAATTGAGTGAAAATTTGTGAGCATGAAATTGTCGCTGTATTATCCGCCATCTTCGCTCAGAAAAAACAATAGCATCTAACCTAAACAGACTTTTCAACGACAGTGCGAGCGAGCGCTTGTGCTTCGTCCGAAATACAGCAACCTCAAAAATAACTAGCGCCAATTCCTCAGCGAAGAGGTAGGAGAAAAATCACCATAGGGAGCGGAGCTACACCGAGACGCTAGTCATTTTAAGTAGTGTTGCCAGATTGGGGATTTTGTCCCCATTTTGGGGAATTTTGAATCTCTAGGGGAATTTTTGGGGGGACAAGTAGTTCGTGGGGAAACTTTTGGGGAATTTTTAATTTCTTTTAGTCTTGTAGAAAAACTGGATCAGTCTCGAACTCAATTTTGATTTGAAAAACGAAAATACAATTCAGAAATCGGAAATATTAATCATTATTCTCTTGGATGTGGTCGTGTTCATTGTTTACTACATTACAGTTTACACATATTACAGATACATGAGACTCTAAAGTCTTAAACAGCTTAAGTCTGCACGTGACTAAATCTGCAGGACTTTAACGAAAAATTCCTACGCCGTACTTTTAAAAAATTTTAACTTAAATATGTGGAAAGCAGATATTTTTCTCTTATGATATGCAAAAGCACATCGATTGATATAGCGAAAATACTTTGCATTATGATTATGTACTTCAGTATAGGGATGACAAAAAAATCAAAACAGCGTACCATCTCGGATTCATTCAAATGCCAATTGATAAAAGATTGTCTAAAGCTATGGAGCTAATGTAACAATAGCCCAACATTGTTAGACAATACTTTTAAAAACAAACATGAAATAACTTGTCACTGCAAAATATCTCTCATTCTCATGTAGCTACAGAATATGCATTCAGCTCAGTTTAAAAGTTTATTTTTTTGTAAATGGGGAATTTTTTCAAAATAAGGCTTGATTTGGGGAAATTTTTTTAGCTTAAATTACTTAGATATTTTTTACAGTGGTAAATTGAAAATTTAAAAATTCCCTTTTTCAGTAAAAACTGAGTTGGGGACTTTTACGGAAAAAAACACTGATTTGGGGAAAATTCCAGGAATTTTGGGGAAATTGACTTTTGACTATCTGGCAACACTGATTTTAAGAGCGTGTTAATTTTTAATTGGGTCCTGGAAAGTTGGAGAACTTTCACGTTCTTCGACTTGCTTAAAAAATTGTATTTTAAGCCTCAGACTTTTTCTGAAACTAAATTTTTTAAAACTCTGTGCCATATATGATCTTCTATTTATTACTTTGTGTACCGTACCACCCAATTTTTAAAAAAATCGAAATCGCTCGATTACTTTAGGGGTTAACGGGGTTTTTTAGCTGAAAAGTACAATTTTTCGGAGAGCTAAAAAACTTAGACAGTTCTAACTTGTGTGAAGTTCTTGCACAGTTTTATCAAACACATGAATTAAAGTACATACAAACACTTGGATAAAATTTAGTTACATATAATAAATGAGTGTAAAATGTTGGAGTAAAATTAATGTGAGGGCGTGGCGTCCCAGTCGTGTTTTACCTGAAATAGTTAAAAATATAAAAATTAATTATTTATACTCATGACAGAAATTTTAAAGAGGAATTTTTTATATATACTTTTGCTCACATTTATGACTGATATAATGTTTAATGCTGTTACACGGAAGTTGGAGGACTTTCACGTTCTTCGGCTTTGTTTTGTATTTCAAGCTTAAAACTTAGCGAAAATTAATACAGTTTTTGTGGTCGCGAATATTTCAAAGGTCTTGAAAGAAAAAAACATTGTTAATTCACATTTAAATACTTTATGGAGTACAACGTAAAATGAAGTTAGACTTGAAGAGCAGAAGTGTCATTTTAAAACTTTCTGGGCAGAAATGTATTTCATAATTTTTCATTTAATTTGCATTAATGTAATTCATAATTGCTAATTTAACTCGTTAATATATAGGTGTATTAATTTATATAACATATAATGAACCTGCATAATATTTTTTTGTAAAGTCAAAGAAGCAATTATTCAGGGTGGACCATGTACGAGGGTTGTCTTTTATGTTTTTACAAACGACCAATAGAAGGCGCTACTGAAATTTCTCTTCAGGATATTCATAAAATTAACATTTTTACTTTCTTTTATCTTCAATAGAATAAAGTATTGTAATCGAAATTTTTTTCGACTTCCGGTTTTTGACGGATTTACACGTTTTAGGGGTCAGAGATCCCCAAAAACATGTTTATAGAAAATGCCTGTCTGTCCGTCCGTCTGTTTGTCGCCCTTGTACCATCAAAAAGTGCATGAAGTTATGCATAGAATTGAACCAAATTTTTATTTTAAGTTTTTGGCTATGGCAAGCAGGTCCTCAATGAATCTTGAAAAAGTTCGCCGGTAGGGGGCGCTGTATTAGCGATTTTTGTGCGATTTTGAATATTGTACCATCGGAAGGTGTATGAAGTTATGCATAGAATTGAACCAAATTTTTATTTTAAGTTTTTGGCTATGGCAAGCAGGTCCTCCCTGAATTTGGAAAAAATTCGCCGGTAGGAGACGTTGTAATAACGATTTTTGTGCGATTTTGAATATTTTATCATCGAAAAGTGTATGAAGTTATGCATAGAATTGAACCAAAAAAAATTTTTTTAAGTTATTGGCTATGGCAAGCAGGTCCTCTCTGAATTTGGAAAAAATTCACCAGTAGGAAGCGCTGTAATAGCGATTTTTGTGTGATTTTGAATATTGTGCTATCGGAAGGTGTATGAAGTTATGTATAGAATTGAAACAAATTGTTTGTGTTTGTGTTTGGTCATGGCACGAAGGTCCTCCCTGAATTTGGAAAAATTCCGCCGGAAAGGGGCGCTATAATTGCGATGTTTGTACGATTTTCATTATTGTACCATCGAAAAGTTCAAGAAGTTATGCATATAACTGAACCAAATTTTTTGTGTATGTTTCTGGCTATGGCCAGCAAGTACTCCCTGAATTTGAAAAAAAATCTGCCGGAAGGGGGCGCTGTAATAGCGATGTCGATGCCACTTTTATTATTATACCATTGAAAACTGTATAAAATTATGAATAGAATTTAACCAAATTTTTTGTGTATGTGTAAGACTATGGTCAGTAGGTCCTCCCTGAACTTGAAAAAATTCCACCAGAAGAGGGTGCTATAATTGCAATGTCTGTACCATTTTCATTATTGTACCATCGAAAAGTGTATGAAGTTATGCATAGAATTAAACCAAATTTTTTGTGTATATTTCTGGCTATGCAAGCAAGTCCTTCCTGAATTTGAAAAAAAAAATCTGCTGGAAGGGGTCGTTGTAATAGCGATGTTTGTGCCATTTTCTTTATTGTACCATCGAAATGTGTATAAAATTATGCCTGCAATTGAACCAAATTTTTTATGCATGTTTTTGGTTTTGGCCAACAGGTCCTCCTTGAATTTGGATATATTGCGCGGTAAAGGGGTCTGTGATAGCGATTTTTGCATACTTTTCTTGATTTTTCGTAGTTCTATTGTCCATCGGCGGCTCATGGAGCGGCTTGAAGTCACTTCCTGCTACGCCGGCTATTTGCAAGCAGCTGATAACAACAGAATAAGGAAAAACTATTAATTTTAACAAATATCATGATATAGATTAACTCGTTTTTAGTCCGTTTAATTGAAAGAAGCAGAAATTTAAGATGGAAATCAAAGTTGGTATAATATTGAACTAATAATATTGAAGTATAAACATGTGTAACTACTTTTTGAATTATTAAGATGTTTAACCCTCCGTCTACCAGACGGGTCCATTGGACCCGACAGGTACATACAAAATATTCATTCAAACCAGAAATTTCTTTAAAATAAACTAAGTATATAAACCAGACAACAATGGAACAATGGAACAATAGAGCTGGTGTATGGATTCCCTAGTTGCGTGGCAACTTTACATCCAGGCTAAGAATAGAACGTTTTACAATGCAATGGGAGCCATAGAAAAAAGAGTGTTTAAACGCGGCTAGTAGCCACGAAGAAATAGAGAGAAGACTAAAAAGGATAGACAATTTTTAAAGAAAAAAATTGTTAGTATAACTAGTAGGAAAAAAAAAAAAAAAAAAAAAAAAAAAAAAAAAAAAAAAGTTCCATATGATCCAAAAATGTCCAGGACAGGCGAAAAAGCTACCAAAGGAAGCCCCGTAAAAAAAAGACTCAATTCAGAGACCATACATAAGTTTAACACAATTATTAACAGAAAAGATACAAAAGTTTATAACTAAATGAAGTATTTACATATTTACAGAAAAAAGAGAGATTAAAGTTTATATGACAGTGCACAAAAGATAGGAAAAAACTATAGTAAAAAACAACATTGAGGAGAGTTCAGACTAACAGGACTTAAAAAAGCACAAAATATATAGGGGAACAAGGGGAAAGAAGGACGGCGCCCGTCCAGTCTGGTAACTCGATGAAAAAAGGTTATATGAGGAGACCAAGATAGTGTAAGTAAAGCACATAAGGTAAGCTGATAAAGAACTTGAAAAGCATAAGAAAAACAGCTTAATTAATATATATATATATATATATATATATATATTTTTTTTTTTTTTTTTTTTTTTTTTTTTTTGAGCACATAAAAGACAGAAAGACAGGGAAAAAAGGAGATAGTTTAGCAGGGAATGAAGTTATTCTTCATTTAAGTTGAGAAGGGTAGCAAGTTTATCGAATTCATTGATTATCACCATTACTTTTTGCATAGGGTTATCAATTTTTTTGGTTTGAGTTGAAATGTTTTTGATGCAGCTTAAGAATTTTGTAAATTGAAAAACTTCCTTTATTTCATTGAAGGTGTTAAGTATATCTTTAATATCATTAGAGTAATTTACTGGAATTTTTAAATTTTGGGTATTATTAGTATTTTCAGTAGTAGGAGAGGCAAGGGTATTTGAGGTATCATTAACATTAGTTTCGGAATTTATCATGTTATTACTAGTTGAGGGATCATTAGTCGAAGTTTTTTTGGTGTAGTTATAATCTTTAAAGATTTCGGCAAGAATATTTGTTTCCGAGGAGAGATTGCTGACGCTATTACGTGTAGTTTTTCTGTTATGTTTATTTTCAAGTCTGTACGGGTTTTTAGGGCACCCGCGGAAATTCGCAGGATGTCCAAGGCCACAATTAGCGCATGTGGGTTTAATTCTACCTTTGTGCACACAATCAGTGCTTAAGTGTAATTCCCCACATTTGACACATTTGGCGTCAAAGCCGCACACCTCTGAGGCATGTCCATACCCTTGACACCGATAGCATTGTTTAACTTTAAATTTTGAAGTAAAGGCTTCAATTTTAACAGAAATATAGTGGATCACGTTAATTTTGTAGATTTCCTCAAAGTTTTTACGTGGTATAACATTTACCATATAGATTGGCATAGGATGCCCGGTCTTTCTATTTTTAAGCATGGCAGCCCTAGTGACTGCAAATCCATGCTCGCGAAGGCTTTCTTCTATAAGTTTAACATCTGTATAACAGGGGAGGCCCCTAATGCATATTTTCTTCGGTCTTAACTCTCTGGGGTCAAGAGTAGTATATTTTATCTTATTTTGATTTAGCCATCGCTGTGTTAATTTAAAGTCATTGTCCGAAGCACATTGAACTACTAAGCGTTCCCCTTTAAGAGCTATTTTTGGTTTTTCAGAATTTATCTCGGTAATTTGTTGAGCTAGCGTCGTCCAATTTTGGTCGATTTCGATATAGAAGGGATTAGTAGGTTTTTTAGAGTTACCAGGTTCCTGGACGGAGCTATCATCAGAATTGGATTGCTCCATGTCAGCATTATCGCTTAGATTAACTTCATTTGCAATATTTTTGAATTTATTAGCAAGAGGGATAGTAGAACTTTCCTCTGTCAAGGGACGCTTAATCCCCTTTTTGACTGCGTTGAATAATTCATTTTTAAGGTTAGTTTCATTAATGATTATGTTAGGTGTTTTCTTATACTGAATAGAACAGAAAAAGCCAAAAATAGCAGAGTCTAACAAATTATTTACAGTTGGCTCCCTTAGCAAAGAAAAAACTTCAAAACATGTTCTTCTTACCTCCTCGTGATCAGAAGGCGAAGTAGCGTAACCATCTTTAGTTTTCAAGTCTAAAATATATCTGTCCACGAAGGTGTAAAAATCAGCCAGTATTTTCTTAGAATGGTCCTCGAAGTTGGACGAAATATTATCAAATTGTTCCTTAAAGTTGCTGACTAACGTTCCATTTGCGATGTTTTCAATAACATCCGCCATATAACTCGTATCCTTAATAGATGCCATGATACAGTTCAAATAGAGATGAAACTATTCTATCGAACCGTCCCACCTGCCATTCACACTGCGATAAATATAACTTGCGGTGGAGCGGGAGCAACCTCCTCACATGACCCCTCTCAACAGAGCTCCAACGCAAACAGAGATGAGATGATGGGAAAAAAGAGATGATAAACCAGACAAAAATAAGATAAATAAATAAGTTAAATAGTTTTAAATAAAAATTCTGGTGTAGAATGTTTTATTAAAACTTGAATAAAATTCCCGGTAGATCTAGGGATAAGATAGAAGAAAGTTTTGGGATTGGCACATCCAACTAGTTTTATCATGGAATCAGTGGCATTTTAGAAATCGTTTGCGTATTTTGTTTACAGTGAGTGTTCTAAAGAAACAAGTGAATGAAAAAAATAGAAATAACTCGTGAAGGTTTCCGTTGGATGATTTTTTATGATTTTAAGAAAGGTCTCACTCGACAAGAATGCTTAGTATCGCTTTGTGAAACTTTTGGCAATGAAGCACCGTCAGAAAAGACTGTTTACAATTGGTTTGCAGAATTTAGACATGGTCGTGTGTCCGTCAGTGATGAATCTCGTGAAGAACGACCAAAATCGGTAGTGATTCCAAACAACATCGATGCTGTGCGCAAGATGATTGAAGAAGATCGGCATGTCACGTATCATGAGATAGAAGCATCCCTTGGCATATCACAGACTGCAATATATTCGATTTTGCGTGAACATCCAGCTGTTAAAAAGATTTGTTCCAGATGGATTCCGCACAATTTGACAGAAGCTCAAAAAGAGGCTCGTGCAAATTGGTGTAAGAAAATGCTAAAAAAATTCAAATTTGGTACTGCAAAATCCGTATACAACATCGTTACTGGTGACGAAACTTGGATGTATTCGTAAGAGTCGGAAACTAAACATCAATCCACTATTCGGGTGTTTCCAGATGAACCGAATCCTACGAAAGTTGTTCGTTCACGAAGCACTTCCAAGAAGATGATTGCTTGTTTCTTCGGCCTTACAGGACATATCGCAACCATTTCTTTAGCGGATCGAAAAGCTATTAACGCCAAATAGTATACAGAAATTTGTTTGCTAAAAGTCATCAACGAAATCAGGAAAAACAACAAAAAACGCCGCATCATTCTTCATCACGACAACCGCAGCTCCCACACAGCACGTGAAACAATTGATTATTTGAAGGATAAAAATATCGAATTAACGTCTCATTGCCCATATTCTCCTGATTTGTCACCTAATGACCTTTTCTTATAGCCTTATGTCAAACAAAAAATGCGTGGGCAGTGATTTCCATCACCTCAAGAAGCTGTTGATGCTTTCCAAAACTATGTTTCTGAAATATGAACTTCAGGGTGGAAAAACTATTTCAAAAATTGGTTTGAAGAACGGGTGGAAAAGTGTATAAATCTTAAAAGCGAATATTCTGAAAAGCAATAAAACAGTTTGATCCCAAAAATTTCTTTTTCTTCCTACTTTTTGTAGAAACTTAAACGGCAACCCTCGTATAACTAGATGATTTAAAAAGATTCTATTTTTTTAATTTTGTTCATTTTTCCTGTTTTAGTTATAGAATATACATACTCGGGAATTACAGAAATTTGGAACTTTATTTTCAATGTTAGATAACGCCTCACAAGGTTTATAATCTAGTTCAAAGGGGAGGAGAGAACACAGTTGCGAAATCATATGTAGCATAGATTACACATAACGCAGTAGATATTGATGCACAGCACTTCCTACTCGAAAATGTAAATATATAAATAAAATATGAAGAATGGCTATAACTCTAGTTCTAATTAAGATACGAATAGACGAAAAGTTTGTTTATTTTCGTATGCAATTCTTTAAAATAGTATGCGGTACATTTTCTCTTAAGAGGCCGACTGCATAATAAAAATTGAGTCTTTTTTGATATTGTAAATAGCAACACCAACTTTTGACACCCTGTCTGAGTTTCTTCGATTATAGCATACCGTCAAAAAGCATAGTTTATATACTTTAACTTGAATACCGATACGCTTACAACTATATTTTTTGGTTATACAAATTTTGAAAAATCAAAGTTGGTGTAATTTTTAATGTGTAAAAGACTCCTTATGTCAAAATAAAACACACATAATTACAGAAACCTTTAAATAAACTAAATTGGTATTTTTCGTTTATTTTGGAATTAATTAAAATTTAAGTTATAGCTATCGGTTATTTGTTTGGTTTTTGTAGTACTGTGCCATTTTTCTCGGGTACTGCTGAAACGATTTCGATATACTTAAAAATAGTGTTGCCTGTAGTAACCTCTAATTTCATTTTGCGACAACGAATAAAAAAAAGAAGAAGAATAATGCGATTTTGAAAAAAAGAAAAAATTTAAAAGCTGAACATTGATGTATTTTTTTCTTGTGAACTACTGAATATAATACTTTATTCCTTATTGTACTTTCAATACTTTTTATTTGTACTTTATCGCATTAGCCAAATCATAAATCCATCGTTCGGCAAGAAAGAAAAAAATCCCATCAGTAAAACAATGTTGGGGACAAAAGAAATCTAGGCATTTTAAAATTCTTTTTTTTTACAAACTAAAATAACTATTGAATAAATCAAGGAAAGTCAAATATACCCCTTTGGTTTCATCATTCTCATTTACATACTTTCGAAAGATGGATTAGCGTTAGCGCCCTCTATTGGTGAGTTTTTGAAGTATCACTTTTTTCCGTTAATAAAAATCCCGCACCCTGACAATGCTTTTAGTCCAAACTGTAATTACGTACCTTTAAATGTTCTTTTTTTATGAATTTGTAAAATTTATATGGACTTTCTGCCCACCGTTTATTATTGACTCTCCTTATAGCTCATAACAGTTTCTGATTTTTTTTTTTTTTTTTTTTTTTTTAAACTTAGTTAATTCAGAATTTGAGCTGTAATTTCACTGATGTAATAATAGTCCAGGCAATAGAGACCGTATAGGGACTCTACATAGGAAAAATAAGGGTAGTACTGGAAATCGGCTTTCTAGATGTTTTTTGGGTCGCTGAATCCGAATTTGTAACTTCCCAAAAAAATTTCCCCGGCAACCGCCCCCAAATTTTGGTAAAAAGCCCCATAAAAAAGGTTTTTATTAAAAAATTCCATTTTTTTTACTGTTTTAGGGGAAAAGGAATGAATGAGGTTTTCGCTGAAAAGTACAATTTTGCGGAGGGTTATGTATAATAAATGAGTGCAAAATATAGGAGTAAAATTAATGTGAGTGGGCGTTTCGTCCAAATCGTGTTTTACCTGAAATAGTTAAAATTATAGAAATTATTTATTTATAATCACAACAGAAATTTTAAAGAGGTAAATTTTATATATCTTTTTGCTCCATTTCAAACGTGTGAATTTTACGTTGGGCCCTGTAAAGCTAAAGCACTTTCACGCTCTTCGGCTTACTTATAAAATTGTATTTCAAAACTCAGACCTTTTCTGAAACCAATTAATTTTTTTTAAAACTGTGTTTCGTATATGGCACAAATTTTGTTTTATCGATATCGCCCGAGTACTGCAAGGTTTAATGGGGTTTTTATCGGAAAAGTACAATTTTTCGGACTTGGACACTTCTAACTTCTGCAAAGTTCATGCACAGTTTTATTAAACACATGAATTAAAGTACAGACAAACACTTGGATAAAATTTAGTTACATATAATAAATGAGTGTAAAATGTTGGAGTAAAATTAATGTGAGTGGGCGTGGCGTCTCAGTCGTGTTTTAGGGAACTACCTGAAATAGTTTAAAATATAGAATTATTTATTTATACATATAACAGAAATTTTAAAGAGGAAAATTTTATATATATTTTTGCTCCATTTTAAGACTAGCGTCTCGGTGTAGCTCCGCTCCCTATGAAGATCGTAGCGACTGGATTCAATGAAGTCCAATCGAAGCTAGATTTGGCGAAGTATTGCTAGTTTTAGTTTGGCGAAGTGCTAGTTTCGCGAAGCATAAATGTTATATCCAAAGCTGTGGAGTCGGAGTCGGTGTAATTTTTCGATGAAAAGAGTCGGAGTCGCTAAAAATATGCAGACTCCGACTCAGACTCCAAACTTTTTGTTGAACAGTTTGAAGGGAAATACAAAATAAAACTAATTACGCTTAATTTTAAATTTATGAACTGAATTATTATTTTATTTTTTAACTCTATACATCAATAAATATTTAGTTATTTTTCAGTTTATTGACACGTTAATGAGTAAATATAAGGCAAAAGGGCGGATGTGATTTTTTTGCCTACATCAGTCATTAAATTGATTCATTTACTTACTTCTTCAGCATCATAGATGACACTATTGTATAATAATTAAATTAAAGTGAGTTTTGAAAGGTTTTTGTTTTGTTTTGTTTTTTGTAAATTAAGTCCAACTCAATCCGAATCCCGTGTTGGTCCGATTACCCAACCCAATGAAGGAATCTATCTCAGACAAAAACAGATGTTTCAATTTAAATTCTGTCTATCCGTGTTCGGTTCGGGTCCTGAAATTTATATTTTAAGTCAGTCCGAAGCGAACCGGAAAGAAACCTGAACCATGAACCCGATTCGAAATGAAATAAAACCAAAATTTTATTGGAATTATGAAAAATAGTAATCTCTAACAGCACTTTTATCTTTTGTGTAGGAAAAAGACTATATCTTATATTATAATGCGAGCAAAAATTGTGTGTGTGTATGTAAATTTTATCTTAAAAACGGTTCTACAATTTTAACTATATTTTGCACCCTGCCGTTTTCAGGCACGAAAAAAACGTTGGGCTGGGTCACATATTCGAGAAAATTCGATTAGTGAGTCATTTTGGGTCATTATAGGTCAGATTAAAATTAATTATATCTAAAAAACGGCTCAATTGATTTTGACTATATTTTGTATCCAACTGTTTTCGAGTACGAGAAGACAATTGGACTAGGTCACAGGTTCGAGAAATTTCAATTAGTGGGTCAAGCTAACTTTATCTAAAAAACGGCTGTAACGATCTTTACTAAACACCATATTCTACAGTTTTGGATTACGAGAAGACCATTGGTCTAAGTCACATGTTCGAGAAAATTCGATTAGTTGGTCATTTTTGGGTCACTGTGGGTCAAGCTAATTTTATCTAGAAAACGGTTCAATCTGTTTTGATTAAATTGTGTATCCAGCCGTTTTCGGGTACGAGAAGACTATTGGGCTAGGTCACATGATCGAGAAATTTCAATTAGTGGGTCATTTTTGGATCACTGCGAGTCAAGCTAATTTTATCTAAACAAGTAAGAAAAAATCATCCGTCAAGCATAGATTATGAAACACTTTCCAACACATTCAGAATAATGTAACAAAACTGCATTGTTAAAAAAATTAAAGTATTACGTCTAATTCAACCATATGGAAAAGCATAATACATTTCAAAATCTATTTAAGCTGCTCCCATCCACAATCGGTGAATTATGCAAATTTTTTCAGCAGCCTTGTATATGATATGATTTGAATCTATTAACTACATGCATGCCAAAATTTAGTTCAATTAAGAGGTACATATACTTCAGTCGAAAATTTACCTTCAGCAATTTCCTGTAATAAGGAGAACGGTACGTGAATACTTTTGTGCAGCCTTGTATTTGAGGTATAGAATTTATAAATAACGAGTAAGATACAAAAAATTAATAAAATTTAAAAGCGCATACCGAATTTTAAAACGTACACTCCAGCAATTATTACTCAAAGACAGTACCGTACTGTAACTGATTTCTTTTGTGTGTCCCTGTAAAGGAATAAAAAATGCTATGAATGCCCTGTTCTAACGTGATCGTAGTCAAATTCGGTGATTTATATCAGTTTCCATACGTTTGAAATAGCGTAATGTCATTAAAATACTCTGCAAACGATTTTTCCCCATATACCATAATGCAATGGAATACTTTTGAGTGCCCCTGTAAATGAACGATTAATCCTATATACTTCATATACAATACCAAACATGCTTTGGTGACCCTAAATAACTTTTATCAATTTCATGAAAATCCGAGTATATTTACGGGAGTTAGAGCGTGGTCAGACGGACAGACGGACAGACAAACCGAATGCATAAACACTTTTCAACTTTGTTGGAAAGTGTTAAAAACAGCTGTAACGATTTTCACTAAACTCTATATTCTACAGTTTTGGATTACGAGAAGACAATCGGGCTAAGTCAGATGTTCGAGAAAATTCGATGGGTCTTTTTGGGGTCACTGTGGTCAAGCTAATTTTTATTTAGAAAAAAGTTCCAACGACTTTGACTAAATTTTTATTCCATCGTTTTCGGGCTCGAAAAGGCCATTGGGATAGGTCGCATGTTGAAAATTCGATTAGTGGTCACAATGAGTCAGGGTCAAGCTAATTGTATCTAAAAAGCGGTTCAAAACATTTTGACAAAGTTTTGTATTATACCCTTTCCGGGCATAAGACCATTGGGCTAGGCTGCATGCTGAAGCAAATTAAAATAGTTGGTCATTTTGGGGTCCTAATGGATCAGGATCAAGTTTAACTGTATCTAAAAAGCGGCTCAAACGATTTTGACAAAACTTTGCATTTACCATTTCTAAAAACCAGATATCCACTGGGCTAGGTCGCATGCTCAAGAAAATTCTATTAGTGGGTCATTTTGGGTCATAATTGGCCAGGGTCAAGCTAAATGTATCTCAAAAAGGTTCAAACGATTTTGACAATTTTTTTTATTATACCGTTTCTCAGTACATGAAGACCATTGGAATAGGTCACATGTTCTATAAATTTCGATTAGTGGGTTATTTTTGGATCAACGTGGGTCAAGCTAATTTTATCTAGAGAATGACTAACGATTTTCACTTGATTTTGTATACCATCGTTTTCAGACTCGAGAAGAGCATTACTTTAGGTCGCAAGTTCGAAAAAATTCGATTAGTGGGTCATTTTGGGTCGCTATGGCTCAGGGTCAAGCTAATTGTATCTAAAACAGCAAGAATAATTCAGTGGGAATAATATATCGAGATAAAAACAAAGCTAATTTTGACCGTGCTTAGCTCGGTCATTCCTGCTAGTATTTACTTTTTCGACTTATAAGTTAAACGATATTATGGACTTTCTTTTGAAAAATCGGGCCAACCCGACCCGAACCCGCAATAATAATTATCAGACTGGCCCACAACGAAAAACATTTAGCGCCAACTCAATCCGAACCACCATCGTTCGAATCGGACCCTAACGAATGCAACAATCTACTTTAGATAACAATGGATGTTTCACTTATCCTTTGTTCAACTTATACTGCCTTATTTTTCAGTATTTCAGATAAAAGAGAATGTGTGTAAAATATGAAACTGATTAAAGCCGCTATCACTACAATATAGGACAACTCATACAGAATTTTTCTCATTAAAACAAAAAACTGCAATTTTCTTCTTAAATATTTCTTACTCCAAACTTACACTTTCTTCTATTTCTAAGCCCCAACTAGAGTCTTCCGAAGGCTGGGTTGCACCCGAATCTAAAAATTTTGCTGAAAGTCAACCCGAAACCCGACAAAAAGGAATTCGTCAACCAAATCCGAAAATGGAAAAAAAGTCGTCAATCCAACCCTAATTCAAGACGAAAGAAAATTAGTTCATATTTTATAGAATAAACAATTATAGAAAAAGCCTACAATTTTATCTTTTTTGTATAAAAATGAACTTCATTAATATTCAAATATATAAATTTTTCCTTTGAAAAATATTCAGTACATATTTTCTTTTGAAAAATCAGGTCAAATCAAAAGTGCCAAAACCTGACCCGAAGCAATTAAAGTCTATCTGGTTCGGGCTAAATTTGGTTATCTTATCCGATGGAGGACCGTAATGCTAACCTACTACAGAAAAAAACATATATTTCATGAATTTTGAGAGGAAAGTGAAGAAGCTCATTTCATGCCTCAAACTGGCTGGCTTTTTTTTGGTAATGTATATTTAAAAAAAAAAAAATTTATTTTCTCCCCGAATTCCTGTAATATATATTACAGTGATTAAAATTGTCTTTAAAGTATGAATTAATGTCTGAAATTGGTATATAAACTGTAAATTATAAATACAGGCATTAAAATCTCAAATGTAGATAACTACATTTTTATAATATGAGGATAATTACTCGGCATTTTAAGAGTATATTCCTTTCATCTAATACATCATTCTTCAAGTAAGGGGAAAATTATTCTTTCAAAAAACTGGTACCAACCGAAAAATTTATTTATTTATTTTTTTTTTTTTTTAAAGCGCTAACTGTCTATAATGCTTGGCAGGAAATCTTGCCAGTCGAATTGTATGAGTTACATATCTATATATCTATAAATAGGGTAGATGTGCCAGTAATGGACACTCTTAAGGAATTTCTCTAAAAATTGATTTTTAAGTAAAGTTATGTGTATTATATTCCAGTTTTTTCAATATTATATTAATTTATCAACAATATTTAACTATTTCCATCGTCTCATTTCTAAATATGAATCAAAATTTAATTGTAAATAGCAGAAATATATCAAAACACCTTAAATGCCAGTAATGGACACCCTTTGTTCCAATAATGGACACCCTATATTCCAGTAAGGGACACCCCATAAAAAGTAATAACTATAATTGTTTTTATTACTGTATTTAGAACTAATCGAACGACATTTTCGGCCGAAAATAGAAATATTACCGAAATTCGGTTTCTGTTTTGGTTTCGGTCGATCCTTAATCTTAATTACTATTTAATTTTGAACACTTTTTTAATTTGCATTATCTATATATCTCCAACAGGTAAAAAATTAAAGCGCATTTCAATCTTTTTGAGAGACCCTGTGTGTATGCCGGAGTCGGAGTCGAAGTCGATTGTTTTAGAAATCCCGGAGTAGGAGTCGGTCATTTTTCCTACCGACTCCGCAGCCCTGGTTATATCGAAAACAATTTACAAGAAATTTTGAACACAGATAGAATGAATAGTGATGATGCTTATTATATATTCCGATTGCGGAAATTTCAACTTGTGGTATCCAAAGGGTTTCGCCTCCCTCACGGAAAAATAACATTTTTGATAATGTGTCTTCTAATTGTTAAAAATACTTGCATTTTGTAGGCAGGCACATTCTGAATAGAATCATACTTAAATTTGAAAAATTCTAAAAATATATATATACCTTTGTTTCAGAATTAAAACAGTCATAGACACTAGAAATTTTGAATGAACATATAACCTTAATAGTGTTGCGCAAATACTCCAATTGAAATTTTAATGAGTGGGGTCAAAAGAATGTTTTCCTCCTCCCCTCCCCTGACAAAAAAGTAACACTTTTGTTTATGACTCTTCAAATTTTCTTAGCATGTATACTATTAAGGATTTACCTGCATACAAAATTTAAAATACCTTTGACTATTCGAAGTCACATCACCAAAAAGTATTTTTTTTTTATCTAGAAGGTGGGGGGTGGGGGAGGCTTCAGATTATCTTCTCTTAAAGTTTTCTATAAAGTAACACTTAAACAGGATTACTATTAAAAATGTACCTGCCATCAAAATTCAGGTATCAATGTCAATCTAATGAATAATATTGCATTTTTTTGGGGTGGAGAGGGGCGGGGGGGGGGGGGGGTTGATTTCCAAGAGCTTAAAATGCAGGCATGAAGGTGGGAAATAGGAAAAAAGGAGGAAAAATCTTTTCGATCCATATGATGGCGCCAAACTTTTAAAATTTAGACATATTTTAACAGTTATTTATGGGATAAAACGAAATATAATTGCACGTATGATTGTTATTTTCTTTTCATAGCTTAGAAAGCATTAAAAACAAATTTAAACTTTTAAATCAAAAGTGTTGCATAAATAGAAGAAAATATTCTATTGCAAAAAGAATATTATGAAACTTCCTTTTTCTTTTAAAGTCTAAAAAACTTTCACTCTGGAGAGATACTTTAATCAAATTTATTCACACGAGACTTTTATGTGATTATAATATAAGCTTCCCTTTGATTTGATAGATCTTTTGCACAGCAATTCAGAAAAAAAAAAAAAAAAAAAAAAACCCTCAAATTTTAGTTAGACAAAATGTCTGATTATTAAATTTTCAAGATCCCCCCCCCTCCCCCACCTTATATGCTTCCAATATTTTCTTTGCATTTTTGCACCAATCCAGAAAATCACCAAAATTATTTTTAAAAAGGTGGAATTCCACCTTTAGGAGGAACACTTTCATGCCTGAAAATGGTATCATTTTTGAGAAGTGTTTACCGTACCCTAATAGAAGAAATATGCGATTTTATTGAATTTTTATTTGTAGGTACCACGGTTCACATAATATTTTGAGAAAATTTTAGGAAAGAATTTTTCTAGTGTTTAATAATGCACAAGAAATTAAAATCCTATCTTCCAACCTACAAAGATACAATTGTACATACCGCACACAATTGTTTTTGCTGTTTATCTAAAAACATGCTAATTTGCCCCGTTTTAAAAAGATTACCCAATTACGGAAGATTAAATTATAACATTTTAATTATTTTTAGCACAATCAACTAATTGACAAATAAATAATGAGAGTAGAATTGTATTAGAACCAATTGAGTGAAAATTTGTGAGCATGAAATTATCGCTGTATTATCCGCCATCTTCGCTCAGAAAAAACAATAGCATCTAACCTAAACAGACTTTTCAACGACAGTGCGAGCGAGCGCTTGTGCTTCGTCCGAAATACAGCAACCTCAAAAATAACTAGCGCCAATTCCTCAGCCAAGAGGTAGGAGAAAAATCACCATAGGGAGCGGAGCTACACCGAGACGCTAGTCATTTTAAGTAGTGTTGCCAGATTGGGGATTTTGTCCCCATTTTGGGGAATTTTGAACCTCTAGGGGAATTTTTTGGGGACAAGTAGTTCGTGGGGAAACTTTTGGGGAAAAACTTGGGGAATTTTTAATTTCTTTTAGTCTTGTAGAAAACCTGGATCAGTCTCGAACTCAATTTTGATTTGAAAAACGAAAATACAATTCAGAAATCGGAAATATTAATCATTATTCTCTTGGATGTGGTCGTGTTCATTGTTTACTACATTACAGTTTACACATATTACAGATACATGAGACTCTAAAGTCTTAAGCAGCTTAAGTCTGCACGTGACTAAATCTGCAGGACTTTAACGAAAAATTCCTACGCCGTACTTTTAAAAAATTTTAACTTAAATATGTGGAAAGCAGATATTTTTCTCTTATGATATGCAAAAGCACATCGATTGATACAGCGAAAATACTTTGCATTATGATTATGTACTTCAGTATAGCGATGACAAAAAAATTAAAACAGCGTACCATCTCGGATTCATTCAAATGCCAATTGATAAAAGATTGTCTAAAGCTATGGAGCTAATGTAACAATAGCCCAACATTGTTAGACAATACTTTTAAAAACAAACATGAAATAACTTGTCACTGCAAAATATCTCTCATTCTCATGTAGCTACAGAATATGCATTCAGCCCAGTTTAAAAGTTTATTTTTTTGTAAATGGGGAATTTTTTCAAAAAAAGGCTTGATTTGGGGAAATTTTTTTAGCTTAAATTACTTGGATATTTTTTATAGTGGTAAATTGAAAATTAAAAAATTCCCTTTTTCAGTAAAAACTGAGTTGGGGACTTTTACGGAAAAAAACACTGATTTGGGGAAAATTCCAGGAATTTTGGGGAAATTGACTTTTGACTATCTGGCAACACTGATTTTAAGAGCGTGTTAATTTTTAATTGGGTCCTGGAAAGTTGGAGAACTTTCACGTTCTTCGACTTGCTTAAAAAATTGTATTTTAAGCCTCAGACTTTTTCTGAAACTAAATTTTTTAAAACTCTGTGCCATATATGATCTTCTATTTATTACTTTGTGTACCGTACCACCCAATTTTTAAAAAAATCGAAATCGCTCGATTACTTTAGAGGTTAACGGGGTTTTTTAGCTGAAAAGTACAATTTTTCGGAGAGCTAAAAAACTTAGACAGTTCTAACTTGTGTGAAATTCTTGCACAGTTTTATCAAACACATGAATTAAAGTACATACAAACACTTGGATAAAATTTAGTTACATATAATAAATGAGTGTAAAATGTTGGAGTAAAATTAATGTGAGGGCGTGGCGTCCCAGTCGTGTTTTACCTGAAATAGTTAAAAATATAAAAATTAATTATTTATACTCATGACAGAAGTTTTAAAGAGGAAAATTTTATATATACTTTTGCTCACATTTATGACTGATATAATGTTTAATGCTGTTACACGGAAGTTGGAGAACTTTCACGTTCTTCGGCTTTGTATTTCAAGCTTAAAACTTAGCGAAAATTAATACAGTTTTTGTGGTCGCGAATATTTCAAAGGTCTTGAAAGAAAAAAACATTGTTAATTCACATTTAAATACTTTATGGAGTACAACGTAAAATGAAGTGAGACTTGAAGAGCGGAAGTGTCATTTTAAAACTTTCTGGGCAGAAATGTATTTCATAATTTTTCATTTAATTTGCATTAATGTAATTCATAGTTGCTAATTTAACTCGTTAATATATAGGTGTATTAATTTATATAACATATAATGAACCTGCATAATATTTTTTTGTAAAGTCAAACAAGCAATTATTCAGGGTGGACCATGTACGAGGGTTGTCTTTTATGTTTTTACAAACGACCAATAGAAGGCGCTACTGAAATTTCTCTTCAGGATATTCATAAAATTAACATTTTTACTTTCTTTTATCTTCAATAGAAGAAAGTATTGTAATCGAAATTTTTTTCGACTTCCGGTTTTTGACGGATTTACACGTTTTAGGGGTCAGAGATCCCCAAAAACATGTTTATAGAAAATGCCTGTCTGTCCGTCCGTCTGTTTGTCGCCCTTGTACCATCAAAAAGTGCATGAAGTTATGCATAGAATTGAACCAAATTTTTATTTTAAGTTTTTGGCTATGGCAAGCAGGTCCTCAATGAATCTTGAAAATGTTCGCCGGTAGGGGGCGCTGTATTAGCGATTTTTGTGCGATTTTGAATATTGTACCATCGGAAGGTGTATGAATTTATGCATAGAATTGAACCAAATTTTTATTTTAAGTTTTTGGCTATGGCAAGCAGGTCCTCCCTGAATTTGGAAAAAATTCGCCGGTAGGAGACGCTGTAATAACGATTTTTGTGCGATTTTGAATATTTTATCATCGAAAAGTGTACGAAGTTATGCATAGAATTGAACCAAAAAATTTTTTTTTAAGTTATTGGCTATGACAAGCAGGTCCTCTCTGAATTTGGAAAAAAATTCACCAGTAGGGGGCGCTGTAATAGCGATTTTTGTGTGATTTTGAATATTGTGCCATTGGAAGGTGTATGAAGTTATGCATAGAATTGAACGAAATTGTTTGTGTTTGTGTTTGGTCATGGCACGAAGGTCCTCCCTGAATTTGGAAAAATTCCGAAGGAAGGGGGCGCTATAATTGCGATGTTTGTACGATTTTCATTATTGTACCATGGAAAAGTTCAAGAAGTTATGCATATAACTGAACCAAATTTTTTGTGTATGTTTCTGGCTATGGCCAGCAAGTCCTCCCTGAATTTGAAAAAAAAATCTGCCGGAAGGGGGCGCTGTAATAGCGATGTCGATGCCACTTTTATTATTATACCATTGAAAACTGTATAAAATTATGAATAGAATTTAACCAAATTTTTTGTGTATGTGTAAGACTATGGTCAGTAGGTCCTCCCTGAACTTGAAAAAATTCCACCAGAAGAGGGCGCTATAATTGCAATGTCTGTACCATTTTCATTATTGTACCATCGAAAAGTGTATGAAGTTATGCATAGAATTAAACCAAATTTTTTGTGTATATTTCTGGCTATGCAAGCAAGTCCTTCCTGAATTTGAAAAAAAATCTGTTGGAAGGGGTCGTTGTAATAGCGATGTTTGTGCCATTTTCTTTATTGTACCATCGAAATGTGTATAAAATTATGCCTGCAATTGAACCAAATATTTTATGCATGTTTTTGGTTTTGGCCAACAGGTCCTCCTTGAATTTGGATATATTGCGCGGTAAAGGGGTCTGTGATAGCGATTTTTGCATACTTTTCTTGATTTTTCGTAGTTCTATCGTCCATCGGCGGCTCATGCAGCGGCTTGAAGTCATTTCCTGCTAAGCCGGCTATTCGCAAACAGCTGATAACAACAGAATAAGGAAAAACTATTAATTTTAACAAATATCATGATATAGATTAAATCGTTTTTAGTCCGTTTAATTGAAAGAAGCAGAAATTTAAGATGAAAATCAAAGTTGGTATAGTATTGAACTAATAATATTGAAGTATAAACATGTGTAACTACTTTTTGAATTATTAAGATGTATAAGATAGAAGAAAGTTTTGGGATTGGCACATCCAACTAGTTTTATCATGGAATCAGTGGCATTTTAGAAATCGTTTGCGTATTTTGTTTACAGTGAGCGTTCTAAAGAAACAAGTGAATGAAAAAAATAGAAATAACTCGTGAAGGTTTCCGTTGGATGATTTTTTTATGATTTTAAGAAAGGTCTCACTCGACAAGAATGCTTAGTATCGCTTTGTGAAACTTTTGGCAATGAAGCACCGTCAGAAAAGACTGTTTACAATTGGTTTGCAGAATTTAGACGTGGTCGGGTGTCCGTCAGTGATGAATCTCGTGAAGAACGACCAAAATCGGTAGTGATTCCAAACAACATCGATGCTGTGCGTAAGATGATTGAAGAAGATTGGCATGTCACGTATCGTGAGATAGAAGCATCACTTGGCATATCACAGACTGCAATATATTCGATTTTGCGTGAACTCTAGCTGTTAAAAAGATTTGTTTCAGATGGATTCCGCACAATTGGACAGAAGCTCAAAAAGAGGCTCGTGCAAATTGGTGTAAGGAAATGCTAAAAAAATTCAAATTTGGTACTGCAAAATCCGTATACAACATCGTTACTGGTGACGAAACTTGGATGTATTCGTAAGAGTCGGAAACTAAACATCAATCCACTATTCGGGTGTTTCCAGATGAACCGAATCCTACGAAAGTTGTTCGTTCACGAAGCACTTCCAAGAAGATGATTGCTTGTTTCTTCGGCCTTACAGGACATATCGCAACCATTTCTTTAGCGGATCGAAAAGCTATTAACGCCAAATAGTATACAGAAATTTGTTTGCTAAAAGTCATCAACGAAATCAGGAAAAACAACAAAAAACGCCGCATCATTCTTCATCACGACAACCGCAGCTCCCACACAGCACGTGAAACAATTGATTATTTGAAGGATAAAAATATCGAATTAATGTCTCATTGCCCATATTCTCCTGATTTGTCACCTAATGACCTTTTCTTATAGCCTTATGTCAAACAAAAAATGCGTGGGCAGTGATTTCCATCACCTCAAGAAGCTGTTGATGCTTTCCAAAACTATGTTTCTGAAATATGAACTTCAGGGTGGAAAAACTATTTCAAAAATTGGTTTGAAGAACGGGTTGGAAAAGTGTATAAATCTTAAAAGCGAATATTCTGAAAAGCAATAAAACAGTTTGATCCCAAAAATTTCTTTTTCTTCCTACTTTTTGTAGAAACTTAAACGGCAACCCTCGTATAACTAGATGATTTCAAAAGATTCTATTTTTTTTAATTTTGTTCATTTTTCCTGTTTTAGTTATAGAATATACATACTCGGGAATTACAGAAATTTGGAACTTTATTTTCAATGTTAGATAACGCCTCACAAGGTTTATAATCTAGTTCAAAGGGGAGGAGAGAACACAGTTGCGAAATCATATGTAGCATAGATTACACATAAAGCAGCTGATATTGATGCACAGCACCTCCTACTCGAAAATGTAAATATATAAATAAAATATGAAGAATGGCTATAACTCTAGTTCTAATTAAGATACGAATAGACGAAAAGTTTGTTCATTTTCGTATGCAATTCTTTAAAATAGTATGCGGTACATTTTCTCTTAAGGGGTCGTCTGCATAATAAAAATTGAGTCTTTTTTGATATTGTAAATAGCAACACCAACTTTTGACACCCTGTCTGAGTTTCTTCGATTATAGCATACCGTAAAAAAGCATAGTTTATATACTTTAACTTGAATACCGATACGCTTTACAACTATATTTTTTGGTTATACAAATTTTGAAAAATCAAAGTTGGTGTAATTTTTAATATGTAAAAGACTCCTTATGTCAAAATAAAACTCACATAATTACAAAAACCTTTAAATAAACTAAATTGGTATTTTTCGTTTATTTTGGAATTAATTAAAATTTAAGTTATAGCTATCGGTTATTTGTTTGGTTTTTGTAGTACTGTGCCATTTTTCTCGGGTACTGCTGAAACGATTTCGATATACTTAAAAATAGTGTTGCCTGTAGTAACCTCTAACTTCATAATGCGGCAACGAATAAAAAAAAGAAGAAGAAGAATGCGATTTTGAAAAAAAGAAAAAAATTAAAAGCTGAACATTGATGTATTTTTTTCTTGTGAACTACTGAATATAATACTTTATTCCTTATTGTACTTTCAATACTTTTTATTTGTAGTTTATCGCATTAGCCAAATCATAAATCCATCGTTCGACAAGAAAGAAAAAAATCCCATCAGTAAAACAATGTTGGGGACAAAAGAAATCTAAGCATTTTAAAATTCCTTTTTTTACTAACTAAAATAACTATTGAATAAATCAAGGAAAGTCAAATATAGCCCTTTGGTTTCATCATTCTCATTTACATACCCCCCAAGATGGATTAGCGTTAGCGCCCTCTATTGGCGTTCTTTATGTATATGTTCTTATGTATATGTTCGTATATGTTCTTTTTTTATGAATTTGTAAAATTTATATGGACTTTCTGCCCACCGTTTATTATTGACTCTCCTTATAGCTCATAACAGTTTCTGATTTTTTTTTTTTTTTTTTTTTTTTTTAACTTATTTAATTCAGAATTTGAGCTGAAATTTCACTGATGTAATAATAGTCCAGGCAATAGAGACCGTATAGGGACTCTACCTAGCAAAAATAATGGTAGTACTGTAAATCGGCTTTCTAGATGTTTTTGGGATCGCTGAATCCGAATTTTTAACTTCCCACCAAAATTTCCCCCGGCAACCCCCCCAAATTTTGGTAAAAATCCCCCCCAAAAAGGTTTTTATTAAAATATTCCACTTTTTTATTGTTTTAGGGGAAAAGTAGCTAGAAATTCAGAAAGTAGGCAAAATTTGCAACAAATTAGATATATGACATTATGACTTAGGATGAAGGGGAAGGGGGGATCTGCCTCGGAACATGCGCCGCAGTGCTGCGTGGACTAAGTTGCGCAATTCCACTTAACCACTCACACGTTTACATTAGCCCTCCCATCTTCCCTCCGAACTTTCTCTATAAGGTTTACTTTAAGTTTTTTGGGTCGCTGAATCCGAATTTTTAACTTACCCCCCAAAATTTCCCCCCACAACCCCCCCCCCAAATAGTTGTTTTTAACTTAAATTTCTTATTGTTTTAGGGGAAAAGCATTACAAAATTCAGAAACTAGACAAAATTTGCAACAAATAGGATATATGACATTATGACGTAGGATAAACGGGGAGAGAGGGGGCTGCCTCGGAACATTTCCCACGCGCTTTTTTCAAAATCCAAATTTTTTCAAAAAATCAATTTTTTGGGGGGTTGCAGGGTGAAATTTTGGTGGGAAGTTACAAATTCGGATTCAGCGACCCACAAAACATCTACAGAGCCGATTTCCAGTAATACCATTAATTTTGCCAGATAAAATCCCCTATTGCCTGGACTTCATCATTTAGTGCACGTAGCGCCGCAGTGCATGTTCCGAGGCAGCCCTCACCCTCCCCGTTCATCCTAATTCATAATGTCATATATCCTATTTGTTGCAAATTTTGTCTAGTTTCTGAATTTCGTAATGCTTTTCCCCTAAAACAATAAGAAATTTAAGTTAAAAACAACTATTTGTGGGGGGTTTCGGGGGGGAAATTTTTGGGGGAAAGTTAAAAATTCGGATTCAGCGACCCAAAAATCTTAAAGTAAACCTTATAGAGAAAGTTCGGAGGGGAGATGGGAGGGCGAATGTAAACGTGTGAGTGGTTAAGTGGAATTGCATGTTCCGAGACAGATCCCCCCTTCCCCTTCATCCTAAGTCATAATGTCATATATCTAATTTGTTGGAAATTTTGTCTACTTTCTGAATTTCTAGATACTTTTTCTCTAAAACAATAAAAAAAATTTTTTATTAAAAAAGATTTTTTTAATAAAAAATCCCCTTTTTTGGGGGGCTTTTTACCAAAATTTGGGGAGGTTGCCGGGGGAAATTTTGGTGGGAAGTTACAAATTCGGATTCAGCGACCCCCAAAACATCTAGAAAGCCGATTTCCAGTACTACCATTAGTTTTGCTAGGTAAAATTCCCTATTGCCTGGACTATAAGGAGATTAATGTTTCACAGCTTCCAAATTTTATACATTTATCCTGTATGAGTTTATCTCTACTAATATTATAAAGAAGTACCGTTTGTTTGCGTGTTTGTAAGGGATAATCTATGGAATTACCGAATCGATTTAAAAAATAATTGTGGCAAAAAACTGGTGACTATGTCTGCTCCAACACAGGCTATATTTTATGTCTACAAAATAACAATAATTGAGTAAGGAATGAAATAGTGCCTATCTCTCTTTTATTAGTATGACTCTGAGAATAGGTGTTGGGAGGGGGGGGGGGGGGAGTTGGTGGTACTTTAGTGTTGTTATCAGAGAAATAAATAATTTTCGGAATAGAGAAACGCGATTAGTATATGAATGCAGTTACATGATGTTTTTCCGATTATCAGAAGTAATTAGCCTGTAGAATATATATATATTAGCGCGTTTTTTTCTGAAACAAAATTTTTAAAAAACTGTGTCCCATATAGAGTGTGTCCGCTCTCAACGGTGTCCAATGGCTAATTCCTAAACCGTTAATCATAGACATATAGTTCCAATTACAAAAATGTTTTAAATCAGGTAAAGAAATATTTTGAAAGCAATTTCAGTAAAAAAAAAAAAAAAAAAAAAAAAAAAAAAAATTCTTAAAAAATTACGAAATTTAATTTTTTATACGGTCTATCGGTCCTATAAATTATATTTAGTAAAATTTTCCTATTACACAGACAAGTAAGACAAAAAAGTCCCATTCATATAACATAAAATTGTGCGAGTTATGAAACTTTAAAAATGCATGACTTATGCCACTTTTCTGCTCTGAAAACAAATGAGTTCGGCTTGGCTTTAAGGGGTCGCATACCACGTGCTTAAAGTATTCGAAGATCTTATTTCATATGTATCTGCGCTTTGAAAAAAATCGTACAAATATTACGATTAAGTTAGCTTTTATTAAGTTTCAGATTGGCTAAAATAACACATGTTTTACTTTGTCAGGATTTGAGACTGTTTCTTTTATGATTTCCTCTAACAAAAATTATTTTAGTTTTATAAGTTTTTATGTTATTTCAACGATCGTATGTATGTTTTTCCAGTTCAAAATTTGTACTCGAACTTTAACTCACTTTCAAATATCCCATCGAGATTACATTTTACATACTGGCGCAAATCCGATATCAATCTAATATTATTATGATTTTCGGTGGTTGCCATTTATACTTATTTTACAGGATAACACAAAAAAAATTTCGGATAGATTACCGCCAAGAAGTTTAAGAAAAAGTTTTAGATTAGATAATACAAGACTGCGATTGTTGGGTTTTTTAACTTTTATGTATTTTTTAACACTGAATCCGAAAATTACCTTAATTTTTAACCATCATGTCAATATATTTCGCAAATCATAAATTGTGAAAGTTAAAGAATAACAAAAATCGGATACTAAAAAGTAGAGGAGATGGCTGTGTTTCTTAACTTTTGATAATTGATTGTTACGTTCTTTTTAGCACTGAATCTGAAAATGACCTTCATTTTAACTATCACGTTAGAATTTTTATGCAAATCGTAAATGTGTAAGTTAAAATATAGCGAAAATCTCATACTATATAACATATGTAAAACTTTTTTTATTTTATTTTATTTTATTTTATTCAATAATTTACTCAATAGTTTTGCTTATCCTGGGATTCTTACAGCTAAACAGCTGAGTGGTCTGATGAGATGGGGGAGGAGGTTCAATTTTAACTTTGAACGTTTGAACTTTGAAATTTGCAAATTGCGAAAATTCCTAATGTGAGGATTAAAAATTAAGATCATTTTCGAATTTAGCTGTAAAAAATACATAAAAATCATTCATTAAAACTTAAAAACAGGACAATCACATCTATTTTATTGTGTCAAATTTTCGCAATTTTTCTTTTTTTAACTTCAAAATTTACGTGAAAACCTTTATACGATGGTAAAAAATGAAGGTCAATTTCGGATTCAACGGTACAGAATACATAAGAATCAATTATCAAAAGCTAAAAAAAAGCTAAACATGATGTAACCCAACTTTTGCAGGCTAGTGCAATCTAATAATATTTTAAAATACGTATCATTTTGTAAAGAATTGAGGCTGTTAATTTAGCATAATTTAGTAAGTTATAGCTATCGGTTATTTGTTTGTTTTTGGTAGTACTGTGCCATTTTTCTCGGGTGCTGCTGAAACGATTTCGATCTACTTAAAAATAGTGGTGCCTGTAGTTAACCTCGAACTTCATTTTGTGGCAACGAATAAAAAAAAGAAGAAGAATTATGCGATTTTGAAAAAAAGAAAAATGTCAAAAGCTGACATTGATGTATTTTTTTCTTGTGAACTACTGAATATAATACTTTATTCCTTATTGTACTTTCAATACTTTTTATTTGTAGCTTTTCGCATTAGCCGAATCATAAATCCATCGTTCGGCAAGAAAGAAAAAAATCCCATCAGTAAAACAATTCTGGGGGCAAAAGAAATCTAGGTATTTAAAAAATCTTTTTTTACAAACTAAAATAACTATTGAATAAATCAAGGAAAGTCAAATATACCCTTTTGGTTTCATCATCCTGATTTACATACTTTCGAAAGATGGATTAGCGTTACCGGCCTCTATTGGTGAGTTTTTGAAGTATCACTTTTTTTCTTGTTAATAAAAATCCCGCAACCTGACAATGCTTTTAGTCCAAACTGTAATTACGTATCTTTATATGTTCTTTTTTATGAATTTGTAAAATTTATATGGACTTTCTGCACACCGTTTATTATTGACTCTCCTTGTAGCTCATAACAGTTTCTGATTTTTTTTTAACTTAGTTAATTCAGAATTTGAGCTGTAATTTCATTGTTGTAATAAGGAGATTAATGTTTCACAGCATCCAAATTTCATACATTTATCTTGTATGAGTTTATGTCTACTAATGTTATAAAGAAGTACCGTTTGTTTGTGTTAGAGTCCTTCATCGGGTCGGATTATCCGCTTTTACCCGAACCCGACCCGAACCGCGGTTCGGGTCAAGTCGGGTTGCCGCTATATTTTCCCGTTGCGGGCCGGGTCGGGTTGACTTTAATTTTTTTTGCTGCGGGTCGGATTGGCTTTTATTGTTTCGGGTTCGGGACGGTTTCGGGTTGGCTTTTTTACTCTTGCGGGTCGAGTTCGGGTTGATCCGCTTTTTTAAAAAGACTATGAAAAATATTTTTTTCCGTTAAAAGCCGAAATAAATCGCAGATCAAAGTTTCACAAAAGCAAAATGTGTGCCAGTCTGTTTTGTCTTTAGTCGTCCTTTCACGAATCTTCCAAATAACAAGCTGCATTATATTTTTACCGTATTTTAAAAATGCAATACGCAGCAAAATGCTAAATGGTCCTTCCTGTCTAATGTATCAAGCGAATAACTTAATCGTGGTGATACGCGTTGCGCTGTTAGACGGGAAAATTTTCAAAATAATAACTGCTGATAAACTAAAGGCAGATGGCCACTTGTGTAATCTAAGGTGTATCGTTATGGAACTTTTGAAACCGCAACTAATTTTAAAGCATATTTAAAGATTAGATTTTTAGTTTTATACCATTTAGAGTCCTGCATCGGGTCGGGTTTGAGGTTTTACTGTAGCTGAATATTAAAGAATATAGATTTGTTCATTCTTCTATGTAAAACATAAAAATGGTATTAGATAATTAGAGGTCTATACCGGCCCGAATTTTCAGGCCCGGGAACGGCTCGCCCGGCCCCGTCTCGTCCCGTGTAAAACATTAAAGTTCGGCCCTAGCCCGGCACGGCCCGTTTATAATTTTATCGACTTCGTCTAAATATTTATATCGGGCCGGTAGACTGGTAAATTGTAATTATCGGCCCGACCAGGCATGGCCGTTCAATTTTTTTGCCAGCTCAGCCCGTTGGAAAAACTGTCCTAATACAGCGGCTTGGCCAGTTTGAAATTACCCGCGGCCCGCGGCCCGCTCCGGTGCAGACTTCTATTAGAGATAAAATTGTAAATTATTTTTCATAATAGTATTAAAACATGATTTGCTTTCCTTACATTGCGTGTTGGGGTCGGGTGCGGGTTGATATACCTCGGGTTCGGGTCGGGTTGGGGGTTGCCGAAATTTATTTTTGCGGATTCGGGTCGGGTTGCGGGTTGACTTAAAATGGAATTTGCGGGTTCGGGTTGGGTAGAACCCGACCCGCGCAGGACTCTAGTTTGTGTGTTTGTAAGGGATAATCTGTGGAATTACCGAATCGATTTAAAAAATAATTGTGGCAAAAAACTGGTGTACATCTCTGCTCCAACACAGGCTATATTTTATGTTGGTACAGCAACCCCCAGAGGAGTACAGCAGCTAAAAACGTTCTAAAACAAGCGATTTCTATGATACTGTTGGGATGGAAATTTGAAATTTTGTGTGGAAGTAGTATTTAAGATGTAAATGCTTGCTGTGTATGGTTTCTAAAAAAATTGAATTTAAAAGTGTGAACTGAGCGGAAAGCGTTCTAAAAATGTTCTAAATTTCGATTTATTTTGAATTATTAGGGTTAGAATCTTAAATTTGGCACTCCTGTTACTTTGGAGATATAAATGCACGCCCAGAACAGTGTTACAAAAATTCGAAATTTGAAAGGGTGCAGAAGCAAAAAACGTCTAAAATTGTGATTTATGTAATACAGTTGGTTATGGAAGCCTAGAATTTGGCATGGTGTTTATTTTTAAGGTGTAAATACTCGCTAAGAACTGGTTCTAAAACATTCGAAATTTTGAAGGGTGAAATGAGCAAAAAACGTTCTAAATTATTATTTATTTGGAACTGTTAACGGTAGAAACTTGAAATTTTGCATGGCTGTTACTCTAAAGACCTAAAACTTCGTCCAGAACAGTTTTCTAAAAATTCGAAAGGCTGCATGAGCAAAAACATTTTAAAATTCTGATGTGCGTGGTACAGTTGCTACGGAACATTGAAATTTGATATGGTGGCGACTTTTAAGATGTAAATGCAACAGTTTAAAAAAATTCAAAATTAAAAAGATAAAATGAGCTGAAAACGTTCTTTATTACGATTTAGTTGGATTTGTTTGGGGTAGAAATTGAAATTTAGTACTGTGGTTACTTTTAAGATAGATGCACTTTATAAACAGTTGATTAAAACTTCAAAATTTAAAGGTGTGAAATTAGAGTAGATTGTTCTAAATTACAGTTAATTCAAAACTGTTAGGGATAGAAACATGAAATTCAACATGTCTGTTAGTTTTAAGACGTAAATGCTCGCACAGAACAGTTTTTTTTTAAATTCAAAATTAAAAAAGGTGCCGAGGAAAAAGCGTCCTAAAATTACGCTCTCTGTGAGATACATGGCTAGAAACTTGAAATTTTGAATGGTGGTTGTTTTTAAGCGGGTTTAAAAAAAAAAAAATTTAAAAGGGTGAAATGAGCGGGAAAAGTCTAAAAACCTTCTGAACTATTATTTATCTGAAATTGTTAGGGATAGAAACTTTAAATTTGACATGACTGTTACTTTAGTGATGTAAAAACACCCACAGAACAGTTTTCAAAAGTTTAGACATTTTAAAATGTTCAGGAACAAAAAACATTCTAAAATTGCGATTATCGTAATATAGTTGATACAGAAATTTGGACTTTTGCATGGTGTTACTTTTAAGATGTAAATGCTTGCTAAGAATGATTTCTAAAAGAATTGAAACTTTAAATGAAAAAATCCCTGCCGGCTCGGCTTACAGGCGAAGGTAGATTTTGAAGTTAAGTACTAATTTCACCTTTTCAAAAACTAAATCAAGATTAGAGATAAACCCAGTTTAACAATTTTATCTGGCCGCTTTTGAGGAGTTTTTAATTTAATTTTTCTGTAAGAGATGTATAACGGTTTTCCCGTTATATATTCATTTAAATCTCCTCCCCCCTCCAAAAATCAACATTTAACTTTACTTGTTCATTTTTGTTGTTACAATTATCCCCCCCCCCCCCCCTCACACTATTGTAAGTTTCATTTATTCTTTAAAAGTTCGTTTTAAATGCATGCATCATTTATCAGCCATTTTCCTTTTTCTTTTAACTTCACACAGACATGTGTATAGAAATAAATCTTAACCGCTGTGATTTTCCGTTGACATAAAAAAGAATAAAATAGAAATGAATTTCCTTCGCCTCTCAGCCGACAATATGTAATGCATATTTTATGAGTAACACAGAACTGCGAATCAGATTTTTCTCATCCTTTTGGCTTGCATTTCTATTAATTCCCACTCTTTATTTTGTCAGATAAATACCATATGCGCTGCTGGCTGGTACAGCTGTCCTTAAATTGTAACGTACATGTAATATCCCGTGTTTAGCTATTCTTTCGGTTACCCTGGCTAACCACAAGAATTTTATTAACTAGCAATCCTATAAGCCCGCCATGGCGTATAATTTAATTCAATGTAATGCTTCGTGATTTTTTACTGATTGCTTTGTCTACGCCACCCCTGTTATCGCCAATATCTTACATATGGTTGTCTTAAGCTCGCCAATGCGTGAGTAATTGTAACAAATACTTTTTTCTCTACTGCTTCTGATCTTGAGTGTGACAGACGTCAGCGTTCCCCTTGTGGGGCCTGCCCCAACCGGACTGTCTCGTTAATTTCTCCCCGTCTCTCTGTATATTCACGGCCTTCTCTTTAAAAATTTTCACAATAAAAAGAAATTAAGTCTTCTGAAACATTGTGTTGGAGTTTTTACTTGTTTGTGAACCTGGGTACACGAAAACATCTTCATATATCTTGGTGCGTGCCCACTTTTTTCTCCAACATTTAGTCAAAAAAAAAAATCATACGGGGAGAAGTTTTCCGTCTCAGCGCTTATCAGGGATGCGAAACAATTTCGTTAAATGTTCCCCACATACGTTGCGGTTCTTCTTGGACTCAGCGCTCAACTCCCGGTGTGCCGTTCATCAAACATAGCTATTTGCAATAATTACCTCTACATTTGGACTCTGGAACCTCACCTTCTCATCCTGCATCATATTCGACGTTAATGTAAATGGAACCCTTCAAAACCTCCTCTGGATTTGTACTTTTATGGACTTTAGTGTTTTTTCGCCGACCCCTCAACATCTCCGCGTCGCGGACTTTGACTCCACTCTGCCGCTAGATGACGGTGTGCCTCCCGTACACACGGCTTATCGCTCCCGTTCCTGTTATATGCAACATCAGATGCGACCTCCTTCGACTGTGACATCCCCCCGCAAAATAAAAAAAAAAGATGCCCTGTGTTCGCCGATTCAGCTGTTCCGGCCGTTTGTGAAATTATGTTTGTGTGTGCGCCCATCGACGGTAATCGGTGTTGTCAGATGTTTGCTGTGAAAAATACATAAAAGGAAAGATTCATCTGCTCCATCTGTGTTTTTTTTTTTTTACGCTGTGTTCAACTTGAAAGATGCAAGTTCGTGCTACCAATGTTTGTGAAAATCGTTTCATTGAAAAAAAACTGTGCAGTGATCACACAAATTAAAAAATATATATAATCCTACCCCACAAGTTCATCTCTGTTTGCGTTAGTCTGTCATAAAAAAATTCTGCATTAGAAATGAGATTTGTGAAGCAATCATCAAACGATATTTGTGTTAACAAACTTTAAAGTGAAATATGCAAACAATTTTTTTCTCTCTCTCTGTGCTCTGTGATTTTGCGATTTTTAGGCTGATGATCTATATTGCACCGATCACCCTTTTTTTTTTTTTGAAAATATTAATACGTGTTGTGCTATTTTCATAAAAAAAAAATCATAGCAACAATGCGAACAGAACAACATTACAGAAGATATTATTACTTACAGTTACTTCAAAAATATAATACGTGCTCTTGCAAAAAAAAAAACAAAAAAAAACATACGAAGATACAAAAATTACATATTCATGACAGAATAGTGGAAGTATGATAACAGGGCGTTAATTATATTTTTCTTTGTTTGCAAAATTTTTCTCGTTTCAGTTCGTTACTGAAATAATTTTAATTTTAATGAAAAAAAGGCGTTGATTTTGCCTTTCACTCTGTTTTCAAGCTCAAAATAAAGTTGTGTGCTTTCTACACAAAAAAGGTGACAAAATAGATCTGATTCAAAAAGTTTACAGTGAAAGAAGAATTTTTGTCACTTTACTTCAAAAAAGAGCAGTAATCATAAAACACACTTTTCATGTAAGTATGAATGGGAAAAGCTGTTAAATTAAATTATAAACTCTTAAATTATTTGGTTTTATTTTTTCTCTTTTCAGTCTCAGTAAATTACCAGTTTCTTTTCATGCTATTTTTTCCTATTCATACTTGTATTTTGATAACAATTGCATTTTCATAAGTTTGTTTTGATTTGTCAGCTTGAACGGAGAAATTATTTCTAATCTAATTTTAAAACGTAGCTATTAGATATAGCATTCTTGTTTCGATATTTCTCCCTCCAAGCTGTTTTTGAATAAAAAAAAGAAAGGTGCAACCTATTTTGTATTTGAACTGGTAAACTTATGGTACTTTTATTAATATTTGTTTTATTATTTTTTTGTTTGTGTTTATATCATGACATACTTCTCACATTTTTACGTGAATTTGCATATGCATGCTGTTTCATTTTTTTTCTTAAGGTAATTTTATGCATTTAAAAATCTAGAATTTAACCCTTTAGCCCCACTGGCATATTTTGAAGGTATACCAATTCTGCCGATAGGCAACAAAAAGAGTTGTTCTCTTCTCGAAGTTTTCCAGTATTTAATGTTTTATACAAATATGTGCATATTACGCTCACAGCGTTTGCACATTTGCACTTGTCTGTGACATTTGCACATTTATTCTCATTATGCGAATGTCCACTCTGACGTTAGTTGATTTTTTTTCTTATATTTTAAACCATAAATATAGTTTAATGATCTGATATTTTTTTTATCGTATTTTGGACATTTTTTGTCCAATTGAATTTTGACAGATATTGACAAAAAAACCCTTGTGGATGAAACATTTATTTTTGAATCAACCCCCCTTTCATTTTTCTTTCTTTTGTACATAATTTATATATTCAGTCTATTGTGTTTCATTTTTATGTGCATGCATTTCATTTCTGATATTAATAGTTTTGCATACTTAACCCTTTTTGCAATACTGGTATTATTTATTTTGCATTGTTTGTTTTGCCCTCCCTAAAAAAAAAAGAAAAAAAAAGAACTCCCCCCTCCTTTTTAAATGGTTCCGTTCAAAAAGGAAAACAACAGAAACTAATTGAGCAGGCTGTAAAAAAAAAGTATTTGAGTGATAAAAGACATTTTATCAGTTTATTTTTACAATACTAGGGGGCTCGGTCCCCTACGAGCTACGCTCGCCAACCCCCGTCCAGACACCGTAGACTCTAAATGCACGCTAATTTGATCGGCTTTAAAAAGATTTCGAAAGATTGAATTCTAATTTAAAAAACAGTGGCGATCTCTCTATAAACGGATTTCTATTCATTTCTCTTTGATTGGGGAATTTTAATGCCAAATCCGTTGCGGTACTACTTGATTATCCCGTCAACCAATTTCGCCAAACCACTCGCCAAATTATACAAATTGACATAATTTTTATTTTAAATAACGAAAAAATAAATAAATTAGTACATCATTAATAAAAATACAAATAAAACGTCGAAATAAAAATAACTTGATGACGTAGACACGTGTAACAACATTTCAAAATAAGCTAATATAAAAGGAATCTCTCTATTCTAAAAAAAAGTAACTACCGCTGTCACCGCCGCCGCCGCCGCCGGTTTTGAATTTTTTGTGACCGGAGGTCTTTCTTTGTTAATATTAAGAAAAATAATGCATACAAAAATATGAAAAACAGTAGTATTATACAGAAATGTTTGATAAACACGCTGATGCAGACAGTTTTCAGATGGAAGAATTATTTTAAGAGATATTTAATGCTAAAGTTGGACAAAATCGTTCCACTAAAAAAGTTTTATAGGAGCAAAAACTGTTCATAGGAATTTAATCATTTTTAGATCATTTTATGCGTTAGAATTTGCCGGAGGGCAGATTGCTTTAATTTTTTTATTTTGACTAATTTTTTGAGGTTTTATTTCTATTTTAAATTCTGATTTTCAGCATTTCTAGAGATATTTTTAACAGATTTTAGAAAGTGATATTAATTTAAACTGTTGCCACCTGTATAAACAGAGGAAGCAATAATGTTTGCTTCAAAAAAAAAAAAAAACATTTATACGTGTAAATAAATTAAAAATTTATTTACACGTGACTATTATAAACAGAAAAAACATTTGGAATTAGAATTAAATAATTATGTACAAAAAGCAGGAACTTATTAAAAATTATGTCATAAAAACTATAATTACACGTGAATTTTAAGAGAGAAAGGAATTTGTAAAGCAATAAATTTATTAACATGCGTTAGAAGTCTTAAATAGGAGAAATTACGTCATATTTACGTCACATTACAGTTATTACATAAAATGAACACAAAATAACATTGCAAAACGGTTTAAATTTAGAAATTGTGCTAGACATTTATTTGATATTTTAAGAGGATACTTTTCAACTATTTTTGTTAGGAAAGCGCAAATAATATTTAATTTCTAACAGAAGTATTTTCACGTGAATATTAAAAAGAGAAAGAATAGTTTGGTCCAAATTACGTCAGATTAAAAACGATTAATTTAAAATGTCTCATTTAAAAGAACTTTCTTTTCACTTTGTTAAAAAATACCAGGAGACAAAGACTCTGTTTACTTAATTCCTCTTATATTAGCTTATTTTGAAATGTTGTTACACGTGTCTACGTCATCAAGTTATTTTTATTTCGACGTTTTATTTGTATTTTTATTAATGTGTACTAATTTATTTTTTTTTTCGTTATTTAAAATAAAAATTATGTCAATTTGTATAATTTGGCGAGTGGTTTGGCGATTTATATAATTTGGCGAAATGGGTCGACGGGATAATCAAGTAGTACTGCAACGGATTTGGCGTTAAAATTCCCCAATCAAAGAGAAATGAATAGAAATCCGTTTATAGAGAGATCGCCACTGTTTTTTAAATTATAATTCAATCTTTCGAAATCTTTTTAAAGCCGATCAAATTAGCGTGCATTTAGAGTCTACGGTGTCTGGACAGGGGTTGGCGAGCGTAAGCTCGTAGGGGGCCGAGCCCCCTAGTTAAGTAAACAGAGTCTTTGTCTCCTGGTATTTTTTAACAAAGTGAAAAGAAAGTTCTTTTAAATGAGACATTTTAAATTAATCGTTTTTAATCTGACGTAATTTTGACCAAACTATTCTTTCTGTTTTTAATATTCACGTGAAAATACTTGTGTTAGAAATTAAATATTATTTGCGCTTTCCTAACAAAAATAGTTGAAAAGTATCCTCTTAAAATATCAAATAAATGCGTAGCGCAATTTCTAAATTTAAACCGTTTTGCAATATTATTTTGTGTTCATTTTATCTAATAACTGTAATGTGACGTAAATATGACGTAATTTCTCCTATTTAAGACTTCTAACGCATGTTAATAAATTTATTGCTTTACAAATTCCTTTCTCTCTTAAAACTCACGTGTATTTATAGTTTTTATGACATAATTTTTAATAAGTTCCTGTTTTTTGTACATAATTATTTAATTCTAATTCCAAATGTTTTTTTCTGTTTATAATAGTCACGTGTAAATAATTTTTTAATTTATTTACACGTATAAATATTTTTTTTTTTTAAGCAAGCATTATTGCTTCCGCTGTTTATACAGTTGGCAACAGTTTAAATTAATATCACTTTCTAAAATCTGTTAAAAATATCTCTAGAAATGCTGAAAATCTGAATTTAAAATAGAAATAAAACCTCAAAAAATTAGTCAAAATAAAAAAATTAATGC